>CM068841.1:22639720-24038053 GCA_028554795.2 Sinohyriopsis cumingii | reverse complement strand
TAAGTCAAGCGGTCAAACGATATTGATGCTGAAATCATCACACTAGATAATAC
Organism: Sinohyriopsis cumingii; assembly: GCA_028554795.2. Classification (NCBI taxonomy): domain Eukaryota; kingdom Metazoa; phylum Mollusca; class Bivalvia; order Unionida; family Unionidae; genus Sinohyriopsis; species Sinohyriopsis cumingii. Next base: position 24,038,000 of record CM068841.1, on the reverse strand, counting down.
TCTGCATCTATATTAGTACAGCTGTATGGCATTAGAACAAATGTCACTTTGACCTAGATGTGACTGACTTAAGTTGCGATATTGCGTTTAATTGATGGCCAAGTAAGTTGTTTGCACCCATTATGCGTGTTTTCATGAAAGGCATGCATCTTGGTGAGCAAGTCCACCCTCATCATCAAAGTAACTTACTGACTACCAAATTTCATGTTTCGCTGACCTGGGTAAATATTGTTTTATGTTGTAATTGTTGTAGGGTTTAACGCTATTTTTCAGCACACGATAGGCTATACATGGCGGCCAGTATTAATGGTGGAGGAAGAACCCGGGAAAAACCCGGAAAGAACCACCGAACCACGAGAAGCATACTGGCAATATTGTTTTAAGTTTATTTCGCAAGCTCTACTCATGGTAGATTCATCATAACAGATGATTATATTTGCCTGTATTAGTACCAAACCTTTACAGCAAAAGAAGATCATAGAGACCTACATTTCACTTATTACTGGTTTAGGTTTTTTTTTGCGCTTAGCTCACAGCCAAATAAACTTTATGCATGCGGTATTCAAAACTCCTGTACATTTAACCATGAAACGTTGTACGAAAAGGCATCTTAGGTAGGTCAACATTCTGATCAGAAACATATATCATTGTGTCCATAGTTCATGCTTCACTGACTTGGGTTCGGTCCTAAACACTGTTCGTACTGGAATCATTTAAATAGATGAATGTTTACATCTACAATTTAAGACACCAGTAGAACAAAATAGTGCCAGCGCTGTTTCAGCGTATATAAATCCTGTTTTATCTGTAAGAAGGAAACTCGGGGAAGATAGGCATCTTGATGAGTACTACACCGAAATAACAAAAGTATGTCACTGTAACTCATGTCTCATGCCTCCGGACTTGGGTGCAAGTTTGACCTCTAACTGTTCATGCTTGAATCAATCAACGAGATGATCGTGTAAACTCTATTAGTATTACATCTGTGCAGGAATGGTCACTGTGCTCAATATTTCACATTTTATTGACCTTGGTAACGTGTATGAATTTAGCTAGCGTCCATGTTAGTTGTTTGGGATACTAAAAGCATGTTATCGTTCGGAAAAACACTGAACATGGTGAGATGATGGTTCTTTTTAAGATCTATGCCCTTATTGCAGAAAGATGGGCTCTGTGACCTACATTTCACGTGTAAGCCACTGTTGAAATGTTTTATTTAAGTTCATTTCATTGGCTGATATTTATGTTCGAATCACGAAACTTGATAACTTGATGCACTTTTATTTTAAAAGTGTCCATTAAATGCCTATACATATTATTTTGTTATAGAATACCATCAACAAATTATCTGTGTATTGTACATATGAATCAGTCTAAAAGACAGTGTGGACTGCATGTTGCATGCTTTGCAAGTGACGTCTCACCTGATTTATAGATCATCAATAATATTACTGGCATATAAACTGAGTTTATATTACAGGCTGTAAGTCCTATGTGTCCCAAGGGCTGTAAATTTCACCCAGCAAAATCTGGACTGTATGACAGTGATAATAGCTTGAAAGCAGATTTGAAGATTTTGAAAAAGGAGTAATTTATGATTTATGTACATTCAGTAGAATATCTCTAACCTGATATCATAAAAAGAATTTTCATTTATAGTTGTAGGTAATATCTTAACAGTCTCTGTGTGTGTGTATATATATATATATATATATATATATATATATATATATATATATATATATATATATATATATCATATGCCGAATAACAATCCTTTTAAGTGCACTGGATCCAGCAAGGGATCACGTGTGTCAGGGATTGATTAAGATAACTGCAACAAACTGACAACGAACAGTGCGAAACTAGTATCTAACTAGCCTGAGTGCTTTCGACTCTTTAATGAGTCTTTTTCAAAGGCAAATACAAAACATAGACAAGACAAACAAATAAAACAGAAAAACGGTTATGCTTGCAAAACTTTACATAGCTGTTTCTACAGGAATTCAACCTTTTAACTTATTATGTTTCAACTAGTTTATTTCAGCTTGTTGCTGATACTGGAAAATATTTGTATTGACCTAGAAATGTATGCGCCATAACAACAGCTGTTATTTTATGTAAATTTATGTAAGCGCAAATTATATCCCGGATATTTCATTGTTATAGTAGTCATAGGCTATAAAGCAAATTTAGAGAATTATTTAAAAAGAAAATGTGTCGGCTGCAAAAGATAATTTTATTTGTTCATGGTTGTCTTTTTATAGTCTTCTTGGTTAAAACCGCTTGGTTTCAATGTTTTAAGGCGGCGTATCCTGTAAGATTCCTTTTATTTCCTGGTTTGCAAATATGTCAAAGGAAAAAACAGCAGCAATAACAAAAGAAATATAGTTTTTAAGGAGGCCTACATTTCGCTGTCGATATCACTTTTGATCTGTATTTATTTTATGAATGATAATTGATGTTTACAATGGAGACTACAAAAGCAAAGCCGTGGTAAGGTTGTATTCACTCTCTTTAACACATCAGTTAACCTGTCCTGGTGTTATATACATTTTAAATTCAGGGACATAGTATTTGCAACTTTTAAAACTTTACATACTTGTCCTACATACGAAACGTTTTGATTCTTTAATGTTTACATAAGCAATCAAGATCAGGCAATATGATGGAAGTGCAATTTGTTTAAAATAAATAAATAAATAAATAATTTTGGTCTAATTTACAGCATGGCTCTACACTATAGCCTGCGGTGTAGCTGCAGCAGTTGTTGCTCCATATGCCATACCAGTAGGTTTGGCTACCATAGGTTTTACATCGGTTGGTATACTTAAGGGTTCCATAGCGGCCAGCATGATGGCAAACATTGGAGGACCCGCTGTGGGCTTATTACAGGCAGCAGGGGCAGCTGGTATAGGTGCCGGGGGCACCGTAGCAGCCGCTGGAGTAGGAGCTGCGGCTGGAGCTATGTATGAGAAGTCGAAGAAAGAGAAAGATCAGAAATAAGAGGAAGTTATAAAAATGAACCGTACGGGACGTGATGTCACCAAATAAGAAAGCTTTATTTATGTGCCGATTCTTGTGATGATTTTAATAAATCATTTTTATATATGAAATAAAAGTATTAATCCTCACCTGGTTTGGAATCATTTAAGTTATGGTGTCGTGAAAGTCAAAAAGGCACACTTGTGTATCTGAGAACATATAAAATGCAAGTGTTTATGCAGATTTATTTCGACAGGAAGAACTAGTTCTGTTTTAGAATTCTAATCATTTTATTCGCCTTTAAATGAAAAACAGACCACTTGTATTTGCAAATTTCGACCTTAAAAGCAATTCCTAATTTGTAATTGCAATCGTGATATTATATAATTGTCTGTACTTGTTTCTAAAACAATGGAATCCACTCCATTATGGAATCAGTGTGTTATATTATGAAATATTTGTTTCGTTTTGGGATGTAGTACATACTACTGAACAGAAAAGGTTGGAAGGTTATATGATGCTGGTACAAGTAGAGCAAGACTCCCTTTTTAGCATGAACGCACTATGGATTATGATATTGGCTGATGTATTGACATGAATCAAACCAACACCATTCTGATAAATTGACAGCGATTCGATCTGGACCTTTACATATTATATTGGAAAGGAGCGGCCTTAGCAACCTTTGTCGCTATGGTTATGGGCCATCATGGTTGCACATGTCGTCCCAGTTTGGATGCTAACGACTACAACGTGTCGTCCAGGTCCATTGCGTCTAATCCTGTTCATAGCAGCCCGATTCAAACGGTCATGTCAGTCCCGATTCAGGCATATATGGTCTCCCTCTTATAGCCAGGCTTATCTTTCAGCCCTAGTACTGATATTTATCGCTAAACTCTTTGCCAGGATCGGGTGACGATGAGTGGCCTTGATGGCCTGGTTTGGGCAGTCATGGCCACCTTAATCGTTCTGGTTCGATCAGTCACAGCCACCAAAAACGCCCATGTTCTGGCAGTCATGTTAGACATTATCGTCCCTGTCTGGGCAGGCAAAAGTCTTTTAGTTCCTACGTGTGCGATTATTCATACTTTCTTGTTCAGTCATATTTGAACCTTCTGTTTCGATAACCACAAAACATTATATAGGGAAAACAATGTATTAATTCAACTTAGCAAGGTCATGTGGTGATGTATTTCATAAGTATTCTATCCTAATTGTTTACAACTGCATTGCTATCATTGTATTGAAACTTTAACAAAACTGGAACTAAAAATCGTCTTAAAATGTATACACCAATAAATGGAATAACGAACATATATTTTACTTCCTGAATAGGCATAAGAACACTGATAGTTCTTAAGAGATCATAGGAAAAAAAAATACGACACCACAATCAATATTGGAATTTATTCACAATGCATGAGTTAAAAATTTTAAATAAACTTTAAAAAAAACCACAACTTTAAATCAGAAATCAAATTGACAATTTTAGAACTGTTATCAATTTACCGTTTTCGTTGAGTGCTAAGATTATAAAACTGAGGATGGTGATGCCTTTGATGATTTATATATTCATCATTTGCCATGTTCTATTCAAATCAACAAAAATGCTTTTCACTTTTAAAATAATACATGTATAAAAGCCGGTGATAATAGGTCTAACAGTTCAAATATACAATTAAGGGAAGGAAAGACCACAATATAAATTCGAATCACTTAAAATAACAAACTTTGGCGATGATTAACATTCATTAGTTGTACTTCTGCCTCACCTTCAATACAGGAAATATCCAGTCATATTGGCACTCCCTATATATGCCTGTTCAATTTCTAGCCTAGTAGCATCCGTCAAGGACACTATCTAGGCCTATCGTTATCTCGAATGCAAAGATCTGAGAATATCGGATTGGCACGATGTGTCTACTATGTGAATATCGGTATATGCAAAGATAAAGGAGCGGTCGCTTGCAGATTGTGAGCATCAGATAATGTTCTACTGCAGTTGCTTAGCCTAGCTGCCTTGAACAGCCATTAAGCAGGTTTGATATTGGTTTTGGTTTTGTTTGATATACTTGTGCAAACCTGTTACAGACCGTAACCTCACAAGACCTTTAACTAGTGATTTACTGATAAATACACGCTTTGTAGCACCTTTCCACACGACATTGTTTTGTCTCCCACCCTTCCTACACAAATGCGATATTGTTGAAATGAGTATATCATTCGCCAAAACATGTTAGTGTAAATGTCAGCAAAATTCTCAATGAGATTCCGCAAGTTTGCAAATGCCCGTATCTACCAAATGGTAATATTTATGCGGTTATGTATAGCTTCCTTACTTGTATTTGTTTTTATCTATATTTATTATTTATTACTCACCCACCGCCAACACCAGTAAAAACCTATTCCAGTCAAAAACGATAAAAAAACGCATTTTAACCATGTTCTTAGCCCATATAGACTTACTAATTAGGGAGGAAGGGCACGTTTGTAAAGATGCAATTTTATTTTAGAGATAATACGTCTTTAGTTTTAAAGAGATAAAACTTGATGTATCAATGATATGAATAGTTCTGCTGGACAATACACTAGTCAAAGGCCTCATGATCTGAAATTACAAGGTGTTCCTAAAGAATGATATTGGCACATTGCAGGAAGGTCGCGTGTTTGTTTTCACACTGAATCAGGGTTAAAGACGCTACTTAAGCCATTCTTATGAATATGTAAGACAATGAGCAACGAAAAACAAAATACACTTGTTCTTTTATTTTCATAATTAAAGATAAGTATTTTGGGGGTTTTGGTATACGTTTCTAAACATATATTAATGAATATTGTTTATACGTATAACACATTAAAGTGGCAAGCAGTCCATCGTGGTGTTCTGATTACTAATAAAAAGACTCGCTCTAATTGATCGTTCAAATGCTTCTTTGCATGATCGTCTAGAAGATTCAATCTGCTTTTCGTTGTGCACAAAGCATAAAGACGAGGACTTAGAGGGAGGGGAGAAGTAACAAGTCCTTGTAAACTGACATGTCTAAGGAACACATGATAGTTATACCATGTAGATGTAACTGGAGTATAAAGTAAATCCTCCCGAATAAGCCAGTAGTAGTCTACCGGAGAACAAAAAGCCTCAAAGACATCCTAGTCAGGGCGTAGCTAACGCCAATCACTAGCCAAGATCACCCAAGTAAATCTTGACCGTGTGGTGATAATAGATGCAAAGCCTGTCAACATACTATAGGGACTTGCATATTTTCTAGCACAGTGACCAACCAAAACTAAGCATACAATGTCCAAACAAAGCGAGCAAAACAGATAATGTATTTTATCACGTGTAAGATCTGAATCCTTCAGTATGTCGGAGAAACTGAAAAGTTACACAAAAGGATACATTTTCACAGATCTGACTGGATGACGAAGAAGCTGTATAGAAGCCCAGTTGCAGAACACTTCTCTTCCCGTTGCCACATGTTTAGTGATGCAACACTTACGGCAATTTCTCTCAACCCCAACTTGCGTTCCGAAACCAGGAAATGAAAATAATCTTACTAGATACGCAGCCATAATACATTTAAAACAAGCGGTATAACCAAGAAGACTACATAAAGAGAGCCAAACACAAATACAATCATTCGTTTGGGCTGCCTACACATTTTCTTTTCAATAATTTTCTGAGTTTGCTTATTAGTTACCAAATAAGCTATAATTACTACTTTAACAATAAAATATCCGTTATATAATTTGCGGTTTCATAAATGTATATAAATAACAAATACGGCTCATCAATTTATATGTCAATACAAATATTTTTCAAGCGTTTATTGCGGTAGAAATTGTCATGTAAAGGTTTATAACCTTTGTTTGTCTTGTCTCTGATTTGTATTCGAAAAAGACTTATTTAGAGTCAAAATCTCTTAGGCTAATTAGAAACTAGTCTTGCACTGATCGTTGTCAGTGTATTGCATATATATATATATATATATATATATATATATATATATATATATATATATATATATATATGAATTGATCGACGTTCTGTCTACTTTCTGTATAATAAAAAAGACGAGAACAAATTGAGTACATACAGTTGACAGTTGGACGGACAACGGAATCACGGGTAAACCACCTGTCCTGCCGAAAAGTAAGAATGATAGACGTAACCATGGTTAAACTTACTGTCCTACCGAAAAAATAAGGATAGGATAGGATGTTACTTTCACAGAAACATCACGCAAAAACCCGGAACCTATGGAATAAGTAGTATCTTTTATCGGATAATGAAGCGAATTTCTTGTGCGTGTGTGGGGTTCGAGATGCCTTTATTCGATCTCCTATTATACGAATAACTTCCTTTATTAATCACAGTTGCATGCTCGAATAATTTGCAATGGTTGCCGAATTAAATGTATTAGTCCATGAATATATTCCTTATGCCTTTTATCCCACTATGCTAAAGACAGGAATTTGTTTTAAAAGGAAAAAATTCAAAGACTGAAAACTCATTTTTTATTTTAAAGAAATAAAGATACTCCTTTCTTGCTTAAAATTATAATGTTTCTCCCATATTTTGTAATCTTAATTTTCGTGTAATTATATTATGCACTATGTAATATGGTTCAACAATATATTGAAAGAAGCCGCCATTCACACGAACACAAAGAAACATTCAGAATATGGCAAACAGTTTAAACATTCCTCTGTAACTAAAAGGACAATATTTATAGCGAAGGCTAAACAAGCGTTCGGCGTTTCTTGCTTCATGAATAACGAAAGCACTGGATATAAATTCATCGAACATAGTACTTTTGGTATCATTTCCTCGAATAGAAAGTAGATGCCAAAAGGCAGACAATGGGGCACATCGTAAATTTGCTGGTGTTAAATAAAGGATGCGATTATATGAACCTTTTTCAAAAGTAACTGGGATAAAAAGAAAGAGAAAGTGAGAAAAAGAGTTTAATATTTGCCGCCATTATTCGAGTAACGTGTCGATATGGAATATCGATATTTTAATGAATTTCTTTTTTGAGGCAAACATATGCCTTTATGCATCTCTCTCTCTCTCTCTCTCTCTCTCTCTCTCTCTCTCGATTATGCTTAATTTTACTATTAACAATCTTACCATGTGCTTATATGAAGAGAGAGAGAGAGAGAGAGAGAGAGAGAGAGAGGGAGAGAGAGAGAGATAGGGGAAGGGCGGGAGGGAGATGGTTGATCGATCTGCTATCTACGCTTTGTAAGAAAACGAAGTTTAATATAGCTAATACTTTATCCAGCACCACACTGAAAAATATTTTTGAAATAGGTATCCTTGATAAACAGTGACCAGGATGTCTAAACATATCGTGTTTAGTACATTCGACTATATGAGAGATACGTTATACCTGTACTAATTCGATCTTAAGTCTAAAATACAAGAAAAAAGAAACAAACAAACTATACTCATTTTGTATCAAACAAACCAACATCTTTAAGAAATCTAAAATATAGGATATATGTGGCAAACCTGAGTATTGTGCTATTCAGTAGTACTTATTTTACACTTTTCATCATGCATATACTGTGTTGCTCATTCAGGTATTTATTCCTTTAAACCACTCGCTATGTGTAATCCCAAATGTCAAGTGCCGCATCGCGCAAAAGGCATTCAACACTATGCGTATCAAGTCTAATTTACACCTTACGACAACGGTCCTTGTGCGCATGACTTGAGCGATTACAGAGACACGTCGATTGGCTATACATTATCTGTTAAAAGGCTTGTACGGAGTATTTAGCCCTGACTGAGTCAAACGTTGCAGTGTTTCGGATAAAAGGAAACTTAAGGTAGCAGGTAAGAGTTAACTAGATCTTTCTTTCTGTATATGCGCACATAATAAGATTGTTAATAGTGAAAGTAAGCAGAATCCCAAGAATCATTAAATTAATTGAAGCCTAGTTCGTGAAACCGTCGATAAAAAGAAAAATGGATCCTGATTATGTCTACGTTGGGATGCTGGTGGTGTTATCAAAAGACAAGTAATTATTTCTCTATCGTTATTATTTACATAATGTAAATACCTCCAAACATGCCAAACGTACGTTTGATGGGCACATATTGTGCATTGAGGTCACCATGTAGGAGGAGGAAACTATGGATGCTTGAATAAAATCAACCTACTTTTGACAAGCCATCACTAATCTTTGAACATGCTAGAAGTGGAACGGAATCAGGCGTCGCGGAACTGCAAGGTGAGCGCATTAATGCTATTACCCGGGTTCTCGTTATTCGCCATTTACATGGGTCTTGTCTGGGCGATGAATTCAAGCGGAACGTGCTCAACCTTGATAACTGTTAGGCTATTTGTTTTCTACTTTTTTCTAGAGACGTAAGACGGAAAAGTTAGGGAAACCTAATTAAATAGGATTATATGAAGTAAACTATACGGTTTAAAGGAGGTCTCCATAATATACGCTTCATTGTTTTTCCTCATGAAGAAAGTCGTTTTTTGTTGTTTAATTCTTGATCGGGTAGGGCATATTATATTCAGAGTACCAAATGTGGTCTGAAGCAATCAAATGCAGAAGAGTTTCAAACTAACGTACCATTAAAAATAAAACCGAATTATATTTGTGTAACCTGCAATATCTCTGAAACTAAATATCATATAAATATGGCTGCTATATTTCTGAAAATGATGGATTTTGTTTTACTATCCCCCTACTTAAAAAGTCATATTTATCAAGTAAATATCCCAATTATAAAGCAGTCAACTTTACTCTTGCTTTCAGTACAAAATTTTATTTTGGATTTCTGTCGTTTTATCTTGCTAAATTATTGCTCATAGCCTTTTGATTTTCGCACTTATTTTGAATTTGTCAATCCACAATTCGTTGCGTACTGTTGATTTTTGTATTGCGTTGTTCCACATTAAAATCCTCAAAAGTTATTATTTCATATCCTTTTTCAACTCAAGGAATCTTGACTGGTCTGCGATGATTATTTTCTAAGCTTTTGATGAACGAAATTGAAAATGTTTTCCAAAAAGGAACCCATTCTTCACTTTAGCTAGTTTTTTGTTTTGCTGCTGTTTGGTCTTGACATGACTTTTATAAAGACTGTTTCCCATACAATTGTAAAATGTGGACATGTCAGAAAATTCATCAGGGTTCCTAACTGTTGTGAAAGGATTCTATAAGCAAGTATTTAATTAAAAGTCTTTGATAAGCATATCCGGAAATATATAACCTTAGATCATCCTGTTTAGTTGTGGCAAAAGGGAAAAATTTGTTTTTATATTGACACATTTCGCACATACACTTGTCAAAATATTAGGACATAATTTTTTAGTACAAGTGCTAAGATTGAAATTTTCTCTAAATTGTATTAAAAGTAAGTTGATAAATTATATTGAAAGTAAATTTCTATTAAAATATATTGAGATTGAATCCATTTATTTCGGTATTACAATTATAAACTATTTAATACAGATTGCACCCGTATGAGCAGAAAGACAAAGCCCTTTTGTATATACATTTCCCTTCTATCACAGAGTCAGCAAAAACTACACTCGCTTAAGTTGTGTAAGTAACCGCATTGCGGAAGCCTAACATTCCTAAGTATAAGCTCTACGCGCTGCCGTGGTATAATTGTCTGTCTAATGACCCAGACGATAATCTATAAAAGACTACGAAGCCTCACTTTGAGATTCTGGCCAACGCAAAGAGCTAGGCGCGTGCCATATTTGGCTTTGTCTTAAGAAACTGATATATAAAGCCTCAGCCACGGGCTCACGCCAATTTGCAAACCAGAAACTCGAACAGCTTCTGTCTTTGCAGTCGATCCGAGTACCTTCAATTCCCCAGATGTAGCCATATCTTCTTCATCAAGTGACACTTTTTTCAAGAGGATTGAACTTCTCTCCTTCTCTCTCTCTCTCTCCGTTGGGTTCGCAAACAGCTTAACTTAGAGTTTATGAGACAAATCACCTCATACAAGTTGGTGGAGAATAAAACGAAGTGGAAAACATGAATAAAGGTGTCACTCCGCATAATGATGATTAACGAGAGAGACTCGCACCAAAACGTTTGCGACCATCAGACGTCACGCCGCCCTGCTACGCTACATCAACTCCGGAACGACTGGACAACTCTTCTGTGATTTTCGTATTTTTCACACACTAGAATTGTCTCTTCTGAAACATCAGCGCCAGAAATATTACAAAGGTAACGAACACATGACAATTGATATGATTTCCAGCTTACAAAGTATACATCGCCGGTGAGAATTCTTCTTGCAGTAACTCCTGAAATTCCGACATGATGAATGCATACTATACTTATTCCAGCCCTGAATTCGAGCTACCTACAACCCAGGCTGAAATACATCTTTCCATGCCATAAACAAGGATTTCCATGGATCCAACAGCGACATCTCCGCTAAGCCCCAAGTCAACGACAGAGGCAACGACAGTTTCCTTTCCAGTTATAGTGACTTGAACTTTTACAATTTGAACTCTTTCTATATTACAGACTATACGTGTATTGTTTACTATTCATTTAATATACAATTCGTTTCATAAGGAGAATATTTTTGTACTGTGGTAATTCTCACACAGGTATGTTTTTGCTATACCATATTTTGTATCTTAAATTACAAAAAAAAACACAAGGTTAGTGCGATAATTTCAAAATATTTCCAAACAAAATGATCTAATTTATGCTGTATTTAATTTCTTATTTAATAACAATAACTTTTTCTATATACCTACTTCAGTAACACTCATCGCGCTAGCTAAGGTTTCCACTACAGAGAGTGAATGAACCTACCGACGTTTGCATTGCAGACTAAGCTTTTACATCAAACCTGTTAGTACCAAAATCTGAAACCACCGTATACGTTTCGCTGCCTACACACATTTAACAATGTCTTACCGTATTCGCCTATCGTAGGGAAAATTGTAATTTCCGCCTGGCCGTCTCAAACATATTGATGCAGATGTTTATTTTGCCAGCCCAATGGGGTTTGATAATGTTACTGAGAGTTTTCTCTTATGTTTTCATACGAATTGTATGAATGTATACCTTATGGTATTGTGTCACGGCGATATCGCCATAGAAACGGCTCTAATGCCTTCAAACCAGTCAGAAGAGGCGCTACCTTTCCTGATTTGGCAACATCGATTGATGTTGTCGTGTTGTTCATTATATATGTATATATGTATGCTAAAATGATAAAATAGTCAAAGTGTCGGAGCGATTACTCGAAACCGAGTTTTTCGCGTTGCATAGCACTCATAAGACATGAGCAGTTATTGGCCTACGTACGGCAAACTTCTGCGTCTATTTTGTTTGGAACGATAACGGCGATACATTCTTTTTGCTACGTGACATGTACATTCGGTAATACACGCCCATTTTAAAGTTGTACTAGACCACACCAAACCAGTGTTAAGATTATGATGATATTTTCACTTTTGCTCTATGTTAGATGCGGTTTCTATTTCATACATACGCAGGTCAAGGTTTTGATTGCAAGTGAATAGACGTTATGGTTATAAGGTAGGACATAACACAACATTAAAATTGTTACTTTCCTTACTCTTGGTTAATACCAAATTCTGACGCCATTCTATTCGCAACCATACTTCATTGTTGCTGGTATTTCATTGTTGATATTATGCAATAGGAAGATACACTCAACATCGGCTCACTAGTACTATCCATAAGAACGGGAATTCTTTCACCACACTTGGCTGAAGCAAAATAATAACACTGGACAACAAATTTTTACAAAAGTCATGTTACTGAAATAAAATTAGTCAATTCTTATCAATTTTTATGTGCTGAACACGAATATGACAGTCAAATTGCAAAATTGGCTCTAGTTTTTTTGTAATCTGCAAGAAATTAATGTTTACATAACGAAATGCATTCCAATAGTAAAAGGTCAACTGTAATAGCCTACCTATAAAAAATCAAGTCATTGACTACATCTTAGATTTCTTCGCCTGTCTCTTGTACAGCTGTTCGGGAGCATCTCTGAGGAGTGTCCAGCAGTAGTCAGCCAGCATTGTAGTGGACCATTTTCCCTGGTATCTTTGTTCCATTGTTGCGATATCTTGATGAAAACGTTCGCCGTGTTCATCACTAACAATACCACAGTTGCTAGGAAAGAAATCCAAATGGGAATGAAGGAAGTGAATCTTTAGAGACATATTGCAGCCAAGTTTCTTATACTTCATCAACATGTCTTCTACTAGTTCCTTATAGTTTTCTGCCCTAACATTTCCGAGGAAGTTTGTAGAAACTAGGCGAAAAGCATTCCATGCTTGTTTCGCGTCACCTTCCAGCAAGTTGTTGAACCGGTCATCTTTGAAAAGCTCTCGAATCTGAGGACCCACAAAAACTCCCTCTTTAATATTTGCTTCGCTGAGTCGAGGGAATTTTTCATGCAGGTATCGGAATGCTGGCAAAGTCCGGTCAATGGCTTTCACGAAGTTCTTCATCAAACCTAGTTTGATGTGAAGGGGTGGTAGCAAGATTTTCTGAGCCTCAACCAGAGCTGGGTGTTGGATATTCTTCTCTCCAATGGCTACATTCTGCCTGTGAGTCCATTCCTTCCTCATGTAGTGCATTTCCCTTGCTCGGCTATCCCACTCGCATAAGAAACACATGTATTTTGTATATCCTTGCTGCAGTCCCATTAAAAGGGCAACTACCTTCAAATCACCACAGAGGTGCCAGCTGTACTTGTTATACTCAATGGAATTCAGTAGCTGCCTTAAGTTATCGTATGTCTCTTTCATGTTGACAGCATACGCTACTGGAATAGATGGAAGAATGTTTCCATTGTGCAAAAGCACAGCCTTGAGACTCAGTTTCGAAGAGTCCACAAATAGTCTCCATTCTTGTGGGTCATGAGTGATTTTTAAAGCATTCATGAGGCCCTCAATATCGGAACAGAATATCAGATTACTTTCCTTTCTGAAGAAAGGCTCCAATTGCTGGTGGCGCTTTCGATATGCAGTAATTGTGACATCTTCTTCTAGAAGATTCCATTGTTGGAGTCTTGATCCTAGCAATTCTGCCTTGTTCTTTGATAAGTCCAAATCACGAATCAGGTCATTTAGTTCTTCCTGTGTTATTCTGTGTGGGGTTGATGATGCACCACAGTGAAAATCTGGATCACTGCATGCTGATGGACCAGGAGAAGAACAGGTCGACTCACCTTTGTCTTCGTCAGATGAATCAAGAGAATATTCTGCTGGAGGTTCTGGAATAGGAAGTCCCTCACCATGTGGAACTGGTCTCAATGCAGACGGAATGTTTGGGTAGACTATTCTCGACTTCTTTCGCTTCGTTATTCCGCCGGAAAGAGGAGGAACCAAGCAGAAGTAACAGTCATTTAGGTGGTTGCTTGGCTCTCTCCACACCAATGGGACTGCAAACGGCATTGATGACCTTTTGCAATTCAACCACTGTGAAAGCTGTGTTGTACATGTAGCACAGCATATATGCGGAGCCCAAGGCTTGTCTTGGTCACCAACCTTGCATCCGAAGTAAAGATGATATGCCTTCTTCACTTGAGAATTGATACTTTTCTTCTGGTTGGCAAATGTCACTTCCCCACAAATATAGCAAAAATTGTCCGCGGTATTAACACACTTTCGAGGCATTACTGTTCTTTATTGTACGTAAATGGATAAAATAATAAGTTTTATGTAACAGTAGCTTGAACTGACTCGCACAACGTCTAAAATATTTTAAATGCTGAACCTATCTGATTGGGCTTTATATAGTACACTGCTTACGTCAGCTTCAGCAGCCGCCTGGCATTAGTATAATAGGCCTACACATGTATAGTACACTGCTGACGTCAACTTACTTCAGCAGCCGCATGGCATTAGTATTGCATTGCATCAGAAAATGATGCAATCAACTGTGGATGATGTGAGCATGATGGTATTATGCAATGTTACATCATTATTCCGAATGTTGCTGCAGTCCTACTGGAGAAATTTACACAGTGAAACATAGAAAATGAGGTATATGAATATCTTCAAAACGAGAGCCAATACAAATTTTTCACGGTTATATTCGTGTTCGGTACACCAAAATACTACAGATTAGGGCCTTTTCAAGTCAGTAATGATTTCACTGTTGACCAGTGTAACCGTAGTCATCCATAAATGTTATGCTGATGTTATACAAAATAAATTTTTTTAAAAAAGTCAAATAACATACCAAAAAAGACAAATAAAGATAACAAGAACTGCATGTTAATATTAGTGTTATAATTATTTCATAAGCCTAGTCGAAGAAGTAGATTGCGTATAATTCTACTGAGTATTTTTCAGTGATTTTTCTCATTGTATTTTCTGTATTTTACTGAATATTTTGCAGTTTTTTCTTCTCATTGTACCTTTGGTATATACTGAATACTTGCATTGTTTTTCTCATTAAATATATTTTGTATTTTACTCTGCATTTGCAGTGTTTTTCTTATGTATTTTTGAACTTGCAATATGTCTCACAATGTTTTATTATTGAATGTTTTGATCTTTCACCTTTTAAATTCTTTTTATGAATGTATTTTTTCTCTCTTGAGCCTCGAGGACTCGGCTCAAATGACCCGGAGGGTATTATTAGGACAGATTTTTTTTAGTACAAGTGATAAGATTGAATTTTTCTCTAAATTGTATTAAAAGTAAGTTGATAAATTATATTGAAAGTAAATTTCTATTAAAATATATTGAGATTGAATCCATTTATTTCGGTATTACAGTTATATACTATTTAATACAGATTGCACCTGTATGATCAGAAAGACAAAACCCTTTTGTATATACATTTCCCTTGTATCATAGAGTCAGCAAAAACTACACTCGCTTAAGTTGTGTAAGTAACCGCATTGCGGAAGCCTAAAATTCCTAAGGTATAAGCTCTACGCGCTGCCGTGATACAATTGTCTGTCTAATGACCCAGACGATAATCTATAAGAGACTACGAAGCCTCACTTTGAGATTCTGGCCAACGCAAAGAACTAGGCGCGTGCCATATTTGGCTTTGTCTTAAGAAACTGATATATAAAGCCTCAGCCACGGGCTCACGCCAGTTTGCTAACCAGAAACTCAGACAGCTTCTGTCTTTGCAGCTCGATCCAGAGTACTCTCGCAGACCATGATTCCCCAACATGTAGCTGTATTTACAACGTTATGAGTGGCACCCTATTTCAAGAGAGCCCATAACTCTTTTCTTCTCTCTCTCTCTCGCCATGGGCAAAGACATTTGTTAAATAATCATCATTATTCATAACAAGAGGTTGACAAATATCGTGGAACAGCTTGACCAAGAGTTTACGAGAAAATCCGTCTCATAAAAGCTGGTGGATAAAACTATTTTCATAAACCATCATAATTCTCGTAAAAGTTGATGGACAATCCTTTATCGTAAATTCATATGGATAAACTCTATAGATAAATTTCTTTCCGATGGATACAAACTTTTTTCTTAAAAAAAAATCCCAATTATTTCCTTCAAAATGATTCCGACACACACTGTGTATCGGATGAAGTACTGGTATTGTAGTAGTATGAGATCGAGCCAACCGATCACGCGAGAATTTGTGAATTGACGTGTATTCATGAATGCAGCCGTAGCGAAATTATGTTGCCAAAGTTGCTTGTGGCATCGCCTACTCTTGATATGGCTCAAACAACGATTCCAGTGTGTGTGTATGCTAGCTGTCGTATTACGCGAGTAAAAGTGCTTTTGTATCGATTTCGTCTCTCATTTTGTGTTCCGTCTCGATTATGTCTTGCGTCGGTACCTTTAATGGTTTAACTTCGTTCTTCTTTAAATATTGTCACATTGTTGTACAATGGATAGACAAGCAGACCTTGTCTTGACCCATCGCGGTCAGGTACAACATGCACGCTCACTTCGAACCAATTGTTTTTGTCACTGTTACAACTGCCATACAATCATACATAACATGTTTCCAACGAATATTTATGTATCTGGCTATTGCTTACATGCTGCCATGTTTGACTAGAAGTACACTGATTACGATCTAATTTTGTGCATCAAATGATTTTTTTCTCTCAAGAACTGTTAAGCTGAAAAGGCGCATTTTGTTGAATACAGCCTGGGCGTTTTTCGTTAGTCTTATTAATATTGGCTCGAAGCACTTACCGTAAACTTGCATCGCCGTGGACTTGTTGGTGAACAGCACACAGTTGTGGTAGAAACAATCCCTGTATATTTTCACGCCTCTGATTGTGGTTAAAACCAACAAATAGGATCCACAAGAGAGCACCTCCAGGATTTGAAGTTTAGGACTATCGAAACATACCCCGGTAGTATGGAATACAAGTAGTCCATTTGCTTAGCTATCAGTGTGTTCCTCTGGTTCTTTCCTTAATTTTTATCCTCTCTGCTAATTTTCCATGAAACTGGTACATGTATAATGAGGGCACATTTGCACCCAGATATTGTACGTCTTAGCATTGGATATATCGGTATATCTGATTCATTGATTTTCACTGATTTCTGCCAGGTGTTTCGTGATGCATCTTACGTTTTCAGAACAATGTCCATTATGTATGCTTGCAGTTATCCCATTTGGTCTTGGAATGTCATAAGCTGGACCGGTTTGAGGCCCGAAACAAGCCGTCTAATAAAGTCAGTCAAATCTACATTGGTGGCAAATGTGATTCAATTATCGACTACTTGTCGGGTCACTGCGATATCGTGTCAGTACATATCAATAGGAATTTTGCATACGTGTAGCTTCTAAGTCACAATAAAACAAAAATCAATCAATGTTTCCGCTTTCGGGTCTTCAGCTAGTGCACGTAGTATTTCAGCGAGAAGATGTCTACATATTGTGCTGCTTATTAGTGTTTGCACCGACAGCGTTGAATAAAACAGTTCTCGTTGAGCGGTGGCACCCGGGAACATTGAGTTTCTAAGTCACCATATAAATAATCAAACATTGCACGTTGACGTGAAAGTCCGTACGAGTTAAGATACAAAAAATGTTGAGGTTTTACACGTATGCCACCCAGTTAGCCCCACGTTCTGTTGTCAAATTTAGGCTGATAATTCTAGTTTCCCTGCTTAAAGACAAAATTCTCGAGTTAATTAAAATTGATCAAAGACATGTCTACAACCGAAGACAGCTGCAGATCAGGAATCTTTTCTCCGACTGGACAATAGAAGAACATTTCTTTTTTATTCATCTCCTAGACTTTATGCGTGCACCAACATCCTTTTTGAGCGTCACCCCGGATGCAGTTTCGATAGCCTCTAACTCGTTCCTTTTGAAACCGTGGCATTTTCAGCCACCAACAATGCTGAGGTCGTTAAGAGGAAAGGTTTAAGCGACCTTCTTTACCTCCTCTGCTTTAATCAACGGGGCAAACCCGATGCGATGTATTCCAGTGTGGATTGCAGCTCTTGCAAGATATATTTAACACGTTCGCTAACATATTCGCTAACATAGAATTGTGGAGAAGATCCAAGTGTTCATGAGGAGTTTTGCGGCGTCGGAACACGCACGATACTTGCGCTGTTCCTCCCCACAAATAAATGGTGAGGAATCCATGCGGTCCCGGATACCTCAGAAAAAATTTCTCGAAACTCGTCTGCATTTTAGCTGGAACGAATGTTTGCAAGTACGTACATGTGAACTCCATGAAATATCAGACCGTTGCAGTTATCCCAAAAAATTGTGGATAAATGTGCATATCGTTTTAAGTCACGTTTATGTTCTTGTGCTGGACTCGAGTAAAAATTGTCTCAGGGTTGTTTTGCTGGTCGAGCATCATATCCCGTAGAGGACAAGATTATTATGTTCGCGCGCAAGCTGGTCAATCGCAGAGGCTCATCCATTGTGGATAAAGAATTCAATAGTGGACGACGCAGGCTCTTCCGTGATATCACTGAGTACATAATACGGTTGATCGTCCATGGTTGGTGCAATCATGTTCAACCGATCCCACTTTAGCTATCGCATAATTAGATTCAACAGCAGCTTAGTTTTCCTGGATCAAGCCGGGTCAGTAATCAGCGCACAGGCCGAGATTGATAACATATAATCGTGTTTGGGTGGTCGAGACTTCACCAGCGCAGATTATCCAATGAATTTTTGTTCTTTTTCTGATGCCGTATTGAATATTAATTATTCTATAACTCCGGTATGCCTTCATTGCCGCTTTAAAACTCCAGCTCGGGTTTGAACACATGATGGTCGATTCGCAATCGCTTGAACTTGCATCTAATGAGGAGCAAAGAATATTACGTTCTTGAATCATCCAGTTCTATCGGGATGTCGGCGGTGGTATCACTACTGAGTTGAAAAAATACACATTTGTTAGCAATATATTTGGAATTTGCACTTACCGCATGTGTAGTTTGTAATTTCAATAGAGAAAATCCACCACATGGTATCCAGTGGAGATGAACATACCTTGTTACATCGTTATACAACGCGTGTGACGATTCTACAACCATGTAAGATGCCAACTGAAATCGATTAGATTCTAGATCTTGATCCTACCCACACAGTTGATCTTAAATTGTCTCATAACATTCTTGTTGGTGTTACTGAACAGTGGATGATCCATCTGGTACTCGCTGGTGTCACGTCCGTTGACAATCGATGTGTCGCCCATGTCGGCAAGGAGACAAGTGTTAACATGCATCAGCAACAAGTCCGTATCCGTGTTCAGCATTTTAATGTTGTTACCGTACAGTATTATGAGATTGTTTAATACAACTTGTACATGAGCAGCTTTGACTAGTCTAACACAGACGTATCTACGTAGACGGACTTTGTTAGCTTCAGTATTGATTTCTCACCATGAACTGCAACGAATCCTCTGTCAAATATCGTGCGCGATGTAAACGCCTGGTCAATGAATCTACGAAGTTCTGATCACTGTCGCGGCCAATATTAACGGGGATATTCTCGAAGATTCTCACTGGTTTTCCAAAATACAACATTGTACATTAGCTTGAAGAAGTCTTTCTCAAACTTATTTGTTTCCGCAGTCCTCAGGTCTGTATTAAACTGTTTGTAAGGTGTCGTCAATGCACGGTGACGAAATCAGAGCACACGGTGGATTTAGCACACGCGTCCGTAATAGCAGGTTGTGTACGTGGACTGCATATTTGAGTTTGCGGTACAGGATCGCAATAAGCCTTGTGGATTGGTTACAGCATGGCCCAGCAGTAGAAGTTGTTTATGTTGAGGTACATCATGCTACTGTTTTGGAGGGCAGGACTATATCCGTCTTTTGTTGTGTTGTTTGCACTAGCGTAGCGATGACTCACCATGGATGTTCAAGTCGATCATGGCTATTGACAAGAGCACAACCCAACCAGTTATGGCGATGAGAATTAAAGATCGGTGTCTATCATGAACTCATGCGTCGCTTTATTGCGAAATGCATCGTAAACACCCACGAGCAGTAATACTTTCGTGGAGAGAGAGAGAGAGAGAGAGAGAGAGAGAGAGAGAGAGAGAGAGAGAGAGAGAGATTGTGATAATCTCCAAGGGTTTGGCAACCAAACGTGTATCCAGACCATACTCGCGTGACTTTAGGTTTTTGGAGGAAATACTTTCGCGGAACAGCATTGAATAGAAAGCGTTAATGGGTGGTATGAGCTTGTTACCAATTCTTGAGTAGGTTCCTTTACGGGTAAGTCAACTGCACCACATTATCGGCCAGTAATCGTTAAGCGGCCCGTCGCAATGTTGCTCTCGTGTTTGTTTATTCTAGAATCGAGTAACTACAGTAAGTCAATGAACTTGCACAAACATGGTCCAACGTGAACTTTAACTCCATTAGTTTATCAAGATGCTCTGGCTATCTACTTGAAAATCATAAAATATATTTGGTCCTCTTTGACAAATCGGTATAGCGCATTAAGGCGCAATAATGACATAATGGTTGTCTGTGACATTACATTAGAAATACACAATTGCGGGGGTAATTAAATTGTAGAATTAGTTATGCTCAGGAATCCTATCAAAATAATATACGTATCAATCGGTGAAGCATTTGATATATATATATATATATATATATATATATATATATATATATATATATATATATATACATCAGCTGAATTATTTAACATACTATTCTCACAGGTTGTTATTGTTGACAGATATTCTTTGGGAACTATAAGCATGTTCCAGGCTTAAGCTAATGCTCATTAATTTCTTACAGTCAACAGATATAAATTAGTGTCAATTACGGTTATATTAATTTGCAATCCTAGATGAGCCTCCATTGTGCCCAGTTACAGTCTAGAAGGATAGGAGATTGTTTCAGAGTAAATACGTCTCAAAGAATTATGCGTAACTCATAGTTATAATTGACATTTATATCCATAATCAGATTTCTCTTTCATTTTCGTATGCAACGCAACCTTAAGCCCGATGTTTCCTCACGACGTAAAGAAAATATAAGTTTCCGCGAGTGTGAATATAACACGAATAGTATCGATTACAATTATGACACACTGACCGAGAACACCTAATATATAAGAATAAAGAATTCGTATATAAACTTTACAGATCAGTTGAATGCAATCTTCCTATTTGACTATATAAAAATGAAGCATTTTAGAATAAGCATTTTGTTACTTATAGTTTTCGAAAGTGTGATGACTCGTTTTATCGCATACTTGGTCCCACATGTTTATCTTGGTATAGTAATTATCAATTACTCAGATTATTATTTAGCTTATCCACTTACAATAATCTGAGTCGTTTTTTTCACATCGACGGTGACCAATTCGATTGTCTCTGGAATAAAACAAGAACTACTTGATACCGCTTTGAGAGTGATCGTCACGCCAGAATACTTTGTTTCTCGCTTATGTAAAGAAGTCGTTGTTTCCTTTTGATAATGACTTCCTTGAACAGTCTGATACAGGATATAGAATACTGAAGCAGATCTGCCTGTGAGCATTGATCTGTATAAAATAAATATGTGCCTGTAAACATCAATATGCCTGCGCGGCTGCAATGATTTTTTGGGCACCTTGTGGGAACATCGATTGGGGTTTCTGCGGGTTACAATCACAGATGCACGCGTGTGTGAAAACACGCAGTGAGAAAAGGTAATGTTGATTATAGACACTGATCGGCCTGCTTATTCTCAAACCTTTATTAAACCACTAATGATGAAATATATCTTGCTGAAATGTAGACTATCCAGACCTTAAATAGAATAGTGAATAAAAACCATGCAGATACATGCAGAGAAAGGAAAGGCGGCGCGCATATTAGTTCATCTCAGGATCAAATCGCCAGGATCATTAATCATCGGATATACTATAGAAATGAAGCATATTAATTTCCATGATTAGAACTGCAAATGTAATCAGACTTTTCGTAACATAGTTTTGAGGTGCTATAAAATTTACGATAAAATTTACGACGAGAATGTATGAAAGTAACTGTCTTCGTTCGAACTACGTGAACGGACCGAAACGAAATACACAAGTTCCCGAAAATAATTATGTCTTCGTTTGAACTACACGAGCTGACCGAAACGAGGTACGCAAGTTACCTCTTCATTCTACGCCAGCGTTCATCCTTCGTCAACTGTGGTATTGTTCAACGTGTGTCCATTAGAAATACGATTGATACATCAACTATATCTAAAACCCGTTTCCAATCAATTCCAAATTTAAACTCAATTATTATATATCGGAGGACAGAAGTATCTGCGCCACACCATCCAACCGCATGTATTCGGTTTAAATAGCTTTATTTGACCTTGGAGACAATTTGCATTATAGACCCATTGGGTGTTGATAATCATACTTAAATACAGGTGTAACGGAAGTGTTGACTTATGCAGATAATTACTTAATTTTACCTTCAGGATGAAAACGACACTAGTTTGCCTCCTTGCAGTCCTATTACTCTCAGCGCAGCCAGCTAAAGGTAAGTTGTTTACTCTTATGGATGCCTTTAATTGATTTCTTCATGTTAAACATGAGACTTACTCATGTACGTATTTTTTTGCAGCATCATTTCTATCACAGAACAAATTTCAGCTAGTCTAACCATATCACCGACCTTGTGGCAAAACGCATATGTACAGAACATAACTTTGGAATACAATTTCAGGAACATTATTAACTTCAAATATTACCACCGCACTGCACTGATTGAAATATGACAGCTATTGCCTTCATTTTTTCACCTAATATATTGATTTCGGCGCTTTGTTCTCCATATATATCCTTTGAATTGGATTATTTCTTCTCTCCTTTTAATTACGTCATATAGCTAGATAGATTTCCAAATGAATATGTATTGAATATCATATATAATTAAAGTAGACAAATGTGTGCCTATAATTTTTTCTTCAGCATGGCTGTATGTAATAGCTGGCGCTGCAGCTGCAGCAGCCCTGGCGCCATTTGCCATACCGGCGGGCGTGGCAACTATCGGTTTTACCACGGCCGGCATCCTTAAGGGTTCAATTGCGGCAGGCATGATGGCAAGCTACGGTGGATTTGTTCCTGCTGGATCATTGGTAGCCACACTGCAGTCGATTGGGGCAGCAGGACTAGGTGCCGGGGGGATCGCCGCGGCTGGTGGTAGTGGGGCTGCAGTGGGAGCTATTTATGAAAAATCCAAAGACGATTAGAAATACGTGAATGAATTAATGGCACTTTCAGATTCGTTTGACTGTGAACGTGTGTTATTATTTTCCACATTATAAAATAAATAAATTAATACATTGTTCTGATTTGCACAATGAAATTTATGCCAAGCGTGAAATGTTTGGGTGAGTTAGACTGCATTTACATTTGCGAAGAGATAGTCAAAATATTTTCAGTCGATATTTAGGATAGTCAATGAAATGACAAAGATAAAATCGAAATTCAAATAAATAGGGTAAAAATGTATTCACGCACTAACTATTTCAATCTGTCATTTGTTTCGTTTACAACAGTCAACAATCAGCTTACTTTCTGTGTCTCTACCTCTCTCGTAACATTGTCCTAATGTCCTATCTATGTACATCTGTGGTTCGATCAGTCGTCCTATCCGTCGATATATATATATATATATATATATATATATATATATATATATATATATATATATATATATATATATATATATATATATATATATATATATTCTTATGTTACGTGTTTAGGCTCGAAAGAAACAGTAACACAAGAAAGAGGGGAAACATCAAGCTTTGAAACATTTAACAAATAATTTATTTCTCTGGAAAAATTTTGTAAAACTGAAGAAAGAAAAAAATTATAAGAACTTACGGTTTTAAGAATCAAATGCAAAAGCAATCCAAGAATAATCCACGAATTAAATTTTAGAAGTCTTAATAATGAAATGTTCGAATGAATTCAAGTTCGAGTCCCGACGGAAACTCCAAGATGGATGGCGATGACGTACGCTGTAGCTATTATTGTGATGTTGTGTCAACAGTTCTTTGTTATTCACAAACAATAATCCGATGTTTGAATTAACGAAATTAATGAAATGTCGTTGTCCGAGAGTTCTGTATGAGCACTCATATATTTCCAGGAACAAGAAATAATCCTTTAAAATACAAATAATTCGAATAACTATTAAAATAACTCCAAACTGACACAACAAAAGAAAACCTGTACGTCTCGGTGTTTTTAAGCCCGACCGAGTAAAATCTATAATTAATGATTAGACAGTAATTTGAAGCGCTAAACAAATTTCCGGATGAGGGTCAACTTTCCAGAACCTTCGAGAAATATTTACGTATAAAAGCACTGATTTCTAAATAAAGGTCGGGAACTAGGACTGAATAGTCAAGGACAAACTATTTTCTGAAAAAATATCGAGTTCAAAATAAACAAAACTACATTATTTTGACATTAATGAAATTAAAAATAAAAAGATTGTATAACTTTATAAACAATTAAATTAAATCAATTATAAATTAAATTAAATGTACATAACACTTCCCCCATAAATAAAAAGAAAGATTTATATGATAAAGCTTTCCTTTTACCATAGATTAATTATACATGAGGTTAAAAAGAAATCTTATAAATTACACACAATGTACATGAAATAGTACATTGTTATACACGGGAAATATCGTCTGCTATTAAATTATCGTTTCCTTGATGTGCCTGATGTCAATATCTTATTCCTGTAACAACAAAAACCACCTTAGTAGTCTTTGATTTTTTTAAATTCTTGCCGATGAAGGCAGTATGGCTGTGGTTACTAAACAAAATAATCGAAGAAGAAGCTCAACTAACGTAAACTCCCAAATGTTGTAATAACAATATCAAAGACAAACATTCATTCTCGTTTGTTAAATCATTTCTTTGGTGATTATTTAATTTCTTAGAAAAATAGCACACTGGATGATCAATACCATTTTCATCTTCTAGAACCAAAATTGCTCTAGCCCCAACATCGCTTGCATCAACAGTTTAAATGTTTGGCTGAATTTTGGAGCTGTAAGAACTGGCGCGCTTATTAGTATGGCCTTTAACCTGTCAAAAGTCTCCTGACACTTTTCAGTCCAAAGGAACTTGTTTGTCTTACTCAATAAATTAGTCAGAGGTTCAGCAATTATAGAGAAATTGGAACAAAAATTCCGATAGTATCCGGCCATACTACAAATCGAATAATTTGCTTTTTTTAACAGACACAGGGAATTCAGAGGTAGCCTTGACCGTAGCATCTATAGGTTAGCTTGTTCATGTCCCACCATATGTCCCAAAAAAGTTAGTCTAGCACGGCAGAGCTCACGTTTGGTTAAATTAAATGTCAAACTTGCATCTGTGAGTCAGTCAAAGACATTACAAATTGTGACTACCTGTTCTTTCCAGGTGTCGTTGTAGATGATGACATCATCGATGGAAGCATCACAATTGTCTATACCAGAGGTAATCATATTCATGAGACGTTGAAAAGTACTTGGCGAGACCCTTTCATCCGAAACGGCATTACTTTATATTGATAAAGTCAATCTTGCGTCACTGAGTCACGAATGCCGAGATTTTCTTTGCTCTTTCCATTAGTGGAATTTGCAAAAATCCTTTCAAAAGGTCCAATTTTTTGACATACTTGGCATTTCCGATCTTATCTATACAGTCATCGATTCTTGGTAATGGAAATGAATCTGTTTTTGTCATGATATTTACCTTCCTATAATCGTTGCACATACGGAAAGATTTATCTGGTTTTGGAACAAGTATACATGGTGAACTTCATTTACTTTTACTGCGCTATATAAAATCATTCTCCAGCAAATACTGAATTTTTTTAAAAGCATTTCTGTTTGAAAGGTTCATCCTGTACGGTTGTTGTTTCACAGGTTTGGAATTTATAATTTCAACGTCATGGAAAAATTTGTTCTTTTTTCGTAGGAACTTCTGGAAGTAAGTGCTCACATTCAAATAATAACTGTTTAAGTTTATTTCATTTTTGCTTTTGCAAATGTGAAAGTGTCTGGTCCAGATCTTGCATAATGTCTGAATTCTGAAGATTTGTCACTCCAATATCAGTATAATCTGATGATATTTCTTCACCTAAATCTTCGATGAGTAGTGCAGGCACAACTAAATTAATTGCGTGTTTAACCTGGTTATCTCTTTCAATATACTGGTACTCCTATACTTTACTTAGACCCCAGGAGCACTACTATTATAGTTTAACTCATTCATTTCTTCTTAACTTTGTAAGGGCCGTAATATCTAATCTGAGAAAAATTTGGAAGAATAAGCAAGAAAGACAGAACTCTATTACCAGACTAAAAATTGATTCCATTGAACTTCTGTCAAACCATAAGTTCTCTTTTACTTTAATTGCTGGATGTCAAATTCAAGCAAAATAGCCTGGAACGTTCTAGACCTAACATTTGACCATTGTTCCGATTGGACAGATTTGGGAAGGCAAAATTGAGTGAAACACTTTATCAAAGTTTTAATATTCTTCAAAGGAATTGCCTCTGGAAACTTTGTTGACGCACACATAATGGTCAACAGGTATTGGTTATCTGACTTGGTCTTAGATAAGGGACCAACACAATCTACCATAATTCTACTAAATGGTTCGTCGAAGGCAGGAATAGGTTGTAGATGAGCATTGTGTATCTTCTAACTGGATTTTCCTACCATTTGACAAGTATGACAAGATCTACAGTATTTACCTACATAACTTTTGATTTTTGGCCGATAGAAGTGATTAAAGATGTTGTGATAAGCTTTATTAATCCCTAAAGTACTAGCCAAATGAGTTTCATGGGTTAGACTAAGTATTTCCTTTCTGTAAGGATTTGAAACTACAATTGTATATTTCACTGACCACTTTTCACTAGGAGGTGGGTCCTCTGAGTGGCCGATAAAGCTCTCTCCGTTACGGATCATTGCTATCTCACCTCTGTCTGCGTTGGTTCGATTCTCGGATTCGTCCAATGTGGGTATGTGAAAAAGCATGCCAGTAGCTTCTCGTGGGTCGGTGGTTCTTTCCGGGGTTATCCCTGGTTCTTCCTCCACCATTATTACTGGCCGCCATGTATACCCTATGTTGTGCTGGAAAATTGCGTTAAACCACACAACACCAACACCAATATCACCAGCAGGTACCTTGGGAGGTCTCCATTTTCTCGTAAGAAATCCATTTTTTAATTAAATAACAGACAGGAATTTCAGTGGCTTCAGGTTCACTAATAGCTCTATGAAACAAACAGGAGATCTCAGGATCTTTTTCCGATTCGAAGACAGTGATTGTAATTAGTCACCCTGATTAGGATAAAGAGAATGAGTATTTTAAAGAGGATCACTTTTGATTGATGCAGACAAGGAGTGAAAGTGACCTCATCAAAAGCCTGACCAATGCGTGTGTCAGCTGAAGGACTACCTTCATTATCAACATCATTCTTAAGAGCTTTTATTGCCATAGCCCTGGTAACTGCACAAGCCTGGAATAAATCGGAATTCTTTTTCAATTGGATCGACTTTCTGATCCAAACAAGGCTTGTCTGTTATAAGTGGATTAACTACATCTTTGTCTTCAGCTATGTCGTTGCCTAGTAATAAATGAATGAATTCAACGGGTAAAAGAGAAATTTTGCCGACTTGTATGGGTCCTGAGACTAAGTCTGATGACAAATTTACAGAATGGAGAGCAACATTAACAAATCCGCACTCTACTCCCTGAAACAGAACACTCTCATTAAAAGAAGACTTCTCAGAAGAAGGTAAAGTACCTGACAATAAAAGACTCGGAAAAGCACCTGATTCCCTTTCAATTTTAATAGGGATAGGATTGGCCGAAACACCAACGAGTGATATTGAAACCTTGGATATGAACGGTTAATAATTCTCCGTAATAAAATCAGATTGAATTTATTAGACCCAACAAATGTATTGCATTCAATACCTGACTTAACAATGACCTCTTAAAAGTAAGAGCATTATGAATAAGTCTGTCTCAATTATGTTGCATATTTTTCAATTTGTAGCAATCAGAAATAACGTGCCCTTTCTTCATACAATAGGTACACATAGGAAGAGACAATAATCATTGGTCAAGCTGATATGAAGCTTGATTTTTAGAAGTTCTGCCAGTTTGAGGTTTCGAAGGGCTTGTATTAGGCTGAAATATTTTTCCGCCAGAAGACTCTTGAGTGAAAGTCTTGTTTACAAAAGGAACTTTATGAATTAAAGAATACTCATCAGCAGCACGAGCAGCATTTCCAAGATTTCGATCTGATGCTCGTCAAGATAAGTCTTAATGCCACAATGGACAAAGTTCTCGAACTTTTCAAGTTGTTTCAGACTTTCGTAATTTTGATCAGCCTTCTTGGCTAAGCACCATCTATCAAATAACTGCTCTTTTTGCTCTAGCAAATTCGACATGAGTTTGTCCAGTTTCCATTTTATAGTTTCTGAATTTCTGTCCATAATCTTCAGAGACTTACTCATAACCCTTTAAGATGCATTCTTTAATCGTATCATATTCACCACTTTGTTGAACTGAGTGAATTGGAAATATCACTACCCTTACCAGTAAGAACATGTTGCAATAAATGAGTCCAATTCTCTGTTGACTATTTCAAATTTTCAGCAGCTTTTTCAAAACGAGTAAAATATTTGACTACTTCTCTTTCTCTGAAAAGCGTCCTAACCTAATATATTTTGCAACATCGAAACTTAAATTCGTATTTGAAGCGTGAATATGATGTTCACTTGGCAGTTCCATTTCTTTTATTCTAAACTGATATTCGCCCTCTTTTTCTCGTTCTTCCTAATCTAATTGCATTTGCATTTGTTTTTCGATCTTTTTTTTCTGTCTGTCTCCTCTTTCTCATATGTAACTGCATTTGTTTTTCTTGCAACTGCATTTGTCTTTCTTTCTCTTTTTCTTCGGCTTGTAGATACTTTTGTTCTTTCTCTTTCTCCAATTGCAACTGCAGTTGTTTTTCTTCTTTATCTTTCTGAAGTTCCAGCTTCCTCAACTCCAAGTTCATCTTGTATTTTAATTCTAATTACTTTACTTTTTGTTAGAGTCTAATACAGATTTATTGGTCAAAACTAAAGCACTTTTACCCAAAACATTCTTTTCTACCAAGTACTGGACCACAGTATTTTTTATTTCTTGCTTCGTTAAGGAAATCTTTACCTCAGAAAGATCATATTTTTGGACAAATTAAATTAGTTCATCTTTTTTGAAAAGATCTGATTGCACTTGGATATGCTTTGAAGAAAGGTTTCCACTCTTGATGACATTTTTGAAAAAGCTTGCCAATTTCACTAAAGATTTCATTAACTAGGGGAATTCAAATTTAAAAAGCCAAAATTCAAAATAATCCGAGGAAGAGCGCCCAATGCTTATGGTAGGTATTTAGGCTCGGATAAACAGTAACACAAGAAAAATTGAAAAGAACAAGCTTTGAAAAATTTAAAAAATAATTTATTTACCCGGAAAAAGGATGTCAACACAATAAAATAACGTACAGATTTAAGAATCGAATCCAAAACATAATCCAATAATAATCAACGAATCAAATTTTAGAAGTTATAATAATGAAATGTTCTAATGAATTCAAGTTTGAGTCCCGACGACGAATCCAAGATGGAAGGCGATGACGTATACTGTAGCTATTATTGTACATTTGTGTCTACAGTTCTGTGTTATTCCCAAACAATAATCCGATGTTTGAATTAATTACATCAATGAAATACCGTTGTCCAAGAATTCTTTATGAGCACTCGTCCATTTCCAGGAGAAAGACTTAATCCTTTTGAATCCAAACAATTCGAATGAATATTAAAATAATTCCAAACTGACACAACAAATTAACACCTTTACGTCCCAGTGTTTTTAAGCCCGACTGAGTAAAAACTCTCGAAACAATGATTATACAGGAACACTGAACGCTAAACAAATTCCCGGATGAGGGTTCAAGACTTTGTGCTTTTCACTTGCCAGCTGCGTTTCATTAATTCTGCATTGATGTTCCCTCTCTTCCTTCTCTCTTTGCATTTGCATCTGTCTCTCTTTCTCTCTTTCATCCTTTTGTAGTTGTTCATTCTCTTTCTCCAATTGCAATTTTTTTTCTTCTTCTGTAACTGTATTTTTTTTCTAACTGCATTTGTCTTTCTTTCTCTTTTTCTCCCAATTGCAAATGCATGTCCTCTTTCTATTTTACCGATTTCATTTGTTCTTTTACTTTTTGCAATGGCTAGTGCATTTGTTTGTCTTCTTCTTTTTCCCTGAAGTTCCAGCTTCCTCAACTCCAATTCCATCTTGTAGTTTAATTCTAATTCTTTTACTTTTGTTTCAGGGTCTGATAGAAAACGAAGCACTTTTATCCTAAACATTCTTTTCTTCCAAGTATTGGAAAACAACATTTCATATTTCTTGCTTCGTTAAGGAAGCCTT
Source organism: Sinohyriopsis cumingii (assembly GCA_028554795.2). Classification (NCBI taxonomy): domain Eukaryota; kingdom Metazoa; phylum Mollusca; class Bivalvia; order Unionida; family Unionidae; genus Sinohyriopsis; species Sinohyriopsis cumingii. The sequence goes on along the minus strand of CM068841.1, from coordinate 24,007,072 downwards.
GACATCGGAAATATCACATTTTCTGGCAAGTTGAATTAATTTATCTTTTTTGAAAAGGTCAAGAGGGTCCTGGGCAGGACTTGAAAGAAAGGTTTCCACTTTTGATGACATTGTAGAAAAAGCTTGCCGATTTCACATAAGATTTCAAACACATGGGTAATACAATTTTCAAAAAACGAAGTTTTCAGAAATATTTTAGCCAAAATTAAAAAATCTCGGACGAGCAACCCAAGTCTTATGTTACTTGTTTAGGCTCGAATAAACAGTAGCGAAAGAAAGAGTGAAAAGAACAAGCTTTGAACAAATTAACAAATGATTTATTTCCCTGAAAAAACTCTGTCAAAATAAAAAAATAACTTACAGTTTGAAGAATCGAATCCAAAAATAATCCAATAATAATCCACAAAACAAATTTTAGAAGTTCTAATAATGAAATGTTCTAATGAATTCAAGTTCGTTTCTCGACGAAAAATCAAAGATGGAAGGCAATGACGTATACTGTATCCTTTGTTGTGTTGGAATGTCTACAGTTTAATGTTATTCACAAACTATAATTCGGTGTTTGAATTTCCCGATAAAATGTCTTTGTCCAATAATCATGCATGAGCACTCATATATTTCCAGGAAAACAATTAATCCATTAGAATTCAAATAATTCCAATAAACATTAAAATGTAATTCGCAAAATGACACAACAAAAGTAGCACCTTTACGTTCAGTGTTTAGAAGCACAACTGACAAATATATATATAAACAATGATTATACAGTAACTCGAAACTCAAAATAACTTTCCGGATGAGGGTGAACTTTTCAGAACATTCGAGAAGTATTTACGTATAAAAGCTCGTAGACCCAGTATGACCTTAACAAAAAACAATCATTTTACTCGAAGAATAGGATAAAAATAAAAAAGTTGTTTACTTCTCTCACTGAATTCTAACAAACGTTCGGGAACTAGGTCGGCTTTAGGTGTTTACAATTGAAGAGTCTCGGTCAAACTATTTTCTGAAAACAATATCGAGTTCCTAGTAAACAAAACTACCTTATTTTGATATGCAATGAAATTAAAAATAAAAAGATTTCAAAACTTAACAAACAATTATATTAAATCATATATAAATAACAATATATGTATGTATGTATGTATGTATGTATGTATGTATGTATGTATGTATGTATGTATGTATGTACTTTTTAAATGATATCTAACTTTACTTAGTGATTAATCTTCCAATTGTATAGTATACCGCTACACCCAGACATGTATTATATCTTAACAAATTTAAATGGCTTATAGACCTAAGAAAATATCAATATGGGATTGGGAATCTCGGTCGGAATGGACACAGCCTGAGAATAACAGCTTGGGGCATAAGAGAAATTGAACGCCATTATTCACAAAAATCTTATTTGCTTTCTAAGTAGTTCGCTTATATAACCATTAATACCGGGCAGAATAGGTCTAGTCCCTAATTTTCATTAAAAAAATACGACATATTAAACATCAACATATTTTCAACGTCGACAATGTTATAAATCATTGAGTAAATTGTCGTCATTTTGCAGTCGATGCGGGCTACGTTTCGGGACTCAAGTAAATACATAAACATAATATTTACGAAAGCGCTTTTATTCGTTGTCATCATTTCTGGAGAAATCACTTTCAAAACAAGTCAAAATATGTTGTAAGGGAAATGAAAGCCGACGTTGAAAAAACATATGCACAATATGGACTTCACATAATGAACTCCAAGACGACGCTGAAAAATTAAATATACACAAAATTGACTTCACATAATGAACTCTAAGAAGACGTTGAAAAATTAATTATACACAATATTGACTTCACAAAATGAACTGCGAACGACGCTGAAAAATTAAATATACACAATATTGACTTCATCAGATCCTTTATATTATACAAAACTGAATATAGTAAATGCTGCATTTATTCTCATGAAGTTGATGATGTAGTCTTCCAAAAGAGTTAATCCACATAAAAAATCAAAATATTTCACGCTGTGGTAATTTGGAACACAGATGGCTACCAAGTGAGTTCCTGGACAATGACTGTCGGCAGTGTTGATGACAAAAGCCAGAACATCTTTAGGTTTTCGATGTGGAAGTTTATTTTCAGCACACAGACTACATGAGTCCAAGAAAATGTGTAAGCAGCATGGATGGGGATGGGGTCAGCCGACCTATTCTTGGGGGAGGGGGATGTCGACAACCACCCGTCGACCAAATCCCCACTACAATCTGGACCTCGGAAAATGTTGATTTTTTAATTGCCAAAAGCAAATCCGAACCTTGTAAGGTGACCAGACTCACCCACCCCACCCCATTCAGTGTTGATTTCCTTGTGCTATAGGTCAGTTTGAGCCTTGTATGTAAGCTTGGATGGCAAGATGAAATCCTTCACTGCAGCACGACAACAATAACGCCCAGATGCGGTATCGGGACACCAAACAATTTATGGGCCGCGCACGTCGTGTTTTTGGATCATGTAAACTGATTGTAATGAATCCTTGTTGAATTTGCAAAGAAATTTTAAAACTTATTTATGTCCATATCTCCGGGACACTAAGTCTGATGAATATTTCGCAGTGTGTGTGTATTAGTGAAGTTAAACATAACCCTCCAAATTACAGTTTTCTCTGATCACTATGGGTTTCTTAAACATATGGTTGCGTAACGTAAATCACATCTGTGTTTTGTCTCGTGATAATTTCTGGCTGGATTTGTTTGTTTGTCAAGCATGACTTCACCGTAAACAACTATTATCAAGATCTTCGACCGGCAGTGCATCGTTGATGTCGGTGATAAATTCAAAAACACCTGTATCGCCACAGTTTCATTGAATCCCTTGTGGACGTCATAAGCGGTTGGCACTACTAAATATAGTTTGTCCCATTTGAGCCATCGCATTATTAGTTTGAGCAGCAACTGAGTTTTACCAGATCCAGAATGACCAATGATAATCGCTCATAATACAATTTGGTAACGCCGGACGATTTTTGACGGGTACTTGTCTGTGTGTCGCTGAAAAGCCAGTCACATTCATATTGTATCTATTATTTATTATCATGAGTTTATATTGTATTCGATGCAAGGCGCTCACGCATACAACTACGCTAATGCACCAACGACGAGGAAAAACATGCGAGCACTTACAAGCAAGTGTGTTAAATTTGGCATAAAAATACAGGTTTGTTGCATCTCGCGAGACGTCAAGTGACGATGATAGAGCTGCGACACTCGGTAAAGTACCAGGTGCTAGATGGGCTAAATAGCCGGGTGAGAAACACCATCAGGGATACACTTATTGTGGTCTTGGAACCCGGCTTGATATCAGACTTGACGGAAAAATTCAACCAAAACCAGATGAATTTCCAGAAAAGGCAAATGATCAAGCGTGCCACACCCATTACGTCACGTTTAATAATAAAAATTACAACAAGAACATATCTCTGATATCAATTTGATTCATATATTGAAGCCGTTTAAAAATAAAAACATGAGAGAATCGCTTACCAACTGATTCATAACATCTGAGATGAGCGGTAAGTTAGCGGTGGGGCGGGTAATTATGGGTCTGGTAAATAATAATGGAATCGATTTATTAGAGTCAAAGTGGATACTGCAAAGGTTAAGCAGCGATTAGCAAACTCGCCGATGTAGCAGGTGTCTCGCATCGTGTTGCGGAAGATTGGTTGTCCCGACAGGTAATGTGGAAAATGTATCTACCGCCACCTATAACAATGTCAGAACGCCCAAAGAAGTTCATCATGCAGCTATTTTGTTTTTACCACATGAAACTATCACTGGCACATTACGCAAACGACAGACTCGTACATATAAATATGCGTTGACGTTCGTCGAATTTGCAAGTTGATACAAGGAAGCGGAACCACTATTGACTAAATCAGCTGCTAAAGTCTCAGCTTCGTCTGAAAGAATTTACACTTTACACTGGCTACGATTGTTACAGGTTGATCCAGGCAAACAATTTCTTGGTGGGGTAAATTCGTTGATTCAACAACATAGCGTTGAATCAGTCGAGGACATGCCGCCATACATTGTGATCAGGCGAACGTTCAAGGATTTAATCGAACACTTGCTTAGCGATTGTTTGGACATCAGTTCGCCTTGGAATTACTGAACAAGGAGAGATCTCACAAATGGGTTGCTAGACTACCCGCACGTAATAGCCGCGTTAAACAACTAAATCACACGTGGAATTGCAATGAAACCTGTCGATCGATCTCGAAGAAACACATCCAAATTAAGCGGCACGAAAACAGTGGTGGGCAGCAACGTGACAACCAGGTATTTATATGAACCTGGTGAAACTGAGGGTAGTAAAAAATGGAGCAACGGATCGTATATGGAGTGTAACCACAGATAAAATTTCAACTGCGGTAAAATTGACCCGCAATCTAAAACTAGATTCGGCAGACCCTAAGCGTCCGTGAACAACGGCAGGTCCTTCCTGAAAACACACAATTACCACCAGGTTGGATTCGCGCTAACAAAAGGAAATAATGCCAGTACGTCGGTTACACTCAACATATGTCAGAGCAACATTTTCGCATGTGTTGCCGAGAATACTATCGATTGTGTCCACGGTAAATTGTCGTACATCATTAGGAAAATATTCCCACAATATTATAGTGTTACAACAAGCACAGTGATTATCCTATCATTGATTCAGCGTCATGATAAATTCAACATTAAGATCATCAGATAGATAATTGTTTCATTTCCATGCCGGGAATTTTAGCGGTGGATCCCACCTGAGGTTGATTATTGTCATAGACAATTCTTCGCAGCTGTGACATTGCTGGTTAACTCGAGATACTGCCATATACACTAAATGTGATCATCCAAACAGTAATATCTTAGATTGCTAGTCCCTGCGATGAGTGAATTGTTATTGCATATCCTAGAGTCCATCAACGAGAATATTCTGCCAACGTGTATCTGCTACATAATAACATAATGAAAATGCCAAAATGGGAAAGCTGTCCGTATGAAACTCAAATTGTTACGTTGAAGAGAATGGCGAACTATTTTCCTGGATTCAACCGATCATTTGGGCGCCGTAAGTCCCAGAAGTCATTTATCGTCGTTTCTGGAATTGCACTGCGCATCATCTCACATGGCATCCTGTCTTGCTGCAACCTAATGCATGTTTGTATCTCTAGTAATTATTCATCTCTGGTCCGGCGATCTATCAACATTTCCTTGCAATAATCTATATATTGTTTTAGCTAGTTGTGTGGCGATTCACCTGTAATAGGAGGAGGTTGTCCTTGATCGCCACACATGATAATAGCCGTTGATTTCATCGACAGCCAATCGATAATAGCTGTTAATGTTTTCATGGAAATAGTATGTATTTTGTCCCAAATGATGATTTGAGGAATATATTTCTTTCCCATTCGAGTTGGTGTCCACGCATCTCCCTTCCATCGAGAGTAGCTGTGATAAGTACGGGCTCTAACACCCCTCTGTCTCATCTTCCTGGGAAGACGGTGAGTTGAGATTAGCACTATTATATCGGAATTTCTAAATAATTTTAACGCACGCGTTGTTTTCCCAGAACCCGCCAGGACCATTTTATGTCGTGAAATGGGATCCTAAACCGACGGTGCCGATGACGTTTAAGAAAATTTATCGTTGCGGTAATGCACACGATGAGATTTATAATCTGCAAATTTAGAATAATTATGTACTCAAATGACAATTAGCAGCGCAGTAGATATACATCATCATAAGATTTTTTTTTTACATATATAAAATTAGTCAGTGGCGATTCTAACTGCGTAATTTGGACACCGGTTGATCATTAACAGGTTTATTGATGCACATGCAAGCATCGAGGGTCTGAGATCACTAAACTGGGGTGAATAGCCGTCGTAGTAGCTGATGATAGTACCGATCGTGTTTCCATCTGGCACACTCCCTGGACGCTAATATACCTTTCGATGGTGTATCTGCGTTTATAAAATCAAGTTCTGCTTGATCCATAATTAACCTTTTACAGCGGCGCTTGTTATCATATGAGTTCTTAGGGAAAATTTGACAATAATTTGTATTTTGCAAACGATATATCGTCATCCTCTGGCAGCCAGACTTTTTGTGGCCTATATGAAATTATCACCGTACTCACTGTCAACGATATCAATATTCCCGCATCGAGCAAAGATTGGAGCCCAACCACGTTTATTTTTTACACAGCAGTCTAGGAGATTATTCCCCGTATCTGGTTTCTTAAAATAACCAGATGAATGTTTGCTTCAAATTCGAATGATTCAATCTTGGCAAATTCAGTTACATCCACTGCTGCATTTATTGGAACTCGGGTCATTTTATATGTTGGATGAGAGATTGGTGAGAAATACGGCTCACATTCACCCGCTCCAAGAAAACTAGCGAGGTACGAAGCCTCCACATCAACTGAAATTATATTAGCGGGATTATATTTTGTGTTCCAAAGACCGCCACGTCCTAATTCAATACATGAAATTGATATATCATCGAGAAGCTACAGCGGTTTTGGGCAACCACAGACGAAATTGTAACACATTTATTCATCGTGATAAAGGTTACCGATCGGCTATAGGAATTGATTAAATCTGTATTCACCAGTGAATCCTGATTCCGAATCTAGATCACTCTGAAACAGCTAGACTGATACAGAATAGTTTTTGCTAATATTATAAATTTCATAAAAAGTATTACCATGGTAAAATCTAGTAAATTCTTTGGTGTAAATTTTGTTACGATTGCCGTCCACGCATGAGCGTTGTGATCGACTATTACTATCAGGGTGCCTTTGCGAAGATAATTTCAGGAATCGGACAAATACTCATCGGTTATTGTTTATACTACTATCGGCAACATTAATCGCTTTTCCGACACTGCTATGTCTTCTATGCGGAATCCATTGTCGTCAACACGCTCCGCCCATTCGTTTATGTTTTTGATTTTCAATTCTGTCAGTCCGTATCCTTTTGGAGCGTTCATAAAATGTTATGTGACCCGCTGAGCAACACAGAGTAACCAGTTCGCATCGATTGAAGATCATTAATATTGGGCTCGTTTAAACGATAAAGTGCGTAAACATTAGCAGTAACAGAATATGATTTTTTATAATATGGCTTGTCAATGCCTTCATCATTCCCGGTGCAGAATTTTTTCCTGCAAGGGCGATATGCAGGCCACGTGCTCGTGATTGTTGTACAGGGCCGAGTTTATCTCAGATAATCCATAATGGGCCATTCTGGCTGCCATGGCGTTCGAGAATACATTTAATTCTAAATTAATACTTTTCATCATCGATCAACAATCACTCTCCCTCGTTGATCATTTATTGTAGCATCAATAAAAAAAAACAACAGATGTGAACGTTGAATGAACATGAACCGTACCGTCCAGCTTAAACTCCTCCTCGTCCATTCTGATATGTTCGTGTAATTGTAAATCAAACGGTGGCTGTTTCTTGTATCGTCTACTCTATAAAAATCAAACATCGCAGCGGCTGGCTTAATCATAGATAACTTTGAAAACTCTTTTCTCCTAGTTTCTAACGATTTAATCTTATTTCGTAAATTTTCTATATTAAGTTTCCACTTAACAAGGGCTGGTCTAACACCGGTGAGATTATTATAATGTTCTTGCATTTGTTTTGCTACTGTTCTGCCATCTATTATATAATTAATGCAACGTTTTCTCTAATGGAATGTTATCATGGGATATTATATAATAATGTCACGAGCAAAATATCACTGTAAGTGGCTTACGATTGGATTGACAATACCATGTGGGAAATATTTTAATGAGTATTGAGCATATCATTTGTCTAGTATGCGGCGAGAAAATTTAGGGCCAAAACCATGCGATAAATGCGGCGAGCGTGTTAAGAGAATGTCTGAACTTTGTACTAAAGGTGGGGGAAATATAGAGCGTAAAACTATACTATGAACGCCGAAGAGATGTCGTGGGTGCCACAATAAAAGACGCTAAAGATTATCATAGATTCTCAGAGGAAATCATATATTTTGTAAACAGACAGACGGAGAAAAAATTCATCAATATCGGCTGCTTGCAAATATTTTGATCTTCATCCAAATTCAGTATAAAGTGTATAATATCAAATGAAATTACCTACATAACGTAAAATCATAACGAAACGTAAATTAAGAACTATCAAAATATTTTTAGCTCCGTCGAAGCGGTAAGTTTTCAATATAACTATTAGCGTATTGTATTTTCTTTTACCAAATACGACACTCATTGGAACCCCTGTCTACGACAATTTCAACAACATGGGAATTTCCAGTGACGTATTCAGTTCAAACTCCTATAGCTACCACATTTTGTTAGCTAGAGAAATTTGATCGCACAGTAGCGCTATTGATGGAAGAGAAAATCAATAAGTTGTCTTGTCCATAATAAATTACATTGGTATAAAACTGTTAAAATAACGGCAATTAAACACAATGAGACAAAATATACACATTACATGTAGCATGTATAAAATACTGTATTTTAACAACCCCCCTCTCCCTCCACATAAACCCATGTCTACGACAATTTCAATAACAACGTGGGAATATCCCATGGACATATTCAGTTCAAACGCCTATAACTAACACATTTTGTTAGCGGTGTACATCCATCTGATGGCAATGTAACTCGGCGCTCAGCGTTAGGTCATGTTCTTTGACGGCGATCATTGATTCTTTTCCTGTTATATATTTGATTTTACGCCGAAGTTCATCATTGATTTCTTCGATTTGATATTATCCAGTCGGAATGCTAACAACATTCCAGTCTAAGACGGTCTGGCCACTTTCATCAAGTTTGACTTCATGTGCAAATACCAGTGAACTGTTAGCATCTAATCCTACAATTGATTTTGCTCTGATATTTGGCCAACTATAATAAAGTCGTATTTGTGCCAGTGCAATCTTAATTGACAGACTGGTCCCTTCAGGTCACATAGGCACTTTAATCGGAGTTGAAAAAACCAATATTGAATTCGGACTGCGTGGACTTCACTGATATTATTGTGGTCGTCGACGGAGATGTGTTAGCGATAGTCTGTTATAGTTGGTAGTAATTTATGCGATTATTTTTATCTACGCCGATTCTAAAATGCGGCGTTGGCAACGTTGTCGGTCGCAACGTATCGCCGCTGACGTCTGTCTTGTGATACCGATAATAAATATCACTAATTACAGCATGATTACTAAGTGATATTTCAACATCGTTTAACCCCATTTACTGTACCGCTGGTATATTTATACATGCATGCGTCACCGCCCATTTTAGTTCCGTGTGTTCATGTAATTTCTTACCCGCACATGTTGATAGTTTCTTCGCGATAATATTAAGGATACCAGCCGTGCCGACAACAAAAGCGACACCGATTGCTATCATTAGCGATATCACGTGCGTTGCTGATAATGTGCCGATTAACGTTGTTGCTTCTGGGAAATCATGCTCATGATGTATGGCAGGCCTGTAAATCTTTAATATTTTCGTAAATATATCACCCATATTAAAACCTTTATTAATATGTTCCTAAATATATTATGTCTCCCCAATTAAAGGTTTTTAATAAGTAAAGGCACATCATATTCTCAACACATTTAGTTATCCTTCGTACGTTTGATGGACGAAGATTTGTTTACTACCGTCCAGAATTAATTACAGTGGAGAAAATAGATACCAGATCATCCATGGGTTTAAATATTCCTAATCTATTTGTGTGAATTTGAGATAAAGGGTCAATATTTCGGATATGTAGATATATTTGTCTACGAATTTTCTAATAAAAGTCAGGTACGTATGTGTGCTGACCAATTTATATAGGTTCCTTAATTTGAAATAATTTTTCGTGTAATAATGTACTTATCCTCCTGCACATCTTTCCCAACCTTTTCTGTCTGAAACAACGACAGAAGCATTGAAAACTATTCTACAGTGTACGATTTATTGGGGTGTGTGAATGTTTTGTATTTGTTTTTTAGCATACAAGAAGCTACATTCGCGTATTCCTGGAAATCATACGTAAAAATATATGCTCACTTTGTCCGAAATATTATTTCGAACAGTAAAATCTCCGTTGATGCTCCTAAAACATAGTTTAAAGCCCGTGTTGGTTGAACAAACGCGGAGTATATTTTCCATAGCGACTTTTATGCGCTTTCAAATATCTTCAACGGATTCGTTAAGGACATAACAAGTAATTATAGTAGTGGTTGGCAAGTTCGTCAGACCATCTATTCAGCCGTCCGTATACTCATGCATATGTGTATATCTATAGAATATAAATATAAAATATGTATGATAATCATGTAGACACTGAACTGTCAAATCACTATCCTTGCGGGAGGAATGTGTAGAGTTTGTACACCGTGAACTAAAATGTTTTTACAGGAAGCTATTAGAACCTCTCTTGGTATAGTTCATAGCTATTCAAAACAAGTAATACCCCTCCAAAAAAGAACAACACCATTAATATCCAGAGCTCACTTCATGCAGTGTTACATTGTACTCAATTATTTTTTTGTTGATTGATAGATGGAAGGCGAAAATAATTTTCTGAAGGTCAAAACTACATCATGAATCGGTATCAGCAAGCTAAAAGGATCACCTCTCTCCAGTATTTAATGTTTTGTTGTACTTAAAAATGTATCTTCGCATAACCAAATTTTCATTCTTCATTATGTCTGAATTGTATCGGCTCTAATGCGAAAATAAATTTCTGCCCTGAAGGAAGCAAATTTCAATTTATATTCTAGATTTCGGTTTTTTTGTAGGGATGTAATTTGGTTTTAAACAATACGACATTCGGCATATATAGGCTACTCTAGACGGTTTAATTCATAAAGCTTTACTATAGAACATATTCAGTTAGGATGTATCTCTTATTCCTATAAATTGTGAACAAGAAGTGATCTTTAAGAAAATGAAAGGCCATAAAAGAACGGAAAGAGCTACCGCCACATATTAGTATTATCATTATTATTATTATTATTATTGGTGTAAGGGATTCTCAAGGAAGGGTAGTACCTCTGGTGGGGGTTGCAGTCGTACTCCCTTTGGGGTAGCTAGTCCACATTTGGTTTCCACTTGGCGCTCAGCTCTCACCTGTGGCTCCAAGAAGCTGTAGCATGCTCAGCGGCCACAGCACGGGCAACGGCTTTGACTGCCAAACCAGGTTGAAGGTAACCAATCGGTTTCAGACATACGGTGAGTCAGAGATTGTCATCCACACATGTGAAGACTGGAACTGGCGAACTGCGCGGAGGAACCACCCGCTAGTCAATGTCATGATAAATTCATCATCGAGTTCAAAGTCGCGCTTATTTTTTTGTAACAATGTTTATAACTCACTTATTTCTAATATATCATCGCTATTGTCAGCAGCAGTTTCATTATTATTTTATGTGAAGTCTATGACAATTCTCCGCGGCTTAGATATTCCTCTGACTCCAGACACTGAGATAAACTAAGTTTGACCATTCCATACAATTATCGACTTTCCATACATTTGTATCACTGATGGTTAATCCTTGTGATGAATTAATTGTCATTGCGTACCCTAGAGACCATGGAGTTTTGTCCATAGTTAACGCGCTCTCAACTACACTAACAGGATCTAAGACAATATCATTTAACACAAGATTTTGTTTCGCTGACGATCTTGATATATCAACTTCAATTTTTTGTCGTCGCATATCGGCTGGTCGATAACACAATTTTATGGGTAGATTTTAATTTATGCCTTTATTTAACAAAAAGAATTGTTGTTAAAGTGTATCACAAAGTATCTTTCTACTTGCAACTATCAAATCAGCTGGTCTCCATAAATTCCACCATTTTTTTTAAAATAGAGTTTCAGAAATTATTTCGCACATTATTTCACATTGAATATAATTCGGTTGTAGTCTGATTAATTTTCTTAAAACACTCCTAGTTCTGGTTCAAGTGCTCTATGATCATCAGTTATTTCTTTAGAATAATTCACAAGTTTTTTGAACCATTTATGTGGAGACAATCCAGCAAAAAGCGCGGTTGACTGTAATCGCCGCACATTATTACAGCAGTAATGTTTCTCAATAACGAATCAAGAAATAATTTTTAACGGTTCTAATGAAACGGTACCTATTTAATCCCAAACAATTACCCTTGGAATATATTTCTCGCCCATTCGTTCGGAAGTCCATTTATCTCCATTACATAGAAATAATTTATGATAAGTGCATGATTTAATATTTCTTATTTTTATTTCTCTCGCGAGTCTGTGTGTAAGGGTTAATGCAACTATATCAAAATTCCTTAATAATTCAATCACACTTGTTTTACCACAAACTAAAGGCCCGTTGAGATAAACAGTCTTTTTCTGGTCACAGTATCATATATCGATGGTGGTGATGACAAGTTAGATATTAGATTGTTTTAGTAATAAATATCCTTAATTTCAAAGTCGGCGGATTCAGAATGATCAAGTATATTTTCTTGTTTTATTCTCCATTCTCCCCATGGTGCTTAATTGCCGATATGTAGTTGTTCTAGCAATCCTGTATTTCTTTGATTGATCTAAAATGAATCTGTAGCAACTCTGACCGCAAAATCAGAATCTCTGTTGATCAGCGATAATGGATTTATCGAAACATACCCGAGCAATGAAGATCTTAAATGAGTAAACTGCGCTAACTCACCATCAATATAACTCACAATTGTACCTAATTTAGTTCCGTCTGATAAATTAACATTACTTCGAAAATGTGTTTCTATTCGTTTTACAGCAATTATAAAATCTAGTTAAGCATCATCTATGATTAATCTTATACAATGTTAATTATGAACATATGATCCTCATTGGGTGAATTTACCGATTATTTGTCTGCCAAGATCTTTTGCGATTTTATTCTCAAAATCAGTGATATCAGGATTTTCATCATCATAATATTTATTTTGTTGTGGTAACCAAACTTGTTTCTGCGAAGTATATGGCATAATTGCTTCACTTACATTCATCGATATCAGTATTTTTACATCGAGCATATATCGTAATAATCCTGTTGGTGCCCACACTTTTCTGAAATATATATATATATATATATATATATATATATATATATATATATATATATATATATATATATATATATATATATATATATATATATATATATATATATATCGGGGCGTGTGTATATATATATATATATATATATATATATATATATATATATATATATATATATATATATATATATATATATATATATATAATGATTCAAACAAAGAATAAATGCAAATTGCTTTTTATGATAGATTATACAACTCGTGTAACAAAGCTTGCGTAAACGAATGATGTGAACTTCACTTACAAAGTGAACGGAGACGGAGTTTTGAAACAAAACCGTGCTTGAAATGTGGTGTTGGGGTTAGAGAAAAAACGCAGTTGTATGTGTGCAATGTCCTGGTAAAAGATCAAAGAAGTGAAAAGATATTATGATAAAAAAAAAACAACACAGATAAAAATGACAGTCATAAAAAGCGCTGTAGATTATATGGCTTAATTTTCAAAATAGTTATTTAGACATGTAACGTTATTATGATATACAATGAATCAAAATGAATATGTAAAACATCCTGTCATCAAGACTTACGAGGCGTCTCGTGATGGTGTAATAATGAACTGTCGACTAAAACACCAGTTGGCAATGTCACTAATACTGGTTATTTCATGATCACTACAAAGGGGAGTAAACATTATTCCAGTCATACGTAATCGAAGATGGTCTTCTGATCGATCATATTAATGGCAAAACTCCATAACTCATTAGATAATGAGTCAGTAAGTTTGAAATGTATTCTTGATAATAACGGAGTATGACAACGTAGATTATTGTATAAACAAATATCCAGGAAGTACCTGAGGTGTAAATGTATACAGAATATGTCCTTGCTGAGACTGACTAGATTTTTCCAGATCTTTTAGATAGCAGCCATCAATTACATCACATACATAATTAACTGCGATTGTTGATGTTATATTTACAATTACTGATATAATATGACGGCCTCCGCAATATGAATCATTGTTATGTTTGAGAATTATTGCATGTTGGGGTATTTTTTCAATGACTCAACAATTTGTGGAAAGTATTCATCGATGAGATCGTTGAATGATTTTTTTGAGTTCGTCGGTTTTATAACCTGGTATTATAAATGTTGGTAATTCAGCTTCAGTTATTTTATAATGATTGAAAAATATCTTTATGACTAATTTTTATATTATTTTTTTGTGGTATTCTACTAATTGTAGCACTTGTATCGTCGATATTTATTTTATTAACAGATTCAGTGTATTATGTAATTTGATTTAAATGTTGTATTGTTTGAATGATTTGTTTTTTTAGCTCGTCATTAAGATATTCCATTATAAATTTTTTAATTAACCGTTCTAATTCTGCAGATATAATTGCATGCTCATCTTTCATTTGCTTAGACAATAATTTGAATATATCTTTGTTAACAATTTATGTGTTATTTTTAATGTTTCTTATGATTATATTAGAAGAACATAATTAATAGCAAGTAGAGTGTGATGGAGATCTTATTTAATCTAAAGATTTTAGAGTTGTTATAAAAAATTCTCATCTGTGAGTAATTCATTTTACTTTGCTTCTGATGATTTGTAATATTCAGTGGGATTTCCGGCCAACCTAAAGCAGACCTGATTGATGATTGATTTGTATATATACAACATAATCTGATGAATTTATTTCAATCACAGCTGATAATGTTGGTTCGTGAACAGTAATGGCTATTTTTATAGACTTAATTCTGCGCTGGAATTCATCGTTGATTTGTTCAATTTGATTGCTGCCCGTGGGAATTCTGACAAGTCGCCAATCAGAATTTCATCATCTCAATTTTTAATCGCAAATAGAAGCGAATTATTTGCTGGCAATCCACGAGTTGATTTGTATCTGATATTTAGCCAGTTGTAATAAACTCGTCACTGTGCTAGCGCTATTTCTTTTGCCTGAATTACAGTAGGAAGATAAACGATAAATTCTGGATTAGTTGAGCTTACTGATATCTTCGTTGTTTTGGACGGATTTGTTTGAACAATAATTTGGTGAATTAGTTCGTTCAGCGTTGACATTATTATAATAATTTTCTAAATCCCGATTTTCTAAATCAGGCGTGGATTCTACTGTTTCTTTTAGGATAAACGGACATCAGGAACCATCTGAAGATATAACGTTAACTTTTGAAAATAACTATCGTTCACGAGCAAATAGTCGTTTAATGACGTTTATGGAAAATGATCAAAATATATACATTGTTTACAAATATTACAGTTAGAGTCTGCAACACTGTATCAGATCTTTTACTTTTCGTTGGAGCATATAGAGTTGTTTAAATAATATGTCGCTAATATTCACTTTAGAGTTCGTGTAACCTTAGCAGGTGGTGTTAATTACAGAGCAGTTGCAGTTATACTCAGTGATAAAGCAATGTTACTTGCAGATACTGGTGACGATAAAGAATTAGCGAGCTAATCTTTCTTTGATTACTAAAGATGCTTTACCGGCAATATTACCAACAGCACTGATCCCTTAATCGCGAATAGCGTCAATAGGTTTCATTCCTACTTGTTTTGCAATCGGTATTGTTTCTGGAGCTATACTATTAAATAAACCTCTAACAACATCAACGCGGCCTTCTTCGTAGATCGCTTTGTACGTTGGTAATCGCGAATTTATTATTATGTTCATTACAGGTCCACGTTGAAGTTATAGCCATTACCAATAAGACGATATCGTTTATTGTGTTATGATCAGTCAAATGATTAAAGAATATGACCAGCGTATTAGAGACATAACATCCTGATAAATTTCTTCTTGTCTAAATTACGAATTGATAGCTAGATGTTTACTGCGGCATTATACTATACCTCGTTTTAATGGAGTTTCTTACTTGACCTATGGCGCCTGCTCTTTTTGACACTAACCTGATCCATAAGATGTTTGCAGTGAATGTTTTGTAAGAAAAGATTAATTTTTATAAGTTTTATCCTGGTCATCATACAGAATTCTGTAAAGGAAAACAAAAACTAATATAATTACTATAGATGATAATACACCAATTGAGCTATTATTGCTCCCTAAGGTTCAGTAAGCGCTAAGTTTGTATAGTTAAGAGTTTAAGGCTGACGCTTGTTTATAATCACTACAGATAATGTTCATCTGATATAGGTCAAGCAGTTAGAATTTGGTTAGTTTCTGATTTACTTTCCGGAAAATGAGGCCTTATACTTTTGTTTTACCTGGAAAATAATTGTTCGGAAAATTGATAACCTAGATAGCAATGACAGTGACTTTATATTTCGTATCAAAAAGTTCAGTCGGGCCTTCGTGGGCGCTGATTACGGTAGAAACATTATTTCCAGTTTCTCTCGCTTTTGGAATTAACTGACAAAATGACTTCATACTTTTAATTTCCAATCTTAATGACATTCTGTACTAGTTTTATTTGACTTACGTTGACTATTATTATGTCTGCAAATTTGTCCTATATATGTGCATTTTAAAGTGGCGAGTTACGGCTGTCTTCCTCCATTTTACTGAATTAAGGGTACCAAAGCAAAAAGTTAACATAACACTTTGGGGAAGAAACCTGAGAGATTATTGGGCAGAGACTGCATATTCTCTGTTACAGACAATGTCTTATGATAACGATGGTCAGTCACTCATGTGCGTTATATTACATAATCCCTATTAAATAAGACTGATTATTATATGCTCATTTATTTCTCCGTTAACTTTACATTGTCAGAATCGTTCAATATTACCCGATACTTCACTTGCATAAAGGAACTACATTCTATTGTAAACAAACAATGGACGCAGACGCCAGCACGTTTGATTTGTACACAAATCATATACACTCGCGCAAGAGGCTCTTTACGTTGTGGTTGTTTAAATTTGTTTCTGAATGTACTAAAACATGTTTCGTGGACTGTAAAAAACCCCTTCTGTTTTGGCACATTCCGCGTTGATACAATGTTACGGATTTAGGCTAGCTACATTATATAACATACGGAAGATAAGGTCCTTACAAATAACATTTAAGTGACAAGTCATATACTCTCTTCTTTAGCTGGTGATAAGAATGGCAAAATAAAATATACTTACAGTTTTACATCCTTAATTTCCTCAAAATGTATTTTCTTAATTCTGCAAATCCGAATTACATAAGCCATGTCATAGGTTTTCAATCTGGATTACACATTCGAAATTCTGCTGTAATTTCGATGGTAAGTGCAATTGCATCCTCCTTACTGCACTCAAAATGAAATAAGCATTAAATTCCATAGCGTCTTTTTGATAATTACAATTGAAAGACTTCATATTTTTCCCACTTTATGATTTCAAACATTCAAAGACAGAAACAGAAACACATTTGCAGATGTAAACAAGCTTCTCCCGCGCCACGTCAATCCAATGTATTTCATGTACAATTTGTACAGATGAATCCAGTCCAAAATCACAGCAGTTCGTTGAATCGAAACAAAATACCAAAATATATTCATTCCAGATGAAATGGAAAGGTTGTTGCAATGCGCATTCATTCACAATATGACTGAAAATTTCAATTTTAACTAGACACGCCATTTTCTTTCGAAAGTTATGTCGAGCGCGCGACTAAGTTCAAATTTATCTGGGTGGGGTTATGTGCGCATTAATAATGATGTCATTGTGTAATGACAAATCTGCGATTATGCATTTAGTTTGGAATATGGCATTCATTCATTTACCGTGTTTCTTGTAGTGTCTTTTGTTTATATAATTAAACCTTAGGTAGAATAAAAAAATGAGCATATAATGAAAAGGTTACTGTACTTGTATGGGAAAATATGAACTCGTTTTGTCGGAAGGATATACTGCACTCCCAAGTTCGTGAAGTATTCCACCCCAAAACTCGTTTTTATTTTCCCATATAAATGCAGTAACCTATAACTACAGACAATCTAATTTTTAATATGTCCTCTATATACTTGCGAACTTTCATACAGAAGTCAACCTTGTTGCTATAACACTATAAATTCCACTGTTAATATAGTAGACTGAAATAGAAAAAATTACTAAAGCCTTGTTGGATAGTAAGTGATTACTCGAAAACTTTCACAAATGTCTGTAGACAGATGTCTCAGAACACGTGTTGTATCTAAGGCAGAAAGTATTGCTGTTGAACTGTCCTAATTACATATTATCATCATCCGCATCTATTACAATGTTACAATTTTACATAAACGAAACTTAAATAATGGTTTGCCTTAAAGGCTAAATATATGACAGTAATGTCTGAGCTGTTTAGTTTGATTACTTGAACGCTTGTTTATTGGATTACAATGAATATTATTTGTTTACAATCAAATCAATATCTGCAAGTTACATCCAGAGAGGAAAACTATGATGAAAACTAGTGGTAAGGGTCAGATTAACGTTTCAGAACGTTACCCAGTTCTATAGTGGAAGTCTAGAACGATTTACTGCGTTTTCATATTAACAGGCTCTTGTCAGTGAGTGCGACGTAACCAACATGCTAAATATACAGACACCAATGTGTTCAATAAAAGTGCAATTTTAGCTGTGACTGGTGAATTATGTAAAGGTTGTAGTTTCTGTCAGAATGGTAAAGTCTCTGAGCTTTATGCTAGGTTACATTAATTTATATTTAAATCATGCTTGGTGCTTTTATGGATTTGTTTAAAAATAAAGCATGCATATATGGAAATAATGTATTTCTCGTGACACAACGAGTCTTATCCCTTATAGTTCGGGCAAAGCTATTTCGCTCAAGATCTGTGAAGTACACCGTTCTGTCTCGTCAAATGGACAATCAAAAATTGTCCTCAGTGCCGGTATATGACATGCATACAAAAATAGGAAGTAGGGTATATTCATTTCACCAAATACTGTTATTGTGATCTATGATAGAAGAATTGTAACCTTTATGACAATAAGAGGCGAATGTTGACCAGAGTTACTATAAATAAGAGTAGTTAGTGTTGTCAAATATATGTTTTCAATGGGTCTGTTTAGTGTTGCTGTTTCTATCTGTCGGATCAAATGTGTACGCGTCATAGTTTAAAATGATTTTTAGGTAGAATAATCCCTATCATACTGGTTTTGGAAACAAAGCTTAGGTATTCCAATATGTATTAACCCATCGATAAAAAGAGTGACCCAAACTAGATTCTTAGGGTTTTATAAACATAGATGAAGACGATAGCACGGGAAATCACATAGCCCCATTTTGCAGAAACAGGGGATGTCGGAAATGTTATTTCGGTATAGAAGGCCATCGAACACTAGTCAAGTCCATCGGTTACCTTTGGAGATAGACTCGTTGATGTTGCTCAGGGTCTATTCAGAAGGATGGCCCCAGTAGCAGTACTGATTGCACAGCAAATGGGAATGAAAGATATTGACGATGTTCGTGAAAACGGTATTGGTGCTGTGGGTGATATTGCTGGCAAAGCATTCTCAGCAATCAGTAAAATTATCCAGACTGAAGCTATGCCAGTGAATGTCAGTAAAATAATAAATCAGGCTGTAAATAAAAAACTAACAGAGTTAGCTAGTGTACCACTATCAGAAACAAAATATAACGCTAGTCTGATTGCAGGAAATAAAATTGCATGAAGTAGTATTTGTGTTTAACGATAATAATTTTAATAAATTGTTCAAACGTATATCTGATCCAGTATTTGACATGGATGCGATAGTTCTCAAACATGAATCTGTGCGTGATTATCAATATTATTCTTATGACGCACGTGTATATCAAACACGTGGAATAATCGAATTACCAGTTCAGGATACAAGCATATATTTCTTACCCGCTAAGGCATTTATTGAGATCGAAGGCAGACTTTTGAAAGCAGATTATACAGCGTACGGACTTTTAGATCGACCTGGTTTTGTTAACATTGTGTTATGGCATTATTTAGCAGTGTCATATACATGATTGACTGAAACACTTTTGAATCATGCCTGGAAAACGTCGACGTTGACACGAAGATACTATGTCTGGCAAGATACAGCGATGATTTCTCGAGGTCAGCTGGTCCGTCAATGATGTTTGTAAAGGATACCACTGATCACCCCGGGAGTATAAACGTGACACTAAATGCAGCTGGGGACGCAAATGCATCGATGAATGACGATTTAAACTTAGGATTTGCCGAACGCAGATCTATGTTAAATGGAGAAGAAAATTGTTCATGTGTGATTCCACTATCACATATATTTAGATCTTGTAGAAATGTAAAAAGATTTATATTTGGACCTAAACACACCATTGGACTTGGCAGAAAATGATACAATATGTCGACCCAATGCACTTGATGCTTGTAAAGTAATGCTAACAAAACTTTCGCTGTGGATGTGGATGCAAGTAATGACTCCATCGATCGGTGAAGAACAATGGTTACTTTCTTTTATGAATCAATGTGTGGTAAATGAACATTATCATAGTTGACAATGACCACAGACAGTATTCAAAGTAATGCTGCTACGTTATTCATTTGGCATATAGCATCACATCAGGGAGTGTCAGCATCACGACATATATTCATTGCATTTCAGAAATTGTCAGAGTAGATTCGCAGGAACGAAATTAAACGGCATTTGACACATTTGGAGTTGTTTTGAGGATAAACGGACATTAAGTACCTTCTGAAGTTTTGCTGAAGTTTGATCAAAATCATGTTGCACGTGCTTATAATCGGTTGATGACATTCATGGGGCGCGATCAGAATGTTGATTCTGGTTTGGAAATATCTAAGCAGGATTTCACAACGCTGTATCCAATCTATTACTTTTCGTTGGAACACCTGGATTTCTTCAGGCGATCTGTCGTTGATATACACTTCCGAAATCGTGTAGCTCGACCTATTTCTGATGGTTAGAAAGCAATCTCTGTTATACTCAGCGATAAAACAATGTTACAAGAAGGTATTATTGGAGGAATGAGAGTTATTGATGACCCAGTAGAAATCATGTAATTAAATCTCTCATGATATTATAATGTCATATCATCGTGTTATTGTTACTCTGACTCCTAGTCAGATTAAATAAACTATAACCAGTGTCAGAAAGGTATTGTGGAATAAAAATATGACTAATAAAAGAACAAATCACAGGTAGTGAAAATATGCTATCACTGTCAGTATGTCAACTCTGGCACTTAAATGAGGCCACACGATCAAAGACTGTCGTTAGACTTAATCTTTCTGCGGGTGTCATTAAAGACGCAATTAAAACAGGTGGTATATTTTCACTTCTTGCAGCTAAACCAGAGTTAATAGCCGCTGCATCCCCTGCTGTTGCAAAATCGGTTGCAGTTGGTGATGTTGGAACTTCTGCTGTGATGGCATTAAAGAAAACAGCATGTCACGGAATAAAGACTTCCAAAAGAATGGGCAAGGTCTAAGACTACCAAGAACCCATCATTGATACGGAAAATGTCTGAGACTTCCCGGGACACTTTGTAAAACGCAAATCGTCTTCATCCTATGTCCAATTTTGATTTACTTGCTGCTGTTAAAAAATTAAATATCAAACATTTCAGAGGTGTTTTTATGCATGAACATTTATCAAAACAACCAAATAATGTTGAAACAAATATCATTAATCTCGATAAAAGCTCCCGCCCTGGCACTCGTTGGGTTGCATACGTGATTGATCCACGTGGAAGTATTTATTACAATTCTTATTGCTTGGCACCAATGAAAGAATTTGTAAAATATGTCGGCAGAATACGTACTATTCCTGCAGTCAGGTATTCAACATTACCAACACAGACAATAACCAATCGGCCAATATGTGGCCTGAAGTAATTGCTGGACTCGACGCTATACAATCATCAACAATACCATCCCGTAAAGTCGTACACAATTATACAAGTAGACGGTATAACCGTCCACTGTCGTTTTAAACAGATCTTAAAGTGTAATGGTAGATCTTTATGGAAGATCTTCTGTACAAAAACAAACCACTATCGGAATATCTCAGGAAAATGTGAGAAGATAGATTAGTGATGAAATATCAGAATTATTAAATCTTGCAAATTTAGATCCAAATGAAGTGTTTGTATTTCAAGATAGGCAAGGAAAATTAAAGACAAGTAATCTTTCATCGCATGATATTATTGATAGAATTATTGGAAGAACTTAAAATAGCATTGCTGTGTTTGACAGTAATGGACAAATTAAGCCTGGTATTATTATGTGAACGATATTATATAGTATTCGTGGTCGGGTAAAAAAAACTCCGGTGATACATAGACTGGTATTCTCAGCATGTATAATAATTAAAGTACTGATCTTGGAGAACCAGAATCATACAATGACGCTGGAAATACGAAATATATCAACAATAGGAACCTCTCAATGATGAACTCGTTAGTTTCAATTCAAACTGAAATGACCACATTTAAATCTGATTATAATGCTCATGCAAATACATTTTCGAATTATCGCAAGAGAATAAACGGAATTATTTACATTTTTGGAAATCCAGCATTTATTGGTATTAAACTCACAGACATCAAAAATAACACAGACAGTGTAATATATACA
Source organism: Sinohyriopsis cumingii (assembly GCA_028554795.2). NCBI lineage: Eukaryota > Metazoa > Mollusca > Bivalvia > Unionida > Unionidae > Sinohyriopsis > Sinohyriopsis cumingii. Next base: position 23,984,381 of record CM068841.1, on the reverse strand, counting down.
GTAGCGTCTGGACATGCATTATGGTCACTACTCAATAAATCTATCAAACGTCGCGCTGAGGTTACCGGTACATACAGTTCTCAGAACTTGGCGTTACAACATTTAGAATATACACCACAATACTACGGCGTTATCTACTAACTGGATCCTCTGGATCTATGTTATTGATATTGGAGCAAAATGACGAGGAAACATTTATATTGGAACAGGAATAAAAATGCTCGGCTTGATTTACTACTGGTGTTTTGAATTAGTAACTATATTCCCACCCAGTTAAATAATGATCTCCCCAGTCGACACTGAACGTGATGTTTCAGCGCAACATTACAGATACAATTAAGTACATTAGTAGCAAACCAAAGTGAAAAATAGAATTGATGATTGTACAGTAAAAGTAAAACAATATCGCAGACATGTTATTGTCTACATAATTGTGTACTCTGAGTCATCTGTTATCGCTGGAACCGGCGTAGTGCTATCAACAATAAAAATGACATCACCAACAGTTATAACAATTTTTGTTTCAGCTGCAATAACAATTGCTGGTATTCCTAATTTCATCGCAAAAATATGTATGTGCACAAGTACGAAATTAAATGAATATATAATAAAGTTACTTACAGGGACGCTAGTATATTCCAAATTATCTTCGATGATATCGTCAAGTCTTCAAGATGGAATGATATCAGATGCTGAGTTCACATAAATGATTAGGAAGAATGACGAAGCAATAACTGTATGAGAATCTAAGTCCGATTTAGAAAATGATAAGAACAATAATGTCGTCATCTCAGGAATTAAGGCATCAGATCGTCGCTAACACAACTCCTTCAAATACCACGATAATATCAGCAAGGTCAAACAAGCCTGAGTTCAGCGTCAACTTTCCAACTGCAATTCGCGCGAATGAAATAACGCTAGCGCAATTACGAGCAAATCATAGTTGGGAAAATATTAGATCAAAATCATTCGGTGGATTACAAGCAAATAACTCACTGGTATTTGCACACAAAAATAAACCAGATGGAACTCAAGATTGGCAAGTTGTCGGGGTTATCGGATTGAACAAATCAATCATGAATGTATGCGCAGAAACAAATTTAAAATAGCTATCACTGATAACGAACCATCATTATCAGCGGCAATAGAAATAAATTCGCTCGATTATGCTGCAGATATATATCAACCGTCATACCGAAGCGTGCTAGGATAGTCAGAAATCCCGCTAAAATATCAAAGACCACTAGAACTAAAACGAGATGATTCCCTCACGGATAAGAAAATATTTATAAAACGTCCAGAGTATCGAAAAGAAGAACAATGGACTACGGAACTTAATTGTATTGCGTCTGATGATACAAGGTTTCCTATAAATTAAATTTAGTTTTGCTTACTATACAGACATTAATGATGATGAATAACTCAAATTGATGTATATTCCAGAGATATCAAGTTATAATATAAATATATGCTCAATCAATACCAACATTTATTTTTAAGCGTCACACAATATTACAGCGATGATATAAAAGAGCAGATGATCGTAATAATACAACATTTAAATCAGGTTATATCCGATTTTTAGCAGCCAATAAAACTGTCATCAAAATATAATTTACCATGGTGATAACGTATATAATGTCTCAACAATTAAGCAATTATTCCTGAAGGCATATACGATTACAGAAGAACAATTAGCAAAATTCATAGTGCTAGCAATTGCCGCTGATGAGCTGAAGAAATCACTCGACAACGTCATCAATTAATATTTTCCTAAAATCGTCGAGTCATAGAGAAAAATAACCCCACCACCAAATATTCTCAAACATAACAATGCTCCATATGGTGGTGGTCGTCATATTTTACCAGGCGTTGTCAAGATAACATCAACAATCGCAGTTATTCTTGTATGTGATGCAATTGATGGCAGATATGAAGTTGATCTTGAAAAATCTAGTTAGACTCAGCAGAGATATATCTTAGATACATTTACACCTCAAGTGCCTCCTAGCTATTTGATCGTACAAGAACCTGTTAATCCGGTTTACCTGCAATTTTTGAATTGGCTGCTATCAAGGATACATGCAAACTTAATGACCAATCCAGACACTTGATTTGATGTGAGATATGCAGTTTATAATTTGAATATGTATGTGAAATCTTAACGATTTTAAGATCACAGATATTCACACTCGTGATTGATTTTCAGTTATGATTCCTAATCAGGGAAAAAATATATAACATAATTTGATTTTTACTTAATCTCGCCCAGATTTCAGGTATATGATATTCAACCTTGACACAGAGAAGGCAGCCAGATTTTGTAATTGATGGGGTAAAACGATAGCAAAAATAACTTAAATTATTTAGATTTTATAATTTGATGGGTATATTACCCAAATTAAATCAGATTATCAAACACCTTCATCAATTGGATGGGAATATTACTCATAATTTTTAAGATCATTAGTCAATTTCATTAACAGTCTTATGTTCAATAATTTTATCATTAATTTTAATTTATCAAATAGATGGGTATATTTCCCAAATTAAATCAGATTATCAAACAGTTTCATGAAGTTGATGCGGTAAATAATACTCAAATTAATAAATAAAATCTCATTGAAAAAGAAAAATAATTTACAAATCAGAATTTCACCACTGAATTTGCCAAGGAACAAAATGAATATATTAAAACAGAATTTGTTTTACTTATTCTCGTCCAGATTTCAGGTAAATGGTACGTAAATTAATAAAAATCACTCAGATTTTATGATTTTGATGCGGCATATGGTACTTTAGGTCCTAAAAATCGGTCAGATGTTATAATGTTATGGGGTAAATGGTACTTAAAATAATTAAAAAAACCCATCGAAAACAGAATATTGCATAATAAATATCATTATCAGAATGAATATTATTATCAGAATAAATACTATAATCTTATTCTTCACTAATTCACAATTTTGATTGGGCATATGGTACTCGGAATTGTTAAAATCAGTCAGATTTTATAATTTGATGGGTAAATGGTACTTTAGGTAATATTTGTAGGAATGATTTTATGACTTGATGGGATATATGGTACTAAACGTTCTACAAATCCTACTCAAACAGAAAATTACATCATAAATAGTATTATCAGAAAAAGAAAGTATTATTTTCAGAATCAGAATGAATATTATTAACAGAATAAAAGTAGAAGTCTTATTCTTTACCGATTATCGAATTTGATCTGTAAATAATACTAAAAATAATAATTATATATCAGAATAAAAATAAATCTGAATCAGAATAAATATTATTATCAGAATTTATATTATATTGGAGTAAACACTTTTACAAGTACTGGTGACTTTGTCATTGTTTTTTATTTTCAGAATCAGTTACTAGAAAAAGGTGAAAAGTTTGCTGTCGCCATAGCTTTCACCTTCATCAGTGACGTTATTGCTACTTTCACTGCAGTCACGGACAGCGCATTCATTTTTACCATGGATCGTTTCAGCATCTGGCATAATCTTTCTCAATTGTCTCGTATTCATGAGATAATTCTGATCTAATTTTTCAATTGCACCTGAGTGATACGAATTGTTCAAATTCTCTATCTTTGATTGTTCCCAATGATTATAACATAGATTATTGAAACAGCTTAATAAATCTGCATTCTGCTGGTCGTGTATATCTATCTACAAATTTTCGTTGTCGTAATGATTCAAAATCACAAATAATTTGTTCAGGATTCATTTCATCAGACATGTTTATACAGTCATGTTTTAATGTTTAACTTTCAGAAATAATATCATTAATATTTTCGTAATTCATTTTATAATAAATATGTATTTAAAATAAAAAATATTACACAACACAACCCCCATGTAAATCAATAGAGTGAGAAACGATATTCTCTCAGGTTCAGAGCTCAAACATATTTCAATCTTAGCTCTAAGGACGGCCCAACACCCATGTGAAATTCTAGGTTGACAAACGACATTCAGACAAGTTCAAATGGAACGCTAGATACACAGTAAATTTTAAATATATGGGCTGCACAACATATAATGTATCTAACTTAAGTTTATGGACAGCAAAACATTAATTTAATTTAGTTATATGGACTGCACAACATACAATCTTAAAACTATGGACTGCAATATATACATTCTGTAAACTATGGACTGTACGACATACAATCTTTAAACCATGAACTGAACAAAATGGACTTAATTAACTTAGTTCTACGGACGGCACTATAAATATACTTTCAACATTTCTGAACACCCACCCCTAAAATCAACCCCGGGGATTTGCGAAAGAGCACCCAACACCAGGCGACATGGTGGGAAGGTTTGTTTGTCCATTAAAGCGAACATTTAGGACTACCCCTTCATAAAACGGGTCCTATGCTATATACCCTAATACCTAGAAATCCAAAGTTGCTCACGCAATGGGCGTGACTTTGTACTGTTGATTTTCTTAATTATTATAGTTGACAAAACCTAGATGAAGCCCCCCCCCAAAAAAAAAAAAACGTAACCGATTCAGAAAATTAGTATAATGTTTCTTTTAAAATACAACCAAAATACATTTTTTTTTGTAAATATAAAATATTTATAAGATTACAGGCTCTACATTTATTTGTCAGTTATCCGCATTGACTCTGTCAAGGATTATATCATGATGCTGTCAAGGATGGTATCATCGACGAAGTCATAAAACATTAAATTACGCTGTCTTGCTATAGGAGTGTTCGTATTTTACTTAAGGAGTGAAATATTGAAAACATTAGTCGTTTGTAACGCCGAATTGGTTTGTTGTATCGAAAGAGAGAAAACCAACCAAAAATATAATTTCTTTATAAGAGAATGTTGTACAAATATATGCGAGGTTACTCTTTAACTGCTCTGCGTGTCCTTGACAGAGTTATTTACATTCATAATGCTTGCCAAATAATACTAATACTACTACTACTACTACTACTACTACTACTACTACTACTACTACTAATAATAATAATAATAATAGTAATAATAATAATAATAATAATAATAATAATAATAGTAATAATAATAATAATAATGAGGACTTTGTATAGCGCCTAATCTTTAGAAGCTCTAAGCGCTTAACAACATTAGACAACACCTATAAGATAATAAACATAATAATATTATTATAAAAACAAAAAACATGAAATTAGAAAAACATTAAAAAATAAAAAACATGCTGAGAATATTTCAGATAGGAAACATTATTATGTCTTTAAGTTTGTTCTTGCAGTCGAAATAAGTTAGTTTTGAGAGCACTCTTGAATGTGATCACTGTGTCTTTGTGTCTAAGTTCAATGAACAATTCATTCCACGTTGATGGGCCCTGGTATGCAAAAGAACGCTGTCCATATGACTTTGTTTTCATAGTGGGAATAATGAGCATACGATTGTCAGAAGAGGAGCGTACGTATCTTGCTGGCTTGTATACATGGGTGAGGTCAGATAGGTATGTTGGACTAGAGTCCGACAGTGAAATGTAGCACAGAGAACAAATTTTGTGTTTGATTTTGGATCGAATGGATAGCCAGTGTAGGGTATAGAGCAGCGGGGAGGGGTGCTCTGATCGTGGTACTCTAAGTATGATCCGAGCAGCTATGTTTTGAACTTTTTGAAGCTTCTGGAGTAGATATTGAGATGAACCAGACAGAACTGAGTTACAATAGTCCAGTCTTGAAAGTACTAATGAACACACAAGTTTTTAGTGGCATCAACTGAAAGATATTTGCAAATTGAGCTGATGCGTCTCAGCTCAAGATATGCAGCCTTGCATATGTTCGTGACATGTTGGTGCAATGTGAGAGTAAGAGTACTGTCCAGAGTAACACCTAGCTTTCGTACTGATTGTGTGAATTTAGTGTTGGCGTTACTGATATTTATTGTTTGAGGTAAAGGATGTGAATGAGAAAGTCTTTGTGTTGTGATCAGAATGGCCTCAGTTTTACCATCATTCATCTGCAGCTTAACTCATTTAAGTTCTTCAATATTCGCGTACGTTTTGATAAATTTATAATCGACGATAAACAGATTTTATGATGCTGCAGCTAGAGTCGCCACAGATTCATTTGATATCAATAACAAATACATGATTGCTAGAACAAGTACATATTGACGCTGATGCATTATGGTGCGAATGGAGAATAAAACAAGAACTTAAGGATATGTATTCCAAAAAAAAAAATCAAATATTAGGATTATCATCTGCACGTTTGCTATATGATCATGTAACCAGACATAAGACTATTTATCTAAACGGACCAAGAGGATCAGAAAAAGACAATACGTGTGATCGAATTATTTCGAAGAACTGTGTTGATATGATTGTTTTAATACCTACACATAGACTCGCGAGAGAAATGAACAAGCGAGGAGTAAATTATCATACTTATCACAGCTTCCTTCGATGTAATGGAGACACATGGACTTTCGAACGAATAGGCGAGAAATATTTTCCAAAGATTATTATCTGGGATGAAATATGTACAGTGCAAACTCTAAAAATATTTCTTGATTGGTTGTTGACAAAAGATGTTGCTGTATTAATATGCGGCGATCATGGTCAACAGCCAGCTTTTGTTGGATTGTCTCCATGCGAATGGCTTAAAGAGTTTGTAGATTATTTTGAAGAAATAAATATGATCATAGAATACTTGTTCAAGAATTAAGAGAGTTTACGAAATAATTCAGACTACAACACAAAAAACAAATCAGTGTAAAATAGTGCGTGAGATAATTTCAGAAACTCCAATTAACAATTTTTGAAATTTATAAAGACCAGATGGTTTGATTGTTGTATGTAGAAAGATAGTTTGTGATACACTTCAACAACAATTATTGACGTTACATAAAGAAAAGTTTTCAAATATACCTATACCATTGTATCATCGACTAGCACATACGCGACGACAAAATATTGAAGTTGATATACATGATCGCCAGGGAAACAAAATCTTTTGCTGAATTATATTGTTTTAATTGCTGTCAGCATTCTTGAGGATGTATTAACAACGAACAAAACTACATGGACGCTAGGATATGCTATAACGATTCATTTATCGCAGGATTAACTGTTTCTGGTACTAAAATTAGGATTGTTGATGATCGTATCGAATGGTCAAATTTAGTTTATCTCGCAGTGTCTCGAGTCAGAAGAATATGCTAGCTAAATAGGGTTATTATAGACTTTACTGAGACTGCTGGCAACACCGAAGATGTTGACGATAATGTTAAAGATAATGATGTAGAAGAAAAATTTTAGTTATAAACAGTGTGACACAAACAAATAAAGTGACTTTAATCTCGATGTTGAATTTATCACGACGCTAAAACAACAGCAAAAAAAAAAAATCATTGTCAAGCTGTAACACAGCAATGCAGTGGCAGTATTCAAATAATAATCCAAGCCAGTTTACCGTGGAGAGACTATATAGTAGCTTTGGTCATACACGCGAAAATGTGATTATGACCTGTCTTTAATGTAATGGACGTCGATGCGTCAGTTCACAAACGTGAATGCGGTGGTAATTGTGTGTCTTCAGGAATTACTTGTAATTGTTCACGTCCAAATCCACGTTGAGGAGCAGTTGATTATGTAGATTGCAGGTCTCCCCATGGATCTTACCAAGCTGGAATGTGTACGTGTCTTCACACTCCAAATTGGATCAGTCATTTTTTTTACCACCTTCAAGTTCACCAGGTTCATATAAATACCTCACAATCACATTACCTGGTACTGATTGTTTTGAAAAGTCATGTCGCTGTATTGGTATGTGTTTCCTGTGATCCCATTGGTAGGTTTAACAGAAATCGCACGAGTAATTTCATTATTTAACGCAGCTATCACACTTGCTAGTCTTGCAATTCATTTACGAGATCTCATGTCTTTCTGAATTATTCCCTTCCCATACTGATAACCAAATAACCGCTCAGCAAGTGTTCGATTAAATAGTTCAACATTTGCGTGATCACGATGAATTGCGGTATGTTCTCATCTTTTGACGTTATATTTGTACGTTATATTTTTTCGTCAGAGATGATACTGCACCAAGAAATTCCTTGCCAGGATCAGCCTGAAGAAGATGTGCCTATCGTAGACCACCACGGTGATAAATTCGTTCAAATGAAGTGGCAACTTCAGCTGCTGTTTTATTCGATAGTGGTTCTGCTCCTTTATATCTACTTGCAACGTCAATGACAGTCAATGCGTATTTGTATGTGAGTGATTGACGTATACCAGTTTTAACGGTATCGTATGGTAAAACCAAAATATCTGCTTGATGAACTTCATTGGGAGAGCTTACATCAAAATGTGAGTACTGAATTTATTTATTTGGTGGTAGATAGAATTTGTCATATTGCCTGTCGTGCTAACCAATTTGGAGCAACATAATGTATGACATTTGCTGCATCATCAAGCTTACTAATCGCCAATATACTCTTAAGCTATACTAAATCGATTCCATTATAGTAACGTGTTAATTAATTACCGGCCCCTAGGATTAGTATACCTTTCATCACAGATTATACCAGGAATCCGGCAAGTATTTCTCTGGGAGATTTATTTTTTATGGAACATAACGAGTAAATCAATTTCACATCTGCAATATATCGTTGTTGTAGATTTTGATTTTTAAACGCTGCATAATGAATGTGATGCTTGATCAATAGCTTTTATTGGATACTCTCCAGGTTTTGATTGATCTATGTCATCAAGTCAGATATCAAGTCGGGTTCCAGGACCACAATAATTATATCCAAGTAGAAGTTTTTCACCCTGATATTTAGCCCATGGAGCTCCTGATAGCTTTCCCAGCGAATCAGCGATATCAACAAATCTGAGGATGGTAATGATGTTATTGATTTTATCACCGATATTGACGAGGCTCTCGATTTATGTATCAATAATCTAGTACTGTATGATGATGTGATGCTGGACAAACAACAACATCCAGATAGAAAAATTTCCTGAGGTAGACGTAAAAATACTGATGTAATTTATGTTATTCAGTTAAATACACAAATACCTAAAGTGATCATAGATAACTGCAATATTTTCTATTTAATGGAGTTGATACATGAACATTGCGAAACATTTATCCAACTTGGTGTAGTGGGGACATATATATGATTAAGTTTAAAAACTTCTTTTCAAAAGCGCAAGGTACGCCACACGGATTCATCATGATAAATTTATATGATCCTAGATAATGTTATCATGTAGGTCTTGATAAAATCTTTGTATAAAAGGACAGCAGCAGAGAGGGTGCGACCACAAATGAGTGCCCGACGGGTAAACAAACACAGATACAAATTTGAAAACAAACGACAAAGATAAAGTAAGAAAATGAGCTAACCCACTTAGAGAAACTCTTGGTTCTTATTATAGGTTTCGGTTTGGCTTTATTGACCTTTTAATTTCGTTTCCGTACGAAGCATTTTTTCTAGTAAATGGAATTTCTAGTGAATGGTCTGTTCATCCTCTCTGTTGCTATCTTTTATTTACTCACACAGACGAAAACATATTCATTATGCCTCAGAAACACAGTGGCACATTGAAAAAGACCATACCATACACATCTCTCATAACTGATAATATGCCGAATTATCTATAATGTATCCATCCATAACATGTCTCGGTTTTGGTTTAGAGTCAACCCATTGACACCCATATAAGTAGTGCAGTTACGGGTTTTAGTTCACTTAGGGAATTCGTTGGTAAATGTTCGGATTAAAAACATATAATTAAGCTTATACATTTTTTGCTTTAGTTGCATTTAAGAAAGTCTTTATCAAGTACTTGCAAATTATTTTCATATTATTGGGAAGTTAAGATCTTCAAGCGCTTGCATTGGCTAACATTTGATGAGCTTTCGATCAGGTATCTTAATTAGAAGCTAGATGCAAATCACTTACAAAGTAAAACTTGTAAAGCCTCGGTCTTGGATCCTGTGTATTTCAGATAATTAGAGATAATTTATGATCTCAGTATTTCCATCGTAACAGAAATGGGATATTTTGTTTTAAAGAGAATGGTCCATTGTTATCCTGCCATTGAATGGAAAGCTCAAACGTATATTTACGCTATATTGCTGAGAAACATCAAACTAAGTAATAAAGAATAACTTAGCTTTCACAGCAAAAGAAGGCAAAATATTCGTCAGTAGTGTTATGAAAACAAAACTAATCAAATTCAAGTAGCTATAAAAATATTCATCGTGTTATTAAGGTGTGTTCTCCCTAGTGCCAGTAGTTGGGTCCTTTACAGACTTGTGACTGGAAACATGCATTACAATTCGACTGGATAACATTTGCTACCACGACTTTGCGATGAAACGTCAATGCCTGTTTATTCATTAGTATCTTACGCCATAAACATTAAAGTATTTAGGTTGTGATTTATAGATTGTAAATTGGTATTAATTGTTAAATTGAATACTGAAAATTTCATTAACAATGATTGAAACTTTGCAAGGTTTTGACGATTTAATCTAGTCTATGAAATATGAGGGAAGTTCGATAGGTAAGGGATATAAGGACTATATGTCCGACATATTGTCAGTGCACTTGTATTTACGTGATGTTTACACCTTTCCCTGCGATAGTATAGGGACTTTGGTTCATTACTATCGGAACTTGTCAAGATATGAGTGGCTTGCTAAAATTTATCAATGTAATCTGCATCTTGATCGTTCCTGAGAACAGATAAAACCATGAGACCGAGTACTTGTAGTTATAGCCTAAATTCGAAACTCATTTCACTACCGTTAAAATGTCAGCAGCAGTTTTCAATAACGTCGCACCAACAGTAGCAGGAGAAGAAGTAGGATTTGGTCGTGGTAATGCCTTAATACAGTTAAAGTTCACCATGTCAAATCCACGAGTTTGTCAGAACTAAGCACCCAACTGTCCTTTCCAATGCCAACCACATCTTGTAGAAAAAAGATACTATTCCATGATTGCCAAATCAAGTAAAACCTAAATACTTTTTCCCCATAATGTTTGAATGGTGTACATGTATACATGTACGAGTGCGTCTGTGTCTATCCACAAACTCGAGACAAAGATTTATTTACTAAAAACGAGTAGAAACTAACGTTTATTGTCACTAGCACAGGTCGCTTTGACATAGCTATATGAATAGCTATGTGAGCAAAGTGTACACGATTAAATCTTATCAAACGAACGCAGTGAATAATTCCACAACCTATGTTTTCTTTGGTGACACTTTATATGACCTTGTGAAAACAAGTAGGCTAAACATTAGTATTATTATTTCGATTGTTATTATGATTTAATAATAAAGCGGTGTATATGTTGAGAGAGAGATAGAGATAGAGAGAGAGAGAGATGGAATTAACCTTATGATGTAGAGTAAGAGATGAAATTAACACGGGCTCGTGCACGGAATAGAGCAGTACTTAAGTGATGGTATAAAACAGAAAGTTGCAAGTGATTGTGTTGAATTATTATTCGGTATTATAGGGCAAGGATATATTAACATTAGAAGAAAATTTGAACGATTTGGTGGAGACAACGATACATTCAATGTGAAAAAATATTCATTAACAACTATTTCTTTCATTCATTTGTTTTTCTTTCATTAAAAGTAGAGTAATATTTATTGTAGACTGACTGCAGTGACATTAGATTTATAAACACTCCTAAATTTAGCAGATGTCAAATTTGCAGTATACTCATTGAAACTACAGTGTTACAACGTTACCTAAACAAAGGACGGGGCCCCTCAAAAAAGGAAAACAAATGATCTTCTTCTATCTGAGTCTTAAAAAAACTGAGACAAAATAGGTCAAATATTGTTACATCTTCTACCCTAAACTTATGTTTTGACTATGCAATGAGAGCGCGGAATAGGATGGGTTACAACTCAGTAAAGCAAAGGGTCCGTTCTAATGTGCTGTTATTTTCTTCTTTATAAAACGGTAGATCCCAAGCAGTAGCAGGGTAAAGAGGCCAGAATTTCAGACTGAAATAAAGCTTCCTACTGAGGGTTAAAAAATACAAGCGTCAATAACGCTAAGCCAGGGAGGGTGTACAGACCAAATGTATTCCTGAAAATAAAGCTTCCTACGGAGGATAAAAAAATACACGTGCCACTGAGACCACTAACCAGGGTATTTGTGTGCGTCAAATATATTTATCTGGGTCCCCCATGTGCGTGGATGTTAAAACAACGGTAACGGGTCTCTCAACCAAATGATTTGTTGAGTCCTATGCGACAACATGAGACAGGACCATGTACATTTATTGTGATAACTCCGTGTGGTGTAGCTTCAGCGCGCGAGATAAAATTCTGAATGTAATCATATCCATGTCCCCTGAACACCAAGTCTGGTGGATATGTCTTAGTATGTGGGTATCAATACCATTAAATACAACCGGAAGATTACATTTATCTCTGATCACTTTAGATATTTGCGTGTATCGCTGAGTAACATATATAATATCCGTGGGTTTTTTTTGTCTGCTGTGGAAAATACTCGAGCTGGATTTGTTTATCTATCATCACATCATCGTAATCTACGAGGTTTTTAATACTACCATCAAGATCATCTACAGATAGCACATCGTTGATGTCTGTGATAAAATCAATGATATCAATACCGTTCCCGACCAACAGCTTGGCATTTTCATTACAATCTTTAAGCACATTGTAGCATCTCTGAGCGTCTACAGATGGTGAAACTACATATAACGTATCCCTCATGTGCCATCTCATTATCAGATTAAGTAACAGTTGCGTCTTACCAGATCCAAATGGACCAATGATATTTGCTCTGATAGAACTTGGTTGCACTAGATGATACCTGACTGGCTCTTGCCTTCGTGTCGCTTAGAAATCAATGACATCCATGTTGTAGAAATATAACAAACATATGGATTTAGATCGTGTTTGATGGTGAGCATCCACACCCACCCCCCATCGGATCGAAAACAATAACAATGAGGAATAGTACTTACAGACAAGTATGTGAAATGCGGTACACAAAATATAAACTGATCCTCTTTCAGCAGGCGGAGATATCCTTATTTCATTGGAAATATTGCTAGGGGCTCCATGGGCTAAATATCCTGGCAAAAAGCCTCTTCCTGGGTATAGTTGTTGATGTCCTCGAACCAGACTTGATCTTCAATTTGACGTACGAGACCAGCCAAGACCTGGAGAGTATCCAATAAATGCAATTGATTATGCGTGCCATGTTTATGACGTCGCGTACAAAAGTCCAGATTTGCAACAATGACAGATAGCAGACGTTAAGTTGATACACACGTTAAAATCAGTACAAAATAAATCTCTCACAGAATCTGTTGCTCATTTTTGGGTAAGATCTGCGATGAAAGGTGAACTAGTATTGGGGTCGTTAATTAGTCGGCCGATTAGTATCATAATAATGGAATCCATTTATTGTAGCCCAAGATGATATTGGAGAGGTATAACAGGGATTAGTAAACTTGCTGATGCAGCAGGTGTCGCACGTTCTGTTGCGGCAGATTGGTTAGCACAACAGGCAATATGGCAAAATTTCAACCACCACCTAAAACTTCAGTATGCACATTTTGATGTCGGTACTCCCAATGAGACCGATATTTTGTTTTTGCTACATGCTACTATTAAAACTGGTAGACATCAATCATGCACACACAACATCACTTCTTACGTTACGTGTTTAGGCTCGAATAAACAGTAACAAGAGAAAGAATGAAAACAACAAGCTTTGAAAAATTTAAAAAATAATTTATTTACCTGGAAAACTCTGTAAAAATTTAAACATAACTTACAGTTTTAAGAATCAAATCCAAACATAATCCAATAATAATCCACGAATCAAATTGTAGAAGTCCTAATAATGAATTGTTCTAATGAATTCAAGTTCTAGTCCCGCCGAAAAATCCAAGATGGAAGGCGATGACGTATACTGTATCCGTGTATGACCTTGACAATAACCAATCATTTTACTCTAAGAATAAGATAAAAAAGTTGTTTATTTCTCTCACTGATTTCTGAATTATGGTCGGAAACTAGGTCAGCTTTAGGTAATTACAAAAGAACAGTCAAAGCCAAACTATTTTCTGGAAAAGTATCGAGTTCCTAGTAATAAAAAATTACGTTATTTTGACACATAATGAAATTAAAACAAATATTTTAAAACTTACAAACAATTAAATTAAATTAATTATAATTTAATTCAAATATACGTAACACAGTGTTGCAGATTGCAAAATGATTAATCTGTCGTTGATTTAGCGTCACGATAAATTCAGCATCAAGATCAAAGTCGCGATTATTTTTTTATGACACTGCCGATAACTAGCTAATTTGTTCCTTACGACATCATCGCCATTGCGATTAGTTTTATTATTTTTTACAGTAAAGTCTATGATAACCATCCACAGATGAGATATTCTTCTGACTCGCGACACTGCCGATAAACTAAATTTGACCATTGAATACGAATATCGACAATCCAAATATTGTTCAACAATAGTCCCAGAAACTAAAACAATATCATTTAACACAAGATATTTTTCCGCACCCCTGGCTCTGTCCATTACCCTGGAATTTCAACATCGATATTTTGCTGTCGTGAATCTGCTGCTCGATAACATAAAGGAACAGGTATATTTGAAATTTCTCTTAACGTAACAGAAATAATGGTTGCTGAAGTGTATCACGAACTTTCTTTCTACTTGCAAGTATCAAATCATTTGGTCTCTACATAGTCCAAAAATCATTCATAGGAGTTCCTGGAATTACTTTACGCATTATTTCACACTGAATTGTGTCTGGTTGTAGTCTGGTTAATTTTTTAAAACCCCTTAATTATTTTTCAAGCTCTCGGTAATCATCGGTTATTACCTCATAATAATCTTCAAACGTTTTTAGCCGCTCATGTGGAGATGATCCAACAAAAGATGGCGGTTGACCATGATCTTCGCACATGACCACAACAGTTTTTTGAGTTAATAACCAATCGAGACATATTTTCAACACATTTAGCGACACCGTGCATATTTCATCCCAAATAATGATCTTGGGAATGTATTTTTCGCCCATTCATTTAGGAGTCGATGCATCTCCTTTCCATATAAAGAAAATGATAAGTATGAGATTTCACTCCACGTTCGCTCATTTATCTGGCGAGCCGATGAGTTGGACTTAACAAAACCATATCAAAATTTCCTGAACAACTGTTGATGAATAATTCAATCACACGCGTTGTTTTACCAGAACCATGACACCCGTTAAGATAAAAAATTGTATGTCTAGCTACGGGATCATAGACCGATGGTGCTGATAATAACGCTGACATCAAATTATTTTTATAATAAATATCCTTCGGAATATAATCAGCAGATTCAGAATAACTGAGTAGTTTTTCTCTTTTTATTATCCATTCGCCCAATGATGCATCGGCATAAATCCTTAATCCGTATATTTTTTATTTATATAACATGAATCTGTGGCAACTCTAACTGCAGTATCATGAAATCTGTTTTATCATCGATACTATATTTATAGAAACATACGCTAACATAGAAGATTTTAATTGAGTAAGCTGTGGTGATTCACCATCAACATAGCTCACATTAATTACAAGTTTAGTTCCGTCCGGCATGTAAGCATTATTTCGACTTATATCTGTCTCTTTCTCTGTTGTATCATCAATTATAAAATCGAGTTCAGCATCGTCGATAACTAATCTTTAGCAATGTCATTTATGGTCACATGAACCACCCTGAGTAAATTTCCCAATTATTTTTCTGCCGAGATCCTTTGCAAGTTTATTTTCATATTCCATTTCATCGGGATTACGATCAAAGATTTCTTGAAAAATAGATCTCTCAACTACAGGTAAACATACTTCTTTCTAATATTATTGCTCACTTAAACAAACGACGCTAAAATTTCAACATCAAGCATATATCGTAATAACACTTTTCTAACCTAACCGCGTCCGCTAAATGGCGACCTCACCAAAATATAAAGAATCGGATGGAGATTGTCCGTGAGTGGAAATGATTCAATATACGCAAATTCAGTTAAATCGAAATCTGGTAAATATCCATTTAACGTAAATCTGGTCATCTCGTGTGTTGGATGTCCAAACCTTTAAATATTCAGAACACTCGTCCATTCTAAGGAAACTTCCAGATTAACATGCAGCCATATCAACGGAGATAGTATTTCACAATCCGCCGTGTCCACACATCTGTGCTGAAGATGGATAAGAAATTCGAATCTTGTCGGCGACCATGAAGTTTTCTCCTGAGCAGCGTGGGCACCGACTGACAGAACGGTAAAACAATTACTGAGTAATTGTTTAGCATCATCAGTATATTCCAACGCAAGATTTTTCATTTCTTTATAAGAGATTTTGCTCGATAAATATCTCCATTAGTTCGTACAAAACTGATCATAATTTTCACATTCGGAACTTTGAAACAACCAGACAGATACATAGTCACTCTTAATAATATGTCTGATAAATTCAAATATATCACCGTTATAAAATTTAACAGTTTTATCTCGTGGAAATATTGTTACGTTGGTCGACCGGTTATTGTTTGTACCCTCATCGGAAATTTTAATTTATTTTTAAGCTCTTTAGCATCGTTGATCGTAGCTCCATGTTTCTTGGTACGCTCACCCAACTCATCTTAGTTTAACGTCGAATATCTGGTAGACTATTTCCACATATCGCGTTTGTGAAATGTTCTGTAACTCGCTCAACTACACAGTTTATGGTCGAAAATCTCATTGGTAAAAGTTCATCAACGCTAGGAATATCATGCAACGGATATATCTCATAAACAACTGCAGTCAAAGGGTATGCTTACTAATAATATGGTTTGTCAATATCCGTCAGGATTTCTGGTCTGGAATTTTCACTTGAAGCCCTAATACCATCAGTGTGCTCTTTGATTCTCAAACAGGATTACGTTTGTAACGGATAACTCAGATTACGTCTACGGCGTGGTCCATCTCAGCCACGAGAAATTTTATTCTAAAAGTGTATCTTCGTTCGTAAAGAAAATTAATAATCATCGCTGCTCGCTCTTCATTCACTGTAGCGTCAACCTCGCGCATGATTCTGAATGTTGACCACGCATGAGCCGAACCATCGTTGCGAAACTCTTTATTGGCTTAACGGATACGATTGATTAGAGTCTGTTTCGACAAATCTGCCACAGATTGCCTCGGCATAAGCGATAGTTTGCTTGTTGACGTTAACTTGTTCGAATCGCCAAGTTGGCGGCGCATTCTGTCAAGATCGAATCTCATTTGAGAAGGTTTAATCGCAAATAATCTCGTAAATGATTCCATGTTATAATTAAGGAAAATATATATACTGTAGCAGAATTTTTCTCCCGCTGTTTCGTTTGAATGCATCTACATATTTATTAAATAGGTTCAAAAGATTTGATATGCTTTTCGGATATAAAAGCGGAACATATGGTTGAATTGATTAACATAGTAATGATTTTAGAACGGAACAGTTTAAACTGGGTCAAGCTAAATGAGTCCTAAAATTATTACATTGCAACTACTTTAATATACCTATCCTACAACCAATAAATCGCCAAACCAACCAAAACACCAACTACAGGAAACGTTTACCATTCTGAATGAACACACAAATAACTATGTCTAGTTTTTCGTCCACAATAAACCCCAATACGCAAGAAAAACAAAACTGCTGCCACCAAATATGCAGTAAGTTCCAACAAGCGTATGTAGATTCAAAATACCTGAATATTTCCTAAAACAAACATTATAATCCAACAACTTCCTATCGGCACCAATGCTAAAGCAAAAGCCAAATCATCCACGGCCAAAAACAACATAAACATAAACTGCAAAAACTAGCAACAAAAACATAGACAACCAAACAAAAAAATCGACAGCCAAACAAAAATATCGACAGTGAAACAAAAATATCGACAGCCAAACAAACACATTGACAGCCAAACAAAACCAGCAATACTTATGCATTAATGTTAGCGTGTCAATTGTCCCCTTTTTAATATTGAATAAACATTATTAGTTGGATACTATAGTGGATTTGATTACATTGACTGGAAAATATCAGTGTGCATAATTGCATTAGAAATGTTTTTGAAATACCATCCATACTTTTGACCTCAGCTAGCACTGACGTATTGGAACCCTGTACACGTTCATCTTCCGTCCATTGCTATCACCCAGAATCTAAACACTGCCCGATACTGACACCTAGAATCCTCGAATCAAAGCGGGCAAAAGTAACTGAAACGTGTCTGTGCGTCCGTAATTTTATTTGCGTCATATATTGACTAAGTTTTTAAGTAGTAAACTCCACAAGAATACACACGAAGATACATTTCTTTTCAAACAAACGCACGGGTATATGGACGGACAGACATAATGGTTTAGCTGCTGGTCTTGTCGAAAACTTAAGGATAAAAAGTTACTTCGCTAACAGAGAAATCACGAAAAAAAACGGATATAAGAAAAAGTATTCCTTTTATCGGATAAAGGATTGAATTTTTTGTCTGTTTGATTCGAGACTTGTTTATTCGATCTCATATTACATAAATAATTTCCTTTATTAAACATTTCAACATGCTCAAATATCTGTGCAATCTTTACAGAATCAAACTTCTTAGTGTCTTGATTCCATAATTGTTTACGCCCTCTTTGTTAAAGAAGTTTACATAAGAAAGGTAAAAATCAAATTCTGAAAAATCATTAAATGAAAGAAAGATGCCCCTTTTCCATGGGTAATATTGCATGTTTCTCCAATACTTTTATATTTTTAATAAAAATGTAACGATGCTATGCACAGTAAAATATGCAGTAACAATGTATTGAATGAACGATTAATTGACAGCAACTTGTACACCAAGAAAACACAAATTGCAAACAATTAACATTAAATTAGGCATATAGTTGTCGCCATGTCACGTCTATTAGGTGCTAAAAATGATGATAAACCAAAAATCAACACTAACATCACTACAGCAGGAATAACGTAAGTTCTTGTCATATTTTAATTGAAAACAGTACTTTTGATATTATTTCGTCGAAAAGAAATGTGAGCAAATATTTGTGTTTAAATATGCAGATGGGGTACATTGTATCTCTTCTTATGTTAAATAAAGTATGTGGTTCAAAATTAACTGAGAAACGGGGGAGGGGGCGGGCATTTGCCGCCAGTTTTTTAAAGAGAGTGTCAATATGGAATGCTGATAATTTATTGTCCTGCTTTTTGCGTTAAGCGTATGCATATATGCATATATGCATTTATCTGTCTATGTATGTATGTATGTATGTATGCATGCATGCATATATATATGTATATATGTATGTGTGTGTACATACAGCTTTTATGGATTGATCGATCTTCTACCTAAATTTTGTGAAATGACAAAAAGAGGAGAGAAAGGAGATTGATGTACATCTAACACTTTGTGCATCAAGGCAGAGAGGAATGTCTTTTGAATTAGGGATCTTCACCAAACAGAGACCATGACGTGTACGAAAATATTTTCTATTTCGATTATATTAGAGATACGCCAAACCTGGACTAGTTCGATTTTAAGTTTACATCGAGAAAAAAAGAAACAAGGAAAATGTACTACTTTTTAATCCAAACCTAATAAATTTAAAAATCAAAAATGCAGGTATATATGGGTGAACCTGATGCTTCTGGTAAGATGATGTGGACTGAAAATTATTGACAATGAGGTAGTTTCGCTTATCATCCTGTATATTTTGCTCGTCATTTTGATTTATTTTCCTGTAAACCACTCGCTGTGTTATCCCAGATATCGAATGCCACGTGGCACAAGCGGCTATATTCATTCTTTAGCTCGGCCGATGTGGGTATGTGAGAAAGCTTGCAGTAGGTCATGGTGAGACAGTGGTTCTATCCCGGTCTTTTCCCTGGTTTTTCCTCCACCATTGATACTTACCGCCATGCATAGCCTATCTTGTGCTGAAAAATGTCATTACACCTTATAAAAACAACAACAACCTTTAAACATGCTAATTCTGGATTTGAATCTGAGGTCGCAGAGGACATAGTCGAGCGCTTTACTGTTACAGTACATGGGTTCTAATTGTTCACTATTGACCAGAGCCGTATCTTGGCGATAATTTGACCGGGGACGTGCTCTGCTTTGGTAATTGGTTCGCCATATTTTTTATACTCGATTCTACGTGAGTGACACGGAACTGCAGAGACCAACATATTTAGCAGGATTATAAGAAGTGAAACATACGGCTGATTGGCGGTCGCCAACTTAAGTACATTTTATTGTTTTTGTTTTAATATGATGATGGCCACGTGTTCTTGTTGATTAATTTTTGATGGACTCCGACCTCTTGTCTTTAAAAATTCGAATTCTATTCCTACAACGTGCCCGCTGCACAAGTTTAGAAAATGGATTTAAATTCAAAGATATGTCTATATTGTTCAAAATAAATATGGGTTTCTCAATGCTTTTCTCACCCCTGCCTCAGTTACTTAAACTATTTGCATTATTCCACACTTCCAAACCAACCATAGCTTTCAATGCAAAATTTATTTTCTATTTTGATTTCTAAAGTATTGATCTTAAGTCTTGCAAAAGTATTGTCCATAGTCTTATAATTATCGCACTGGTTTTTTAGTTCTGTAATCTACATATAAAGAAAGATTCAATTGTCTTGAGGTATTGTTTTTCAATGCGTTGTTCTACAGCACAATGTCCAGAAATTTCTTTATCATACATCTTTTACAACCTTCTCTCTCTCTCTCTCTCTCTCTCTCTCTCTGTGCAAAACTACTTTTTGTATTTGCCTCTGATAGTTAATGCCTCTTTTCCTGCATTCTGTTTTTAATTAATTACACACACAACAAAATAAGACCCTTTAGATTTCATTTCTTTCATTATGTAACTTCTCTTATCCTGACATTCGTTTATGTCTTATTTAGCATTAAGAACAATACCACGGTCATAGATATAAATATATCAATAAGCTTCTGAATTATGGAAGAATGAGTCATTATTGTTAGCCAGTATGCACAAGAGAACACTAGTACTTAATCGGTTTTGTTCTGACATTTAAATATTTCTTCGTAATCGTATTAAATGTGAAGTAGAAACAAATGAACATGAAAGAGCTTTTACGCTAGTACCTATATATATATATATATATATATATATATATATATATATATATATATATATATATATATATATATATATATATATATATATGAAAAGAATGATCTGTTTCCTCGTACTCTTGTTCAGTTATGTACATCTAGTACAAGGTAGGTTCTTCAGTAATCCCCAAATAACTTGATTAATATCAATCATTTCCCAAGAATTTTGTTTTAGCTTATCTCACAAAAAATATGATAGCTATTTACTCCGCCGGGCGGAAGAGTCCACACATTTAAAACATATACGTATTATATATTTACATCCTCATTGCATTCAGTGTATTCTTTTAATCCTAGATCCAAGGCAGCAGTTTGTGGCGGGTTTTATAACAGCTATCCCCTGGGATTGGTTTAACTTTGTACATGTATGATATTTAGTTCAACATCTTTAGTCATGGTTTGTATTTAGCGCATATGCTTTACACACTATATGCGTATTTTTTATACCAGGAATCATACCATCTGTCGGAGGGTATGCATCTTGGAGAATACTAGAATCTCATCACAAACTATGGTCACGTGCCTGTTCTATAATGCATCAATAGTTCAGTTAAAGTTACGTTTCAGAATAAGCTGGACAAGATCGGTTATTGCCAAAGTAGATAATTTTAACTATCTGTCTTTGTGCCACGCCTTCACACTAGAACAAAGTCACTCTGACCTACATTTCACATTTCTATGGCGTAGGTTATGATGCTGCGCTTAGCACATGGTCGAATAGGATTCTTCATCACACACACACACACACACACACACACACATATATATATATATATATATATATATATATATATATATATATATATATATATATATATATATATATATATATATATATATATATATATATATATATATATATATATATATGCAGTTTTCTTATATGCTAATTTGTTTTCTCCATTAGCTTTACATTATCGTAAGCGTGCAGTAGTTTATTACATTCCACTGACGTGCACGACGCGTCTGCCCTATATGATAGTGTATTAAGAACTCCTTTGTAAACAAATAATGTACACTCACGTGGTAGACGCTTTACGTTTGGTTGATTCAGCGTGTTTCCGAATGAACTAAAGCAGATGTTTCTTGGACTGCCACATACCAGGTGATTTGCTACATTACGCGTTCACTGTTTTTGATACAATGTTTCGGATTTAGGCTAGCGATAGACGCAAGACAGGTATTACAATTACTGGGTCCCTACAAATAACATACAAGTGGCAAGGCATCAACTGTTTTCCTTAGCTTCTACCAAGAATGGCAAAAAATATACGTACAGTTTTGCATCCTAAATTTTCTTAAAATGTACTGTCTTAGTTCTGCAAATCCGAATAACATGAGCCATGTCATGGATTCTCAAGCTTAATTACCCATTTCAAAGTTGAACTGTAATTTCGACTATATTCCATGTGCAATTACATCTTCCTTGATGCACTCAAAATGAAATAAACATTATATTCCATAGCGTATGTTTGATAAATACGATTGAAACACTTATCTTTTTCCCATATTATGATTTCAAACATTCAATGACAGATCAGAAACACACTTGTAGATGTCACCACGGTACTCCATGGCTGCTGAAATCAGATGTACTTCATGTAGAATCGATACATTCAAATCCAGTAATTGTCACGAACTTTAGCAGATTCGACACAGATATCAAAATCTATTCATTCCAGTCTTAATGGAAAAGTTGCGCCTTCACTCACAATATGAATCTGAATTTCAATTTTAAGTAGACCAAAAGATTTTCTTTCGAAAGTGATGTCTAGCGCGCCACTAAGTTCAAATATATTTGGGCGGAGTTAAGTGCGCATTAATAATGTTGTTGTTGTGTACTGACAAATTTGCGCTTGTGTATTTAGTTTGGAATACGGCATAATTTCAGTAAGTTTGTTTCTAGTAGTGTAATTTTGTTTATATCAGTAAGCCTTAGGTAGAAAAAGATAATTAGCATGTAATAAAAACTTTAGTGCATTTGTATGGGAACATATGAACCCGTTTTGTTGGATTGATATACTGCGCTCCCAAGGTCGTGCACTATTTCCATCCGAAAAACATATCCATACTTTACCATACATATGCAGTAACCAGAAGAGATATACTTGTTGACTGCTTGCTTATTAATGAGTACTACAGAAAGATAAAAAATAGTTTACTAACGCATAAATTTTAAGCTGCACCACGTGGGTCAATTTTGTGTTTTAAGTCTAAATAGCAATCTTTATTCATGCTAGGATGATCAAAATAGATGATTATATTAGCATTGTTATTGCACTGTGCAAAGAAAGATCATTGTGACCTATGTTTCACATGCTACTGGCTTAGGTTACGCGTGTGCAATTAGCTCAAGACAAAATAGGTTTTATTCACACTGTATAATTGTTTTGCCTATAAAATCATGCTTTACTTAATTGAATTCATTCTCAAACATTGTTCATGCGGGAAGCAATAAAGTTGATGATTATATGAATCTTTTATTTTAAGAAACTCTGGCAACAAAAGGAGGTCAGCATTGTTTCGCCATGTATACATAGTGTTGCACCTTTGAGAAGGAAACATTGGGATGGCAAGAAGTGCAATTGTAAACATTTTTGCTTGAATCAATCATCAAGATATGTAATGCAACAATTTTATGAATTTAAGCTGGTAACCACGTGAGTCGTTACGGATGCTAAATGGATGCTATCCACAGGGGAAACCAAATGAGTCGTTACGGATGCTAAATGGATGCTATCCTGAGGAGAAGTATGCACCATACAGAGGAGGTACATCTTTTTAAGATCTATGCCCACATTTCAGTAAGATGTTTGTGTGACCTACGTTTCAGGCGTCATGTTGTGTTTAATATTCACGTTATTGGTTTCTGATTATGTTCCAATCGTGAAATGATAAATGGCCGCACCTTTGTTAGAACTATACCTGTATTATCAAACAGAATCCAATGTGACCTACATTTTATTTTCTTTACTTATCATGGTAAAGTATTTATTCTTAGGTTAGGACTACATTGTTTGTGCAGTGTTGTATTGATTCTAATCCACACGAGGCATTTTTGCTAGTGCAGTTGCGAATAGAAATGCATATGTATATTCGTTGAGAAATCTTCCATTTAAGTAACTATCTATTGTATATTTCGATAGGTTACACCAACAGGTTAACTGTATGTTGTACATGTAAATGACGATTGGAATTATAGGACTGAAATGCATGTCTGAATGTTGGAGCCTTTCATTGCTTAGCTACAAATTGGGTTTTCAATGTTTTATTTGCCAACGTTTACAGTCCTGGACGTAACTCCTATGTTAATCAAGGCCTGGAACTTTAAGGCAGCACAATCTGGCCACCATGTATGGACAGAAATAATAGCCTCATGGATATATATATATATATATATATATATATATATATATATATATATATATATATATATATATATATATATATATATATATATATATTAAAGATAATTTAATTGGTGCATAGTTGTCTTTTTCTAGTCCTTTTGGTTTAAAGAAAGGAGATGACCTAGCACCTCTTGTCTCAATAGTTTGGACTGTCGAAATTGCCCAGGTCCATTTGGGTTATGGCCGCTCTTCATGGAGTCATTCACATGATCAAACGGTCATTGCAGCCCTTTTCTCCCCGATTCTTATAGACACCATAATAGTACCGCCTCAGTGATAATGTTCATCACTACAATTATTCCCATAATGCGACTGTCGATTAACGCCATGGTTGGCCTTTGTTGGTCAGTCATGACCACCCAAATCGTAGTTGTTCGATCAGTTACAGCCACAAATGTTCAGAGGGTCATTTCAACCATAACCAGTCCAGTCAAGGGTGGCATGACAAGTCTCTAGGATTCTATATTCCCCAGTTGATTCGGATAACAACAAAGCGTTGTATATGATGAAAATAGTTTTTTTTTTTTAAATTCAACATATAAAGGTCATGATGTTCATAGGTTAGACTGACGGAATATATTACCGAGGTATACTATTGTTATTCCGAGCTATGCAATTGTTATTCCAAGCGTAGCTCGTGTACAATAGACAAATATTTATGAATGCATTATGTTTTTCCATCCTCAGCTTATTAAATGGTAATATTATTTACTCATCTGATGACGATTTTTACATCAATTATAGTTAAAGACACAAACGCATGTACCAAAAAAGAAAAAAGAGTACTCGTTTATTGATTATCCATGTTACCTGATTTAAGTTTCTTTCCTACTTCCTCATCTGCATTGCCGAGGCTACGTCGTCGCCTATTCGGAATTGATGGGTTTTAATGTTATAAGATTTGCTGTCAATGTAGATATAGGAAAACCTAATTCTGATGATAAAAGTCAATTGTGGTATTTTATTCCATTTGAGGAAAGTTTATCTTGAAATCCATTCTGATGTTGTCTAATATATTTTCTGTGGTATACCTATTGACCTAAACTACAGATTATATACGAAGCTATTCTTTGATACAGTCTGGTTGTCCTCTCATCGGTGAGCCCCTTGATGTCCTGAAAACAGACGTAAATCGCGACAGAAAGTTCATCTTCGTCAATTTTCTCATTAAAATTCAATCTGCTGGTTTTACCAAATGAATCGATGAATTTCTTTTTACAGAAGACACTGTGATCAACATTGATAATGACTCTACAGTACCAGGTCACACCAAGGATGAGAGCCCCAGTAACGCTGTAGTTACTGATCAGTTATAAAAAGAGAAGAGTTCCTTGCCTGTTCCAGCACCACGACGTTCTAGTCGAACTACGAAAGCACCTTCATGGATGACCTCTGGAGATTATGTGATGTCCCAAGCCGTTAATGAACCAGACTGGCTAACAAAAGCTCATATCCTCCAGTCATTGCAAACAAACGGAGTATTTCACAGTATGCCTGAAACCATTTCCAAAGCCATAATTTCCACTATGATGGATACCCCTAAACGAGGACAACATTTAAATATGTGGTTGAAAGTGTGCAACAGGATCATATGTTTTATAGTTTATATATTCATGTTTTAATTACGCAGTTGTAGGTATTTTATTATTTTATTTAGTTAATGTAAAGTCATCAGTTGGAATTATTGTTTTATTCTCTTTTTACACATATTTATCCATTTACGCAACCTTCAACCAAGATGACGTGTTCGAGTTTTGTTCACTCTGAGCAATGAAGTTACCCTGATTGATGTTCATGTTGGGTTGTTCTATTGTATGACAAGAATTGGTAAATAACTTTCTGATTGGTCAGTTTGCTACTTGTCTGTATAAACAACATAGTATGAACAGCATAATAGTGGTGATCAATCCATTGGTAATGGTTGTGGGATTGTAGTACGAAAGGTGCCTGATGATTCTTTTGCTTCAAAGAAAATGTGACTTGACCCATCTTCCATATGAAAAGGTAAATATATTTATAATATGGTTAAGGTAACAGTTTATTTTATATGTACTCTGTATATTTCTCTGAAATGTATGTTGGTGTATTTTAGTACCTTTAATAGGTTATCAACCTGTATATTCTTTTCCGAGCCTATCATTCTGTCGTACGTTTGTCTGCCTGTCTGTCTGCTCTCTACTTTTGCTCTACACATTGGTTGTTGTGTTCAGGTTTATTTGGTCCACTATCTCTCTAGATGGATAATTAATAAATATATGGGATAGTAAGTCATTCGTATTGAATGTATTGTAAACAGAATCAATGTATAAATGCAGAAAAATAACGCATGATGACGGCATTATTTATAGTTGTAGTGAATGTATTATTATTGTATTTGCAGGGGGTAAGAAAGAAGGTGAAATATATTTATCTCCTTTTACCAACCTCGTGCACAATAAAATGCATTTTCTTATAGCAAATACTGGACTTGTATTGCTTATTCTGTGAGTAGAAGGCAAGTGCTGTAATACTAATATACACTTCAAAGGATTGCAAGGTAAAAATTAAAAACAAGCTCTCCTTCTCGATAATGGAATGATTTATACGGTGCGTGTTTAATTTTTATTAATTAAATAACACACTGGATGATCCACACCATTGTTGCGTCTTCAATTAATACGGCACCAATCCCTACATCACCTGCAACAACAAACATCTAAATTGATTGGTTGAGCTCTGGAGGTGAAAGAACTGGTGAACTTATAAGCAAAGCCTTTAATTTACCGAACGCCTCCTGACATTTGTCACTCATATAAAACTTGTTTTTCTTGCACTCAGCAAATTGGTCAGAGGCTAAGCAATTATAAAAAACACTGAACAAATTTCCGATAATATCTAGCGATACCAGAATATCGTATCAGTTGATTTTTATTGATAGGCACTGAGAGTTTAGAAATAGCTTTAACATTAACTTCTACAGGCGTAACTTGTCCATGTCCAAACATATGTACTAAATATGTAATACAAGCTCGAAAAAACTCACGTCTACTTCAGACTAACGTTTACTTACATCATTCGTCACAGCTGCCTTACTTAGTCGAACAAGTAACCAACAACGATTTATCTACTATCCAACATTCTTACTCTACCATCAACCCAAACTTGGAGTAAATTATACCCAGTGATCTAATGGACAACTCAGGACACAACATAATCTACGTGCCGTTTCGAGTGACCAATACGC
This sequence comes from Sinohyriopsis cumingii, assembly GCA_028554795.2. Lineage (NCBI taxonomy): Eukaryota > Metazoa > Mollusca > Bivalvia > Unionida > Unionidae > Sinohyriopsis > Sinohyriopsis cumingii. Next base: position 23,956,495 of record CM068841.1, on the reverse strand, counting down.
AGTTATCTACTGTCCAAAGTCAAGACTGTAGCAAGAAAAAGATGTTGGAGTGAACCTACCTAAAGCTTACGATCAAAACACTCCACTTCTGATATTCAACACACCATTTTAAATGACCAACACCTAGTTATCAACAAAACAAACAAACTATATACCACCAACATGCCGTTGGAGTAACCAACATGGAATCACCTAGGATCCAACACCCCACGTTCTATCCAATACCCGAACGTACTTTCCAACACACCTTTGCTGTGAGCAATACACCACATCTAGCAATTAAAGTGTATCCAATCACACATTAAAAATATTCTTTTTAGATTTTGATTTTTGCATGTTTTCTGTTTAATTTTAATTTTGAATTCTCAGACTTTGATAAATCTCCAACTCCTGTATTGGAATCTTTTCGAACTCTCAGATCGGCATGTAGAGAAAAAATTTCCTTCTTCAAAGTGGAAACCCAGTGTTCAGTTCCTTTTAATAGCAATAGTGCCAGTTGAAGCCCCACTGTCCTATACAACTACTGATATTGTTTAATAAAGATGAATGCCAGAGGGACAAAGTTGTTTCGTTTCGGTTATGCCTGCATTAATAGATTACATAATATTTTTGGAACGCTTTTAAATGTATATGTATGATTGCTATACATGTAAACAAAAAGGAAATTTAAAGTTATGTTTGAAATGGTGTCAATTAAAAACAACAGTAAAACTTGCAAACAATGATATTTATATATAAAAACATCAATATTGTCGTCAAGCATTGTCATATTCCATTTGATCGGATTATTACGACCCTATGGTCTTAAAAACTAAGTAACGGAAAAGAGCGAAAATCAAACAGTTTTGTAAATTTTAACAAATAATTTGTTCTCTTGAAAGTGATATTTAATAAGAACTTACAGTATTGTGAATTAAATCCCAAATAGTCCAAAACGTTCTATCACCTCCAACAATTTGTCTTACCAGTCCTAATTAAATTGCAGTGGTGATCCAATTAAAAGTCATTGCCCATGGCGTCGATGTGCCTGTAATCTTGAATATACTAATGTACCTGTGGGTTGAAGTGTGATGATGTAGTAACAGTCGTCCAAGTAATCACAATAATATAGTCAAAAATGTCTTGTCTGAATTCACTATTATTCCAGAGTAATATTTATGTCCAAGATGTGCGCTTTGTATTTCTAGTGAATAATTATTTGAATACATAATTCCACCAAAATGAAAACCTCAACTCGGCAATAGAAATGTGTTCTGCATTATTTATAGAAAAGAAAAGAAACGAAGAGCCAGGATATGGATCAAAAGTTCATTTCTAGAAAATTCTAGCTTTAAAATGATACAATCTGTTACAAAACTTATACTAATGAATGCGGTAATGACCAGGTAAAATAGATTATTCCACGGGGAATACCAATGTCCTAACCCAAATAAATGTTTAATTTTATTGCTCTTGATCATAATATTTATCTCACATTCACAGAGAAATTTTAACTTTGTATTATTTGTTTACAGAATGATTGACTCTAGTCAGGTACACAATGAATTTAATTTTGGACAAGGTTAAGTCCAAAATACAATTATGCATAATATATAATCATGGAAAAAAAACTAGCATATACAATTAATTATACATAACATTAAACTCCAAATATTCGTATTAAATAAATTAAACAGTTTGTTCACTGCGTTTACATTTTTCTGCAATGCATGTGTCTGAAAGGGAAGGGCAACACGATTTTATCTGACAGAATACAGCTTTACAGATGTTATCTTGATGAAATATAGATCGTCTCGAAATGCTCCATTATCAGTTTTGTACACTATGACCTCTCCGAAATAGCTCTAATATCAGCTGAGCCTGAGAATGTAGTTTATATCTTGGAGTTCACCTATTGATTATGTGTAAGGTGCTAAGCACGAAACGCACGCTTAACAGAAAAATATTCCGAAGAGATATATTTAAGTTATATCATTACAATTTAGAATGTAAAGAAGAACCAAGTTAACAAAATTGTGAAAACATTGATTTCTTTTCTTACTTCTAGTACAAATGTAGATCGAAAATGTATGTCAAAAATTATAATTAAAAATTTTCAGTCCAAACTTGCTCAAAATAGATTGTTTGCTTAGAAAGTTCCATTTAAATTTAATCGAGAAATTTATATGTTGTGTTCTAAGCCATAAATCGAACAAAAACGCTAAAATTAATGACACAGGACAATGATTTAGTGGTCTGAGTTTCTGAAGAATATTTCACTAATTTTGGTCTCTCGAAGGTTCAATTATAACAGCTGCTGCCAAAAAAGGCATTTACTAATTTTACTGATTCATACATATTAACAATGCAACCAATATTATAATATTTATGTATACATTTTCAGAAAACGGCGTTGCATTCTCCAGCTATCTTAACCACAGTATAAACGGCATCCAAGACGATCGGATTATTGTATGCATTGCAGTCCATGTGAATGAAGGCAACGGATATGACAACTACACTGGAATATTCATCGTCCCGGTAAACGGAGTTTACCTTTTCCTGTTCTATTGTTAACCGACATGACCGTGAGATCGAGCCAGCGTTGGAGGTCGACCGAGTGAAGCAAAACGAGGCTGTTGCCGATGGTGTCCAGGAAGCTCATGACACGCAGGCATGAAATAGTGCCATCGTGCGTTTGAGTAAAGGTGATCAAGTCTGGATTGCTGGAACGCTTGGTTCACACGTAGAAGGCCAATTGCACATTACTTCCTTTGCTGATGTTCTTTTATTCTAGTTAGGAAATACAGTGTGTTTGGATATTTTCCTTAACACGATGAATATTTAAATGACAGATGCACCTACCATGACCTTGTAGCCTGGACTATGTTACTGTATTACACACGAAATGATGCTTTGGCACTTTTAGCAGTTTCGTCTAAGCATAATGAAAAGATGTAAACTAATTTCTGGTTTGATATTCCCAAACATATCTGTTAGGCCATCAGTAGTGTACCAGGGGTAAAGGGCCTCACTAACGATTTTCCTATATTTTTATTTTCATCCGCCGCTTTGGCGCCCCAAGATCTCTGGCAACCCGGACAACTTCCACGTCACCTTCCCACCCCACCCCCGCCGTTAGTACGCTACTAGTGGCTATTTGTTCTGTCATTTCAGAAAATGAAATTAACATTGTAGTGTGAAAAAGCATTTAATATTTTCATTTAGTCAGATTTTGTTTTCTTTATTTCGTTGTTTTATAAATAGTTGAACAACCACTCCATTACAAACACCAGTCCTAAATTTTAAGACATAACGCAAAAATTAAAAAACCACATGAACGTTATTGTTTTTTATGTGATTTGAGAAGGACTGGGGCAGAGATAAAAAGAATGTGTGTGCGAGTGTGAAATAGGGATAAAGCTCACGTAACTGGACTTTAGAGAGCTTAATTATGAGATAAATGGATTTGTGTCTGTGTGCATGTAAGAGGTCAAACAATTAAGAAAGTTGTTTGTGTTTTTAACATGTATACTTTTCAGTCTAATCAGCTTTCAGTTATAAGGTATTTTACTGTATGCATGATTGCTAACATTGTAAGAGAAAATAAACAAATCGTTTTTTCTCTGTTAAATAGGTTAACAAAAGTGTTTCATGGCATTTTTACTTACGTTAAATAATAATTAATGTAAATATCTGACAGTCCTCGGTGTACCAAAAGCTATGACCATTTTTAACATAGAAAACCCTTCTAAAGTTAAACATAGATATCCTGTTCCACATGATAGATTGAAAACTATCACTCAGAAAAGATATCATTGACTGCAATTTCAAAATGCCGGGAACGCAAGCACTCGAATAGCGCGGGTTTGAATTTTACGATAGTGTCAGTCCGGGTCGGATTCCGTGTTGTGTCCCCGGGAAAAAAACTTCTCTCCCTCAGCAAGAATGCAACTAAATTCTAGATTTTTAATTTTAGCAAGATCTCAAGGATAGGTCATGAAAACTGGATGAGATATGTATACATTTATGAAAATTGAAGTATTTACATCATAAAGAATGACGATGACGCAGTAGTTTGAGCTTTGGACCTGAATATTCTGACAAACAACTTTAAAAGCGTCAATAAATTATAAACGGTCATTACATATTTTGCTGCGCTGACTGAAACGACTTTTTATGTCCACCGTACTTAAATATTAAAATGGCACGTACAGAGTGGGTGTAGGTTTTAGTATTTTTCCTCTGCTTATGAAATGTAATTTATGTCCATATATTAATCGGTTATATAACAGCTATGAACACAAACGTATTGCTATTATGCAGGGAAGCCAGGGATAACTCAAGAAAAACTTTAAACCCGTACGCCAAAGTTCTTCCCTCTTGTTCCAGCATAAGCTGGTACACTACAAACAACGTCCAAATCTATGTTCTTCATGTTTTATTATTGAATATCAATATATAGTCATTGCAAACTAAATTATTTATTATCTACATGGTATGCACACTAGGACGTAAGAAGACCGAATTTGGCTTGATACCAATGCGCTAAATATCAATCTCTTTCACAAATAAAGCTTCAGAATTACAACAGAATTGAGATAAAAAGGAGTCCTGTATAAATGATTATATTCTAGATTTGCTTTTATCAAAAGTTTTAACTCTGATGATGAATTCGGCTCCAATTGTCAGTTACAACTGAAAATATTAATTACAGAGAACCTTCGAAGCATCTACATCTACAGTCAAAGAATACGATAGAGGCAGTTTGCCAACATTTATTAAATATGTTTTCTGTCGGTAAGTCTATACTTAGATATTATATGATGCTGAGTTTTGATACGTTTTATGCAAGTGAAACGAAAATGTAATATTTTGGAGTTATTTTAATTTCTTTTTTAAAATTTACAGTTCCTTACTGTGCAAGATTAATATTATAGCTCCTACCACACTTTCGTATGCTCTGCTGTGACTCAATTTGATACTTTTAGAAGAAAAGAAAAAAGTAAGAAAGAACAGAAATAAGAATCCATCTAAGGGATTGACTCTCTACCGGCCAAAAAGGATTTATATTAATCCAGAATAACTTCGCTTGAATCCTTTCATTATTTTTAGCTGTTGAGTATTGAAACATCTCTAAAATCTGAGAAATTTGGCAAACGAAATTTGGAAATAAACATATTGTCTTATATAATGTTAAGATATTCCCAAGTTAGTTATATGTGCAGTACAAAGTTCTTGTTATGGTCTTAGACCTGAACCTTGATATCGTAGATCGGCAATCAAATGAAACAATTTCAGTCTATACCCACATCCTCCGTTCCGTTGGATATACACTTTTTATTTTGAAGAAAACAAATTATAGATACGTTCAAGATATGATTCAAATATATCCGTATATCCGTACACTATTCATATTGATACATATATATGCTTTCTTGTTTGTGTCAACATGACAACAAGTCACGGCTAAAAAAAAAGAGACTCAAGACCTTTGATATTAAATCAATGTCAGAGATCTGTCAACTTGTTTACTGGAATGCAACCAAAGGCAAACCTTATTCAATTTCCCGTATGCATATACAAGTCACTGTTTTTATGACCTCAGGGAAGTACAAAAACTACAAGCAATCACCTACAACTTGACCGTACGGTCAAATAGGCCTGGGTTTGAGTGTCCTTTATAAAGTCTTGATAAGGTCAGTGCTCAGATCAGCACCATTTTCATTCAGAACCAATTACACTCGCAGGAAGTGTTAAGGTCAAGGCCCTTATGTCAATGCCGCTTTTCGCACGAGGTGAGTACCAGTTACATTGTGTCAGAGATGGCCGCTGCTGTGCTCTTTTGGAGGACATATAAGCAACAAGCAGAAGCAGTTATAAGCTTCTGTAATGTTTCTATGGCAATGCCATGCTGCTACAGCCATACAGCCGTGTTGCTACAGTCCTTCATTCAGAAAATGCAGCCATGTAAAATGTTTCTTAATGATCGTGAACTTTTTGAGCTTGGATCAGAATGAAATGGTAAAAAAAAAACACCATCCCATCAAATGAAAACTAAACAAATGAAGAAAAAAAGTAATTAAGGAAACACACAAATAATAATTATTTTGGCACTGCCATAAAGTTAGAATTATGTCTAACAAGATTTTTTCACATCGCAGAAGGCCACATTAGCAATATTTTCATTTCGATTTAGAATTTCATTTTGGATAAAATTGGTTTGCTTCGAATTACTCACTGAAGTTGATATCAATAAAATCTAACAGGGTTGAAATCAGCAGGTATGTAAACATAGACATATATTTATTATATATTTCTTTTTTAACAAAAAGAGCAATATAGATGTATATCTTTATTAGTGATTTGTAACTTTATAACTCAGTTCTGTCTGCTTCATCTCAATATCTACTCCAGAAACTTCAAAAGTTCAAAACACAGCTGCTCGGATCATTCTTAGAGTACCACGTTCAGAGCACACCACCCCGCTGCTCTGCACCCTACACTGGCATTCCTTTCGATCCAGAATCAAACACAAAATTTGTTCTCTGTGCTACGTCTCACTGTCGGACTCTAGTACAGCATACCTATTAGACCTCACCCATGTGTATACACCAGCAAGATACTTACGCTCCTCTTCTGACAATCGGGGGGCCCCGAGTGGCCGAGTGGTCTAAAGCGCTCTTCGTTACGGATCACTGCCATCTCACCTCTGTCTGCGGCGGTTCGAGTCTAAGATTCAGCCAATGTGGGTATGTGAGAAAGCTTGCCAGTAGCTTCTCGTGGGTCGGTGGTTCTTTCCGGGGTTTTCCGGGTTCTTCCTCCACCATTAATACTGGCCGCCATGTATAGCCTATCGTGCTGAAAAATGACGTTAAACCCCACAACAACAACAAAAATCTGACAATCGAATACTCATTATTCCCACTATGAAAACAAAGTCATATAGACAGAGTTCTTTTGCATAACAGGGCCAGCAACGTGGAATGAATAGCCCACTGAACTTAGACAAGGACACAGTGATCACATTCAAGAGTGCTCTCGAAACTCACTTTTTTCGACTGCAAAACCAAACTTAAAGACCTAATAATGTTTCCTACCTGAAATATTCTCAGCATGTTTTTTATTTATTTTTAATGTTTTTCTAATTTCATGGTGTTTGTTTTTGTAATAATATTTTTATATGTTTTTTATCTTATAGATGTTGTCTAATGTTGTAAAGCGCTTAGAGCTTGTAAAGATTAGGCGCTATACAAAGTCCTCATTATTATTGTTATTATTATTGTTTGTCCAACGTTCATAACAAACACATTCACCGAATTTAATTGAGAACACAAAAGAGGAATAATAGGTTTCATACAGATATTATGCGTGGTTTTTACGATGGGCAATGGATTCTAGCCATTTATTTGTTTGTACATTTTATCTTTTATTTAGCTGTGAGCCTACACTGGAAAATATCAACGTTTGTTCATTCGGATGTGGTTACTGTGCTTTTTAGAGATTATAGCAGCTTATCTGTGTTTGTACATTTTCTCTTTTATTTAAAGACAAGTGGGAACGCTAGAAATAATGATGTAATTTAAAGTGTTATATCAAATATAATTGTTATCAAATTGTAGCATGTGTGCATCGATTTTAATTTTCATTAATAACTTGTTACAACAGCGATTTGTGTGGGCTTATATTCAGTTCAAATATTTGCCTCCGTTACATTTGTTGCAACTATCAAACAACTACTACCACCACAAGCTAACATTATCATCACTCTTAATATGAAACGTAATAACTAACAGTCTACATGGTAATCAAATAATAATAATAATAATAATAATACCACTTCTTTCTTCCTATTAACTGCGTTATAGTTAAATCCGACAAGTTTATCGTTAGCCAGTAGGAAATAAAAGAAGCTTTGTTACAATTTGATCATGGCACAAGTCACGATGCCGAAAATAAAATCGTTTTTATACTCATATTTAGAGTTTCTCAGTGTAATTTAACTGTGCAAGAGTTCTGAAGTACAAATAAAAACTAAGCATTCACATACATTCTGTTTGACTCGGCTGTAAATATTCAAATAATTCTCATCCTTTCCTGCGTTTATTCAGTACTTTTTTATTTCATGACTCTCTCTCTCTCTCACACACACACACACACACACTTCCTGCTCTTTTCCTTCTGTCTCTCTTTCTTGCTTCTAGTTACCTTCTTTCTTTCTTTGCAAAAAAATAATAAAAAATGACACAGAGTATAAATGCATATGTGCCACATACACCCCACCCCCACCCCCATGCATTTACATATATGATATAACGGTACCATTATATTCAGAAATAAAAAACGAAACTAGCTCTGATTGGTGCATCATGTAAGAGCTGTAATTTCGGTTAGGCTTAACAAAAATTAGCTTCTTAGTAACATGTGAGATGATGCTAATTCATATCTTGTATTTTTATGACGTTTTAATGTCACAAATATGGCACAAATGAATGCAAATGCGTATGATCTCACTAGATAACTCTTACCCCTGTCTGTCTGGTTCCAGCAGAGTTATCTCTCTTAAATGCAATTCAATACCTGGTTCTGTCATTTGTCAAATTGACAATCTAACACTGCTGCCTAGAAAAGTGTGTGACCTGCACGCTAAAGTAGGATAGAAACTATATTTATTTCAGCAAACATTAGCATTAAGGTCTGTGGAAAGACATTTGGTACCGTGATACCATATGATTGATCCAGGAGCGTAGCCATACCGCTTTTTTTTTATACGCAAATAAAGAATGATGAGGGCATTACCCTCGTCGCGTAGCGACAAGAGTGAGGTGTAGGAGGGGGATTACCCTATACCGCCAGCGGTGGTGCAGGGCCTCCGCCAAGAATATTTTGAAATAAATCAATAACAAATTACTAAAATAATTTGTTTGAAATGTATTCTTTTTTCTTGTCAAATTTTCTATACGAAGTTACCTCTCTGCCTTTAGGAAGGTACACGCCTGAACCGTACAATGTTTGTAAAGAATGTGATTTTCAGCTTCAAAGTTATAAAGTATTATTTTATTTATTTTATTTGGTTTTATATTATATTTCATTGAAGTTAACGAATTAACAATACCTTTCACATTCTATATTTGTAAAAGAATTTCTGATAAAGTTGCGATGTTGATAAGGGGGAAGGAAAATAAATAAATTGAATTAATGCATTTGATATATTCTGACTTTAACAAAGGAATTGTCATTACATAATTACACCGAAAGTTTCTGGTCTGCATCACAGTGTAGTCAGTCAATATTTGAATAATTTTGTGCTGTTACGATACGATCAAGTAATGAAACGGGTAGGGATGGGGTGAGGCGTTGGATTTGATCAAGCCATTTTCATGTTAAAATCTATTTTAAATGTTAAATAGCCTATCTTGTGCTGAAAAATGGCGTTAAACCCTACAACAACAACAACAACAATTTTAAATGTTAAAGGTGGAGAAACGATTCACTCCAGTTTTAAGTCTGAATACCATTAAAAAATTAGCCTTAACCCATCAGATAAATGACATACTACGACAAATGTAATGACAATATAAAATGAATACCGGAAAAAATTACCTCTGTACATGAATGACCCGGTTTTAATACATTACATCGGTTCTATCGAAACACCTATGTATATTTGTCCAAGTCTCAACGAGCCGTGTCCACCAGATCTGACAAAATAATTAACGAATCAAGTGAAATAACACGCTCGACTAGTTTGTTCTGAGAAGAACTCATTACCAATCTTGGAAAACGATAATATTACGACGTGTACAAGTATGCATCTCTCTCTCTCTCTCTCTCTTGTAAAAATCGTACGTTCGCAAACAAATTAACAATGTAGAAATAGTCTCTCTCTCTCTCTCTCTCTTTCTCTCTGTGGATCGGGCAATCCATTGAAAACAGGCGTATTAATAATATATTGTGTCGTTGTACTTCCATTTTATACATTGTAGTATTTTTTTTCTATCCCATCTGGGGCTAAGTTGATATGTCCAAACTTTCATAGTACGGAAAATACAACTGTGCTTAAAAGAATAGCAATTTTCGAACTAGTCGAAAAATCGAGAAGACTTAACGGTGCGAAAGTTGAGAAAGTAAGAACTCATTTAAAGCAAGTGCTGATATAGTGAAAATACATGTATATACTCGCTTCTAATTCGATTCAACACTTAGTACATCCCCCATCCGTTTTGTTTTAGGATCCTAATACTAAATTTCTGTTTGATCCTTTTGTAAGTCGACGTGTATTATGCAGGTTAAATCCATCTGATGGGTGACTTCTCTGCAGTGAATCATTGATGCCTTTGATAAAATAGGCAATTCAGACTGGATAGATAGGAAAAATAAGGACAAAACAAGTGTCAACTATAATTAATTAATGAGTAGAAGATGTCAATAATAAATTGACAACCTAAAATTTGTTTTCATTAAATCCATATAAATCCACAATGTTTGAAAATTTAAATCCATATGTATGATATATCCATGAATTCAAGAATAGTTTATATACCGCTATAAAAATAACTCAGAATGCCTCGATTCAGAATATCCCGTAATATTGTAACTTTACATGTCTTACAAATAAACAATGATAGTGAATTTCAAAATGTTTGTGACTGACAGTGTCATATAAATGCCACTATCTAATGTCATCCTTTACAAAGTCCAAGAATTCAACCTCACTATATATTAAAGTTATGACATCAACAATCTTAGTCATGTCATTATAAATAGCCGTGGTATAGTTATCGTCAATATAGTCCGACTCAGTTTCCTCGTCTTCACTTTCCTTACGGGTGTTTATGCAGGGACTCAGCTTGGGCTCTTTAACACTTTGATAATAAAGTCTTTGCAGTCTATTAAATCCTGCAACTGACCAGGTGCTAATTATGCGACAAGATTACAGGGAGCTCAAATAACCACCATATGTTACGTAGCACGGATAAAGTATGAAAATCGCGGCGCGATCAATATATGTCGCATAAGAAAACGAAGAGGTTGCTGCCTTTACAAACTAAAGGTTTAGGTCAAACATTAGGATGGAAAATGTATAACTCTACTTCGCACTTAACTTGTACATGTATTAAATTCGCGACTGGATCAAAACGATAGGAAACCTGAAAACATACTGAGTGATGCCATTACAAGCCAAGAGATTATCAGAGCATGTGCACTGGCAGAAAAAAATGGAAAATATCACCTTGGAATGAAATCTAAATTATTTAAAGGAAAATAGACATTAAGTCAAAACTTTTATTGCATCAAACGCAGTGATTATAAAGTAAAACACGTAGATCAATGCAAATGCAGAAACAATATACTAGTTAGTTAACACCAACGGTAAACAACACTGACAGACAATTCACTTTGCTGTAGATAGTATTTAATGTAATGTTTAAAATCCGAATAACTGTATATACAAGTATTTTATAACGAATACAGTCACGAAATCAACGAACGCAATAGCAGCAGGGATGGTGTACAGACCACTTGCTTAAACGTTCATTATAGAAAATAAAATCATATAAGAAAAAAAATGAAAAATACAAGCGTAATAACACAAAACCGAAGCTTCTAACCAAAACCGAGAGTTTCTCTAACCGGGCTAGTTTATTTTGTTACTTCATCTTTGTCCTTCGTGGTTTTCTAAATTTGTAATGCGTGTTTTTGTTTACCTTTCGGACACTAATTTTTGGTTGCACTCTCACTGCTGATATCTTTGTATCCAAAATGTTTATCAAGACCTATACGATATCGTGACCAAGGATCATGCAAATGTATTGTTTTAAAACCCCTTGGGGTAGCTTGTGCTTTTGAAAAAAAAGTTCCTGAACTTAATCATGTCCATATCTCATGAACACCAAATCTGATGAATATTCTCAGAAGATGTGTATCGACTCAGTTAAACACAATAAAAAAATATTGCATTTATCTCTGCTCACTTTAGGTATTTGTGTACAGATATAGATCCACGTATTTGTGTCTCCATCGAGAAAAGATCGAAACTGGATTTGATTTTTTGTCCAGCAATACATTATTGTATACCACGAGATTATTGATAAATCCATTGAGGTCATCTGCAGACGGGGCTTCATCAATATCGGTGGTAAAATTAATAATATCATTACCATCGTCCAAAATTTTGTCATTTTCATTAAAATCTTTAAGCACATCGTAGCATCTGTGATCATCTAAGGATGGTGCCAATATAATATATCCCACTAGAGCAATCTGTTTATCATATTAAGCAGTAATTGTGTTTTACCTGATCCGGATGGACCTATTATTATCTGATGGAATTCGGTAATGCTAAAATATGTTTTACTGGCTCTTGTTTTCTTTGTTGCTGAAAACTCAATGACATCCATGTTGTAGAAATATAATAAATAATATGGATTTATATTGCGTTTGATGCAAAGCATCCATCCTCATCAGTGGATGAACAATAATAATAACAAAAAACAAAAAGCGCGCACTTACAGGTAAGTGTGTGAAATGTGATACACGCAAATACAAATTTATCTCTTTTAACGAGTCAAGGAAAACAGGTGGTGATATCGCTGCTTCATTAGACAAAATACCAGGAACCCCATCTTCTTGGACATAATTATTGTGGTCCTGGAACCACGACATGATATCCGTCTTGACGAGCGAGATCAACGAAGACCTGGAGAGTATCCAATAAATGCGATTTGTTAAGCAGGTCACTTACGTGATGTAGCGTATGAAATAAGGATTTATAACAACGACATACTGCAGATGTGAAGGTGATTCACTCATTAAATTCCATAAAAAGTAAATCTTTCAGAGAATCATTAGCTAATTAGTTGGTAAGATCCTTGATGAAAGCTAAACTAGTATTATGAGCCGGTAATTAATCAACCAATCATTATTATTATTATAATTGAATCGATTTATTATAGCCCAAGAGGATATTGGAGGGGTAGAGCAGCGATTCGCAAACGTGCTGATGCGGCAAATGTCACACGTTCTGTTGCTGAAAAACGGTTAGCACGAAAGGTAATATTGCAAATTTAACTACCACCACGTAAACAAATTGAGTACGCACATTTTGATGTCTGCACTCCTAATGAAGTTCATCAAAAATATATTTCATTTTACCACACGATGCTATTAAAACTGGTAGAGAAGCGGAACCACTATCGACCACTATCGACTAAAACAGCAGCTGAAGTTGTATTTGCTTTTGAACGAATTTATTAACGAGGACCCTTGCGATGGCCACAGTTACTACAGGTTGATCCTGGCAAGGAATTTTGCGGTGCAGTATCATCTCTGAGGAAAAAACATAACGTTAAAATCAGACGTGGACATACCACAATTCATCGCGATCAGGCAATTATTGAACGATTTAATCAAACACTTGCTGAGATATTGTTTGGATATCATTATGCGAAGGAAATAATTCAGAAAGTCAAAAGATCTCGTGAATGGGTTGCAAGACAACCAAGTGTGATAGCTGCATTAAATAATGAAATTACTCGAGCAATTTACATGAAACCCATCAATGCGATCAAGAAAAAAACATATACCAATGCAACCACATGACTCCTTTTCAAAACAACCAGTACTAGGTAATATGACTGTGAGGTATTTATATGAACCTGGTGAACCTGAAGGTGGTAAAAAAAAGAGCGACTGATCGTATTAGGATTATTACGACACACAAAATTTCCGGCGTGGTAAGATCCACGGGTAGACCTGCAATCTACAGTTCAGATTCAACTGCAGCTCATCGTGGATTTGTACGTAAACAGTTACAAGTAATTCCTGAAGACACACACTTATCACCGCATTCACATTTGTGAACTAGCGTCTCGACGTCGATTACACTCAAGACAGGTCAGCGTCACATTTTCACGTTTGTGACCGAAATTACTTTTAATTATATCTACGGTAAATTGTCTTGGATTATATTTTGAATATTGTCACAACATGAATGTGTTACAGCTTGCACAGTGATTATTTTGCTGTTGATTCAACGTTATTATAAAGTCAACATCGAGATTAAAGTCATGTTAACTTTTTTGTCACATTGTTTATAACTAATTTCTTTCTTGCTACATCATTGTCAATACCATTATCGCTATTGCCAGCAGTTTCTGTAAAGTATATGATAACTCTCCGCAGCTGAGATATTCTTCTGACTTGAGACACTGCGAGATAAACTAAATTTGACCATTCTATACGATCGTCAATAATCTAAATATTAGTGTCAGAAATAGTTAATCCAAGAGATGAGTGAATCGTTATAGCATACCCTAGAGTCCACGGAGTTTTGTCTATCGTTAATGTGCTCTCAGCAGCACTGACAGGAGCTAAAACAATATCATTTATTACAAGATGTTCCTTCCCTGACGATCCAGGTATGTATATCAGCTTCAATATTTTGTCGTCGCGTATCTGCTGGTCGATAACACAATGGTACAGGCAGATTTGAAGACATTTTTTTATGTAACATAAATAACTCTTGTTGAAGTGTATCACGAACTATATTGCTACTTGCAACTATCAAATCAGCTGGTCTCTATAAATTCCAAAAGTTGTTAATAGGAGTTTCTGAAACTATTTCACGCATTATTTCACACTGAATATTATTTGGTTGTGGTCTAATTAATTTCTTAAACTCTCTTAATTCTGGATCAAGTGCTCTATGATCATCATTTATTTGTTCATTCTAATCTACAACATTCCTCAGCCATTTATGGGGAGATAATCCAACAAAAAGGTTACGGTTGACCATGATGGCCGCACATTGTTACAGGATTTTTTTTGTCAGCAACCAATAAATAAATATTGTCAACGTTTCCAGCGACACTACATATTTCATCCCAAATACTAATCTTTGGAATATTTTTTTCCAAACATTCCTTTAGGAATCCATGTATCTCCCTTCCGTCGAAAGAAGCTGTGATCAGTATAAGATTTAACTCCTCGTTCGTTCATTTCTCTGATAGTCTATGTGGAGGTGCTAAAACAACTATATCAACATAGTTTGCAGAACTCTGTCGAAATAGCGCAATCACACGTGTCGTTTTACCAGAATCTCCTGGTCCATTAAGATAAACAGTCTTATGTCTGGTGATATGATCATATACCGACAATGCTAATGATACTTTTGGTATTTAATTATTTTTATAATAAATATTTTTGATTTCAACGTCGGCAGATTCAGAATAGCTAAGTAATTTTTCTTGTTTTATTCTCCATTCACCTCATGATGCATAAGCGCCTATATGTAATTGTTCTAACAATCCCGCATGTTCTTTATTGATATAGCATGACTCTTTAGCGACTGTAAAGACATATTAATTTTTTTTTATCATCGATAATAAATTTATTGAAACATACGCAAGCACTGAAGATCTTAGTGAGCAAACTGCGGTGACTCACCATCAATATAACTCCCAATTGTACCTAATCTAGTTCCATTTCGTTAAAAAAACAACTAAATAAATAAAATAAAATAAAAAAAAATCTCGACTTATAAACATATTTCTCTTTGTTGCATTGGTAATTATAGAATCTAGGTCAGCATCATCAAAAATTAATCTTGTACAAAGTCGTTTATGATCATATGATCCTCCGTGGGTAAATTTACTAATTATTTTTCTGCCAAGATCTTTTGCGATTTTATTCTCAAAATTGGTTGTATTAGGATTTTCATCATCAGAATATTTCTTTTGCTGTGGTAACCAAACTTTTTCGGACTATATGATATAATTGCTTCACTTACTATTAACACTAATAGTATTTTTACATCAAGCATATACCTTAATAATACTGTTGGTTCTCACATTTTTATGAAAAGTGTTTGCCAAACCAGACGTAACAAACTGGATGAAGATCTTCGGCAAACTTAAATTACTCGATACAAGCGAATCCAGTCAGTTCAAAATCTGGAAATGGTCCTTTTATCGATATTCTGGTCATCTCGTGTGTTTGACGTCAAAATCGTTCAAAATACTTAGAACACTCTCCAATTCCTAGAAAACTTCCGGGATGACATGCAAGTATATCAAGCGAGACTACATAATCGTATATGTTATTCAATAATCCACCTTCAGTACAACATGTCGCAGATAATATTACTAGATCGGCGTATTGAGGAAAATATAAACAAAAAATAATATTTCAGTATCTGCCGATTGTGTTAGATACAAACAGATGAAGGAGGGTAACACAGTCAAGCGAAGATTTCTCCGGTAGAATAATCAAACAGTTGCCCCTCTTGTTACTGCGTGATATATATTATTTTTTGTGTCATCATTTAGTAAATTATATATATATATATATATATATATATATATATATATATATATATATATATATATATATATATATATATATATATAACTATTTGTGTGGAAATTAACATACCATATTCAAGAAAACGTTGTTTAACCTATTCACTTCCTTGAATACACTTACTGAATGGTCCATGAATAATTCTTGCTGCCTTTTTACCGCCAATACTGATTTTCCAAGCCGTTCTAGAAAATACGATTGAAACTTTCGTGTTGGCGTTATTTTGGAAATTTCCAAGCCGTTCTAGAAAATACGATTAAAAAGTCCGTGTTGCCGTTATAAAATGCAGCCAGAATTATTCGTGTGTCAGTCTGTAAGTGCTTTCGTGGGAGTAAACAGGTAAGGCAAACGTTCATTTAGTAATATTTGTGTTTGAGATTATACAACATTATTGTATATCGTCTTGATTTAGAAATATAATTTAAATACTTATTTTTTTATAATAGTTTACAAAAGTATTGATGTTATTATGTCTGCAATTAAAAAATTAAAACATGAAGGTATAAAAGTCGCTGATGAATTAAATCCTGAGAAAAGTATTTGTGACTTTGATTCATTACTAAAACGAACATTTGAAGTTAGTTATACGCTACCAGCTGAATATTTGTTCATTAAGCTAATTCAGCAGTCTATGTTCCAATCCTTGACGACAGTCAACGATATCGAAGATAAGGAATTCGTATCTCTATCACGCGCGATTGAAAAAATTAGAATTATATCACGTGTGAGGCAAGTGATAAAGATTATGTCTGATCGTGAAAATGAAAGCAGGTGTCAGTGACCGTAGTGATTGTGAAAGTGAAGTTATGGCAGCGAGCGTTTCACATTTGTCTGGTGATTGTGAAATGAAAACAAGTTACTAGTGATTATAAAAGTGTCATTACTAAAAAAGAACATGATTTTAATATTTATTCTCATTCAGATTTATTTCTGATGATAATATTTATTTATTTTTCTTTCTGATTCAGTTTTTATTATATCTGATAATAATTATGCTAGAGTTATTTCTGATGATAATATTTATTTTAATTTAGTCCTATTCTTATTTTTTAGCATCCTTTATCCAAACAAATTATGAAATCAGTCATAAAATTATTATTTTAGTAACATTTATTCCATAAAATTATGAAGTCAGTCCAATATTTATTATTTTGAGTAACATTTATCCCTACAAATTTGAAAATCATTGAAGAATATTTTTTTATTCTGATAATAATATTTTTCAGATTATAATATTTATTCTGACAATAATATTTATTCTGATTCTTAAGAGAATTTTTTAAAATTCTGATAATATAATTTTCTAACCATGAAAGTTATTCTGATTCTGAAAATTATCTTTTTATTCTGATAATACTTATTAATGATGCTATATTTCTTTTAAAAAAATCTGAAATCCTTCACTAAATTTCATCGTTTTTTAATTTATTTTAGTCGATTTGATTTAGAAAATCTGTTATGTTACTGATTTTTGAAAGGTGAAACCTCACGCAGTTCTAGTCATTTTAGGATTTATTGATAATATTTTTCTTCTATTTGTTCGCTTTTTAGTCGAACTTTAACCAGATTCAGATAAAAATTGACTTCAGACAATGTTTCGTAAGAATTTATTAACAAATAATCAAAGTCACCTAGAGAACTGCGTGGGATGTGACCCTTCCAAAATCAGCTATTTTACAGATTTGCAAAGATCATTCGATAATAATAACAACAATATTATTTCATAATACTGATGATATTTATTTTTATTCATTCTGATAATAATTTCGATTATATTTTTTATCATGTTCTTTTCTGTTTTCAGTAGGATTTTCACAATTATGAGTAACAGTCAACCTGTCAAACTATAAAATCTGTCTGATTTTCACAATTACGAGTACCGTATACCCTAGCAAATTATAAAATCTGTCTGATTTTCACAATTACGAGTACCACATACCCTAGCAAATTATAAAATCAGTCCTATATTTATTACTTTAAGTACCACATATCCTATAAAATTTTAAAATCTGACTGATTTTATCAATTTTTAGTAGCATATACCCCATCAAATTTGAGAATCGGTGAAGAATAGGATTATAATTTTTGTTCTGATAATAGCATTTTTTCTGATATTAATATTCATTCTGATAATAATATTTATTCTGAAAATAATAATTATTCAGATTATACAATTTATTGAGATTATATTATATTTTTATCTAATTTTCTGTTGTCGATGTGATTTTTATTATTTTAAGTACCATTCACCCCCATCAAATTATACAATCTGACTCATTTTAAATATTTTAAGTACCATATACCCTATACATTTATCAAATAAGACTGATTTTCAATGATTTTAAGTACCATTCAACCCATCAAATCACGAAATTTGAGTGATTTTTGTTATTTTAAATATCATTTACCTGAAATCTGGATGAAAATGAGGAAAAAATAAATTCTGTTAAGATATATTTATTTGTTCCTTGACAAATTCAAAGGGTAAAATTATTATAATGTAAGTTTTTCTTTTGCGATGAAATTTTTAAAAAATATTTTGAATATTATTTACCCCATTAATTTGATAAACTGTTTGATAATCTGATTTATTTTTGGCAACATACCTATTAATTTGATGAAATTATTTGACAATCTGATTTAATTTGGGTAATATGCCCATCTCTTTGATGAAATTGTTTGATAATCTGATTTCATTTATGTAACATACACATCAATTTGATGACACTGTTTGATAAACTGAAAAATATTGGTAAAACACATCAAATTTTAAAATCTGACTAAATTTCGTTATTTTGTGCATCCTTTTACCCCATCAGTTATAAAATCTGACTAAATTGCGTTAGTTTGTGTATCCTTTTACCCCATTAATGATAAAATCTGACTAAATTTCGTTATTTTGTATATCCTTTTAGCCCATCAATGATAAAATCTGACTAAATTTCGTTATTTTGTGTATCTTATTACCCCTTCAGTGATAAAATCTGACTAAATTTCGTTATTTTGTGTATCCTTTTACCCCATCAATCATAAAATCTGACTAAATTTCGTTTTTTAAATATGATACACCAGACATTTTCGCGAGAATCACTAACAAATAAATGATGTTGTATATCTTTTATTTCCCGCATTATGAACCAGGTTTGAAAATCAAGAACTAACGAGAAGATCTATGATCTTATATACAGATTCAGCTTCAAGACTTCATGTTGCGAATCAAGCAAGTGTCCCAATCGGTCAGAATGTTTGAAAAATATCCTTGATTATAGCGGTGTATGACATCGAAAATAGACCGGATTAATATGTTCTTGTACAATCAAAAATCCAGAAGGTACTTGAGGCGTAAATGTGTATAAAATATATCGTTGCTGAGCCTGACTAAATTTTTCACGATCGATTTGATAACTGTCATCAATTGCATCACAAACAAGATTAACCGCGATCTTTAACGTAATATTTACAAGTTCCTGTGAAATATGACGGCTTCCACCGTACGGATCATTGTTATGTTTGAAAATACTTGCTGGTGGTGATGATTTTATCCATGATTCGACACATTTAGAAAAGTTTTCATTGATCAGATCGCTGACTGATTTTTTTAGTTGGTCAGCTTTAAATCAAGGATTTTAAATATTTGTAAATCTGCTTTCATTAGTGGTTTTGTTGCAGTCAAATAATTATCAATAAATAATTGTTTATATGGAGTACCATCATTATATCTACCTTCAGTCTTGATTACTGCCCGCATAATACTCTGATGAACAATTTCAATATCAAATATAAACTGGTTCGAAAGTTCTATTTGTTTGATGATTGAAAATTTCTTATTTTGTTTGTGTTGACGTCATGTTAAAAAGATACTCGATACATAACTGGCATAATTTGTCTAAATATTGCTTGTGAACACGATTAATACGATCAAAAGTATTTTTGTTGTGTTCATTGGATTATGACTCTCTGCTTTTTCCATATCACAACCATAAATCACTGTGAAATGGATTAATTATTTCACCACTGTCAGGCTCAACCTCTATCTTTTCCATAAAATATTTTTTTTATAACTTGGATTATTTACTCAATACGATCGTTTATCTGAAATATAATCATCTCGTTTTGGTTCCGATGATTTTTGATATTCTTGTAGAACCTCAGGCCATCATAACACCGGTCGGATTGATGATTTATAAATATCTACAACATAATCTTGCGAATATATTACTACCGCAGCTGGTAATGTTGGTTGGTAAATAGTGATAGCATTTTTGCGCTGAAATTCGTCACTGATTTGTTCAATCTGATAACTACCCAAGGGAATTCCAACAATTTGCTAATAGGGAGATCCAGCTTGTTTATTTTTAATATATTGGGGCCCGGAGTGGGCGAGTGGTCTAAAGCGCTCTTCGTTACGGATCACTGCCATCTCACCTCTGTCTGCGTGGGTTCGAGTTTCGGATTCGGCTAATGTGGGTATGTGAGAAAGCTTGCCAGTAGCTTCTCGTGGGTCTGTGGTTCTTTTTGGGGTTTTCCAGGGTTCTTCCTCCACTATTAATACTGGCCCCCATGTATAGCCTATCGTGTGATGAAAAATGGCGTTAGACCCTACAACAACAACAACAACAATAATTATTATTATTATTATTATTAATGTCAGATATGGATTATATCACATTCACTGCATCTTTGTAAATCCCAGTCATCTGTGTAAAGTCAAAATCTAATATTATTTCATCGCCGAGACTCGGTGATAGCAGCAAAGATAACTTTAATTTTATTATATACTCATGCAATTGTGTATTTGTACACGTGCATAATTTTTTGCGATGATATAAGAAGACCAGCAATTTTTGTTGCAGCTGAAACACAAATAGTTATAATTACTGGTGATGTCATTGTTATTGTTGATAGCAATATACCTGTTCAGGCGATAACAGTAGACGCCGAATCCACGTTTATGTTCACAACAACTAGATGTCTGCGGTATTTCAATTACTTTTACTGTTTACTCGTCAACGATATTTTTAAATTTTGTTTGCCATTCACGTTACTGATGCTATCAAAAACGTTGAACATCAATCTTGATGCCCATTATATTTTAGTTAGATGGGAATTTAGCGACTAATTCAAAACTTCAATAGTAAATCAAGCCGAGCTTTGTTTCTTCGGGTTCAACTACAAATGTTTCCTCGTTGTTTTGCTCCTACATCACTAACACATAAAATGTTTTAACGCCAATTACTGATAGCCTTTATATACCGGTAACCACAGCGCGATGTTTGATATATTTCTTAAGTGGTGATCATAATGCTTGCCCAGACGCTAACGTATATACCACACTGTCGGCCATTTTTTATGTCAAAGAGCTTGATATCAACAAATATTGTTTTTCAAATTTTTTTATCAAGAACTCCATTTACTCATTTGCGAAAATTTAAAAATGTTTGCACATGAGTATTATAATCAGATTTAAAGGATGTCATTTCATTATTAACTGAGTTCATCATTTGAAGGATTAATTTCTTCGTTACTACGTCATTGTCTGATTTCGTTTCTCCAAGATCAGTGATTTTTTTAATAGTCATATTGACCGAACCAGTCATTGTATCATGGTACTTTTGTACTCGACCACGAATATTATCTGAGATCGTAGATATAATAACATCAGGTTTAATTTTTTTTTATTTTTAAATTTATTACTATTTTCAATTTTAACTATAATATCTTTCAATGAAAGATAGGCTGTTTTTAATTTTCCTTGCTGATCTTGAAATGTAACCACTTGGTTTGGATCTACATTTGCAAGATTTAATAATTCAGATATTTCATCACTAATATGTTTACTCACATTTTCGTGAGTTATTCCGTACTTTTTATGTTCCGTAAATATCTACCATTATACTTTAAGATCTGATTAACATGGCAGACCGTCTACTTGTATAATTCATCCACAACTTTATGAGGTGGTTTTGTTGAAGCTTACACAGCGTCGAGTACAGCAATTACTTCACGGCCAAACAATGGCGGATCTGTTATTGTCTGTGTTGGTAATGTTGAATACTAGACTGGACTTTTTATTGTATCTACGTAATTTAAAAGTTCTTTTGGTAGAGCTAACCCATGCGAATCAAAATAAATAATTCCACGTGGATGAATTGCGTATGCCACCCGATGAGTAACAGGACTGGATCTTTTATCAAGATTAATAATACCTTTTACAACACTTTTTGGTTGTTTCGATAATTGATCATGAATAAAAACACCACTAAAATGTATGATACTTAAATTTTAGTAGCATAAAGTAAATCAAAATTTAACAGGAAGGATCAGCGAAGTCTTCCTGGAAGTATCAGACTTTTACGTGCCTGGCTACGATATTTTAAGTCAAGAATATAGGACATGGTTAGAAACCATGTGTATATGTTAGACTCCGCGGCTATAGTGGTCCTGTTCGGAATTGTTACGAGAGCTCAGCTTGTCAAAAATCACATGTGAACGTTGAAAGATTTGTTCAAGAACAAATGACCCTTATTGGCGACGTAAATCTCACCACGTTGACAAACGGCTGGAGCATTCTCTGCTAAGTGGAATAAAACAGGGTAGAATCGATATCCAATCGGAATTGAGAGAGGGCGTGGTCAGTATTTCAACACGAATTTAACAGAATAGGGTAAAAACCACCAGTAATTGTGAGACATCGTGCTAAGAAGTGAATTGGCTGGACAACTAGGGAAATTCAAAAGAAAGACAAGGCTTCGTAAATGTCAGTGAGTTATTTATTGGATTGTTGCAAAATATTACGGCATTGTAATTGTATTTATGTGCAGCATGTATCCTTCATTACTAGACTAGTTAGTACGTAGAACTACCTTTGTAGTGTTTAATTTACATGCGTATTTGAGAAATGAGCTATGATTATGTAAAGAATTATATAGATTGCTAGCTCGTAGTTAGAATTAATATTGTAATTCTCTATTTGGTTAATTCGTAGTAAACTAGTGCATTTATTCATGTGATAATCTTGATTTTGCAACTGTTGAATTAAATTGTAACTTTGGAAAATGGTTACAGTGTGTAAAATTAGTTAATATGGATATTTGAATATTTGTGTACACTTGTGGGAGTGTAATGTACAGAGATGAGTATAATTGCTGTGCTTTTGTTCAGTATACTGAGATTAATAATATATGTGTACAGTTTGACGTAATTATTGATGCCTGTATGATTAAGTAGTTGATACCGTGCTTTTATTACGACGTTGTTTAACATACAAGAGCGGATGGGTATTTCGATGTGCACGAATACGTGACAGAAAATGGTAATAGCCTTTATCTGATGATTGATTGTTGGTTTAGCGTGAGACGAGATGGTTAAGGAAATTTGTTAACGTCCTTGTGTTTTCACATGAAGCTTTTAGGGGACAGACTTCCGATGTGGTGAGTCCCGAGTCTCTTGGAGGTACACGGAATAGAGACTAGTGGAGAAGTCGATTGTGAATCGAAGCTAGTCGGAGAGCAAAATCAAGGTGGATGAGGAAAATGAGTCGTGGAGGAGAAATTGGTGAAGAGCAGTCAATGAGTAGGAGATAGGAGGTCGGTCGGAAGTAGATAAGGAATTGGCGGGAAAGGATAGATACAGATGAGTAGAAAACAAGGACAGGTGGAAGGCGATTTCACATTATAAATCACAGGATGTAATAAGCTATCGCTTGATCGAGAGGGAGAAGAGTGATTAGGAAATTATCATTTGATATTGAATTGTATGAAATTGCTATTCTTTTGAATTTCACCTTTATGTTCCTAATAATTTAACTGTCGGCACTGCAGGCCGGGGGCTGGGAGCTTTACCTCTTTCTATCACAAAGTTCACTTTATGCAACATCGAGCCTGGCTGGCACTTCCATAGTAATTTAAATAATATATTGGGAGCACCCCACCCCAAACCTACCAAACCCCACAGACCTTATCCGTACCTATGAGGGGTTCCTGGCAATCTAAGACACTTTTGCCTTTTTTAGAAGTCTTTATATCATTTTCCTGTTATTTTATTTAATGCCATTTTAGCAGCAGTTCTAACATTGACATGTGCAGCTGCTTTTGCAACAGCTGAAGCCGCAACGGCTTGTAATGCTGGTATAGCTGCAGGAAGCGGAAATATACTGTCAGTCTGATTGAATCTGTAATGGCGCTCGCACAAAGATTAAGTTTAACGCCTGTTTTTGATTGCTTGGTGTCACTGGAATGCTCGAGTTGACGTGCTGACAATGATCTTATATTTTGACCATCTGTGATCTGATCGTTTTAGTGATTTTTATTCCACAGATTTTTCCTGATTTTGATTAAGTTTTTTAATGTGACCAGGAGTCAGACTGGCACTAACATAATGATATGACATTATAATATCATGAGCGATTTAATTAAAATGTTTATACTGGGGCAAAAATAATTCTCATTCATCCAACTACACCTTCAAGCTACATTGTTTTATCTGAGCGAATAATAAGGATTGCTCTATATCGCCAGCGGGCAGCCGAGCTACACGACCTTTTAAGTGTATATGAACGACTGATTGTCTGAACAAATCCAAATGTTCCAATGAAAAATAATAGATCGGATGCAGCGATGTGAAATCCAGCTGAGATATCTGCAAACCAGAATCAACATTCTGATCACGTCCCATGGATGTCATCAAACGATGATATGCACGTGCTAAATGATTGTGTTCAAAATTTAGCGAAACGCTTTTAGAAGGTTCTTGATGTACTTTTATCCTCAAAGAAACATCACTAACCCCAAAAGCGTCAAATATGATTTGATTTCATTCCTGCGAATCTACTATTGCATTTTCCTGATGATTATATTCCCTGATGTGGTGCTATATGCCATGTGAATAACCCAGCAGCATTGTTTTGAATACTGTCTGTAATCATTGTCTACCATCATAATACTGATTGACAGCCCTTATTCATGAAAGAAAGTAACCGTTGTACTTCGTTGATCGATGGAATTATTACTGGCATCCACAGCGACAGTTTTGTTAGTGTTACTTTACAAACACCAACGACAGCATCACGCCGTATCGCATCAATGTTGGGTGGCTTTTCTGACAAGTTCCATCGTCATATATAACTTTTCTAACATTTCTGCAAAATTCAATGATATGAGACAGTGGAATCGCGTAAAAGAACTTTTCATTGATATTCAACATTGTTCGATGGGTTGTAAATCCCAAGTTGAAATTTTCCTTCTTCGATGCAACTTCAGTTACATCTACGTTTATTGTCACGTTTCTGTTTTCTAGAAAATCAGTGGCATCCTTTGCAAACATCATTGACAGACCAACTGACCTAGAGTCACCATCGCTGTATCTTCCAAAGCCAAGTATCGACGTGGCAACGACGACATTTTCCTGGTGTGATTCAATATTTCTTCCGTCAATGATGTATATACGTCGCTGTTAAATAACGCCATGACGCCATTATTAACTAAACCCACTCGATCACTATTTCCGTATGGTGTATCGTCTGCTCTCAACTGTCTACCTTCTACTTCAATAAATGCCTCAGCCGGTAAGAAAAATCTACTTTTATCCTGAACCTGTAATGCGATTCTTCCTTGTGCATTAGGTACACATGAATCATGATAATTATACTGATAATCGCGGACAGATTTATGTTTGAGAACTGGCGCATCCATGTCTAATGCTGAATCAAATATTCGTTTGAACATTTTTTATAATTGTTGTCTAGCAAGCAGACCACTTCCTGCTATCAGACTAGCAGTTATATTTTTTTTTCTTTTTCTTTTTCTGATATGCGTACACCAGCCAACTCTGCTAGTTTTTGATTTGCAGCTTGATTTATTATTTAACTAATATTTGCAGGTGTACCTTCTGTGCTGGGCAATTGTACTGGCTGGTGTTTTCTTCGTATTAATAGTGCTACTCTACCCTTTACTGCCGAGAATGTTTTACTAGAAACATCACCAACAGCACCAATACCTTTATCACGAACAACGTCAATATCTTTCATTCTCATCTGCTTTGCGATTTATATTACTTTTGGGTCTATCCTTCTAAATAGACCCTGTAACGCAGGTAACTTTATACGTAGGTAATCGCGAATATATCACCCTGACCATTACAGGTCCACGTTGGGCATTATGTATAATCATCTAATTTTTTCACTGATCTAATTGTATACACTCAATAACTTTGATAGTCATAAACGATTTCACCTATAAGAGACCGATACACATTAATGTCCATGATACCGCCTGTAAATAATCGTTGACAAATATTAGCTGCTTCATTAACAATTTCCGGTGAATTATTACCAGCTCGTTTTCTGCCAGTTAGAATTTGTAGTCTATCAAAATCGGCAAGAACGTTGCTACGACATGGAAAAATAAGACCACTTCCTCGAGTAACAAGAGCACTTCCAGCTCTTTCTTCTGATTCTTTTTTACTTGGTGAAGAACGTCAATTCTTCCATCGTTTAATTTCTTCAAGTTCCAAACCTTCTTTTTCTTTTTGTCTTATTTCTGCTTTTGCTTTTTCAAATTGCAACTTCATTTCGTTTTCTTTATGTCTCCTCTCTTGTATTGATTCTTTAATATGCTCATTTACCTTCTGGTTAAAAATGTTAAAATTATTGACATCTTCTTCAGGTCTGATTTGCTAAATATTATTAGCGACGTGATCTACATATCTAATCCAATCGGCATTTTTTAAAAAGTTTTAACATATTCGGGTTTTACATAATTATCTCGATTGTAATATCCAAACGCAGCAATATCAAGTTTTTGGTCTGGGTCTTTGATAGCGGCAAAACCTTCCGGCGTAAATTTATATGTAATGTTAGTTCTAACTCCTGGCATAGGTTTTGGTTGAACTTCCGGTTATGGTTGAGGAGATTGCTGCGGTGGTGGTTGACCTGCTTGAAGACGGCCAGAATAATCAACAGGCAATGTCTCAGCTGTTTGAGCCGGCTCAGTTGCTGTAGTCATTTTCTTTGTTGGTTCGACAATTTTTTTAAATATTTGTTCTGAACCCTCTGTAAATTCCACCTGAGAGTCCTGACTCGCTTGTCTTTGTTGCTTGACAGCATTAGGAACAGGGATATATTTCTTAACTGCATCTTGTCAGTCTCAAACTAATCTAGCTGTGCGATATTCCATTATTGATATAATAATGATTTAATTACTCACACACTACAGCAGTAGGGTGTGACCAAAAATGATTGTCCAACGGGTAAATAAAAACATTACAAATTTTGAAAACACGAACGAGAAAGATGAAGTAAAAAAATGAGCTACCCGAATAAGAGAAACTCTCGGTTTTAGTTGGAGGCTTCGTTGTGACGTTATTACTCTTATATTTTTCATTTTTTGCGTATGAAATTTTATTTTTTAAAAATGGACTTATAAGCAAGTGATCTGTTCACTCTCCCTGCTGCTACAACGCATGCCATACCCTCAGATACATTAAAAATATATTTTATGTCGCGTTTTAAAAGACGATCCATACTATGCATGAATCGAATTTTCAGTAAAAAATATCCAAATTTGAGCGAAGAAATGCTGTATCGTCTAGAATATTATGTGAAACTGATCTCATACAGAGAAACGAAATAACGTGACAATTTATGGTGCTATATAAGTTGAAACAATCGTGCAGTCATCTGTCGTAGGTAGCCATAGTAACGACTTGCATTATAGCAGTACATATTCATTTCTTAATGTAATTATACGTTAGCTCCATTTTATCAGAGCATACATTAAATATAGTAATCTGACATCTGCTACAAATAATCAAGGGCATGGAATTTCCTTTGTTTTAAGTTATGCGAATTTCGCGCTGAATAAACTGCCAATGAAGAACTACCATACACTATCTAGACTGGATTGAACTGTGATCGTATGATACGTATTGCACGACAAGCAAAATGACTATAACTATCTTCTCAATAATGTAGTCTTTATTTCATTATTAAAAATATTTTAAGATTTGAAATATTGCAAATAATGCCATTGTCGGAACCAGCCTCTCAACATAACTTTAAGTTATACACCACCTCAAACGTAAGTAAAACCGTACTCATGATCTAAATTTCCATATATTTAAAATAACTCCAATCCGGTAATGGGCAGCAATTAACTAAGATTTTACAAGTATATACGACTGACATGTCCTAGTGGCAGAAGCATATTTGGACTAAGTTCACCAATAAGCATCATTCTCTCTTGTAATTAGGTCTGCACGGTGCAAAATGATGAGTATAAGTGCTCTAATTTTAGTTTATATTTAAGTATTTACTGGATAATTTCATTGATATGCTGGGTGATAGTACCTTTAGTAATATGTATTTATTCTTTATTACAGGAAGGGTTAGGATAGTGAGTACATGCCATTTGAAGATGAACAATAAATATCCGGTTAATAATCTAACGACTCATGTGCTTCAGATGTTATACAATATTGGCTTAAATTGGATCGCCTATACCAGAGGGATATCCGAAGCCCTATGCTTCAAAGAAAACTAAGACAGCATTCATGAATGACATAACATCCAATTAAATGTCCGTATCGAAAAGTGCAAATATCAAGAAACCGACGTGTGCAAAAACAACTCCTAATGATGTGAAATCAATTGCAAATATAATATTTAATATACATGTTCGAAACCAATACTCAGCAGGATGAGGCCGCTAGCAGTCCCCAAAATGAACAAGACGTGAAAGAGAAAGAGCTCCTAGTTAAATTCAGAAATATAACTTATTACATCCGCAACTGTGACTCTCTGAAAAAAGGGGATGGTTGTGATGACCATCAGCTTGCTATCGGTCATTACGGGAGAACTTGAAAGCTGTCTACTCTTGTCCATGTCCATATTGTATTAGTTTTTATGCACAGGGAACACTGCGGCATAGTTTCTCTTTTAAACTACCGAAAGGAGAGGGAAGTCGACAAATGATGGATCCGTCAATTCACTGCTCCTTCCAGTACTAGTCCCTCGTATCCTCTACAAAGAATGAAGCAGTGAGACAGTCTCAGGTTGAACCTTCAGAAATTATGTTAGTTTCAGCTGATGCCGTGTCTCTGAAGGTTCTGACATGACATCAGGAGAATGCATACACATACACACATGGCTATTATAAATGATCTAACTAAAGTGGAGAAAAAGCTATAGAAAACCTTGACTATAGTTGAAATTGAAGTAAAAAGAGGAAGAAAAGTACCAGTACTATTTAACAGTCAGTCCAAAAAATACTTGTTAGCGTTAAATGAAAAAGGATATACGGTTTTCACTATATCTAACCCGTTTAATTCACCATAGCAAACATACGAGATTGCATTTACGATTTGCATATTGTTGTGCTTGTTTGCAGCAAGGTATGGTACATAAGAACCTGATAAATTAACATCTTTCAAATTAAGTAAACAAATGCGACAATGGCACAAATGATAAGAATGAAGACAATGGATTTTATCTTCGAGTCACGATATCCGGGGTCAGACGAAAGTGCTGTTCAATCCAAGTACCAGAAGACAGCAAGCTACTGCGGAACATAGAGAATGCTGGGAAATAGTTTGAGGTTCATGAACGCTCTGGGGGACAAATGAAATGGAGAACACAATCAAACAATATTTTTGGTGGAAGATTTTAATGAGCATTTAGAACGAAAGTTGTTAATTTGCATACAGAAAACAACGCTGACGAAAAATCTTTATAAAACGATTTTATGTTGAATCTTGTCGGAATGACAAATTACTTTGACTATATTATACAACTAACATTGAAGTGTTTCGTTAATTCAAGATTGTATGACATGATTTTCCAGTAGAATACAAACACAAAGAAAAATATTCTCTGGTTTATTTTTCACATTATACTGACGATTTATTTTCCTCTAACTCCTGACATACATTTTTACTTATATATACATCAAGCGTAATGTAAACATTCAAGATGATATTTCGGTTTTGTTTGTAAATATGGAAGGGAACTGTGTGCATGAGATGAGATTATTGCAGTACTTGGATGAAACTGATACTTATTTAGAATCAAATTACATACTTATGAAATGTCCTCTACTTGTTAGTATAATTTCTAACACTGTATATATTTGTGTGTCCCCGTTCCGATGGTTAAAATTCTGAAACATTGTTATTTTTAAAAATCGACCAGGAATCAATTATAAACGACATGTTTAATTTTACATCAAATGTTTAGTAAAACAGATCTGTGTGTGTGTGTGTGTGTGTGTGTGTGTGTGTAAAGTTGCATAGCAAACATGCTGGTCTGTTCACAAACAACTACTAACGGACAGGTCATTTGTGGGAAGATATTAGCATAGAAAAAAAAAATAAAAAATACGATAAATTGAGAGAATGGTACATGACCAATCTATCTACTTTACACAATCTAGCGAGTAAACGATTGTCCTAGAGGAGGATCAATGTCAGACGCGTAGATAATAACCAATCCAATTGGAACTCTTAAGTTAACCATTTTTAAACCAGTTAATAGTTCGAAAAACAAAACCTTATTTGGAAAGATGAACTTTCTTAATTTTGCTAAGAAAATATGTACAATCAGGCAAGTCAGTTTAGCTGAATTGGTAGTTTATAAACATCAGGGATAGGATATTGTGGGCATGCATTAAGAAGAAAGAATTTTCTTTCTACGGCCTACAAGATTACATATACCAAGTTGAAAGGATTTGTTTCAAATTTAAGTCAAGAAGATATTGCAGTTATCTTACTCTATAAGCTACTCGTGATAACTTGATATTTTTTACCATAATGATCAAACGTCAATAGTACATTCAGTCACAAATAATTATCACAAAATTAGTTCAGACGTCAGCTGATATGTCGCAAATTTACACACGATGTACATGAAGACGAAAACAGTAGATGTTTCAGAATGATTATATATACATAATTTGAATATGCAGTCTTCAGCGAAATTGAGCTTGATTGTAATATAAACAAAAATGTTTACATGAATAGTACATGGTCTTCAGAGGAGATATATCTTGACAGAACAACTGCAGTTGTAAGATGCTGCAAGCGTAAACTGAGAAATGGCAAAACAAAAAGCAAAATACCATAGATGCAAAGATTGCAAAAACGAAACGGGCATTATATGGTATTAAATTGCATTACGATGAAAGACATGAATCCATGGTGAAAAAGAATGGAGAAAAATTCGTCAATATAGAATAGCTTGCGGCTGCAAAAGAAAAACATACCCCACGAATAGGGAAGCATTGTTGAACAAACTGCTTTCTTGAATTTTAATGCATGATTTTCAAATCAGCTAACCAGCAAATTATAATACCATTATCCCTCCACTGCATTGTAAAAGTATTCAGCGCGATCATCGTTTGCTTTAACGAAATCATAATTGATACAAGAACTTGTCATAGATATTGAAAACTGGGGTATGGAACTAGAATTAAATAATGGATACAAAGGAGACAAAAAATAATTTGAAAAATGCGAGAAGATGCATAATATAAAAAAGATTTCCCACATCTGAAAACAAAGAAGCTGAAAATACAGTTCAAATGCTTGATAAAAAGCTGCGAACTGGTTTTTTGTTTTTGGATGCATTAGATCCTTAATTGCAATCGTTACATTAGGCATTATTACAGAAGTGTTTTGTTATAATGAGATGAATTTCCACTTTGAAAATCAATGTATATGAATATAAATGGTTTTCCGAAGCTATCATGTAGCCAGGTAAAAGTGGAGTATAAGCTCAGAAAAAGTTCATATTTTCCCAAGCAGAGAGCAACCTTTTATTGTACACTAAATTTCTTCTGAATAGTAAAACGAACACACTATCTGAGGCAAACCGGTTTACGTGCTGCTAAATTTCAAACGTAAATTTACAGCCATTAAACCAACTTTACACATAACAGTATCCAGTATTAATTTGCACACAAAACTTTAAAGTAACATCGTACAACGTATTCATGTGACATAACTCCGCGTAGAGATTTTTTAACTTCGAAACCTACAATGTTCTTTAATAATTCGTCTGAAAGAAATTAAATTTTTATCTACAATTACCTAGAAATGAAATGTAGGATCCTTTTGTGAATGACTGAGCATTCGAAAAACCTTATACGTTGATATGGAGGGGAAGACTTTAGTTGTTTAGACTTTAATTTAATTCTGTCTTTCATGTGAAGGATTGGAGTCATCAGTGCAGTACATGTTTGAAGGAATGGTCTCGACTGTAAGCTGCACATCGGTTTTCGCTTCTCCAAGGACAATTTTTAATCATGCAATGTGAAAATATGAAGTTCTTGAAATGAAAATTTCAAAGAAGATAAACTTATTTGGTTCTAGAATGTATTAAATTCTCGTTCGTAATGTAATTTCTGATGGAAACTTAGGTTTGATTTCGGTACATTCGGAGGAAATCAAAGAAGCATGAAAGGTAAATACATTTACTGAAATTATTCTTAACCGTATTAGAAAGCCAATGCCGTTTATAACAAAGATTATCTCATATCATACAAGGGCTTTACTTTAATTACACATACCATTCAGTATCATGAAACGTAGTGAATATATATTGTCAGGACTTTACGGTCTTAACCGATGTAGAAAAGAACAAAAACCTTAAACTTTAGTAAAATCAACTAATAATTTAATTCTCTAAATATTGAAGTGAAAATTTAAGAGGAACATACAGTATTGTATATTAAATGTCAAATAATCCAATAGTCTTGAATGTTTTCATGTACCACAATAATATGATCCATTGTTTTCTGTCCATTCTTTATTTTACTCTTTGTTGCAGTTTTGATTTTCTTTATTGCTGCATAATTTATGGCTATCTGGTCTGATTTGCATTCAATTGGTTTGTTCAACCACGATTTGTCTATCTATTCCCCATTGTTTGAACATGTCTTGAAATTCATAATTTAATTTTATCAAAACATATTTCACATTACTTGTCTTTACTCAAAATAGCATTATAAATCATTTTCAACTAGTAATTGTCTTGTATAAGATTGATGTCGATCAATCTTACAGACTGCATTACAGTTACCTTTAATGTAGCGAAGATAATAACTTAGAATAATATAAGGTTAGCAAAACACTTAACAAGCGAGAAATATCTAAGTAGAGTTGAACCTGAAAGACAGCTTAAACAACAGTTCCAGGAATTTTAAACATCAAAACCGAACGTTTAAAATACGAACAAGAAGAATCTCAAACTATCAAAGAATGTGCGAAGTTGCAAATTATGCATTTGGTACACGGACCTTGAGTGTCTGGATCATCACCAGATGATCAAAACACACTTTGTGAAAGAAATGGAACGAGATCAAACAGAACTATTGATTTTGATAAGTGGTTGTACACTATATTTAGAATTTTGTTAGATACTTCAAAATGTAAAGCTGTATCTTCGCACTCATAAAATATGTGATCACAAATGTCGGATTTACAAACGAACAATTAATAAAAATCATTGCTACAAAATCCACCAATGTTAATATCTTACAATCCAGATAAACTTCCAAATTGTACCCAATTTGGAACTTGTCGAGAACTTCACATACCTCGGGTCTAACATCTCCAGCTCACTCTCCATTGATTCTGAGGTGGGCGGCAGGAATGCCAAGGCAGCAGCAGTGATGGCCAGACTTAACCAGAGGGTCTGGAACAACCCCAACCTCACAGAGAAGACCAAACTGCGTGTCTACCAAGCGTGCGTGCTCAGCTCACTTCTCTACAGCAGCGAAACATGGACCACCTATGCAAGACACGAGAGGAAACTCAACAACTTCCACCTGAGATGTCTGCGGCGCATTCTGCACATCCAGTGGCAGGACAAAGTACCCAACACAGGTTCTAGAACGCGCCAACATAAACAGCATGTTCTCCATACTCAGCGAGAGGCGCCTTCGCTGGCTCGGCCATGTCAAGAGAATGGACCCAGGTCGCATTCCCAACGACCTGTTATATGGGGAGTTAGCAGAAGGTGCACGACCAACTGGACGACCACATCTGCGCTACAAAGATGTTTGCAAGAAGGATATGAAGACAGCAAACATTAATGTCAATGACTGGGAGAGCTGTGCAAACAACCGTTCCAGCTGGCATCTAGCTGTCAGGCAGGGAGTTCAAAACGCAGAGGAAAAGAGAAGAATAAAGCAAGCTGAAAAGAGAGCTAAAAAGAAGGATAAGCAAAAGCGTACTTTGGAGCTATGCCATCGTCTCCCGTTGACGGACGGATGCCAAGTACATCCAGATATACTTTGGGTCAGCTTTCAAATTATGAAATAAAAAACTCATTTTACCACGTATCATTATGCCCTTACTCGACACTATGATATGTTTTCAAAGTATTATTAAGGTTTATCATTCGTCCACCGCTTACAATAATAAGTGAAAGCAGAGAAAATGGAGTTGAAGTTCAAATCATGGCAGCTGTGATGTATATTTTCCACGAAAGCAAGTTTTGATTCAAACATCATTCAAAACAATAAAAAGATAATTGTTCACTGTATCCACGTGCTCGTATTCAGGATTTAATATAAAACATTACACTTACAAAAACATGAAGTGAAGAAGCAGCAAAAAGTCAAGATAATGAACTTGCGACATATTTATTTATCATACGATACGACTACCTCTGAATTACTTGCAAAATCGGCTAGTGACACATGCATACTCTAGATCGACTGCTTCTGCCACCATGTTACTATGGGGAGAATCAGCGACATAGCCAATACTAACGTTACATTGAATTATGATTGAACCAGTTTGAAGGGTGAGTTAATTGTGTGAAAATTAAGTGGATAAAGTGGTCCTAAAAAGTTGTACAGTTTGATGAAACCACGAAGAATTTATTTGATGAACAAGAAAAACACATAAATTAGTGACTATGTATTAACACGTTCTGCATGCACATCCATCTCATCAGATTTGATTTGAGAAGTGCACAAGACAGCAATCTCATGATAGCAATCTCAGAGTAACGAGCATACCATCCGAAATTCATATTCAAATCAAAAGAACAGAAAAACAGTTTTCAAAAATATGTCTTTATATCGTAACTGAAGGCAAGATATATATCAAAAAGAATCAGATCAGTACTTTGTAATTGATGATTATTGGAATGTAGATGACGTAAAAAAACAGAACGAAACCTAAATGCATTGATTTTAGTGGTAGACATTTTGAAATATCAGGCTGTGAAAAATGTAGAACTATGCTCAAAAGATTTCCGAGAAATGCAACTTTACGTTAGTATTCTTTAGCATAACCAAAGACGCAACAGATGTTAAATAGCACCGTGCAGCTCGAGAAGAATTCGGGATAATATGAAATAGAAGAAAAGAACAAAAATGAAACACTTTTAATTAGTTTGAATTTCTTATCGATATAAGGTTCTGACATGTCCATATTTTAATATATAGAGGATTTCAAATGGGTAATGATTTAATATTGAATTTATGAAACGAGATAAATAATGTCCATCTTTTGCGAGCCTTATAGAGCGAATGCTGGACGTTATTCAACGAGACAATACATTTAATACTAAATCATTACCCATTTGAGATTCTTTTTATCACGTAGTGTTTATTTCAGTGGAAATTGTTTGAATAAAAAGACGAAATAATAATTTTGTTCATTCTCACAGGCGGTGCATCATATTCATTTGTTGAGCATAAAATATAGTCCCAAACAAAGTTGAAATAGTAATAGGAGATTGTAGCTTTTTACAACATATAAACCAAAGAAACAAGCGTACATTCGAATGAACAGAACATTTTATAACGACCATATCATTTAAAAAAAAAAACAACAGAATGATCAATGCGATGTGATGTCACATTACGGTACACAATAGGCCAAGAGTAAATGTTTACCTTAAAATCTCACTTCCACAACAAAATATTACATTGTTGCTGTTTTCATGTGAAATAGGATTACTGGATGATGGAATGCCCATACCCACAGTAATGTATTTTTGACCGGATATTTTCAGTATTTGATTTGAAACAATAGACTGTATAGCAGACATAAATAAAAAAACAATTTGAGTCGGATTTGCATCACATATTTACTGGGTAATTATGCTATGCTTGGACAAAGGTATGTCAGTTGGGAGATCGGAATATGTCCCTATTCTTCTGTGAATAGAGGTGAGTTTATTTGCTTGTGTAAGTTAACATTTAAACCACGCTTACATAAAGGATGGATTCTGTTTCTATGTTACAGATATTCCTCGCCATCCCCACTCCTCCACTCACTATCAAATGAGCAATGTATGTAATGGGCGCTGTTTAGCGACAATGGGGAATACATTACAGACCCCCCTTGGGCATGTTTTGCGACAAGGGGAATTTGACATTAGAATATTGGGGCTGTTTATAGTCAATAGGAAAATACTTTACAGACACCCCTTGGGCACGTAAGCGACAACACTTTTTAGCACACACTGGGAACGTTTAGCGACAAGGGGAATTGAACATGGGGAATATTGGGCCTGTATAGCGACAAGGGAAAGTTGGGTTGTTGCATAAGGTAGCGGGTAAGTGCAGCTAGTTCACCGAGTATCTGGTGGCGGGTAAGTTCAGCTAGCTTATAACCTATACCAATAAAACAACACTTGGCGGGGACGGGACTGATGGGATATAGACATAGACATAAAATCAATACAACACCTAATATGTAAAATCAACTACAAAATTTAAGGCAAGAAAGCAAATCTTTTCGAGCCACATGAGTTGTACTTAAAAAGGGCCTTTGGGGTTTTCTATTTTCATACAAACCCCAACTGGAAGGAAAGAGACTGACTGGCCCTTTATATATACACTGGTCTGACATGAATATTGGGGGATCCCTGGCATTTAAAATGTAGTCATTTGGGGGTTTTTTTAAGTCAAGATGAAACGATTGCATCATTACGTGGAGAAATGCGAAGAAAGTAGAGGCAGAAACGTGACTTGCCAGCTCGCACAGTAGTTGTAGTTTTGGCTCAGATTCATGCCAGATATTTTGAAGATGACGTGAATGAGCCAGAATCCAGACCCCGAGATTTTACACCCAACCAAAGTACACCACCACCACCACCACTAGTAATACCTCGGAAGTACTAATACGTTCGAGAGATTGAAAAGCGCTCCTCTAGAAAATTTAGAACTGTGGATAACACTTACAGGGCGAAGTTTAAAGATTTCAAGTTCGACGTACCGTTGGAGAAACCAGAGGGGTTCATCAATGAGGTGTGGGAGTCTTTGTTAACCACACTGAAACGACAATGCCAAGCCAAAGAAGACGATCGCTTGAGACTTTTTATTCATCACAATAGTTTGAAGTCCCTTGTTTGGATCGAGTTTAGCAGCCCATCAGGACTGAAGTCTTCCAAAGTCATCGACAAGATTCAATACGTGTAACATTTCACGACAAGTTTCACATCACCGATGGAAAAGCGATACAGTTCATGACGCAGGTTTCTCTTCCCCACGGGACCGGATTCAAAAAGGTGTTTTTGCTTGACGACCTTCGCAGCACCAAAAAGAGCCTCGTACGAATTAACAACCCTCAAGACAAGATGTGGTTAGCTTGTACCATCGTCGTTGGACGAACGTATGCCAACAAGGACGACAAGTTAGAATGGAAAAGAGCCTGGAAAACTATTCAATGACCGGACCGAGCTAAATAAAGAAGACAAGCAGATCTCCTGTTACAACAAGCAGGGCTTTCCAAAGAAACACCATGCGGCATTCCTGAAATGCAAAATTGCAAGACGTCTTGGCTCCATGCTACATCTTAACAGTATATCCTCTAGAAGTGCGTGGACCTCTATTGCTTCGAGGCAAAGATTTCAAAGACGGAAAATACATTCTTTCTATTACCACGATGAGCATTTTGCTGCCATCACCAGTATGTGACACAATTACTATTATGAGAAATGTGAATATGGCTATAACAATCTAGAGCAACACAAAATGCTCAGAATGTTTGGCCTATAAACCCTGTCTCGAACGAAGGACAAGAACGAGTGCATTGTCCTGCTTGACGCGGCACTTTTGTCAGCCACACCTGTTACCAACAACGTCTGAAGACGCAAGGTTCACTGAAGAAAAGTGCTTGTCAACTGCTGTGATTGTGCCCTACTTGAGGACAAGACATACGTACCAACAGTGCCAAGGAACACGTATGTTCAGGTAAAAAACGATGTCACATTTATGGACATATCGTGGAATATGAACATGAAAGCTACATTCAAAACTATCAGCCCCAACATGAAGAAGATGACAAGAAGAAAGGCAATTTCATCATTTTCGATTTCAAATGCATGCAAGAGACTGAGATTCACATTCATAATTTCTGTATGGCTCTTTGAGCGTGCGAGACGTGCATACAATAACGTATCTTCAGTCATTGCCCTCACTGCAGCAAGATTCCTGGTGGTCGTGAAAAAGTCATTTGAAGACCCAACACGCTAGCCGATTTCGCTCAGTCGATCTTAGACCCCATCGACGAGACGTAGAGTCAAAAGGACATCTAACATTACAGAGATTGTCATCACCATGCCACGCTGATGGCTCACAATTTCTCGGGATACGATGGACAGTGTAGTTTCTTTTGAGATACTAGACTGAGAAAAGTATCGAACGTCTTAAAGTGACTTTGAACGGAACCAAAATTATTTCCGTGCAAGTGCGACTAGTACAGTTTGAAGATTCGATGAGTTACTTGACCATGCCTTTCAGCCGAATGCCTAAAACATTTGGAATGACAAAAATTGCCACAGTATGTTTTTCCGCACTTTTTCGATATCGAAGACAATCATCACGACGTTCTACCCAATTTGCCAGAGTGTCACTTCTACGACCCCGACAAAATGAGTACCGAACAAAGAGACGCTTCCTAGGCTTGGTACCAGACGAACGCCTTTGACCCTTTCGACTTGCCATAGAGGGCAACTTAGTGTACCGCCAATTACTCATGCCCGAAAACACCCTTGTTGTCACAAGCCCTCAAACGACGAATTTCTTCAAACGTCAATACTCGGTCAAAGCCCTACGCTGGCTACATTACTTGTGCGACAAGGAAGACAAATGGATCCAGAGCGCCCTAATTGGTGGAGGCGAAAAGACCATCGGAAGGTATTCGGAGGATGGTTGGTACCTAGAAAATCCCAAGATCATGTTTGGGTTCAACGGGTGGTTATTTCACGAATATCTCATCCGCTACTCTCAACATGACACTAAAAATCAGTTTTTACAACGGACCATGGAAGACTTGTACCAGACCACTTGTCAGCGGCGCTTGAAGTTAGAACGGAGGTATACCCAGTTGTGGAAATGTGGGATCTCGAGTACTATCAGCGTTTGAAAACCGATCCCGTGTTTAAACGTATCATTTAAAGTTACAAGTCGGTGGACCCTCTGAACCCACGGGACAGTTTGTACCGAGGACGGACGAATGACACCTGTTTTCTATACCAAGCCGACAAGGAGAAAGGAGAAGAAATCAAATACTTGGACGTGTGCTCGCTGTATCCTTGCGTGTGAAAATATTGTAAATTTCCTGCAGGGAACCTGCACACATCGACGTGGTAAACATTCGACAATACGAAGGATTGATCAAGTGCAAAGTCTAGCCTCCCACGGTCTTGTACCATCCCGTTTTATCTCACCATTGCCAAGGAAAACTGATGCTTCCATTGTGCCGTACCTGAGCCGAAACGTGCAATCTAGACCAGCCTTGTAAGCGTACCCAGGAAGAGCGCGCCTTGACAAAAACGTGGGTCAGCGTGGAATTGCTCAAAGCTCTGGACCTGGGATATCAATTGTTAGAAGTGTACGAAATTACGACTTTCCTTAACAGAAAAATACCACAAGGGCAACGAAACTCCAAAAGGCATTTTCGCAGACTGCGTGGATGCCTTTTTAAATTGAAACAAGAAGAAAGAAGCGGCTATCCTTCCTAGTGCCAGACTCCCGAAGACAAAAAGAAATTCAAAAAGAAATACTGGGAGTAGGAAGGCATCAATTTAGACCACGTGGAGAAAGACAAAGGAATGCGATCGTTTGCCATAGTGATGTTAAATTGCTTGTGGAGTAAAATGGAACAGCGATCGTGTTTACGCAAGACGGAGTATTTGTCCGATCCTTTCCGCAACTTCAGGATGATTCACGACAAAACCAAACACACGAAACACGGAGACGTTCTTCTTGAGGACTTGATCCTAGTGAATTACGAAGAAGTACTTGACTTTGTAGAACCTGACGAATTTGGAAATATCATCATTGCAGAATACATGACAGCCCATGCTTGCTTAAAATTGTACGAAGATTTAGACCTGCTGAGAGATCGAGTCCTGTATTTTGACACAGACAGTTACATCTACATCGATAATGAGAACTTTGGACATCCTAAGGATACCTTTGTTACTAAATACATGTTGTACAATGTTTTTGTTTGTATTCCACTTTGATCGTTTTGATGTGCATTTTATGCATGTACTTAACCATTTGGCTTTTATGAATTTTTGTCTTTTGTGTTGTTCCATTTTAAAACAAATCAATAAACGTTTCCTGAGAAAAAGTATAAAAGCTCTTGTCTTCTCTGTCTTCGTGTCAAAAGTGACATGCCTTGCACTATGGCTACCTCTACTATCTCTGCTCGCTCTTCCGTCACTTTCAAAGTCAAGAACGAACACTTAGATCATGCTACTTTGGAGGTCTTGTATTTTTGCCATCACAATAATATGTTAATTGCTGGACCTAGCTGTTCATACAAAAGTGAATACGTCAAACGTTTGATCGAACATAAATACCACCCTCCTCAACGAATCATGTGGTGCTACATAGATTCCATCGTGTTCGTGGAAGGCATTCCTAGCAAAGACAACGGGATTATGTCTGACCACAGCCAAACTCATCTGGTCATTTTCGACGACATGCTAGGAGAAGATGAAGAAAAAATTAAACTGTGGTTTACGCGTAATGCCAGTGTAATTTACATCACTCAAAATTTGTTTTGAACAAAGTAAAGCTCATCGCACTATTATTCTCAATGCTCATTACGTGGTCTTGTTTAAAAGTCCTAGAGATAAATCGCAAGTGCAAGTCTTAGTCACACAGTTAGGAACTCCTTGGCTGACTCATGCGTACAACGATGCCACTCAAACCCCACACGTCTACTTACACGTGGATTTAAAACCCACCGCCAACGATTATTTGCGATTTCGTACCCATCTATTTCACCACTAATGCCAAGACGGAGGGCCTATCGTGTAGACATCACCTTCGTCGACAACAACAACAATATTGTTTTATAAAA
Organism: Sinohyriopsis cumingii; assembly: GCA_028554795.2. Lineage (NCBI taxonomy): Eukaryota > Metazoa > Mollusca > Bivalvia > Unionida > Unionidae > Sinohyriopsis > Sinohyriopsis cumingii. The sequence continues at coordinate 23,914,822 of CM068841.1, read as the reverse complement.
ATCTCAGACACTTTGGATCTGTCTCACACAGCGTCTACATGACGTCCCTTCAGTCTCATCTTCTCGTTAAAATAAATCGTGCCTTGCACGGCATATGTCGCGAACAATATCCAGAAATACGTGCTTGTGTCTTAGAAACCAGTCTCAAAGAAGTCTTTCGATGGTTTACGGTGACAGCACGTATGTTACTGCAAGGGACAATTCACATTCCACTTCAAAAAAACTCTTTCTCGACAGAAACAATGTAGCCTTGACGCAACTGGCAGATCATCGCATAGACACTTCAACCAAAAAAGCGAATCATTTTGAAACCTTGAGGTATATGTTCTCTCGGAGATGTCATCGTTCGTTCCCTCTTAAAATGGTGTCCCAATGCCCCCAAAGTAATCCCCAAGAAAACGCCTCTCCAAAGAAAGCCAAAAAGACCCAGAAGAAATAGAGCAGTGGTGTCAAGACCAGGTCACAGCAACAGAAGAAAGCCTACAGAAAAAGGAATGTCCCCAGTAAAGACTCCAGGAAACAGCTTCTTTCCGGAAAACGCCATGACCTACAGCGAAGATGATCGCCTCTCTAGTAGTCTCAGGTTCTTCCACTTTTACGTTGCTAGTGATGCCCGCCATGCCCCATTTGTCACCCGTTCTTCCTCATTTGATGAAACATTGGAAACACGCGTCTCCAAGAACTTTTTCCTCCAGCGAGGACACCCTCCTCCTCTTTAGCGTCAGTATCAGCTGCTCACAAAGTACCTGCCTCCAAAATCAAAGTCCAAGTGAGATCAGGCATGTGTCAGGGTTTATTGAATTCGTCCAAGCAAGTACTGTCCCGATTTTGCCCGGTGTTAACCCCTCCACGACGTGTGTTGCCTGTTATCAAGTCGGTACGACGTAAGGACAATCATTGGCGACGCATTCCAGTATAAAAGGCCTGCGGTAACGGATGGGGATTAGTATTTTAGTGATCCTGAACCAAAAAGATGTCCCCTTAAAGAAGTGTATACCACTCTCTGGCTACAAAGGAAAGAAAAGAAATGGACTTCCTCCTCGTTCGGCCAAACATTGGGACATGTCTGTCCTGTCCAAAGCTCTTTTCGCATGCGAAAACAACTCATCCAAACAGCATGCTAAGACGTAGTCTGTACCGTGTGAGAATGTTGCCTGAACGTCTTGAAAGGAACGATGCCTTTGTCTAAACACTAGAAGGAATGCTTAGCCAAGCGTCGACATATTCTTCGCCAAATGGTCCAAAAGAAAATACCCATCCGTCAAATGGAGGAATTTCGCCCATGTTGTTAGGTCCCTTGCTGAAAGAAGTATAGTGAATTATGCTGAGAAGACTCATGGTAGGAAGATAAAAAAGGACCAAGAAAAAGATAAAAGGGATCCCTCGAATCAAAAGATCTCAGACGTGACCTTTGAAATCCAATGGAAGGACTAAAAATGGCTCTAGTGCCTTACAAACGAGGGGTAGAATACCATCCTCTGCAAGAACAACGACCCACATATGCCTTCCAATCCTCATTTGACCGAGATGCTCCAGTTACAACACGAATTAAATCATTGATGGATCACAATGATTTGTCCAAAACAGTAAAATCGCAACTGTACTGTGAACTGTTGCAAAGACTGCAACTCTTTCACCGTAGAGCTTTAAACGAAACAGCTCTGCTAACCCTGAAAGATATTAAGACCCTAATGAAAAGTTCACCACCACTACCCTATGTGACCAAGACAGAAATAGGAGAAGAAGAAGAGTTTGAAACACCAACTGAGAAAATGCGCAAGTTAACAAAACCACATACATCCAGAAATAGATGGATTAAAAAGATGATGGCCACCCTTCTTCCACAGAAGAGAAAAGGAAGGTGAAGACAGAAGATAAAAAGAACTGATTACCTCTTTTCAAACATCCTCCTCCTCCTTGTCACCTATCGCTCGCCGGACACGCAAAGCATTACAATCCAGGAAAATGTCACACGAAAATAAGAACATCAGAACTAAAGAGTGGGTGACTTATTAACAAAAATGGAGAAGGTTTTGCTAGCATTTATATTGATCCATTCCATCCTGGGGGAACTGAGGAGTACTGCCAGAACCCGACTGAAAAGTCTCCGTTTACCTCAAGTGCAACGATGGTTAGAAGAAAAAGCCACGTAGACTTCATACAAACCCATTCGACGAAAATGTTCCAGAAGTCACACTTGTGTGGAGGGTATCTATCATCAATGGCATGTCGATTTAGCCAATGTCTCTCATTTGGCTACCGACAATCGTGGCTACAAATATTTGTTTTCTGTCATGGGAGTATTTTTCAAATTTGCCTAGTTTGCCTAGGTCGTGCCACTGACTTCCAATTCGAGCAGTGAGTTAGTGCGTGCCCACAATCTGGTGTTAAACAAAGTGGTCGTCACCCACTTTGATGGCAAACCAAGGAAGACACCAAATTTCTGAACCAAGTTTTCCAAAATGATTTTATTTTTTCACGACCGATAATCCCGGAACCAAAGCCAGCACGTGGAATGTTTTCAATGCACCTTGAAAGAACGCAAGTGGAAATACTTTACGCATCAACACACTCTCAAGTACATTGACGTCTTACCCCACCTGGTTAAAGCGTACAACAAATCTTACCATCGGAGCATCGCATGTGCCGTCCCTTAAGACGGTGACTCTTCTCAAGAAATGTGGAAAGTTAGCGGGAGGAGATTGGGTGCGCAATGGCAAAACCAAACGCACTTTCGACAAAGGTTACTTACCCAAATGGACCACCGAATTGCTTCGTATCACTGGACGAGTGCGTGGCCGTCATCCTGCCGTCTATAAAATGGAAGACATGGACGGGGAAGTGTTAGAAGGAACGTTTTACTTGCCTGAGTTACAACTTGTGACCAACAAAGAAGACGACGTGTACGAGATCGAATGCATTCTCGAATGAAGAACCCGAAAAGTAGGAAAACGAAGTGTCAAAGAAGTCAAAGTACGTTGGAATGATATACACCCAGTTTTGATTCTTGGATCAACGATTCACAAGTCATCGACTATAAATAGAATTGTCCACCATGTCTTTCACCTGTGGTTGTTACGAATTTGGAATTAAGGTCGGGAAATAGTTCAGCTTTAAGTGTTTACAAAAGAACAGTCAAGGACAAACTATTTTCTGGATAAATATCGAGTTCCTATGAAAAAATCTACATTATTTTGACATATAATGAGATTAAAAATAAAATGAACTTAAAATCTAATATAAATTAAATGAAATATACATAACAAGCTCCAGTTTCAAAAACAATTCCCTAACGAGTTGTAAGTCGTTTATTCAGTGCACGGAGGAGTGGCTCGACAGCAAGGACATAGCTTAGGAGATACATCAAAATCGGTCTTTCATTCGGTGGTTTCCCGTTTTGAAACCGGTGGGGACACGAGGATTGTACGCCTTGAGTGACTCCGCATTGAATTTCTCCAAACTGTCATCATCGACAAAGAAATCCCTAAAGAAGCTTTCTTGAGAGCAGGCAAAAATTGCTTGCTTCAAAGTGGTATAAAGAATTTGGGTCGGCGATAAACTCCTATAAATGCCCTGGACGGTGCCGAGTCAGGCATTCCTTTTTTCCTGATGCCACAGCTAAAATAAAGCACAAAGAGACGGCAAAGACATCCTTCCAGAGGATTTCACACCCGCAGAGCTAGAAAGACTAAGAAAAAAAGAACTGCCCGAGACTAATACGTTTTTCATTATGAAAACAATCACAGAGAAAGAAATAAAATTATGCATCTAGAGTATGGTGCCAGTTCGAAGTTGCAACTGGATCTGTTTGCCATGCCGCCTACCACAATACAAGTATCCCAATGGGTCGAATTTCATCCCATCTCCTCTTTGATGGCCTCAGCTCCCATCCGGTTTTAAATCAAAGGACACCCCGAAGATTACACTGATCTGAACAGCAGTTGCTTGTACCTGAAAGACAAAGTGAACGAAAAGGATGGTAGCGATCTACTTTGCTAATGAAAGTTGTGTGGAGTTTTTTATTTGTATGGATTGCCACCTTTTGAAGACTACATAATCGACTTTATGAGAAAGAATGCCCAGACGGCACGTTTCAATAATATGAAATTGCAAGGCACAGATTCCATGGTGTATGGAAAATATTGTGTGTATTTTCTTCATCAACGCAGTCTTGGATATTCTTTAGAACATCTAATGACTTATTTTAATCGGCACTCTTCTAGAAACGATGACAACGTAGATCGATGGTTTTGTGACCATTATGGTTATATTTTGTCTTTTGGAAGTCTCACTTCACTTCACATCATTGTCAACCTTGCCAAAAATTGTTTGTTTTGTTATTAATAGTTGTTTGTTTGTTTGTTTGAATAAAAATGTTGTGTTTTGAAAAATGTCTCTGTCGCTTGTTTTCAATTTTATAATGATACACTTTCTTTGACTTCTCTCTATCCCTCAACCTACAATCAACTATCATAGCGTTCCGACCCAACATAAATAGTAGGGATGTGTTCTATCACATCCGCGCTTGAACAATATAAAGCGAGGCAGTCTCCAGTCTGACTATCCATTGTTGACTCATCCTCCTATGATGAGTTCAAGACTAGCCAAGCTGAACGAAGCTTACGTAAATTTACACCGTGTCAGGCAAAACCTGATACCGATACCTGAAGAGATAGAGAATGTCAGAATGTTAAATGTGGTCGAAGACCTGATAGAACAGCTCTTCAGAGAGGACATCAATAAAGAACAAGATGAGTGGACAGAGGAGTAGAGACTTCAGAAGCAAAGAGACCAGAGAGAACGGCAGCATCAGCAACAAAAGCCAGACAGAGGAATTGTCGACTACTGTGTGGACACGAAAGAGTTCTCCTTCTCTTTCCGAAGAAGCAGACCTTGTCCTGTTGAAAAGCCAGGGACACAATCTTAGACCATAAAAGATTAAAAGATTGCCAAATCTCCACGTCCACAATACATCCCTTCTCAGGGATAATACATTTGGGGTTTGTTTTTTCCTATTCTCGTATGTGGATAGTATATTTGTGTTTTGTTTTTTCTCCCCTTTCCGTGTGTGGTTAGTAAAGATGGTATTTGTTGTGACGTTTTGTTTGCTCCTTCCCTTGTATGGATAGTATATTTTGGGGCTTGTTTTTTCCTCATCCCGTGTGTTCATAGTAGATTTTGGTTGTTTGTTGTTGTTTTGTTTGCTCCTTCCAGTGTGTGGAAAGTATAGATATTCATTTTTCTCCGTCCTTTGTGTGGATAGTATTTTTTCCCGCTCCTTCCCGTGTGTGGATAGTATATTTTGGAGTTTGTTTCTTCCTGTTCCCGTCTGTGGATCGTAGATTTTGGGGTTTGTTTTTTCCACTTCCCTTGTGTGCATAGTATATTCGGGGATTCGTTTATTTTGTTCCTTCCCGTGTGTGAATAGTATTATTTTGGTGTTTTTTTTTTCTCCTCTTGCCGTGTGTGGATCGTAAATGTGGGTTTGTTTTTCCTACTCTTCCCGTGTGTGGATATTATATTTGGGATTTGTTAAGAAAGTAGGAGAAAGCATAAGAAGTTGATGGAGAAAAAGAAGAAATTAAAAGAACAAGACGAGGAAAACCAAAGGCCCTTTTCAGGGTCACTCATATGCCTTGAAAAGATTTTTTCTCTTGGCCTAAAAACATTTTTTAGTCGATTTTATATATTAGGTGTTGTATATGCTTTATATGTATATGTCTATGTCTGTATACCGTCAGTCCGGCCCCCGCTAAGCTTTGTTTTACTGGTATATTTTATGAAATACCTTACATTACCCGCCACCCTCCACCAGCTAACCGCTGTACTAGCTGAACTTACCCGATAGCCGCTACCCTATACAACAACCCAACTTTCTTTTGTCGCTATACAGGCCCAATATTCCCCATGTTCAATTCCTCTTGTCGCTAAACGTGTCCAGTGTGTACTAAAACGTTTTGTCGCTAAAGGGTGATGGTGGTCTGTAATGTATTTTTCCATTGTCGCTAAACAGCCCCCATTAACTACTAATTCTCTTAGCTTTACTTATTGTTGTTCTTGTCTTGGAGTTTTACGCCATATTTCTCATGATTATATTGTTATACATGACATAAGAAACCCCTTTGGGTGTAAATTGTCCATATTCAGACAACCGAGACATTTTTTCCTCAATTTCCTTTCGCGAGTTGAGTTGAAAAATGGCCGTCAAAACATTCCAGAAGGCGGGGTTAAAAAACAATACCCCCGCTCGCAGCCAGTCAGTAAGGATAATACTGCACAATAACTCATGGGTTTATTTAGACCAATCAGAATCACAAAAAGTGATATGTTCACATGTTAAAAAATAAAAAAATATGAAACTGCACACACTATAGGCAAAGTGTGTCGACAATGTGATATAGTTACGAAATCCACTGATCAACAGTTTTTCATTGTACAAATGTTGTGCTACTTCGTTCATTTTTATGCTGTACGTATCATAATTAAAAAGGCATAGTAAAGTCATCTTAGTAATTGTCTCCTTGTGATTGAACGTCTCAAGTGTCAAATTCATTTTTATGAAGCAGTTCTTTGTTCTTCAACAAACTTTTTTCACCTTTGTCCGCTTAAATGAGAGTTTTGACATTATTCATCATAACGTTCCAACGTTAACGCCCTTTAACTCATCGTTAGAATGTTAAGAATCTCTCTTATGTTATGCGGTATGTTATAAACGCTGTTCTTGGGATAGTCGCTAATATGATAGTATTTGAGGTCATCCTTGATGTTTATATAAGAGCGTTCTGTCTCATAATGAATTAATCATGAATCAGCAGCAGCCATGAACATGTTTGTGTTTTAGCTGTATGTTTTCATGTTATTCTCGTAAGTATCATGCAGTAACCTTCTGATGAATCCAAACACACTAACTTCACCATAAAATTATTCTGGCAGGTCTGATGTATTAATTTTCCATGCTAGCTAAACCCAAATCAAAGTCAGTAAGTGTTTTTCGGACCAGTATATCTTCATCTATTTATGTTTTAAATGATATGTATTTTTATATTTTCCGAATACTGTCTTATTCGTATTTGTTATATATTTTCAATCTGCATTGTTTGATAGTTACTTTTTTAAATTTTGTATTTCATTATATGCATCTGTAATGTAACATCGTATGTTCGACTTGACCTTGTTAAAAATCATTTTTTTTTATTGACCTGAAGTATTGACTTTTTAAAAAATTCTCTAAACAATTATTACATAACTAAGATATTATCTATGTGTATGGGTTTAATATTAGGATCATTATTAATAGAAGTAAACATGTTTATTTGGGCCTGGGTCTAGGTTACTGGGGCCCCCTACAAATATACCTGGCAAATCAGACACATTCCAGGTTTATTTATTTTAATGTTAGCAACAGACCTTCTAATTATAGCTAACATTATATATTGTAAGCATTTAGAGGATTCCAGATTAAAATTTTCCATTAAGTAATAGCTTTCATTAGAACATGCTAATTGTGACCTGAGGTCAATTACAGTACTAAATAATCTTGTTACTGGAAAAATTATTTATTCGTGCTGTAAGATATTGAGGCAGAATCAGTTGTATTGATGTATTCAGTAGCTTTTGGTCTACAATTTATTTCATCAAATTATTTACTTCAAGCGGTTTTTCTCTGGAAATACAGAATGTTCATAAGAATAGTATTCTCGGACAGAGACATTCGCTGCGATTTATAGTGAATTCAAACCTGGAATTATATTACTGTGATTCAACAAAAGACTATTGGTACAACAACACGATACAGGACACCACAGAAAAACCAAAATCTTCAGCGTTGGATTTAATTTGGATTTCTACAAAAGTTTATTCAGAACTTTATTAGAACTTGCGTCTCTAATTATATGATTATTTTGGATTTAATTGGCAATACCGCAAGTTCCTTTGTTTTACCTTTTTATTTTGAATTCTAGGAAAATAAATTAATTTTTTGAATTTTACAAAACTCTTTTCTTTTTACTCTTTTCTGTTACTTATTTTAAGAGCATAGACTCGTAACATATTCAGATCAATTAATCATTTGTATTTTGTTTCAAGTTTGTATTGTTGTTGAAATAATACATCACTTGGTATCTTTATCAGTACTAATCAAAATTTACAGTAAAGCTTTAAATTTCTGTAATGTCTTACATATTCCTTTTCAGGTTACAATGTACAAAATGCGGTGTACCCGAGTAATTATCAATCAGTTCATTGTGCAACGCTGATAAATGTTTCCCGTCTGGCACAACTATTTCTGGTGCTAGAGAGTAGTCGTTAAATTGATTACGGAGATATATTGTAATTTCCTGCTTCTAATATGCAACTAGTATCACCATCTCCAGATGATCTTCACATATCCGTCTAAATGAATCACCATATGTCTATCTACAGTTATTTCCCAGCATGCCTCGACTTAATGGCCAATCCAAATACAGTATTGTATAGACGTAATAAATTGCCTTGACATTGGTTTCTCTTACTTGCTATAACCGCTCCGGTGGCTTAGTGGTTAGAGCATTCGCCTCGGGTGCGCGAGGTCGTGGATTCGAACCCCGGCTGAGTCATACTAAAGACTTATAAAATGGTACTAAGCGTTCAGCATTAAGAGATTAGTGTTAGGACTGGTCAGCATGGTGTCAGGATAAATCGACTGGGTGGGACATGATACTATATGTCTGCGGCATCATGCCCCAGTGCTTGACATCACTATAAACTGCCACACTGCAGACATCGGAGCGATATGACTGAATTTTTTTAAAGCAATGTTAAAACTCAAATTACACACACACACACACACACACACACACACACACGCACACACACACACACACACACACACTTACACGCCATCAGTTTCTAACTTATCTGTATTCAAGCATAATTCGTTTTTTGGTCTTTGCGTTATCTGTGTAGTTCATTCATAATTCCACCTCTAGTTATGCTCTTGGTATAAGAATCACGTTGTATGCAAAAGTTCGAGTTCCATGCCATACATCTCTGATTTGCATCATGCTATGAACTGTATACACCCTGCAGTATCCGTCGTGTAGTTTTCATATATGCATGTCCAAATGCTTAGAAGATATTACAATATCATATCTTTTTAGTTCGAATTTGATCATACTGAAATGAACAACGGCATCATGCACATTGCTGGTAATTATCACATCATGTACAATTAATCATGCATGCTAGTAATTATCAGCAGATTGAAATGATCAATAGCATCATGTATATGCTGATCATTATCATCATAATGTAATGAACCAAAGTATTATGTACATGCTGGTATTGATCATCAGAAATATTGGAATCCTTAAGTGGTGATTGAAATTTTGTATAAGGGGTAGCGTTGTTTCGTCCAATATATAAACATAACTTAGTACTCATAAGCTATCCTTTTGAAAGAAACTTATATTTCATTGCACCAAACGTTTTATTGTCTAGGCGAACATGAGATCAAACGAATTTCGTTCCAGCTGCTATATTCATAAACCTTTCCAAATTCCTAGCCATCCATCATAAACCTATCATTTATGAAATCCTTGATGAATGAAACATTTCTCGTCGTTTTCAGGTCTTATTTTTACCTCTTTATTTGTGTGATTTCATTTTAACTTCGTCTCCATGAGTCATAATCGAAGAATTTATGAATGAATAGGGGGATATTGATTTGGTATCCGAATTTCAAGGAAACTACAAGAGCGAAATAAGTATAAATTATATATATATATATATATATATATATATATATATATATATATATATATATATATATATATATATATATATATATGACGTGACGGGTTGTTATGCCGCCGCAATGGTAGGTGTTATGGTTGGGGTGGTGTGCTCCCAATATTCTATTTAAATTATTACAGAAGTTCTACCCAGGCAGGAAGTTAAATGAGTGAAAGATAGATGTGAAGCTCAGAGCCCCCACTTAGCAATGCCGACCGTTAAATGACTGAATATACAAAATAGTGAAATTCTACGAATACTAATTTAACGACAATTCAATAATCAAATGATTAACAAGTACTCTCCTTCCGCTCGACCCTGTGATTGCTGTTGCATAATTTGATTAGTAGTGTGAGATTGCTTTCCACCTGTCCTTGTATTCTACTCATCTGTGTATTCTTCTCTCATATTTCTCCAATTCCTTCTCCTCTTCCTCCCGATCTTCTCCGAATTCCTTCCCCTCCTATACTCCTCCCCCTTCCCCACTTTCTCCTCCTCGACTCCTTTCCTCCTCCTCCTCGACTATCTCCACCGACTAGACTTGTCTGCTCTGCTCTGCTAGTCCCACTTCGTTTCCCCTCTTAAACACTCGGGACTTAAATAAACCGGAAGTTGTGTCCACCAGAAAACTTCCTTTACGAAGCTTTGTCTTTCCTTAGAATGTCCAGTGGCTTACCCGGAATAATCATATATTGCTCAGCAATCATCCTAGCGAGACCAAATTTTCGCTTGCTAGTTAGAAGTTATAATTCGGATTAAAATTTTTATCACAGTTCCGATTGGGTGTCGCTTTGTTCGATCCAATCAACTTAGCGGACAATATCCTTCTCACTGTCTGTCCACGTGGGGACAGATTTAGAACACGGCCCATTTCCTCGCGGTTTCCTCTGATCTAAGGACAAAGCAGTAACACAAAGGTGGGAACTCGCGCCATCTAACGCTTCTGTCGATTCAAGATGCGGGTCTTCTCTCTGGTCACGGTAACCTTGCGTAAGAGATTAACTCTAGCCTGCGCCAATGTTTGGACATCAAAACATGGTTTGTAATAATACCTTAGTTTATACACGTTTTATGAACTGGGGCTGAGCAAACGCGACAATATATTTGGATTTAGTTGATGATTTTGTCAGTAAGTCTAATTGTTTTCGTTTTTATTAATTGTAATGTACTAGAAAGTGAAGTCACAATTCATCACATTCATAGACTGAACCATTTCAACTGAGATTCTACTATTTAAATTGGATGCAGACGATTTTGGAATTTAAAACCGTGTGTGATCTTGATCTGACAAAGTTTTGGTAGTATTGTGTTTTGACCTTTGCTGAAAAGATGGTGGAAGTTTGCTTGATGTATCAAATGTGAATATATGCATACTTACTTGACTTGTTTCAAGTTATTTCAATCGCATAAGCACAGGTCACTTATCTCAGCTGTTGGGACCATTTGATGTGAGGCATAATTCCAGTCTTTCAGGCTCTAATTCTACGGAATGAAAAACTGCAAGCAGGCGATGAAGCTTACATTATCAGTTTGTCGAAAAATTATTTTTTCACGTAGATACCCGTTATAATCATTCACAGATTTCATTAATACCTCGTTCTGTTTTTCTTTGTTTTATGCAGAATCTCATCCTCTGAACGTTTAGTGTATCCCTCAGCCGTTTGCCTCTTAATTCTAATTCTTAATGACAGATAACTAAAAAAGCTCATTGTCAAAACCACATTGTGAATACATCAACAATATGTTTTATTAACGCCTTGAAAACATTGAAATAAGACAAATACTAGCATAATAAATTAACTGAGATGAAGAAAAACAATAACAATCAAAATAACGTAATTTTTGAAAAAATGAGAAAAACTCCCTCCACTAACTGCTAAATTGTCAACATTTATATGCGCATTAACACTGTGAAAAACTCTAGTCCCAGAAACGGAGGAATGCATGACTTGTTTTGACCGAATTATCTGAGATTCGGGATTACACTGAGTCCATGCTTCTAAAGCAACCATAGTTCCGGCTTCGTCAAGGTCAAATGGGGACAATGGCAACTCCATGAAAAATGTATAGTTTTCATGGTGTAGTTTAACTGTGATTAAAGTCCTCGATTTCGTTCCGTTGTTTCGTGCATCTCTTTTTTCGTACAATACCTGCAAAAGAAGGAAATTTTATTTTTAACGTTACTGACTTTTTGAACAGCGATAGAGGGACATTCTTCACCTTACATCGAACATGTATGAGGTTCTCACAGCTACGATGAGTGACATCGTTTAAATTATATATATATATATATATATATATATATATATATATATATATATATATATATATATATATATATATATATATATATATATAATATTGGTAATTCGAAAGATTCTACACCATGTCTCCAACGTCGCAAGTTGTCAGTCTCTGATACTAGTGACTGACTGTGTTAAGATTGCAAAGTGTCCCTGTATCAAATAATGACGTTTAATAGTATCTCGAATAAGTAAATATGTATGAGCAGATCTGAACCAGTCAACTGGTTAAGACCGGTTTAATTAAGTTTCAACTTACCCATCTAAAAGAAACCGTAGGAACAATTGTAAATGTATAAATCGCAAACAAGCGGAGTAGAGAATGAGGATGTAACGAAAGCATTTCTAGAACAAAAGTAAATTCTAACTCACCACAATTACATTTGAGTTTCGAGATTGCATTATAATCTATGTATTGTGGATTGAGTCACATACAGCGAATCTAAGATATACGACCGATCAATAAATAAACATCCCGAAGGTTCTTGCTGTCTTTCTTGTTATTGTGGACTCCATAAGAAAATCAAGAAACTACTAGTTCAATAAATCATTTACTGAGATAAGTTATATGAGATCTAGGAAATATACATTTCTAAATCCAATATGAAACATAGTCGACTAGTAATTAAATCGCAGGGCCCAGAAAACATTTCACAATAAATGAAATCATTCTAGTTATTTACTACAATAACAAAACATAAACTCCCTCAATTTCAATAATGGGCTACATCATCAATCGATACACACTGTAGACCAGACCCTCGTTAAGATAACTAAGGAATACAACAGAAGAGAAAAATGTGTCTGCCTTCTTCAGAACTGGTGGCCGATATGTCGAAACCGATCGCCTTTACTGATCACTGTCATCTCACCTCTGCAAGAGCGGGTTCGAGTCTCAGGCTCAACCAATGTGAGTGTGCGAGAAAGCTGCCAATATTTTCTGTGGGTGGGTGGTTCATATTGGGATTTTGTCCAGGTTCTTTCCTCCACCAGTTATACTGCCACCATGTGTAGAATATATTGCGCTGAGAAATGGCGTTAAACCCACAAATAACAAGAAGTTAATGATTTCAAACTCAGAGTACAAAACTTCGACAGTTTGTTTAAAAAATTGCATGGTTACGAATCAAGATGCAAAAGATTTTTTAGTTTGCAAAGAATCAAAAAGGGCTTAGAAGGAATTGATTAGGATCTCGAACAAGCGAAATTCGACATTGTAGCAGGCACAATGGAAAAGAATGCTCTCTTCAAATAAAGATCTCAGCTACGTTGATCAGCTTAGGTACACAAAGAACAAGGGAAATGTCTTGTTTAGAATAATGTGTATCAAATTTTCGGTTTCTTGCTGGCATTGGTAAACTCAGTTTTATAGATCATGAACAAGCAACGACAATGTCTGGACAAAGGCAACGTCGGATATCATGCAAAGGAAACTGAATGTATAACATTGCAACAACAATAACATTCCTGCAATGTTTCAGGTCATGCTTTGTCGCGCGTTTTTGTTTATTATAAATGTCTCACGCAAAAACATAAAATTGATAGTTACAACTCATTATTAGACTCCGTTGCAACTGTGTCGTAATGTAACAGCTGCTGTGTTGCTTATTAGGGCCACCATTTAGAATGTCTGTAGCAGTACATGTTATCTTGTTGTTATAGAACACAGTTGTACATATTTCTTGGTTATGTTATAACACACAGCTTTACATGGTATCATACTCTACACTGACTGGTTGCGATTTATAAATTTACAAGTGTTCTATAGATGTTACCGTATATGGAGCATGAGGAAGCTTAAAAGTATTTTAACCAGAAAATTGTTTCAGAACTGTTTAAACATATCTACTCGAATATTTCAAACTGTGGTAACTTAATCCTGATTGCTCCATTACCAGATAGATCGAGTGGTTAAGAGATAGATAGATAAAGATAAATGAAAAGGTCATACTCATTTAGAGCTAAATTGATTTTGCGGGTGATTTTATATGAAGAATCCAATTTGTAATTAAGAAGAAGAAGATAAAGAACTAGGAGGAGGATGACGATGACAACGATGATGATTATGATGACGATTTTGACGATAAAACAAGTTAGATACAGCGTGTATAGATAGAACAACTGGTAGGAACCAAAGTAGACGCACAGAGAGAGAGAGAGAGAGAGAGAGAGAGAGAGAGAGAGAGAGAGAGAGAGAGAAAGAGAGAGATTATTTCATTGTTGGCGTTAACATTATGACATTAAAACATGACTAACAATGAATTATATTTGTACTGTGGAGAAACAATCCGTCATCTTTGCTTTCCGAATCCATGAAAATTATTTTCACATGGTCAAATGTAAGAGATTTATTCGCAAAAAGAAATCATTTGAACAAACACACAGTTCCTAAGAAGGGCTGTGGTGCTCCAGCGAAGGACAACTATGATAATGTTGTATGTTACGGTTGATAATGTGGGAAAATACTGAGCAGTATTGGACAGGGTCACGACACGAAAAGAACATTTGTATATTTAGAGAAATACATATTATAGACATATAAAAAATTCATGATAAGTTTTTGTTTTAATTGCAAGAATTCCCACTTCTAAAACATAGAGGAACAAGGATTATAGTGAATACGTTCTAGATGGCATGACGTCGAGGTCGAGGTCAAGGTGGGTCCACAAAATTCCCAAAACCTAGAGAAACAAGGATTGTAGTGAATGCATTCTAGATTAGATGGCATAACGTTGAAATCGAGGTGTGTCCATATTCTTTATGTGTGCTATTTTCTTAGGTTTGCATTTGCGTATGGTATTACCTTAGTTATGAGTCGATCTTGATGGTATATAGACTTAAAATACGTCACTAAAAGCAGCAAGAGTTTCCTAAATTCATCCATTTTGCGAGAATCTAAACCCGTGTTTCTTTGTTTGCATTCTGAAAAAGAGACACAGCATACATTAAGAAAACCCGAAACACATGTTGATTTTGGAACAAGTTAGTGAAAAGTCTTAAACTGAAATCAAAGCCAGTGAAATTTTTTGTTTTGTATGCAATAAAGAATGTTAATGTTCCCTTTCATAAACCTTTATTATATTAGATAAATGAAACACTTAATTACTATCTTTAACTTTGTATACGGACGAAAAACTGAAATGTAAAATTACATAAGGCGACACGAGGATGGCTCAACGTGTTAACTTACTGTAATGACCGTCCATAAGGATTTAATTTGAAACCTCTCTCTCTCTCCATCACTCTTTAAAAAAACAAATCCCGATACATAAAGGGGCGAATTAAATAATTTCTTTATTTTCTGAGTAGTCTTGTTTATAATTTAATTTTCTGAAAGAAAGACAGATAGAGAGAATGAAAAAAAAAATGCAATCGGCAGATGTCCACTAAGCTCGTCTGGATGCAAATAATGTAAATCATATACTCTACTCCATGGAGAGATGGGAGAAAAAAGAGTGGTGTTCCATTATTAAGTCACTCACTATACTGCTGTACCTTACATAGCCCTGGTTGAACAAGATCTCTTGAACTGGATTAAGTTATGGCATTTATACTTAAATAATTTCATTTCCATTCAATACCTGGAAGATGAAAAGCGCAATATCGTAGTTTTAAGTCATTTAATGTTTAATATCGGGGGCGGGGGGCGCGTAATCACCCATTATGACGCAGCTTGTAACATACACCGGCACAATAAGACCTCACTTACAAGATGGTGCTCACTTATAGATCTAATTAAATATGCAGCTAAAATGCAAAACCAGGTATTTGCTTTGTTCTATGCCGGCTGACATAACAAGTTTGATACGGTGCATGGATACGTCTGGACCATTATGTTGAGACGTATTCACAGCTTTATCAAACGAGTTCTTTTTCCTGACTCGGACAAAACAAGAATGAATGCAGTGTGGATTTTATTAGAGATTAAAACTTCCTCTGTGTAGCTATTTCAGCTGCACTGTATTAAATAAATTCAAACCACGGTGGGATTTAGAAATGGTTGGTTGGTTATTTGAATTATAGTGGCGTTCGCACATAGGTGCATGTGCAAAATTGTAATGCCGGCACCGCAGGCTGATAATTATTCCTGGGGGAAGGAATTTGAGCACATACCCCAGGCGTTAATACACACAATGAGTGGTGTTAATTTAGCCTCAGGTCGTGGGATTATATAGTCCCTAACGCATTGAATGTAGGGCTTTCATAAGTGGGAATGGACCCAACACGCACTCATGTTAAAATAAGAATTTGTCAGTCTGTCTACTGAGCCAGGTGTCTACCAAAGCAGCATGTGACGCACGCCGCGATTGGTCGCTGCTATGACGTATCATCAGAACACCTAGGTTTAGACGGGTGGAAATGGTTCCGTCGTGGTACAGGAAGTCCGGAAGAGGCACAGGAAGAGAGGTACCCGGCAAAAGGCGCAAACGCACGGAGTCCTGAAACGCCAGCCCATACTTAGCAAAATATGGTCTAGTTATTTTAATGGACAATAAGAGTACCACTAATGTGTAAGCCACCAATGCAATTAATCAAATCAACTGAGTCAAAAACTTTCTCAAATGATTCATTCACAAAGTTGGAATTTAGTGTGCAGAGTGTACATACAATTACTAATAAATACTAATCAGCGTAGTCAAAATGACCCGTACATAGTTTGTATCACGCATAATGAAAATCGAAGACTAAACATTGTTTATGGTAGTAACCAAACGGATCATGCTAGAATATTAAAATAGAAATATTATCAAAAGCAGTTTCCCAGCCAAAATGTAGACCACATCATTCACCTTTTCAATTCTGGCAGGTAACTGAACCTTTTCCACATCGAGATAAAACCGGGGTCATCAGAAGTAAGGCAGCACCTGGTTCACAGAGCTGCTATCGTCAGTCCACCAATAAATGGACTGCTAACGCCCAAGCTGGTAATGTGCTTGCATACTGGAGAGTAAAGTTCCTTTTTAACTACAGTAATATTTCCTCTTTTGTTCAATATGAGGAGACTCGCTGACATGCAGTTATCACCGGACTTCTATCTTTGTTCTTCCACAATTATGTGGTTCCCTGTGTCCGCACGTACAGCATGTTATCCCATGCACACACATACCACTCCGTCAAGGTACCAGCCAGATCTACAATGTTAATCTCTCAATGTCGCCAAAGTAACCACTATCATTCCTTCATGCAGGCGGCTTCCCTCAGTGAAGTAACTCAGCAGCAATCTAAACTATACACGACTACAACATAGTCCTTGTAGGGCTGGTGGTTCATTCTTCTCCATTCTAAATGGCAATTCCTGGCCACACGTAGTCGCTAGAGTTTACTGCCCTTCGATGTTCACTCATCGAAGTCTCCAACCCACATGATGAATATGGGATTTATAAATTGCGATTCATGCGTATACAATAATGACACGCGTACGTCAAAGAAGACATTCAAGTAACTCTAATCTAGAATTGTGTTACTGAAATACGGACAAAACAGCTGTATTAAACGCCAGATCAACCACGTAAGATTAAAATGTATGTAATAAATACTTCTGTTCCTGGGGAAAGCATACTGGTATACCAGATGGACGTCAGAATTGTTTAAAGTCATCCCTTTTAGTTAGATACCCATTAGCTTTATATCATGTACCTGACATTCAATAGAGATGTTCGATCCATTGTTGCTTATGACACACCGGAATTGGCCCTATTTAGACGCTTTACCGGACTTTCGCTCATCGATATTCTTAGACTTGCCAAATCGAACCATTATAAATGCCAGTAACTTTTGAATTTCATTTACATTGTAAATGCAGCCTTATTTAGAAAGCGTTATAGATGGTATATTATAAATACAAAAACCACATTAGTGTTTTGTTCCGAGTTGGGTGAAAGAACTCCTTTGATATGGCGAATTAACGCGTCTCAGCCTGACCACCTTGACGTATCTCGTTCTTCTGGCAGAACAATAACACAATTTACTTTTGTGTATATATCAAGTTTTACTCAGAGTTTAGCTAGTGCCATACAAACACGACATAAAATCAACATATCGATCTGAGCGTGAAAAACAGGTCACAATGACCTACCATTTTGTACCGAGATATAGTAATCCTGCTTATCTATATCTTACACAAAGACGCAACAAGGCTGCCGACCTGTGCTGTCCGGGAAAGGCATCGAACCCCCAACCCTTAAATTAAGGGTACATATGAGCTACCGCCGCCCGTGTACACATACCAAATGTTAATGCAGCATAAGCGATAGTGTGAAATATGTATAACGCATGCACATGCATACTCTCTCACACACACACACGAGAGAGAGAGAGAGAGAGAGAGAGAGAGAGAGAGAGAGAGATTTGAGAATTAGGTACCTGAATGATTAATCAAATGAAGCTTTGTACAAATACGGTATGCACGGTCGTTATATGTACTGCACTACACTTCCTAAAGATTACGTTTTCATCGATTATGTAATCTCTTGTAATAGGACGTGTATTTGTATTTCTTTAAAGATTTCCATTTGCGTTACAGTTTTATTTGATGTAACTGCTTGATTGATGCTGCCAAACAATTTGAATATTGACAATGAAGACAGCTGAGTTTCGCATCACTAGAGTGGAGACGGCAGGGGGCTGGTATGTGTGTGTGCGTGTGTATACGCTTGCTTGTTTACTGGTGGCCTAGTGGTTATATCGTCCGTCTCGGATGCGGGAGGTCGTCGGTTCGATCTCCAGCTGAGTCATACCAAAGACTTACAAAAATGGTACAAACAGCTGACTCGCTTGGCGCTCAGCATTAAGAGGTTAGTGTTAAGACTGGTCGGCCTGGTGTCAGGATAATGCGACTGGGTGGGACATCATTGTACATGTCTGCGGCATGATGCCCCAGTGCTAGACATCACTATAAACTGTCACACCGCAGACATCGTAGCGATATGACTAACAAAATTTTTAAGCTACGTTAAAAATCCAAATTACACACTCAAACGCATGATTTCAGCTGTAAAATAACTAAATAATGTAGCATGATAGCTCTCGCTTTCTTGGCGATTGACGTACATAGGAATGTGAAAGCCGAAAGCCGTCAGCAGATATTGAATACGACACCCTACGCTTTCTACAACACTACCATAGCACTATGTAAAATTAGAGCAGATACGGATGCGTGTGCATCTTTTTTTTATCTTTCTCATTTTAGAGGCAAGGTGAGGGCGGACGTCTATATTTTATCACAGTTCTGATGTGGTTAGTAGTTGCCACTCTCAAACACCCTATTAAGCCAACCTCCTCCCAGTGCCCCGTTTCGGCACTTTTCTAAATTGATACATACGGTCATGTCACTGAGTTTGAATTTCACTTCCTAGTAAAAAAAGCTTAACTAATAGCTGGGTTACTTGATACTTTAAGTGCGGCTTTCTTCGGAGGTGTTTCGCAACATATTCCCGGGAATCTGTGATGCGTCATGCAAATCAGTAAATCAATAAATATTGAATTTAATGTAAATGCTTTAGATATAAACGAGAAAGTACCGTGTTTGCAAATTCGGTCTATTTTCGGGTTGTTGAAGTTCGACAACTATTTGCTTCACAATCCGGTAGAAATTAAATAATCTGATATGTAATAATAACAACGGCTCAAAGTGATATCATGTATGTTCACCCGTGTGTATCCGATGGTCTAGTCAATAAATAACCTGTTCGTAAAACACCAAATCGGGACGTTCGTCAGCACGTACTTTCTGTACTTTTTTAAATAAGGTTCAATTTAAAAGCACTGTTGCTCGTTGCCTGTGCACCCTTTGTCCGTCGACATATCTTGGTTAAAGCCCCAATGATATTCCCCGGTTGCCCCCCCCCCCCCCTCCTCGGCCCTGAGTATCGGAGCTGTTGTGTGCCCTGGGAAGGAAGCTTTACTCCAAAACTTAATCCAAATGATATAATCGTACATACGTAGATGTTTCTTTGCAAAAACAAAATATACAACAGTTTTTTTTAATAAAAAAAATAGCAGTAATTACCTTCTCTGTATTGTCTCATACGACATATATCCATTTCGTGCAGACTGTTTAAGCATTTGTTGTGCCTGTGACAGGCCGGATATTGTTCTTCAATGATGGAGTTACATATTCTCTCAATTTCAGATCTATTATGTTCATCGACGCATTCATACATCAAGTTCAGACGTCTCCTCAAAAAGTCCACATCGCTTGCAAACAAGATATTCAAGGTCCTACCTGCTGCTTTGTTCAACACTGGAATGGTGATAAAAGTTTAAGTATAAAATATATATCTTCCGATTGATTTGCAAACATTAAAAGAGAGTAAATAGAGATATGACTTGTATCAGTAAAATGTATATATGGATATAATGTTTTGTTGTTATTTCTAAAGCATTTTCCAGATATCATCTGAGAGCACTTTTAAACCCCTTTCATATATTAATCGGACTGTATACTGACCAGTGATTTAGTCCATGACTGTCCACGCCAGTAAATGTTCAGTCATCCAGAATAAAGTTATAACATCTGACTGACTGATCTGATCTGGTTGAAGGGTACATTATTCATTCTTCTGACACGGATGCATGCGTTAACTCCGCGATTCCTAATCACCGTCCCTGCCTAATGGTTTAGGTACTGCATCTAGAGCAAACCTAGGTCAACCATATTCATACTGAATTCATTATATCAGTTTCATTTCATGCCACAAATCGATATTTTTGAAGACTGTGTATGTATTTGTACATAAGATAATTTGGGTGTAAAACCTCCATAAGATGCAGCCGCAGTTATCACGAATTATCAAACACGCATGTTTCAAATCCAGTTTTATAGATGTTGCATTTAAAAAATGAACGGTTACAAGTTACAATAGAGTATATATGTGCCTAATTCACGTGCAGGTTTATTTATGAGATATTGTCATTTCATGCATCAGATTCTGAATAAAGCATTATGCAGTCCAGGCTCGAATAACATGTAAAGTACATGTACACCTAATTATGTCAACATGTCCCCCCCCCCCCGATATATAATATTTACTACACTTAACTTAAAATACGTCGTATGTAGGTCACAATCATCAGCTGCCCGAGTCCAATCAGGTCTGACAGCATTAATTCGGAGCCTTCCCCAATTCCATAACCTGGGTCAAGTCATTCCACAGTTCCACAAATTAGGTCAGACCATGTCACAGTTCCATAAACTGGGTCAAACCATTGCACTTTTCCACTGATTAGGTCTGAACATTCCACAGTCCCACATACTGGGTCAAGCGATTCCACAATTCCACAAAGTGGGTCAAGCGATTCCACAATTCCACAAAGTGGGTCAAGCGTTTCATTCACTAATCACTATCATCCTGGTTAATTTCTGATAATTTTGCGATTAGAAATTGATCTTTTGTTTTGAATAATTTACCACATAACGTGACCATAAATTAAAATCATAGACAGTACATGATTTAACATGGGACATATATCATTTGGGTAACAATAGCAAATATTATATACCCCGCATGGGATTGTTTCCCTCCTGTTATTCCAATATTATCCTTTATAACTGTGTTTCCTAAGTTTGATATATGACTACTTTATGATTACATATATTGATAATGAATTCATGCAGCTTATGATTTAGACATTTTTGTAATAGCTTGTCATTTTATTTCCAGGATCAGCTAGTTTGTTTTTTCGCTATTTTCTAGTTCCCCTTGAGGTTGATTTATAATACGGCAAATAACATTGATGAACTGAAACATCTACTTCATCTCTAGTCCTTAGCACACAAAATTACTAAAGCTAACATAATTAAATAAAAAAATTACGAAAGGTTAGGTCTAAAAGAAACATGAGAATAATATGTTGACACAGATTCGTCCTAATATCCATATATATTTCACACAAACAGGTAAGGAAACAATGGCAGACAGACAAAGAGACAGACACACGGACTGTTAGACATAGTGGACTCAAAATGTCCTGGAAAATCTATAGAAGCGTGTAGGCACAGAGAGAGAGAGAGAGAGAGAGAGAGAGAGAGAGAGAGATTCGTGTTTAGGAAGAATATAACGCTTTTGTCAACAACTTTAAACATTGACCTTGATTAACAGTGATTAGGTAAACTGCATCCAGAACTATTTGACTGAATTGAAAATATTTACTAAACGACGATGAACTCATTATCAGTAGATGTTAATAGCATGTGTGCATATAATTTAATCTCTGGTAGCAATGATATACGTACAAAGAAGTTTATTCCATGTTAGGAATGACATACATACCAAGAAGTTTATTCCATGGTAATTTCCTTATCATTTCTTTGGATTGCAAAGGCTCCTTCCCTAAAGTGGTCAATGATAAATCTTCATTCCGCTCGCGACACACAATAGATCCACAAGAAATTAAGCGTAAATGAATTACAGCAATATAGATCAATATAACTTGTATTAACATAGGTGACATGTTACCAATTGTATTTCATAATGGTTAAACCTATGCAAAATTCAATATTCTAGACGCTCCTGAGCTTCTTGTGCGAGAATTAAACTGGCTATCTGTGCACATGTAGTTTTATCATACCCATTCTATAACTACCACTTTGAACCCGGAAGTCAAAGCTAGTAAGGGGATTCCCCTGGTGCGCCTTGATATACTCAGAAGTTGGGAAACTAGAAGATACCGTTTACCTTTGGGGGTTGCAGTGGCCTGTAAACGAGCCAGGGAGATATATATAAATATATATATATATATATATATATATATATATATATATATATATATATATATATATATATATATATATATATATATATATATATAGAGAGAGAGAGAGAGAGAGAGAGAGAGAGAGAGAGAGAGAGAGTACTGCATCACTGGCCTGAGTCTATTAACAACAAAAATTCCAAATGCTCTCTCTCTCTCTCTCTCTCTCTCTCTCTCTCTCTCTCTCTCTCTGTTATATATGTTAGCTGTCTAGCCTGAAAAAAAATACTTCCATACGAATGCTTCCCCCCCCACACACACACACTGTAAATCATAAATATATTGGGGATAACAATGCGTTTACACACACACACACACACACACACACTGTAAATCATAAATATATTGGGGATAACAATTTTGTGGCTTGGTAGTAAACGTACCTGGTGATACACTGTTTGCCATCTGGACAGCACTGATATATATGTCCTGGAGGATTAAATATTTTCTATATATTATATGTGTAAGCCGCGTAAGTAACCAAACTGTGTGTGTGTGTGTGTGTGTGTGTGTGTGTGTGTGTGTGTGTTTTCTTCTGCCAGTTCAAACAATTATTCTGGAGGAGGAAGTAATGATCGTACGGTATAAGGTATCCGGTGTCGTAGATCACTAGTACATATATAACAAAGGTACCTGTATGTAAATGCAAGATACCTAACTGTTCTATACAAGAATGGCTATATACCTGTAATATAATTAATAAAAAGACATTGAACCGGTTTCAATACTTATGAGGTGTTATGTATGAAACTTCTAATGTACATGAAATGCGTCATGGCGACCAGGAAATAGAAAATGATGGAATAGTCACTCAATACTGTTGTAAACTGAGCTTTGTCACCCCACACTCATACCCTTACTTTGATGCTTTGATTGTTCTTTTACAATGGCTACAATTTACTCAACAGTTAACAATCTAGAATAAATGTTCCATGCAGTGATAAAATATTTTGTTTTTCATATATAATGATTGCCGTGACTTAAACCATTGCACTAAATTTCCGAAAATTTAGCGAACTTGAAAAGAAACTGATAACTGGCCAGATATTTTGTTTGTCAGAAATGGCAAAGACAAAGCGTAGCATTAAGTTTTGAAATTGCACCAGACTTTAGAGGACTGAAAATAATTACTCTTTAAAGCGGGTCCAAAACTACATTGACAACAATCCATATGGACATTTGTAAATTTGGTAAATACATATCCTGACTATTTAGAATCTCAAGTACGATTCGCTATCTCTCATATTTGCCTAAGAAAACACGGATGCTTCTGCTTTCTTCGCTTTTCAATATTCCCAATCTAGCATCTGGGGGCAAAAGTAAGTGAAACAATAACGATTTTGGGCGATAGACGGTACTACTTTGCTATAAAGAAGCAATCATATCAAAGTTGTAATATATCTGTTTAAGTCCAGAAATAACCTCTGATGTTCTTTTAGAAATACACATACATTTACTGGTTTCTTGATTCGTCTCTGATATAGTTAATCCCATATGTTGTGATAGAAAAGGTCGTTAACTTTCGATTAGGACTTTGTCCCTTCTGCTGCCATATTGTGCCATGTGAACAAAAGTAGTCCCATATGTAGTTCTCAATGGTAGCAAACTATATATATATATATATATATATATATATATATATATATATATATATATATATATATATATATATATATATATATATATATATATATATATATATATATATGTGTGTGTGTGTGTGTGTGTGTGTGTGTGTGTGTGTGTGTGTGTGTGTGTGTGTGTGTGGGTTCCAAGGGTTGTTATCGCAGGGGGCGGATGTGGGAGAGAAGCACCCACTTCCCTTGGAAATCCCCAAATGGCTTGCGTCTGATAGAGCCTTTGACAACCAAATCCAGCTCCAGGCCTTCACGAGTGGCGGAACCTGTTTAAACTCACTGGAGAAGGGATAACAGGTGAGTTTCTGGGGCCTAAAAACCAGACGCTTCAGGCAGATGGGGCTAGTTAACCTTGGGTGGTCGCCCATCTAGGAGAAGGTAAACTCCGATTTCAAACCTTCGCTACCTTGCGACTATACCCTCTCATGGGAAAGGCTAAGGGAGTAAACCCCAACAGAAAATCAGGAGACGGAGTCCCTAAGACGACTTGGCATTGCTCTCAGTGTCATCTCGGCAACTCCGGATGATCTCCAGACAATCAGCGATGTTCGAAAAACTTCAGTCATCAACGACAAAACTTGCAAGACTCCAGGTCGTCATCGCCTCACTAAATGAGACACGGCTACCAGATTCCGGGTCCCTTAGAGAAAAAAAAAACTACACGTTCTTCTGGCAAGGAAAGAGCTCCGACGAGGCAAGGGAATTTGGTGTTGGATTCGCCGTCAGGAACACTCTGCTGGGGATGATAGAACCCTGTCAATAAGGAAATGGAAGACTACTATCCATCCGTCTCCACACTTGATCAGCGTTTACGTTCAACACTAAGCGCCACCGCAGATACCAAGGATGAGTTCTGTGACGGGTTAGACTCGCTTATCGAAAACATTACCAAGGAAGAGAACTTGATATTACTGGGCGAATTCAATTCTAGAGTTGGTGCCGACCATGACTCTTGGCCTTCCTCTCTCGGCAAGTTTGGTGTTGGGAAGATGAATGAGAACAGGCAGAGTCTCCTAAAGATGTGCTCGTAATACGACCTCAGCATCACTAATTCACTATTTCAGACAAAGCCACAACATAAAGTGTCTCAGAGGCATCCCCGGTCCAAAACACTGGCACCAGCTGGACTTGATCATTACAAGATGGTCTACCATGAAGTGTATGCTTCTTACCCGTACCTTCCACAGCGCTGACTGCGACACCGACCACTTGATGGTGTGCTGCAAAAGGAAGCTTCAGTCGAAGAAGTTCCATCGCTCTAGACAAGAGGGCATACCACGCATTGATGTGAGCAAAACGTCATATTCATACAATGATGACGAATTTACATATGACCTCTCCAAGACCTTTGATTCAGAACCTCACAACGGCAGTGCCAAAGAGAGATGGCTCACATAAGAGAGACTGTATACAGCACAGCCACACGGACCTTTGGTAAAAAGCAGTCAAAGTAGAGCGCCACAGTGATCACGTGGAATACAAATGTTTCCCCTGCCTGAAGACACTACAGGCATACATGTCTACCGGAAGCAAAGTGCAGAGGTTAGCACGGCAGTGCGCCAATGAATACTGGCTTCAGCTCTGTCAGAGCATCCAGTCAGCAGCAGATATCGGAAAGATCTGAGGCATGTACGATGGCATAAATAAAGCAATGGGACACACGAAGAAAGTGACAGCACCACTGAAGTCGGCAGCAGGTGGTACCATCCACAACAAGGGCAAACAGATGGAGCTTTGGGTGGAGTACTACTCTGAGCTGTACTCACGAGAGAACCACGTGATCAAAGATGACCTCAACGCCATTGAAAACCTCCCTCTCATGGCTGAACTGGACGAGAAACCTACTGTAGCCAAACTAAAGAAGTCCTTAGAGAAACTGTCCTTAGGTAAAGCCCCAGGGAAGGATGGTGTCTCACCAGAAGTCATCAGGTGCGGCTGGAGCGTGCTGCTCACACACCTGCACGACCGCCTCTGCCAGTGTTTGGATGGGGCTGCATTGCCTCAGGACATGAAATAAGCCAATGTAGTAACCCTGTACAAGAACAAGGGCGACATAAGCGACTGCAATAACTACAGGGGCATATCCCTTCTCATGATCGTGGGTTAAGTCTTCGCACGCGTCATCCTGAACAGACTGCAGACGCTTGCTGATGCAGTGTATCCAGAGTCGCAGTGCGAGTTCCACGCAGAGAGGTCCACAATCGACATGATCTTCTCCGTCAGGCAACTGCAGGAGAAATTCAGAGAACAAAACATGGCCTTTATAGACCTTACCAAGTTCGATCTGGTCATCAGACACGGACTTTACACATTCCTGACAAATAGTGGGTGCCCTCCAAAGCTGATAAGCATGATTAAGTCATTCCATGATGACATGAAAGACACAGTGCAGTACGATGGCGCAACGTCCGACCCCTTTGACATCCGCAGTGGAGTGAAACAGGGCTGCGTCCTTGCCCCTACGCTCTTCGGCATCTTCTTCGCTGTCGTGCTCAAGCACGCCTTTGGGACGTCCTCAGAGGGGATCTTCCTGCACCCGCGATCGGACAGCAGACTGTTCAACCTGGAACGACTGAAGGAAAAGAGAAAAGTGCATGAAGCGACCATCAAGGACATGCTCTTCGCAGACAATGCTGCTTTAGCCACGCACACAGAAGCTAAGATACAGCGCATAATGGACCGCTTTGCTAAAGCATGCGATGCGTTTGGTCTGACCATCAGCCTAAAGAATACAAACGCGATGGCTCAGGACGCGGATATCGTAAGCATAATCATCAACAACTACGAACTTGAGGTAGTCAGTCAGTTTACCTACCTCGGCTCTACCATCACCAACAACCTCTCGCTAAATTCTAACCTCAACAAGCTTATTGGAAAGGCATCAACATCTCTCCCCAGGTTGTCGCAGAGTGTGGAACAACAACATGCTGACCCTAAACACTAAATTCTCCGTGTACCTAGCCTGCGTGATAAGCACTCTCCTATACGCCAATGAAACTGGAACTCTGAACGCCTCACAAGAGAAAAGACTGAGCGCCTTTCCCATGCGATGCTTCTGGCACATACTGGGGTTGACCTGGAGAGATCGAGTAACAAACAAAGAGGTGCTTGAACATGCCTAAATTCCCAACATGGTCCCACTCCTCCGCCCACGTCTTATCAGATGGCTGGGCCATGCACGTCAGATGGATGACGGACGGCTCCCCAAAGACATTCTTTATTCGAAACTTGCCTCTGGCAATAGGTCGATCGAACGGCCACATTTCCACTTCAAGGACGTCTACAAGCGCGACATGAAAGCCCTTGGCATCGATGTCAACAACTGGGAAGAGCTTCCTCTAGACAGGTTCAGCTGGCGACATGCTCTGATCACTGGTCTGAAAGCCGGCGAGGACAAGCTATGCTTGCTAGCTGATGAAACGTGATCGCAAAGGAAAGAAAAGCAGTTCCAACCCATACCAGACTCAACCTTCAAGTGCAGCAAATGCAGCAAGGACTGCCACTCCCGTGTTGGCCTACATAGCCATAGCAGACGCTGCACAACCATCAACCGGGACATCTCTCATGTGCGCACTTTCATCGTCTCTCGAGACTAACGGATGCCAACCATGTGTATATATATATATATATATATATATATATATATATATATATATATATATATATATATATATATATATATATCGAGGTTTCTTAATCAACGTGACGTAAAGGGCCTAGGATGTCCTGATCGGATGATGGAGGCTGCAAGCTGCACCCCAAACGAACTTGGTAAACAACATTACTGCCCTGACTGATCATTTGAACATTTAACCACTGGGTCAGTCTCGTTTAACAATTTCAAATTTTATATGGGATTCGATTTTCAGAGAAAAAGAATTTCCCAGGATTTAGCACAGATATTAATGGTTATTTAAAAATGACCTCGAATATGTTACGCATCGTTAAAAGAAATTTTAGTTTCCTTTTCTGTTGTACGATTGAATGGAGTAATTCAGATTATAGGGTATACATCTAGGCCCTATTTCAGATGCGAATTTATCAAAATGCTTATAAATCTGCTAGGTCAATTTCACTTCCTGGACTTGAAAGGTAAAGTGTACAAATTGAGCTGATAACAAGTTATTACTTTGATATATTTTGTAATTCGATTTTCTAGCGAAAATGGTTTATGCTTATTTTAAGAACTTCTTAAGATACTGTACTTTTATACTAATTCAGGCTGTTTTTCTTTGAGCATCATAGAGCAGTCATGTTGGTTAGCTGTGTTCTTAGATCATGTACAATGTATAAGTTCCTCTTATATGTGTGGCGCTGCCTAGAGAATTAGAATTTGTTTATAATGGCATTTACGTGCTCCTTTTTAAATAAGGTAAATAGTAATTAATAATTTGACTGTCTTTCTAAGTGGCATGCATGAAATGTTGATTAATAGTAAATGGGTGTAAATTGTACGCAGAATGTAACAAGACCAGAGTGCCAGACAGGTGATGTGTCCCACCATGTTGTACTCCACCACATCGGAGTACACAAAGATAAAATTGAGTCTTTCGTTCAGTTCTACCGGGGATGCAAAAACCCTGTAAAAATCCATATTGATGTTGATCGGACTCAAATTCCCTGTTACCATCTCTCGATGTCCACCCAAAGTTTCAAACAAACTACCATAAAGGTAATGGCCAACGTTTTGATATCCGAAAATTTCACTTTATGGTAATCAGTCTTAACACTTTTTGTGCCTCTCTTCAGGGCTTTGCTAAATGGGTCTTCATGAACCTGTCAACAATTTTGTCCACCAAATGTTGGCCGCTAAAATAATAGCCTGACGGAATTTTCGCAGGGTAGATGCTTTTGATGGATTATTTATTGATCGATTTATGATACCTGAAAATTTGAATGTATACATCGCCTGCTGCAATTGTTCGTTCTGGATTTCAACGGAAAATTCGGCTTTGCCTGAACCACTAGGTCCGGCAACTAACATGTTAAAGGGATGGAGAAGATACAAATACTCAGAACTGGTACGATCTAAGTGCTCGTCGATGACTTTGAAAGTGGATGAAGAGGGAGCAGAAACAGTAGAGGTAGCCATTGTCCAGGGAATGTCACTTTTGAGACGAAGACAAACAAGACAAGAATTTTATACCTTTCTCAGGACAAGTTTATTTATTTTACAAATAGAACAATAAGACAAAAACACATTAAAGCCAAATGTTTAAGTACAGCAATAAGAAACACATCAAAACGATTAAAGTAGAATATAAACAAGTCACTGTACAAGACGCTTTTGGTAACCAAGGTGTCCTAGGGACAGTGTGTAATGTTCTTACAGTCTCTACATTGGGTACATTCACACAGGGGTCCTCCCGGAATGGTCGTTAGGGACTGTCAATGACAGTACTGTCCTGAAGAGAGTGGTTGTCCTCAGTGACAAGTTCTTCTAGCACTGTCAGTAACACAGGTTTAAAAGTTATTTTTTTTTCACTGGACGTTTGAATTGAGGACCACAAGTCTTGGGCATAATGGACCACTTTTTTGGTCCACACCTCAAAATCCCAATTATTCCAGTCACGTACAATTGTTCAGTGAGGATGTAGGTCACAAGCTACACACACATCGTCGTACACACACGTCGTCGTAAGTAGTAAATGGGGATACCCTAGCGACAATGGGAATTAGCATTACAAACACGCCTGGGACAATCTGGCGACAAGGGAAAATTAACATGGAGAAAAATCGTGGGACAATCTGGCGACAAGGGAAATTAACATGGGAATAAATCGTGGGTCACTCTAGCGACAAGGGGAATTTAACATGGAACTATAGTGTGGGTCTGTCTAGCGACAAGGGGAAATTAACATGGGAATAGAGTTTGGGTTTGTCTAGGGACAAGGGGAATTGAATATGGGATTTTTTTTTTTAAATTTAAATTTAAATTTAAATTTAAAAAAAGGGGTAGGCAATGGAAAGGCTATCTCTTTTCGAGAAATATGGCTGGCCCTGAAAAGGGCCTTTGGGTTTATGTTAATATTAATATTAACATAGATGGCATCTGTCACATCTTCTTCTTCTTCTTCTTAAACTCCTTCTAACTGCCGGTCCATACACAAGTACCCTCTTGAGACATCCTTGTCTTTCTATGTAAACCCTCCTCATCCATTGACTAGTATCTGTCCTATCAACAACAGTCCACTTGGACCTGACATACATGAGCATGTCCGTCCTAAACATCATGGAAGACACAAGGGTGGATGACTCAACTGTGGTCCACATCTTGAAGCGACGAGAATAGGTGAATCAATGCAGTGAACTGCGCTTATTTATAGGTACAGGAAGGATTGAAACGGATTGAATTCATTCACCAATCCGAACACGCGTTACAAAATTCAGTCAGCTCGCATCCAATCCGAAGAGAGCAGTCTGTGACGTCACGTGGTCTATATAGATTCGTTAGCGCTTGTGTGCAGTCAATCTATGCGACAGTGATTCAACATGACGGAAACTCAGAAAACGATCCATTGGGGTGCACCAGCAGGGGAGACTGCCCAAGGGAACCCGGACTTACTTTCAGAAGAGGTACATTGGGATTTTGTGGATTTTCTTACCTCGCAAGAATTTGTTCCGGAACCTTCGTTACCTTCTTCATTACCGCAAGTGGAGAATTTTAGACAGAGACAGAAAGAAGAATTGGAGAAATTTATGCAACGACAAAAGGAAGCGGAACAAGCTTTTCTCCTACAGCAACAGCAACAAGAAGAGGTAAGAAAAAAACAGCAACAACAGCAAGAAGAAGTAGCACCAAAGAAACAAGAGGGTGAAAATCAAACGGCTACGGTACTGTTGGACATTTTAGCGGAGTTAAGAAGTCTGAAACAAATGTATCAGACTTCTTTATCACGACCGAAGAGAATACGACCTTCCCGAGCTAAACACGCCAACCCTGTGACTAAGCCTGTCGTACCACCCTTAGTGATTTCAACCCAATCATCAGAAGTAGGCCTTGGCCGTGGCAAAGGCTTAAGGCAGTTAAAGTTGATTGGTTAAACTCACCCCTACACCAAAATAAAAAGGCCCTTTTCAGGGCCACCCACATTTCTCGAAAAGAAATACAATTTCAATTTGCCAATAACTCAAAAATAAACCCCACCCATTTTACCCTTATAGTACGTGTCTGTGTATGAGTGCGTGAGTGTAGCTTCTTATTTTAAAATCAAAACTCAAAGACACTTACCTTATATCATTCATGTATTCTTTTATCCATTTTTTACAATCCAATTCACAGCACAACACTTTAATTAAAAGTTCATTGACTTCTTCTTTCTATTTGTTTAGTCTCTCTGTTTTTTGAATTTCTTCACCGTTTTTTCCTCATTTTCTTCCCTTCTTCTTTTCTTCTCCTGTTTCTTTGCTTCTTTTAAATAGAATTGTCTTCTTTCTTCCTCTGAAGAATCCCTCTCTTCTTTCGAAGAATCGCTCTCTTCTTCCGAAGAATCCCTCTCTTCTTCTGAAGAATCCTTCTTTTCTTCTGACTCCTCTTGTTTCTTTTTTGGGCAATCTGGAGACCAATGTCCTTTTTCTTTACAATAATAACAGATATCTTGACTTTTGTCTTTTTTAGCCCCTGCTTTTTTTCTTTTTTGACGGTCTGGACACTCTGAAGACCAATGCCCTTTCTTCTTACAGATATAGCAAGTATCCTGACTCTTATCTCGAAAGGAAGGAGAGTAGTCTGTCGGCTGGTCTGAAGAGAATTTTCTAATGACCCCTCGCAAAGCTCTGACGAAACGTTCGATTTGGCTAGTCTCTTCCATCGTTCTCCTCGGTTTGAGAGTGAAATGAATAGTGAAAGGACAAGACACACCCTTTTTATATAAGCTGGTTTGCCATGACTATAAATTAGTCTATGGTGTTTGAACTTGAGTCATTTGACGTTTTGCACTCAAGATGAAACGATCCTATTCATTCAAGAAGAAAGAAGAAGAAGAAAGTAAGAGGCAGAAACGTGATCTATCGCCTCGTACCAGGGCTGAAATCTTGGCACAAATTCATGCCAGTGATTTTGAAGAGGACATGAGTGAACCAGAATCCGAACCCTCTAAACCAAGTTCACCACCCTTAGTCAACCCTGAAAAGTACTATTCCATTCGAGAGACGGAAAAGCGCTCCTCTAGAAAATTTAGAACCACGGCTTACACCTACACGGTGAAGTTTAAAGATTTCAAGGCCGACGTACCCTTGGAGAAAGCAGAAGGGTTTATCACCGAGATGTGGGATTCTTTGCTCACCGCACTCAAGCGACAATGTCAACCCAAAGAAGACGATCGCTTGACACTATCCATAGATCACGACGGTTTGAAATCCCCTGTTTGGATCGAGTTTAGCAGACCCGCAGAACTAACCCCTTCCAAAATCATGGACAAGATTCAACACGTACAACAATCTAATGACCAGTTTGACATCACCGATGGTAAAGCCACACTGAAAATGGCCCACGTCTCTCTTCCTCAAGGGACAGGACGCAAAAAGATGTTATTGGTGGACAACCTTCGCAACACCAAAACAAGTCTCGTCCGAATTCACAACCCTCAAGACCAGATGTGTTTAGCCCGTGCCATCGTGGTGGGACGAACCTATGCCAACAAGAACGACACGGTAGAATGGAAAAGAACCTGGAAAACTATTCAATGATCCGATCGAGCCAAACAACGAAATGAAGCAGAACTCCTGTTACAACAAGACGGACTGTCCAAAGACACACCCTGTGGCATTCCTGAGATGCAAAAATTGCAAGATGCCCTAGCTCCACGCTACACCTTGAAAGTGCACCCTCAAAAAATGCGTGCAACTCTGTTGTTTCGAGGCCAAGATTTTAAGGACGGAAAATACATTCATGTCTATTATCACGATGAACATTTCGATACCATTACCAGTATCACTGGATTCCTGGGATACGGTTATTATTGTGAGAAATGTGACTATGGTTATAACAATCGAGAGCAACACAAGTCTTGTGGATGGAAATGCCCAGGATATTTGGCCTCTCCACCCTGTCTGAGCGAAGAACCAGTGCCTTGTTCAACTTGTCTGCGCACGTTTGTCAGCCCTACCTGTTACCAGCAACATCTGGGTTGCTTGCACAGTAGGTGTTGATACGTGGGTGACCCTTCTTCTTGGCGTGGTGCAGCTTCTTGGGTAATATTCGCACCTTGCTGGCCACCAGGGAATGGTCCGTGTCACAATCGGCACTGTGGTAGCTGCGGGTAAGGAGGACACTGGCCAGTTCTGCACGCCTGGTGATGACGAGGTCTAGCTGGTGCCAGTGGCGTGAACGTGGGTGTCTCCACGACACCTGGTGGATCTCCTTGCATTTGAAGAAAGTGTTTGTCACACATAGGCTGTGGGAGCAGCACATCTCCAGCAGTCGCTGACCATTCTCGTTGATCTTGCCCCTTCCGTAAAAACCGAGACAGGTGGACCAGGCCTCATGGTCAGCTCCCACTCTAGCATTGAAGTCTCCTAGTAAGTAAAGGCTTTCATTGTTGGGGATACTGGATATTGCCTGATCCAGAGCCTCATAAAACTTGTCTTTCTCCTCGTAGGTGGAGTAGAGGGTTGGAGCGTACACACTGAAGATGTTGACCGGGCCTAAGGATGTTGACAGCCGGAGGGCAAGGATTCTCTCAGTACCTGATGATGGAGGTTCAATGAAGGCGATTAGCGTGTTCTTGACGGCAAAGCCTACACCATGCTGCCTAGGTTCATCCAAGGGCTTCCCCTGCCAAAAGAATGTGTAATTGGCTTCCCTGATGGTGCCGCTGTCAGCCAGTCGGGTCTCCTGGAGGCAGGCAATGTCGATGTTCAGTCGGGAGAGTTCTCTGTCAATGACGGCAGTCTTCCGTGCATCGTCGATCTGCTGTAGGTCAGTGGTCAATCCAGGACACATGGTCCTGATGTTCCAGGTTGCAAAACGAAGAGTTGGAGTCTGTTTATTTCTTCTTTTAGTCTTTCCTGGTGCAGAGTTTTGTGGCCCACTTGTCGAGATGGTTCTCTAAGCTCCACGCACCCAGTGAAGCAGGCAGGCCATGGCGGGCAGCACCTTACTGACTGGGGGCTGCCCAGCTTGAGGCGGGCGGTAGCTGTCCAGTGAGACCTGATGATCTCTCCCACCGTCAGAAGTAACCCCTGGCGCCAAGCTCTACGTCAATCGAGCTTTGACTTAGAACCGGTAAACTGCTACTTCTCGTGTTGTGCCGACGCCGTACGACGACGCTGGAGTGTCCTCTCCAGTGGAGCTATGAAGCCTGGGCAGGGTGGTATGGAGAATCAGCTGTTGCCCATGCAGCAGATCCCCCCTCTCCACGCAGCTGGTGTGCCCAAGGGAACGACGAATGCCGATACAGCTTGGCACCAACGGCGTCGCAGGAGTTGCCGGAATGACGTTGAAGTCAATGTCATACCGCCTTAGGGACTCCATCTCCGGATTTTCTGTCGGGGTTTACTCCCTTAGCCTTTCCCATGAGTGGGTATAGCCACAAGGCAGCAGAGGTTTGGAATCGGAGTTTTCCTTCTCCTAGATGAGCTACCATCCAAGGTTTACGAGTCCCATCTACCCGAAGCAACTGGTTTTAAGGCGCCAGTGGGCCGCCTTCACCCCTTCTCCTGTTAGTAGAAAACATGGTCTGCCGGGCTTCAAATCTAAGCCACTCGCGAAGGCCAGGAGCTGGATTTTAGTTGACAGAGGCAGTAGGAGACGCAGGCCGTATGGGGCATTTTGGAGGGTTGGGGCGCTTGTCTCCCACTCCCACCCCGGGCAATGTCAACCTTAGACCACAACATTTGAAAACACAAGGTTCACAGAAGAAATGTGCTTGTCAACTCCTGAGATTGTGCCCTACGTGTGGACAAGGCATACTTACCAATAGTCCCAAGGCACACGTATGTCGAGGAAAGAAAAAATGTCACATTTGTCACCACATCGTGGACTTGGAACACGAATGTACGTGCAAAAATACCAACCCCCACCAGAGGAAGAGGACGGTCACAAGAAGAAAGGCAATTTCATCTTTTTCGATTTCGAATGAATGCAAGAGACCGGCATTCACATTCCTAATTTCTGCGTGGCTCATCGAGCGTGCGAGAAGTGCATTCAAGAACCTATCTTCAGTCATTGCCCTCACTGCAGCAAGATTCCTGGAGGACGTGAAAAAATCTTTCGAGGACCAAACACGTCAGCCGATTTTGCCCAATGGGTCTTAGACCCCATCGACAAGACTTGGAGCCAAGAGGACATCGAACGTTACGGAGATTGTCATCGTCATGCCACGGTGATGGCTCACAATTTCTCCGGATACGATGGACAGTTTCTTCTCAGATACTATACGGAACAAGGCACCGAACGTCCTAAAGTCACTTTGAACGGAGCCAAAATCATTTTCATGCAAGTGGGACAAGTAGAGTTTAAAGATTCGATGAGTTACTTGGCCATGCCTTTGAGTCGAATGCCTAAAACGTTTGGAATGACAGAAATGGCTAAAGGGTACTTTCCACACTTTTTCAATACGGAAGCCAATCAACACGCCGTTCTACCCCATTTACCTGAGGCTCACTATTACGACCCCGACAACATGCGTACCGAACAACGAGAAGCTTTCTACGCTTGGTACCAGGCTCATGCCTCTGACCCCTTCGACTTTCAGGAAGAAATGTTAAAGTATTGTCGTTCCGACGTGGACATTTTACGACGTTGCTGTGGAAAATTTCGAGAACTGTTCATGGAACACGGAGGGGTCGATCCTTTGAAAGAAGCTTGCACCATTGCCAAAGCGTGTTCCTTAGTGTACCGCCAACGATTCATGCCTGAAAACACCGTGGCTGTCATCAGTCCTCAAACGACCCACTATGTCAAGCGTCAATACTCGGTCAAAGCCCTACGTTGGTTACATTACTTGTGCGACAAGGAAGACAAATGGATTCAGCATGCCCGCAACGGAGGAGGCGAAAAGACCATCGGAACGTATTCGGTCGATGGCTGGGACTTAGAAAACCCCAAGATCGTGTACGAGTTTAACGGTTGCTTATTTCACGGATGTCCCGTCTGTTACCCTGACCGTGACACTAAAAATCAGTTTTTGCAACGAACCATGGAAGACTTGTACCAGGACACTTGTCAGCGACGCCTAAAGTTAGAACAGCAAGGATACCAAGTGGTGGAAATGTGGGAACACGAGTACGATCACCGTTTGAAAACCGATCCCGAGTTTAAACGCCTCGTGGAAAGTTACCAGTTCATGGACCCGCTGAACCCGAGGGATAGTTTGTACGGAGGAAGGACCAATGCCACCTGTTTGCTGTACCAAGCCGACGAAGAGAAAGGAGAAGAAATCAAATACTTGGACGTGTGTTCGCTGTATCCCTACGTGTGCAAATATTGTCGCTTTCCTGTAGGGCACCCGCAATTGTTCACGGAACACATCGACCTGAAAAACATTCGACAATACGAAGGCTTGATCAAGTGTAAAGTTTTGCCTCCCACGAACCTATACCATCCCGTCTTACCTCACCATTGTCAAGGCAAACTGATGTTTCCCTTGTGCCGTACTTGTGCCGAAACGTGCAACCAGGACCAACCTTGCCATCACAGCCAGGAAGAACGTGCCTTGACGGGAACCTGGGTCAGCGTGGAATTGTTCAAAGCTCTGGACATGGGATACCAACTGTTAGAAGTGTACGAAATTTGCCACTTTCCCAAGACACAACAGTACCACAAGGGTGACCCTACTCAGAAAGGCATTTTCGCCGACTACGTGGATGCCTTTTTGAAACTGAAACAAGAAGCCAGCGGCTATCCTTCCTGGTGTCACACTCCCGAAAACCAAATACAATTCAAAGAGAAATACTACGCACAAGAAGGCATCTCTTTAGACCACATCGAAAAAAACGAAGGCAGGCGATCGTTTGCCAAAGTGATGTTAAATTGCTTGTGGGGTAAAATGGCACAACGACCGTGTTTACCCAAGACGGAATATTTGACAGAACCTTCCCGCTACTTCCAGATGATTCACGACAAAACCAAATACATGAAACACGTGGACGTCGTTCGAGAGGATTTGATCTTGGTCAATTACGAAGAAGATCTGGACTTTGTACAAGACGACCCTTTTGGAAATGTCATCATTGCGGCTTACGTGACAGCTCATGCTCGCTTAAAATTGTACGAAGCTTTAGAACTGTTAGAAGAACGCGTCCTGTACTTTGACACGGACAGTTGCATTTACATCCATCACCCGATTCAACAGCACCCTGACATCGAAGGAGACCGTTTAGGAGCCTGGACAGACGAGCATCCCGACGACAAGATTCTAAGTTTCGTCAGTGGTGGTCCCAAAAATTACGGCTACGAATACCGGGACAAACAAGGGGAAGTGCACACGACGTGCAAAGTGAAAGGACTGACTCTGAATCATCGTACCAGTCGAGTGGTCAACTTTGGGGTATTGAAAGAAGCCTTGCAATCGGGAGAGGATGGAAACTTTAAAGTGACCACCTATCAACCGAACAAGATTGTACGTTTACCCACTCACCACATCGTCAGTCGACCCTTGGAAAAAGTCTATCAAATTGTATACCAGAAGCGAGTGCGACTTCCCAATCACTTTACCTTACCGTACGGTCACGTCGGTATTGGTCTGTATATAAAAAGGAACCCTAGGCAAGATCGATAGTTCATTGTTCATTGAAGTAACTTACCATGTCGTTGACGAAGAAGAAACCAGATTGGTTAGGAGTCAAATGTTGGACATCACCGAGACCAGGGTTTTGAGGCTTGGACACAAGAGGTGGCCCAGTATGCACGAGAGTTATTCAAGGAAAAAAGTTACTTTTCAACCTGTGTTAGTGACGGTGCCAGAAGAACCCGTCACCCAGGACAGGACTGTCGTGGACAGGCCTGAAAGACCCTTTCGGGAGGACACTTGTGTGACCTTACCCCTACTATAGAACTGGTTAGAACTTTACCCAAAACATGTTGTACAGACACTTGTGTTTATTCCACGTTCATGGTTATCATGTGCCTTTTATTTTTGTACTTAAGCCTTTGGCTTTTATGTATTTTTGTCTTTCGTATTCATGCTTGAAAAAACATTCAATAAACGTGTTCTGAAAAAGTATATAAACTCTTGTCTTGTTTGTTTTTTCGTGTCACAAGTGACATTTCTCACACCATGGCTACCTCTGCTGTCTCTGCTCCCTCTTCCTCTACTGTCAAAGTCATCGACGAACACTTAGATCGTGCCAGTTGGGAGGCTTTGTATCTTCGCCATCCCTTTAACATGCTCATTGCTGGACCTAGCGGTTCAGGCAAAACCGAATTCGTCAAACGTTTGATCGAACATAAACATCATTTGATCGATCGACCCCCTCAACGAATCGTGCGGTGTTACAAAGAGTGGCAATCGGCGTACAGCCTCATGCGAGAAAGTCAAGGCGATTCCATCGTGTTTGTGGAAGGCATTCCTAAAGAAGACGATCGCATCGTCTCTGACTCCCGTCTAACCCATTTGGTCATTTTCGACGACATGTTAGGAGAAGACGAAGAAGAAATTAAACTGTGGTTCACGCGCAAAGGGCATCACCGTAATGTCAGTGTCGTTTACATCACCCAAAATTTGTTTCAACAAAGTAAAGCCCATCGCACCATCAGTCTCAATGCGCATTACATGGTCTTGTTTAAAAGCCCTCGAGATAAATCGCAAGTGCAAGTCTTAGCCAAACAGTTAGGAACGCCTTGGTTGACTCAGGCGTACGACGATGCCACTCAAACTCCACACGCCTATTTACTCGTCGATTTGAAACCTACGACTCCCGAGGATTTGCGATTTCGTACCCACTTGTTTCACCACTGGTGCCAAGACGGAGGGCCTGTCCTGTACACGTCTCCGTCCTCGACTTCATTTCACTCCCCATAAAAAAAATCTATAAAAACCTCAGACCCTTTTTCGTCTGTCTCACTCTCAGTGCGAACATGACGTCCCTTCAGTCGCATCTTCCCGTCAAATTGATTCGTGCCTTGTATAGCATCAGTCGAGAAAAAGATCCACAAACACGAGCTCGTGTCTTAGAAGCTAGTCTCAAAGAAGTCTTACGATGGTTCACGGTGACTGCACGTCAATTACTCCAAGGAATCATTCAGATTCCTCATCAAACCAAACGCTTTTTCGATCGAAACAAAGTCGCCATGGTCCAACTGGCTGATCCCCGCATCGACACTCAAACCAAAAATCAAATCATTTTGAAACCTGGAGGGAACGGTACTCTAGGAGGGGTCATCATTCGCTCACTCTTAAGATGGGATCCTAATGCCCCCAAAGTTATCCCCAAGACAAAAGTCCAACGAAGCCCCAAGAAGAAAAAGACCAGGTCCCCAAGGAGAACTTCTCCAGTGGCAGGACCCTCCTCTGACCAGACACCACCCCGGAAAAAGAAAAGAAGCCCCCAGAAAAAGAAAAGTCGACAGAAAACTAGTCGCAAGAGAGGCACTTCGGCCAGGACGCAACCTTACACTCGCAAACCACGACCTGCCACGGCGGTGACTGCGTCTCCGGCAGCTTCACGTTTGTCCACTTCTCCGTTAATGACACCCAGAACTGAAGAGTACTTGGAGACGTTGATCACACCAAGAACTTCTCCGTTGATGACCCCCAAAAGAACTTCCCCAGTGGCAGGACCTCCCAATTTAATGGCAGTGCCTGCTGCTCACAAAGTACCTTCTCCCAAAATCAAAGTTCAAGAAAGATCGGGCATGTTACAAAGTTTGCTGGATTTGTCCAAGCAAGAACTGGCTCGATTTAGTCCGTTACGTACCCCTGCACGACGTGTCATGCCTGTCCTCAAACTAATACGACGTAAAGACAATCAGTGGCGACGCGTTCCAGTATAAAAAAGACCTGTGACCAAGTAGGGTATCAGTGTTTTTTTGGTGCTCCTGAAGACTCAAAGATGTCACCCTCCAGAAAACCCCAAGGAAAGAAAAGGAAAGGACTGCGACCACGTTTAGCCAAACATGGGGACATGTTATCTGTCCTGTCCAAAGCTTCTCCACCCCTACGAAAAAAACTGATTCAAACAGCCTCCAAAGAGGTCATCGATACCGTGTGCGAATGTTGTTTGAACGTTTTGAAAGGCACGATCCCTTTGTCCAAACACCAGAAACAATGCTTAGGCAAACATCGTCATGTTTTTCGCCAAATGGTTCAAAAGAAAATTCCCATTCGTCACAAAAAGAAGATGTTAGTGCAACGTGGAGGTATTTTACCTCTCTTGTTAGGCCCCATACTGAAAGGAGTCTTGGGAACCATGTTGGGAGGACTGGTGGGAGCAAGATAAAAAGGCCCTCGGAAGTCCCAAGATCTCAGAATCGACCCCTGACAACCCCATGGAAGGACGAAAACTAGCTTTAGTGCCTTACAAACGATGGCTGGAATACCATCGGTGGCAAGAACAACGCACCCCGCATTTACCTCCCAATCCCCATTTGAGCGAGATGTCCCAGTTACAACACGAATTGCAGTCCTTGATGGATCGCCAAGATTTGTCCAAAACAGAAAAATCGCAAAAGTACGGTCAACTCTTGCAACGACTGCAACTCTTTCACCAGAAAGCTTTAGACGAAACAGCTGTACCCACTCTGAAAGATTTTAAGACCTTGATGAAAAGTCCAGCACCATCACCAGTACCAGTACCAGTACCAGTACCACCAGTACCAGTGACCAAGACAGAAAAAGGAGAAGAAGAAGAGGAAGGGTTTCAAACTCCACCAGAAAAAGTACGCAAGTTAACAACACCACCTACCTCCAGAATTGGATGGATTAAAAAGATGATGGCCACCCCTTCTTCCTCACAAGAGAAAAAGAAAGTGAAGACAGAAGTGAAGACAGAAGCGAAACAAGAACCGATATCCCCCGCTCAGAAATCCTCCTCCTCTTCGACACCTATTGCCGGCCGCACACGCAAAGCATTGCAATCCAAGAAAGTACCCCAAGAGAAAAAGAGTAGCATCCTCCAAGAGTGGGTGTCTTATTAACACACCAACCAACACAAAAAAAATGGAAAAAGTCTTAGCCAGCATTTACTACGATCCCTCCCATCCTGCAGGTTACGCAGGAGTTCAAAAATTGTATCGTGCTGCCAAAACGCGACTGAAAAGTCTCCGTTTACCTCAAGTGCAACGATGGTTACAAGAACAAGCTGCCTACACTTTACACAAACCCATTCGACGCAAGTTTGCCAGAAGTCGCACCCGAGTGGAAGGCATCGATCATCAATGGCAAGCCGATTTAGCCGATGTCTCTCATTTGGCCAGCTACAATCGTGGCTACAAATATTTGTTTTGTGTCATCGACGTCTTTTCCAAATTTCCTTGGGTCGTACCCTTGACTTCCAAATCGAGCAGCGAGTTAGTGCGAGCCCTGCAACGGGTGTTGAAACAAAGCGGTCGTCACCCTCTTCGATGGCAAACGGACAAAGGCACCGAATTTCTGAACCAAGCTTTCCAAAAAGAATTAAAGAAACGTGACATTCATCATTTTACCACCGAGAATCCCGAAACCATAGCCAGCATCGTGGAACGTTTTCAACGCACTTTGAAAGAACGCATGTGGAAATATTTTACGCATCACCACACTCTGAAGTACATCGACATCTTACCGCACCTGGTGCAAGCGTACAACCAATCTTACCATCGAAGCATCGGACGTGCCCCGCAAGACGTGACTCCCGAGAACGAAGTGTTGGTGTTTGAGAGCCTGTTTGGTACGTCCCCGACGAGGGCTGTCCCCAAGAAAAGTGGAGAGTTGGCCGTAGGAGATTGGGTGCGCATTGGCAAAACCAAACGCACTTTCGACAAAGGTTACTTACCTAACTGGACGACCGAATTGTTTCGCGTCACTGGACGAGTGCATGGCCGTCATCCTGCCGTCTATAAATTGGAAGACATGAACGGAGAAGTGCTCAAAGGAACGTTTTATTTGCCCGATTTACAACGTGTCACCAAAAAAGAAGACGACGTGTACGACATCGA
The DNA here is from genome assembly GCA_028554795.2 of Sinohyriopsis cumingii. Classification (NCBI taxonomy): domain Eukaryota; kingdom Metazoa; phylum Mollusca; class Bivalvia; order Unionida; family Unionidae; genus Sinohyriopsis; species Sinohyriopsis cumingii. The sequence continues at coordinate 23,872,286 of CM068841.1, read as the reverse complement.
AAGCATTCTCGAACGCAGAACCCGTAAAGTGGGCAAACGACGTGTCAAAGAAGTCAAAGTACGTTGGAAAGGATATCCACCCAGTTTTGATTCTTGGATCGACGCTTCGCAAGTCATCGACTATAAAAAGAAGTGACCATCATGCCCTTTCACACAGCAGACGCAGCTACGTCGACCAGTCCTTCTTCCCCTAGTTCTTCTGTGCAAGATTTACAAAAACAACCCTTGTGGGTGTGGTGTGGAGAACGTGTGCCTAAAACGCAAATCGTCTTTTTCTGCCAAATCTTCGTGGTGTATTGTGTCATCGGGGCAGCCATCGCCAATTTGAGTTTGCAACAAGGAGACAAACAATTGTGGACCATTTTATTGAGCAGTTGCATCGGTTACCTGCTTCCTAATCCCTCCCTGAAATTCACCTCGGACGGGAACCCCGGGAACCTTGTGTCCAGTGCCAGTGCCAGTCACCACTTCAATCACAACCAGAACCCCATTTTAGACGGAGACACGCCTCTGACGTCCAGTAACCCCTCGGACAGCCACAGAACTCTGGAATTATGAGTCACCAAAACCAATTTTACTTAACCTTACCCAGTGACAGTTCCATGGAGGTGTTTCCCAAGAACACGTTGTGCTGTTACACGGCCAAATTACCTCAAGCCATCCAGTTAGATCACGAAGCCCATTGGGAAGTGGCTTTAGTAGAAATGATTCACCCGACCCAAGTCCTCAATGTCCTTCCCAATCAAAATTTTTTTGATGTGGAAGTTCACGACGAGCAAATGCAACAGTGGATGGATAGCAATGTCAAATATGACAAGAAAACCCGTACACAAAAGTACACCACCTATCACTTGTTCATTCCCCCAGGCTATTATTTTAGTGGTCAACATTTGGTCAGCACCATAACCTCCAGGTTTAATGTCGTGTTTCTGAAAGCTTTGGAGCATGTCAACAAAAATGTCACCATGGAGTACCACAAAACAGCTCGTCGCTTCTTGATGAAATTTGAACGGAGTAAAATCCTGTCCATTTTATTTTGTCCTGAATTGTTTGACATGTTGGGCGGAGACATGGACATGAGAAAGACCATGATCAAGAAAAACGAATTACCCATCGTTTACGACAACGAGTCTTTTAGCAAGTTATTTCGTGCCCCGGTAGAACTGAACCCAGGACTGAATTTGATGTTCGTGTATTCCGATGTGGTGGAGTACAACGTGGTGGGACACACCTCCGTACCGTTACTGCGTGTCATTCCTTTCAAAGTGGATTCTGCCACGAACACTGACGAGGAAGGTGGAAACACTTACCACGTCCACCGCGAATTTGTCCATCCTCACTATTTGCCTGTCAGTAAGTCGTATTTGGACACGGTCAACATTGCTATAAAAGGAGATCTGGGACAAAATATTCCATTCACCAAAGGAAAAGTCACGGTGAAACTCCATTTTCGAAAACGGTTCTCTCACGACTCTTAAGTCATGTATCCAGTGTACCGAGGGGTTGCTCGACAGCGAGGACACGGCTTAGGAGATATGTTAAAATCGGCCTTTCGTTCGGTGGCCCCGGTGTTGAAACCGATGGTGACACGCTGATTGCACGCCTTGAAAGATGCGGCACTGACGCAAGGCAAAGAATTTCTCCAAAATGTCATCATCGACAAACAAAACCCTAAAGAAGCCTTCATGAGAGCAGGCAAAAATGTCTTGCTGCAAACGGGCAAAGACATTTTAGGCCAACGAGAAACATCTATAAATGCCCTGCACGCTACCGAGTCAGGCATTCAGCAAGGACAAGGCAGAAAGAGACGACGAAGAAAACACCCTTTCACCAGACTTCAAGCGAGAAAGGCCAAGAAAAGAAGAACCGTTCGAGACTTAGATGTTTTCGATTATTGAGAAAAGAGACAAAAAAAATGATGCACCGAGAATCTTGCGCTTGTTCCAAGACGGAACTGGATCTGTTTGCCATGCCCCCCACGATGATGACGATGCAAGAATCCCAGTGGGTGGAATTTCACCCCGTCTCCTCACTGACCGATTCCGCTCCCATCGAGTTTGAAAACAAAGGACAGCCCGAAGATTACATCGATCTGAATAGCAGTTATTTGTACCTGAAAGTCAAAATTCTAGATAAGACTGGAGGTGCTATAGACGATGAAGCAGTAGCTCCCGTCAACAATTTCATGCATTCCTTGTTCAGTGGAGTGGACTTGTATTTGAATAACAAACTGGTCAGTAGCAGCATTGATACTTACCCTTATCGTGCCTACCTGGAAAATCTCTTGACGTACGGAATAGATGCCAAGAACACTCATCTCAATGCCTGTGTGGTATGGGAAGCTGACGAACCTACCAAGTTTGAAATATTGGAAACTGATGAAAAGAAAGACAACAATGATGGATTTGTAGAACGAAGAAAGAGAATCATGGGAGCCGACACAAGTTTAGAACTGATGGATCGTTTGCATTTGGACATGTGGTTGCAAGAAAAGTATTTGCTGAACGGGGTGGATGTCCGCCTGAGACTGAATCGTAGCAGTGCCGCTTTCCATTTGATGGCTGATAGTGACGGTTACAAAACCAAAATCCTAGAAGCCAGACTCTACGTACGCCGTGTGGAAGTGTTACCTAAAGTGGGAAACGACATCAGTCAGACGTTGAGCAGAACGACCGCCAAGTATCCCATACGACGCGTGGAAGTGAAAACCTTCACCATTCCCAAGGGACAGCGATCCATGATCGAAGATCATCTGTTCCAAGGACAGTTACCCAAACGTTTGATCGTTGGTATCGTCGAGAATACAGCCTTCAACGGAGCTGCCGAAAAAAATCCTTTCTACTTTCAACACTTTGGCGTGTCCAAAATCGAAGTCAGTCGCGATGGCAAGACCTTGTGTACCCGACCTTTCGAACCTGACTTTAAAAAGAAGAATTACTTGAGATCGTACTTGTCCTTGTACGAAGCCACCGGACAGTTAGGAACCAATACCAGTCACGGTATTACGTACGAGGATTATGCAGGAGGCTACGCTTTGTGGGCTTTCGATTTCACTCCAGACCAAGGCAGCGACGAGGGACATTTCCACCCTATAAAATCCGGCCAGATTCGTGTGGAAATTCAGTTTAAAGACCGAGACCCTGATGAAACGGTGAACGTCATCCTGTATGCAGAATTCGATAATACCATAGAAATCAACAGTTTGAGAGAAGTCATCCTAGATTACTAGAAACCATGGAAGACTGTTATCCCTCTTTACCTAGTGGAGAAACTTTTAGTGTTGCATTGTTGTTAAAAAATGTTAGAGTTGTTGTTGTTTAGTGTTAAGTGATTTTTGAATAAAAAATGTTGTGTTTTGAAAAAATTGTTTGATGTTATATTGTTGGATTATTGTTAAAAATGTTAGAGTTGTTGTTTAGTGTTAAGTGATTTTTGAATAAAAAATGTTGTGTTTTGAAAAAAATGCCTTTGTCTTTTGTTTAGCTATAAGAATGTTGGATTGATGCTCTTTCATTTCTTACTATCCCTCTCATGACACTCACTAAACGTTGCGACTCAAAAACCGTGTGGGGGATGTTTTCCTTCACGTCCGCGCTTTGACTTTAAGAACCGGGTTGTTTCCAGTCTAACCATCCATTGTCGACTCATCCTCCTAAGAAGATGTGCTCCAAACTAGCTAAACTCAACGAAGCCTACGTGAATTTGCATAGGGTCAGACACAGTCTGATACCGAAGCCAGAAGAAATAGAGAATGTGAGAATGTTAAAAATCACTGAAGACCTGATAGAAGAGCTCATCAGAGAAGAAATGAACAGGGAAAAAGAAGAATGGACAGAGAAGTACAGACTTCAGAGACAGCAGCAACAACAACAACAAGACCAGCAGCAGCAACCTGAAGCTGACAGAGGCTTTGTCGATTGTCGTATCGACACCAAAGAGTTCTTCTTCTCTTTCCGAAGAAGCAGACCTATCGCCAGAAAGTCTATCCTCAGAGGACATCGCATTCTTAGAAACTAAAAAGAATGCCATAGCAAACAAAAAAAAACAGCCCTTTTCAGGGCTACCCAATACTCTAGAAAAGAAATAACAATCGATTTGCCAATGTGTGTAGGTAGAGTAGTGTGAAAATAAACACTAACTCTTTTTTAAAAAATGTGAGGGTATGTGTTTGTGTGTTTGTAAGCGGTTAAGTAAGTTGGTATGGATAGTAGATTAAAATGATGTCTTTTTTAGTGTTTGAGGTGTATATTTTGAGTTAGATTGGATTGCTTTGCGTATGTGGATAGTCTATCGAACTGATTTATAAAAAATTTTAAAATAGTGATGGGTAGCATAAAAAAGTGAGTGAGTGTTTCTTTTCGGCGCGTTGTTTTATGGTCATGATCTAGGTAAGATCAATTTTATGTTTTTTAGGGGATGTTTTCGTTCACGTCCGCGCTTTCACTGTAAATTGAAACTCGTTCGGCAGTCCAGCTACCCTTGTTGATTGATCAACACCAAAAATGAACACGAGACTGGAGAAACTGTTGGAACTTCATGTGCATCTGGAATATGCCAGGCGCATATTAAATTAACTGGCCGCGGAAGCCATTGTGGAGGAGGGAAGGATAAGAGAGGAGGAGGAAAGAAGAAAAAAAGAAGAGGAGGAGAGAAGATATAAAGAAGAAGAGGAAAGAAGATACAAAGAGGAGGAGAGAAGATACAAAGAAGAGGAGGAGGAGGAAAAGGAGAGAAGAAGAAGAAATTTCAGAATCCCAGAGAGCGAAAATTGGGATTCTGAAGCGACATATCCTGCCTCTGCTCTCTCCCCCAAAAAGGTAAAAAGTAACTGGGGGACAAGATGTGTATGTGGCGCCAGGCCTGGAAGGTGCCACCATTAACCAGGTGTCCATGAAGTTCCAAAAAAAAACAGCCCTTTTCAGGGCTACCCAATACTCTAGAAAAGAAATAACGATCGATTTGCTAATGTGTGTAGGTAGAGTAGTGTGATTATAAACACTAACTCTTTTTTAAGATAGTGTGAGGGTATGTGTTTGTGTGTTGGTGCTTGTAAGAGCTAAGGTATGTTTGTGGGAATAGTAGATTATGGGTTTCTTTATTGTTTCTTAGCGTAGGTGAAGAGTATAGTTAGGGTTCTGTAAGCGCTCACGTACGATTGTGTGGATAGTAGATTATGGATTAGTTTATTGTTCTTAGCGTATGTGGAGAGTATAGTTTGGGTTTTGTAACCGCTCACGTACGATTGTGTGGATAGTAGATTATGGATTTGTTTATTGTTTCTTAGCGTATGTGTTTGTGTGTTTGTGTTTGTGTGTTTGTGTTTGTGTTTGTACCCGCTGACGTACGATTGTGTGAATAGTAGATTATGGATTTGTTTATTGTTCTTAGCGTATGTGAAGAGTATAGTTTGGGTTTTGTAAGCGCTCACGTAAGATTGTGTGGATAGTAGATTATGGATTTTGTTTATTGTTTCTTAGCGTATGTGGAGAGTATAGTTTGGGTTTTTATTATATGAAATGAGAAAGTATAATTTGGGTTTTATTATATGAAATGAAAAAGTAGGGGGATGTTTTCCTTCACGTTCGCGCGTTGTTTGGTCATGATCTAGGTAAGATCAATTTTACGTTTTAGGGGGATGTTTTCCTTCACGTACGCGCTTTAAGTATAAGAACCCACAGTATTCGTCGTTCAAACCATTCTGCAAAGAATAAAAAAAGAAGATGGCTTCTAACCAAATGGACAAAATACAAACATTACAAGACGTTTTAGACAACTTAGGAATGATGGAGCAGATGTTAATAAGACTGGTTGAAGACCATTATTTCTATAGTCCCCATCGTGTAAAGATGGAAATTAATAACTTAAAAAAGGTAAAGGACAAGATTAGTGGTGTCATGAAAGAGATAAAGGAGGAGAAGGAGGATGAAGAGGAAAGAATAAGAATAAGCAAATGGAACGAAAAGATTGAAAAAGAAGAAGAAAATGAGAAGAGGAAGAAAGAAGACGAGGAAGAGAAGAAGAAGAAAGAAGAGCAGGAGAAAAAGAAAGAGAAGAAGAGAAAGAGTGTTGGAGATAAAATAAGAACTTGGTGGAGAAAAAAAAGAAATTAGAAGCAGAAGAAGAAGAAAACCCAAAGGCCCTTTTTCAAGGCCAGCCATATTTCTCGAAAAGAGATAGCCTTTCCATTGCCTACCCCTTTTTTTTAAATTTAAATTTAAATTTAAATTTTAAAAAAAAATCCCATATTCAATTCCCCTTGTCCCTAGACAAACCCAAACTCTATTCCCATGTTAATTTCCCCTTGTCGCTAGACAGACCCACACTATAGTTCCATGTTAAATTCCCCTTGTCGCTAGAGTGACCCACGATTTATTCCCATGTTAATTTCCCTTGTCGCCAGATTGTCCCACGATTTTTCTCCATGTTAATTTTCCCTTGTCGCCAGATTGTCCCAGGGGTGTTTGTAATGCTAATTCCCATTGTCGCTAGGGTATCCCCATTTACTACTGTCGTACACATCTTCAGTACCTAAAAGTTGACGAATCCTTTTTCCCCCGCAGAGGTCGAGAAGTATCCAAATAAAAACGCAAGGTTTGTAACAAAATGAGTTTCTCGTGCTCATTTAAAGGGACCACTTTAATGTTTTATCTGGTGGAAATTACTGTTCGTAAAGAGTCCACGAGGAATAGACTCGTAAACGAAATACCAGAAAGGAAGTCGCTAAAACTCAGACCACACGACGACCCCTATTCAATGGACAGAGTTCTCGTAATAAATGTTGGTAATCTTTCACAGTCTGAATAACCTCATTGATTTCCTTCCACGGAATCTTTTGTATCACCACTAATAAAGGTCGTGGCATGGTAGCCTGTTTTTATACCTCTTTTTGTCGGAGGCAATAAATGTACTTTCTGCACAGAGATGATCGTACTCCAGTAGTGAATCTAAATGGTTTAATTGCTAACTTGCACATCAAACTACGTTCGGAAGTTTCCTCTTGAGCTAAATTTACATTGTGTAAAACATTTTGATAACCCTATAAATCTTCCTCTGGACGTCGTTGCAGCATGGATACCTTGTAGTAAAAAGAAGCAGTCACAACAAACCAATCTTTCTCGCCCAAGTCCAGTTTAACAATTTCTGACCGTTGGAACACTTTCATCTGAATCAGTCCTCTTATAGTATTCAGGTACCAGTGGTTTAAAAATTGGTAACGTAACGGACGCGATTGTTCTGTGTGTTTCAATTGTATTTTGACCAGATCTCGGTAGATGCGTTCTCTCAACTCCACATGCAAACCATGAATGGTCTCTTTTAAAGTATCCATGATCATGTCAGTCAGTAAAATTTTTTTTACAATCTTCTCCTAGAGCGAAAGTAATGGACATAGTGAGTAATTTCTGACCACTGCCACTCAGGGTAACGGTCAAGAATGTCAATAAAATCTTCTGATGTAAACGATCTAAAGTGGAATAATTGGAAGAACGCAAACTTGATCTAGAGACATCTGACGCGTTTGTTGACTGTTGTCACCTTCCTCTTGTGAATTTCTCGACACAAAGGTTCTACAGTGACAAATTGAGATTTTGCTCTGGCAAGTCCCTGCCAAACGTCCTTGTAGATCTTCTCTTGTTATTCGTTTGGTAATCCTTGAATACTATTTTTAAATGGGGTTTAAATACTTGTATAGGTGTTTTTCAACGTTCGACCCCTAGTCAAGCTGGTTTCTTAAATGACATGGTATGCCACTTCAATGACTAGCTTCCACTAAAGGTAGGTAGTGATAATGCGGAGACCATCGTACATGTTCCAAGTAAACCGAATCTGTCTGCTCCCACTGGTGACACAACGCACCTAAAGAACTTGCTTTTATCCTCTTCGCCCAAGTAGAAAAATCCGGCTCGAGCTAATTCTTTGGGTAGGTCTTCGGGTAGGTCCCCCTAGATATTTAGGCCATTTTCCTTGGATGGTTTGGAATCAACTTTCAAAGTCGCAGTATTCAGGCAAACGCAAAGGGAACGAATATTCGTCTTTCACAGTTTCATTTCGATGAGGTCAAGGTGGCATCCTCAGGAGTTTACTCATTTTTGGATGACATCCGTAGGGTAGGAGCTGCATGGTTTCACTTCGAGGATGAAATTGACAATGAAAACTAATAAAGAGTCCACGAAAACGAATGGCATGGCTTTCGATTTCGTCAGGTTGGACACGCACAGCACTTTCCATGGTAGGTATGGTAGTAGTGATATAAGTAGTATTAACAAGTTCATATGATGCTTTACTACATCGCGGAGGTCACAGCGTACGGCATCGCTCTCATCTCAAGGCACTGCATCGCTCTCCTCTTGAGAATTAACGAACTTGAATGATGTTTGTTTAAAATGATATTTCTTTCTGGCTTGGTCTTGGTAGTTAAAATGAACTATGCGTCTTGGACGTTGTCCCTTTTTTTATGCTGTACAATATCGACTTTTTCGTACGGCAACGTGAAGTGGTTGGGAAGCCGCACTCGCTTCTGGTACACAATTTGATACACTTTCCCCAAAGGTGGACTGACGATTTGGTTTCTGGGTAAGCGTACAATCTTGAGCGGTTCGTTGGTGGTCACTTTAAAGTTTCCATCCTGTCTTTCAAGACCCCAAATGTTCACCACTCGACTGAGAGTCAATCCTTTCACTTTACAATCTGTGAGCACTTATCCTTGATTGTTCCGGTATTTTTGGGACCGCCACTAGCAAAACTTATACTCTTGTCGTCGGGGTGCTCGTCCATCCAGGCTCCTAAACGATCTCCTTCAATTTTAGGGTAACAGTGACCCACGCGATCGATGTTGATGCAGCTGGCCTTATCAAAGTACAGGACGCGATCTCCTAACAGTTCTAAAACTTCGTACAATTTTAAGCGAGCATGGGCTGTCATGTAAGCCGCAATGATGACATTTCCAAATTCGTTGGCTTGTACAAAGTTCAGTTATTCTTCGAAACTGACCAGGATCAAATCCTCACGAGCGACATGTATGTGTAACATATATTTGGTTTAGTCGTGAATCATCTGGAAGCAGCGGGAAGGTTCTGTCAAATACTCCGATTGTGGTAAACACGGTCGTTGTGACATTTTACCCCACAAGCAATTTAACAGCACCTTAGCAAACGCTCACCTTCCTTCGTTTTTCTCCACATGGTCTAGAGTGATGCCTTCCTGCTCCCAGTATATATTTTTTAATTTCGTTTGGTCTTCGGGAGTGTGACACCAGAAGAGATAGCCACTGAGTCTCGTCGCCCTTATGGTTTTGTTCTGTCTTGCGAAAGTGGTAAATTTTGTACACTTCTAACAGATATCCCATGTGTTGGAAAGGATGATCTTGATTGCACGTTTCAACACAAGTACGCCACAATGGAAACATCAGTTTTCCTTGACAATGGTGAGGTAAAACGGGATGGTACAAGTCCAGGTCAATGTGTTCCTTCAGCAACTGTGGGTGCCCTGCGGCAAAGCGACAATATTTGTATACGTATGGATACAGCGAACACACTTCCAAGTATTTGATTTCTTCTCCTCTTTCTTCGTCAGCTTGGTACAGCAAACATATGACATTTTTCCGTCCTCCGTACAAACTGTTCCGCGGGTTCAGTGGGTCCACCGACTTGTAACTTTCCACGATGCGTTTAAACTCGGGATCGGTTTTCAAACGGTGATCGTACTCGTGTTCCCACATTTCTACCACTGGGTATCCTTGCTGTTCTAACTTCAAGCGCCGCTGACAAGTGGCCTGGTACAAGTTTTCCATGGTCCGTTGTAAACTGATTTTAGTATCATGTTCAGGGCGGCAAATGGGTCATCGGTGAAAAAAGCGTCCGTTAAACTTGTGTACGATCTTGGGGTTTTCTAAGTCCCAGCCATCCACCGAATACGTTCCGATGGTCTTTTCGCCTCCTTCTTTGCGGCCATGTTGGATCCATTTGTCTTCCTTGTCGCACAAGTAATGTAGCAAGCGTAGGGCTTTGACCAAGTACTAACGTTTGAAACAGTTGATGGTTTGAGAGCTGATGACAGCCAGGGAGTTTTCGGGCATGAATGGTTGGCGGTAAACTAAGGAACACACTTTTGCAATGGTGCTGAATTCTTTCGAAGCATCGATTCCTCCGTGTTCCATGACATTTTCCACAGCAACGCCGTAAAATGACCACGTCGGAGCGACAATACTTTAACATTTCTTCGTGAAAGTCGAAGGGGCCTGAGTCTGGTACTAAGCGTAGAAAGTTTCTCTTTGTTCGGTACGCATTCTATCGGGGTCGTAGTCGTGAGCCTCAGGCAAATGGTGTTGAACGGAATCTTGATTGGCTTCGGTATTGAAAAAGTGCGGAAAATAATCTTTGGTCATTTCTGTCATTCCAAACATTTCAGGCATTCAGTTCAAAGTAATGGCAAAGTAACGCATCGAATCTTTAAACTGTACTTGACCCACTTGCATGGAAATGATTTTGGCTCCGTTCAAAAGTTACTTTAGGACGTTCGGTACTTTGTTCCGTATAGTATCTCAAAAGAAACTGTCCATCGTATCCCGAGAAATTGTGAGCCATTACCGTGGCATGGCGATGACAATCTAATCTCTGTGACGTTCGATGTCCTCTTGGCTCTACATCTCGTTGATGGGGTCTAAGATCCACTGGGCGAAGTCGGCAAGCCTGTTCGGTCCCCGAAATAATTTATGACGTACTCGAGGAATGTTCCTGCAATGAGGGCAATGACTAAATATAGGCTGTTCTATGCACCTATTGCACGCTCGATGAGCCACACAGAAATTAGGAATGTGAATGCCGGTCACTTGCATGCATTTGAAATCGAAAGAGATGAAATTGCTACTCTTCTGGTTATCGTCCTCCTCTTGACGTCTGGAATAGTATTTTTGAATGTAGCTTTCGTGTTCCAAGTCAACGATTTGGTGACAAATGTGATATAGTTTCTCTCCTGGACATACGTGTGTCTTGGCATTATTGGAACGTATGCATTGTCCACACGTAGGGCATATTATCAGCAGTTGGCAAGCACTTTTCTGCTGCGAACCTTGTGTCTTCAGATGTTATTGATAACATGTTGGACTGACAAAAGTGCGCTACAAGCAGAACAATACACTCTTTCTTGTCCTTCGTACATACAGGGTTTAGAGGCCAAAAATCTTGAGCATTTCGATGCACAACATTTATCTTGCTCTCGATTGTTATAGCCATTGTCACATTTCTGACAGTAATAAATGTATCCCAAGAATGGGGAGATACTGGTGATGGCATCAAAATGTTCATCGTGATGATAGCCGTGAATGTATTTCTGTCTTTGAAATCTTTGCCTCGAAACAACAAAGGTCCGCGCACTCCTTGGGTGTGCACTTTCAATTTGTAGCGTGGAGCCATGACATCTTGCAATTTTTGCAGTTGAGGAATGCCACAGGATGTGTCATTGGATAGCCCCGCTTGCTTCTCTTCGTTGTTTGGCTCTATTCGAATTGTTAATAGTTTGCCAAGCTTTTTTCCATTCTACCGTGTGTCTTTCTTGTCGGCATATGTTCATCCCACCACGATGCACAGGCTAAACACATCAGGTCTTGAGGGTTGTTAATTTGGATGAGACTGTTTTTGGTGCTACGAAGGTCGTCCACCAAAAACACCTTTTTGTGTCTTGTCCCTTGGGGAAGATTCACGTGGGTCATGAACAGTGTTGCTTTTCAATCGGTGATGTGAAACTTGTTGGATTGTTGCACGTATTGAATCATATCAATGACTTTAGAAGGTGTCAGTTCTGCTGAGCTGCTAAACTCGATCCAAACGGGGGACTTCAAACCGTCGTGATGAATGGAAAGGCTCAAACAATCGTCTGGGTCTGGATTCTGGCTCACTCATGTCATCTTCTGAATCACTGGCATGAATTTGAGCCAAAACTTCGCTACTTTGCAAGGCGATAAATCAAGTTTCTGCCTCTTACTTTCTTCTTCTTTCTCCACGACATGATGCGATCGTTTCATCTTGACTGCAAAAGGTCAAATGACTACATTTTAAACGCCATGGACCCTTTTATACCCATGTCAGACCAGTGTATATATAAAGGGTCAGTGTCTTCCTTTCAAGTACTCATTTCATCCTCAAACCAACCAGAACGACGGAAGAGCCCACACAGATCGAACTTCCGATCACAGCTCTGCGAGGTGTCATACAAAAGTTTTTTTCAGACAAGCTGACGGACTACTCCCCCTCCTTTCGAGATAAAAGTCAAGATACTTGCTGTATCTGTAAGAAGAAAGGACATTGGGCTACAGAAGAAAGGACACGGGTTTTCGGAATGCTCTATAAAAAAAGACAGCAGAAAGAGGAAGAGAGATGATCAGAAAAGGAAGAAGAAGAGGTACCCTCCCTAAAAGAAGAACCCAGACACGTCCAGAAAGAGAAAAAAAAAAAAAGAGAAGAAAAGAAGACGAAGAGAAAGTGAGGAAGAAGAGGATGAAAAACCTGTGAAAGTGATGAAATTCAAAAAACAGTGAACAAAGACACAAAAGAAGTCTATGAAATTTTTAATGTGTTGTGTTGTTAATTGGATAGCAAAATTTGTACCAAAATGGAATAGACAGAAAAAGTATGTGTCTCTCGTTTTGATGTTTTAGAATAAGAACCTACACTCACGCATTTACACATGGACATCATGGGTAAAAAAAGGGATTTTGAGTTTTAATTGACTTTGGCATGTATATACGGAATGTAACGTCACAGGCCGTTCGCTTCGGATTGGAAGATAGACTCCGCACTGTGACTAAATTTTGTAACGCATGTTTGGATTGGTGAAAAGACTCAATCCGTTTCGATCCGCTCTTTCGCTATAAATAACCCCGTTCACTTCATTCTCTTTACCTAGTTCTCCTCACACGATGTGGACAAACGTAGAATAATCTACCCTCGTATTGTCAATGCTGCGCCGCAAGGACTTACCCGTGTATGTGAAATCATCATGGACAATTATCCGGATCACCGATACGAACGTTTGAAAAAGACGAATTTATGTGGAGAGACAAGGCTTTTTGAAGAGAGTCCTCATCTACGGTACAGAAGGCAGAAGAAGTTTTAGGAAGCGAAGAAGATCTATGTGAGGCCCTCTATGTTAACGGAATGATGCTTACAAACAAAAAAACAAAAACAAAGGCCCGTTTCAGGGCCCCTCATATGCCTCAAAATGATTTGTTTTCTTGCTAAAACGTCATTAGTCGATCGTATAGTTGCTTGTGTGTGATAGATTGATGTTCATCCATTACTGTTTATATGTTGTATGTTGTATACGTTATCTATGTCTATGTCCAGCCAAGCATTCTAGGTTATTTTCCCGTTTTTTGGTCCGAATGAGGTCACGCTCTTGTCACATTATTACCGATCTTCAGTACCATGACGTCACCTTACATGTTCCATTGCTATTGTCCCTATACAACAACTTCACTTTCCCTTTTCTGTAAAGTGCCTCAATATTCCCCATGTTGAATTCCCATTGTCCGTAAACGTGCCCGGGGGGGGGGGGGTGTCTGAAAAACCTTGTCTGTAATCGTGCACACGACCTTTTTGACTGGGTTTTCCATTGTCCATAAATAGCCCCCTATTACTACTCTCAATGCCTCCTCTAGCTTGTATAAAATTTTCGCCATGTTGGATCTTGGCGTTTGCTGGCTGTTTTTATTGGAAGCTCCTAGGTTATTTCTCGCCAGTGTTGATTATGGTCAGCACAACAGACACGCTTATAAGTCACACTGTACTGAGATCCGTATTAAATAATAATAATAATAATATAATTAATAATAATAATAATAATAATAATAATAATAATAATAATAGACTTTCTGAAAAGTCACCTGCACTGCGATTGCCAACCTCGAATAATTCACAGTTTTTAGTCCAGTATATTCAAACTGCCAAAAACTATAGCCTTATACCTTTATATTTCTGTATAACGCCGATATTCCTCTACACTTGTCTAGATATTCAGGGTTAAAATATGCTATACTACACTTGGTCGGGGTTGTCGTAAGGTTGTCTTTGCCTTGCTTTTAGAAAAAAGTTGATTAATACCATAATATGGTCTTTTCACGTATGCGGTTCTTGTTTCGACCTGTCTAAAGTTCCATACTAATTCTCTTAGTTTCTCTATATACTCCTATCTGCTGACCGTTCTCCTCCTTGTATCGTATTCTCTGGTTGGGTTTCTAATGCTATATTAAAATTTCCTGTCTGCTTTTCTAATTCTACCTTCTCCTTCTCAAATTCTTTGCTTTCCTTCTCTGCTTGCTTTTAAGATTTTATATTCTCGTCATTGCATACTTTTCTAAATCTATCTACTCCTTTTTGAAATTCCCCACTTTCCTTTCCTGCCCGCCGCTCTATCTCCACCTTGCCCTTGTGAATATCATTCTCTTTCAATCTGTATTCCCTCTTGAAAGCCCACTCTTTTTAACACACTTTCAAGGTCCCCCACCTACCCCTTAACTAAACTGCTTGCCCGTCTCGACAAGATCTGCTAAGTTCACCAATCCCAAGGGCACTATACTTATTTAAAGTAAACTTATGGGAATTATTCCCAACTCAATCGTATCCTCATTCTCACAGTACAATAGAATGAAGACTCATATATATATATATATATATATATATATATATATATATATATATATATATATATATATATATATATATATATATATATATATATATATATATACATATACACACACACACACACACAGACACACACAATGCATAGAGGGGCCCCGAGTGACCGAGTGGTCTAAAGTGCTCTCCGTTACGGATCACCGCCAGCTCACCTCTGTCTGCGTGGGTTCGAGTCTCGGATTCGGCCAATGCGGGTATGTGAGAAAGCTTGCCAGTAGCTTTGCCAGTAGCTTGTCGTGGGTCGGTGGTTCTTTCCGGGATTTTCCCGGGTTCTTCCTCCACCATTATGACTGGCCGCCATGTAAAGCCTATCGTGTGCTGCAAAATGGCGTTAAACCCTGCAACAACAACAACAACAACAATGCATAGGGCGAAATATTTGACCAATGTAGATTGTAAACGAGATGTTTGATCGTACCACTTGCAATAAAATTATTCAGGAAGGTATGTATTCATATGAAACAGATCAGCGAAAAACAATGTTGGCACCAAGACCTTTGCAAACCAATATCAGCATTCCGTTTCATCCGATCTCACGTATGGTACCATTTTAGCAGAATGACGCCGCGCTTGAATGTATTTAGCGAAAACACGTGATATAGTTCAGTGAATGAGATGTTTATATACAATGCAAATGAATGATATATAAACTTGAAAATCTAACTCATGCGTACAACGTTTAAAAGTGGATATAGCAAAATGATTCGGTGTATGAAAAGATACGATTAAAACAGGTGGAGTCAACAAATAATCGCAAAGGATCTCGTATGACAATGTATGGAACTAATCAACATATATGACTGCTTTATGGATCTATCAACATAAATGACTGAGATACGGAATTTGATCTGTGAAATTATTATCAAGTCTAATTATCAACACACATAATGATGGATTTGTGATCAATGTGTTTATCAACAAATATTGATTTTTAGGTTCAAAACCTAATGGCACCAGATTGCAGTTAGTTCCTACCGAGGTTGATCAAAATCAGGATAGTATTACCAAACCATATTTCAAAGATCGGTTGCATTGAAATGTTACAAGCTATGTTGATGATAAAAAGGATATGCTTCAAAGTTAACAAAAATATATAGATTGCTGAAATACTCTGCAATGAAGACAGTGAAATGTAAAATTTTACCCAACTGCTTGCCATTCAAGCTCGATTTTGTTACTTCCACTGAGTCAGTATATCTATCCTACTATTATGCAGGATAGGTACGGCGAACAAATGATGGAACCATCCGGATTGCGTGGACTAAGGGAGTTTATTTTGTGTAGCAAATGTAAAAATTAATAATTATATATAGTAAAGCATGAATGAAAATAATTGTGGTCCTTAATGTAAAATAGAGAGCTCTTGCATTTCTCCTTCTTAGCGTGTTAATGAAGTCATCGAACTGAAAAGTTTATACTTCATGAACATGTCAATAAAATTAAAACAGTTTATGATTTGATATCTCAACAATATTTATTACTTTAAACAACTTACATTAAATTAAAAATAAATGTAAATTGTATGTGCTTACATAATGACATCGATTTAATTGCTTAACTACGAGGCTAAGAGAGATATTCCAAATGATCTAATTTCTAAGAGGTCAAAACAACGGTCATTTATTGAAAGCATTACATTTGTTCGGTCAAAACAAACCCTAATATGATTTTATTATGGAGATTTATGAACCATTCATATCGAAAGGTTCTATATCACTCATGAATGATTCGGTCAATCCAATCCCTATTAAAATTGTAAGGGACACAGGAACATCTCAGAGTCTTTTATTATCACGTACTTCGCGTTTTTATGAAAAGATTCGGATGAGAGTGTTTTTATTCAGGGAGTGGAATGCGGCTTTGTTAATGTTCCTCTCCTTTGTGTAAAGTTATCATCAGGCTTAGTCCTTCAACCCTTGACGGTCGGAACAGTGTATTTTACCCATCGAGGGTATGCATTTATCACTAGGCGATGACCTCGCTGGAAGGTTATGGTTAATCCAATTGTAGCTGACAAGTTTTGTTTGGATCAGACAGTCGATCCTATTGAAAACGAAATCCCTGAGTTATTCCTAGTTTGTGAAGTTGCTAAAGCTATGTTAATGAAAGCTTTTGAGAATGATGTTGATCTCGAACTTCTTCCTTCACCTGACGCACGTATTTGTCAGCTTTGATAAAGTCACTTTTGCTCCTGTATGGATCAATCAAAATTAATTGATCACAGAGAGCCTCTCCTAACTACTCATTCTCTTTATTCTAATCAGTGTGAGAAACGACTTCTCGTCAAACACGAAAAAAATTCTAAGATCTACTGTGTGTTTCAGATGGTTATTCGAGAAAATGCAGCCACAGAAGTACCTCTTTGTTAGTTTCTGAAAAATAGGGTCCTTATGAGAGAATGGAGACCACCTGAGATAATTAATGGTAACGAGTGGTATGTGAGCTTTAAATGTATGGTTCCTATAGACAGATTATTATTAGTTAAACACATGAAACTCCTTTGGCTGGTCATTTGCGTATTAATTAGACTTACGACACGATCTTGAATCACTTCTATTGGCCGAAAATTAAAAGCGATGTTTGCAAATATTGCGGATCTTACCACACTTCCCAAATGGTAGGAAAACCGCATCAGACGGTACCTAAGGCTCATCTGCAACGTATTCATACATTTCACGAAAAATTTAGAAGTCCCTTACCTTAAAGGTCTACTAGTGCACTCACACGACTTTCGTATATATTTTAAATTATTTAACCTTCACGAATCGATTTGTATAGGTATTATGTCATATACCTCATCATTAATGAAAAAAATGACTACAGAACATCGATTATTTTATCGTTGGAGGCAAAACGCTCCTAGCTGATTTCGCGCTCGGTAATTTCCGTAAGACAAAGCAGAAGTGAAGCAGCGTATTGAACACAGCTTTCCAATTTTCATTGTAATTACGTTCAACAAGTGGAGCCGTATGTGAAAAAAGAAATGGTTAAAAGGTGTATGGTTGTAGGTTGTAGCAATACAAAACGAGAAAGAGTGAGCTTGCTATCAATTCCTAGTAATCCTGTTTCAAGAAAACAATGGATTAACCAGACACGAACGACAGGAAAAGACTGGACTGAGCCGACTAGTGACAGGCTAGATAGTCAAGTTGTCTGTAGTGACCACTTCAGAGAAAATGATTTCGATCCCGCCTCTAAATTGAAACAGTCATTTGGGATTAGGAACATTATACGACTCCTGCAAAATGCAGTTACAAGTGTGTTTTCTCACCAGATAATCCAGAGTACATGCATACCAGATTTAAAAAAAAGTCATTGGTTACGGCAGGCCTAACAGCACGTAGCCCGAGAGGAGTTTTTCAAAAGCGAGAGTGAGCAAGAGTACAAGTTTATTGATTTTAGCATGCTATATTATGTGTTGTCAACCCAACATTCTTGCCACAAATATACCAAGCGTCTAGCGATTAATGCGAGAGGGTGGTTTTAGTGGGAGGGTGTTTGCAAATCGCAGTAGATGAACCCTTACCCCCAAACAATGAAACCTGTTTTATCATGATCTGTGTGTGTGAATGTGTACGTGCAATGGTGCAAAGCCTAAATTAATGGGATATATATAACACCCGTGAAAATATTCTTATGGATGCAGTAGCTTGTTTTCTGAATGTTGCTGATTTTCTTTTCAACAATGATAATAATAATAATAATAATAATAATAATAATATATCACATATGTTCCTCTGATGCTTAAATGGTGTGAATAGTTGGTGTATTGACTGTGTTTAATTGTAAAGACTAATCAGTTCTGAGGATCTGTGAGTAAAGTACCTTCCTTGATTTTGTATATACTATTGTGTCAGTGGATCCTGATCTAGGTCGGATTCACACCAAAACCCATGGATTTCAAACGTGAATAGTAATCTCTTTACAGCATCTATACTCTTCAACTGTTTCTTTACTGCTACAGTTTTCACATGTACACTTGAATAAATCAATATACGTGGTAAATACGCTCTATCATAATTATTGTGTTAGAAAACTTGTAGCTCTTGCATTTCAAAGTGCAAAACACACACACACACACACATACACACACACACACACATACACACACACACACACATATATATATATATATATATATATATATATATATATATATATATATATATATATATATATATATATATATATATATATATATATATATATATATGATAAATGGTAAGACTTTTGTTGTATATTTTGTTCCACAATACTGAAATGCGCATTTCATCAGAAATATATTATATTATTCTCAAATATCAGGTTCCCCATAAACCTTTATGCATTATTGGCCACCAGTAATGTGCACCTTAAGCGACATGGAAAAATATGCTGGCTAAGCAGCTATCCATGGGGGATAGAAAAATTTATCCCATTAGCTGCAATAAAAGGTACATTCAGGGTTTGCGTTTCATCGTGGTTTAAAAGAACAAACTTGAGTCATAAAATTAATAACGCATTTTGTCTGCACCTCTCACAGTCCGAGTCGTAAGTGTTAAAATGTAACACCACTAGTTACTGATGAACCGAGGTAAATGAAAATCTTCTCTGAAGACAACCAAAAAGCTTTTGCTCAAATTCGTTCACTTCTCTTTTCATTTTGAAATTTAAATAACATTAACGAAAGAACAATAAGATTAGTAATAATTAGTAATAACTGCAATACTGATAATAGTAATTACCAGAATGAAAAGCCCAAGCCATGCTAGGCTTGATCATGTACTATGTTCTCTTCAGGTCCTTGATCCTCGTTTCGTTCGAGCTGAAATTGATACAGCCGCACTTCATAGCAACCAGAACCTTCAGATTCATGAAGTTAGCCATCTTCAAGGGGTTCACCTTCCTCAAACGACTAAGATGAGAATGACAAATTTGCCATAAAGTTGCTAGTATCATCACTATTAGCCATTATCATCACATACGTTAAACTTGAGGAATTTCCCGAATGTGCGTCACTTCCGGAAATCCGATTTTTCACCGGATGTGTATAAATATTTCCGGATCGTTTTCCGTAAAACATCGATGTATGCTCATATAACCTTAATGTTCTCCTCTCTGGGGTAAAACTTACAACTAAAATGCACATTAATGAGTTATTTAGCGAAATATTAACATTATGATATACACTGTTTATTTAACTCTAGTAGATCTTTAAGCTAAGTCAGGCAACCAATACTTCCAATAATGCGTACGTCCACAAGATTCCCAAAGGCAATTCCTTTGAGGAATATTAAAACTTGAACAATAGTAAAAGCTTTGATTTTACTCGATTTGGACTGCCCAATTCCATCCAGTCTGATCAAAGGGTAAAATGTTATGTCTGGAAGTTTCCGGCAAATTATGCACAAATTGGGCCTAACCCTATTCGATTCTTCTGCCCATCAACCTGAAAATCAAGGGGTTTTAAAAAGATTTCATCAAACGTTGAAAAACATGATCCAGTCATATAGATGTGATACTAAGAAAGATTAGGAAGAATGTGTTCATTTACTGTTGTTTGCTCTAAGGGAATAAGTTCAAGAATCGTTAGGATTCAGTCACATTGAACTAGTTTTTCGAGATACTGTCCAAGAACGATCAGGTTTTAAAACAGATACTTCATTCAAATGAAAATACAGAAATTATTCTTCTCGATTATGTTTATAATTTAAATTATAAGTTGTCAAACGCCTGCAAAGTTACAAGAACTAATCCGAACTCTACTCAGTCAAAAATGAAATTAAGGTATGACAAAAATACAAAGTAAAGCAGTTTTCAGCCTGGTGACATAGTTCTCGCTGTCTTGCCCATACACACAAAATTCTCTTCAGGCAATGTATTACAGTTCTCACACAGTTGAAAAGAAAGTAAGTGATTTAAAATATATCATTAATACTCCCGGGAGGAGAAAACAAAAGCAACTTTGCAATATAAACATGTTAAAGAAGTATGTTGATGGAGATAGCCTGGTTAATCATGCAAAGACTTTAGGTGTACTGGTCCCACACAGTGAAGATTTAAGATAGAATGCAATCGGACTCTATTGATTTTGGAGTAACCAATCTTCAGAAGTCAGACATTATGAATAATCTGGACCAGAAACTTTCCCATCTGCAGCAACAAGAGAAGAATGAACTAAAACATGAATATGAGCACTTATTTCCATATGTTCCTACACGAACTAATGAAATCTACCGTAACTTTTAAGTTGTAGATTCCACATCTATGAAACATTATCCGTACAGGGTGAAACCTCTCGAAAGGAATGTTTGAAAAAGATATTCAGTATCTGCTGAAGAATGATTTCATAGAACCGGGTAAAAGTGACTGGAATTCACCATGTATACTTTTGCTGAAGCCAGATAAAAATCCTTATGTGAATAGACTATAGAAAATTGAAGATTGCCGAGAATCGATGACTGGATTGATAAAATTGAGAAATGCAAAATATGCCACAAAATCTGACTTTTGAAAGGGTTCTGGCAAATCTGTTTAAAATTGTCTTTTCCCTTGACGTGACTGATGTCAGTATTGTATTCTTGCAATATTAGTCTCGACCTTAATAATCTATGATTTTTGTTTTTCATCTTGCTAATGCAAGTAAGGGGGTTGGGATTACTAAATATAATAATACGAGATGGAGCGTAACTAATAATCACTTCAAAGTGTTGCAAAGTCAATACCAAGCCAAACGTTACTTCCAGATTCTAGAACAACTTCTCTGATTCTTGCTTAATTACGTAGAAAATAGAACACTGAATTATATACACAATTGTTGCCTTCTTGAATCAATACTGGTCCAACTCCAAAATCACTTACATTTTAAATGATTGGCTGACATTTGGAGCTGAAAGAACTGATGCACTCTTATTTATAGCCTTTAACATGATATTTTTTTCAAACCAAATAAACTTTGTTTTCTTATTCAATATATTTGTCAGGGGTTTAACTATTATGGAAATTTTGGGACTAAATTTCCGATCGTATCCAGCTATACCCAAAAGTCGGATCAGTTGCTTTTTACCGATAGGAACTGGGAATTCAGAGAGAGCCATTACCTTAGTATCTATAAGTTTAACATGCTCTTGACCTATATTTCCTATAAATTGAAGACGAACACGGCAAAACTCAAGGTTAGATAAAGTAATTGTCAAATTTACACCAGTGAGTCTATCGAAGAATTTCCAAGTTGTATCTAAGTGATCGTTCTAAGTGCCGTTGTAGATGATATCATCAATATAAGCATCACAGTTATCCACACCTGATGTAATTGTGTTCATTAAACGTTGACAAGTACAAGGTGAACCTTTTATCGCAAACGGCATCACTTCATATTGGTTTAGCCCACCTGTCCATCAGCGTTATGGTTTTCATCAGCTGTGGAACAGGGTGATCTGCTGTCGATTACTCGGAAGACACACTTGTATGTTCCATCTCATAATTCCGGCTGACACACCCTCATTTTACTAATTTGGACCAGATTAGGTACGTGTTAGATCTACGTAGAGAAACCCTTCGAATAAAGCTGTACACTAGAGAATGGTCTAACATTTAATAAAATTACAGCTGAACTTGACCTTGTGATACCTGTAGAGTAAAACCGTTTACGTGACCGATTATTATAATGGACTCGGTTATGTTATGTATGGATTGTTTACAATCGAGCCAAATGTGCTCGCGTCTGCTAAAACATTGCAATGTAAATAGCTGATCGCATCAAAATAGTTGGAAATCTGTGAAACGATAATATAATAAACATGGCAATATTTCAAGAAGTGTCCGATCTTGCGTTTTATATCCATCCGCCTTTGAAATAGACTGAAGTGAGAATGATTTTCAGCAACATTACCCAGCTAAAGTTCCTACGGAGCCCCTTAAGTGACATGGATGCACATATTTTTATTTCGTTTAATCGAAATATATTTCGTTATTTCGAAACACTATTTCGTTATTTCGAAATACTATTTCGTTTAAACGAAATACTATTTCGTTATTTCGAAATGCTATTTCGTTATTTCGAAATACTATTTCGTTATTTCGAAATGTTATTTCGTTTAAACGAAATGCTGTTTCGTTATTTCGAAATACTATTTCGTTATTTCGAAATACTATTTCGTTAAAACGAAATATTATTTCGTTATTTCGAAATACTATTTCGTTAAAGCGAAATATTATTTCGTTATTTCGAAATAGTATTTCGTTATTTCGAAATACTATTTCGTTTAAAGGAAATACTATTTCGTTATTTCGAAATACTATTTCGTTTAAATTAATTAATATTGAATTATTTCGAAATAGTATTTCGTTATTTCCAAATATTTCGGATTATTTTCTAGATAACAGAGTTTCACTGATATTTAGGCGTTTGGTATTGCTTTAATTGTGAGAATGGATCAGGACCATTTGGCTCTGATAAAAGTTTATTTTCACTTGGGTTTAAAGTATAAGGATATTGTGTTCATTCTGAAAGAAAGGCATGGATATAATCTCAGCATTAGACAGCTGATTCGTATTTTGCATGTTCTTGGCCTTTACCGGTAAAAAAATCCCACTGATATGATGACTGTTGCCGAATTCATAATGTATGAACAACGGTTCTCCGGTACCATGCACGGTTATAGGTGGATGTATCATAAGCTGAAATGCAGAGGTATACGGGCAAGAAAGGAAGAAGTTCGCCTTTTGATGAGAGTTATAGATCCTGAAAATGTTGACCTCCGCCAACCACATCGACTTCATAGGAGTATGTACCTATCAAAAGGTCCTAATTACATCTGGCATATGGACTCCTATGAGAAGTTGCGCCCCTATGGTATTTGTATCAATGGTTGTATTGATGGGTTTTCACGGAAAATGATATGGTTAAATGCATATTGCACAAGTAGTAACCTTCGCGTTATCGGGGGTTACTATCTCGAAGCTGTGAAAGCCTTCGGTGGTTGCCCCCTTATACTTCGAGCTGACAGGGGCACAGAAAATGGATATGGTTGTGAATTTTATGTCTCTTTCGCCGGCATGGAAATGATTCATTCTGTGGTGATCGCAGTTTCATATACGGACGCAGCACAAATAACAAAAGAATTGAAAGCTGGTGGGGCTTTTTGCGCAGGGAATGTGTAGAGTTCTGGTTGTCACTCTTCGACCAAATAAAAGCTGAGGGTAAATTTGACGGCTGATATCTGGACAAGAATCTTGTACTATTTTGTTTTCTTGGTATGATACAGGTATGGACAGTATAGCTCTGTCTCTGTCTGTCTGTCTCTCCCTCTCAAACAGACACACACACACACAAACGCACACGAATATATATTAAATATGCATAATTCATCGTAAGGAAACACAAGTGCTGATTACAGATTACAATGTTCAAACAGCACATACTATACAATATAATTATCACATAACGCTCCTTTGAGAATTTTAATGCAGATTGGGAATATTTGTTTCAAAGTCTTACCTGTATTATAGATTCCGAACCATTATGTTCCTTATACGAGCTGACGTCACTGATAATAATCACTCTTACATGTTAGAGTTGCGATTTGATACATCAGTTGTATATTTAACAAAGCTGTGTTACCAAATAACATATATTTACAGTGTTTCGTTATGCCTCATAAAGGTCATATGTTCACATGAAGAAATTCTTTCTCAGCCTTTCTTTTCTTTTCATCCCTATTATCAAGTATTTCATGTGTGAAAATTTTTCTTGACTTTTATTTCCAGGATGAATTAAACTCAGTAGCCGAAGTGTGAGATTCCCATGTGATTCGACCACCCAGAAAATTAACTGTTCCAAGTGGTATTCCAAACATCATGTTTTCAGTTCCAGAGTTGTATGAGACGGAGAACTACATGTGTCTTGATAGATGAGGAAGAATTCCAGTTATGTCAGAATAATGCATGGTACCGTGATGGAATGGCTTCAGACGAAGATGTGTACAATATATGTGTATATATAATGGCTGAGCAAAGTTTACACATGGCAAAGGATGCATATGAAGCTCTTGATCTGTATTTGGAGTTGGGGCAACATATTAATGACATACTGTAAAGGGCATCCTCCTAATAATATATGTACAGTCATTTTATGCGCTTGGATAATGATCATATTTCTGTTGCAGATGAACTGAGCTGAGACCAATATTTAGATATAAGAGGATATGATATTGAATGGAACTTGGTCTTTTGTGCTTAGTATCAGAAAATATAAATCTCGCACTTAAATCGCTTGACAAATACATACAAAACTAAGTTCCTCGGTCATTCAAGTTCATTTACATAGCGTGCATCTATTTTAATTGGTATCACGTGTGTTTTTGTCTTTTGATGTCGCAAATTTGACGACATAATTGATCTCTACGATCGGCTAGCGTTATTAAAACAACGATATCTGACTGCAGTTAAACAAGTGTAAACAGTTTCTTAACTATACTCATTCTGCATCCTTTCCTTCTCTCCAGTCACACGGATAAATATTTTAATTAGTATTGGGTTCAATTTAAATTTATTAAATAAGTTTCATAGTAAACATGGAACCAATGCTCTGCTTGTAATTATGCACAAAGCATTTTAATCTCTGTAGCCTTCCCCTATCCCCCTCAAATTTCAAAACTAGGGTCAGTATTAGTCTGAGCTTTTCTTAATCTTGGTTCACCGTTTTTCTTAGAACTGAGAAAGGCGTGCTTATCTCTATTCTTACGACCTCTTGAAATATAAATGTTTGCATTTCTTGATTAATAATTGCGCCAAATGAGGACGGAAATATCTGCAATGGAGTAAGTGACCAGCAATACACTCATATCTTATAGAAATTAGGGTTCAAGAAACAAAAGTGTTTGCTAAGAAAATGGAGAACTGTTGCTTGTAATTTTAATTGGTTCTATTTATTATGACTCGCTGAACTAGCAATGTTTAATTCCATTGGCCTATATACTGTGGTGACATGAAGTGCAATCTGGGAATTGTATCCCTCAGAAAAGATCACAAGGAATATATCCAGCATCTATTTTATACGTTTCAAACAATTTCTGAATTCAAATAATAAGTTCATATTGGATTTTACAGCAGGCAGTGGAAGCGCGAGGGTTTTAGGCCCCCGGGGGCAATATTGTTTGGTGAATCCTCTACCGATCTGCCCGGGGGCAATATTGTTTGGTGGATCTCTAACTGTCGCTACCGATCCGCCCAGAGGCAATATTATTTAGTGGCAGCCCCTACGTTGTCTCTCAGAATAGTTTTATTTCAGTTGCCAACCTCCCTACCCCTCCTTTTCTTGTGAAGAATTGATCCCGTTTCACAAAAGTGAGGTGAAATACTACGAAAATCTCAGCTGAAAAAAAGATCCCAAGAGCCACCCTCCTCTCGCGCTGTTGTTAACTGTAGAAATCATTGGATTGACCAGATTACCTAAACATTGCATTAAACACCGCATACAAACATTTAATATCTAATGTTATTAACCGTGTGCATATGTGTGAAGTAACTTATACGTCACATAACGCGCAATGTAAAAAGTAAAGTTAATATCTTACTGTTATCAAGCCATTTATCTAACTTTTAGCGTCATTTCCATCCATATAATACTAAAAATATCTGACGTCAACCTTAAGCTGACAGTAAAATATAACAAGAAATTAATTGGCGTTTAGAATTGTAAATAGCTCAGTTTGAATAAGAATGGAATAATGGAACAAAGCAAATAAGCGTCGATCCGTATATACAAACATATATGCATTCTTATAAATTTGTCCCCTAGGATTTGCTTTTCTTTGGCAAGCGTTGGTAGATAATAAGACAAACGTACATGTTTATGCGCGGTAGCCAGAATGGAGATGGTTGAAAATCAATCATGTTTTTAGTTAGTACCGTTTCATGTGCTTAAAATTAATACAGGAAACATTATATCTGTGTTAGCAGAGGAGACAATGCGATCCCTGAACAACTGTACCAAAGCTTTTGCATCTTTTCTTTCTTTTGCCCCCCCCCCCGCCGTCAACTGAATAATTATTTCATTCTGTCACCACCAAAATCTATTTACTTTGTTCATCTCTTAAATGGTGGCGTAGTGGTTAGAGCGTCAGCCTCGGATGCGGAAGGTCGCGGGTTCGAACACCAGTCGAGTCATACCAAAGACTTATAAAAATGGTATTAACGGCTGCCTCGCTAGGCGCTCAGCATTAAGAGGTCAGTGTTAGGAATGGTCGGCCTGGTGTCAGGATAATGTGACTGGGTGGGACATCATGCTACATGTCTGCGGCATAATGCCCCAGTGCTAGACATCACTATAAACTACCACACTGCAGAAATCGTAGCGATATGACTGAAAAATTGTTAAAGCTACGTTAAAAATCCAAATCACACACACACACACACATCTCTTAAATGACCCTTTTGAAATAAATATCAAACAGTTCTAAAGTTAAAACAAAAAGAAATATATAACTTATCATGGGTTGCATGTTTTAGAAATGATTGTGGCTGTAGAGCTCGAATTATAAAGCCTGAACAAATTACACTCAAGACATTGGAGTACATTTGTATTTATACGGGCGTGCGCTCTTTTGCGGTAAGTAAAGTGACACTGCAAATTCTGGACCGCTAAGAAAACGTTGTATACATCTTGCATTTCCCAACAGAAATCCAGTGGGTGCGTGCATATAGCTAAGTATTAAATTCTGTTTGCCAAAGAGAATGGATTTTCATGCAACGTCAGGCCCTTATATTCGACCTTCTTTCATATTTCTTGTTTCGGGGGGGGGGGGGGCATGTGAGCGCATGGCTGTGTGGGTTTGGACACTGATGATAGTTGCCGTTACTTGCGGCATGTGTATTATTCATGCTGATATCGTAATTGCCAAACGGTGACACCCATTAATCCTAATGAAATACATAAAATTTCCTCTTTCGAAACTTTGTCACAAAATCAATAGAAATAAGCACACAAACATGTAGCTGAACTAATCAAATTCGTTTTAATCCTTAATTCTAATATGAAAACCGTAATACAGTAATTGATATTACCTGCTGTTTAGAGGCCACCGAGAAAGGGATTTCTCCTTCAAGAATGGACTTGTTCCATGTCATATGGAAGATGTACGAAGAACACTAAGAACACCTTGACACGGAGCTGAAAGTGATAGATTTTAGAATTCTTATTTAAAAGGAAGGACAGACTGTAGAAAAGACAAAAAGGTCTCATACAAAAGACACAGTGCTCTAGGAAAAGCAGCAGTATTTTAAAAACTTAAGAAAACAAACTTTTCAAAATATGAACACATCAACCAGGAACTAATAAATTCTGACTAGAAGCTTCTTTCCTAGCCACGTGGCAAGATAAAGCATTTTATGTGAGTTGAGGCTCAGACACTTTGGAATGAAGATCATAAATAACCCTCATCCATTCTATTACACAGTATGCATTTGCCATTATTTATATGAAGGGGTTGATCAGACATTTTGGTTGGATTGAGAAGGAATGGAGGTAGACATTGGGCTTGCATTACCAACTATATCGCACATGCCTGAAATTTCGGCAAGATACATACAATCCATCATTGCTTCAGGACACAGTGACTTTAATCCCAAGTCTTTGTCCATCATTTTATCAAGGTTATCTCCTTCGTCACGGGATAGATTTTCTGAAGGTTATTAAAAGTATCTTTTAAGATATTCATCTGCACACAGTCAAGGTAATAATAACCTTGAACCACTTCATTCCACAGCTGATACAGGTTGTTTTTTTTGTTTTTTTTTCGGAAGAGAATGTGAAATTTAGTGCATTATATGCAAACATGTCAGTTTATATACGTTTTCCAAAATTTTCGCCATGCGTTCTATCACCCAAGAAGTAGTAACATATGATTTTCTTATCAAACAACGTTTTAATTGGGAGGGGTCCCAGAATTAAGTTTTACCAAGGAGAACGAGAGCCAGAATTTCTTACTAAACCACTGTTTAAAGTAAAATAATCACCAATTAAATAGCTGGCCTCTGCAAAGAAAATAAAGGAAATAATGTGGCTTTGAAATGTTGGCTCCTGTAACTGGACATAAAAGAATAATAAATATTCTTTTCTACAATATCAATTTTTGTTGTTGTTTTTGGGTTTAACGCCATTTCTCAGCGTAAGATAGGCTATATATGGCTGCCAGTAAAACTGGTGGAGGAAGAACCCGGGGAAAACCCCGGTAAGAACCACTGACCCACAAGAAGCTACTGGCAGCTCTCTCAAATACCCACATTTCCTGTCCAAGACTCGAACCCACACAGACTAAGGTGAGATGGCGGTGATCGTTAAAGTCAAAGGCTTTAGACCACTTGGCCACTGGGGGTCCCCTACAAAATCAACGTTGAAGTACTATAATTAGTTTAAGAAAATCAAAGGGTAATTGTTTTTCTTTTTAATACAACACTGATTTTTGAACCCTGTGGAAGTCAAGGCTTTGAGTAACCTTGGAATGATGGCCAGGAAAACCAATATTACAAGCATGAGTAATCACCATGATTAGCCACTACAATCAAGGCCTCACATGAAATGCATGCAGTCCACTGTTCTACTAACAACTCATTCACATGTACTATTAACATCCAGCCTGTCAGAGTAACCTACACCATTATACAATGTGTAGTCATTAATATATTCAGCTTACCATTTAATAAAGATGTTTATTCCAACTGTAAACTGTGATGGTCAGAAAATGGCCTTATATGTAGGTTTGTATGTTTATAGCCTGTGATGTCATTTGTCATGAGCCAAACACAAATAATTAAAATTGAGTAAAGCATTAAATGCATGTGACAGTGATCATCTTTTATTACAAAGGTGTAGTTCTATTTTCACAATAGTCATGTTTTGTGCCTTTAAGATGAACTTTTATGATTAAATTTTAATATCTATGCAGGTTGCAAAAAGGTCTAAAGCAATAAGTATCTATGCAGGTTGCAAAAAGCCTATGTGGTAATGAAATACATCTAAACATGGACTGTAAACAATTTATTGTTTTGAATCAAACTCCCAACTGGTCTCATGTATGTCTCATCAAAGGCTATATACACATTAGATGCTTGGTCAGGTTACACAACAAAGTTAATGGAGACCAGAGAGAAAAGATGAAATTATACATCAGAAACAGTATTTAGAAAGAACAGCCATACTAAACCTTTTGTCTATACAATAATCTTAACATCTATAGCAAATATCAAGAGGCAATGAA
The DNA here is from genome assembly GCA_028554795.2 of Sinohyriopsis cumingii. Lineage (NCBI taxonomy): Eukaryota > Metazoa > Mollusca > Bivalvia > Unionida > Unionidae > Sinohyriopsis > Sinohyriopsis cumingii. The sequence goes on along the minus strand of CM068841.1, from coordinate 23,842,360 downwards.
ACATAAAATGTTAAGAATTGCTCAATCAAAATAACAGCTGTTTGCGTATTGATTACATCAAATGTTTGATTCTTCTTAAGATGATAAACATGAACTTAAGGAAAATAAAAATTGCAAAAATCATAACAGTAATGTCTTTGATATCTGTTCTAATATCAAAAGTAATATCTGTCAGTAATCATTACTAACTATGCAGAGACTAAAACATTATTATCTATCCCGAGAAATAAATTTTTATTTAAAGCACATCACAACAAAAATTATATATGTTCTTCATACACACACTAAACTTTTGTGTGTAGGTGAATGGCTACACAATAGCAAAATATCAAGTATGTATGGAATAAGTTCTTTGACACCATATAACAGGAAACTCAAACTAACAGCCTGACAAAAGAATAAATTGTGGTACAAGATATGAAAGTTCTTCAGCCAAACAATTTTGAAAAATAAGGTAAATTAAAGAGTATGATGCCAAATACTGTATTCTTTTCAGACAGACTAATGTGACCTCTTCATCTGAATCATCTTCTCACTTTAACCCATAACAGATATTTTATCTGTAGCATATATGGCATCCATGGCATTACTCTGCTTCCAATGCAAGCAATATGAGGTTAATACATATAAGGTATAATGTAAGAAACAAACCCACAATGCGGATATGCATGGATTGCAAAATTTAGTTTGTCTAAAAGGTCTAAAGCAATAATATAACTATGCAAGCAATGATGTATAAAACATGCACAGCAAAGCAAATTGATCATGGGAGCATTAAATAGCAACAAAAAATGACAACTGTGTGAAAACTGTTAGTGCAAATCAGTGGATAATGAAATATAGGTTATGCAACTCAGTTCTAACTACAGTAAGTGGCTTTTGTCATGATGCTTCATATACCATGTTACACAACCTTTTGTGCAATAATGTACAATAAACCAAGATAAATAAAAAAAACTCACTGCACTGTACAAGCTGATAAGAAACACAAATATATGAGACTTCTCATTATTGTACAAATTAAAATTAAAGGTTCAAGAGCAGTGATATTTTGTACCAATAGCTTAATAAAAAAAACTTAAGGGATAGTTCTCTTACATTAAGATTTGTCATGGCTAAAAACATCATAGTGTATGTACACACACACACACACACACACATTACATATGCACATGGCATTAAGGAATCTCATGTGCCTGAACATGGCTTGGTTGAACAATTTGGAAAGTTCAAAGTTGTTTTCAAGCAGAATTGTTTTTTTCTTCTACACATATAACAGAATGTTACCAAAATGTTTAAACAGAATTTTACAAGAGTGTTACACACTGTTGATCTAAACTTTAGATCTCTTAAACTGATTTCCTAGGTTAGATGGGGTTCAAGCTATTCACACCCACCCACATGTAGACACACACACACACACACACACACACACACACACATATATATATATATATAATAATATATATATATATATATATAGAGACACACACACACAGAATATTGCAGAATACTGTACCAACAATCCAACTCTTGTTACAATGGACTAATTTGATTATATGCAAGTTGTAAAAATGGTTGATACTATTTACCACAAAAATACAAATAAAATGGTAACTATTTTCTGCAGTTGTAAGAACAACTACACAATGTTCATTTCCATGCATTCTTCAGATTCAAGCATGCTTTCCCATTCAGATCGAAAGTCAGGGTAGTTTGCATATGTTGAGGGAAGTTTTAACATGGGTCCACAAGTGTGGACACTGGAAAGTCTTCCTTTCCCATGACGTACAATAAACTGAACATCAATCTTATCGACACAAATGACATCTGATCCAGTCAGAAACCTGAGTAACTTTCTCAACTGCCATTTATTTCATCCCGGAATAAATCTATGAAGAAATCCAACAGAAAAGTTTTCTTCCTTTGTTCTTGGTGAAGCATGGAGCAGCTCTATTAGTTTTGGGATGGTTGGGTTTAGTCTCCCATACAGGGTTATGATTGATTCAGTATCTGGAAAATCAATTTGCCAAACACCTTCACCAACACCACTAATAGCATCCAGGGCATATTTAGATTCTTGGATTAATACTTTGTGTGCAATTTGTATAATTGTTGATGCCATCTCACTCAGTTCTGGGATTTTATGACACTGAAAGTGGTCAAGCAGACAAAGTAGCTCATCTCGGTCATACTGTGTTCCTGTTAGAACAGCCTCAATAGCATTCTTTTCTGACTGTGAAATATATAAAATGAATGAACCTTTCAATAACTGTGGAGTGACAGAATTTTCCCCATGTACTACTGCAATAAAAAAAGCTGGAGCCAAGCTTATTGGATAGTATTTGTGTTCCTTGTATCCCTTGATCAAAATTCTACCTACAGCCTCCCATTCTTCTTGGCTGTAGTCCTGAGATCAAACAGGTATGCGATAAACCTCACCATCTGCATTTCTCAAGAAAAATGATTCCCAAAATGCTGCATAGGCATCCCTTGATACTCCATCTGCATCATCCCCACACTCATTTACAAACTTGAATTTTAATGTTGTATTCAAAATATCAGATGCTTTGAAACATTGCAACATTTCCTCCTGTAAATTGGAGCAGTGCAGCATAATGGTTGTAACACTTTTGTCGTCTGATGATGGAACTTGTGACAGATCAATGGCTGGCTGAAACTGCTCTTGGGAATGAACTGCTGTCATCAGAAACTCATGTGAATCAAGTGTTAACTCACACACTTCATGATTAAGACTGATCGAAGGCAAATTATCATTGGAGCCAAAAGAATGAATGCTGTTTACTTTGAAGTAATCCCCATGACATGTGTTATCAGGAGCAGTGTTTGATTCTTCAAAACCAATCATATTTTTAGCTTGGTTACTATCAGTTATCTGTAGTTCATTGGTAGACACAGATGTTATTGCAATTGTACCGCCTTCTGCTTGAACCTTAGGAGACTTTTGACCCAAATCGGACTGGTTTGGATGTAGAGTCTGGGCAGAAGCTTCTGATTCTGTATTAGTTCGTCTTTCTTTGCAGTTGTTACCATTCAAGCTTCTTGTGTGTGCTGTTGTTACAACATAAAGCCTAAGAGTCTTCAGTTTTGTGGATTCATATATATCCTTCAAAGTCAGTTCATCAGACAATTTTTCATGAGTTTGATCAGCAAGATAGAAATTAAAGTCATCAACTTTTCCTTTCTTTGATATTCCACTGGGAAAGAAAAGATCCTTTCCTGTGGATAATATGTCCAAGACAGTTGCATCATGGTGGACTTTAACAGTTCTTGTTCCGCCACCATATGCTGACCTAACCTGCTTCGGACCACTAACACCATAAGTATTTAACCAGCCAATTTCGACTTTTCTTAGGATTTTTTGTGCGTTTTTGCTACCAGCCTGAGGTGCTGCTCTCCTGAAATGCTCTTCTTTGTTCCCTGTTGCTCATAATTTCTCCAGTAATCTATCTCTCAGAGATCTTTTTCTATCACTGGGAAAGCTTGCAGTCTCTTCAAGAGCTCATTGTTGTTTGGCATAGGCTATTGATGCTAAGCAATCTCCATATCTTGGCACCTATTTCTGTAGCTGTTCTACATCCATCATGGAAATCACATTTCCATCTATCTGAAATAAAAGAACAGGACTAATGAAAATATGAATTACAATATGCCTGTCTTAAGGGTCAGTAGCCATATGGTAAATTTAAAATTCAACCCCATCTGTACTGCCATCCATTTTCCTGTCACTTTCTAATGTAGCATAGCTCCACCTTCACCAATGAAGACATGGATTTGAAACCTAAGGTTTGTATAGAGTGGTCTGTAGTTGTTCAAAAGGCTGAGAATATTGATATGACTCACACATATATCCCATCTGAGCTGGAGGCATGAGTGAGTTTTAGTTCCTCTTCACAAAATCCTGAACAAGTTAATTTTTTATTACAATAATAGATATAAAAGGTGCATATGTGTGTGTATATATATATATATATATATATATATATATATATATATATATATATATATATATATATAAGAGACACATGCGCACACACTTAAAGGGCATAAGAAGATTGGTTATCTAATACAGTCAACATAGCTTTTGTCCTTAATTGTTTATTAACTCCCTTGTGAGTTTCTCACTCAATAGTTTTTTATGTGCATACTTCCATAACTGTTCATACTGTTGATTTTAATCAAGAAATACAGTTATTTTCTCTGGTATACCTTGGAATTTATGGTACAGACGATTTGGCACATAGCTTCAGAGCACACTGAATTCCCCTCAAGGATGACCTAAATCAGAAGATGTTCCCAAAACATAGTACCAAGTTTGATAGTGTGTTTCACAGGTTATTTGTTGTGAAAGGGTACAAGCTATAAAAATAACCAAAGGGTAGACTTTAAAGTTTAACAACTGTAAAGATTGTTAAAATTTCTTATCTGCAATGAACACACAGATATGTAAAATGTCACCTCATTGTATGTCCTCATCAATTTGCAGTAACTTCCCTTGAGTAAGTCTGTTTACCATATAAACATAAAAAATGGGCTTTTCAACCCTTGATGACACTCCAGATTTTAGGCACCACTGTGAACTAGCATGTGTAAAAATCTACCAAGTTCCATCAGTTATAGCAACAAATGTACAATAATGAGTGGTTATACATAACAAAAAAGGAAAATAATTATGGTTTGATGCCCATGTCTCGCTATAATAGTGGATATTTCAACATCATGTCTTTTGAATGAAACAATATGGGCAAGTGATAACTTACTGAAATGAATCCTGTTTCACCTACTCATCCTGACTCATAAAATAACTCACACAAAGCAGTGTATGATGATGAACTGGTAGTGATACTGGTCTAAGATGGTACATTAACACAGCATCAAATTTGACCAATCACAATTCACTAAAGTATACATGTACCTCTGTGTGCCACACATAGCCTGGATATGAATGTGCTACCTACAGAACTAGGACCATAGGAAATGTTCACCCATGCATCAAAACATATATACTGATCTTCAGCAACCCCCGGTCTCTATCATTGAGAAACTGACAGTGAGTAAAAGGACACAACTCAAAGCCATGTTTCACTGGGTGTCATTTCTAAATCAATGGTTGAGGAAATGCTTTAAAATGAAGACTTTTCAGCCATATAAGTCATCCTAAATGCTTTTTGTGTGCTAGTTTAGGTCATCCATACCATCTCAAAATTACATGAATACATGCTTAAACATGATGAAGATCAATTTTTCAATACATCCCTAACACTACCTGCTTCTTGTGGAGCAAACAGTGTCCTTTACAAACTTGTCTGTATGATATATTAATATTTAAATGCTCTAACTACACAATCTATACATGCTAGAATTATTTTTCTTATGTATTAATATCCTTCATCTTCATTTAAATCATACAGACCAGTCACAACTTCCAAGTTATTTTTGGCCAATGCCACACTAAAATCAAAGTCACAAAGATTCGAAAAGGACAGAAAAAAATGCCACAGATATATTTTCATACATGTGATTTCAAATGTTATTTTTTTCAGATGGGTCACCAAATAAGTCTATGAAATCCATAGTTTATTTGACATTTTTTAAAACGCTGGTTACCCTTGATTGAGCTGACTCAGATAATGTATCAATCTGATATAAAACTTTCATTTTGAAATACAGCAATCTATAGACTGAACAGACCAATAAATTCTGTTACTGAAGAGATTGTTCATAAACTGTTTGTGCTTTTCAGGTTATGTGTTCCACTTTTAATTATTACACTCTCTAAAAACAAAACATCTGAAAAAAATAAACCTAACAAGCTTTTCTATCTTGTTTTATGGTATAATAAACAGATTGTTTTACACTGGTACAATTGTCTTCAAGTGAAAAAATGTTAATAATATTATGGCTTCTATTTATTAGAAATTGTTTGAGTAAATTTACCCCATCTTCTTTCATCCTTGTGATGGCGTCTTCACTGATCTTTCTGTGTCTCAGAAATTCCTCCTTTCTGTAGTAGACAAATTAACACATTTCTTAAATAATGGAATATTATTAAAATAGCTATTATAGAAGGTAAAAGACAATATGTGTTATATTTACATAATACAAATAATCAATTGAGGAAAGCACTTTCCCCCAAAGTGTTCCTTATCAAATAGTGCTGTCTGAAGTATCTGAACCAAGCCTTCCAATTTACACATTGTTTATACAATATATGGCAAATTTAGGCCACCTTACTCTCCAATCTGTAAACAAGTTAAAAGCAAATGATGGTATGACTAGACTGCAATTGTTTGTTTTGTCTAAATGATGCAGTACTTCTGAAGGTGCACATATCAATTACATCATGTTACATCCTATATACATATATCATGTTACATCCTATATACATATATCATGTTACATCACTATATATCAAGTTATATCCTACATACATATATCATGTTACATCACTATATATCAAGTTATATCCTATAGACATATATCATGTTGCATGGCTATATATCAAGTTATATCCTAAATACACATATCAATTACATCCCTATATATCAAGTTATATCCTAAATACACATATCATGTTACATCACTATATATCAAGTTATATCCTATAGACATATATTATGTTACATGACTATATATCAAGTTATATCCTATATATGATGTTACATCACTATATATCAAGTTATGTCCTATAGACATATATTATGTTACATGACTATATATCAAGTTATATCCTATATATGATGTTACATCACTATATATCAAGTTATATCCTATAGACATATATTATGTTACATCACTATATATCAAGTTATATCCTATATATGATGTTACATCACTATATATCAAGTTATATCCTATATACATATATCCTGTTACATGGCTATATATCAAGTTATATCCTAAATACACATATCATGTTACATCACTATATATCAAGTTATATCCTATAGACATATATTATGTTACATCACTATATATCAAGTTATATCCTATATATGATGTTACATCACTATATATCAAGTTATATCCTATAGACATATATTATGTTACATCACTATATATCAAGTTATATCCTATATATGATGTAACATCACTATATATCAAGTTATATCCTATAGACATATATTATGTTACATCACTTCAAGTACTGGACTAAACCAGCTCAATTTGATGCACAAAGCAATTTCAGAAATTATTTTTTTTTAAAAATCTCTGTTCCTTCTTTTAACGGGGTGGTGGTGGGTGGGGGGTGGGGGGTGCTAGGGTCGTCAACAAAAAACAGGGATGGTCGGCCGACCAGAAATGCACACGTTTTTTCTTGCATAATATTTACAATGCTGAAATACACTGACCACAACAAGAACTAATACAACCCCAATTATTATAGCTTGACAAACATGCAATGTCATGGTTGGGATTTTTAATATACATAGCGATGTTACAAATAACTGGGTCCCCGAGTAACCGAGTGGTCTAAAGCGCCAACTGTTACGGATCACTGCCATCTCACCTCTGTCTGCGTGGGTTCGAGTCGCGGGTTCGGCTTATGTTGGTATGTGAGAAAGCCTGCCAGTAGCTTTTCGTGAGTCGGTGGTTCTTTCCAGGGTTTTCCCTTGTTCTTCCTCCACCATTAATACTGACCATTGCAACTGTTTAATGATACATGAGTGTGGTATACATTACTAAGAAAAGCATGTACTATTCGCATTTAATCGTATCATGTGAATGAAGACAAAATATTGACTACTAATCATTTAGAGATAGACATGGAGGATGAGGCACCCCCACTGAAAAATTATCCGTTTGAAATAAAGTCAGGCCAAAACATTGTCAAGCGTTCAAGAGTATTCATCCACACTATACAGAGTTTGCATGCTACTACACCACAGCAACAGTTTATATTTATTTATTGCTACATCTACGTCTTACATAGGACTAAGCCTACACCTAACTCACCTTCGTATCTTTCACATAAATGACAAGACGCTGCCACAACACATTTTACTGCAAAATTTATCTCCACGTTAAGAGACCACAACAATACAGAGGGCGATAATCGACACATACATTAATTTTCAAATTTAAGTTGCATATATGATTCCAAAGAACGAAATAGTATTTCGTTTAAACGAAATAGTATTTCGAAATAACGAAATAATATTTCATTTTAACGAAATAGTATTTCAAAATAACGAAATAGTATTTCAGTTAAACGAAATAGCATTTCGAAATAACGAAATAGAATTTCGAAATAACGAAATAGTATTTCGTTTAAACGAAATAGTATTTCGAAATAACAAAATAGTATTTCGTTTAAACGAAATAGTATTTCGAAATAACGAAATAATATTTCGAAATAACGAAATAGTATTTCGTTTAAACAAAATAGTATTTCGTTCAAACAAAATAGTATTTCGAAATAATGAAATATATTTCGATTAAACGAAATAAAAAATATGTGCATCCATGTCACTTAAGGGGCTCCGTAAGTTCCTACTCAAAATAATGGAATAGACTTATCAGTGCACAATATGTCTCTGCAGTTTCTCAAGTGTGAGGCTTCTTAAAAATTGATTGAAAACCTGTACAAAACGAACATGGTATTTGCCATATTGTGATGCTCGGGTTGAATGTGTCAAGAATGGTAGCATGGCTTTTTTGAGCAGCGCACAACATGTCATTGATGGAAAGGAAATTGAGGCATATTTAAGCAACTTTTATATTGTCACAACAATTCATGGACTCGGCAAATACAGTAATAATTATATATGATATGCCGATCCGTCTATGACGTTTTACAAGAATAAGATAAATCCGATAGTGTAATCAGTTCCAGTACACCCTTTGAAACATCGGAAATGCGGCAGGCTATGCAAACCTTCATCGATTCTGAGTATAACCTTGGATTTACGTACTTTCAAGGAAAGCTTTACTGAGATTCATTATCGGTTACGTCTGTGATTCCTATCATTCATAATTTTAGGGTTTGCTGAGATGTTAGCAATGGTAGTTTCGTACCCAAACACAGAGTTATTTTATACCGGAAAGTGCTGCAGCTGAAGATAGCATTCTGTATGCCTCTAAAAATTCCTTCGGAGGCTACAGAAACACGTTTGCTGTCGCGAATGAGTGCCATTTCTCATAACTGTACGATGGCAAAAATTAGCAGTTATCATGACAAATAACACCTCAGCAAGGTATCAGCACATTACGACGTGTATTCATTTGCTTTTGAACTGTAGTTCGCGCGCGTGCTCGGCAGGCCGTTAATCGAACAATATTTGACAAGGGAGGAGTATCTGAACTTTCTTTACGATTAAAGTGTTCTCAGGGACCCTCCGAATAGACCTGATCATCACATTTTAAAGGTGAGCTAGTTCGGATGATACATTTTCTCACTATCAAAGTAAATGTGCTTTAGTTCGAATTGTAATGTTGATAAATAATCAGTGGTAACTTGCTCTTTTGTTAACACTATCACCTATCGACAAACCATGACAAAAGGAGAAATAACTGTAGGTGGGAAATCGAAGACTGTTTCTACAGTGCGAAAGTGAAGTTTACCGCCGAATGTGCCGCGGTTATATTCCCCAGCAATTATATTAAATCAAGATTGATTCAGCTAATAATATAAAGGTTTCGAGTGTCTTTCACTTCGGAAGCACTTGTCGGCGTGTTCCTAAATGAATGTGATGCCAAAACCACGGAAGGCACAATCCTCGGAGACTTAAATATCCCCCATCCAATATGAGGGTATGACATTTGTACCAGTGAAGAATGTTTTGCAGTGCACGAGCGTGTTACAGGTGAACGAGACCAACCTCTCGAACAACTAGTCTTCGCGATAATAATATTAAGAGAAGAAATATGATTGACAAATAAATTTACTGAAGCGAGAAAATAACTTAAGCGAAACAACGGTTGCGAACTGAAATCACTAAGACATCCACTCCACTATTGCAAAACTAACGGGGGCATTAGTGTAGCGCGAATTGTGATTACCGCAACCAATTCAGATTTACTACTTGGATTTTTAGTTGGTTGAATATCGATTGCATCCATTGTTACTAGTGGCGCTGGGAAACTAATTTTTGTCTGCATTTGCAAATACGCGTCTAGTCTCACGTCAACAGAATGTATTCACAGTACAAGTACTAAGATGTACTCGATAGCTATTGAGGATAAAACGAATAGCATAGCAAAGTTCTAACATGTGCTGGTCGAAATGGAAAAAAATAAAACACCGAAATCTTTTCTCACAAATACGGAACCAGGGAGTTAGCGACCAGGAATATGTAGCAGATTTATAGGCGGTGAAAGCTGAATAAACGTTTGACAGCATCTATCGATCTGCCCAGTAATGTCTTCACCTGACTAAGGTCAATTTAAGTCAATTCGCTCGTGGTGCGCACGCTGCATTCTCTCATCCGAACCTTACGACGCGCTGGCGCATTTGTATCAATCAGACATATGAGTGATTCCTTTTGCAACGTACTGAAATGCGGCGACCAAAGCACTTCATACCAGTAGCATACCGTGCCAATCATGGTAAATAAGTATCAATATTATCTTTATCGTCATACAATTGGTGTAATTTGGAACTTTATTATACTTTAGAGTTAAGAGTCTTGTTCCCATTATTGTTTAGTTTCCATTGATTAAATTTATTCTTTGCGTTCCGTCTCCATATTCATGTCTTTAAACTAGTGATTCTAGTTGTATTTATCCCCCTCTAATTTCCTTTCCTCAAGTCCATTTAGCTCTGCTATACTCTTACCGTTTCTACTCGTCGTTCTCATTCTTGTTATTTATTTCTCTGCCTGATTTTTAATTCTATCTTCTTTTTCTCTAATATTATCTTTCTTTCTATCTCGGCTTCCTTGCTTAGTTCCATTTTATTCCACTCAAATTTCTTTCTTCTGCACGCATATCATTAAATCTCTTTCCTTTTCTAGGAGAGTGCTTCTCACGAAAACATGTTCTAAAGGACTCTCCCTCATAACTAAAATGCTTACCCATCACCACGAGATCTTTAAGTGACGACGTGATTATTACTGCTGATAAGATCACTGCTGATAAGATCACCAATCCCAAATGCACCTATTCCTGATACGTATAGTGATCTGAATTCTTCTCAAATCAATCGTACCGTTCTCCTTAGACGGCAACAAGATAAAGACAATGTGTATAAATGTATAGATGATAAAGCATCATGCTAAAGTTAATATATGCGAGAGGTTTACTCATTCCACCAGCTAAGGTCAGAGTCTGAAACAAATACATGTATAAACCAATGCTGGGTTTAAGGGCGATGTAATCCAATGTGAGCGTTCCGCCTTGGCCGATCTGATAACAGTGTAGCAGGATGAAACCGCATTGGACTGGATCTACCGAAAGCACGTAATACATGTACGTAAAGTAAATGTTAACTTATAAATGATGAATTAATCTGACAACCTACCCATGCGAACAAAGTTCAATAAAAGTTATAACAAAATGACACCGTTCCTACAATGATGTGATCAAAACATGTAACGTCAACAAGTAATGACAAATAATCTCATATGTCAACGGATATGATCAAAATATGAAACACATATGACTTACATATGGATTTATCATCTTATGATTTGTGCATGGAATTACCAACACATATGATTAACGTATTGCATTATCAACATATAAAATCGATGTACTTAGTACTGTTCATCACCATTAAATATGTATTTTCAATCGATGTGTTCATCAACAAGAATGAGGTTGTATTTGGTTATAGCACATATGGTTTACGCTGATTTTTAGATTCCAAACCTACTGGACCAAACTACAATTAATTTATTCCGACGATGACCAACATCAGGTATTACCAAAACCTACAATTGTTATATGTTCAGTGGCCTGTTTCACAGATGATGTTTTAAAATGTTATAAGCTCTGTTCAAAATTAAAGTGGATGCTGTCATAGTTTACAAAACAGCATTGGCTGTTGAAAATAGCTGGTCTGCAATGACGACAGTGAAACATAAAATGTCACCCTATCACATGTCAATCAAACATTGATCTGTCACTTCCCTTGACTCGGTATGCTTACCCTATCAATACAATGGACGTGCCAGTCTGCTGTAACAAGATAACCAGGTGGGATTTCGGATTTACAACAAAACACTTTTGATTGATGGTGATACAAATAAAATGTTTATTGACGAATGGCTTGAATGAGAAAAGAATTATGACTAATACGTGCGTATAATATCCAAATATTGGATCTATTAACATAATCCGGACGAACTAAATAATGAAAATACAAATAAATGACCTAACACAGTACCAGGACAAGGGATGAAAGATTCACGGTGATTTCACAAATAACAGAATGATGTGTTTTACTCAAATAGTAAAACTGTGGTATTTTACTCATATAGTAAAAATGTATTCACTCAAATAGTGAAAATGATGAAAACAAAGGACAAATGTACAAAATATCTTTACAGCCCCCCCAAAAAAACACTGGACATTACAAACCCAAAAGATTAACACATGGTTAAAAGATTACACGTATGGAGTTACACACTCCTTCACCAGCACACTTGGCTACCAGTCACACTGGTTAATCAAACAGTCAGTATTCCAGGTTGGACAATCAAACAATCAGCGCTCAATCTCGGTCAGCAACACCCGATCACCTACTACTAGACCAGCAACACTGTTACTCAGCTCTACGGCTGCTATAGTTCAGCTTCGCAGCTGATATCGTCATCTTCTATGGTTAGCTCTGCAGCTAGTACCACATCGACTTCGACAACAATCACTTCGATAACTCTGATCTCTGATTACTCTGGTCATCACTCCTATCACTCTGGTCATTCATATCAGCTATACCACTGCGGCTCCGATCACTCTGGTCAGCTCTACAGCTAAAGATGTGCAAGTCCTTAATGTAGATCGCTTACTGACAAGACGTTCCGTAATGTAAAGATTTTGACCTACTGTGAGGTATTTATACACAGACGATGCCGCAATATGTCGTTTGTGCGCTGGAAGTATCCGGTTCTTCCAATCGAAAGCACTTCGCACGTGCGGCATTGGATGAACCGAACTGTTTCGAAATCTTTTTAAAATATACATAAATCACCCTCGGGTGTCGTTGTACACAAAAAACGAAACCCGAGTACATGTGTTTAATAAATAAAAGGGTTTATACAATTCCGTGTCATCTACCTGGGACGAAATATTTATGTTTCAAAAAATAAGGTGACTGTGTAGAACGCTACAAAATTATTTACAATATATTCTATAAAAAGACATATGATAATGCTATCTCGTGGTATCTAGGTAATAAACATGCAATTCCGATTCTACAGTTGTTGACAATAGGTGAAGGAATGACCCTCTGTAGTCCGCTTCTCCCAATCTGGTAATGGGTCATGCTAGAATGCCCTAATCCCGCAGACCTGTTGGTCCAGATGATCTGGACTTTTACAGTGAGTAAACTAGGAATGTCCTTCTAACCAACGTCATAACTAGGACCCGTCTCAGAAACAAACAGAGTTCAAAGATTGCCCGTAAAAGCAATTAAAAAGTGACTAAGCAATGCAACTGATGAAACATGCAAATGCGAAAAGAGCCATATACAATATAAGTTTGTGCACATGAACGGACACCCTTACACGTGAAATTCTGTCATAAGAGTGAATTTAATTATGTTACTGCATCTGTATGGAAAAAAAATGAACGAGATTTTCTGGTGGAAATATTGCACGACCTTGTGAGTGCAATATATCCATCTGACAAAATGAGTTCATATTTTCACATACAAATGTAGTACGCTTTTTATTACATGTTCATTTTCTTATTCTACCTAAGGCGTAATTATATTTAAAAAAATACACTTCAAGAAACAAGGTAACTGAATGTATACCATATTCTAAACTAAATGACACATGCGCAGATTCATCATTACACAACAACAACATTATTAATGCGCATATAACTCCGCCCAGATAAATTTGAACTTAGTCGCGCTAGACATACCTTCTGAAGAAAAATGGCGTTTTGGTGTACTTAAAATTGAAATTTGGAGTCATATGGTGAATGAATGCGCAATGCAACAGCTTTTCTATCCGATCTGGAATGAATAGATTTTGGTATTTGTGTCGATTCTACAAAATTTCGTGATTTCGGACTGGATATATTTGTGCCAATTCTACACGAAATACATCGGATTGAACCAGCGAAAGAGAAACGTGTTGACATCTGCAAGTGTGTCTCTGTTCTGTTATTGAATGTTTGGAATCATAATGTGGGGAAAATAAGAAGTCTTTCAATTGCGCTTATCAAAAAGACAGTACAATTTCGAAATGTGTAATCAAGCTTGAGAACCTATGACAATGCTCATTATTCTTCTGATTTGCAGAACAAAGAGAGTACATTTTGAGGAAATTCAGGATATAAAACTGTAACTATATTTTTTGCCATTCTTATTTCCAGCTAAAGAAGACAGTTTATACCTTGTCACTTAAATGTTATTTGTAAGGATCGTGTTTGGCCTCTATCGCTATCCTAAGTGAGAAACATTGTATCAAAAATGTTAACGCGGAATGTGCCAAAGCAGTTGGTATGTGGCAGTCCACGAAACACCTGCTTCAGTTCATACAGAAACAAATATAATAGACCTAAACGCAAAGCGTCGACTACGACAGTGTACGTGATTTGTTTACAAAGTAGTTCCTAATCTAATTTGGGCAAATTGACTTCGATATGAAGTTGCACGTGAGTTCAGTATCGTAAAATATTGCACGATTATGAAAGTATAATGTAAACGGAGAAACAAATGATTATATAATAAGAAGTTATTATTACAATTTCCACATTCATGAACGAATACGTTCCCAACAAGAATGGTCGCACTGGATTAAAACTTGAATATTCCTCATCATTTATTGCATATATTGTGTCATTTAATTCAAATACTTTGCTCACCGATGCAATATCAAGCCTGAAATAGGTTATTCTATCTGATTGCAAGGAGTTATGTGAAATAGGTAAAACAGATTCTCTCTCTCTCTCTCTCTCTCTCTCTCTCATTGCATGACGTTATGTGAAATAGGTGAAACAGACTCTCTCTCTCTATGATTACATGGAGTTATGTGAAATAGGTGAAACAGAATCTCTCTCTCTCTCTCTCTCTCTCTCTCTCTGATTATATGGCGTAATGTGCCATAATTGCTGCTTTCTAAACAAATGTGGAATTCTTTTTTAAACATCCAATATATAAAACAGTTCAATCGCAGATAAAGGATCACAAGAAAGAGTACATTTTCATTGTTACCTAACTGTACATCTGAATAACGATTCCTGACAAGACTCGTCTGTATCGTGGCAATCCTGTGTCTATAAGTTCTTTGGTAATGCTCAGATTGACGAAAACCGGGTTCTCCCACTGCCAGTGCTCTTTGCGTACATCAGCGAGTGAATTGAAATTTATTTCTAAATCGCTGAGGTTAATACTAATATACCACTATGGAATAATGTACGCGAGAACGAAACACAGCTGTATTTCATTCATATGTACAGTATATGAATTTTCCTATAAACTTTTCTGCGGCACTTTCCATTTTTCCTTCATATCTAAATGCCTTATTAAGCTATAGTGATGATTTTGTGATAACAGCCCGTCCATTCATTATCTACTTGCCACAATTTGGAGACAAATCCACAAACCGTTTCATGGTTCAATACCCATGTGTCCATCTATCAGTCAAGTCGTGAGAAACGATCTCCTTTTCTACACAGTGTTTGCAGTCGTCCATAGTAAAATCATAAATCTGAATGACAAGTAGAGTCAACCACATCAGTGCGCAAATATACACACCTAAATCTCAAACGATTTACTTAGAACATAATTATTATACGGATAGACTAACTAGTTTATTATACAGTTTATTACAGTAATAAAATTACTTTTAGAAGAACGCCATTCAGTTAGGTGACTTAGAAAACAAGCAATGAACCAACAGAGTAAGCCAGTACAAAAATGTGAATGATAGAGTAAACCAGCATACAAACTTGCATGAAGGAGTAAGCCTTGAAAAGAATGCGAGTGATTGAGCAAGCCTGCATAAGATAATGAGTGATAGAGTAAGCCAGCATATGAATTTGCATGATAGAGTACGCCTTCATAAAAACGTGAGTGATAGAGTAAGCCTTCGTAAGCATGTGAGTGACTGACTAAGCCTGTTTAATATAATGAATGATAGAATAAGCCAGCATATGAATATTAATTATAGAGTAAGCCTTTCTAAGAATGTGAGTAATATATTAAACTTGCATAAGAAAATGAGTGATAGAGTAAGCTTTCCTGAGAACGTGCATGATAGAGTAAGCCTTCATAAGGACGCGGGTGATACAGTAAGCGTGCATAATATAATGAGCGATAAAGCAAACCTTCACAATAACGTGAGTGATAGAGTAAGCCTGCATAAGATAATGAGTGATAGAGTAAGCCTACATAAGATAATGAGTGATTGAGTAAGCCTTCACAATAACGTGAGTGATAGAGTAAGCCTGCATACGATAATGAGTGATTGAGTAAGCCTTCACAATAACGTGAGTGATAGAGTAAGCCTGCATAAGATAATGAGTGATAGAGTAAGCCTACATAAGATAATGAGTGATTGAGTAGCCTTCACAAAAACGTGAATGATAGAGTAAGCCTGCATAATATGAGTGACAGAGCAAGCCTTCACAATAACGTGAGTGATAAAGTAAGCCTGCATAAGATAATGAGTGCTAGAGTAAGCAGCATAAGAATGTGAATGATAGAGTAAGCGTGCATAAGATAATAAGTGATAGAGTAAGCCTTCACAATAACGTGAGCTATAGAGTAAGCCTGCATAAGGTAATGAGTGATAGAGCAAGCAGCATAAGATAATGAGCGATAGAGTAAGCCTTCACAAGAACGTGAGCGATAGAGTAAGCCTGCATAAGATAATGAGTGATAGAGTAAGCCTTCACTATAACGTGAGTGATAGAGTAAGCCTGCATAAGATAATGAGTGATAGAGTAAGCCTACATAAGATAATGAGTGATTGAGTAGCCTTCACAAGAACGTGAGTGATAGAGTAAGCATGCATAAGATAATAAGTGATAGAGTAAGCCTTCACTATAAGGTGAGTGATAGAGTAAGCCTGCATAAGATAATGAGTGATAGAGTAAGCCTTCACAATAACGTGAGTGATAGAGTAAGCTTGCATAAGATAATAAGCGATAGAGTAAGCCTTCACAAGAACGTGAGTGATAGAATAAGCATGCATAAGATAATGAGTGATAGAGTAAGCCTTCACTATAACGTGAGTGATAGAGTAAGCTTGCATAAGATAATGAGTGATAGAGTAAGCAGCATAAGAACGTGAATGATAGAGTAAGCCAGCATATGAACATTGGTGAGGGTGCAAACATTTGATTGTTCTTTCGCGTGTTTATCAGTTGTGTAGACAGTTGGTTAGTTAGATAAATATTTAGCTTTTAGAGCAATAAGTGTGTTAATGCAATATTTTGTTCACACGTTTTAGTCAAAGATAATCTTCCATTATCACCGTACACGTTAGTTCCCTTTGAAGCATTTGTCTTCTGGGTATCTGTTTCGAAATTTTCATCTAAACTTCAAAAAAAATAAACAGTCTTACATGTTCCTTGATGTACACGTTTGACAAAACCATACAAATAGTTATTCTGGGAACGACATAAATGGCGAAACACGCTTGGCATCTTCTGACATATTAGTACTTGTCTCGCTTGATTCAGAGACGATGCTAGTTTTCAGCTCGAGAATCAGAGGAAAATCAGGTGGTTAGTGTTACGGGTGGGGATCGGGCGAAGCCTGCGCTCACTACCCCACCCCTGTTCACAGAAAGACGCTAAACAACCCGAACGTTTCATTTAATAAGTTTTGTTTTCCAGTTAGATGATATTTTGTCATTTCAAGAACTGTCTCGCGCCCGAAGATACCGACAAGTAACTATTTCACCTGCTAGCCCATGCACGCAGGCATTCGTCGGAGAGCAGGATTATATATTTATCACAATTTACCTTCAGCGAAGCTAGAACTACACTTTCAAGTCCGAATTTTAGACACTGAGTATCCATAGCAAAAATGAAAGTTGCCTTAAGCTAATTTGTATTAACGGCGGGGTGTGGGAGGGGGGTGGGGTGGGGTAGGACGCACACATACAAGGGATCATATGTTTTATCTCTATAAGTGATTTAAATTTAATGTTAAAGTTTCCACCCCATCATACATCATTCGGGGAAATAAATTAAGCGCATTGTGGTAATCAGATCAATTAGGAAGGAAGTTATCTATTTAAAATAAAAGATAAGCAAACAAGACAATAAAACCACTGATGGTTTGAAAAAAAGATACAATAAGCAATAATAACTTGATATGTCAAAATGTGATTTCTGGGCCATAAAAAATAACCGGATGGTTTGACATACGTATGATCAAGACGTTCTAGCTCCTCGTTACGATCCAATGCGCCGCCCAGCAAATCTATTACTACATATGTCACGAGAAGACAGTTTAAAGTGAATGAAGAATGTCAGACGGCAAAACACGTACCATGTGACCAGATAATACATACAAGTGCGTCGTTGCATTTAGTCATCTGCTGTCGTTCACATCAAGATGTCCACACGACTGGCTGTATTTCTGCTGATCTTAATTGCGTTTGTATGGAAGGAAGATGCTGCGCCTTCGACAAGTTCCGAAAAGTTTCTCGACAATGTTACATTACACGGTAAGAAAAATTCAAAAACAGTGCAAATATATGTAACGATAAAACGCAAATATCGTTGTTTATATTTTCCGAATGCAATATTGATGGTCTTTTTTTGTCTAATTAGAATTGTTTTATAATGAAAAATAAGTAGTTAGCAGATGCCATGACTAACAACATATTTCGCATTGTTCCTAGACTGAAACGATGTACGAAATAGGAATAAGTTACATATCACAATGATGGATATGGATTGCAGATAACTGGGAGGGGGTAGGTTCAGAGCACGAAGAGTAAAGAAAGGGCTCAGTGAAATAACAAGCTGGCATAGATGTTTCCAACGCCAGGCTTTAACATTGGCCATATGACATTCCTGCGTGTTTCCTTTACCAGTGGTTTCCTTCTTTCCTTTCACCAAACGAGTAAGTGCATCTTGTATGTAGATGCGAGCATCTGTACGAACCAAGACTTTGCATAGAGATCACGAAGCCTTTGAGATGTTTCGGTAACAGGTTTACTTAGCTATACGTATTTATTTGTTCGATGCGAGAAACTTGTGATTATGTATCTGATATTATGAATAAAGGGCAAAACACGAACTAGATCACTATCCAGCCGCAGTGACCCAATGGTTAGAACTTCGAACTCGAGACCACGATACTGCGGATTCAAATCCCACCAGGTGACTTGAAGCAATCCCAACTATGATCATGGTGCCCCAAGAAATCATTTCCCTTTGACAGAGACACATTTCATTGATTTACAACGGAAATTGATGTACAAATAACAATAACCAGCAACTGGATGTTTTAGTAATATAACCCTAAGTTCTAAATAATGTGGTTTCTTACCAAAAATAATTAATATTTTACAACCAATCAACAAAGTCGGTATTGACAGGAATGGACTATAGCGTAGCGATTTGCACACGGTCAATACGCCTACTGATTGTAGAACATTTAGCTACATTGACTTAACTTATACGAAATTAGTCACGGTCGGTTCCAAATAAGTCTGAACATAAACGGCAACAAGAAAGTCAAAATTGTGTCCCCTCTTATTCGCTTGGTTTTGGGGCGAAACAGAATCTAATACCGATGGAGGTGTGTGTGGTAATGCAACATTACATTGCATTGTCATGTGCGTACACTTTCTTTCCTGTATATTGACATACACTGCGCAATTCACAAATGCAACAGATACAAATGTCAAATATCTTAAGTCACAAAGTCAGTAAGGTCGCCCATCAAGAAGATATGTGGTGTAGAGCAAAAACAGGCTATACTTCCCTACTGTAAGTTACGACAAAAAGTTTACCTGTTTGGGATTTGCTTGTGTTGCTATATCCAATGATTTAATAAGAATGAAACTGTAGCAAAGCTATATCACTACGTTTTTGTTATATATTGCCGCTATAGGTAACCTATTTAATCAGAGTTTGAGAGAGAGAAAGAGAGAGAGAGAGAGAGATCTTTTGGGATTAATATTCCAACTGAAAGATTGTTTCCAACCTTTTGCTTCAGTAGGAAAACATGGATTGATTATATATATTTAATAATATACGTGCACCCAAGTCGATCCACATAAGTTCTCAGTAAAAAAAAAAAAAAAAAAAAAAAAAAAAAAAAAAAAAATCTGTAGTCTCCAGGAGTCGCGTTGCACTTTTGGGTTTCATTTCAAACAAGAAAATTTAGAATTTTATACATAAAAATTATTTTTTTTAAAAAAATATCTAGCATCTACATATAGTGCAAGGACATTGTTGTAAACAAATACGTGTTTTTCGGCAACGTCTTTTGGTGTACTAAATTGACCTACAGCATAGTAACCAAGCGTTGTCGTTGTCATTGTCGTTGTCATTGTCACCTTGACGTTATAACTTTAAACATTAAATACAGCGTTACTTTATAAAACAGATTTATGCATGAAACGATCTGTAAACATATACAATTGGTACAATACCTGTTATTTCACGGTTACAAAGGACTTACGGATCGTAACGCGTACAATTACCTCCCTTAGTTTCAATACTCGTGCCCCTAGAAATTTACCAGTTACGGATAGTTCCGAACCTTGCACTGTCACTACATTACTGTAGATCTGAAAATAAAATGTTTAATTTAATCATTATAGTCAGTGTATCATGGTTGAACAAAATTCAGAATGTTAGGCCAGCATGCAACCTGTTCAACAACCTTGCAGCCCGCCTTAACAAGATATATTGGACCGTGCTCTGTATGCATTTTGAATATCCAAGTAACATCATTTTTTGGATATAAATATTAAACCAGAATGAAAACAAAATATATACAATTATCATGCTCATTTTCTGTAACAAAAAGTCAATCCCCCTTCATGTGCTGGTAAAGTTTTTCTATGTACTAACTGTCAGCCCTCCCCCTCTCTCTCTCGTGATCAAATGTGCCAAAAAATAACATCCAATCCCCTTATTTTGCTTGTACATTTTTTCGTGTATGGACAGTTAGCCTCTCACTCTTTCTCTCGCGATCGTAATCAGATTATCTCTAATATAAGCAGATACATTGTTTATTTATAATTCGTTAATATACATACAAAAATCAAACAACTGCATTTCATGATACAGACTGCATGCACTGTTCAGATTTATTTCAGATTTTACCTTTTATACAAAACAAGCCTGACCAGCTGAAGCAATTAATTACTAATTAGGGCAAGTACGTAATATGTACAGTTGGTATGAAGTATACTGTAGTGGTTAATCTTATGCTTCATTCAAACTGTAATTGAATCCATAAAAGAAATTTAATGATCTGAATAATTGGAATGATACAATATTTCACTCTTTCTTAACTTAAGCTTAGAATCACAGTCTTGATTGCTGAATTGTATTCAGCTTTGTGTGAAGAGGAACGCCTCGTTTAATTCTCATCGAGAACGCATTTTTGGAAAATGTCTTGATTACCTCACCCAATTCTCTCAACATGTATTCAACATGTATTTCTCTGGGTGTCAGTACAACAAAGTCAAACCACTTGCGATTAGATTTTGAAATCACTTTAGCCTTTCCGCAATGTACCTGCTGAGTAACTGCTTGTGTACCTACTGAGTACCTGCTGTGTACCTGTTGTGTGCCTGCTGTGTACGAGCTTATAACCTCAATTGTCACATTTTAAGTTCAAAACACGGCTGTTAGGATCATCCTTAGAGTTCGAAGAGTTGAGAACACCTCCCACTGCCCTGTAACCTTCACCAGCTACCTGTTCGATCTAGGATCAAACACAAAGTATGTTCACTAAGCTACATTTTGTGACTAGCCCAAGTCCAATATTCTTATCTGACCCCTCCCAGGTGTACATACAATCCTGAAACTTACGTAAGGACCCAGCTGCATAGAACATATTGCCCACAGCTCTTAGACAAAAGGACACTGGATACTATGTTCTCACTCGTGCCCTTGAAACAACATATTTTGACTACAATAAGAGGCTTACAGATTTAATGTTTACTTCCTTAATTATTGTCAGCATGCTTTTCGTTTTTGTAATTTTATGTTGTTTGGTCGTTCTGTATGTTTTGTTTTAACTAATATTGTAAAGCGCTAAAAGCTCTTAAAGAGTATGCACTGTGATAAATCCACACTATTATTATTATTATTATTATTACGACCTAGGTCTGCCATCTTAATTAGAAATGATCTATCCGGAACTGATCTGTACCGAAACGTCTTATGGTGTCTTCGAGGGGAGATAATAACAGTCAAATGGTTTTTAGGGTCTTGATACGTCGATACGTATCTGCATATACGTGCAGAGCAATAAATAACATCTGTAATCATGTATTCTTGAAAATAAAATATGTCTTGAAATATGTACTTTTGAAACGAGATTTGTGAATACATACGTTTGAAACATTTTACCTTTACATGATGAATTATGCTAGAAATGTTGAACGCTAGAAAAGCTACCTGTATTGTCACATGAACTCTGTACACGTATCTTTGAAATAATTTCTTCGATCATGTCTCTCCCAAAACGATCATCTATAACCATTAATCCCCTTCAATGAACCCTGTAAACATATTTCCCCCATATTAATCCATGTAGACAGGTATCCTCCCAAATTATCCATGTAATGTAAACATGTATCACACA
Organism: Sinohyriopsis cumingii; assembly: GCA_028554795.2. NCBI lineage: Eukaryota > Metazoa > Mollusca > Bivalvia > Unionida > Unionidae > Sinohyriopsis > Sinohyriopsis cumingii. The sequence goes on along the minus strand of CM068841.1, from coordinate 23,819,430 downwards.
AAGTGAAAGAAAATGTTCCATATTTGAAACGAACTATGTATTTTAAAATTATGTGAATAAACGTTATTCTTCTAAAAGAAAAAGAAATCTTTAAACATGTACCGTTGAAATGATCAGTAACCATGTAACATTGAAATTATTTGTGTAACTGTGTATCCTTAAGACATGTGCGATCTGTGTAAACATGTGTCCTTAAAAGCTCTATAGATACGCATCTTTGAAATCATCTATGTCCCACGTACCTTTAAAATGACTTCTGCAAATTGTATCCGTAATGCAAAGTAAGCGTTTACCTTAGAAACGATCTCTGTAAACTGCATCAGTAATACAGTCAAAGAAAGCACGTACTTTAGAAACGATCTCTGTAAACTGCATCCGCAATATAATCAAAGTAATCATGTGCCTTAGAAACGAATTCTGTAAATATATACCCTTACTCATGAGATGATTATTGCAACAATATACCACTAAATAATAATAATAATAATAATAATGATATACTTTATTCAGGGTGTTCATACATAATTTCTGATAATACGTGCACTATTTAATACAGATGCTACTTCCTTTAGGTATATTAGTCACCATTCTTTTGCGTTATCAAAGATTGTCTAAGACGAAAAGCCTAATTGATGTAGTAAGAAAAGATTCTTATAATTAATATAGTGTTATGACTCATTAGTTCTACAAATGTTTCTACAGTCGGAAAGAGATAATAAACTTCATTGAAGTATTTATTTCTTATATGGTCGTAAGCTGGACAAACACAAACAAAATGAAATTCATCGTCTATCAAATAAACATTAATTTTTCGGCATAGTACACAATGCCTAGTATTTCTTTCGATCCTGCTATGCCTACCTGTCTCTATTTTCAGCGTATGCACTGAGCATAAAAATTTAGCAAGTAATTTCCTAAGAAAATACCATAATCCATATGATAGGTATTTTTCGGTCCTAATTCGTTGTTATTCATGCTTTAATATCCACGTGTATGTGAGTTGTTAATATCACATTACCAACTTTTTTGTTTTGAATCCTTAATTCTGTGCAAAAATAGTGCGAAAATTTGTTGCTCGTCTCCAACATCTTGATTTAGCCAAACATGCCCCAAACCGAAGCGAATTAACATGCCTTTAACTTTGGTAGCCCACGTGACACGGTTAGTTTCATCAAATCTTTTCAGCATTGTATAACACTGGTGTGGGTATCGAGCTGAAGGCATTATTACGACCTTCAACTAGTATGTAATACATTGTAACAAAATACGAGGTACGAAGTGGGTATGTTCCTCACTCCCCTAACACAATCGCATTATCGACATATTTAGGACCACCTAAATACCGTTTGCAAAAATTGTATTGCACAATTTCAGTATCTCTACTAAATTCATATCCCCAAATGTCTGAGCCATAGTAAGCAATTGGTTTCATAACCGAAAAAAAATTCAAATGTATCCTCTATATCTAAGCCGCCGAATCGTTTTTGATAATTAAAATTCATTGAAGTTGTTTTCTTTGCCTGATCTGCAAGTATCTGCTTTGCTTTCGTCCAAACTAACTTTAGGGTGAAAAATAAACCCATGTACTTGTAATAAGGTAAACACTCAATACAACTTTCTTTGAAAAACCATACTTCCTTTTGCTTGAGATCTCCCCCATTTCTGAAAACAATGATTTTAGTTTCATCGAGATTGACAACCATACCAGTTTTATCACAGAAATGGTCATTGACATTTATCTGGTTCCGAAGTAGCTTTACTGTATTGACGCAATGAGCAACATCATCGGCATCAAGTGTTGCAAAAATATCATCAATATCTTCTGAGATAAATAGACTTCTGTTGCATTCAAGCTTCAGATGAGCAATCAAATCATTAACAAAAAGGAAAAACATGATAGGCTTAAAACACGACATTGCCTTGTACCTAATGTACATTCGAAATAAGGAGTTAAACCCAGGCCCGGTCCTAGGATGTGCGGGGCCCAAGGCAGCATGCGGGGCCCAAGGCAGCAAGCGATGAGCGTGGGGCCCCAAGCAAAAAATTGCAGTGTGAGTTAGAGCGGGGCCGAGGGCGGTTGCCTCGTTCGTCTTGCCCTAGGGCCGGGCCTGGTTAAACCTTTGGGATTTGGGACACAGCTTTTCACATTTTTATAAATATTTATTAATATATTGTCAGAGTCATCTAACTCGCACACTGGCTTCTTCAATAAAGATTTAAAGTATTCGTACCAGTCTGGGGGAAATATATTATGTTGAGAATAAGGTGTTTCCCCTTTCAAATTATGCCCGAATTGTCTAGCTTGACTTAATTTGTTCATCTGGAGTTTTCTAGTTACCTTTTTTTGAGTGCAATTAGTGATTTAAAAGCTGTTTTATACTCTCTGTATAACTTAAGACCAGCTTCAGCATTTGAGAATCTAAAGCGTCTTAACAATTAGTTTTTATTATTATTTCGCCTTGTCGCATTCTTTATCCCATCAAAGTGGTTGCTTTGTTATCATATTAGGTGCCGTACCTCTGGTTAGCAAAATTGAACCTATATTCTGATATAACTGAACTAATATTCCGAGACAGAAGTAATTATCAGCTTCAATATATCTGAATAGATCATTGTTTATGTCTTCAAAGCCTGTACTAAACATTCTTACAAATGACTGTATTTTCTCTTTAGAAAGACGAAAATATTCCCATTTAGTAACGGTACGAGTATCGATTTTAATTTTCCCATTTAGCAAAGGTACGAGTATCGATGTTAATTTTCCCATTTAGTAATGGTACGAGTATCGATGTTAATTTTCCCATTTAGTAATGGTACGAGTATCGATGTTAATTTTCTCTTTATTACAATAAGTTTGATGATCAATAAGATCCACATTTTGTGTACCACTTAAAGTACTGATATAAACACGTACCACTGAAATGATCCTTATAATGTTACGTATCCTTCGAACAGTCTATCTAAATATGTACCCTTTATAATTATCACTGTAAAGATTCACCCTTGAAAACATATGTGTAAAGATACATCCTTGAAATAATATCTGAAATATGTACTCACTGAATGATATATGAAATATGTACCCTTGGAATTATATCTGAAACACGTACTCGATGAATGATCTCAGTAAACATGTACCCTTTGAATGATCCCTGCAAACAACATCCCTTGAAGTGATACCTTTAAGTGCTAACTATTCAGATGATATACGAGTCCTTCTGATGATTTCTGTGTATAATTCAAATGACCTGTCCATTTGCACGTTTGAAAAGATATCCATACATATGTATCTTTGATGTAATCACTTTAAACATTCATCCTTTACAACTTACTTAAATAATAGTTCCACTTTTTAAGTTCCAGAGGATATTTGAAGCGTGCTCCATTGAAATTATTCACACACCATATGTGATCAAAATTGATATATTCAATTAAAAAAAGTAACGAAAATTAAACAAATGTAAAATTCATAAAATCATGTTATATTCTAACATTTTATCGTTAGTGTCTGTGTTTCTGACGATTGTATGGGTTGCTGGAGATTTTCAAAGAGCTAAAAGTCATTAATATCAAAGAGGTCATTTGCATGCAAAGACTTTTAAATGTGTTCAAATTGTTTATGTGTATTTACATAGAAACTGTGTATGTGTATTTACGTACTAACTATTTATATGTCTTGTTGGCATTCGTTAGTCTCGAGAGACGATGTAAGTGCGCCCATGTTCATGTGTATTTACGTACAAAAATTGTATGTGCATTTATTTGCAAAACTGTTTATTTGCATTTACGCACAACACTGTTTATGTATGTTTACGTACAAACTGTTTATGTGTATTTACGTACAAACTGTTCATGTGTATTTACGTACACAAAGTTTATTTGCATTTAAGTACAAACTGTTTATGTGCATTTACGTACAAAACTGTTCATGTGCATTTACGTACAAAACTGTTTATTTGCATTTACGTACAAAACTGTTTATTTGCATTTACGCATGACTAAAATGTCCAAATGCTAATTCCGGGTACGAGGCACTTCAGATTCAGTCTATAATTTTACTATTGCCTTATCGCTAGAAAGAAAATAATTAAAAACACGGATCTTTGTCGTATTCAAAGATGTGATTTACTCAACTTTTGTCACATTAGGCATTTAAGTTTGATAGTGAATACCATCCTTCCTGACTACCTTGTGTGGTTGAGGACTAAATGCTTATTGCAGAAAACACAACAATTATATACATTTACGTTTCAGAATAGTTATGATATCATTTCAGATATTATTGTTCACGCTGGATGAATAAGATCTTATAAACCCAGTCTTATCACCCAGAGGAAACATGCTTTGGTGTTTCCTGCATGATGAGAATTATGAATGTAATTCCGAAATCCTTAACTCTCTTTTTTATTATTTTTATTATGACGCAAACGGGGACTTGAACGATGGAAGGTGAATCGTCACTGACAGTTTAAAATACTTTTCCAACATCTGCATAGGCAATATTATGCCAGCAAAATGAACATAGTAATTCGGTCACTAAAGGGGGAGCAAAACAATACCTTTTACAGTAACCAGTAGTATTACTCAGAATCAAGTTACCTTTGACAGGTGTCAATATATTACGACCTATCTTTGATTCCAGTAGACCACTAATTAATCATGTGTCTAACTAGGCGTGACTAATTTCTGAATTGCCTCCTTACTGTTTGCGTTTCAGACTCCATGATAATGGGGCTGTACGAAATATATAGTTATAATTTCATAACATGTACCAATTTATATTGCTATCCAAGCAGTTCTTATTATTTATTCAGTATTGTTACGGATCTAAACGAGTAAATCTTTTGTTTTCGACAAGTTTTTACTACTAAGGCGCAGAGGACAATTATATATATATATATATATATATATATATATATATATATATATATATATATATATATAAGTTTGTGTGAAATATATTTTCCACACAATAATATCTGGAAAACCCTTCATTTTCACACACGTGTTTATTCCTATACTGTAAGCATAATAATCAACAACTACTTACTGACGACCTTAGTTCAATAAATAGTTTGTCACAAGTAATCAAGAGGAAACAAATTCGTTAAGCTGGATATTTAGATGTAGTGTTTAGTCAAGTCAGATTTGAATTGCTCAGTACTTTAATATCACGACTCAGTGCTTTAATAGGATATCATGATTCAGTACTTCAATGATATAGATATCACTTTTAATACTTATTTCTTCTTTTTCTTCTCGCTGATCTTGTCTTTAAAGGTGATTATTCTGAGTACCGCATTCATTTGTTGGACACTGGAAGGTTTACGGCACATATTCAGACACAGAACAACAAAATCTTTGTCATTTACTAACCATGCGTGGTTTAATTTATATAAACGTCTGCATATGTTTATCTGGTTGTGTCATTGCGTGTTTTTGTTTTTTTTAAAGCGCTGAACACGGAGACAAGAAAGTCGCTACTGACGTTGACCTTGAGAAAACTAAATAACACAATGACACAGTTGCAAACCCTTCGACCTCAGCTAGATGATTGCCGGAAGCAGGTTAATCAAGCGATTTCTGGTTGCAGGACATGTGTTCAAAATCTGTGTTACAAGAGGTATTTCACTTGATCTAAATATGTTTGTGGTATTTTATAGCAGAAGATTTCCTATGTGAAACGTAGAATGTCTAGAACTGTCTATATAATACACTTCTTTACAGCAAAAGCAAAAAATATATAAAGAAGATAAAGGGCAAAGGTCAAATGATTAAACAACATCATCGCATACAAGCATAAGATTCAACGCCATATAGCCAATAAGATATTATGTACCATTAATAAAGAAACAAAATCCCCCAACTCCCCAACCACCCAAACAACAACAAAACAAACATAAACATCAAAGGAATATTTGTGGGTTGATACTGGTAGCTAAACTAGAAATGAATTATGTACTGGCGTCAAGTGAAACATCTGATCGCGGTACATTTTCTAGACCGATGGCCCATCCTTATTCCTAATCGAATTTTCTGTCCATAACTTAAAATCTTCAAGGCAGGTTCTCTAAGGAAATGTACGTTTTGTACTTAAAATTGTTTTTTTCTTGCAATGCGATAAATAGTCAAATATTGAATAGGAATGGGAAACAATTACCCCCTGGAAATGCCTCTTATCTTGAACCTAGTGTGTGTTTCTATGTACCTTAAACCTAGTGTGAGTGCCTCTGTAAAACTAGTGTGAGCCTACTGTATCATAAAACTATTGAGTGCCTCTGTATCACAAGACTAGTGTGAATGCCTCTGTTTCTAAAACCAAGTTTGAGTGCCTATGCATCTAAATCTTAGTTTGAGAGTCTCTGTGTCACAAACCTATCGTGAGTGTCTATGTATCGTAATCCTAGTGTGTGTCTATGTATCTTTTACCTAGTGTGCGTGCCTCTGTAATCTTGAACCAAGCGTGAGTGCTTCTGTATCTAAAACCAAGTGCGAGTGCCTATACGTCTTAAACATAGTGTGAGTGTCTATAAGTCTTAAACATAGTGTGAGTGCCTATACGTCTTAAACATAGTGTGGGTGTCTTTAAGTCTTAAACATAGTGTGAGTGCCTATACGTTTTAAACATAGTGTGAGTGCCTCTTAAACATAGTATGAGTGTCTTTAAGTCTTAAACATAGTGTGAGTGCCTATACGTCTTAAACATAGTGTGAGTGCCTATACGTCTTAAACATAGTGTGGGTGTCTTTAAGTCTTAAACATAGTGTGAGTGCCTATACGTCTTAAACATAGTGTGAGTGCCTATAAGTCTTAAACATAGTGTGAGTGTCTATACATCTAAAACATAGTGAGAGTGTCTATACGTCATAAACATGGTGGGAATGCCTCTACGTCTTAAACATAGCGTGAGTGTCTAAGTATTTTGAACCTAGAGTGAGTGTTTATGTGTCTTAAACCTAGTATGTGTGCCTCTCTATCATAAAACTCAGGTGAGGGTTTATATATCTAAAACCTAGAGTGGGGTAGTCATTGCTGTTATGGACTAGAACAAATCACCAGAACACATACATTTCTACTGTGTACGACTTATGCTAGGAACTGGGTGTTTGTTATTCTCTTTCATTCTCATAATGATAAGATATTTAACTAAGAGTCTCCTTCGCTGATTTTCACGAACATATCTAACGATCCTCCCTAAAATGTCTGCAAAAAAATGAAAGTGTATTCGTTCATTTTTAACAGACAACAGGAGTGCCTGCGAAACATATTCGGGTCATCCTCCATGGTCATCTCGGGCGGACAAGGAAACGGTCAGGAAGGGAATTTTTTTGTCAACAATGGTGGTGTCATCTACACAAATATGCCTTCCGTTACGACGTGCAGCATTGTAGGAAGGTCACGTGTTTGTGAAACTATCATGAATCCAGGAGGTACCCTCATCCAAACTGTGACTTCAATAGGCGACAACCTTCAAGTACAAATTGGGAATGCCTATACCAATATCGGAGGGCAAAACACGATTACCTTTTTAAATGGCTTGCATACAATAATAACAAATACTAATGGAACCATGAATAAAGAAACTGAAGAAAAGGCAAGTGAATAAACTCAACCACAAGAACCTTCCATTATTTAGCAAGCACTGATGTGTCAGTTCGATACTATATTGTAGCTAGTATTAGTACGTAAGTAGGTAAAATAAATAAGTACAAGGAGAGAAAAGCGTAAGTTAGACAATTAAGAAAAATGGCCATATAATAAAAGGATGAACGAAGTAGGAACAGAAACATCTCTCCCACACACCCCCACCAAAACAAAACAGTGATGTGTGATTTTGTTTTTTAACGTAGCTTTAACAATTTTTCAGTCATATCGCTACGATGTCTGCAATGTGCCAGTTTATAGTGATGTCTAGCACTGGGGCATCATGCCGCAGACATGTAGCATGATGTCCCACCCAGTCACTTTATCCTGACACCAGGCCGACCAGTCCTAACACTAACCTCTTAATGCTGAACGCCAAGCGAGGCAGCTGTTAGTACCATTTTGTAAGTCTCTGGTATGACTCGGCCGGGGATCGAACCCACGACCTCCCGCATCTGAGGCGGACGCTCTAACCACTAGGCCACCGGAGCGGTCCAAAACAAAGCAAACAAAACCCCCACGATGTATGTGTTTCTAATTTATATCTCCACGCTTACTCATTTTCAAAACCACTTCTAATTTCAACGTCATAATTACATGCCTGAGGGTAAGGGCGAATGTTTGATGTATAATAATGTGCACTTGTATTTTCATGTCCATTCAGTATATGTTTCCTTGTAGTGTCAGATTTATGGCCACAGGTTAAATCACTAGGGGTCAAGGTTAGATACCAGGGTAAATATCGGATTTATAAATGGCTATAGGGCAGTTTCTGACTTATGACACCGCGGCTATAACCCACGGAAGTATGCATATACAACTGTGCCAATGTCACGTCTGTATTTAAATATGCACTTTCTTTCCAAATAACTACATACATGGTTATATAATGGGAATCTGTAGAGTTTTCAGATTATGACCTAGGTGGTAAGTTCCTGATGGGCAAGGATGAATACATGACCAAAATTGGTTGATATTTTGAATTCGTATTTTCAAGCCCTATTATTGTATATGTGGCCATACGACGGGAATATCGGTAGGCTACAGGATGTAGTCAAGGGGATCAGACCCCTGGGGTAATAATATATCCAGAAACATACGTTGGCTGAATAACTGAATTTCTCTTCATATCTGAGAAAACCTTTATATGGTTGACAGTTCTATGTACGAAATTTCACTCAAATATATTTTTTCACTAATGATAGTGTTTTGAATTGATGACCATGTGACCTTTCCACTGCGAGCCAATCGGGTCGGAGCAGAAAACGAATTACGTCACGTGTCACGGAGCTTATATCTTGCTCCTTAAATATTAGTCTAAAACTGAGGGATGAGATTGTGTGACCAACGGACGGACAGACGGAAGCAATCATAATATCCCCAAAGCGTTTCAAGCATAGAGGCTAAAAAGTAAATACTGATTTAAAAATGATGAATTCAGTTCGAAAACAAGACTTTGAATATCCTCTGGTTTCTCGTATTTTACAATAATTATAAAGATACCATCAAAATCTGTCTGAATCCTGTAATATTCTTGTATATTTTCCGTACTTTAATTGTGCCTATGATAGTGTATACAAAAGATGTTTTCCACAAAATGGACGTCATTTAACCAACAGACTAAATATGCCTTACTTCTTACGTTTCTTGTTGTAATGCAGGATAATGTATTCCACAAACGAATCAGACTTTTTTTAAAAACTCTACAGGTAAAGCAATTGCTAAGCACACTCAAGGCCGAATTGCGGTTGATGGATCAAGGAATAAATGTGATGGTTTCAGGGATAGACCGCGAAGTGCATCAAATGACAGCCGAGTTGAATCGTGACTTGTCACAAATGAATCACGATATACAGACATCTGTTGACCAGGTATATAAATAAATAAATATGTGTATATATATATATATATATATATATATATATATATATATATATATATATATATATATATATATATATATATATATATATGAATGAGTGAATGAATGAAAGAGAGAGAGAGAGGTAGGTAGAGAGAGAGAGAGAGAGAGAAACCCCTTTTTCCATCGGCGCCCATATATATAAAGGCTTGTGTATAAGGGATCAAAGTTTATTCTCTCTCTCTCTCTCTCTCTCTCTCACACACACACACACACACACACACGTATGAACTGCGACTAAAGAAAACTGACGTCATGTAAAGAAATTCTAACGTTATTACTTTATAACATTGTTTATTCATTCACATTGCATTTCTATTCATGTTATTTTTTGTGAAATAAAGTGCATTACAGAGAGAAAATGTGACCCTTCTCGAAATATGCAAAATCTCAACTATGGCCGAATGAACGTTTCTTGTCGCTATTTAGATCATGCGAGAAGTTGTGTGAAATGCACATTTAGTATTGATGCCATACAATAAACACAATGCAGACGCTACACCAGTAAATTGTTTTCTTTAGGAACAAAATAATTTTAGCATGTTTTATTCACATTTATAGTATAATAAAGATGCCAACGTTAGCATATATTAACATTTAATGCATTCAACAAATACAAAACAAAAGCAATAACAACAACAATAAAATTAACATGCATATATGACCAGACTAAATTAAAAGGGAAGATAATATTTTCGCGATTGATGATTTTAACGTATTTTACATGATTAAAGTCAGTTGTTAGCATATCACTAATTATTGCTTTAATGATTTTAATCATTTTAACCTAGAAATCAGTATTGTACAATTTCGTTGAAGGTAAGTATGTATTTCCAGACGTTTCCGTCCTGCAGCTAAGTAAAATTAGAATGTCATTCCGATAGAATGCACGATTTAATTTGAGAGGACTCGCATATTTGTCAATAGTTCAGTGCCATTATGGGTTTTCTTGGTTTATCTGGCCAGGAAACACCCATCCAGTCATTAAATACATACATCAAACCGATCGGATAGAAGACAAACTGCAATTTTAAGTGCAAAATTGGTCCAAACGTTATTCCGTTTTTCCGAACTATCGTGCACGTAGGTATCCTATGAGCTTTGACCCGAGTGGCATAGCAAAGGCGGAAAAGGCATGCACAAAAGGAAGAAAATTATTATATCCCTTTATCATGGTTGGGAATTCAAAACGTAAATTAATGCTTTAACCACTACATGTCTATCTTTAAAAATTGAATAAAATTTGTAATTTGAACAGAGATTTATGTTTGCGCGGTCTCGTCAAAATTGGGATCGAAAAGCGTTTCAAGTTAGATGTATCTCAGCATGAACGTGTGAAGAATTCTCAAGACCAGGTGTGCGATGAGCGAAAGCATGCTTCGACTTAACGGAATTGTCCCTGAAATTCATAAAAGAAAGCTCAGTTTCCATGCAAAATGTATGTCATATGCCTGAGAATAATGAGATCGTTCACCTTTCTATGCAGGAACGATAATATGTAACAAATGGGATTTATTCCCGGTATATATAGAATTCTTCACGAATATGACCTGAAAGACTTTATTATATATATATATATATATATATATATATATATATATATATATATATATATATATATATATATATATATATATATATATATATATATATATATATAGTGTGTGTGTGTGCAAAATAAGACCTTTCCGGCTAGAAAGGAATGGAAACACATTTTATGGAATACCATGAATCAATATGAGAATAATCGCTACAGTCACACATGCTTTAAAGATTGACCCTTTCAAAGATTTCAATATATACATCATTGTATTAAACCCGCCATTTTGTGGCAAATACCAAGGTCAAGGTTACTTCATAGATAATTTGACTTCACAGTATTGATTATGTCGTTATATAAATGTTCATACTTTTGATGTAATATTTATCCTCAATATTAAAAACTGTATTGTGCACATCATATATGTTGAGTTGAATAATACACGAATTACTCGTTTATCTACGCATAAAACTATCTAGATTTGGAATATATAACAGGTGTCAGCATTCATTTTTAAAATGGTAAATGTTAATCATAAAATGTTTTCTTAATGCCTTCATAATTAATTGCCTCTGTATCTATTGAAATGTACTCGGAAAGACCAAGAGCTCAGTAAAAGACGACCATAATGCCATTCTTTTTACGACTGAATATTGTAGGGTTCGTTAAACAGCCGTCACCATTCCCTATCGGGTGACACTGGTATGGTACGGAGATCATACCAATCAAATATATAAATTAGGTATGCACAAGTTCGAGATTTATATGTAATGGTACGTCATGTAATTGTCATTTCCACGTGGGTACCATTTCCCAATGCCTTGATTAATCCCATGAAGAAGCACATAAAGATAGATTGTTGTAAACAACACATCCGTGCTATATTTTACTCACGCTGGAATGGTGAAAAGGTTTGTAAAATACTCTAGCAGTACATTCTGTCGTCGTTATCGTGACACGTAATCATTAAAATTGATGTATTGGATAGGCTCGCCATAGCTTGGCAGACTGTAATAACTAACCTCTCCTGTTTGGAAGCATGAGTGTATTTTAATTAACTTTCGCTCGGTTATGAGCTAGAGAAAGAGTATATTGTTAACGCAAGGTCAATAGAGGTTAATGACAAGAGTTGAGACAAACCAAAATTTTAGAAACTCTTGGGCCATTTGAAACATTGGTGCCATAAAATGAAATTTTCCAGAATAGTTATTAATAACGGCGGACTAGAGAGGATAATTCCATCTTCGGTGGGAGTGATACAATGTTTTCCCAGATGGAATTTAAGGTTTAAAGAAATTCCCCTCGTAAAATTTATTAAAGTTTTTGAGGCAAGCCAGAACTGAGTTCGGGGAAGTATAAGTATTTCTCTTTAAATTGTATAATGACGCGTGTCGGAAATTAACATAAAGAGGGAGATTCGACTTCATAGGAAGGTGAGATTCTCGAGAAAAGCACAAGGAAAAATAGCTCCATACCTAACTTCACAGTGGAAAGAGCGCTGTCTGCAACCAAGAGGTTAATTCCGGAAGAGGCTAGAAGAGAGAGAGAGAGAGAGAGAGAGAGAGGCCGACCTATCACCAACAGTGACTTAGAAAAGACCGGGAGCACTAGGTGATGCTGACATGCCGGCAGTTTGAGTTAGATGAGTTATTCAAGTATTATGTTCAATTTCATTTTGTTTATTTAATTGATTAAATTCTTATAATTTACATACGGGGGATCGTGTTATTCTATTCTATATCTCAGTTCAGATTTCAGCTATTCCATCTATTCATTTTCGTATTTTTTTTTTTTGTATTGTTTACTCGATTCGGGCAATAACACCGTTGTCCATCATCTCCTAGATAACGGTAACCAAAAACTGTAAGAAGTGGGGAGATAACATATCCCACAACCTTCTGTCACACGCGCTAATCGCGAACATTCCAAACGTGCTAATGCTCCATGGCAGTATTTTATGATCTCATCACATATGTAACTTCTTTAATTAACGTGATGAATTTAATTCGCAAAACCTTTGGATATATTCGTACATCGACCCAATGGGTGAATCTTGACTTTGCGTGCAATGCTCAGAATTACTTTGTATTATCGTTCATTCTTTTCTTGAGGCCACGTACTTATATGAAGCTGATGTCTTCTTCTTTTCCTTATTCTTCTATCGATTTTCCAAAAGGAGGCCGATTTAAAACAAAAAATCTACTACTTTTCTTTATGTAGATTAGAATGCACGTAAAAACTCTAGACCTCTCAGCTAATAACGTTCGCATTTCAGAGACGGGAAGAAAAATAATACTGTTAATGTGGTATCGTATGCTACGCAGATTCTTTAATTTATACTTTGCATTTGTTTGCTTGACAAATGCCAGTCTAAACAGTGTGTGTCCTTCCCTAATATAGTAATTAATTAGTATTATTACAAATTATAAGCAAGTACTACTTGTAAATACGTGTATTTGTTGAAGGTATCCTTCTTATATGACTTGTACTACTAGCTCTATTGGAATGTCGCGCTGCAAAGAAAAGAATATATACAGTGTATATATATATATATATATATATATATATATATATATATATATATATATATATGCACAAACATGAACACATTTCGATAATATATAGTAGGGCACGTATATGAGAGTTTAAGACATATTAACATTTTAAGAAAATTTCAATGCAAGATTATTTGAATTCATGTATAAGCAACAAATATATAAATGCATATACTGTGTTACCTTACTTTTGTAACGGACGATATCATTTGATGTGTACATTGGTACAAATCCTTTCTAACTTGTTCCTGCTGTTTGAAAATTTAGTTTGATTCCTTCCCAAATATGTATCCAGCCAATACTAAATGTTAAGCTTTGAAAACACTGTTTTGTCGAGATAACACAACATGCTTTAAATATTCACGGGGCTTAAGTTTTGCAAGCGCGACACGAACTGAAATATGCAAAACTTTGGATAACAACTGTGATCTTTCCACTAAAGGTCAACCAGGAAGTTCACCAGATGACCTCAGATTTGAACCATGGCCTTAACCAGATGAACTCTCAGATCAACCAAAATGTCAACCAGATGGTTTCCGGTCTGAACCAAGAGATGCACCAAATGAATACCGGGCTTTCTCACATGGGACAAAGCATATCAACCAACATGAACCAGTTTGCAACCAATCTACAAACCTCACTGCAAAGTTTGTTTGGTAAGTGCATCAAATTGTGCAGATCAGTTACACCGGTTTCCTTCTTTATTGCATGTACGTTGCATCCTAAGAAAGTATATGATTTGAAATGTACCCCTCCCCCGAAAACAAATAAACTGAAGTATTAACTATTCATATAAATTGTATGAAAACGTTTTATTTTGATTTTAATTATCCAATTTTATTTTCAGCAAACCTTTTTGGAAGGCGCCGGCGTGCGGCTGTGCTGGACATGCCTTGCTCCATTTTCGGCCCATGGCAACTAGACTGCTCTGTGTATCAAGTGAACTGTACTCAATGCCAAAATAAAACCAGGCACGCCGATATAGTCAAACAAGGTATTTCATAGTCTAAGTTTCCTCTAACCCTTGCCACCCCATTTTTGATATTTGGACATTTATGTTGGGGTGTAGGGTCAGAGTCCATTCCCTATCGAAAAGTTGGAATTCACCGACACAGTTTGGTGTCGGCATGGGGTAGCATGACCCTACACCCCAATGTAAATGTCCAAATATAAAAAATAGGGTGACAAGGGTCAGAGGAAACTCGGAATAGGTAGTTCACTACAATTTCAAAAGTTCCTATAACATACTACCATTTTCACTCCAAATCCATTCGGTAAGTCATGCGTATGCTGATAATGATGATGATGATGATGATGATGATGATAGAAGGTGGAGATGCTTTCGGTGGCGGTGGAGGTGGTGCTTACAATACTTATAGTAACAGTAAAAGTAAGTTTGTTATCTCCTTCTGATGTCTTTGTCCACGACGTAGTCGTAATCGTTGTTTTTCAGCTCACGCATCCATAAGGCCTACTGAGCATGTGGTATACTGTGGAGTGTGTCCACCATCTGTTGTTGTGTGTCATTCGTCATTTGTTATCATGTATTATATTCAGTTTCTTAAAAAGAGAAAATGTAGCGGTTTAAAATTAAATATGTCACACAACATCCGGTTTTTTGTGCCTGTACTAATGCGTATAATCAGCCAGAAACAAATGAGTGAAGTTGTAAAAGATAGAAACCTTCAAACAACCTTTTCTCAAAACACACTTTAGAAAGATAGTATTAGTTTTTATCGAAACATTCTGACCTAAACGCGCGCGAAGTCTTTTATCAATTATATTTGCCGTCTAGTACATATATTGTTTCAGAAAGTAGATAAACCTTTAAAAGACGTCTCTAAAAAAAAATGATAAGCGACTTAGACCAAATTTGGCAGAAGCTTCGTGGCTTAAAGGCCGTGTACGAAAATGATGTGTAATCAAATATGACCGCTGTAACCAAAAGTTAAGACAATCCCCAAAACCTTCAAAAGAACAAGCCTTAGTAGATTTTATTAAATTTGGTAGAAAGCATTAGGATTTAATATAATGTCCTTCCAATTTGAAATAATGAATGGAATGCTGTTTAAAATGACTTAAGGTATTAAAAGTAGTAAAAGTTCAATGGAATTTCATCTCTAAAACTGCCACTCTGACAAACAGTAAGCATCACGATCGGCAAACTTCGCTGCATTTTAATAACGATAACCTACAACTAATCCAATATGGCTGCCTTTATTAATAGTAAAAATGAAACATCTGGATGATATCTTGTATTAAATAACCACTGTACAGGATTTGACTAAATACGAAAGAAATCCTTCATGTCTGGATGTATTTCAAGTTCATCCAATATGGTCAGCGTCACCATTAATACAATTTTCAAGGATTTTTTTTTTACATAACCCACCTCACGGTTATACACAGTAAGTTTGGTAAATCAATATTTTCTGTTCATTTACTCCATTAGAAATTATGATAAATTAATTGACACAAACGTCATTTTATCAGGAGCTGTACCTGTAAGTTGGTTGCACTAAAAAGCCCCCAAAACAATCATGCAATAAGGAAACTTGTACAGTAATGGATGTGTTACAGTAGAAGTTGCTCGGTGTTTTACATTAATAAAGAAATCTTGATTGTATTTCGCCGCCACTGAGAACTACTTTATTAAAATGCCGACTTCGCTGACAATTGCGTCACCCTTCCTTCGCTTTGTGATACCGCAAAGAACTAGCATTTGCCATCTTACTAAAAATACTGAATGTTCTTTTATTCCCCGTGATGCACCCCAACCATTGGTCAGGTGTAGTGAAATGACGTCACACAATACGGTAAACATTGTAGATTTCTGGAATTCGACGGGAGAAAATTACACCTTAGCAGCTGATTTTCAGTTTAAACCCATTGTTCTCCAACAAGCACGAAAAGTAACTTATTGAGGATTTTCTACATATCTGAGCTTAAATTATATAGAAAAGATGTTGGCCTGCCATTAAATATAGCTGAAGATACCATTATATGCTATTGCTTGTTTGGCTTCTAGGGCGATTTCCTCCAAATATCATAAACAAGAGAGAGAGAGAGAGAGAGAGAGAGAGAGATGTTCTTCCCTTACTTTAATACCGTCTATATTTTATCGTGTGTCACACAAAACGCGATATTTTAACGAGTGTCGAAGCCATGAGTTTAAATATATTATTTGAGGTACCAAAAGGAGAATTATATCACATATTTGCGTAGGAAAATATCCCATTTTTTTTTTACTGTATACTAACATTACACCTGAATCGAAGCTTACAAGATTAAACTTGCTCTGCAGAACGCAACCGCCAAGCATTTACCTCACTTTGAATCGTTGTCATAGTCTGATCATACAAATATCAGTAATTTCAGAGAGATGTAAGCTCGGGATACCCTACTATGTTGCAATTAAGTTACATATCTTACATTTTGTAAACGTTTTCCCCTCTCTGACCACAAAGCTAGTCCGACCAAGCACATGGATCATACCTGGTATTTGAAAGTGTTGGCAAGGTATTACAGGGGAAATAACTTCACACAGACTTGAACGGTGTTTAAGTTAACAAAAACAAATAGCTTGAATGGTAGTTTAGTTTCCGTTTATTTGTTTTAGCTCATAAAAGTGATCGTCTTTATTGCAAGTAAAGTTCTAAAGGCACACGCAAAAAAGGGTAAGCATGACATAATTATAAGTCTTGTTGTTTCTACATATGGGTATATTTTTCACATTTCAGAATATAGGAAGGAAAGATATGAAAAATTTTTTCACAACAATTTTATATATTTTACACCAAATTAAATATCGAATTTAAATAAAGTTAAAAATACCTATTTGTGCATGCTCTATCTCATGTAAATGTATACTTTTGTTTCTGGACAACGTGTAAATTTTCACCATGTCCGCAGGTAGCCCAGAAGACAATTTTTACACTCGTACATTTTATACAGCATGCAAAGTATAACTAATACACCGCCATTTTATGATATATAGATAAAGACATTTTCATTTATTCACAGGCAACATATATCAGATGGGTAAATTGCACAATGACTTTCTTACTTGTTTTTCCCAGCTAGGCTATGTATTTATGCATCTGTGTTGGATCGATTTCCTCTGTTTCGCATGTACACTGCACGTCATGTATGATTACTGTTGCATGTATATTTTGTATGTCTCTCACAGTAACTGATCAATTGACATCCCCACACAGTCATGTTGATGTAACTATTTTTTTCAGTCTGCGGTGAGCCACTTGTTCAAGAGATGGAGAGCTTAAACTATGACCTTGACCTTACCATGGATATTTACAACCTGGCCATATCTGCTTCTGAGATCATCTCCTCGGTATGATAACAATTTTGCATGCTTTCTCTTTTAGATAGCACCGTCTTATGATAGGTGATATGTCATGGAAATATTATCTTTTATAGCTATGTATGCCTGCCATTAGGCGGCGCGTATGGTACTATGTTGCTGTCCGTGCGTCCGTCTGGATGTTCCCGAATTCGTTTCAGTATGATAACTTGAGTTGTCCACCATCAACAGTTACTATGATTTTGTACATGACTTAACCTGGGAGAAAAAGCTAGATTATTGATAGTGGAATCAAGAGCGCAAATGTCAATGTCACGGTGCTGAAATACAAATAATGGTTTCTGCATTACAACGTTAGTCTTAGACTACGTATCATGCCTTATTGAAATCTGTGATGGGAAGGGCTTGCACCTAAGGTATGGAAGAGATATTCGGATTTGGGTGGGGGAAAGGTCAAGGTCACTGTGGCTCTAAAAATTAGTTTGGCATAACAACTTTCTCCGGAGTAAGTTCCTTGACTAAACTTTTTTGATGACTTGCCTTTAGGATAATAAATAAACCTATATATTCTGGGGTCTATTGGTCAGAGGTCACGAACAAGGTAATTCTAAGAAGCCAGTAATGATTTCTACTCGCCAGGCTTAGTGTGTTGAGTACCACCAAGAATGACTATTCAACATGGAGTGGACCGACAACGTGTCTTTTGCGGTGCTATTGTTTCAATCTGTTTTGCATTTTAAAACATATTGAATATTATATTTTGTAAACATTATGATTTATCTTAAAATATTTAAGAACTGACGTCCATAATCTGTCGAGTATGGTACTCTTCTCTCAATCAGTTTTGTCTTTTTACTAAATAGTAAATACGACATTTCATAAACATTATGCTGGATCCTATATGAATCTTAGAAAAATCCGATGTTATTTCAGATATGCGTATTTTATTAAAGTGGGTTGAATCTCATATATCAATGAAAACATCTTATGAAATGCACGGGATATCATAAGAAATTTATGAGATATCAGCTAATTATACATGATATCCTTAGCGTAGAATGTAAGATATGTTGAACGTTTAAAGTTATCATTCAATCGTTACAATCTTACTTATTTAACTTTTAGACTGCATGTGCTTGCAATATGTGCACCAAAATGTTCGGAAAAGCATTTTTTTGTTGTCATACAGTTCATAAAATGTCATAAAATATCACCCAAAGGGCAGCCAAGCAGTAGTCAACATATCTTTCACTTGTATCCAAACTTTCAGTTATAATATTTGGCATTTTCTGAAAATTGAACCCGACTTATGATTTATTCAGTCACAGAAACTGATGTACAAGGTATAACAATGATAATGGCTACTGAAGAAGCAGCGACTCAGGTTGTCGCATAGTTATCATTGGCGTTGTCGTTGTGGTCTTCGTCGTCGTCTAGTCTTCTGTTGATATTTTTGTTGTTGTCGTCGTAAGATGGGAATACTATTACTTCAACAAAAGTAGCAAATCAAGAAGTTAAACGGTTTATAACTTACAATGAAACATCAGTCTGATGGGATATTATTTAATACTACTAATGTGTCAAAGCATTTATCAAAATGGTTGCAAACAAAATCTAAAATTAAATCTAAACCAGTCACGAACAACATTGCTGCATGAAGAGTATTTCGTGCAGTCTACATTAGCAGTATAGATCTGACCGGTCTTCGTACGTGCAATGCAGAACATATACGTCGAGCCTGTTTCTGTGCTCATCGTTTAAATATATACAATTGTGTAGAACTAGTATGTTTTATCAAATCTGTGCGTATCTGTCAGAGCAGAGCAACTTAAAAGTTACTTGGTCTTCCTACATATCTGTGATACCTCATCTTAGACAAATTATCACTTTCATCACAGAAGAGTCCGACCCCGAGTCCCTCTAGTGAATATTGCTTATGCAGCATCCCAACTATTTATCGCCCTTAAGTCATTGAATGATGGAAGTTGTTCATTAAAATTAATACCTTGATTATATCTTCCTTCGTAATAAGAAATCGGGTAAAGTCGAGGGTTTCGTCTGTTTCCCCTGAACCAATCACCCACCCACTTTTCCACAAGAATCTTTTACTTACCTACTTCTATACCTACCATTAAACGACGATAAAAACATTTAAAAACTGTCACAGGCTGCTAAAGAACTAAAGAGATATGCACAGGGTGAATGTTTCTGTCTGCTTATGTATATACCTACGTAATTGTGTAGCATTACTCTTACTTTGTCGTTTTGTTCTCCTTCGAAAATAATGTGGAAAACAATGCATGCAGCCTTCATGGTATGACATTTGTTTGATTTTGTTTTATTAGGTTGGTTACAATCAAACTGACTTTGATCCGGATACTCTTTCGTTTCCGCATTTTGCCGTCACCACCAACGTCCGCAGCACTCCGCTTCGCTACCTGTCCACTACACCGTTATATCTACTGGACTTGAAGAGGACAGCAAGTAAATTGGCTGACGAGCTATGGACACTTTGGAGCAAACGTGGATAGTGTCGTTCTTGCTACTAAACTGATTTTATTCCGACACCAACATTAACAGACATGCCCATATATTAACTGAACATATCTTTTGAGCCCACATTGCTGCAAGCAAATAAACCCTTTTCAGCTCAAGTCAGATTTACCTCCCTTATTTAATGTGTTGCCATCTTTTTGGTCTACATGAATCTTTGACATTATTAGAAGGAATGGATTTTGATACATGCTGGCATTATGACATAGGACTATAAATAAATTAGATATTCTGCATATAAATATTGGTTATTTACAAAATAATGCTTTTTTTGTCAATACACACAGACGATTTCAAATCCTTCAATTTTTAATGGAAATAATGTTTTGATTATATATGCTAAGGAAGGTGTCCAAAAGGTGGCTGACAGTGATTTCAAAGTCTATGACATCATGTACAAAGTATCTATACACCTTTTGGCTTGACTCAGCTTTCATCGTTCATCGTGTGTTATGCATCCGTTAACAGGTGCTTGTAGATTTTTTTAAGCTAATGGGCATATTTCCTATCAGATTTTAATCCAACTTGTTATGTAAGTTTATATCAGCATAAGGACAGGCTAGGTAAATGCAAAGCGATATTAAGGAACCTTAATGAGGCCACCAGGCACCTCAATGGTCCAAAATGTCACTACTATCGAAGCCAAAACTCTAAACAAATTGGCATCATTCTTAAGTAAGTTATGTCAAAGATATCTTAAATAAATTTGACAATCAATTTTTGCACATTGTTACAGTCTTTTTAGACGCACTAAATCAGCGTGCGTAAGCAAAAAATATCTTTAAAGTTCATGCTTATGATTCTTAAGCTACAAAAAGAAGGGAAATTCACAATTCCGATTGCACGTACTGTCAGCTAGGTTAGCAATATCGGGACATTTGCCATTTGTTATGATATTCATGAATATTTGTTTTGCAAAAACACGAATGTTTGAGACATTTGATATTGTACCATTTGCTTTCTATTCAACTACACTGACTAGTTTACCAAAATTATATTTGTTCCATATTTGTCCGCTTAATTGTTTCTAGATGTGGAAAACTATGATATAGTAGAACTAATGGTAAATACACCTTCATTCGCGTTCCACGTCACCAAGCATAATTGCTATTTGTTTTGTAGGAAACCTCTAGTGGCAGGCACATAAGACTGCATGCAGTTAATATTATAAATTTATTTCTAACCATGGGACACTACCATTTATATAATGTTTGGCTCCTTGACACAAGGACTGACACATCTAAGTACCAGCCTATATGACTCTATGAAAACAGTATTTGAGAACATTACCTAACGCAAACCGTAACCTAGGACAATGGGCTCAATTCAAAGGAAGGAACAAATCTTTGAAACTTGCAAATGGTTCACACTGATCTAGTGTTCATTTATGGCTAGAGTAATCCTTATAGCCATATTGTTAGCACTTTATGGTCACAAACTAACTAATAGAAAAGGCAAAACGAACATGTTTTGTAAAACTTAACGAAGAATTTAATTATCGAAGTTATCAATAAAAATGTGAGAGGAACTTACAGTATCATGAAGTGAATCCAGAATAACTGTGATAAAATTTTATGAAAGTCCTAAACGAAAGAAATATTCTGTATAAATTTCAAGCTGGAAATGTTCTGGCCGGCAAAGAATCATGATATTGTCAAGATGGCGTCTTCCAAAATTCCATCGAAAAACACATTTCCAAAATAATCATACGGTCGAAATACGGAGCACTGAACAATCCAAATAAATGCTTCTCCTCTCGAATATCTACGTACAACATACAATAAGTCTGCAGACTTACGACAGGAACACAAGAAATGAGAATGATGTTAAAAAAGCAATAATCTGAAGGGAAAAAATCATACAGAGTGACAAAATTACTTAAAATTACTTACGCCATTTCCCGTTCTGACATATGATCCTCTGTATCGTACAATAAAATAAAGAAGGTAAGCAACTTACAAAAACGTCGCTCCACGCTTTACCCCCGATTTCCTTCTGCTATTTTCGTCTTTGATTGCACACGACAATAACCTATAGTGTTTTACTTCTGAGATATTGTTTAATTCATCAAGTTGTCATTGATCTGTCTGATTGCACCAAACTAAAGTTACGGGGTCTGAATCGTACGAATTTTGCCTGCCGGAACAAAGTTACGCTCTTGTGCAACGTAATATGATTGGCTCAAAAGGTAACACCATGAACCAGATGTAATGGTGTTTTTTAGGTTTACCCTTTGAGCCAATCATATTTAGCCGTTAACGCGTGTGCGGCATGGTCGGGATGTTTTGCAAATGAGTGTAATGTGAATTCGATTTGTGTTGACTTAAGAAACATAACTGCAATATTGTGTAAAATAGTGCGATAGTACTGCAGCGAAGGAGTAGTGCTGAGTGAGATGCATCGCCAAGTTTCGTTATAGATAGAATATTATGCAATTAACAAGCAAAGAACACTTAACGTAAGTCGATTCTGTGGAACAGAATTCCTAAAGCTGAATCGAGTTAATGGTAAGTAGGAACATATTTTGTGCATCAACCACTGTTCTCAGATTGATCGAGTCGCAGAAACCGTATCTCTCAGTAAAATGAAGATCGTATCACAGGGGAATACAAGTGAGCGTAAGCCTTAGCCTAAAGAAACCAAATTCATTGAAAATGTAATCACAAATTACTTAACCAAAAAAATATAGGTAATAATGACATAGTTTTCACTGCTTGTACTACTTCTTTAAACTTCATAATTGCTGGTGTTTTTTTAACGGATTGCGCTTACTCAGGCACTATTGGATTAAGACAAAGTATAATTCAAAATCTCGACAATGTGCAAAAACTACGAACCTCAGAAAGAGAAGATTAGAGCATGAAAATGCCCCAGTGAGCATTGGGAATTGTAAGCAAATGCTCCAGTGAGCATTGGTAATTGTAAGCAAATGCTCCAGTGAGCATTGGTAATTGTAAGCACATGCCCCAGTGAGCATTGGTAATTGTAAGCAAATGCCCCAGTGAACATTGGGAATTGTAAGCAAATGCCCCAGTGAGCATTGGGAATTGTAAGCAAATGACCCAGTGAGCATTGGTAATTGTAAGCAAATGCCCCAGTGAGCATTGGGAATTGTAAGCAAATGCCCCAGTGAGCATTGGTAATTGGAAGCAAATGCCCCAGTGAGCATTGGGAACTGTAAGCAAATGCCCCAGTGAGCATTGGGAATTGTAAGCAAATGCCCCAGTGAGCATTGGTAATTGGAAGCAAATGCCCCAGTGAGCATTGGTAATTGGAAGCAAATGCCCCAATGAGCATTGGGAATTGTAAGCAAATGCCCCAATGAGCATTGGGAATTTTAAGCAAATGCTCCAGTGAGCATCGGGAATTGTAAGCAAATGCTCCAATGAGCATTGGGAATTGTAAGCTTTGCAAAAGCAGATCTTCCATATATTTTGCCAATAATTTTATTTTTGATCAAATTACAGTCAATATATGTATTAGATGGACATTAGCAAGAAGCAAAGTAAACTGACCACGTGCTTGGAAATATTCTCTGAGACTCTTAATATACATAAATTTCCGTGGAGCCAGTTGGCTAAAGAATAGTTGCAAAAAATGTACCGTAAAATCACCAGATTACAGAGGCGGTTACTAAGTGGCGATGGTATACAGAGGTACCTCTCTTTATTCAACAGCATATCACTTGTGAGTTGAAAGCTAACTTTGCCGGAGTCAACCATGTAACTCATCCAAAAAGCAACAATTCGTACACTACGAGCAACTATGTCAAAGGAAACGGCCTAAAGGCAAACCCTGTCCTCAGTCTTGACGCAAGACCGACACCAGCAATTCATACTCTATAACGTATAATTATTATTCAATGTAGCCAGACAGGACATGACATTCGGATAGTGCTGATATACCGTCTGGGTAAAGGAAAATGGATTCATATGTATGATACATCAGTCCTAAGCAAGTCAAGATTATTTCCTCTTTATGCAAACTCGTTTTGTTCCTCGATATGAAAACAAATATAACTTAATTTGCATTAATTGTCATGCAGAAAATAAGTGCATGCTAAAGTAATCAATACTGACAACATTAAGTTGACCCCTGTTCAAATTAAAGTGACATTTTTTTTTAATTGTTTTATATGTACATTGAAACCATCTTGTTAAAGTTAAAATTTTAATTTTTAATTTTCACTATATAGCACTACTGTGTTGACATACCAATAAAGCACGTGATGAATCAATGGGCCTATCGGCTTACAAACCAATCAATCTGTCTACCCACTATAACTGAAAACGCAAGACATACAAAAGTAAAAGAAAGTATGAAAGTATTCGCTGGTAATAACCATATACAAATGTTTTTTCATTATTTTATTTTAAAATCATTGCTTTTGAAACCTTCTTCCTAAGGTATTAAATAAATTTATTCACACCTATATGCCGAATTTTACTGTATAAATGTGACAGGCCTTGACTACTCTTGGAGTGGCTGCTCATAGCATATATCTAGTTCATGAACAATAGTTAACTTGGGGGCCCCGAGTAAAGCGCTCACCGTTCCGGATCACTGCCATTTCACCTCTGTCTGCGTGTGTTGAGTCCAAGGCTCGGCTAGCGTGGGTACGTGGGAAAGTCTGCCAGTAGCTTCTCGTGAGTAGTAAATGGGGTCACCCTAGCGACAATGGGAATTAGCATTACAGAGACCCCTGGGTCACTCTAGCGACAATGGAAATTTAACATGGAGAAAAATCGTGGGTCACTCTGGCGACAAGGGAAATTTAACATAGAGAAAAATCGTGGGTCACTCTGGCGACAAGGGGAATTGAACATGGAGAAAAATCGTGGGTCACTCTAGGGACAAGGGGAATTGAACATGGGAATAGAGTTTGGGTCTGTCTAGGGACAAGGGGAATTGAATATGGGATTTTTTTTTTTTAATTTTTTTAAATTTAAATTTAAATTTAAATTTAAAAAAAGGGGTAGGCAATTGAAAGGCTATCTCTTTTCGAGAAATATGGCTGGCCCTGAAAAGTGCCTTTGGGTTTATGTTAATATTAACATAGATGGCATCTGTCACATCTTCTTCTTCTTCTTCTTAAACTCCTTCTAACTGCCGGTCCATACACAAGTAACCTCTTGAGACATCCTTGTCTTTCTATGTAAACTCTCCTCATCCATTGACTAGTATCTGTCCTATCAACAACAGTCCACTTGGACCTGACATACATGAGCATGTCCGTCCTAAACATCATGGAAGACACAAGGGTGGATGACTCAACTGTGGTCCACATCTTGAAGCGACGAGAATAGGTGAATCAATGCAGTGAACTGCGCTTATTTGTAGGTACAGGAAGGATTGAAACGGATTGAATTCATTCACCAATCCGAACACGCGTTACAAAATTCAGTCAGCTCGCATCCAATCCGAAGAGAGCAGTCTGTGACGTCACGTAGTCTATATAGATTCGTTAGCGCTTGTGTGCAGTCAATCTATGCGACAGTGATTCAACATGACGGAAACTCAGAAAACGATCCATTGGGGTGCACCAGCAGGGGAGACTGCCCAAGGGAACCCGGACTTACTTTCAGAAGAGGTACATTAGGATTTTGTGGATTTTCTTACCTCGCAAGAATTTGTTCCGGAACCTTCGTTACCTTCTTCATTACTGCAAGTGGAGAATTTTAGACAGAGACAGAAAGAAGAATTGGAGAAATTTATGCAACGACAAAAGGAAGCGGAACAAGCTTTTCTCCTACAGCAACAGCAACCGCAACAAGAAGAGGCAAGAAAAAAATAACAGCAACAACAGCAAGAAGAAGTAGCAGCAAAGAAACAAGAGGGTGAAAATCAAACGGCTACGGTACTGTTGGACATTTTAGCGGAGTTAAGAAGTCTGAAACAAATGTATCAGACTTCTTTATCACGACCGAAGAGAATACGACCTTCCCGAGCTAAACACGCCAACCCTGTGACTAAGCCTATCGTACCACCCTTAGTGATTTCAACCCAATCATCAGAAGTAGGCCTTGGCCGTGGCAAAGGCTTAAGGCAGTTAAAGTTGATTGGTTAAACTCACCCCTACACCAAAAAAGGCCCTTTTCAGGGCCACCCACATTTCTCGAAAAGAAATACAATTTCAATTTGCCAATAACTCAAAAATAAACCCCACCCATTTTACCCTTATAGTACGTGTCTGTGTATGAGTGCGTGAGTGTAGCTTCTTATTTTAAAATCAAAACTCAAAGACACTTACCTTATATCATTCATGTATTCTTTTCTCCATTTTTTACAATCCAATTCTCAATTCACAACACAACACTTTAATAAAAAGTTCATTGACTTCTTCTTTCTCCTTATTTAGTCTCTCTGTTTTTTTGAATTTCTTCACCGTCTTTTCCTCTTCTTTCTCCTCATTTTCTTCCCTTCTTCTTTTCTTCTCCTGTTTCTTTGCCTCTTGTAAATAGAATTGTCTTCTTTCTTCCTCTTCTTCCTCTGAAGAATCCCTCTCTTCTTTCGAAGAATCCCTCTCTTCTTCTGAAGAATCCTTCTTTTCTTCTGACTCCTCTTGTTTCTTTTTTGGGCAATCTGGAGACCAATGTCCTTTTTCTTTACAATAATAACAGGTATCTTGACTTTTGTCTTTTTTAGCCCCTGTTTTTTTTTTCTTTTTTGACGGTCTGGACACTCTGAAGACCAATGCCCTTTCTTCTGACAGATATAGCAAGTATCTTCACTTTTATCTCGAAAGGAAGGAGAGTAGTCCGTCGGCTGGTCTGAAGAGAATTTTCTAATGACCCCTCGCAAAGCTCTGACGAAACGTTCCATCTGGGTAGTCTCTTCCATCGTTCTCCTCGGTTTGAGAGTGAAATGAATAGTGAAAGGACAAGACACACCCTTTTTATATACGCTGGTTTGCCATGACTATAAATTAGTCTATGGTGTTTGAACTTGAGTCATTTGACGTTTTGCACTCAGGATGAAACGATCCTATTCATTCGAGAAGAAAGAAGAAGAAGAAAGTAAGAGGCAGAAACGTGATCTATCGCCTCGTACCAGGGCTGAAATCTTGGCACAAATTCATGCCAGTGATTTTGAAGAGGACATGAGTGAACCAGAATCCGAACCCTCTAAACCAAGTTCACCACCCTTAGTCAACCCTGAAAAGTACTATTCCATTCGAGAGACGGAAAAGCGCTCCTCTAGAAAATTTAGAACCACGGCTTACACCTACACGGTGAAGTTTAAAGATTTCAAGGCCGACGTACCCTTGGAGAAGGCAGAAGGGTTTATCACCGAGATGTGGGATTCTTTGCTCACCGCACTCAAGCGACAATGTCAACCCAAAGAAGACGATCGCTTGACACTATCCATAGATCACGACGGTTTGAAATCCCCTGTTTGGATCGAGTTTAGCAGAGCCGCAGAACTAACCCCTTCCAAAATCATGGACAAGATTCAAAACGTACAACAATCTAATGACCAGTTTGACATCACCGATGGTAAAGCCACACTGAAAATAGCCCACGTCTCTCTTCCTCAAGGGACAGGACGCAAAAAGATGTTATTGGTGGACGACCTTCGCAACACCAAAACAAGTCTCGTCCGAATTCACAACCCTCAAGACCAGATGTGTTTAGCCCGTGCCATCGTGGTGGGACGAACCTATGCCAACAAGAACGACACGGTAGAATGGAAAAGAACCTGGAAAACTATTCAACGATCGGACCGAGCCAAACAACGAAACGAAGCAGAACTCCTGTTACAACAAGCCGGACTGTCCAAAGACACACCCTGTGGCATTCCTGAGATGCAAAAATTGCAAGATGCCCTAGCTCCACGCTACACCTTGAAAGTGCACCCTCAAGAAATGCGTGGGTCTCTGTTGTTTCGAGGCCAAGATTTTAAGGACGGAAAATACATTCATGTCTATCATCACGATGAACATTTCGATACCATTACCAGTATCACCGGATTCCTGGGATATGTTTATTATTGTGAGAAATGTGACTATGGTTATAACAATCGAGAGCAACACAAACATTGTGGATGGAAATGCCCAGGATGTTTAGCCTCTCCACCCTGTCTGAGCGAAGAACCAGTGCCTTGTTCAACTTGTCTGCGCACGTTTGTCAGTCCTACCTGTTACCAAGAACATTTGAAAACACAAGGTTCACAGAAGAAATGTGCTTGTCAACTGCTGAGAATGTGCCCTACCTGTGGACAAGGCATACGTACCAATAGTACCAAGGCACACGTATGTCGAGGAAAGAAAAAATGTCACATTTGTCACCACATCGTGGACTTGGAACACGAATGCTACGTGCAAAAATACCAACCCCCACCAGAGAAAGAGGACGGTCACAAGAAGAAAGGCAATTTCATCTTTTTCGATTTCGAATGCATGCAAGAGACTGCCATTCACATTCCTAATTTCTGCGTGGCTCATCGAGCGTGCGAGAAGTGCATTCAAGAACCTGTCTTCAGTCATTGCCCTCACTGCAGCAAGATTCCTGGAGGGCGTGAAAAAATCTTTCGGGGACCGAACACGTTAGCTGATTTTGCCAAATGGGTCTTAGACCCCATCGACAAGACGTGGAGCCAAGAGGACATCGAACGTTACGGAGATTGTCATCGTCATGCCACGGTGATGGCTCACAATTTCTCCGGATACGATGGACAGTTTCTTTTGAGATACTATACGGAACAAGGCACCGAGCGTCCTAAAGTGACTTTGAACGGAGCCAAAATCATTTTCATGCAAGTGGGACAAGTACAGTTTAAAGATTCGATGAGCTATTTGGCCATGCCTTTGAGCCGAATGCCTAAAACGTTTGAAATGACAGAAATGGCTAAAGGGTACTTTCCACACTTTTTCAATACGGAAGCCAATCAACACGCCGTTCTACCCCATTTGCCTGAGGCTCACTATTACGACCCCGACAACATGCGTACCGAACAACGAGAAGCTTTCTACGCTTGGTACCAGGCTCACGCCTCGGACCCTTTCGACTTTCAGGAAGAAATGCTAAAGTATTGTCGTTCCGACGTGGACATTTTACGACGTTGCTGTGGAAAATTTCGAGAACTGTTCATGGAACACGGAGGGGTCGATCCTTTGAAAGAAGCTTGCACCATTGCCAAAGCGTGTTCCTTAGTGTACCGCCAACGATTCATGCCTGAAAGCACCGTGGCTGTCATCAGTCCTCAAACGACCCACTTTGTCAAACGTCAATACTCGGTCAAAGCCCTACGCTGGTTACATTACTTGTGCGACAAGGAAGACAAATGGATTCAGCATGCCCGCAACGGAGGAGGCGAAAAGACCATCGGAACGTATTCGGTCGATGGCTGGGACTTAGAAAACCCCAAGATCGTGTACGAGTTTAACGGTTGCTTATTTCACGGATGTCCCGTCTGTTACCCTGACCGTGACACTAAAAATCAGTTTTTACAACGAACCATGGAAGACTTGTACCAGGACACTTGTCAGCGGCGCCTAAAGTTAGAACAGCAAGGATACCAAGTGGTGGAAATGTGGGAACACGAGTACGATCACCGTATGAAAACCGATCCCGAGTTTAAACGCCTCGTGGAAAGTTACCAGTTCATGGACCCGTTGAACCCGAGGGATAGTTTGTACGGAGGAAGGACCAATGCCACCTGTTTGCTGTACCAAGCCGACGAAGAGAAAGGAGAAGAAATCAAATACTTGGACGTGTGTTCGCTGTATCCCTACGTGTGCAAATTTTGTCGCTTTCCCGTAGGGCACCCGCAATTGCTGACGGAACACATCGACCTGAAAAACATTCGACAATACGAAGGCTTGATCAAGTGCAAAGTTTTGCCTCCCACGAACCTATACCATCCCGTCTTACCTCACCATTGTCAAGGCAAACTGATGTTTCCCTTGTGCCGTACTTGTGCCGAAACGTGCAACCAGGACCAACCTTGCCATGACAGCCAGGAAGAACGGGCCTTGACGGGAACCTGGGTCAGCGTGGAATTGTTCAAAGCTCTGGACATGGGATACCAACTGTTAGAAGTGTACGAAATTTGCCACTTTCCCAAGACACAACAGTACCACAAGGGTGACCCTACTCAGAAAGGCATTTTCGCCGACTACGTGGATGCCTTTTTGAAACTGAAACAAGAAGCCAGCGGCTATCCTTCCTGGTGTCACACTCCCGAAGACCAAATACAATTCAAAGAGAAATACTACGCACAAGAAGGCATCTCTTTAGACCACATCGAAAAAAACGAAGGCAGGCGATCGTTTGCCAAAGTGATGTTAAATTGCTTGTGGGGTAAAATGGCACAACGACCGTGTTTACCCAAGACGGAATATTTGACAGAACCTTCCCGCTACTTCCAGATGATTCACGACAAAACCAAATACATGAAACACGTGGACGTCGTTCGAGAGGATTTGATCTTGGTCAATTACGAAGAAGATCTGGACTTTGTACAAGACGACCCTTTTGGAAATGTCATCATTGCGGCTTACGTGACAGCTCATGCTCGCTTAAAATTGTACGAAGCTTTAGAACTCTTAGAAGAACGCGTCCTGTACTTTGACACGGACAGTTGCATTTGCATCCATCACCCGAGTCAACATCACCCTGACATCGAAGGAGACCGTTTAGGAGCCTGGACAGACGAGCATCCCGACGACAAGATTCTAAGTTTCGTCAGTGGCGGCCCCAAAAATTACGGCTACGAATACCGGGACAAACAAGGAGAAGTGCACACGACGTGCAAAGTGAAAGGACTGACTCTGAATCATCGTACCAGTCGAGTGGTCAACTTTGGGGTATTGAAAGAAGCCTTGCAATCGGGAGAGGATGGAAACTTTAAAGTGACCACCTATCAACCGAACAAGATTGTACGTTTACCCACTCACCACATCGTCAGTCGACCCTTGGAAAAAGTCTATCAAATTGTATACCAGAAGCGAGTGCGACTTCCCAATCACTTTACGTTGCCGTACGGTCGCGTCGGTATTGGTCTGTATATGAAAAGGAACCCTAGGCAAGATCGATAGTTCATTGTGCATTGAAGTAACTTACCATGTCGTTGACGAAGAAGAAACCAGATTGGTTAGGAGTCAAATGTTGGACATCACCGAGACCAGGGTTTTGAGGCTTGGACACAAGAGGTGGCCCAGTATACACGAGAGTTATTCAAGGAAAAAAGTTACTTTTCAACCCGTGTTAGTGACGGTGCCAGAAGAACCCGTCACCCAGGACGGGACTATCGTGGACAGGCCTGAAAGACCCTTTCGGGAGGACACTTGTGTGACCTTACCCCCTACTATAGAAGTGGTTAGAACTTTACCCAAAACATGTGGTTGTTGTACAGGCACTTGTGTTTATTCCACGTTCATGGTTATCATGTGCCTTTTATTCTTGTACTTAAGCCTTTGGCTTTTATGTATTTTTGTCTTTCGTATTCATGTTTCAAAAAAAAAAACATTCAATAAACGTGTTCTGAAAAAGTATATAAACTCTTGTCTTGTTTGTTTTCGTGTCACAAGTGACATTTCTCACACCATGGCTACCTCTGCTGTCTCTGCTCCCTCTTCCTCTACTGTCAAAGTCATCGACGAACACTTAGATCGTGCCAGTTGGGAGGCTTTGTATCTTCGCCATCCCTTTAACATGCTCATTGCTGGACCTAGCGGTTCAGGCAAAACCGAATTCGTCAAACGTTTGATCGAACATAAACATCATTTGATCGATCGGCCCCCTCAACGGATCGTGTGGTGTTACAAAGAGTGGCAATCGGCGTACAACCTCTTGCGAGAAAGTCAAGGCGATTCCATCGTGTTTGTGGAAGGCATTCCTAAAGAAGACGATGGCATCGTCTCTGACTCCCGTCAAACCCATTTGGTCATTTTCGACGACATGTTAGGAGAAGACGAAGAAGAAATTAAACTGTGGTTCACGCGCAAAGGGCATCACCGTAATGCCAGTGTCGTTTACATCACCCAAAATTTGTTTCAACAAAGTAAAGCCCATCGCACCATCAGTCTCAATGCGCATTACGTGGTCTTGTTTAAAAGCCCTCGAGATAAATCGCAAGTGCAAGTCTTAGCCAAACAGTTAGGAACGCCTTGGCTGACTCAGGCGTACGACGATGCCACTCAAACGCCACACGCCTATTTACTCGTCGATTTGAAACCTACGACTCCCGAGGATTTGCGATTTCGTACCCACTTGTTTCACCACTGGTGACAAGACAGAGGGCCTGTCCTGTACACGTCTCCGTCCTCGACTTCATTTCACTCCCCATAAAAAAAATCTATAAAAACCTCAGACCCTTTTTCGTCTGTCTCACTCTCAGTGCGAACATGACGTCCCTTCAGTCTCATCTTCCCGTCAAATTGATTCGTGCCTTGTATGGCATCAGTCGAGAAAAAAATCCACAAACACGAGCTCGTGTCTTAGAAGCTAGTCTCAAAGAAGTCTTACGATGGTTCACGGTGACGGCACGTCAATTACTCCAAGGAATCATTCAGATTCCTCATCAAACCAAACGCTTTTTTGATCGAAACAAAGTCGCTTTGGTCCAACTGGCCGATCCCCGCATCGACACTCAAACCAAAAAACAAATCATTTTGAAACCTGGAGGGAGCGGTACTCTAGGAGGGGTCATCATTCGCTCACTCTTAAGATGGGATCCTAATGCCCCCAAAGTTATACCCAAGACAAAAGTCCAACGAAGCCCCAAGAAGAAAAAGACCAGGTCCCCACGGAGAACTTCTCCAGTGGCAGGGCCCTCCTCTGACCAGACAACACCACCGCCCCGGAAAAAGAAAAGAAGCCCCCAGAAAAAGAAACAGAGAAAAAGTCCCCAGAAAAAGAAAAGTCCACAGAAAACTAGTCGCAAGAGAGGCACTTCGACCAGGACGCAACCTTACACTCGCAAACCACGATCTGCCACGGCAGTGACTGCGTCTCCGGCATCCTCACGTTTGTCCACTTCTCCGTTGATGACACCAGGAACTGAAGAGTACTTGGAGACGTTGATCACACGAAGAACTTCTCCGTTGATGACCCCCAAAAGAACTTCCCCAGTGGCAGGACCCTCCAATTTAGTGGCAGTGGCTGCTGCTCACAAAGTACCTTCTCCCAAAATCAAAGTTCAAGAAAGATCGGGTATGTTACAAAGTTTACTGGATTTGTCCAAGCAAGAACTGGCTCGATTTAGTCCGTTACGTACCCCTGCACGACGTGCCATGCCTGTCCTCAAACTGATACGACGTAAAGACAATCAGTGGCGACGCGTTCCAGTATAAAAAGGCCTGTGACCAAGTCGGGTATCAGTGTTTTTTTTGTGCTCCTGAAGACTCAAAGATGTCACCCTCCAGAAAACTCCAAGGAAAGAAAAGGAAAGGACTGCCACCACGTTTAGCCAAACATGGGGACATGTTATCTGTCCTGTACAAAGCTTCTCCACCCCTACGAAAAAAACTCATTCAAACAGCCTCCAAAGAGGTCATCGATACCGTGTGCGAATGTTGTTTGAACGTTTTGAAAGGCACGATCCCTTTGTCCAAACACCAGAAACAATGCTTAGGCAAACATCGTCACGTTCTTCGCCAAATGGTTCAAAAGAAAATTCCCATTCGTCAAAAAAAGAAGATGTTGGTCCAACGTGGAGGTATTTTACCTCTCTTGTTAGGCCCCATACTGAAAGGAGTCTTGGGAACCATGTTGGGAGGACTGGTGAGAGCAAGATAAAAAGGCCCTCGGAAGTCCCAAGATCTCAGAATCGACCCCTGACAACCCCATGGAAGGACGAAAACTAGCTTTAGTGCCTTACAAACGATGGATGGAATACCATCGGTGAGAAGAACAACGCACCCCGCATTTACCTCCCAATCCCAATTTGAGCGAGATGTCCCAGTTACAACACGAATTGCAGTCCTTGATGGATCGCCAAGATTTGTCCGAAACAGAAAAATCGCAAAAGTACGGTCAACTCTTGCAACGACTGCAACTCTTTCACCAGAAAGCTTTAGACGAAACAGCTCTACCCACTCTGAAAGATTTTAAGACCTTGATGAAAAGTCCAGCACCATCACCAGTACCAGTACCAGTACCACCAGTACCAGTGACCAAGACAGAAAAAGGAGAAGAAGAAGAGGAAGGGTTTCAAACTCCACCAGAAAAAGTACGCAAGTTAACAACACCACCTACCTCCAGAATTGGATGGATTAAAAAGATGATGGCCACACCTTCTTCATCACAAGAGAAAAAGAAAGTGAAGACAGAAGTGAAGACAGAAGTGAAACAAGAACCGATATCCCCCGCTCAGACATCCTTCTCTTCGACACCTATTGCCGGCCGCACACGCAAAGCCTTGCAATCCAAGAAAGTACCCCAAGAGAAAAAGAGTAGCATCCTCCAAGAGTGGGTGTCTTATTAACACACCAACCAACACAAAAAATGGAAAAAGTTTTAGCCAGCATTTACTACGATCCCTCCCATTCTGCAGGTTACGCAGGAGTTCAAAAATTGTATCGTGCTGCCAAAACTCGACTGAAAAGTCTCCGTTTACCTCAAGTGCAACGATGGTTACAAGAACAAGCTACCTACACTTTACACAAACCCATTCGACGCAAGTTTGCCAGAAGTCGCACCCGAGTGGAAGGCATCGATCATCAATGGCAAGCCGATTTAGCCGATGTCTCTCATTTGGCCAGCTACAATCGTGGCTACAAATATTTGTTTTGTGTCATCGACGTCTTTTCCAAATTTGCCTGGGTCGTGCCCTTGACTTCCAAATCGAGCAGCGAGTTAGTGCGAGCCCTGCAATGGGTGTTGAAACAAAGCTGTCGTCACCCTCTTCGATGGCAAACGGACAAAGGCACCGAATTTCTGAACCAAGCTTTCCAAAAAGAATTAAAGAAACGTGACATTCATTTTTTTACCACCGAGAATCCCGAAACCAAAGCCAGCATCGTGGAACGTTTTCAACGCACTTTGAAAGAACGCATGTGGAAATATTTTACGCATCACCACACTCTGAAGTACATCGACATCTTACCGCACCTGGTGCAAGCGTACAACCAATCTTACCATCGAAGCATCGGACGTGCCCCGCAAGACGTGACTCCCGAGAACGAAGTGTTGGTGTTTGAGCGCCTGTTTGGTACGTCCCCGACGAGGGCTGTCCACAAGAAAAGTGGAGAGTTGGCCGTAGGAGATTGGGTGCGCATTGGCAAAACTAAACGCACTTTCGACAAAGGTTACTTGCCTAACTGGACGACCGAATTGTTTCGCGTCACTGGACGAGTGCATGGCCGTCATCCTGCCGTCTATAAATTGGAAGACATGAACGGAGAAGTGCTCAAAGGAACGTTTTATTTGCCCGAGTTACAACGTGTCACCAAAAAAGAAGACGACGTGTACGACATCGAAAGCATTCTCGAACGCAGAACCCGTAAAGTGGGCAAACGACGTGTCAAAGAAGTCAAAGTACGTTGGAAAGGATATCCACCCAGTTTTGATTCTTGGATCGACGCTTCGCAAGTCATCGACTATAAAAAGAAGTGACCATCATGCCCTTTCACACAGCAGACGCAGCTACGTCGACCACTCCTCCTTAACCTAGTTCTTCTGTGCAAGATTTACAAAAACAACCCTTGTGGGTGTGGTGTGGAGAACGTGTGCCTAAAACGCAAATCGTCTTTTTCTGCCAAATCTTCGTGGTGTATTGTGTCATCGGGGCATCCATCGCCAATTTGAGTTTGCAACAAGGAGACAAACAATTGTGGACCATTTTATTGAGCAGTTGCATCGGTTACCTGCTTCCTAATCCCTCCCTGAAATTAACCTCGAACGGGAACCCCGGGAACCTTGTGTCCAGTGCCAGTGCCAGTCACCACTTCAATCACAACCAGAACCCCATTTTAGACGGAGACACGCCTCTGACGTCCAGTAACCCCTCGGACAGCCACAGAACTCTGGAATTATGAGTCACCAAAACCAATTTTACTTAACCTTACCCAGTGACAGTTCCATGGAGGTGTTTCCCAAGAACACGTTGTGCTGTTACACGGCCAAATTACCTCAGGCCATCCAGTTAGATCACGAAGCCCATTGGGAAGTGGCTTTAGTAGAAATGATTCACCCGACCCAAGTCCTCAATGTCCTTCCCAATCAAAATTTTTTTGATGTGGAAGTTTATGACGAGCAAATGCAACAGTGGATGGATAGCAATGTCAAATATGACAAGAAAACCCGTACACAAAAGTACACCACCTATCACTTGTTCATTCCCCCAGGCTATTATTTTAGTGGTCAACATTTGGTCAGCACCATAACCTCCAGGTTTAATGTCGTGTTTCTGAAAGCTTTGGAGCATGTCAACAAAAATGTCACCATGGAGTACCACAAAGCAGCTCGTCGCTTCTTGATGAAATTTGAACGGAGTAAAATCCTGTCCATTTTATTTTGTCCTGAATTGTTTGACATGTTGGGCGGAGACATGGACATGAGAAAGACCATGATCAAGAAAAACGAATTACCCATCGTTTACGACAACGAGTCTTTTAGCAAGTTATTTCGTGCCCCGGTAGAACTGAACCAAGGACTGAATTTGATGTTCGTGTATTCCGATGTGGTGGAGTACAACGTGGTGGGACACACCTCCGTACCGTTACTGCGTGTCATTCCTTTCAAAGTGGATTCTGCCACGAACACTGACGAGGAAGGTGGAAACACTTACCACGTCCACCGCGAATTTGTCCATCCTCACTATTTGCCTGTCAGTAAGTCGTATTTGGACACGGTCAACATTGCTATAAAAGGAGATCTGGGACAAAATATTCCATTCACCAAAGGAAAAGTCACGGTGAAACTCCATTTTCGAAAACGGTTCTCTCACGACTCTTAAGTCATGTATCCAGTGTACCGAGGGGTTGCTCGACAGCGAGGACACGGCTTAGGACATATGTTAAAATCGGCCTTTCGTTCGGTGGCCCCGGTGTTGAAACCGATGGTGACACGCGGATTGCACGCCTTGAAAGATGCGGCACTGACGCAAGGCAAAGAATTTCTCCAAAATGTCATCATCGACAAACAAAACCCTAAAGAAGCCTTCATGAGGGCAGGCAAAAATGTCTTGCTGCAAACGGGCAAAGACATTTTAGGGCAACGAGAAACACCTATAAATGCCCTGCACGCTACCGAGTCAGGCATTCAGCAAGGACAAGGCAGAAAGAGACGACGAAGAAAACACCCTTTCACCAGACTTCAAGCGAGAAAGGCCAAGAAAAGAAGAACCGTTCGAGACTTAGACGTTTTCGATTATTGAGAAAAGAGACAAAAAAAATGATGCACCGAGAATCTTGCGCTTGTTCCAAGACGGAACTGGATCTGTTTGCCATGCCCCCCACGATGATGACGATGCAAGAATCCCAGTGGGTGGAATTTCACCCCGTCTCCTCACTGACCGATTCCGCTCCCATCGAGTTTGAAATCAAAGGACAGCCCGAAGATTACATCGATCTGAATAGCAGTTACTTGTACCTGAAAGTCAAAATTCTAGATAAGACTGGAGGTGCTATAGACGATGAAGCAGTAGCTCCCGTCAACAATTTCATGCATTCCTTGTTCAGTGGAGTGGACTTGTATTTGAATAACAAACTGGTCAGTAGCAGCATGGATACTTACCCTTATCGTGCCTACCTGGAAAATCTCTTGACGTACGGAATAGATGCCAAGAACACTCATCTCAATGCCTGTGTGGCATGGGAAGCTGACGAACCTACCAAGTTTGAAATATTGGAAACTGATGAAAAGAAAGACAACAATGATGGATTTGTAGAACGAAGAAAGAGAATCACGGGAGCCGACACAAGTTTAGAACTGATGGATCGTTTGCATTTGGACATGTGGTTGCAAGAAAAGTATTTGCTGAACGGGGTGGATGTCCTCCTGAGACTGAATCGTAGCAGTGCCGCTTTCCATTTGATGGCTGATAGTGACGGTTACAAAACCAAAATCCTAGAAGCCAGACTCTACGTAGGCCGTGTGGAAGTGTTACCTAAAGTGGGAAACGACATCAGTCAGACGTTGAGCAGAACGACCGCCAAGTATCCCATACGACGCGTGGAAGTGAAAACCTTCACCATTCCCAAGGGACAGCGATCCATGATCGAAGATCATCTGTTCCAAGGACAGTTACCCAAACGTTTGATCGTTGGTATCGTCGAGAATACAGCCTTCAACGGAGCTGCCGAAAACAATCCTTTCTACTTTCAACACTTTGGCGTGTCCAAAATCGAAGTCAGTCGCGATGGCAAGACCTTGTGTACCCGACCTTTCGAACCTGACTTTAAAAAGAAGAATTACTTGAGATCGTACTTGTCCTTGTACGAAGCCACCGGACAGTTAGGAACCAATACCAGTCACGGTATTACGTACGAGGATTATGCAGGAGGCTACGCTTTGTGGGCTTTCGATTTCACTCCAGACCAAGGCAGCGACGAGGGACATTTCCACCCTATAAAATCCGGCCAGATTCGTGTGGAAATTCAGTTTAAAGACCGAGACCCTGATGAAACGGTGAACGTCATCCTGTATGCAGAATTCGATAATACCATAGAAATCAACAGTTTGAGAGAAGTCATCCTAGATTACTAGAAACCATGGAAGACTGTTATCCCTCTTTACCTAGTGGAGAAACTTTTAGTGTTGCATTGTTGTTAAAAAATGTTAGAGTTGTTGTTGTTTAGTGTTAAGTGATTTTTGAATAAAAAATGTTGTGTTTTGAAAAAATTGTTTGATGTTATATTGTTGGATTATTGTTAAAAGTGTTAGAGTTGTTGTTTAGTGTTAAGTGATTTTTGAATAAAAAATGTTGTGTTTTGAAAAAAATGCCTTTGTCTTTTGTTTAGCTATAAGAATGTTGGATTGATGCTCTTTCATTTCTTACTATCCCTCTGATGACACTCACTAAACGTTGCGACTCAAAAACCGTGTGGGGGATGTTTTCCTTCACGTCCGCGCTTTGACTTTAAGAACCGGGTTGTTTCCAGTCTAACCATCCATTGTCGACTCATCCTCCTAAGAAGATGTGCTCCAAACTAGCTAAACTCAACGAAGCCTACGTGAATTTGCATAGGGTCAGACACAGTCTGATACCGAAGCCAGAAGAAATAGAGAATGTGAGAATGTTAAAAATCACTGAAGACCTGATAGAAGAGCTCTTCAGAGAAGAAATGAACAGGGAAAAAGAAGAATGGACAGAGAAGTACAGACTTCAGAGACAGCAGCAACAACAACAACAAGAGCAGCAGCAGCAACCTGAAGCTGACAGAGGCTTTGTCGATTGTCGTATCGACACCAAAGAGTTCTTCTTCTCTTTCCGAAGAAGCAGACCTATCGCCAGAAAGTCTATCCTCAGAGGACATCGCATTCTTAGAAACTAAAAAGAATGCCATAGCAAACAAAAAAAACAGCCCTTTTCAGGGCTACCCAATACTCTAGAAAAGAAATAACAATCGATTTGCCAATGTGTGTAGGTAGAGTAGTGTGAAAATAAACACTAACTCTTTATTGATAGTGAGAGTGTATGTGTTTGTGTGTTTGTGTTTGTAAGTGGTTAAGTAAGTTGGTATGGATAGTAGTTTAAAATGATGTCTTTTTCTTGGTGTTTGAGGTGTAAATTTGGGGTTAGATTGGATTGCTTTGCGTATGTGGATAGTCTATTGAAGTGATTTATAAAAATTTTTAAAATAGTGATGGGTAGCATAAAAAGTGAGTGAGTGTTTCTTTTAGGTCCGCGCGTTGATGGGTTATGATCCA
The DNA here is from genome assembly GCA_028554795.2 of Sinohyriopsis cumingii. Lineage (NCBI taxonomy): Eukaryota > Metazoa > Mollusca > Bivalvia > Unionida > Unionidae > Sinohyriopsis > Sinohyriopsis cumingii. The sequence continues at coordinate 23,779,082 of CM068841.1, read as the reverse complement.
GGTAAGATCAATTTTATGTTTTTAGGGGGATGTTTTCCATCACGTCCGCGCTTTCACTATAAATTGAAACTCGTTCGGCAGTCCAGCTACCCTTGTTGATTGATCAACACCAAAAATGAACACGAGACTGGAGAAACTGTTGGAACTTCATGTGCATCTGGAATATGCCAGGCGCATATTAAATGAACTGGCCGCGGAAGCCATTGTGGAGGAGGGAAGGATAAGAGAGGAGGAGGAAAGAAGAAACAAAGAAGAGGAGGAGAGAAGATATAAAGAAGAAGAGGAAAGAAGATACAAAGAGGATGAGAGAAGATACAAAGAAGAGGAGGAGGAGGAAAAGGAGAGAAGAAGAAGAAATTTCAGAATCCCAGAGAGCGAAAATTGGGATTCTGAAGCGACATATCCTGCCTCTGCTCTCTCCCCCAAAAAAGGTAAAAAGTAACTGGGGGACAAGATGTGTATGTGGCGCCAGGCCTGGAAGGTGCCACCATTAATCAGGTGTCCATGAAGTTCCAATAAAAAAAAACAGCCCTTTTCAGGGCTACCCAATACTCTAGAAAAGAAATAATGATCGATTTGCCAATGTGTGTAGGTAGAGTAGTGTGATTATAAACACTAACTCTTTTTTAAGATAGTGTGAGGGTATGTGTTTGTGTGTTGGTGCTTGTAAGAGCTAAGGTATGTTTGTGGGAATAGTAGATTATGGGTTTCTTTATTGTTTCTTAGCGTAGGTGAAGAGTATAGTTATGGTTCTGTAAGCGCTCACGTACGATTGTGTGGATAGTAGATTATGGATTAGTTTATTGTTCTTAGCGTATGTGGAGAGTATAGTTTGGGTTTTGTAACCGCTCACGTACGATTGTGTGGATAGTAGATTATGGATTTGTTTATTGTTTCTTAGCGTATGTGTTTGTGTGTTTGTGTTTGTGTGTTTGTGTTTGTGTGTTTGTGTTTGTGTTTGTACCCGCTGACGTACGATTGTGTGAATAGTAGATTATGGATTTGTTTATTGTTCTTAGCGTATGTGAAGAGTATAGTTTGGGTTTTGTAAGCGCTCACGTAAGATTGTGTGGATAGTAGATTATGGATTTTGTTTATTGTTTCTTAGCGTATGTGGAGAGTATAGTTTGGGTTTTTATTATATGAAATGAGAAAGTATAGTTTGGGTTTTATTATATGAAATGAAAAAGTAGGGGGATGTTTTCCTTCACGTTCGCGCGTTGTTTGGTCATGATCTAGGTAAGATCAATTTTACGTTTTAGGGGGATGTTTTCCTTCACGTACGCGCTTTAAGTATAAGAACCCACAGTATTCGTCGTTCAAACCATTCTGCAAAGAATAAAAAAAGAAGATGGCTTCTAACCAAATGGACAAAATACAAACATTACAAGACGTTTTAGACAACTTAGGAATGATGGAGCAGATGTTAATAAGACTGGTTGAAGACCATTATTCCTATAGTCCCCATCGTGTAAAGATGGAAATTAATAACTTAAAAAAGGTAAAGGACAAGATTAGTGGTGTCATGAAAGAGATAAAGGAGGAGAAGGAGGATGAAGAGGAAAGAATAAGAATAAGCAAATGGAACGAAAAGATTGAAAAAGAAGAAGAAAATGAGAAGAGGAAGAAAGAAGAGGAGTAAGAGAAGAAGAAGAAAGAAGAGCAGGAGAAAAAGAAAGAGAAGAAGACAAAGAGTGTTGGAGATAAAATAAGAACTTGGTGGAGAAAAAGAAGAAATTAGAAGCAGAAGAAGAAGAAAACCCAAAGGCCCTTTTCAGGGCCAGCCATATTTCTCGAAAAGAGATAGCCTTTCCATTGCCTACCCTTTTTTTAAATTTAAATTTAAATTTAAATTTTAAAAAAAAATCCCATATTCAATTCCCCTTGTCCCTAGACAAACCCAAACTCTATTCCCATGTTAATTTCCCCTTGTCGCTAGACAGACCCACACTATAGTTCCATGTTCAATTCCCCTTGTCGCCAGAGTGACCCACGATTTTTCTCTATGTTAAATTTCCCTTGTCCCCAGAGTGACCCACGATTTTTCTCCATGTTAAATTTCCATTGTCGCTAGAGTGACCCAGGGGTCTCTGTAATGCTAATTCCCATTGTCGCTAGGGTGACCCCATTTACTACTCTCGTGGGTCGGTGGTTCTTCCCTGAGTTTTCCAGGGTTCTTCCTCCATCAGTTATACTGGCCGCCATGTAAAGCCTATCTTGTGCTGAAAAATGGCGTTAAACCCTTGAACAACAACAACAACAACATGATTAACTTGATTAGACACAACAAAAGAGGCCTTTTCATCAAAAGCATGCAAACCACTGATCCAATCCCTTTACCACTTCACATGCTCGACACACAGTTAGCCTATTTCAAGATTATCCATCAAAATATTTAATATTTAGTCATTAATATGAAAAGTTTATCCTTGAATTAGCATACGTATTCTTACTTCCATCTGGTCGGAAAGAATTTTCTTAGTAGGCGAGTTGTATATGCGATGAGAGAATCTATGTTGTAATTAAACACACACATTTAGTTCATGTTAGTAAGGCATACAGTATGGGTCACTGTGACCTTGGTTGTAAGGATAGAGTAATGACAGATGCATCATCTCATCAAGTTTCAAAATGTGTAGGTAAACAGCACCCGATAAAAAAACTTAAACACGAATTTTTACAAAGTTTCTGAAGCATGAAAAATAGATGATAAATACCTATTTTTGCCATACAAACGTCAAATCAAGATGCAACCAGTCATCATTGTTCGTGATTGTAAGGAGGATAGTAATCATAAAACACATCTCATGTCATCTTGAGCTAAACGCCCAAAAATGTAGCCAAGACCTGTACAGTATCGGTAAGGATGAGCTTCCTTTGTTGCAAGGGCGTAGTAGTAAGAAAGATAGATGAAATAATTATTTAAAAAAAAAAAGTTTAACCCTAGTCAGTGAAGCGTAAAATAGTGCAATATTACGTAAAACAGTGCGATAGTACTGCAGCGAAGAAGTGGTGCTGAGTGAGATGCATCGCCAGGTTTCATTATAGATAGAATATTATGCAATTAACAAGCAAAGGATATATTTAATTATGAGCTACATGCAAACACTTAATCTAAGACAATTCAATCTTAAATGTAGGTCACATTATCTCTACTGTATGTGTGTGGGTACATCGGGAGGGTGTACAAGTATCTAGTTTAATAATTCAAGCATGAAAAGAAAGAACACAAAATGTAAACAAAGTCAGTGAAGACAGAAACATGGGTCACAGTGTCCTAATTGTATAATTAAGGTACATGGTTCATAACGATGCACCCAGTAACCATGATTTAATACATTACAGTTTACGTACAAAGTGCCAACAACCTGATTGGTCATGAGAAATACGCATAATTTAATAAATACAGGTAGGTAAATGTGAAACGTAGGTCACAGTGACATTTTTATTTAATGGTCTGGTGCCAATAGATATGTATATAATTGTAGTAAAGGTGTAGTACTCTTCAACATTCATCCTACCGCGAAGTTCTATGATTCCAGGTATAAGAATAGTTATACAGTATGCTAAAACCTAAGCTAAAAGCACGAAACATAACCATTAATATATAGATAATGTACACTGACACTATTACCTCCCTTTCCTGGCGTAGATGTTATGAAATCCACTTGGATCCAGGAAAGAAAGAATGTTTGAAAATTCAGTGAGGCTATACTGTTGTATATGTTTTTATCTTCGCGGAAGCCAATACTGACACCATAAGTAGTACAATGACTCTCCTAAAATTCGCACACATGTGCTTAATAATAATAATAATAATAATAATAATAATGAGGACTTTGTATAGCGCCTAATCTTTAGAAGCTCTAAGCGCTTTACAACATTAGACAACACCTATAAGAAAAAAAACACATATAATAATATGATTACAAAAAAAAAACGAAAAAAAAAAAAAAAAAAAAACATGCTGAGATTATTTAAGGTAGGAAACATTATTAGGTCTTTAAGTTTGTTCTAGCAGTCGAAATAAGTGAGTTTTGATAGCTCTCTTGAATGTGATCACTGTGTCTTTGTGTCAAAGTTCAGTGGGCAATTCATTCCACGTTGCTGGGCCCTGGTATGCAAAAGAACGCTGTCCATATGACTTTGTTTTCATAGTGGGAATAATGAGTATACGATTGTCAGAAGAGGAACGTAAGTATCTTGCTGGTGTGTACACATGGGTGAGGTCGGATATATATGTTGGACTAGAGTCCGACAGTGAAATGTAGCACAGAGAACAAATTTTGTGTTTGATCCTGGATCGAATGGATAGCCAGTATAAGGTACAGAGCAGCGGGGAGGTGTGCTTTGATCGTGGTACTCTAAGTATGATCCGAGCAGCTGTGTTTTGAACTGTTTTAAGTTTCTGGAGTAGATATTGAGATGAACCAGACATAATTGAGTTACAATAGTCCAGTCTTGAAAGTATTAACGAACACAAGTGTTTTAGTGGCATCAACTGAAAGATATTTACGAACTGAGCTGATGCGTCTCAGCTCAAGATATGCAGCCTTGCACATGTTCATGACATGTTGGTGCAATGTGAGAGTACTGTCCAGAGTAACACCTAGGTTTCGTACTGATTGTGTGAATTTAATGTTGGTGTTGCTGATATTTATTGTTTGAGGTAAAGGAAGCGAATGAGAAAGTCTTTTATCATCATTCATCTGCAGTTTGTTACATATCATCCATGATTTCACATCAGAAATGCACCTCTCTACACCCTGGATGGTAGCATCAACTTCAGTTGGGTGGCTAGATTTGTATATTTGGGTGTCATCAGCGTACAATTGGTGAGACACTGGATGATGATCTATGACACTTGAGAGCGACTGAGTGTACAGAATGAAGAGAACAGGTCCAAGAACAGACCCCTGTGGAACACCACAACATAGATCAACTGGGCTGGAGTGTATTCCATTTGCAGATACAGTTTGTGTCCTGTTGACCAAGTAGGACTTGAACCACATAAGGCTGTATCATGAATGCCAAATACATGCTGGAGACGGTGAAGTAATATATCATGGTATATTGTGTCAAAATGTTGCAGACAAATCAAGGAGGGCGAGGACTGTAATCTTTCCGCTATCCAACGCAGAGAGAATGTCATTAACTACTTTTAGAAGAGTAGTTTCAGTACTATGGCAAGGGCGATATGCAGACTGTACATTGCTAAAAAGACTGTTTGAATTTAGATGAGATACAAGCAGGGATAGAACAACCTTTTCTAAGATTTTTGATATGAATGGGAGATTAGAAACTGGACGGTACTTCTTTAAATCGTTATGGTCTAGTGTTGGTTTCTTCAGCCAAGGCTTTACAATGGCAGTTTTGAAAAATGATGGGAATTCCCCTGATGAGACAGAGGTATTAATAACATCAGTTAGTGAAGGCAATACTGGATCTAAGCACTCAAGCAGCAGTGATGTTGGAATTGGATCAAGTTCACATGACTTTGGTGCACTCGTCATCAGGATTGAACGTACGAAATCCATAGAGACAGGTTCAAATGCTGCTAATGGTTGCCGCTCAAATTCTGTATCCCAACTGCATGGTGACGACGAGTCAATTGAAATTGTGGTGTCAAGCTTATCTCTAATGGTTTGTACTTTGTCACGGAAGAAATTTGCAAACATGTCCGGAAGGTCGACTGGAGAGAAGGTAGTTGGAAGTGGTGTAGATTTATTCCTTGACATTAGCTTGTTAGTAATCTCGTAGAACTCTTTGCAGTTGGAACTTTCCATGATCTTAGTAGTGTAGTGGGCTGATTTCGCTGCCTGGACTATATTTGTGACATTCTTCTTAGCGGCTTCATAGATTTGCTTATGAATAGTGAGTCTGGTGGAAAGCCAAAGCCTCTCAGCTTTACGGCGGTCTCATTTAGCAGTGTGAAGCTGGTCCCTAACACTGCTATACCATGGAGAACACTTTTGAATTGATACTCTGCACTTGGTAGCTGGGGCATGTTTGTCAAGCAATGGACGCAGGCAGTTATCGAGTTGTTCTGCGGCAGGAGTTAAGCAAGTTGTTAGGTTAGCGTGGATGTCGTGCATTAGTTTGATTCTATTTATCATACAGAGGTTTCTCTTAGTAGCAGATAAAGGTGGAGGGTTAGGGACTGATACGTCAAGATGGCATATAATGCAGAGGTGATCTGATGCAAGGTTATGGGATACCAGGGAGGACCGTAGAATGTTATCATCGGGTCTATGAAGAAACCAGTCTAAAATGTGACCATGTTTATGGGTGGGTTGGTTAACTGACTGTTTGAGGTTGAAAACATTAATGGAATCTATGAGTTTTGATGTGTATGAGTTTCCGGGACAGTCAAAGTGAAAGTTGAAATCTCCAAGAATAATCAGGTTGCCACCTATCGAATTTCCATAGTCCTGGAGATTCGGAAACTGCTCCAAAAAGAGAGAGTCAGCCAGCTTGTTTTTTCTACTAGGAGGAGGGCGGTATAGGCAGAAAAAATGGACTGACCTTTTCTCCAGTGTGAGTGTGGTTTGGACTAGTTCAAACGATGTGTGGTCGAAATTGAAGGTTGTGGTGTGGTTAAGACGTTTTATCATGGAGTTATTTGTGATGACAGCAATTCCACCTCCGCGAGAACTACGGAGGAACGACTTGATGGAGTAACCAGTGGGTGTTAGATCCGCACACTTGGGCTCATCTCCTGATGTTTTTTTAGCCATGTTTCTGTCAGGAAAAATACGTCAATTTTCTGGTCGTTGATAAAATTAACTATTTCTGTGCGCTTTTCCGGTGGTCCTACTGAATGGGCATTGAATAATGCAATGCGCAGAGGTATTTCTCTTGGATAGCTGACACAAAGGTTGACGAATTAATATGGATTTTAATTAGGTTATCTAAATTAACGGTCGAATTGTTTTTAAATTGTTGAGCCGAAATAAGGGAGATAACTGGAATTCTTCTTCCTGTTCTACGCTGGCCAGCTTTGAAACAATGTTTCTTTTTTCCTTCTGTTTACATTTAAGTAATGATGAATGTAGTCCCAGTTCGTTTGGTCTAGAGCACAATGTAGTGTGGAGAGCCAAGGAGTGATCATTTAAAGCAATTAATGAGGGTCCATCGTAGCATAAACGGGTTGACTGGCGAGTATCACGTGATGGCGGTTTGTTCAAAAACAGTGGAGCAAGACAGCTGAGAAAAAGTCTAATTGTTCTCATTTCCAAAACAAGGAGATGAAGAAACACGTGCGAATTTAACAGCCAATACATCATGAACACAATAACGAAGATGAAAACAGGCAACAAGCACAAATATAATGAAAACGGCACTAAAAAACGGATCAGCTGCTTCAAGCCGGTGAAGCGATAGCGGCCATCTTGTTATCTTGTTCAACACAACTGACCACAACTGCACCGATTAGAAAGAAGCCTTTCCTAAATCTGGGGATATTGCTGATTGGTCGACAGGTTAGTTGGCGTTTTCTAATAAAACTTATATTGCATATATGTACAATTTCATGATTGAGCGTACGCTTTGGTCTTAAAGTAAGTAACAGCAAAAAGGAAAAACCAGCAAGTTTTGAAAAATTTAACAGACAATTTATTTCCCTAGAATACATAGTGAAAAATGAAAAAGAAATTACAGTATTGTGAATTGAATCTCAGATAGTCCTAAACGTTATATGACAACTTCAAATGTATAAAGTTCCAAATGACCTCCAGTGGTGATCCAAATTAATTATATTATTGTTTGTGCTGATGTGCCTGTCATCTCCAATGTGCTGATGCACCAATGGCCTGGAATGTGTTAACAAGCTTGATGCAACACAATAATATTATACATAAGTTCCTTGAACGAATTCGCAATAATTCCATTTATTGATTGTCTTAAAATATCACTGAACACTTTGTAATTCCAGTGAACAATAATTTGAATAAAATAATCACCCCAAATTAAAAACTGAAGACAACAATAATACTGATTTCATTTTGGATGTTAACGTAGGAATGAGTAACTCTCTCTGTGTGTGTGTGTGTGTGTGTGTGTGTGTGTGTTAACAATGTCATATCGCTATCATTAGGCAGTGTAGCCGTTTATAGTGATGTCTAGTATTGGTCATCATGCTGCAGACATTAAGCATTATGTCCCTGCCAGTCATGTTATCCTGACTCCAGGCCAACCAGTCCTAACACTAACCTCTTCATGCTGAGCGCCAAGCGAGGCAGCTGTAAGTACCATTTTTATAAGTAGGTATGACTGGGGAGGGGTTCGAACCCGCGACCTCCCGCATGTGAGGCTCTAACCACTTAGGCCACCGGAGCGGTGAGTAATTTTGAAGTAAACAACTTTAGTTAACAAAAGCTAAGACACAATAGTACTACTAGGGTGTATGTTAGTTTCCTTTCTAAAACATGTCTTAGTTGTCAACAAGGTCAGGAATTTCCAGGTGAAAACCAATGTCCTAAGCTCAGACACAGATGTATGCTTACTTTCATTAATAATGATCTGAACATTTATTCTTTCATTACAGAGAAATATTAACTGTCTATTATGTAGTTTACAAAATAAATGTCAGGTAGATCCTTAACGTGACTTTTAGACAACAGTCAGTCACAAAATACAAATATGCATAACAGATAATAATTGAGAAAATCCAGCAAACAACACAGATTAAATCTACATAAGACAGATATTTCATTTCGCTATAAAAATATTTCAAATTATCACACTGTGACATTAACCTAATCACGACATAAAATCATGCTTTGCCTGTTTTGGTAATACAGTCCACATACCCTAAGGTACATTATAATACGTTTATATTTATCGCTCATGTACTGATACTATTGTGATTACTATTACAGTATATACAATACATTTTTCATTACGAATAAAACGAGAGATATAAAGTCAGCAAAAGTCTACAGGCAACAATCGAATAGACGCTCGGTCGCTGAGAGTCACGAGTGAGTCCTATTGAACGAGACTAAACTATACCAGGTCGTCCTATGGCGAATATCTCAGGAAGCCACGTGCTAGGTTTCGTTGAAGAAGAGTATTATTTCGATGCGATCGTTATATCTTCCTCTGTAGTTTGATAAGTTTACGTGTGTATGATTATCCTTTAGTGCGTACGATTATGCGTATATCATTATGCCGCTTTTGTGAATTACTAATATCGGATTTACGGATTATTGAGATAGCTTACCAGTTCATTTTATAAATAAGGAATACTATTTTGTATGGCTTTCGCATACGCGAGACATTGATAACATTCATTGCGCTGAGTTAACGTGAAATGTTTGATCAATAATGGTATTGATTATCCTTTTCCAAGCATCTACCCTGATCAATTATTTCATTTGCTATTGAATAAATATAATAACAAAGGAATTTGTTTGGGCATAGCATATGTGTAGCTTCGAGTAAAGCTAGTTATGATCGGAATATACAGAGACATTTGGTATTGTCTCTTGGGGCAATCAATAAATAAAATGCCGTTTCTTTCTTTGACACCATACAGTTATTTATTAGCTAATTAATTTCAAATCTTCCTTGGTCGATTTTATATTGTATGATATGTTTCCATCAAGATCAAAATTTACATCAAACCTGAGAGCGACCTTTTAAGTGTGTCAGGTTATTTCTTTTTAGCTGTACCTGATGGACCATCCCCTAAAATGTATACAACTGATGTAATACTGTCAATAGACAAGCTGTAATTTTCTGATGGGCCATACCCTTAAAAAATATACAGCTAGCATCAAGCTGTCAAAAGGCAAGCTATCATTTGTGATCGTCTGAACGTCCATCAAGATATGCTGAGATACACTTCTGTGGGCATTGGGGGTGGTGGCGGTAGGGGCAATTCAGTCAATACCTACTTCACTTTTCTAAGTAATTAGAAGTGGCTCGGTACATTTGCCGGGAAAGACTAATCAGTGTATAGTGCTCGTTTATTTAGTGTATAGTGTTCTATTATTTTGTGAATAGTGTTATAGCATTTAGTGTATAGTGTTATAATATTGAGTGTATAGTGTTCTGTATTGAACAGGTGAGGCTTATAATTGACATTCCTGGTTTTTATTTATTTAATCGACGGGGTGGGTGCGTTAGGGGGCATGCAACGACTCAGTAATGAACGACACCGTTTATATTTAGAACAAATGTAAATTATGCATACGTCAGAGCAGACCAGCTAAAAAATACATTTCTACAAGCTTGTTCCTTTATAATAGATAAAGCCTGCGTTTAAGCTCTGGTCGAACACATTTGTTTATTATATTTTATTTATAAAACAATACCCCCTCCCCATTTTCCCCACAAACAACAACAACAAACACACAATAACAGATAATACCACACTTTTCTTGTACGGATAGATTTTGCCCTGTCAGGACTAAATTTATCGAATTAGTCAGTTTTCGAAGTGTCATCAAATAATATTGCGGGGAAGGTTTGGGTTAATAGTAACAAACACAAAGGTCAAAATCTAGCTGCTAGGTACGTAAGTCGCCTGGGATCCCTGTACTTATGAATAGACCATGCTTTCTTACTTACGTCCAAGCTGCTACAGCGATAGTAAGGCATGTGAAAATGAACCGGTCATTCCATGCTGTTAAAGGGTACCAGATAACATGGGAAAGATAACGCTTCCCAAGCCAAGGTTCCGATATATTATCCCATCTACATCTTGGCGGATTCATATGATAGTTCACTGCTTCAGGTCCGTGAAGTGCATCGCATGCAGCGGCAAGCAACGGCATCCAATCATAATAAAGTCCTTCAAATTTGAATAGTGTTACTACATGATCGAGACGAGGGGGTGGGGGCACCCGACTGGAACGAACTCATAAATAAACAATTTTTCATTGCTGGTCCGCGTTTGCACAAATACATCCTTTCACTGAAATACCCTGTAATGGCTTGTCTCTGGTACGTAGTCCTACTTTCGATGTTAAAATGTACCGTTGAAGTTAATTGCCTCCATCATTTTCCACTGAAGTACAATGCACCGCTGTTAATCGCTATCGGTAAGTTGGTATTACATACTAAGGGTAGCAATACATGGATATAAGTCGCTAGGAAGATCACTGAAATATCTGGTCGATCCGCCTATGTTTAGATAATTTAATATACCGGAACCTTGTCTAGCGAAGATGGGGAAAGAAACTATACGAGTTCCTTTGTTGTTCTTAGATTGGTAATGCTGATTGTTGGTCCATCTGGCCGTGAGCCAGACGGACTATTGGATTTTTTTCCGGTTAAAACAGCAATGTAGGTCCACATGGGTCTTATAACAGTACACTACAGTAAGTATTAAAAGTGAAAAAAATGTATATTTATTAGGACAAATTAAGAAGAAACAACAAAATGTACTATGCTTAACTCTAATATGATATTTTTGGGGAAAAAAGAAAGTGGGATAAGAGGCACAGATATACAAAACATAAATGCATACATAACTCGTTCAGTATTTACATAAAGACAGAAAAGCATATAAATAGGTAGGTCATTGAAGAGAAAAAACAATGTCATTAGATTAGAGTATACGTGTAGAAGCCATCACCGCTTCCTACTTATTAAAAGAACACACGTGCTCCAATAGCATCAAAGTTGTTACGACTTAATCATGTCTCAATACGGAGAAAACACTCTATCCATTCTTCTCCCTCCGTCGCACGTATAGTGTACACGGAGTTCGGAACACCATTGTTGTATCTAAGAACCGAAGCACCACAAATGAAAGGCAGATACTTATTGCCAGGTTTCTGAACTACGGTAACATCGTTGTGCCTGACTGACTTATCAACATTTGCCCTGGCCGGTAGCACAGCTTTGCTGCTTGACACTAAACGCACAATCGATAAAATATCGGTCACGTCATCGTCAAAAAAATTAGAGTTAAGTCTGAAGGAATCGAATTGGTTAACATCGCCGATACTGATGTTTGGGTTTCATACAAGGATCTCCGGCGTCGGAGAAAGAGCGGGCTAACGCAGTCTGCCGTTGTATACAGACTAGGAACACTGCCAATATATGTGTCGGCGCTGATATTGCCATTGTTGATAAGTAGCCGATATGTCCATAGCCACCGCGTTTCGGGATCGCTCATATGTGGGTTCGATTTCGAGCTCTTAATTGATCGTATGCCATATTACCAGTCCGGACTTTCATAACACCTCACATCTGATATGACATTTAACGACGATGACAGTGACAACAAACTCTTTTCCCATGGGCATGCGTGAACCAGCAGTGGGATATAACCCTAAATGTTATGGTGAGAACATCTGTGAAGGACACAGAGATACCGAATATCGATGTTGGGGTATTCCACCAAAATCGATTTGCACTTGCCATCGATATGAGGTCAACAGAAAAACACACTCTTCACAAATCAGGAAGGTGCATCGAATACGTGAGAGATTTAACTCTGTAAACAGTTAATACGGCCCAGGGGAAGGACGTGTTAAACGCGTTCATATATATCATTATGGATGCGCAGCAAAAGATACAAAATAGCAACCGCCCGATAGCCTTGGGTAATGCTCTGCATTGTACCATCCCCATTGCTCCAACGGCAGCTTGTGTGAGTATATTGATAACTTACAACAACTCTGCGTCATGTTCGTCGTCTTCACTGCCTGCGGTAAGGACGTGTCTGACTCCAAACTGCTTGGGTTGGCATTAAAGGCCCGCTTTGATTTCATGGACAACATCTGTCCTATTCTCTATTCTATGCTCCTTCAAGGCGTAAGACTGGCCATGGGTCCGCGGCAAAACAGACACAGTTCAGTAATGAAGATACCCTGCTTTGTGCGCTCTTTAAACGTTCTAGAGAACCATACTATATAAGTAACGTTTGTACATTGTTTTTTCTCAGTCACATGGAAATGGCCCTTAATAACCGCGCCTATGCCAGGCGCCATATTGGCATCAGTGTGTTACTCATGACACCAAAGTACAAAGCCACTGACCATGGGCAGCGCTCTTCTACAGCAAAAGCGAAAACGCACTTTGGGATATGTTGAGAGTAATTGGTATCGTTAAGGCCTTACATGATGTGGAGTCTATGACTATCTTATAAAGGAAAGATTCAGCAAGCTATTTATTTACACATAACTAGCAGTATCCTGCCAGTTTGCATCCGTCTGCTCCCGAGAGAGTGATGATTTTAGGTGATGTGCTGACTTTTTATGGTATGCAACGCAAGACACGCCATGACACTTGTGGTCATAGCATACATACTACTAAGAATCAGGCTAGCAATGAACTATACCGAAAACTTCGAAAGACATAAACAGTTAGTGACCTTGATATTGAGGGACTTAACATTGATTGGCCAAGCCAGAAGACACAACGATGACCTGGCACAGGTGCAGCTGGAACCACAGAAACACCGGTATATTAGTGTAGTCGCCTGTTTGAGTTTGTGACATCGTAAGTCGCGAAAGAATACTTAGTATGGCCTCCAAACTTTGCTAGTCTAAAGACAATGAGCGACGAGGAAGTCACCAATACGTAGGATCATACATGAGGCTGCACTGAGGATCGTGATGGCTCTAGTTCGTCTGGTTTGTCTGTACGCGATCCATACCCAGCCGCAAACACCTTGCAAGGGATTTAAATATGACCCGCTCATTAAGGTCTCGTTAACGAACATCACCTACCACCTCTACGTCAGATACGTCTCGGTACTAGTGTCAATTGTAGCGGGCATGATAACATAATGGCATTTTGAATACAAAAACTGAGTCAAACTATAACAAATAATGTGAGTTACAACGGAACCGTCAGCGCAATTAGTATGGTAGCGTCAGCGGTACAAAAGGCTGGACGCTCAGTGGTATCAAGTCAGAACGTATTGTGTGCCACTAAGTCCTGATATTGTTGCCGCTGTAGACGAACTTGCTTTTAAAACGAAATAACGCCGGACTGAGATAAACACCGACATACACACAGCTCCAATGCAAGCAAGAGCAGCACAGAAAAACACAGCACTATACCGGCGTTTGCTCTATGTGTCGGTCGTGCATTGCATACTAGCCTTGCGTACGTCTCATTACGCTGCTCGCCGAAGAAAACGCAGGAAGGTACGGCGGAAGAACAAACATCACCATCACAATCAGCCACTATTACACACATGCCCGACCCTTTGTATATGTGATAGTAGTAGCAAAATGTCTGCACCACCATACGGCTAAGGACCTCGGGAACCTTTTATGCCGTAGAACAGCACTTAGGGGAGTTGAAGGTGGGTATTTGCCAATACGCTTATAACAAACTGACCTTGGTCCTATCGACTTCGAAGAAGCAGCAACCGCCGAATCAGTCACATTATTATATGCTCAATTTTGTCTCCATTAACTTTACATTGTCAGAATCGTGCAATATTCTGCGATATTGCACACCTTCGTATTCCACTCACGTGCACGACACGTGTGCCCAAGAGGATATTAGGAACTACTTTGTAAACCAATCATGTACACTCATGTAGCAGACGTTTTACGTTTTGGTTCATTTAATTTGTTTCTGAATGAACTAAAGCAGATGTTTGGTGGACTGCCACATACCAGCTGCTTTGCAATATCCGCGTTAACCCTTTGATACAATGTTTCTGATTTAGGCTAGTGATAGACGCCAGACAGGTCATAACATTGTTGGGTCCCTACAAATAACATACAAGTGACGGTGCATAAACGCGTCTTCTTTAGGTGATAATCAGAATGGCAAAATAATATACTTACAGTTTTAAATCCTGAATTTCGTAAAAATGTACTTTCTTAGTTCTGCAAATCCGACTTCCATTAACCATGTCATGGATTCTAAAGCTTGATTACAGATTTCGAAATTGTACAGTAATTTTAACTACATTCCATGTGCAATTACACCCTCCTCACTGTACTCAAAATGAAATGAACATTACATTCCATAGCGTCCTTTTGATAATTACAATTGAAAGACTTCATACTTTTTCCCCATTATCCTCTCAAACATTTAATGACAGAATAGAAACACACTTGCAGATTTCAACACGCTGATCCCTCGCTGCGGAAATCAGATGTAATTCTAGTAGAATTTGCACAGAAAAATCCAGTTCATAACCACAAAATTTCGTAGGATCGACAGAAATACCAAAATTTATTCATTCCAGACGAAATAGAAAAGTTGTTGCAATACGCATTCATTCACAACATGACTCTAAATTTCAATTTTAAGTAGACCAAAACGCCATTTTCTTGCAAAAGTGACTAAGTTCAAATTTCTCTGGGCGGAGTTATGTGCGTATTAATAATGATGTTGTTGCGTACTGATGAATCTACGCTTGTGTATTTAGTTTGAAATACGGCATAAATTCAGTTACTTAGTTTATTGTAGTGTATCTTTGTTTATGTAATACTGCCTTAGGTATAATAAGAAAATGAGCATATAATAAAAAGGTTACTACATTTTGTATGTGAAAATATGAGCTCGTTTTGTCAGATGGATATACTGCACTCCCAAGGTCGTTCATATTTTCCCATACAAATGCAGTAACCTATAAGTACTAAGCTGTTGGACACAAGGCATTCATTTGAATATCGTGAAGTCATTTAAAAGAATATAATGGTTGCTGCTGAAAGATTGTCGGCGGAGAACAGCCTTAACGCCACTACATAAACTGCGAAAGCTCTACCTACAGTGTATTCGAACCTGATGCGGCCTGCGTGGAATTCAAACATCACGGCTGTGGATCAGTGCTAAGTTGTCCAGATCTACTATCAATGTAAGATCAGCGAGCGTTTCGATTATCTCAATTAGCGGCCACGCGTCTAACAGCTTTATGAACACTTTACCAGGACGTCTGCGTAGCCGAATACTTTTGCTGCCTGGTGACCGACAGTGAAACGACTGACAGCTGACAGACTGGCGTTGAACTCATTCCTTCTACCTTTTATTCGCCTCCGCCTGAACAATAAAACTATGAGCTGTTATTTATCATCAGGGGTATTGACTTCGAGGGCCACGTTGCATACAAATATTTATAACCTGACTAGTGAAGTTCCTTCTGCTTTGAAAAATTGGAGTTGTGTACCAATACATGATACAACGGCAATTACACGTGATGGATTCTATGCTTGATACAATGTCCGACAGCCTGCACAGTTACTGGAAGAATGTGGCAGCTCTCGAAAAGCTGGAAGTAACCAATGTTCACAAACGTTTGTCAGGGAATGGTTCATGACTTACCAACTGCACCACGCAAAATTCACCGCCATAACGAAGTGCACCAGCCGACCTCGTACATCTGTCGCACTACAAGGTTCTGGGATATACATGCACAAGTATGCATTGACCGTGGTTGCTGTCTCAAGCCGTTAAAAGCCTCTGCGGTTTTCACGTAACTAAGTTGTTTAATGAACTGCTGCAGGTTGTTTTCGGCCCGGAGTTTATGGACTTTGTGTACAAATTCGTGGCCAAACACAATTTGCAGGTGAGGCTGGACGAGGCAGGCATCCACCATCTGCTTAGCATTTGTGGGGAGATTCAACAGTATCCAATCATATGCTTCTGTTTGGGCACCAGTACGCCCAAGAGAATTAGCTAGAGGAAACCGAGGAGAAGAAAACTGCAAACTGTAGCACTGATAGGATTCGGAAGCTTCCCTCTGTTGTAGCCGTTCTAAATGGCGACATATTACATCTTACAGGCAAACAAAACATATTGATATAATTCGTGCTACTTCTGTGCGAGTTGCGCTTGTAACATCCGTCGGTGACGTTTCCGGTAGATCTCTACTGAAATATTTGGTGCTATTGTAGTATCGATATATTTACTCAATGCATTCGTTTTGTAAACTTGTTTTAATGTGCTCAAAATGTTGTGCGTTTGTAATAGTTCAAAATGAATTTGTTATGACCATTGTATACTTGTGAAATATATGTTGCAGTGTTTATTAGTCAAGACGATTACAATACTCAAGTTATTCCTCTGCTTTAACTGTCAACTGATGTGTGTCAATACTTTTTTGTGTTATGATTGATTGATAATTTACCCAGATGTCTTTCTTCATTTACAATTATGTTATTTTTTAACCTTGATTTACATGGTTCAGTCTTTAGTCGTCCGTATTCATCAATGATCTAGAGAGAATAGAAGTGATAGATTACTGCTGAAGCAATATATATGCGTATTAATGCACTATGGGCGGATCACAGATTGATGTACCAACAATATTGGTATAACAAACTGCATTACAAAAACGCTTTAAACACCAAGTTATTTATAATATATGTGCATCATACAGTTGCATCAGTATATAAATGTAGGGAAGATTCCCATTCGTCAGAACATAACCGTGTGATCTAACTCATCTGAGGTTATTTCTGTATAAACTGGACGGAGTTGATTTAGAAAATTGATTAAATTGATTTGACAGAATCAAATAGCACTTATCTATAGTGTTTCTGAAAATAAACAATTCTTTTTTTTCTTTGACTAGCTTTGAAAAAATGCTGGGAAACTCAAAATCTGCCAAGAAGAACATTGGGGCTGCAGCATTTTCACTGCAGGTCGTTGCAAATGGTTGATGTATTGGTGACTGTTGATTTAGCGATGGTGATCATGATGATGACGATGATAATGATGATGATTCCCACATAGACGATGATCATTTAGATACTGATGAAATTATCTTTCTCTGTTGCAAGAATGACTTTCCCATGTACCTGCTCTAGGTGCGGGTGCTGATCATTCACTTGGTGTATGGGCAAGTGTAGATATTGGTCAGTCAAAACGGCGTATTGGCTAGTATGTATAGGTGAGCGCCGCTTATATATTTTTTAAAAATTAGATTTTCCTTTGAGGCAAATGCCAAGCATGAATTCCCCTTGTTTTCAGAGCCCCACTCAGATGTTAACATTATGGATACTTTAACAGTAAATCCGCGTTGACGCTAGACTTCCGCTCACGCGTTAAACCTATGGACATTTTTAACATTATCTTTATCCCGGACCACACAGGACCATTTCTGTATCTGACAAAAAAACAATTTATGTTTTCAAGGGAAATGTTACATTAATGTCACAATGTTAATTTCTTATTTACCCCAGATTCTCACTATATGTTTGAGGCCTGAAGTCGAGCTCGTATGTTAAACCGATGGATATTGTTGGAAGATCTTTTTTTTTTTTTGATCGGTGATAGCGTAGGTGTTTAAGGTACAGACGGCGCGAATCTGGCTCAGATCGCGGTATCATAGAAAGATGAAACTGTATGGGAATGAAATTCTAAAGAAAGGCCACTCAGAGATTTGTGATGGTTCATCTTGTAAAGGGGAAATGAAATTGGATTTAAAAGGTTCGAAGAGTAAGACGATATTTTGACAGAATGAACTTGATTTGAGTAAATTAGATTGTGCTACCTTATATTACTATAATTATTTTTAATTGAGTTATGACGTGTTTTTGCATTTATTAAAATGTTTGTGTTAGGATGTGGATTTGCATTTATTAGAATGTAGTAAGCGTAGATTGATGGCAATGCTAAGTTAGGCCCAAAGTTCGACACACATTACTTAATTTTTATGACACATGCGGTACGAATGTTTACTTCATTAACTATGTTGTAGGTTACTGTACGGGAATATATTAATATTTAAATGGAGTATGTGTGTTACCATATTCATAGAAGTAATATTATTAGTACTTATTGGCTCAAGACATGTAGGAAGTATGTAAGCGTAGATCTGTAGTCGTACATAGGACCTTGTAAGGTTTGTCGCCCATTAATCTGACGGAAGATCTGTGAGAGAGTGATGGGTTCCTAAATTATTGGGTAGATATGCAAGAAATTATGACTCTTGGTTTTTCCTTCAGAAGCTTCCAAGAGTGTACACACGAGTCGGCAGAATAGCAGAAAAATGTGAATGGAAAACCAAGAGTGGAAAGAAGGAGGAAAGAAGGAGAAAGGAGGAATATCTACAAATCAAAGATAGAAAGAATAAAGGAAGGAGGCGAATGTTATACAGATAGGTAGAACGGACAATGCAAAGAATAGTAACTCTCTCACATGTACATCTTAAAATTCCGTATGATGAATGAACTTGTTAAATGTTAATTTAATTTACCAGGTCGATTACAATATATATTGTATTGAGCAGAAGTTGACGTCTTTATGTTGAATATATTTATTAATTTGATTGTTTACATACCCATTGAATCCTGAGTTGCTGTATGCAGTTAAGATGTCAGCTTCCCTGGTTGGGGCTAGATATTTATTAATGCCTTCTTCTGCAGTATTATTTATAATATCGTAGATGGACGGTGACAGAGCAAAACTGGACACATAGTAAATAAAAACGCTATAAAAAATGTTTTAAAAAATTTGGAGTATGCGTAATTGTTTTAATACTCTCCAATTTTAGGATTTCTTAGATTTTTGTGATTAACTGTTTGATTATGGGAAGTCGGAGATGAGGATATAGTCCTCGACCCGAAGAATTAGCCAATTACTAGGGACAAACGTCACGTTGTGAAGTGTTAGTGGGATTTTATGATGTCATGGTTTACTTTTAGTGAATGCAGGTCCCTGCCGCTCAGTAGTCCTTATTCAAATCTAAATGTGCGAATAGATTGTGTGACTCCATGTGCAGTAGTTCTGATTGGGGACTGGTACAATGCACAATGGAAAAACCGAGAACGCACTGTTCCGTCGTCGGGAGGCTTCGTTTATTGTTGATATAATGGTACATATGGTGCAGAGCTACAGGCGAAATGAGGCTTAAAATCAGTATGTAACTGGCCTAAGGTTGCGTTGTAAAAAGGTTTCCTGTATTAGGTAGTTGATTTTTATATTTTCACTACGTGGAATACGGCGGTACGTTACGGAAATTTAATGAGGAGAAACCATGCAGTTGTGAGATTGTCAGGTAATTGTGAAGCTGGGGGATATGTGGTCATGTATTAATCAAAGTAAAATTATTTATAGTATGGACGCGTTGGTATTTCCAGTTTACAATATTAGTTGTTTAGAAGTCTTTCGAATCAGTGGAAACATGTGGTTTCTAGCGGGATTCACGCCAGGGTTGACGTCGCTTGGTAAAGAAGCCCCTTTGGCTTGTTACAAGAATTTGGAAATAAGCAATAAATTTTAAGAAGAAAGAGATATTTCAGATACTTACAGGGATCAGAAAGTCGATAATAGTTACAGCAAAAGATACTATATGAACGGAATACATTAAAGACGCGAGTCAGTATCTTTGGTACATGATTTTGTTGTTATTTTCTTTCAATGCAAAAATACGTTGTTGTTTCTGGCTGATGGAATTGATGGATCATTTCGTTACAAATGATATCCTTCCAGCAAATAAATATATTTTGGCCAAATCAATTGCGTCAACCATCCATTTCTTTCCAAAGTTTATAAGTAGTAAATGGGGTCACCCTAGGGACAATGGGACTTAGCATTAAAAACACCCCTGGGTCACTCTAGGGACAATGGAAATTTAACATGGAGAAAAATCGTGGCTCACTCTAGGGACAATGGGAATTTAACATAGAGTTTGGGTCTGTCTAGGGACAAGGGAAATTAACATGGGAATAGAGTTTGGGTTTGTCTAGGGACAAGGGGAATTGAATATGGGATTTTTTTAAAAAACTTTTTTTAAATTTAAATTTAAATTTAAAAAAGGGTAGGCAATTGAAAGGCTATCTCTTTTCGAGAAATATGGCTGGCCCTGAAAAGGGCCTTTGGGTTTATGTTAATATTAATATTAACATAGATGGCATCTGTCACATCTTCTTCTTCTTCTTCTTAAACTCCTTCTAACTGCCGGTCCATACACAAGTACCCTCTTGAGACATCCTTGTCTTTCTATGTAAACTCTCCTCATCCATTGACTAGTATCTGTCCTATCAACAACAGTCCACTTGGACCTGACATACATGAGCATGTCCGTCCTAAACATCATGGAAGACACAAGCGTAGAAGATTGCACATCGGTCCACATCTTGAAGCGACGAGAACAAGTGAATCAATGCACTGAACTGCGTTTATTTATAGGCAGAGGTAGGATTGAAACGGACTGAGTTCATTCACCAATCCAAACACGCGTTACAATATTCAGTCAGTCCGCATCCAATCCGAAGAGATTAGTCTGTGACGTCAGTTGGTCTATATAGATTCGCTAGCGCTTGGGTGCAGTCAATCTATGCGACAGTGATTCAACATGACGGAAATTCAGAAAACGATCCATTGGGGTGCACCAGCAGGGGAGACCGCCCAAGGGAACCCGGACTTACTTTCAGAAGAGGTACATTGGGATTTTGTGGATTTTCTTACCTCGCAAGAATTTGTTCCGGAACCTTCGTCTCATTCTTCATTACCGCAAGTGGAGAATTTTAGACAGAGACAGAAAGAAGAATTGGAGAAATTTATGCAACGACAAAAGGAAGCGGAACAAGCTTTTCTCCTACAGCAACAGCAACAGCAACAAGAAGAGGTAAGAAAAAAACAACAGCAACAACAGCAAGAAGAAGTAGCAGCAAAGAAACAAGAGGGTGAAAATCAAACGGCTACGGTACTGTTGGACATTTTAGCGGAGTTAAGAAGTCTGAAACAAATGTATCAGACTTCTTTATCACGACCGAAGAGAATACGACCTTCCCGAGCTAAACACGCCAACCCTGTGACTAAGCCTATCGTACCACCCTTAGTGATTTCAACCCAATCATCAGAAGTAGGCCTTGGCCGTGGCAAAGGCTTAAGGCAGTTAAAGTTGATTGGTTAAACTCACTCCTACACCATAAAGAAAAAAGGCCCTTTTCAGGGCCACCCACATTTCTCGAAAAGAAATACAATTTCAATTTGCCAATAACTCAAAAAAAACCCCACCCATTTTACCCTTATAGTACGTGTCTGTGTATCAGTGCGTGAGTGTAGCTTCTTATTTTAAAATCACAACTCAAAGACACTTACCTTGTATCATTAATGTATTCTTTTATCCATAGTTACAATCCAATTCACAATTCACAACACTTTAATTAAAAGTTCATTGACTTCTTCTGTTTCCTTGTTTAGTCTCTCTGTTTTTTGACTTTTTTCACCGTCACACTCTTTTCCTCTTCTTCCTCCTCGCTTTCTTCCCTTCTTCTTTTTTTCTCCTGTTTCTTTTTCTTCACCTGTCTTCTTTCTTCCTCAGAAGAATCCCTCTCTTCCTCTGAAGAATCCCTCTCTTCTTCTGATTCCTCTTGTTTCTTTTTTGGGCAATCTGGAGACCAATGTCCTTTTTCTTTACAATAATAACAGGTATCTTTACTTTTGTCTTTTTTAGCCCATGTTTTCTTTCTTTTTTGACGGTCTGGACACTCTGAAGACCAATGCCCTTTCTTCTGACAGATATAGCAAGTATCTTCACTTTTATCTCGAAAGGAAGGAGAGTAGTCCGTCGGCTGGTCTGAAGAAAATTTTCTAATGACCCCTCGCAAAGCTCTGATGGAACGTTCCATCTGGGTAGTCTCTTCCATCGTTGTGCTCGGCTTGAGAGTGAAATGAATAGTGAAAGGACAAGACACGCACCCTTTTATATACGCTGGTCTGCCATGACTATAAATTAGTTTATGCTGTTTACACTTGAGTCATTTGACGTTTTGAACTCAAGATGAAACGATCCCATTCATTCGAGAAGAAAGAAAAAGAAGAAAGTAAGAGGCAGAAACGTGATCTATCGCCTCGTACCAGAGCTGAAATCTTGGCACAAATTCATGCCAGCGATTTTGAAGAGGACATGAGTGAACCAGAATTTGAAACCTCTAAACCAAGTTCGTCACCCTTAGTCAACCCTGAAAAATACTATTCCATTCGAGAGACGGAAAAGCGCTCCTCTAGAAAATTTAGAACCACGGCTTACACCTACACGGTGAAGTTTAAAGATTTCAAGGCCGACGTACCATTGGAGAAAGCAGAAGGGTTTATCACCGAGATGTGGGATTCTTTGCTCACCGCACTCAAGCGACAATGTCAACCCAAAGAAGACGATCGCTTGACACTATCCATAGATCACGACGGTTTGAAATCCCTTGTTTGGATCGAGTTTAGCAGAGCCGCAGAACTAACCCCTTCCAAAATCATGGACAAGATTCAACACGTACAACAATCTAATGACCAGTTTGACATCACCCATGGTAAAGCCACACTGAAAATGGCTCACGTCTCTCTTCCTCAAGGGACAGGACGCAAAAAGGTCTTATTGGT
The DNA here is from genome assembly GCA_028554795.2 of Sinohyriopsis cumingii. NCBI lineage: Eukaryota > Metazoa > Mollusca > Bivalvia > Unionida > Unionidae > Sinohyriopsis > Sinohyriopsis cumingii. The sequence continues at coordinate 23,755,832 of CM068841.1, read as the reverse complement.
GGACCACCTTCGCAACACCAAAACAAGTCTCGTCCGAATTAACAACCCTCATGACCAGATGTGCTTAGCCCGTGCCATCGTGGTGGGACGAACCTATGCCAACAAGAACGACACGGTAGAATGGAAAAGAACCTGGGAGAACATTCGAAAATCGAACCGAACCAAACAACGAAACGAAGCAGAACTCCTGTTGCAACAAGCTGGCCTGTCCAATAACACACCCTGTGGCATTCCTGAGATGCAAAAATTGCAAGATGCCCTAGCTCCACGCTACACCTTGAAAGTGCACCCTCAAGAAATCCGCGGGCCTCTGTTGTTTCGATGCCAAGATTTTAAGGACGGAAAATACATTCATGTCTATCATCACGATGAACATTTCGATACCATTACCAGTATCACCGGATTCCTGGGATATGTTTATTATTGTGAGAAATGTGACTATGGTTATAATAATCGAGAACAACACAAACATTGTGGACGGAAATGCCCAGGATGTTTAGCCTCTCCACCCTGTCTGAGCGAAGAACCAGTGCCTTGTTCAACTTGTCTGCGCACGTTTGTCAGTCCTACCTGTTACCAACAACATTTGAAAACACAAGGTTCACAGAAGAAATGTGCTTGTCAACTGCTGAGAATGTGCCCTACCTGTGGACAAGGCATACGTACCAATAGTACCAAGGCACACGTATGTCGAGGAAAGAAAAAATGTCACATTTGTCACCACATCGTGGACTTGGAACACGAATGCTACGTGCAAAAATACCAACCCCCACCAGAGAAAGAGGACGGTCACAAGAAGAAAGGCAATTTCATCTTTTTCGATTTCGAATGCATGCAAGAGACCGGCATTCACATTCCTAATTTCTGCGTGGCTCATCGAGCGTGCGAGAAGTGCATTCAAGAACCTATCTTCAGTCATTGCCCTCACTGCAGCAAGATTCCTGGAGGACGTGAAAAAATCTTTCGAGGACCGAACACGTTAGCCGATTTTGCCCAATGGGTCTTAGACCCCATCGACAAGACGTGGAGCCAAGAGGACATCGAACGTTACGGAGATTGTCATCGTCATGCCACGGTGATGGCTCACAATTTCTCCGGATACGATGGACAGTTTCTTCTCAGATACTATACGGAACAAGGCACCGAGCGTCCTAAAGTGACTTTGAACGGAGCCAAAATCATTTTCATGCAAGTGGGACAAGTACAGTTTAAAGATTCGATGAGCTACTTGGCCATGCCTTTGAGCCGAATGCCTAAAACGTTTGGAATGACAGAAATGGTTAAAGGGTACTTTCCACACTTTTTCAATACGGAAGCCAATCAACACGCCGTTCTACCCCATTTGCCTGAGGCTCACTATTACGACCCCGACAACATGCGTACCGAACAACGAGAAGCTTTCTACGCTTGGTACCAGGCTCACGCCTCGGACCCTTTCGACTTTCAGGAAGAAATGCTAAAGTATTGTCGTTCCGACGTGGACATTTTACGACGTTGCTGTGGAAAATTTCGAGAACTGTTCATGGAACACGGAGGGGTCGATCCTTTGAAAGAAGCTTGCACCATTGCCAAAGCGTGTTCCTTAGTATATCGACAACGATTCATGCCTGAAAACACCGTAGCTGTCATCAGCCCTCAAACGACCCACTATGTCAAGCGTCAATGTCCCGTCTGTTACCCTGACCGTAGCACTAAAAATCAGTTTTTACAACGAACCATGGAAGACTTGTACCAGGACACTTGTCAGCGGCGCCTAAAGTTAGAACAGCAAGGATACCAAGTGGTGGAAATGTGGGAACACGAGTACGATCACCGTATGAAAACCGATCCCGAGTTTAAACGCCTCGTGGAAAGTTACCAGTTCATGGACCCGTTGAACCCGAGGGATAGTTTGTACGGAGGAAGGACCAATGCCACCTGTTTGCTGTACCAAGCCGACGAAGAGAAAGGAGAAGAAATCAAATACTTGGATGTGTGTTCGCTGTATCCCTACGTGTGCAAATATTGTCGCTTTCCTGTAGGGCACCCGCGATTGCTGACGGAACACATCGACCTGAAAAACATTCGACAATACGAAGGCTTGATCAAGTGTAAAGTTTTGCCTCCCACGAACCTATACCATCCCGTCTTACCTCACCATTGTCAAGGCAAACTAATGTTTCCCTTGTGCCGTACTTGTGCCGAAACGTGCAACCAGGACCAACCTTGCCATCACAGCCAGGATGAACGTGCCTTGACGGAAACCTGGGTCAGCGTGGAATTGTTCAAAGCTCTGGACATGGGATACCAACTGTTAGAAGTGTACGAAATTTGCCACTTTCCCAAGACACAACAGTACCACAAGGGTGACCCTACTCAGAAAGGCATTTTCGCAGACTACGTGGATGCCTTTTTGAAACTGAAACAAGAAGCCAGCGGCTATCCTTCCTGGTGTCACACTCCCGAAGACCAAATACAATTCAAAGAGAAATACTACGAACAAGAAGACATCTCTTTAGACCACATCGAAAAAAACGAAGGCAGGCGATCGTTTGCCAAAGTGATGTTAAATTGCTTGTGGGGTAAAATGGCACAACGACCGTGTTTACCCAAGACGGAATATTTGACAGAACCTTCCCGCTACTTCCAGATGATTCACGACAAAACCAAATACATGAAACACGTGGACGTCGTTCGAGAGGATTTGATCTTGGTCAATTACGAAGAAGATCTGGACTTTGTACAAGACGACCCTTTTGGAAATGTCATCATTGCGGCTTACGTGACAGCTCATGCTCGCTTAAAATTGTACGAAGCTTTAGAACTGTTAGAAGAACGCGTCCTGTACTTTGACACGGACAGTTGCATTTACATCCATCACCCGATTCAACATCACCCTGACATCGAAGGAGACCGTTTGGGAGCCTGGACAGACGAGCATCCCGACGACAAGATTCTAAGTTTCGTCAGTGGCGGCCCCAAAAATTACGGTTACGAATACCGGGACAAACAAGGAGAAGTGCACACGACGTGCAAAGTGAAAGGACTGACTCTGAATCATCGTACCAGTCGAGTGGTCAACTTTGGGGTATCGAAAGAAGCCTTGCAATCGGGAGAGGATGGAAACTTTAAAGTGACCACCTATCAACCGAACAAGATTGTACGTTTACCCACTCACCACATCGTCAGTCGACCCTTGGAAAAAGTCTATCAAATTGTATACCAGAAGCGAGTGCGACTTCCCAATCACTTTACGTTGCCGTACGGTCACGTCGGTATTGGTCTGTATATAAAAAGGAACCCTAGGCAAGATCGATAGTTCATTGTTCATTGAAGTAACTTACCATGTCGTTGACGAAGAAGAAACCAGATTGGTTTGGCTTGGACCCAAGAGGTGGCCCAGTATGCACGAGAGTTATTCAAGGAAAAAAGTTACTTTTCAACCCGTGTTAGTGACGGTGCCAGAAGAACCCGTCACCCAGGACGGGACTGTCGTGGACAGGCCTGAAAGACCCTTTCGGGAGGACACTTGTGTGACCTTACCCCTGCTATAGAACTGGTTAGAACTTTACCCAAAACATGTTGTACAGACACTTGTGTTTATTCCACGTTCATGGTTATCATGTGCCTTTTATTCTTGTACTTAAGCCTTTGGCTTTTATGTATTTTTGTCTTTCGTATTCATGTTTGAAAAAAAACATTCAATAAACGTGTTCTGAAAAAGTATATAAACTCTTGTCTTGTTTGTTTTCGTGTCACAAGTGACATTTCTCACACAATGGCTACCTCTGCTGTCTCTGCTCCCTCTTCCTCTACTGTCAAAGTCATCGACGAACACTTAGATCGTGCCATTTGGGAGGCTTTGTATCTTCGCCATCCCTTTAACATGCTCATTGCTGGACCTAGCGGTTCAGGCAAAACCGAATTCGTCAAACGTTTGATCGAACATAAACATCATTTGATCGATCGGCCACTTCAACGGATCGTGTGGTGTTACAAAGAGTGGCAATCGGCGTACAGCCTCTTGCGAGAAAGTCGAGGCGATTCCATCGAGATAAATCGCAAGTGCAAGTCTTAGCCAAACAGTTAGGAACGCCTTGGCTGACTCAGGCGTACGACGATGCCACTCAAACGCCACACGCCTATTTACTCGTCGATTTGAAACCTACGACTCCCGAGGATTTGCGATTTCGTACCCACTTGTTTCACCACTGGTGCCAAGACGGAGGGCCTGTCCTGTACACGTCTCCGTCCTCGACTTCATTTCACTCCCCATAAAAAAATCTATAAAAACCTCAGACCCTTTTTCGTCTGTCTCACTCTCAGTGCGAACATGACGTCCCTTCAGTCGCATCTTCCCGTCAAATTGATTCGTGCCTTGTATGGCATCAGTCGAGAAAAAGATCCACAAACACGAGCTCGTGTCTTAGAAGCTAGTCTCAAAGAAGTCTTACGATGGTTCACGGTGACGGCACGTCAACTACTCCAAGGAATCATTCAGATTCCTCATCAAACCAAACGCTTTTTCCATCGAAACAAAGTCGCTTTGGTCCAACTGGCTGATCCCCGCATCGACACTCAAACCAAAAAACAAATCATTTTGAAACCTGGAGGGAGCGGTACTCTAGGAGGGGTCATCATTCGCTCTCTCTTAAGATGGGATCCTAATGCCCCCAAAGTTATCCCCAAGACAAAAGTCCAACGAAGCCCCAAGAAGAAAAAGACCAGGTCCCCAAGGAGAACTTCTCCAGTGGCAGGACCCTCCTCTGACCAGACACCCCGGGAAAAGAAAAGAAACCCCCAGAAAAAGAAACAGAGAAAAAGTCCCCAGAAAAAGAAAAGTCCACAGAAGAAAACTAGTCGCAAGAGAGGCACTTCGGCCAGGACGCAACCTTACACTCGCAAACCACGATCTGCCACGGCAGTGACTGCGTCTCCGGCATCCTCACGTTTGTCCACTTCTCCGTTGATGACACCAGGAACTGAAGAGTACTTGGAGACGTTGATCACACCAAGAACTTCTCCGTTGATGACCCCCAAAAGAACTTCCCCAGTGGCAGGACCCTCCAATTTAGTGGCAGTGGCTGCTGCTCACAAAGTACCTTCTCCCAAAATCAAAGTCCATGAAAGATCGGGCATGTTACAGAGTTTACTGGATTTATCCAAGCAAGAACTGGCTCGATTTAGTCCGTTGCGTACCCCTGCACGACGTGTCATGCCTGTCCTCAAACTGATACGACGTCAAGACAATCAGTGGCGACGCGTTCCAGTATAAAAAAGGCCTGTGACCGAGTAGGGTATCAGTGTTTTTTTGGTGCTCCTGAAGACTCAAAGATGTCACGCTCAGAAAACCCCAAGGAAAGAAAAGGAAAGGACTGCCACCACGTTTAGCCAAACATGGGGACATGTTATCTGTCCTGTCCAAAGCTTCTCCACCCCTACGGAAAAAACTCATTCAAACAGCCTCCAAAGAGGTCATCGATACCGTGTGCGAATGTTGTTTGAACGTTTTGAAAGGCACGATCCCTTTGTCCAAACACCAGAAACAATGCTTAGGCAAACATCGTCACGTTCTTCGCCAAATGGTTCAAAAGAAAATTCCCATTCGTCAAAAAAGAAGATGTTGGTCCAACGTGGAGGCATTTTGCCTCTCTTGTTAAGCCCCATACTGAAAGGAGTCTTGGGAACCATGTTGGGAGGACTGGTGGGAGCAAGATAAAAAGGCCCTTGGAAGTCCCAAGATCTCAGAATCGACCACTGACAACCCCATGGAAGGACGAAAACTAGCTTCAGTGCCTTACAAACGATGGATGGAATACCATCGGTGGCAAGAACAACGCACCCCGCATTTACCTCCCAATCCCCATTTGAGCGAGATGTCCCAGTTACAACACGAATTGCAGTCCTTGATGGATCGCCAAGATTTGTCCGAAACAGAAAAATCGCAAAAGTACGGTCAACTCTTGCAACGATTGCAACTCTTTCACCAGAAAGCTTTAGACGAAACAGCTCTACCCACTTTGAAAGATTTTAAGACCTTGATGAAAAGTCCAGCACCATCATCATTACCACCACCACCACTACTACCATCCCCTGGGGTCACCAGAGATGCTACCCCACGAAGGCCTGAGGAAGAAGAGATGCGAGAAGTGTTTCAAACACCGTCAGCAGCTCCCATTTCGAGTAAGATTGCAGCATCCTTGTTGACCCCGTCCCCCACACCCCAACGAGAAGAAATGAAAGCTTGGGTTAAAAAGATGATGTCCACTCCTCCTTCGACAGAAGTGAAAAAGAAAGAAGGGAAACCAGAAGTGAAAAAAGAAAAGAAAACCAAAGCCATTCCATTGCTACCTCCACCTCCACCACTACCTTCGACTTCTACTCCCGTAGCCCATCGGACACGTAAATCCGTTTCCAAACCACCCTTTCGACCCACCCAAAGTAGCATCACCGAAGAGTGGGTGACTTATTAACAAACCAACAAAATGGAAAAAGTCTTAGCCAGCATTTACTACGATCCCTCGCATCCTGCAGGTTACGCAGGAGTTCAAAAATTGTATCGTGCTGCTAAAACGCGACTGAAAAGTCTCCGTTTACCTCAAGTGCAACGATGGTTACAAGAACAAGCTACCTACACTTTACACAAACCCATTCGACGCAAGTTTGCCAGAAGTCGCACCCGAGTGGAAGGCATCGATCATCAATGGCAAGCCGATTTAGCCGATGTCTCTCATTTGGCCAGCTACAATCGTGGCTACAAATATTTGTTTTGTGTCATCGACGTCTTTTCCAAATTTGCCTGGGTCGTGCCCTTGACTTCCAAATCGAGCAGCGAGTTAGTGCGAGCCCTGCAACGAGTGTTGAAACAAAGCGGTCGTCACCCTCTTCGATGGCAAACGGACAAAGGCACCGAATTTCTGAACCAAGCTTTCCAAAAAGAATTAAAGAAACGTGACATTCATTTTTTTACCACCGAGAATCCCGAAACCAAAGCCAGCATCGTGGAACGTTTTCAACGCACTTTGAAAGAACGCATGTGGAAATATTTTACGCATCACCACACTCTGAAGTACATCGACATATTACCGCACCTGGTGCAAGCGTACAACCAATCTTACCATCGAAGCATCGGACGTGCCCCGCAAGACGTGACTCCCGACAACGAAGTGTTGGTGTATGAGCGCCTGTTTGGTACGTCCCCGAGGAGGGCTGTCCCCAAGAAAAGTGGAGAGTTGACCGTAGGAGATTGGGTGCGCATTGGCAAAACCAAACGCACTATCGACAAAGGTTACTTGCCTAACTGGACGACCGAATTGTTTCGCGTCACTGGACGAGTGCATGGCCGTCATCCTGCCGTCTATAAATTGGAAGACATGAACGGAGAAGTGCTCAAAGGAACGTTTTATTTGCCCGAGTTACAACGTGTCACCAAAAAAGAAGACGACGTGTACGACATCGAAAGCATTCTCGAACGCAGAACCCGTAAAGTGGGCAAACGACGTGTCAAAGAAGTCAAAGTACGTTGGAAAGGATATCCACCCAGTTTTGATTCTTGGATCGACGCTTCGCAAGTCATCGACTATAAAAAGAAGTGACCATCATGCCTTTTCACACAGACGCAGCTACGTCGACCACTCCTCCTTCCCCTAGTTCTTCTGTGCAAGATTTACAAAAACAACCCTTGTGGGTGTGGTGTGGAGAACGTGTGCCTAAAACGCAAATCGTCTTTTTCTGCCAAATCTTCGTGGTGTATTGTGTCATCGGGGCATCCATCGCCAATTTGAGTTTGCAACAAGGAGACAAACAATTGTGGACCATTTTATTGAGCAGTTGCATCGGTTACCTGCTTCCTAATCCCTCCCTGAAATTCTCCTCGAACGGGAACCCCGGGAACCTTGTATCCAGTGCCAGTGCCAGTCACCACTTCAACCACAACCAGAACCCCATTTTAGACGGAGACACGCCTCTGACGTCCACTAACCCCTCGGACAGCCACAGAACTCTGGAATTATGAGTCACCAAAGCCAATTTTACTTAACTTTACCCAGTGACAGTTCCATGGAGGTGTTTCCCAAGAACACGTTGTGCTGTTACACGGCCAAATTACCTCAGGCCATCCAGTTAGATCACGAAGCCCATTGGGAAGTGGCTTTAGTAGAAATGATTCACCCGACCCAAGTCCTCAATGTCCTTCCCAATCAAAATTTTTTTGATGTGGAAGTTCATGACGAGCAAATGCAACAGTGGATGGATAGCAATGTCAAATATGACAAGAAAACCCGTACACAAAAGTACACCACCTATCACTTGTTCATTCCCCCAGGCTATTATTTTAGTGGTCAACATTTGGTCAGCACCATAGCCTCCAGGTTTAATGTCGTGTTTCTGAAAGCTTTGGAGCATGTCAACAAAAGTGTCACCATGGAGTACCACAAAACAGCTCGTCGCTTCTTGATGAAATTTGAACGGAGTAAAATCATGTCCATTTTATTTTGTCCTGAATTGTTTGACATGTTGGGCGGAGACATGGACATGAGAAAGGCCATGCTCAAGAAAAACGAATTACCCATCGTTTACGACAACGAGTCTTTTAGCAAGTTATTTCGTGCCCCGGTAGAACTGAACCAAGGACTGAATTTGATGTTCGTGTATTCCGATGTGGTATAGTACAACGTGGTGGGACACACCTCCGTACCGTTACTGCGTGTCATTCCTTTCAAAGTGGATTCTGCCACGAACACTGACGAGGAAGGTGGAAACACTTACCACGTCCACCGCGAATTTGTCCATCCTCACTATTTGCCTGTCAGTAAGTCGTATTTGGACACGGTCAACATTGCTATAAAAGGAGATCTGGGAAAAGTCACGGTGAAACTCCATTTTCGAAAACGGTTCTCTCACGACTTGTAAGTAAGTCATGTATCCAGTGTACCGAGGGGTTGCTCGACAGCGAGGACACGGCTTAGGAGACCTGTTAAAATGGGCCTTTCGTTCGGTGGCCTCGGTGTTGAAACCGATGGTGACACGCTGATTGCACGCCTTGAAAGATGCGGCACTGACGCAAGGCAAAGAATTTCTCCAAAATGTCATCATCGACAAACAAAACCCTAAAGAAGCCTTCATGAGGGCAGGCAAAAATGTCTTGCTGCAAACGGGCAAAGACATTTTAGGCCAACGAGAGACACCTATAAATGCCCTGCACGCTACCGAGTCAGGCATTCAGCAAGGACAAGGCAGAAAGAGACGACGAAGAAAACACCCTTTCACCAGACTTCAAGCGAGAAAGGCCAAGAAAAGAAGAACCGTTCGAGACTTAGACGTTTTCGATTATTGAGAAAAGAGACAAAAAAAATGATGCACCGAGAATCTTGCGCTTGTTCCAAGACGGAACTGGACCTGTTTACCATGCCCCCCACGATGATGACGATGCAAGAATCCCAGTGGGTGGAATTTCACCCCGTCTCCTCACTGACCGATTCCGCTCCCATCGAGTTTGAAATCAAAGGACAACCCGAAGATTACATCGATCTGAATAGCGGTTACTTGTACCTGAAAGTCAAAATTCTAGATAAGACTGGAGGTGCTATAGACGATGAAGCAGTAGCTCCCGTCAACAATTTCATGCATTCCTTGTTCAGTGGAGTGGACTTGTACTTGAATAACAAACTGGTCAGTAGCAGCATGGATACTTACCCTTATCGTGCCTACCTGGAAAATCTCTTGACGTACGGAATAGATGCCAAGAACACTCATCTCAATGCCTGTGTGGTATGGGAAGCTGACGAACCTACCAAGTTTGAAATATTGGAACTGATGAAAAGAAAGACAACAATGATGGATTTCTAGAACGAAGAAAGAGAATCACGGGAGCCGACACAAGTTTAGAACTGATGGATCGTTTGCATTTGGACATGTGGTCGCAAGAAAAGTATTTGCTGAACGGGGTGGATGTCCGCCTGAGACTGAATCGTAGCAGTACCGCTTTCCATTTATTGGCTGATAGTGACGGTTACAAAACCAAAATCCAAGAAGCCAGACTCTACGTAGGCCGTGTGGAAGTGTTACCTAAAGTGGGAAACGACATCAGTCAGACGTTGAGCAGAACGACTGCCAAGTATCCCATACGACGCGTGGAAGTGAAAACCTTCACCATTCCCAAGGGACAGCGATCCATGATCGAAGATCATCTGTTCCAAGGACAGTTACCCAAACGTTTGATCGTTGGTATCGTCGAGAATACAGCCTTCAACGGAGCTGCCGAAAAAAATCCTTTCTACTTTCAACACTTTGGCGTGTCCAAAATCGAAGTCAGTCGCGATGGCAAGACCTTGTGTACCCGACCTTTCGAACCTGACTTTACCAAGAAGAATTACTTGAGATCGTACTTTTCCCTGTACGAAGCCACCGGACAGTTAGGAACCAATACCAGTCACGGTATTACGTACGAGGATTATGCAGGAGGCTATGCTTTGTGGGCTTTTGATTTCACTCCAGACCAAGGCAGCGACGAGGGACATTTCCACCCTATAAAATCCGGCCAGATTCGTGTGGAAATTCAGTTTAAAGACCTAGACCCTGATGAAACGGTGAACGTCATCCTGTATGCAGAATTCGATAATACCATAGAAATCAACAGTTTGAGAGAAGTCATCCTAGATTACTAGAAACCATGGAAGACTGCTATCCCTCTTTACCTAGTGGAGAAACTTTTAGTGTTGGATTATTGTTAAAAAATGTTAGAGTTCTTGTTGTTTAGTGTTAAGTGATTTTTTAATAAAAGATGTTGTGTTTTGAAAAAATTGTTTGATGTTATATTGTTGGATTATTGTTAAAAATGTTAGAGTTGTTGTTTAGTGTTAAGGGATTTTTGAATAAAAAATGTTGTGTTTTGAAAAAAATGCCTTTGTCTTTTGTTTAGCTATAAGAATGTTGGATTGATGCTCTTTCATTTCTTACTATCCCTCTCATGACACTCACTAAACGTTGCGACTCAAAAACCGTGTGGGGGATGTTTTCCTTCACGTCCGCGCTTTGACTTTAAGAACCGGGTTGTTTCCAGTCTAACCATCCATTGTCGACTCATCCTCCTACGAAGATGTGCTCCAAACTAGCTAAGCTCAACGAAGCCTACGTGAATTTGCATAGGGTCAGACACAGTCTGATACCGAAGCCAGAAGAAATAGAGAATGTGAGAATGCTAAAAATCACTGAAGACCTGATAGAAGTGCTCTTCAGAGAAGAAGTGAACAGGGAGAAAGAAGAATGGACAGAGAAGTACAGACTTCAGAGACAGCAACAACAGCAGCAACAGCAGCAACAACAGCAACAGCAGCAACCTGAAGCTGACAGAGGCTTTGTCGATTGTCGTATCGACACCAAAGAGTTCTTCTTCTCTTTCCGAAGAAGCAGACCTATCGCCAGAAAGTCTATCCTCAGAAGACATCGCATTCTTAGAAACTAGAAAAGAATGCCGTAGCAAACAAAAAAAAAACAGCCCTTTTCAGGGCTACCCCAATACTCTAGAAAAGAAATAACGATCGATTTGCCAATGTGTGTAGGTAGAGTAGTGTGGAAATAAACACTAACTCTTTTTTTAAAAAATGTGAGGGTATGTGTTTGTGTGTTTGTGTTTGTAAGTGGTTAAGTAGGTTGGTATGGATAGTAGATTAAAATGATGTCTTTTTTTTTTGGTGTTTGAGGTGTAGATTAGGAGTTAGATTGGCTTGCTTTGCGTATGTGGATAGTCTATTGAAGTGATTTATAAAAAAAAATTAAAATAGTGATGGGTAGCATAAAAAAGTGAGTGAGTGTTTCTTTTAGGTCCGCGCGTTGTTGTTTTTTTGGTTATGATCTAGGTAAGATCAATTTTATGTTTTTAGGGGGATGTTTTCCATCACGTCCGCGCTTTCACTATAAATTGAAACTCGCTGGGCAGTCTAGCTACCCTCGTTGATTGATCAACACAAGAATGAATAGCAGAATAAGCAAAGTTCTTGAACTCCAGATACATCTGGAATATGTCAGGCGCCTGTTAAATGAACTGGCCGCGGAGGCTATAGTAGAAGAGGAAAGAATGAAGAACGAAGAGGAGGAGAGAAGACAGAGGGAAGAGGAGGAAAAGAAACTAGAAGAGAGGATGTCGTACAATATTCCCGAGACAGAGGATTGGGGTGTTGAAGCGAATCATCCTCCCTCTGCGCTCCCCAGAAGAAAGGTGAAAGGAGACTGGGGAAGAAGATGCGTGTGTGGCGCCAGGCCAGGAAGGTGCAACCATTAGATAGGTGCATCTGGAGTTCAAAAAAAACAGCCCTTTTAAGGGCTACCCAATACTCTAGAAAAGAAATAACTATTAATTTGCCAATGTGTGTAGGTAGAGTAGTGTGAATATAAACACTAACTCTTTATTGATAGTGAGAGTGTATGTGTTTGTGTGTTTTTTGTTTGTAAATGTTCAAGGAAGTTTGTGTGAATAGTAGATTATGGGTTTCTTTACTGTTTCTTAGCGTATGTGGAGAGTATAGTTTGGGTTTGATTATATGAAATGAGAAAAGTGGGGGATGTTTTCCTTCACGTCCGCGCGTTGCTTGGTCATGATCTAGGTAAGATCAATTTTACGTTTTTAGGGGGATGTTTTCCATCACGTCCGCGCTTTCACTATAAGAACCCACCACGTTCGTCATTAGAACCATTCTACGGAATGATAAAAAACGAAGATGGTGGTTGCAAGTGACTTGTTCAACAATTTGGTACATATATACAACTGGATAATAGATGGTATCTATGTAGTGGAGAGACTAGAAAAAGAATGGAATATAGCAGAGTACCTGGACTACGCTAAATGTCTAAACATAGCAAAAGAACTGATAGCAGGAATGATAGAAGAGGAGGAAAAGAGATTGAGAGGTATGATAAATCCCACCTATGTCAGAGTGGGAAGCCTAAAGGAAGCACTTGACAATGCAAGCAAAGTCAGGTGTTTTCTTGAAAAAATGTCACATGGGACAGAGTGCTCTTATGTGGAGAGAGGTCAGGAAAGACTTAGGAAAGGAGAGGAGTTGATGAGAAAAGTGATGGAGGTAGAGGTAAAGAAGATTAAAGAGAGATGGTATAAAGAAAGAAAAGATCAGGAAAACAAAAAGAAACAGGCTGATTTTGATAGGCTAAATCAGAATTGGATCAAAGTCCAGGAAAAGTTTAGAGCCTTGGGCCATCCAGACTGGATGCCAGAGGAGAAAAAGAAGAAGAAAGGAATAATGGAAAAAGTGAGGACTTGGTGGAAGAAGTTAAGGAGTTAGAAGAAGAAGAAGAAACCCAAAGGTCCTTTTCAGGGCCAGCCATATTTCTCGAAAAGAGATAGCCTTTCAATTGCCTACCCTTTTTTAAATTTAAATTTAAATTTAAAAAAATTTTTTTAAAAAAAATCCCATATTCAATTCCCCTTGTCCCTAGACAAACCCAAACTCTATTCCCATGTTAATTTCCCTTGTCCCTAGACAGACCCAAACTCTATGTTAAATTTCCATTGTCCCTAGAGTGACCCACGATTTTTCTCCATGTTAAATTTCCATTGTCCCTAGAGTGACCCAGGGGTGTTTTTAATGCTAAGTCCCATTGTCCCTAGGGTGACCCCATTTACTACTTTTATATTTTGTTCTAGGATAGTAAAATGTTTTACATTCATTGGGAAAAAGTATATTTTGAGACATAAATATCACGATTGAAACAAAGACTCTCTAAAATATATAATGGTTAGTACAAATTTGAAATGTAGATGAAAAGTTTTATGACAAAATTACTGTAACTATTGACAAGGAATAAAGTATTTGCAATGAATGCTGGGAACTCAACTTGAAAATTTAAATTACTACTATTGCATTGCTAATGATAGAGAACTATGCATGTGTCTACTCCCTCGTGAATATGAAATCTAAAATGTGCATATTTGTTCTGAAAACAGATCAATAACACAAAAATTAATCAAATGATTATCATTCGTGTTTGCTATGCTGTCTCTCTTAAATTTGTTTTTCATCGAGACTTGATTTACACAATCGTAATGGAGAGTACACGCAATTGCAACTACAAAGAGATAAATTCAATACGATAAATATTCGAATTCAATTTAAGGATGGGAATGCAATCGATCTTCATGTTAAGTCTGCAAGACATGTCTTTCTTGTAAGGTAAATGCTTTGAAGCCAACACGTGACTTGACATTTCTGAGAGATCCAAGTGCCATAGGGTTACTTATAAATTATGACAATAGAAAGAGAAGAAATGCTTAATACCGTGCCCAACAATGAACGCATAGTTAAACCGCAAAACTAATCGTAAATTACGGCAGTGTGCTAAATTAACTGAAGCAGCTACTAGTCGATTTTTGACGAGACTTGATGCGCATGTATGTAAGATGATTTTAAAATATATTAAGAGATGGAGAGAACATTAGGATGAGAGAGGATGGCAATGACTAAGTTTAATTCTCTCTCTCGCGCGCGCGCACGCGCAAACACTTGCATATACCAGTTTCCATGCACATACAACACATCCCTTCTGATAATCCACATAGTATTCGTGTTCGATATTTTTTTACATAAACGTATCGTGACAAGAGTTCTTTACAGTGAGTGCAAATACAAACTCATGTGATAACGTGTGATAAACTCACACCAAGATATGTTACAAGGAAGAGGAAACTTCAGTGGAGCTGCAATTCCGTCAAAGTAAATAGGTGATCTAGTCTCCACTGTATATAAAAGTATCGTCTTATAAGCATCGGTAGAATTGCATTTGAAAATGACTATATGCATTTTTCTTTAGTGTATTTTTTGGCAAAATTGTGACATCCTCCCTACGTTTCTAATGAATAAGTTGCGTGATTTGGCTTCCTGGGTATGGTCACAGGAGTCTGACGTTTTATCAGTATAGTACGGCGAAATCTCTGACAACATGGATTCTAATAGAAAGGATTTGTGACCGTAATGGTGAAAATAAAGGTTAATTCGCCCGATTGGATTCATGCGATGGTCGTCCGAGAGTTATGCGTTGGTACGTCACTGTCTTTTGAATGTATATGTGCAGTTTTTCAGTCTTCTTTCAATTCTGAAGCGATAAAAGCCACCAGAGAAAAGTCCAATCGAGCGGAGAGTTGTGGTCACGCTTGCACTTTTTGTGTTCATATATATTACCGATAAGCTGATTTCATGTTGTCAGAGATTTCGCCGTACTTTATTGATAAAACGTCAGACTCCTGTGGTATGGGTAAGTGGTGGGCTGGGGACTGTTGAGACTTAATTTTTGTGGTTAGTTGATTATCAGAAGCCTTCATAAGCATCGGCGTAGGATAGGAAAATTCTACCCAAACCTCAGAATTTTGCGTAATTAACACGACTTTGTCTATTGTCTGGCGCACAACTTTGAGGGTAGAATATTTATATCTCACACTAGACCATACTGAAGGATTATTATCAAATTTCGGAACGAAAAATGATGGACAAAGTAAAAAGAATTGCATACTGTGAATGCTGATGTAACATTTAACCTGCAAGCATCCACTTAGAATTATCTTACCTAAAGATAGAGCGTGAAATGTTAGGTGTTTACTTCAATGTAAAGTTTAAATGACGTTGTAACAAATTTAGCTTTCGAAGAACAGTGGCTGAGAATTTACACTCAAAAAGCTGTACATTGGTGTAGGTCAATCAGTGCGAAACGGGCCACTTTAAGGTAAAAAAATTGCTCACTTTATTCCGTAAATCTGTTGCAATTAATGTTTGTCTTCATTATTTTAATAGAATGTTTAGGTGATGATGGGAATTGTGGAGTGTTTGCAACCTCGTGAACACTAAGCCCTCAATATACTGTCAAAATAGTCGATTTGTCAAGTTAAAGGTCACATGTGAAGTTTTGAAGAGCTATTCTGCAACGATGTTCCACACTGGAAAACAGGATCTTGTACATATAAGAATGTGAAAATGTGAAAATGTTGTTTGATGACTAATCAGGCTATCGCAATCCATTGACGTACAACTAGCAACCTACAGACTTGCTTGCCGCTCAGGCATGATGGGAGTGTGGTAGGTGTCAAGAGGGGGTGAGGATGATGTTTTGGTCTTACTCGCGGCAATAACTTGGCTTTCCATACATTTGACAGCTTTACCATCCAATCCCCCCCCCCAACCCCGCCCCATCTTTGTTATGTAAGCAAATTAATTTGCAATTAAAGCTAATTTATTATGGACATGTATGCAAATTTCCTAAAGTTTGGTATAATAAATAATACGATGCCCGCATAACCGATCTCAATTGTGCAGTCGTAAGTAAAGTTGTAATCAATTAATGCAGTTTACGTTATCTACCAATCTTCTTTGAAGCTCTGTACTCTCTTGGTAACAATAATCCGTGTGTTAGTTGTTGTCATTGATTTTGCCTTTCCGGAACAATAATTGATTGAGTAAATCATTCTCCTACGTGGAATTAATGTACAGTACGGAGAAAGTTGAAGTTAGTATCAATATGCAAAAAGGTCAAGATACAGCTGCTCCCATGTGTATTACTTGTTGAAGTTGTATATTATTATTGAATATACCAACTGAATACTAACATTTGTATTCAGCGATCCATGTCACTACTGAACAGACTGGGAGTTCATGCTTTATTATATACTTCGTACCCAATGAAACGACAGCATATCATGTGAAGATCAACTGTCCATTCCACACTGTCGAAGAGTATTAGTTACCATGGGGAAGAAGTTGCTTGTAGGGTACTACGTGAGTCTTGGATTGATACTTTTATGTTTTGGGGCCCATTTAGCCGGATTCCAGACAGACTATTGGATAGTGTCTTCTGTAAATACGGGAGAGACGGAGTTGAAGATAAATTTAGGGATCTGGGCAATGCAGGTCATTTCGGAAAATGGAACGATCCAATACGGTAAGTATTTAAGTTGAAGACAAAAATGTACATTTATTTGGACAAGATATACCAAAAGAGAACAAATCGACTACAAAAATAATAAATAACTGCAACATATGTATATCAGTAAGACAGACAACATATAGACAGACAGAGAGACGGATGGTAGGCAGAGAGAAACACAGAGGGAGAGATGAGGAGAAAAGGAAGTTACTAGATCGTAACACGCATGTAGGTTGGAACAATTTAGCTTATGATCAGAATCGATATAGATTTTACGTTTAATCTATAGAAACAATTAGTAACTGGAATAATTGATATTCTCTCAGGCCACTGTCAATCAATAGATTCTACAAAAGACAGGATGGAATATATATATATATATATATATATATATATATATATATATATATATATATATATATATATATAACATAACTAAGGCAGGGAGTGTACACAAGGTTTATTGGCAAGTACTCTATACGTATCCATTAGCACTACAAATGCTCTATCGGGATACGTGCTTGGATAAAGTGATCAATACTTTTCTTTAGAACCAATTTCACCTCCAAACAAACCATTGAATGCTGTCAATGCCATTTCATGTTTAAGGATCGATACAAAAGACTGAATTGAAATAGGCAAAGGCTAAGACGAGCGAAGCTAGCTGATTCTCGTTCTGTGATAATGCGCGAAACTTTTGAGGTGTGTTGTACCGCGATAGGTGAGCGTTCTTTGCCTTTGCAAACGAAACACCTACATATTACATTACACATATTTGACGTTTTAACACTATTACTTCATGTACGTAAAAGGAAGTTTCTTTTTATTCCAAATGATTTGACACGCTATAAGCTAAAAGGAACTTATTTATTTCTCTAAAATTACAATTCGATATCAGTCTAATAATTTCGATATCTTCTGCTGTTCTCCAAAGCTCAACTTCAAGTATACATCACAGGAGACCAGAACCAGAAAAATAGGTGTAGTGCATCGTGGGTAAAAAAGACAGAGATTCAGAACGCTCAGAAGAATGGAGGATGATAGTTCTCTGCTGTCTGACGAACACCGGAATAGTGATGCTCAACTCTCTTCCACTCTCGCGATAAACGCCAGATTGACGAGATTTGTTCATTCTCTGACAGCTGTGTCACACATCGGGTGATTGTGACAGCTATCACACTCTTACGTGAAACTTCCAGCCAATCACTGCCATTCAGAGGAAGTTTCCAAACTTGCTGCAATCGGATGTTGTACCACTAACATCAGTCACTAACCAATCAGGAAACATAGATTTACTAGTTACCAGCCTGTTATATTCTTTTGTCAGGTTTTGCCGGGTACCAGTGAACGATCAGTCGAGAGACAAAGCGTAACTAGTTACCAGCCTATGATATCCAGTTTAGGCCAGGTACCACCACTCGATAAAAGTTGTGGATGTGATGTGATGTGATTTGGATTTTTGACGTAGCTTTAACAATTTTCCAGTCATATCGCTACGATATCTGCAATGTGACAGTTTATATTGATGTCTAGCACTGGGGCATCATGCCGCAGACATGTAGTATGATGTTCCACCCAGTCACATTATTCTGACACCAGGCTAACCAGTCCTAACATTAACCTCTTAATGCTGAGCACCAAGCGAGGCAGCTGTTAGTACCATTTTTGTAAGTCTTTGGTTTGACTCGGTCGGGGATCGAACCCACGACCTCCCGCATTCGAGGCGGACGCTCGAACCACTAGGCCGGGAGTTGTGGAAGAGGATTAAATATTCTTTTGTGGAAATCTGTGTAGTGATACTTCGCTCACTTTGCGTCGTTGGAGCAGTGTCTACTTTGAATATTTATAAAATGGACTGATCGACTGTCTCAGCCATGTAGATATTTGTTATTCGTAATCTATAAAGCTGCCTATCGATATACACGTAAGTAGTGAATAGGGATAGTATAGCGTCAATGGGAATTAGCATTAAAAAGACCCTTGGGAACATATAGCGTCAAGGGAAATTTAACATGGAGAAAAATCGTGGGAACATATAGCGTCAAGGGAAATTAACATGGAGAAAAATCGTGGGACTGTTGAGCGTCAAGGGGAATTTAAACAGGGTGGGACTGTATAGCGTCAAGGGAAATGGAACATGGGATTTTTTTAAAAATTTTTTTAAAAAGGGGTAGGCAATGGAAAGGCTATCTCTTTTCGAGAAATATGGCTGGCCCTGAAAAGGGCCTTTGGTTTATGTTAATATGCCCTTAACATAAAGGGCATTTGCGACATCTTCTTGTCCTCAAACTTCGTCTTACAGCAGGGCCATACATCAGAGTCCGCTTGAGGCAACCTTGTCTCTCTATATAGACTCTTCTTATCCACAGGCTGCTGTTGGTCCTGTGGACAACGGTCCACTTGGATCGGACATACATGAGCATGTCCGTCCTGAACATCATTGTTGACACAAGGGTTGAAGATTCAACGTCTGTCCACATGTTGAGGCTCCGAGAATAGGTGAATCAATGCAGTGAACGGCGCTTATTTATAGGGACAGAAAGGATTGAAACGGATTGAGTTCATTCACCAATCCGAACACGCGTTACAGAATTCAGTCAGCCCGCATCCAATCTGAAGAGAGCAGTCTGTGACGTCACGTAGTCTATATAGATTCGCTAGCGCTTGTGTGCAGTCAATCTATGCGACAGTGATTCAACATGACGGAAACTCAGAAAACGATCCAATGGGGTGCACAAACAGGGGAGACCGCCCAAGGGAACCCGGACTTACTTTCAGAAGAGGTGAATTGGGATTTTGTGGATTTTCTCTCCTCGCAAGAATTTGTTCCGGAACCTTCGTTACCTTCTTCATTACCGCAAGTGGAAAATTTTAGACAGAGACAGAAAGAAGAATTGGAAAAATTTATACAACGACAAAAGGAAGCGGAACAAGCTTTTCTCCTACAGCAACAGCAACAAGAAGAAGAGGTAAGAAAAAAACAACAGCAGCAACAGCAAGAAGAAGTAGCAGCAAAGAAACAAGAGGGTGAAAATCAAACGGTCACGGTACTGTTGGACATTTTAGCGGAGTTAAGAAGTCTGAAACAAATGTATCAGACTTCTTTATCACGACCGAAGAGAATACGACCTTCCCGAGCTAAACACGTCAACCCTGTGACTAAGCCTACCGTACCACCCTTAGTGATTTCAACCCAATCATTATCATCATCATCAACATTACGCAGTCCAGAAGTAGGCCTTGGCCGTGGCAAAGGCATAAGGCAGTTAAAGTTGATTGCTTAAACTCACCCTTTCACCATGAAGAAAAAAGGCCCTTTTCAGGGCCACCCACATTTCTCGAAAAGAAATACAATTTCAATTTGCCAATAACTCAAAAAAAAAAAAAAATAAACCCCACCCATTTTACCCTTATAGTACGTGTCTGTGTATGAGTGCGTGAGTGTACGTTCTTATTTTAAAATCACAACTCAAAGACACTTACCTTATATCATTCATTTATTCTTTTCTCCATTTTTTACAATCCAATTCACAATTCACAACACATCACTTTAATTAAAAGTTCATTGACTTCTTCTTTCTCCTTGTTTAGTCTCTCTGTTTTTTGAATTTCTTCACCGTCTTTTCCTCATTTTCTTCACTTCTTCTTTTCTTCTTCTCCTGTTTCTTTGCCTCTTGTAAATAGAATTGTCTTTTTTCTTCCTCTTCTTCCTCTAAAGAATCCCTCTCTTCTTTCGAAGAATCCCTCTCTTCTTTCGAAGAATCCCTGTCTTCTTCTGAAGAATCCCTCTTTTCTTCTGACTCCTCTTGTTTCTTTTTTGGGCAATCTGGAGACCAATGTCCTTTTTCTTGACAATAATAACAGGTATCTTGACTTTTGTCTTTTTTAGTCCCTGTTTTTGTTCTTTTCTGACGGTCTGGACACTCTGAAGACCAATGCCCTTTCTTCTGACAGATATAGCAAGTATCTTGACTTTTATCTCTAAAGGAAGGAGAGTAGTCCGTAGGCTGGTCTGAAGAGAATTTTCCAATGACCCCTCGCAAAGCTCTGACGAAACGTTCCATCTGGTTAGTCTCTTCCATCGTTGTGCTCGGCTTGAGAGTGAAATGAATAGTGAAAGGACAAGACACACACCCTTTTATATACGCTGGTCTGCCATGACTATAAAGTAGTTTATGGTGTTTGAACTTGAGTCATTTGACTTTTTGCTTTCAAGATGAAACGATCCCATTCATTCGAGAAGAAAGAAGAAGAAAGAAGTAAGAGGCAGAAACGTGATCTATCGCCTCGTACCAGGGCTGAAATCTTGGCACAAATTCATGCCAGTGATTTTGAAGAGGACATGAGTGAACCAGAATCCGAACCCTCTAAACCAAGTCCACCACCCTTTGTCAACCCTGAAAAGTACTATTCCATTCGAGAGACGGAAAAGCGCTCCTCTAGAAAATTTAGAACCACGGCTTACAAATACACGGTGAAGTTTAAAGATTTCAAGGCTGAAGTACCGTTAGAGAAAGCAGAAGTGTTCATCACTGAGGTGTGGGATTCTTTGCTCACTGCACTCAAGCAACAATGTCAACCCAAAGAAGACGATCGCTTGAGACTTTCCATACAACACGACGGTTTGAAATCCCCTGTTTGGATCGAGTTTAGCACCCCTGCAGAATTGACCGCTTCCAAAGTCATGGACAAGATTCAACAGGTGCAACAATCTAATGACCAGTTTGACATCACCGATGGAAAAGCCACATTGGACATGACCCACGTCTCTCCTCCTCAAGGGACCGGACGCAAAAAGATGTTATTGGTGAACGACCTTCGCAGCATTAAGCGTAGCCTTGTCCAAATTCACAATCCTCATGACCAGATGTGTTTAGCCCGTGCCATCGTGGTGGGACGAACCTATGCCAACAAGAACGACACGGTAGAATGGAAAAGAACCTGGAAAACTATTCAACAATCCGACCGAGCCAAACAACGAAATGAAGCAGAACTCCTGTTGCAACAAGCTGGCCTGTCCAAAGACACACCCTGTGGCATTCCTGAGATGCAAAAATTGCAAGATGCCCTAGCTCCACGATACACCTTGAAAGTGCACCCTCAAGAAATCCGCGGGCCTCTCTTGTTTCGAGGGCAAGATTTTAAGGACGGAAAATACATTCATGTTTATCATCACGATGACCATTTCGATACGATTACCAGTATCACCGGATTCCTGGGATACGGTTATTACTGTGAGAAATGTGACCATGGTTATAATAATCGAGAGCAACACAAGCATTGTGGATTGAAATGCTCAGGATGTTTGGCCTCTTCACCCTGTCTGAGCGAAGAACCAGTGCCTTGTTCAACTTGTCTGCGCACGTTTGTCAGCCCTACCTGTTACCAACAACATCTGAAAACGCAAGGTTCACAGAAGAAATGTGCTTGTCAACTCCTGAGATTGTGCCCTATGTGTGACCAAGTCATATGTACCAATGCTGCCAAGGCACACGTCTGTCGAGGAAAGAAAAAATGTCACATTTGTCACCACATCGTGGACTTGGAACACCAATGCTACGTGCAAAAATACCAACCCCCACCAGAGAAAGAGGATGGTCACAAGAAGAAAGGCAATTTCATCTTTTTCGATTTCAAATGCATGCAAGAAACCGGCATTCACATTCCTAATTTTTGCGTGGCTCATCGAGCGTGCGAGAAGTGCATTCAAGAACCTATCTTCAGTCATTGCCCTCACTGCAGCAAGATTCCCGGAGGGCGTGAAAAAATCTTTGGGGGACCGAACACGTTAGCCGATTTTGCCCAATGGGTCTTAGACCCCATCGACAAGACGTGGAACCAAGAGGACATCGAACGCTACGGAGATTGTCATCGTCATGCCACGGTGATGGCTCACAATTTCTCCGGATACGATGGACAGTTTCTTTTGAGGTACTATACGGAACAAGGCACCGAGCGTCCTAAAGTGACTTTGAACGGAGCCAAAATCATTTTCATGCAAGTGGGACAAGTGCAGTTTAAAGATTCGATGAGCTATTTGGCCATGCCTTTGAGTCGAATGCCTAAAACGTTTGGAATGACAGAAATGGCTAAAGGGTACTTTCCACACTTTTTCAATACGGAAGCCAATCAACACGCCGTTCTACCCCATTTGCCTGAGGCTCACTATTACGACCCCGACAACATGCGTACCGAACAACGAGAAGATTTCTACGCTTGGTACCAGGCTCACGCCTCGGACCCTTTCGACTTTCAGGAAGAAATGCTAAAGTATTGTCGTTCCGACGTGGACATTTTACGGCGTTGCTGTGGAAAATTTCGAGAACTGTTCATGGAACACGGAGGGGTCGATCCTTTGAAAGAAGCTTGCACCATTGCCAAAGCGTGTTCCTTAGTGTATCGACAACGATTCATGCCTGAAAACACCGTGGCTGTCATCAGCCCTCAAACGACCCACTATGTCAAACGTCAATACTCGGTCAAAGCCCTACGCTGGTTACATTACTTGTGCGACAAGGAAGACAAGTGGATTCAGCATGCCCGCAACGGAGGGGGCGAAAAGACCATCGGAACGTATTCGGTCGATGGCTGGGACTTAGAAAACCCCAAGATCGTGTACGAGTTTAACGGTTGCTTATTTCACGGATGTCCCGTCTGTTACCCTGACCGTGGCACTAAAAATCAGTTTTTACAACGAACGATGGAAGACTTGTACCAGGACACTTGTCAGCGACGCCTAAAGTTAGAACAGCAAGGATACCAAGTGGTGGAAATGTGGGAACACGAGTACGATCACCGTATGAAAACCGATCCCGAGTTTAAACGCCTCGTGGAAAGTTACCAGTTCATGGACCCGCTGAACCCGAGGGATAGTTTGTACGGAGGAAGGACCAATGCCACCTGTTTGCTGTACCAAGCCGACGAAGAGAAAGGAGAAGAAATCAAATACTTGGACGTGTGTTCGCTGTATCCCTACGTGTGCAAATATTGTCGCTTTCCTGTAGGGCACCCGCGATTGCTGACGGAACACATCGACCTGAAAAACATTCGACAATACGAAGGCTTGATCAAGTGCAAAGTTTTGCCTCCCACGAACCTATACCATCCCGTCTTACCTCACCATTGTCAAGGCAAACTAATGTTTCCCTTGTGCCGTACTTGTGCCGAAACGTGCAACCAAGACCAGCCTTGTCAGCACACCCAAGAAGAACGGGCCTTGACGGGAACCTGGGTCAGCGTAGAATTGTTCAAAGCTCTGGACATGGGATACCAACTGTTAGAAGTGTACGAAATTTGCCACTTTCCCAAGACACAACAATACCGCAAGGGTGACCCCAGTCAGAAAGGCATTTTCGCCGACTACGTGGATACCTTTTTGAAACTGAAGCAAGAAGCCAGCGGCTATCCTTCCTGGTGTCACACTCCCGAAGACCAAATACAATTCAAAGAGAAATACTACGAACAAGAAGGCATCACTTTAGACCACATCGAGAAAAACGAAGGCAGGCGATCGTTTGCCAAAGTGATGTTAAATTGCTTGTGGGGTAAAATGGCACAACGACCATGTTTACCCAAGACGGAATATTTGACAGAACCTTCCCGCTACTTCCAGATGATTCACGACAAAACCAAATACATGAAACACGTGGACGTCGTTCGAGAGAATTTGATCTTGGTCAATTACGAAGAAGATCTGGACTTCGTACAAGACGACCCTTTTGGAAATGTCATCATTGCGGCTTACGTGACAGCCCATGCTCGCTTAAAATTGTACGAAGCTTTAGAACTGTTAGGGGAACGCGTCCTGTACTTTGACACGGACAGCTGCATTTACATCCATCACCCGATTCAACATCACCCTAACATCGAAGGAGACCGTTTAGGAGCCTGGACAGACGAGCATCCCGACGACAAGATTCTAAGTTTCGTCAGTGGCGGTCCCAAAAATTACGGCTACGAATACCGGGACAAACAAGGAGAAGTGCACACGACGTGCAAAGTGAAAGGACTGACTGTGAATTATCGTACCAGTCGAGTGGTCAACTTTGGGGTATTGAAAGAAGCCTTGCAATCGGGAGAGGATGGAAACTTTAAAGTGACCACCTATCAACCGAACAAGATTGTACGTTTACCCACTCACCACATCGTCAGTCGACCCTTGGAAAAAGTCTATCAAATCGTATACCAGACGCGAGTTCGACTTCCCAATCATTTCACCTTACCGTACGGTCACGTCGGTATTGGTCTGTATATAAAAAAGGAACCCTAGGCAAGATCGATAGTTCATTGTGACTACCAAGACCGAGCGAACAAGATGAATACTTTGAAAGAGGCATCGTTCCAGTTTGGGGATTGTAAAAAAGTTGTATCTTCCTCTAGTGTGACTAATATTGGATGGATAAGACCCATGCATTGCGACGGAAAATGTCCGGAAGGAAACTGCGATTGTCCATGTGGTTACCATTGTAATTGCGTAACGGAGTTTGCAGACGAGTGCGATTGTGAGCCTTGCGATGGATACGATGCTGTACCTTGTGACCTGAGCGATGCCGTAAAGCATCATGGGAACTTTGTTCTCACTGCCCCTATCATGGAAAGTGATGCTGTGCGTGTCAAACCTGAGGGATGCGAAAGCGATGCCACTCGTCCTCTTAGACATTTTACCGGGTTTAAAGGGGAATGTCGACCTTCACGTTTACCTCCCTACGGATGTCATCCAGCCCTGAGCAAACTCCTGTCCATGTCACCCAACCCTCATCGAAACGAACCTGTGAAAGACGAATATTCGTTTCCTGTGCGTTTGTCGGAATACTGCGACTTTGAAAATCGTCTTCAATCGTTCAAAGGAAAATGGCCAAAGTATCTGGGAGGACCGACCCCCGAAGAATTAGCCAGAGCCGGATTTTTCTACTTGGGCGAAGGAGACAAAGTCAAGTGCTTCAGTTGCGGTGTGTCACTTCACCACTGGGAACCGCAAGATTCGGCCTACGTAGAACATGCTCGATGTTCACCGAATTGTCATTACTTACCCTTAGTGGGACCGAGACATTGAAGTAACTTCTTACCATAATAATCTGTTCATGGATACTTTACAAGAGAACATTTGTGCTTTGCCTGTGGAGTTGAGAGAACGCATTTATCGAGAACTGGTCAAAATACAAGTGAAACGTAAAGAACAATTGCATCCGTTACGTCACCGGTGTTTGAACCACTGGTACCTTCAGGCTATACAAGGACTGATTGAGTTGAAAGTGTTCCATTGGACAGACATTGATCAACGACCTCCTGGTTATAAAAAGGAATGGTTTGGTATGGACGATTCTATCTACTACATTGTAAACGTACTGCATCGAATTCCAGAGGAAGAGTTAACGAATTACCAACATCTTTCACGCAATGTCAACTTGGTGAAAGAGGAAACTTCTGAACGAATTGTAATGTGTAGATTAGTGGTGAAACGATTTAGATTTGACAATGAATTAAAACCATGTTTGTGCAAAGAGTACATTTCTTGTGTCAGACCAAAGAGAATTTAGTATAACCTATTCATGGATACTTTACAAGAGAACATTTGTGCTTTGCCTGTGGAGTTGAGAGAACGCATTTACCGAGAGCTGGTCAAAATACAAGTGAAACGTAAAGAACAATTGCATCCGTTACGTCACCAGATCTTTAACCACTGGTACATGAAGGGTATAAGAGAACTGATTCGTCAGAAATTGTTTCAGTGGTCAGACCTTGTTCAATACTTCCAGGCCCCCGATGATTCACGTGTTGATCATTTTGGTTACTTCGAGATTCACCTAGAGCAACCCATTGAGGAAGACGAGGTAAAGGATTACCAACATATTTTCCGTGGAATCTACTTAGCGGAAGAGGAAACTTCTAATCGAACTCTGACGTTTCGGTTACAGTATGCAAGATTTACATTCCCCACTGGAGAACGAAGATCACTGGCTAGAAAGTACGTGTATTCTTTTCGAAACAAAGAGACTATAAAAACAGGCAGCTATGCCACGACTTATGTCGTATGTAATCCAACAGATTCCGTGGAAGGAACTCAATGACCATATTCAAACCGTGGATCATTACCATCGATTATTACAAGAACTTTATCCATTCAATTTGGGACGACAAGTGGTGTGTGTCTTAGTGACTTCTTTTCTGGGATTTCGTTTACCAGCCGATTCTTTGTGGACTCTTTACGATCAGTACTTACCACCTCCATGGCCTTAAATGGTCACGAAAAACTCCTTTTGCTCAAAGCCTTGCGATTTCATCTGGATACTTCTCGACCTCAACAGGAAAAAAAGATTCGTCAACTTTTAGCTACCCAAGACGTGTATGACGATGTGTGTGTAGCTTGTGACTTACACCCTCATTGGACAGATGTTCGTGACTGGAAAAAGGGGGGTTTTGAGGCTTGGACCCAAGAAGTGGCCCAGTATGCACGAGAGTTGTTCAAGGAAAAAAGTTACTTTTCAACCTGTGTTAGTGACGGTGCCAGAAGAACCCGTCACCGAGAACAACCACTCGCTTCAGGACAGGACTGTCATGGACATTCCTGAAAGGTCATTCCTGGAGGACACTTGTGTGACAATACCTCATGTAGAGACTGTAAGAACATTACACACTGTCCCTAGGACATCTTGGTTACCCAAAACATGTTGTACAGACACTTGTTTATATTCCACTTTGATCGCTTTGCTGTGTTTTATATTCCTGTACATCACTATTTGGGTTGTATGTATTTTTGTCTTTCGTGTTCATATTTGAAACATTCAATAAACGTGTTCTGAAAAAGTATATAAACTCTTGTCTTGTTTGTTTTTTCGTGTCACAAGTGACATTTCTCACACCATGGCTACCTCTGCTGTCTCTGCTCCCTCTTCCTCTACTGTCAAAGTCATCGACGAACACTTAGATCGTGCCAGTTGGGAGGCCACCTCAACGGATCGTGTGGTATTACAAAGAGTGGCAATCGGCGTACAGCCTCTTGCGAGAAAGTCAAGGCGATTCCATCGTGTTTGTGGAAGGCATTCCTAAAGAAGACGACGGCATCGTCTCTGACTCCCGTCAAACCCATTTGGTCATTTTCGACGACATGTTAGGAGAAGACGAAGAAGAAATTAAACTGTGGTTCACGCGCAAAGGGCATCACCGTAATGCCAGTGTCGTTTACATCACCCAAAATTTGTTTCAACAAAGTAAAGCCCATCGCACCATCAGTCTCAATGCGCATTACGTGGTCTTGTTTAAAAGCCCTCGAGATAAATCGCAAGTGCAAGTCTTAGCCAAACAGTTAGGAACGCCTTGGCTGACTCAGGCGTACGACGATGCCACTCAAACGCCACACGCCTATTTACTCGTCGATTTGAAACCTACGACTCCCGAGGATTTGCGATTTCGTACCCACTTGTTTCACCACTGGTGCCAAGACGGAGGGCCTGTCCTGTACACGTCTCCGTCCTCGACTTCATTTCACTCCCCATCAAAAAATCTATAAAAACCTCAGACCCTTTTTCGTCTGTCTCACACAGTGTGAACATGACGTCCCTTCAGTCGCATCTTCCCGTCAAATTGATTCGTGCCTTGTATGGCATCAGTCGAGAAAAAGATCCACAAACACGAGCTCGTGTCTTAGAAGCTAGTCTCAAAGAAGTCTTACGATGGTTCACGGTGACGGCACGTCAATTACTCCAAGGAATCATTCAGATTCCTCATCAAACCCAACGCTTTTTCGATCGAAACAAAGTCGCTTTGGTCCAACTGGCCGATCCCCGCATCGACACTCAAACCAAAAAACAAATCATTTTGAAACCTGGAGGGAGCGGTACTCTAGGAGGGGTCATCATTCGCTCACTCTTAAGATGGGATCCTAATGCCCCCAAAGTTATCCCCAAGACAAAAGTCCAACGAAGCCCCAAGAAGAAAAAGAAAAAGACCAGGTCCCCAAGAAGAATAACTTCTCCAGTGGCAGGACCCTCCTCTTACCAAACACCACCCCGGAAAAAGAAAAAAAGCCCCCAAAAAAAGAAACAGAGAAAAAGTCCTCAGAAAAAGAAAAGTCCACAGAAGAAAACTAGTCGCAAGAGAGGCACTTCGGCCAGGACGCAACCTTACACTCGCAAACCACGACCTGCCACAGCGGTGACTGCGTCTCCCGCAGCGTCACGTTTGTCCACTTCTCCGTTGATGTCACCAGGAACTGAAGAGTACTTGGAGACGTTGATCACACCAAGAACTTCTCCGTTGATGACCCCCAAAAGAACTTCCCCAGTGGCAGGACCTTCCAATTTAGCGGCAGTGGCTGCTGCTCACAAAGTACCTTCTCCCAAAATCAAAGTCCATGAAAGATCGGGCATGTTGCAAAGTTTACTGGATTTGTCCAAGCAAGAACTGGCTCCGTTACGTACCCCTGCACGACGTGTCATGCCTGTCCTCAAACTGATACGCCGTAAAGACAATCAGTGGCGACGCGTTCCAGTATAAAAAAGGCCTGTGACCGAGTAGGGTATCAGTGTTTTTAGGTGCTCCTAAAGACTCAAAGATGTCACCCTCCAGAAAACCCCAAGGAAAGAAAAGGAAAGGACTGCCACCACGTTTAGCCAAACATGGGGACCTGTTATCTGTCCTGTCCAAAGCTTCTCCACCCCAACGAAAAAAACTCATTCAAACGGCCTCCAAAGAGGTCATCGATACCGTGTGCGAATGTTGTTTAAACGTTTTGAAAGGCACGATCCCTTTGTCCAAACACCAGAAACAATGCTTAAGCAAACATCGTCACGTTCTTCGGAAAATGGTTCAAAAGAAAATTCCCATTCGTCAAAAAAAGAAGATGTTGGTCCAACGTGGAGGCATTTTACCTCTCTTGTTAGGCCCCATACTGAAAGGAGTCTTGGGAACCATGTTGGGAGGACAGGTGGGAGCAAGATAAAAAGGCCTTCGGAAGTCCCAAGATCTCAGAATCGGCCCCTGACAACCCCATGGAAGGACGAAAACTAGCTTTAGTGCCTTACAAACGATGGATGGAATACCATCGGTGGCAAGAACAACGCACCCCGCATTTACCTCCCAATCCCAATTTGAGCGAGATGTCCCAGTTACAACACGAATTGCAGTCCTTGATGAATCGCCAAGATTTGTCCGAAACAGAAAAATCGCAAAAGTACGGTCAACTCTTGCAACGACTGCAACTCTTTCACCAGAAAGCTTTAGACGAAACAGCTCTACCCACTTTGAAAGATTTTAAGACCTTGATGAAAAGTCCAACACCATCACCAGTACCAGTACCGGTACCAGTGGTCAAGACAGAAAAAGGAAAAGAAGAAGAAGAAGAAGAGTTTCAAACTCCACCAGAAAAAGTACGCAAGTTAACAACACCACCTACCTCCAGAATTGGATGGATTAAAAAGATGATGGCCACCCCTTCTTCATCACAAGAGAAAAAGAAAGTGAAGACAGAAGTGAAGACAGAAGTGAAACAAGAACCGATATCCCCCGCTCAAACATCCTTCTCCTCTTCGACACCTATTGCTGGCCGCACACGCAAAGCCTTGCAATCCAAGAAAATACCCCAAGAGAAAAAGAGTAGCCTCTTCCAAGAGTGGGTGCCTTATTAACACACCAACCAACACAAAAAAATGGAAAAAAGTCTTAGCCAGCATTTACTACGATCCCTCGCATCCTGCAGGTTACGCAGGAGTTCAAAAATTGTATCGTGCTGCCAAAACTCGACTGAAAAGTCTCCGTTTACCTCAAGTGCAACGATGGTTACAAGAACAAGCTACCTACACTTTACACAAACCCATTCGACGCAAGTTTGCCAGAAGTCGCACCCGAGTGGAAGGCATCGATCATCAATGGCAAGCCGATTTAGCCGATGTCTCTCATTTGGCCAGCTACAATCGTGGCTACAAATATTTGTTTTGTGTCATCGACGTCTTTTCCAAATTTGCCTGGGTCGTGCCCTTGACTTCCAAATCGAGCAGCGAGTTAGTGCGAGCCCTGCAACGGGTGTTGAAACAAAGCGGTCGTCACCCTCTTCGATGGCAAACGGACAAAGGCACCGAATTTCTGAACCAAGCTTTCCAAAAAGAATTAAAGAATCGTGACATTCATTTTTTTACCACCGAGAATCCCGAAACCAAAGCCAGCATCGTGGAACGTTTTCAACGCACTTTGAAAGAACGCATGTGGAAATATTTTACGCATCACCACACTCTGAAGTACATCGACATCTTACCGCACCTGGTGCAAGCGTACAACCAATCTTACCATCGAAGCATCGGACGTGCCCCGCAGGACGTGACTCCCGACAACGAAGTGCTGGTGTTCGAGCGTCTGTTCGGTACGTCCCCGACGAGGGCTGTCCCCAAGAAAAGTGGAGAGTTGGCCGTAGGAGATTGGGTGCGCATTGGCAAAACCAAACGCACTTTAGACAAAGGTTACTTACCTAACTGGACGACCGAACTGTTTCGCGTTACTGGACGAGTGCATGGCCGTCATCCTGCCGTCTATAAATTGGAAGACATGAACGGAGAAGTACTCAAAGGAACGTTTTATTTGCCCGAGTTACAACGTGTCACCAAAAAAGAAGATGACGTGTACGACATCGAAAGCATTCTCGAAAGCAGAACCCGTAAAGTGGGCAAACGACGTGTCAAAGAAGTCAAAGTACGTTGGAAAGGATATCCACCCAGTTTCGATTCTTGGATCGACACTTCGCAAGTCATCGACTATAAAAAGAAGAAGTGACCATCATGCCCTTTCACACATCAGACGCAGCTACGTCGACCACTCCTTCTTCACCTAGTTCTTCTGTGCAAGATTTACAAAAACAACCCTTGTGGGTGTGGTGTGGAGAACGTGTGCCTAAAACGCAAATCGTCTTTTTCTGCCAAATCTTCGTGGTGTATTGTGTCATCGGGGCAGCCATCGCCAATTTGAGTTTGCAACAAGGAGACAAACAATTGTGGACCATTTTATTGAGCAGTTGCATCGGTTACCTGCTTCCCAATCCCTCCCTGAAATTCTCCTCGAACGGGAACGTTGTGTCCAGTGCCAGTGCCAGTCACCACTCCAACAACAACAACAACCACAACCAGAACCCCATTTTGGGCGGAGACACACCTCTGACATCCACTAACCCCTCGGACAGCCACAGAACTCTGGAATTATGAGTCACCAAAACCAATTTTACTTAACCTTACCCAGTGACAGTTCCATGGAGGTGTTTCCCAACAACACGTTGTGCTGTTACACGGCCAAATTACCTCAAGCCATCCCCTTAGATCACGAAGCCCATTGGGAAGTGGCTTTGGTAGAAATGATTCACCCGACCCAAGTCCTCAATGTCATTCCCCAGCAAAATACTTTTACGGTGGAAGTTCATGACTCACATTTGCAACAAGAGTTGGATAAGACTAGTAGCACATATACCAATAAAACCTATAATGACAAAACTAAAACGTGGACCTACAACTTGTTCATTCTCCCAGGCTATTATTTCAGCGGTCAACATTTGGTCAACACCATAGCTACCAAGTTTAATGGTGTGTTTGGGGAAGCTTTTAAGAGTTCCAATGTCAATGTCAAGAACAAAAGTGTCACCATGGAGTACCACAAAGTAGCTCGTCGCTTCTTGATGAAATTTGAAAGGCCTAAAATCGTAACCATTGTATTTTGTCCTGGATTGTTTGACATGTTGGGCGGTGACATGGAGATGAGGAAGCAAGTAGAACAAAAAGGCGAATTACCAGGCCTTTTCGACAACGATTCTTTTGTCAAGTATTTTCGTACCCCGGTAGAACTGAACCAAGGACTGAATTTGATGTTCGTGTATTCCGATGTGGTGGAGTACAACGTGGTGGGACACACCTCCGTACCGTTACTGCGTGTCATTCCTTTCAAAGTGGATTCTGCCACGAACGCTGACGAGGAAGGTGGAAACACTTATCACGTCCACCGCGAATTTGTCCATCCTCACTATTTGCCGGTCAGTAAGTCGTATTTGGACACGGTCAACATTACTATAAAAGGAGATCTGGGACAAGATATTCCATTCACCAAAGGAAAAGTCACGGTGAAACTCCATTTTCGAAAACGATTCTCTCACGATTAGTAAGTAAGTCATGTATCCAGTGTACCAAGGGGTGGCTCGACAGCGAGGACACGGTTTAGGAGACATGTTAAAATCGGCCTTTCGTTCGGTGGCCCCGGTGTTGAAACCGATGGTGACACGCGGATTGCACGCCTTGAAAGATGCGGCACTGACGCAAGGCAAAGAATTTCTCCAAAATGTCATCATCGACAAACAAAACCCTAAAGAAGCCTTCATGAGGGCAGGCAAAAATGTCTTGCTGCAAACGGGCAAAGACATTTTGGGCCGACGAGAGACACCTATAAATGCCCTGCACGCTACCGAGTCTGGCATTCAGCAAGGACAAGGCAGAAAGAGACGACGAATAAGAAAACACCCTTTCACCAGACTTCAAGCGAGAAAGGCCAAGAAAAGAAGAACCGTTCGAGACTTAGACGTTTTCGATTATTGAAACACAGAACAAAATGATGCACCGAGAGTCTTGCGCTTGTTCCAAGACGGAACTGGATCTGTTTGCCATGCCCCCCACCATGATGACGATGCAAGAATCCCAATGGGTGGAATTTAATCCCATCTCCACATTGACCGATTCCGCTCCCATCGAGTTTGAAATCAAAGGACAGCCCGAAGATTACATCGATCTGAATAGCAGTTACTTGTACTTGAAAGTCCAAGTTCTAGAAAAAGATGATAGTGGAGTAGATGACGCTGACGAAATAGCTCCCGTCAACAGTTTCATGCATTCCTTGTTCAGCTCAGTGGATTTGTACTTGAATAACAAACTAGTCAGCAGCAGCATGGATACATACCCTTACCGTGCCTACTTGGAAAATCTCTTGACGTACGGAATAGATGCCAAGGATAGTCATCTCAATGCCTGCGTGCTGTGGGTAGCTGACGAAGCGAACAAGTTCGACAAAACAGATGGAAGCAATTCCGGCTTTGAGGCAAGAGAAGAGAAAATCCTAGGTAAAAAGAGTTTAGAACTGATGGATCGTTTGCATTTGGACATGTGGTTGCAAGAGAAATATTTGCTGAACGGGGTGAATGTCCGCTTGAGACTGAATCGCAGCAGTGCCGCTTTCCATTTGATAGCTGCTGATCCTACTAAGGCTCCTAAAAGCATATTCCAGGAGGCCAAACTCTACGTACGACGCGTGGAAGTGTTACCCAAAGTGGGTAACGACATCAGTCAAACGTTGAGCAGAACGACCGCCAAGTATCCCATACGACGTGTGGAAGTGAAAACGTTCACCATTCCTGCTGGACAGCAATCCATGATGGAAGATCATCTGTTTCAAGGACAGCTACCCAAGCGTTTAATCCTTGGTATGGTCCTGAATTCAGCCTTCAACGGAGCCTTCAAAGAAAATCCTTTCAACTTTCAACACTTTTTAGTGAAGAAAGTCGAAGTCAGTCGCGATGGCAAGACCTTGTGTACCCGACCTTTCGAACCTAACTTTGATCCCACAAAGATGAATTACTTGAGATCGTACTTGTCCCTGTACGAAGCCACCGGTCAGTTAGGAACCAACACCAGTCACGGCATTGAGTACGACGATTATGCAGGAGGCTATGCTTTGTGGGCTTTCGATTTCACTCCAGACCAGGGCAGCGACGAGGGACATTTCCACCCTATAAAATCCGGCCAGATTCGTGTGGAACTTCAGTTTGCAAAAGAACTACCAGCAACAGTGAACGTCATCCTGTATGCAGAATTCGATAATACCATAGAAATCAACAGTTTGAGAGAAGTCATTCTAGATTACTAGAAGCCATGGAAGACTGTTATCCCTCTTTGCCTAGTGGAGAAACTTTGGACATGGAATGTGAGGAGACCGTGGAAAAAGAAGAATCCCAAGACAAAGTCGAAGAAGATATCATAATGAAGTCAAGATGGCCAGAACAAGAAGCCCATTTAGTCTCCTGTTTTGCCAAACACTTGGTCGACAAAATGACGGAATTGATCAAGAAAAATTGTTATGGATGTCAAAACGATCATCCCACTCAAATTCAACACGATAAATGCCTGATGTTGAGTCAAGAAGAAAAATTGGACGAGTATCTGGACGAAGCTTGGAGTCTCATCTCGAACAAAGACGTGTTGCACCAGTGGTATAAAGACTTGCGTGAACATTCTTGTCCACCATTAACCACTCAAGAGATCCATCGTATCGAAGCTCTCCTGAATCAGAGTGAGGAAACAGAACGAATAACCGTTTATTCGTCAGACATTTTCAAGCAAAAAGTCAGGATCGAATTGACGACTTATTATTACCTGTGAAGAAGAAGAAAAAAACACACACAAATCAATGGATACCTGGGAACTTTATTACCTTTTGAACCACAGTTCGTATACAGCTTCTTGGAATCCTGTCGTCTGTGCTAAAGATGAACTCCCTCATCGCAAACCTAAAGACCATCAAGCTTACGTGATCAACACGGACGACAGTCATCTCCCAGGAACCCACTGGGTAGCCGTCTACTTTCCTCAAGAAGGATGTGTGGAATATTTCGATTCGTACGGATTGCCCCCTTTGGAAGACGATATCATCGACTTTATGAGAAGAAATGCTCAAACCACCCGATTCAATAACGTGAAATTACAAGGCACAGATTCCTTGGTGTGTGGACAGTACTGTGTGTATTTTCTGCATCATCGCAGCCTGGACTATTCCTTAGAACATTTAGTGACTCATTTTGATCCTCGTTCTTCTGCAAGAAACGATGTGAAAGTAGATCGATGGTTTTGTGACCATTATGCTTATCTTTTGTCTCAAGCTAGGAAACGTAGTGTCCATCAATGGCCTAACGATTTCCAACAGTGGAAATCACAATTTCATTCACAACGTTGTCAGCCTTGTTCAAAGTAGATTGTCTATCGAGAAAAAATGTTTGTGATTTGAAAAAAAATTGTTTAATGTTATAGTGTTGGATTATTGTTAAAAAATGTTAGAAATGTTGTTGTTGTTTAGTGTTAAGTGATCTTTGAATAAAAAATGTTGTGTTTTGAAAAAATGTCTTTGTCTTTTGTTTAGCTAGAAGAATGTTGGATTGATGCTCTTTGATTTCTTACTATCCCTCTCATGACACTCACTGAACGTTGCGGCTCGAAAACCGTGTGGGGGATGTTTTCCTTCACGTCCGCGCTTTGACTTTAAGAACCGGGGTTGTTTCCAGTCTAACCATCCATTGTCGACTCATCCTCCTACGAAGATGTGCTCCAAACTAGCTAAGCTCAACGAAGCCTACGTGAATTTGCATAGGGTCAGACACAGTCTGATACCGAAGCCAGAAGAAATAGAGAATGTGAGAATGTTAAAAATCACTGAAGACCTGATAGAAGAGCACTTCAGAGAAGAAATGAACAGGGAAAAAGAAGAATGGACAGAGAAGTACAGACTTCAGAGACAGCAGCAACAGCAGCAGCAGCAGCAACCTGAAGCTGACAGAGGCTTTGTCGATTGTCGTATCGACACCAAAGAGTTCTTCTTCTCTTTCCGAAGAAGCAGACCTATCGCCAGAAAGTCTATCCTCAGAGGACATCGCATTCTTAGAAACTAAAAAAGAATGCCATAGCAAACAAAAAACAGCCCTTTTCAGGGCTACCCAATACTCTAGAAAAGAAATAACCATCAATTTGCCAATGGGTGCAGGTAGAGTAGTGTGAAAATAAACACTAACTCTTTATTAATAGTGGAAGTGTATGTATTTGTGTGTTTGTGTTAGTAAGTGGTTAAGTAAGTTGGTATGGATAGTAGATTAAAATGATATTTGTTTTTTGGCTGTTAGAGGTGTATATTTTGGGTTAGATTGGATTGCTTTGAGTATGTGGATAGTCTATTGAAGTGATTTATAAAAAAAATTTATAATAGTGATGGGTAGCATAAAAAAAGTGAGTGAGTGTTTCTTTTAGGTCCGCGCGTTGTTGTTGTTTTTTTTTGGTCATGATCTAGGTAAGATGAATGTTATGTTTTTAGGGGATGTTTTCCATCACGTCCGCGCTTTCAGTATAAATTGAAACTCGCTGGGCAGTCAAGCTACCCTTGTTGATTGATCAACACAAGAATGAATAGCAGAATAGTGAAACTGTTAGAACTCCAGATGCACCTGGAATATGCCAGGCGCATAGTAAACGAACTATCAGCGGAGGCTATAGTAGAAGAAGCAAGAGTAAAGAAGGAAGAGGAGGAGAGAAGAGAGAGGGAAGAAGAGGAAAAGAAAAGAGAAGAGAGGATGTCGTTCAATATTCCCGAAACAGAGGAATCGAAGCGAATCATCCTCCCTCTGCGCTCCCCAGAAGAAAGGTGAAAGAAGACTGGGGAAGAAGATGCGTGTGTGGCGCCAGGCCAGGACGGTGCAACCATTAGATAGGTGCATCAGGAGTTCAAAAAACAGCCCTTTTCAGGGCTACACAAAACTCTATGTTTTTAGGGGATGTTTTCCTTCACGTTCGCGCTTTGAGTATAAAACTAACAGTGTTGGCCATTGGAACCCATTCTACGGAATAAGCAAACAAGAAGATGCCAGCAGCTTCAGCTTTATACAACGATCTTATGGGAAGTTGGTATTGGATGGTAGATGGATTGAGTGTAGCAGAAAGGGTTGAACAGGAATGGAGGTATGAAGTGACAAAAGACTTCGTCTCAAGACAAGTAAACAGCCTGCACTTAGCCGTAAACATCGTGAAAGAAATGATAGAGGATGAGGAGAAGAGAATCAGAGGTTTAATTAACCCACCGTATGTCAAAGTGGGTAAGTTAAAAGAAGCAATAGATCATGTGACAAGTGCAAGGTGCTTTTTAGAAGACGTTGTAGAATGGACAGATTGGTGTTTCGCAAAGTGGGGGTTAGAAAAACTTAAGAAAGCTGAAGAACTAATGAGGAATGTGCTGACCAAAGAGGTCAAGAAGATCAAAGAAAAGTGGTCCAAGGAAAGAAAAGAAGAAGAAAATATAAAAAAAGGGATGAATTCGAAAAACTGAACACAAACTGGATGAAAATCCAAGAGAAGTTCAGGGCCATGGGCCACCCGGACTGGTTGCCGGAAACAGAAAAGAAAAAGAAGAAAGGAATGATGGACAAAATAAGAGGATGGTGGAAGAAGTTAAGAAGTTAAAAGAAGAAGAAAAAACCCAAAGGCCCTTTTCAGGGCCAGCCATATTTCTCGAAAAGAGATAGCCTTTCCATTGCCTACCCCTTTTTAAAAAAAATTTTAAAAAAAATCCCATGTTCCATTTCCCTTGACGCTATACAGTCCCACCCTGTTTAAATTCCCCTTGACGCTCAACAGTCCCACGATTTTTCTCCATGTTAATTTCCCTTGACGCTATATGTTCCCACGATTTTTCTCCATGTTAAATTTCCCTTGACGCTATATGTTCCCAAGGGTCTTTTTAATGCTAATTCCCATTGACGCTATACTATCCCTATTCACTACTCACGTAACATGTATTTCATACCATGATATCGAAATGCATCTTTGCGATTTCTTTTCTCAGTTGCTTGATTTTAGCGACACTTTTAATACATATCTGGTTATGTCATGCCGTGGAAATTGGCCTACGTACTTTCCCAAGGACAGAGAGACGGCAACAGCTTAAATTACAAGTCTGGCTTTCTTGCAACTGAATTACTTCGTCTTTGTTACCTGTGTGATGAAGAAAAGAAATATATCAATAAAAATTACAACGTCAACGCCATGTGCAGCGCTATCAGCACTGGAAGTACTTTCTTTTCCCATTTAATATATATATATATATATATATATATATATATATATATATATATATATATATATATATATATATATATACTTACGTAGCCCTAATTCATTTATGTTCCTTAGGGGGCGATGGAATTTCCTTCGCCCTGGGATGAAGAGCTTTACAAATATATCGTCACTGTACATGCATGTCAGCAACGAGGAGTTGTCATGAATAAATCCCACAACGCAAACTCCAAACAACATTAAATGGGCTCCAAGTGTTAGATTATTTTAACTTTTTTTCCCAGATGAATCGTGTAAATTGAATGAACTTTTAACCACCAGTTTCTAATTGATATTCAGTTGTACTTCTTTCTCTCAACGATAAACAGTGACAGTTTTCGGGTTAAACTTTTGAGTTAAATATAATGCTGAAAATTGCTCATTAGCGATTTTAATTCTCACCACACTTATAATCACGTTTCGTACCATCAAGAAATAGGGAATAAATGAGAGCAATTTTCGAACTGATATTCTGTGGTTATCGAAATATGGGCCCATCTTCTGCTGCAACGCAGACATGAATACAATATAAAAAATGAGAAACATATAAATCTTAAGTTTGACGATGTTACCCTCTCTATGATTCAACCGCTCTGTGATGATTAACCCCAGTTTCTTTTGTGCTTTATTTTTTGGTATGTTTCTGAGTTATAAACCGGATGAGTTCGCAATAAATTCGTTTTGTTATTTTTTTTTTACTTTTATCACAAGCAATAATAACCCTCCAAATGCATCCTAAGCCTAATTTATGTTCACTTATTTTGAGACTGGTTCCCATTTTATCATATAAATTTGTATCTTTAGTCTCATGACAGTCAGCTTTTATTGCGGATTAAAATGTGGGCTTTAGAATCACTTTTGTTGGAAACACACACGCCACAGAACTCGAAATCTGAGCTTGCGCCATGAAAAAGATCCATGTATTATTTAAAGGGTGAGGGACATAACTTTCACAGCACATGGAAGCTATCGGCTTTGAGAATCCCTTAGATTTATTTGGATGCGAGTTACCCAGAAATACATACTGTTCAGATCCCATTAGCATTTCTTATTTTATTGTGAGTTTTAAACCAAATGTTTTGGCGTAATATTTTTTTAGGTTTGTTCCATAGCCTATCGTTTGCAAAATAATCTGTACGAAATTAATAAATAAATCGTAAGTCTAAATCTCAACCTAATTATGTTTGAAGGTTACGTCTCGTACTAATTACTAGCAGACGATAAATCGCTCCTTGCTCATGTATTCCGATTAAAGCTCGTTTCAATTTCGATCAATGCTTACTCTTGCCCATCCCCGCCTAAAGACTACATCCCTCTGTTCAAAGCGATTAGGGTTAAAATCTCACTCTGATCAAGAGTGATGGCTAAATCTCACCCTAATCATATTTGAAGGCTAAATCTCGTTCTAATGACGATTTAACGTGAAATCTCACTCTAATGACACGCAGTTTAATTACGATTCAAAGTTAAAACTGGCCCTTAACACGAGAGTGGCCTAAAAATCTCGCTGTACTCACGATTGATGGTTCGATCTTGCTGTAATCACGATTGAAGGCTAAATCTCACCATAACCACGCGTGATGGCAAAATCTCGCTCTAATGACGACTGAAAGCTAAATCATTTCCCTGCTTTAACTTACACATTCTTGCTTTAAAGTCAGCTTCAAAATCGATAACGACCATTTGAAACCTATCTATTTTGGACAGCTTTTCATTTTTTCCCGCAAAATTCAGGTATTCGACAACAAAATAATAAAATGAAAATAAATGACTTGAATACTTTTCAATTTTCAGATTCTCCTATGTTCGGCAGGGTGGAACATTTCATCGCTCTTGGAATTGCCGCACTAAATACTGTATCATCTGTCGTTATTGCCATAAGGAACCTTTCCCTGTGCGTGGGTATTACGTCATTCATTACGTCAACGCTCATGATTATAGGTGAGGACAAAATTACCTTTATCTATGAAAGCATTCTGAGCAGACAAACAAACAAAACAGGCCAAAACATTTTTTTTTGCATATAATGACTGATATATAAAGGTGAGAAGAAAACATGTCCTTATGCGTGGCTTACATTGGTAGGTTTGTTGGTGTTTCATGTAACTTGGCTACATGATGCTGACGATTGCATATCGGTTCATTGAAGGGACGTAATCGATTTCTAGCAGTATTGGCACTAATCTGCACGTGTGTGCAATTATAGTTTCTGGTCTTAGACGACCATGTAGATGTACAGGTCTAATGTGCAGATTCGGTAATGCGAAGTCGGCCTGTCCTTACGCAGCCATAGGTACTATATCTTGGAGAAATTTCACCATTTATCTGGCATATTTCCGATTGGGGAAATTCTAATGCCCCGTTCACGCACACGAGCCTGTAATCTGGGCATTGTTTTGTCGTTGAAAAAAATTAATTATAAATTAATTAAAATTATCCGTTTTCTAACCACTTACTCCTTATCACTGCATCTAATGTATATCAGGAAAGCACAATTAAATACAGGTGGGTGGGGTATGGAACTCTAATTGTAAAAAAATAGCTACAACTTATGGTAATTGTGAGGTCCCATTTCTTTAAAATAAGTATCCTGGAACATTTAGCAGTGATTGTGTGAAATAATAATATCATTTTGTCCACAAACATTTATAAAGTGTACATTAATATAGAGCCTGTATGTAGTGAACATTAAATGTCACTGACACTTATGAATATCTATTTAGTGGCAAAAAGAAGTAATATAAGTTGAGGTTACACAAATTTGTAGTCCCAAACATTATGATGATCCCCAAAATGAACAATCTGGGTATAAACATGTATACATGTCATATTTATCGTCAAGTTACATGTTGCGCTGTGCTTGGTTTCACATTCACGATTATTGACAGTTGTTATTTGAATCACGTGCTTGCTCTGCGGGAGATGCTTTCTGACGCACTAGCGGAAACGCATACCACAGCTGTGATAGTTCTGATACTTCCTAGCAAACTCAATATGGGGCCGTTCTACAAATATTATGTACTTCTGAGAGAGTTATATATATATATATATATATATATATATATATATATATATATATATATATATATATATATATATATATATATTACTGTCATTTACTGTGGCTGAAATTTATTTGGATATTCTGCTTTTGGAAATTGTATGCTGGAGGTCGTGGGTTCGAACACCGGCCGAGTCATACCAAAGACTTACAAAAATGGTACTAACAGCTGCCTCGCTAGGCGCTCAGCATTAAGAGGTTAGTGTTAGGAATGGTCGGCCTGGTGTCAGGATAATGTGACTGGGTGGGACAACATGCTACATGTCTGTGGCATGATGCTCCAGTGCTAGACATCATTATAAACTGCCACATTGCAGACATAGTAGCGATATAACTGAAACATTGTTAAAAGCTACGTTAAAAATCCTCATCATACACACATACACACACACTTTTGGAAATTGCATATTAGCTAACTACACAGCTAACCAAAATGAATGTTTCCATTTGCTTGAAAAATCAGCCTAAATTACTATAAAGAAACAAATTTTGCCAGACTAAACAATATCAGGTTCTGAAACTGCAATGAATGAATTATAAAATATAGAAAAAGATGAAAGAAAGTTATCGGCTCTTTTTACAATTTACATCTGAAGTTCACAAAGTCAAAATGACCAATCGGGACATAGCAACTTTGACAGGTACACATATGAAGAGAGACCATATAGACAGTCTATAACCCAAATTACACCCATCAATCATACACTAAAATAAAATGAATTAAATGTAATTTTAAAAATACACAAGATATACATTATTAAAAATAGCCAATATAAAAAGTGAGGAAAACATGAGGAATTTCTTTTTTAATAAAAATCTAACCGTATGCCAAATAGGAAACTGTAGAGTGTTACATATATCAGAAGAAATAAACTTGAGCGGATAAATATTTACAAGCGGTCAGTGAAGAGAGGACAAAAGTAAAATGTAAAACAGATAAAGTCATTTCATAGTGCTTATTTTAGGAATGTTTCGTACTTTCCTTCACTGTTAAATCTATTAACAACTACAATTGTACTTTCAATATGGAAGGTTTGATAGCCATCGGGTACACGTGTGTAATATGACTGTCAAAAGACCGGGATGACCGGAAGAAGACCACTATGGCAGCCCCCATTAACATGGCATTGTGATGTTTGCCACATGTATTGTATGCAAGGCCCAATGTATATAAAAATGTAAAGCTCGTTGCATCTTGCTAAGTCTTCACGCAACAAGATAATTACAGTGCAATAGTTCGATGCTTTATATTAAGCTGCCTAATTTAGCTTTATAAATATAGGTAATGCAAAACAGTTAGTCCCTGACAATTCAAATAACAGTTTGTTTAACTTAATAATTGATAACTTTTAACTTCTTACGTGATATCGGGCTATACCCCATCCGCCCATCCTGTTTAGCTTATCTTACGCGCATTACCAATAGCCCCTTAAGATCAGTCTCAGAGTTACCGATAAATAAACGAACACGAGCAAGACATGGTGCATACCGGATTACACTTGACTGAACATGTTGGTAGCTTTTCTCTTGGTCATTGAGTTCCTAGCCGTATTGTACAGATATATCCGTCAGATATATGCAGCACAGTTTGAATACCCTTGTTTACATAATGTAAACAAATTCCCGGTATCATGGAGATACAGTTTATAGTCACATTTAGGAGGAAAGTACAAGCAGATGATTTTATATTGCAAAGAAACCAAAATTACATGCAAGCATGGCTAAGATTCAGTGGATATTCTTCTGTAATAATTCAGAAAAAAATGAAATGACTTAACTCTCGTACTATCAATATCTTGGAAGAAAGAGATGTAATAGCAGTCTTAATTTAAATTTTATTAATGTTCATTGATGACAAATATTTTGAATATATTTTGAATTCAGCGTAACAATAAAAAGAGGATTTTACATGACTTTTCAAGGCATATTGTAATACGGCAATGTGGTGTCTTTACCGAGCGAATCCAACTCTGGTGTGAATTCGGTTAGAAGTCATTCGTTTTCCCCTTATTTCCAAGGATTTATCGACAACAACAATTGTCTACTGCAAATTCCAAACGCGCCCAGATTATAAATATTTTTTTCCTTAAATCAACCACAAGTGACAACTTCACAACTTCACAATTTCATGGCCACCTCACAATTGCATGGTTTCCTTTTGTTACATTTCCGTAAATTAGCGCCACTACTTCACGCGGTGAAAATATAAATACAACTCAAACACTAAATACACAGATCTATTTTCCTATTCTATCCCAAAGTCAGCGATATGATTTTAAGCCACATTTCTCGTGTAACACTACGCCATAATTACCTTCATAGCAACAATAAAAGGCGTCTCCAGATAATGGAACAATCCCTTTTCAGCTACCCCACTGTACAAATTATCAGTCCTATCACAAATATTTCACGTGGAGATATATAATCGATCAACACAATTAGATTTTAATAGGAACTACTTGGCCCCATGCCCATTTTGACGGCTTTCACCTGACCTCACTACGAAATCAAACCACTCCATCATGAAATTTCATTAATACTGCAGTCTGGGACGCTTGGCCCTAGCAACTGGCTATTTACTCGGGGTGAGGAATATTTCCCCAACAACGATT
The DNA here is from genome assembly GCA_028554795.2 of Sinohyriopsis cumingii. NCBI lineage: Eukaryota > Metazoa > Mollusca > Bivalvia > Unionida > Unionidae > Sinohyriopsis > Sinohyriopsis cumingii. The sequence goes on along the minus strand of CM068841.1, from coordinate 23,711,388 downwards.
TCCCATAATCGAACAAGTAATTACAAAACGCTAATAAATCTTAAAAATGGAGACGTATATATAAATGGCGCATACCACAAATTTATGGCATTATGAAAGTGCTGAAATGATTCGATTAATATTTTAAAGTGTGGCCTGCATGCACAAAACAGACTTATTATATTATTCACTATCAAAGAGTTCCTTACAATGTCTCGTGCTCTGGTACCTAAATGACCTTGCGAAGTGTTATGTCACAGTATGTCATAATGACGCTAATATTTGTGAAGACTATATATGTGTTTTGTTCAGAGTCGACAGAAACGACGAGTTTGATGGCGCAGGGATCTGTCATTTCAGCCATGCCATGACTTTCTCATGCGCCATATCAAACAAATTCTTTCCACCGAACCGGAACAAGAGATAAACATGGTTTCGTATTTATTGTATGATCTCTCTATCTGTCTCTCTGTCACTGTCTCTGTCTCTCTCTTTGTCTCTGTCTCTCTCTGTCTCTCTCCTAAATATATGTGTTGGGATTTATACAATTTAGATTTAGTGTTTCTACAAAAATCGAAACAGAGACTGCATTGAGAACACATAAATAACTCCCATATGGGTGTAATATAGTCATATTGGTTGGACATCTGTATGACCGCCCTATCCACCAGATAAGTAGATATGCGTAGCGGAAACTGACTAATTTATAACGATGCAGTATTACGTATGCTTTTCGATCAGTGAACTTTTTCTAAACCACTGAATAAAATAAAATATATTGAATTTGATGGATATGTATTTTATGAATACATTCAATTCAAAATTCTATAAAAAAAGTGTTTGATCTGTAAGTGCTTATAAAGTGGGTTTATTAGCTACACAGTCGTCGGGTTTCTCGCTGACTTGTCAGTGAAAGAAAGCAAATAATGAATTCCATTGTAACCTGTATATGATCATTTGTGTTCTAATATTTCTTCAAGTGCATTATTCGGTTCAGGGCATTTAATAGGTGCATTTCTTCTTGTCATGTTGGATGCCAGCATTGATTGATCTTTTATTAAACGTAATGTTACTTTTTCCTCCTTGTACTTAGTAGTAAGGCTTGGGTTGAATATGATCAGCATATACACGTGTATTACTATCTCAGTTTGGGTCATTCTAAGAGCTTTAATGTTGATTATCTTCTAACTGCTTTCACCTCTCTCTCCATTATTCATGAATATACTTCTTTCAACTGAGCTTATGTCTGCCATATTTGTCATATATCTGTGAAACCAGTTCAGTACTTCATGTAATTGAAATTTCGAGATATGTATGTACAGTTTTAGGTGACTATTTAAAACTGATCTCACACCATAAACGAAACATTTATCTTCAGTTTGTATCTAAATCCAAGGTTCTTTATTCCTTTAGTCAATCAGGCGTAGCTGTATGCCAATTTCCACCGAGCCGATGATACCTGTCAATCTTTGATATTAAATATTCGATTATACTTAAAATACGTTTTTTACTTTCACTTATTTTCTGTAAATCTTTGGTTTGTACACTGACAAATTAACGTCAAATAACATCATTACATTTCTATTCCTATGTTTGTAGGTTTGTAGGTTTTTTCCCTATGGTTAAATCTCTGTACGGAAGTTACTCCACTTCATTAAATATAATTGAACTTTTACAAAATTCAATTCTCTCATTTAGCATGCTATGCAGTTCTTCAAGCATGACTGAATTTCATTGAAAAATGTAAAAATTTCTTGATTGTTATCATCGTAAAATTTTCAGTCATTTGCACTTTGCTTCGATGATTTTATACGTTTCTCTGTTATGATTCAGTATGCATTTTGCTTTTGTAAACGTGTTGTTTCCTTTTCTAGTTGCAGCACTTAATAGTTTGTGGCTTAAAAGTAAAATGTTGTTGTTGTTGTTCTAGGGTTTAACGCCATTTTTAAGCACAAGATAGGCTATATATGGCGGCCAGTATAACTGGTGGAGGAAGAACCCTGGAAAACCCAGGGAAGAACCACCGACCCACGAGAAGCTACTGGCAGGCTTTCCCACGTACCCACGCTAGCCGAGCCTTGGACTCGAACACACGCAGACAGAGGTGAGATGGCAGTGATCCGGAACGGTGAGTTCTTTAGACCACTCGGCCACTCGGGGCCCCAAAAGTAAAATGTATTAATTTAGACCTACAAAGGAAGAAGCTTTTATTCACAAAGGAATTAACAAAACGTGAGTAAAAAGAATCTGACATTCGATAAGCACAAAGACTGCGTATTCAATTATAAGGAAAATTACCAGGAGGTGGATTACTCTTACCATACAAACTAGAATCATACCATCAGAATGAAGTGATTAATCTTACCATACAAACTACTCTTACCATACAAACTAGAATCATACGATCAGAATGAAGTAATTACTCTTACCATACAAATTCGAATCATACCATCAGAATGAAGTAATTACTTTTACCATACAAACTAGAATCATACCATCAGAATGAAGTAATTACTCTTACCATACAAACTAGAATCATGCCATCAGAATGAAGTAATTACTCTTACCATACAAACTAGAATCATGCCATCAGAATGAGTTAATTACTCTTACCATACAATTTAGGATCATACCATCAGAATGAAGTAATTTCTCTTACCGTACAAACTAGATTCATACCATCAGAATGAGCATGACCGTGTTGTCTATATATGACGAAACGCATTTTGTTGGTTGACAACATACTTACATTACCGAACGGATATGTTATTACTTCATAGTTAAAAGGAAAATTGAGTTTCATTCAAAATAATAACCTTTCATGCTTCGCCTGTGACGAGATTCATTTCGGTGGAGATAGTTTCCACTATTGTTTGTCCTTGCTTTAGAAAGCCACCAAAAGTAGGCTTTGATTGCTTTTGTACGATTAGCTATATTGATCCTTCACAATGTCTTGCACTAAAATCTAGTTTAGTAACGCTAATTGCTTTATTTTCTGTCATCATGATTCCCACAGTCATCAATTAGAAACAAAGTACTGGTTATTTGTTACGTATCAACCTGTAATTCTAACAACGTATCGTTTTTATAGTCAGGGTATATCACGATAGTCTTTTCCTATCTTAGAGAAACCAATTTCTCTCTAAGTCTTGTTCCATGGCAAACTTGGGCAGATTTCTTTGATGTATAAAAACAATTTCGGCATATCGTCTTTACTTAACACAAATAATATCTTCACCAATTACATAGCCCATAAATTATCGTATTATGAGGTTCATTGAAATGTATTACAAATACTTAAAATATAATTAAATTAATGTGAATATTTTGAATGTTAGCCAAAACATCGAACACAAGACAAATATATACTTTGTCAATATCAGAAATAACCTTTATTTTTAGTTGTAGACGGATAGCTTCTTGTATCAAATCAAGCCATAGGCAAGTATTGTCTGTGCAAAGTGTTGTTAATACAAACATTGCTAAGTTATTGTTTAGCTTGATTGTTTAAAGAGAACCCTTCAAATACACTAGTGTAGGCTGATACTTTTCTGAGTTAAGAAACTTCTTATGGATGACTATCTTCACTCTTATTACACAGTATTTATCACCTACACTCTTATTACACATTATCAAATCATCTCCAATCTTATTACAAATCATCAAATCACATATTCCGTTCTTATCACACAGTATCAAATAACCTTGCCAACTCTTATTACACATTACCAAATCATCTAAACTCTTATTACAAAGTATCCAATCACCTTCTTCGCTCTTTTCACATAGTATCGAATCACATTCTCCACTCTTGCTACACATTATCAAATCACCTTCTCCACTCTCATTACACAGTATCAAATCACCTTCTCCACTCTTATTACACAGTATCAAAACACATCTAATCTAATTACACAGTATCAAATCACCTGCTCCACTCTTTTTACACAGTATCAAATCGCCTTCACCACTCTTGTTACACAGCATTAAATCACCTTCTCCACTCTTAATGCACATTATCAAATCACTTTCTCCACTCTTATCACACAGTATCAACTCACCCTCTCCAGTCTTATTACACAGTATCAAATCACTTTCTCCACGCTTTCTTTCACAATTATTAAATCACATTCTCCACTGTTATAACACAGTATCAAATCACCTTCTCTATTCTCATAACACATTATCAAATCACCTTTTCATTTTTATTACACAGTATCGACTCATCTTCTCCACTCTTCTTACACAGTACAAATCACCTTTTCCACTGTCTTTACTCAGAATCAAATCATTTTCGCTACTCTTTTTACACATTATCAAATCACGTACACTCTTTTTGCACAGTATCATATCACCTTCTCCACTATTATTACACAGTATCAAATCATCTTCTCCACTTTACTACAAAAGTGTCAAATCAGCTTCTCCACTCGTATTACACAGTATACATTCACCTTCTTCACTCTTATACACAGTATCAAATCACTTTCTCCACTCTTATTAAACAGTATTAAATCACCTTCTCCACTCTTCATACAGAGTATCAAATCGTCTTCTCCACTCTGTTTGCACGGTATCAAATCATTTTCTCCACTCTTATTATACAGTATCAAATCAGCTTTTCGACTCTTATTACACAGTATCAAATCACCTTCTCCACTCTTATTGCACGGTATCAAATCATTTTCTCAGCTCTTATTACACAGTATCAAATCACCTTCTCCACTCTTCATACGTAGTATCAAATCGTCTTCTCCACTCTGTTTGCACGGTATCAAATCATTTTCTCCACTCTTATTAGACAGCATCAAATCAGTTTTTCGACTCTTATTACACAGTATCAAATCATTTCCTCCGCTCTTAGTAAACAATATCAAATCTCCTTCTCCACTCTAATTACACAGCATCAAATCACCTTCTCCACTCTTCATACATAATATCAAATTGTCTTCTCCACTCTGTTTGCACGGTATCAAATCATTTTCTCCGCTCTTATTACACAGTATCAAATCACCTTCTCCACTCTTCATACATAGTATCAAATCGTCTTCTCCACTCTGTTTGCACGGTATCAAATCCTTTTCTCCACTCTTATTATACAGTATCAAATCAGTTTTTCGACTCTTATTACACAGTATCAAATCACCTTCTCCACTCTTAATGCACAGTATCAAATCTCCATTCTTATTACACAGTATCAAATCACCTTCTCCACTCTTCATACACAGTATCAAATCATTTTCTCCGCTCTTATTACACAGTATCACATCACCTTCTCCACTCTTCATACACAGTATCAAATCAACTCCTCCACTCTGTTTGCACGGTATCAAATCATTTTCTCCACTCTTATTAGACAGTATCAAATCAGTTTTTCGACTCTTATTACACAGTATCAAATCACCTTCTCCACTCTGTATGCACAGTATCAAATCATTTTCTCTGCTCTAAGTAAAACAATATCGAATCTCCTTCTCTACTCTAATTACACAGTATCAAATCACCTTCTCCACTCTTCATACATAGTATCAAATCGTCTTCTCCACTCTTATTACACAGTATCAAATCACTTTCGTCACTCTTATTACACTTTATCAAATCACTTTCTCCACTCTTATTGCACAGTATCAAATCTCCAGTCTTATTACACATTGTCAAATCACCTTCTTGACTCTTATTACACAGTATCAAATCACATTCACCACTCTTATTACACAGTATCAAATCACATTCACCACTCTTATTACACAGTATCAAATCACATTCACCACTCTTATTACACAGTATCAAATCACATTCACCACTCTTATTACACAGTATCGATTTACCTTCTACTTTCTTTCTACACAGTACCAAATTACCTTTACTCTTATTACACAGTATGAAATTATTTTCAATCTTATTACACATTATCAAATCACTTTCACCACTCTTTTTATACAGTATATATTTACCTTCTCCACTCTTATTACATTGTATCAAATTACCTTCACTCTTATTATACAGTATCGAATCACTTTCACCATCTTATTGTACAGTATCAATTTACCTTCTCCACTCTTATTACACAGTGTCAAATTACCTTCACTCTTATTGTACAGTATCAATTTACCTTCTCCACTCTTATTACACAGTGTCAAATTACCTTCACTCTTATTGTACAATATCAATTTACCTTCTCCACTCTTACTACACAGTGTCAAATTACCTTCACTCGCATTACACTGTATAAAATCACTTTCACCACTCTATTACACATTATCAAATCACCTTCTCCATTCGTATTTTTCGTGATTAAAACACTGTCCATTCTGGGACAATTCAGTGTCAGCTTAGTTAAAGATGTATTGACTGCTATTTCCTCGATACTTTCCGTATCTATACTTCTTATTTATCAGCTGAAAAATTTGTTTGGTTTTGGCTGTATTGTACTGTCGATTAATATTTTCTAATGCATACCATGGTTTCTTTCTTCAATCACTTTAGCTGATGTTTGAGTTACAATGGAAAATCTGAAACATACAATAGATGCAGTGCTCTGCTAGTATTAAGAATTCAAATGTTATTCTAAACTTTTTTTTCCGTACACCTCAAACTGTACCGCATCTATACCAGTAAAGTGTCTGTTATGCAACCTGATCTGAAACATTCTCAAATTTTCATTCCTAATACCTTGTTCAATCATATTTGTTCTCGCCAATGCAGGTAGCCACTAATTATACATTTACCTATTTGACGTATCTTGTTTCTGCTGTGCTAAATTGAAGTCATTTGACACACAATAAATAGCATAATGCCTGACCAAGGGGGAGACAACTGCTGAGTGCGAAAAACGACTTGTTTTTAAGAATACGTAACATATATTACTAGAGGTGTTACTTCTTAAGCAGAGTTTTAGTTATCTGCCCTTTATTGCCTTAGGTATATAGCTATTCCAATTGTTCAAATGGCAATCAGGTGACAAGTATCGCCTAGGGCAACACCCGATAAGATGAACTTGTCCAGCAGTGGACATTAATGTGTCTTGGGTAGACACCAAGGTTAGCAAGCTGTAAAGATGCATGGAGGGACCTTATTATCTGCAGTCTTGTTAAAACAGATTAGTAAAGATAACATGTGCTCAGTTATATTATGTATTTTAGACCGATTACCGTCACCGTCCGTATGTCTATATGTCTGTGTATCGTTCTACACCGTAAATTAAATATTCCTAATGGTACATTCAATTACACATTTCTATGTAAAACTGATTTTCTTTTTCTTCTTTGTCAAAATCCTTTCTACCAGAATAATATTGACAGCTCACACTCAGGACTAAAGTACTAGTTTAGGTATGGCTGATTTATTTTCTTTTGACGTGCCTGAGTATGACGCACAAGTTACACGGTTAGATACATGTTTGTTTACTCTCTTCTTTATGCAGACTTATTTTTCTTTACAATTGCTAATCTTGGGCTATTTTCTAATGGATTGAAGCATATTTAAATATGAGCCATGCAAATATAGATCTCAAAACAGATACATGTACGAACTGAAATACGTATACACTGGATTCCAAATCCACCACCTCCAAATCCCGAATTAAGAAAACAAACCAACAACAAACGTATGAAAAAAAGGTTATTGTAATTACGTAATACTAAAGAAATGCATTAAATAATTACACCGAATGACAGCCTAGCATTTCATGATGAATAAGGTTATTTTCAGATGGTAAAGATTTTTATTGATTTTAAGAAAATAAACAACAACAACAAAAAACAAAGTTCGTTGGTACTTTAGTTACTGGCAACGCTTGTAGTGGACCAGGAGAGTTTTTGTAAATGTATCGATGATCGTCTGGTCTTTAAATATATTTTAGCAAGCACGAAAATCGGGAAAATTGAGATCCTACCAATATAAGAAAGTGAAATCGCAGTATTTGATATGTAATACACTGTAGCGTAAATGGATTTCCTCATTACCAGAATATTAGCCATTTGGCTCCCTGTCAATCATTCAAGATTGTCTTTACATTAAGCTACCACGGGCTCCTAAGAACGAGACCAATGAATGCCGCTTACGAGATAGTAGAAATAAACCTCTCTAGAATTCAATAGGATGTGATGTTTCTCTGACATACAATCAATTATTCTGCCTTTGAGGATCAATTTCTTTCCCAATAACTATTATCCTAAATCAGATATTTTGCGCTGACTTTGTAACTAATCATGTTTCTTCATCGATTAGTTTCAGTCTAAGTAGACTGGTTGATGCAAGGTTAAATATCAAATATCACGGAGAAAAAGTTATTTGAGTGTAGACCTTTCGGTAAAAAAAAGTAGCAAGACACTCGGTATTTACCTGTGACACTCCGAGTTCAGTTCCTGGTGTTGACCACTGACAGATAAAGAAGCTACAGTTTATTGTCGGTTTTCCACAGGTGCTATGCACAATTTTACTTAAATGTATTTTTTAATATTTTGCTTTGAAAGAAGATGTTAAACACCGTTACTACCTCTTCATTTTGTTGTTATCGTTTCTGATAACCACACAGTGCTATTGTCTTTGTCATTGTTCTCGTCATATATGGCCACCACACAGTGACCACCATCACTTATTATCGTAGTCTTCGTAATTGTTATTATTATCTTTATTATTATTATTATTATTATTATTATCAGTATTGTCATCATCATCATCATTATTGTTATTATTATTATTATTATTATTATTATTATCATTTGCAGTGTCCATTTACACCTACGATAATGTCCAATCCAACATGGCGACATTAAGAATTCGATTTCCGGAATCAGCTGTTCACTTTGTTCAGTCCTGGTCCTTTTATCTGGTTTTCGTTGGGATTATACTAAATGTTGCATTTACGGTCACTTTCATGTTCACGTTGCTTCTTAATGCGGAGAAAAAGGCGACGAAATCGGATAAGGGTTTGGGACCAAAACCAGATTCGGAATCCAAAAGAAAATATGTGTACACAGTTGAGCACAGAGAACAAAATGCATACGATAATCTAGTTCCAGAGCTCAAGGAAGAAAATGCATACGATGATATAGTTACTGAAGCTGTACACGGACACACCTTGGAAAACATAACACATTTGTAAAGTTAGCGTACTGTGAGAAAACAGAGTCAATTGATATTTATTGACTATTATTTGTTTATTTGTAAATATTCTGAATGTGTAAGTGCTAACAAGTGTAACTAAATCAGAGAGGAACAGCGCATATCACATTGCTTAAACATATTTTAAATGTTGTCGATTGATCTAGCAACACGTGTGTGATAACAGAGCTATCAAACTCAAGAAACTAAATACAGTTAATGGTACAGTTACTGAGGTTGGCAAACAATATACTTGCGAGAATAGGAGCATTCATAGTTATCTATTGTTCTTGAGTAATACTTATTTATCGTGAAATTATGTGACTGAAGTTGTGTTAAATGACAACATACTGAGGGAAAAATTTATTCACACAAATTTACAATAAGCTATTTAATATTCCATCAGAGGGAAGATGTACTATTGAGCGAATGTACAGAATGCATCTGTGCTTCTGAAGAGGAGATTCTTCTTATTACCAATAATGCAACAAGCTTAATTATTCTGTTTGTCAATTTATTATTGACGGGGGTATATGCCGATTATATTAGTTACTTGATAATTGTCAGTAAGTTGAGATACACCAATGCCCTGAAGAAGCGTCATCAATGAGACATATTGTAATAATAATGGTCACAGGCTATTGAAGTTTTGTAAAGTTTCAGCTTTGAAAATCTGGAGCGGCCATTTTGAACTTTGCGTGGGTCACCAAAAGCAGGCACTATGGACTATTTCTGTCCGACTGTTATATTATGATATTATTATCCAAGTTTGACATCTTTGAACAGTGTTGTGTCAATACACATGGAACTCTGAGAACATTTGTCCGGGATTGGCAGTATTTCTAGTAATGATCGCTCTATACAAAGTCCAGATAAAATATAAAGATAAATCTGAGTCCTGGAAGAGTTCAAATTGACTCACGAAAAACCATTTCAGTGTTATGAATATTCGCATGACCAAATTCATAATTTGTAATCGGAGATATTTTTCTTTATAAAATCGAAATATTTGGTTTTGGTAAAGCTATTTAAGAACAAACATTGGTTTTGACTCTTCAGGATGCTGGTGAATATGTTGCTATGAAGACATTTATCGGAATATTGTGTGACAGGTATAGAACAGAATGCATCCAACTATACAATCACGGTTGATATATCGTGTAATATTGCAAATAAACGTTAGTTAGAGCACTGAGAACTGTTACAAGTTCTTGGTCTGGAGATTACCATGAAGAATATCTTGATGAAATGTTTATAAAATATATAAAAATATACTTCTCAAAGGGAAAGTATAGCAAATGCAGTATGTAGCTGCTCTCGCGCAAATTGACACAAAGATATGGAATTTATTAAGAGATAGAGGAAAGGTTGACTCCAGCAAGTTTTTAGACAAGGAGCAAAACCATCGCTTTTTCAGTCTTTTTTAATATCCAATATTACTACTGCTAAAACGGACTTTTGATACTACCACCAAAATAATGAAGGTTAAAACAGTAAATAGTGAAAACTAGCAGGACGAGCAAACAGCAAATTGTCATTGCATTAAATCTGAAAATGGAGCAAGTATTGATGGTTTAACTTCTGAATTTGTCAAACAGCTTCATGTTTTATATACCTTAGTTGATTCGTCAAATCTCTTAGTATCAGAAAATTGATGTGGAGCAATAATTAAAACTTTGCACAGAAATGTTACCTGTTAGCTCCCCCACTACACATACAAAAACAATTAAACAGACCTAAGCTTACTTCCAGTACAAAGTAAAATTTCCCCTACAATCTTGATCAGATGAATACATAACGGTCTGAATAAATTAATTTACTTGGTGATGACCTAGAGGATTACAAAAAATATTACAGTACTGTAGACATATTTGGAAATATCTTCTAAAACGCAATGACAGATTATATTGTACCGTAACAGATTTTGAGAAGACATACAATATAATAAATAGAGAAGATTTGTAACAAACATTTAATACAAATTTTAATTCTACAAGGTTACGTATGATGTAGGCAAAATATATACACTTAAAAACTTATATCAGGACTAACTGATAACTTTAATTACCCTTTTGGCAAACGGCAAGTTTGCATCCTTTCACCATTAGTTTTGTCCTAATTTTGTTATGAACTTCGAAGTGTATTGCCCAACTGCAGTCGTACAACTGTTGAAATGCAGCACTTAGACAACTTAAATCGTATTCAGATGAATGGGGATTAAAAGATTAAATGGGGATTAAAGGTTTATCTGGAAATAACTAATGGTCTGGTCTTCTTCAAACGATGCTAACTACAGAGGCAAGTACGCAATAATTATATTATTTAGAATCATACATAAAAAGTGGTTTCATATAATACTTACCTGGGGCTTTTATTCTCTTTACACGGTGTTATCTACAAAAGTCAACAATTCTTATTTGAACAGGTCTCTAAGGTAATATACTGTATCACAACCGAATTGATATAGACACCTGACCTGGAATGCAAAATATTAATGAATTGAATACATGAAGAGTTTTAAAATTTAGCCAAGAACAAAGTCTAGAATTTTTGTAATGTGATCTTTTATTTATTTACAGATTATTTGATTGCCATAGAGATAATGATACATGCATGTAATACATATATGTTAGTAAATTATTAACCTAGAAGACAAGAAACGGGAAAATGAAAGGTAAGAGGGATGGAAGAGATAAATTATTGAATAGAAAAAGAAATGGTTTGCATTAACAATTTCAAGATACTATATCAATACATATTATAAATTAGTAATTCTAAAAAGTTAAATATGACAAGCATGCATAAACAGTCATACTCATGTAAAAAAAATCCTATACACATATATACACATGTATCTATACCCACATATTTCTGCATATATGTGCATCCCTGCAGCATGCACGTACGAGAAAGGGAGTGAGAGAAAAAGGGTGATATTTTGCAGAGTCAACATTTCTTTCAGTGATCACCTTATTCTACTATCATAGCCATTACTCTTTTTACCAATAAAATATGTTTTCACATGATTCTACTTAGTAAATAACTTTTGTACTTTTGGATCTTCCATGTAAGTCTAATTAGCTTCCAATTTAAAATGAAATATGAAATCAAAGTAGAGCTCATGCATGTCTGGCTTTTGTTTTGATAGTTTGATCTAGATATAATATATTTTGCTAGTAATACTACTAGATTTAAAAAATTCGACTGGCAAATTTAAAAATATAATAGGATTTTTAGAATTCTCGAAATTCACTCCAATCCCAGTTGTAAAAAAAAATGTAAAACCCTCCTCCAAAATTGTTTTGCAACAAAGCAGTTGCAACATAAATGTTCATCGTTTCTTCCTCGCTGTTACAGAAAGAACACCTTTTGTCAGCTACGAAACCAATTTTTAATAGAAAACTAGTCAGCATGTTATGGTTAATTATAAACTGGAGTCACCATAATTTGGATCCAAAGTAACTTTATAAAAAATCGAATATACCTTATTCTACCAAATTTTATCTTTTTGAATGTTGAATTTAATAAAAAAAGAAGGTTGCTCGAGTTTTGGGACAATGTAATGGTGACTTTATTATAATATTATATATCTTATATATCTGTCTGCATCCTTTTCTAGTCTTGAGTAGAACTTCAATATTCTTCGGGTAAAAAGGGTGCAGATTGTTTTCTCATGTTGCAAATTTAATCTTATTAAATATAGTCTAATTGCACTTATTATACCGGAATATTGTGTAATCTGGCATGAAAAATCGTATAGATCACAAAATCGTCATATCGTAAGTATAAATCTTGTTTATCCACGAAAAGATATATAACTTTTACCCCCTTAGACAGTCAAGATCGATACAAACTGGTCTGTTGTTAATCGTTATATTTGTATTTTTCCAGACACCCTCCTGTGAAATTTAAATGAGGTTTCTATATGTTTTTGTTGCTACAAATTCTACCAAAACATTTTTAAAACACGTTTTCGAGAATCTCGATATTTAATTGAAAACATATCTGTAATAAGACAAAACGTATTTATCAAGAAAATAGTTTATTTTATTTTGCCATTCACAATGGTTAGTCAGCAAACGCTTTATCCAATATATTTTTTAAAGATTTGACAACAGATGCTGTAAGTTTCACATTATAATCCATCTTCTTCGAGCTTATTACTGTAGCGTTGTACTACTTATTTTATCAGGAACATTATTCTCAATAAATGAAAAACATTTTTTCGATTTTCCTTAGAACAACTGATGTTGGATTTGGTAACATTGACGACAAACACGTCCAATATAAAACAAACTGCGAGCCAAGTCCATTCTGAGTCGCACATACCTTTTCAATTTTATATGTATGTAAGTATGTATATCTGTATGTAAGTATGCAAATATGGATGTATGTATCATTTGTTTACTACATTTAAAGAAAGAAAGCACTTTCTGTATACAACTCCAAGAGACCAAGTCAAAAAACCTTTTTCAAAATCGATCTGCAAAATCAGTCCATTCATATTATCCTCTTCTGTAAAGCATACAGTATCATATATCAGTCCCCCCCCCCCGATAATTACCTTTCATAAAGTCTATTTTACTTTAACGTATTAAGTTTGGCAAATAGTGTTTTTATTCTGCTAGCTATACCTGATGAGGTTATTTTGTAGGAAATATTTAGCAAAGTAATTTGTCTCCAATTTTTCAAATATTCCCTACATTTATTTCCTTTGGCAATAATGTGATAATTACCTCCTTCTGTGTTACAGAGAAAATCCCTATTTTGAATCCATGGTATACTGAATTTATCAAAAACTCTTATATCCTTCCAGAAGAATTTATAAAACTGAATAGTGAACCCATCACTTCCCGGACTTTTGCAATTACTCATGCTCTTTAGACATTTGGAAGCTTCCGAAGATTTATTTCCCTCTCTAACTGTTTGGATTCATCGTTGTCAATTTAGGAACCTCAAATTATCCCAGTATACCATCTAGTTTTATTTTACTTATATTATTATCTTGTTTACTAAATAATGTATGAAAGAACTGTTTCACCTCATTCAAAATTTTAAATTGATAAGTGATTATTTGCCTCGAAGCATTTATCACTTTTGTAATTGTTTTGTTCATATAATGTCTTTTTCCCAAGCTACAAAAATATTTTGTCCTTTTTCTCCTTCTTATATCCATTCACATTTTGATTGGACAATTACCCCCTTTCCTTTTCTTTTTCTTATTTCTTCTAGCCGAATTTTCAAATTATCAAGCAGTTCAGAACTCAAAAAATTAAAATTTGTTTTTAATCCATTTTCGAAATGTTAAATCTTGTTCACCAATTTTTTTCCCTTTTTTCTATAAAAAGAACGTTTCATTATTAGGGCTAGGATTTTCTAACAAATAATATCGAAGAATAGTTAATAATCCATATTATTATTATTATTATTATTAGTAGTAGTAGTACTAGTAGTAGTACACAGTAACTTTATTTCACCCTCTTTCTTCTTTACCTAGTAGGCACATTAATTACAAGACGAAGCAAGTAAATAAAAATTCATAATTAAGTTCAAAGTACGCGTCATGTTTGGAAAGTGAAACACGGTAATTATATATACATTCATTTCTTATTTGAACAAAATTGTATTGATATAGACACCAGTCACGGAATGCAAAAATATAGAAAGATCAATATATCATATATTTTGCAAGCTGAGAGGCATTTATCTTAAAGTTAAGGTGAATATTGCAAAACACAACTATACTTTACATATTAAATAATGTCTCTTTTGTGAAAGTCATATAGAATTGGGATACCACAATTTTTAAATGCCTGTCAATGTTTTACCCAGGACTGTGCCGGAATATTACAGTAAAGTCTCCAAAAGAGTGGAGGACCGAAACCATCATTTTCTGATCCCATATTACGATGCTCACAAAAACGAGGCTTGAACTCCTCTTTCCTCGAGTTTCCCTGAATAAATATGAACAAGCATGAAATATTACACCGTATCGTCACTTGACATAGGCATGGAGATGAGAGCATTCTCTTTAATAAATCTGTAACATCAAATTTCCAGAATTTGTCGAAATGTGCTGAAAATAACTTTCGGAATGTCAGTCGCATCCAAAGTCCCCTTTGGAGACAAATCCCATTGTCCCGCTAAAACTATTCTGACTTGTCAGCCGGCTAGCAACAGAGAGGGTGAACAGACCTTTTGCTGAAACGTCATTTTTGAAAAATAAAACCGCATGCGAAAAAAAAAACGAAATATATAAGGTCAATAACGTCAAACCGACGCTTCTAACTTACCGAGAGGTTCTCTAATTGGGTTAGGGGTTTTTTTTTGTTACTTTATCTTTGTTATTCGTGCTTTTCTAAATTCGTATGTGCCTTCGTTTACCTGCCGGACGCTTCATTGAGGTCGCACCCTCTCTGCTGCTGGAATTAACTCATTAATATATCAATAATGGAATCTTACACTAGTAGATTAGCTCGAGAAAGATTAGAAGCAATTAAAAAAATATCTCCCTTTTCGTGACGATCTTAAACAAAAATTGCAAGAACGTCAGGAAGCACAAGTTAAATATGCAGAAGAAAAAGAATAATTTTTCAAACCTGTTACAAAGGCTTCTGAGAAAGTTGCGGAAGTTGCTGAGAGTCTTCTTCCAGCGGTAAAACAAACTGCTAAGCAAACTGAAAATATAGCAAGAAGAACCAAGCAGACAAAAAAGATTTTAAGAGATCTTCCAGCTGGGATAGCTGCTGCTCAACTGGCTCAACCTCGGATCAACCAGAAATAATTGAAGGTGCTGTTGGCAAAGAACCAAAACCAAGAACAAAAAAATAAAAAGTTGAAATAATTGATAAATTTACTCAAGAGGGTATTCAAAATATAAGAGAAAGTAAAATAAAATATAAAAATTTCTGTGAATGGTTATGCAGAAGGAGAAAGATATTTAAGACCTGAATATGTTAAAGGTGTATTTTTAGAACAATGGCTCAATGGGTGTTTCGTGTACACGATGACGAAAATCATGCACGAGGTAATACATTTGATGAATATTTACAACAATCTGATGAATATATTGCTTCTAAAAAATATCAAAGAATTCAGAAAAAAGTTTTACCTTCTAAACCAAATATTCCTCAACAACAACAACAATTACAACCACAGCAATTGCAACAACAACGACAGCAACAACGACAACAACAATTGCAACAACAATAAATACAGCAATTACAACAAAAACAACAAAAACAAAAACTACCAAGTGAGCCTGAGGCTCAAATTCCTCAAACTTCTAGCGCTCAAATCGAAGCTGATCTTAAAGATAAATTTACAGCTAAAGGTTTAAGGACCATCATGAATTTAGGAATTCCTGAAATAGTAGATATTACTGCAAAATATGATGAAAGAGATAAATATTGAAAACCTAAATATAGATCTTTGACAAAAGATAATTGAATTAAAAATATATCTTTAATCAAATTTTGTTATACACCTGCAGATAATAAAGAATTTCAGCAAGAATTTCGTAATAATGTAATAAAAAGGGATCAAGAATTACAGCAAGTTGGGGTAGATATTCTTACTGTACTGTTTGGAAAACCTAAACCAAAAACCGGAAGTGGATTAGGAATTTGTCCTGACATTATTCTAGCTGATGTTGACCGAATAGAAACTCTGGTCAGTTAAAACGCAATAGAAATAATTTTCTCGAAATTATTAACGAAATATCTGATATGTGTCGAAGATTATTACAGGCGGTGTTATGGATCGTAATGTTTATCATTATCTTATTAATGAAATCGTCGATGATTATTACAGTGACTGACAAACAATTAATTAATCAGCAAGTAATTTAAAAATTATTTTACATCATGCTCAACGTGGGCCTGTAATAGTTAGGGTAGTAAACTCATGATTGCCAACGTACAAAGCGATTTACGGAGATGGACTTGGTGATGTTGTTCAAGGTTTATTTAAGAGAATAGCTCCAAAAGCAATGCCAATTGTAAAACAATTACGAATGAAAGCTACTGACGCTATTCGTGATAAAGGTATCAGTGCTGTTGGTAATGTTGCCGGTAAAACATTTTCAGCATTCAAAGAAAGAGTAGCTAGATTTTCGAAGAAAACCACAGCCAGTAAAATTACCCAGTACTGAAATTATGCCTGCAAATATCAGTAAAATAATAATTCAAGCTGCAAATAAAAAACTAACAGAGTTGGTTAATTTACACCAGTCAGAAAAAGACAAAAATATAACGGCAAGATTAATAGCAGGAAGTGGTCTTCGTGTTAGACGATAATAATTATAATAAAAATGTTCAAACGTATATCCGATCCAGCGTTTGGTATAGAATAGACGCACTAATTCTTAAAGATGAATCTGTACGCCATTATCAATATTATTCTTACGACACACAACAACCAATTCAGCATGGCCGAATTGAGCTGCAAGTTCAAAATACAAGCAGATATTTCTTACCAACTGAAGCGATTATTAAAGTAGAAGGAGGAATTATAAAAGTAGATGATACTGAATATGCAGTTGATGTTAGTTTTGGTTTTGGTAATAATGGTATTATGGCGTTGGTTGACTGCTCTACGTATATTTTCGACGGAAGAAATATTAAAACAATTCAAAAAGACGTTGATGTAGCTACAACAATATTGGGTTAGCAAGATATTCATGTAATTATTCAAAATCAGCTGGTCCGTCAATGATGTTTGCCAAATACACGTCTGAACACCCTGATAACATACAATATAATATAAGACGACCAAGAAACTTCGCCGTCAACAATAACGCAGATGTTTCGCCGGTGGTTCATGGTTCTAATCCAGAATTTAGCTTAGGATTTGCTGCACGTAGATCAATGTTAAGAGGTGGAAATAGAAGATTTTCATGTGCAATTCCACTCTCACATATCTTTGGATTTTGTAGAAATGTAAGAAAAGTAGAAATGTAAGAAAAGTTATTTTTGGGGTGAAACATACAATTGTACTTGTGAGAAAAGCTACTGATGATGATGCACTATGGCATCCTATCGGTGATGCTGGTAAAGTACTAATAACAAAACATTCGTTGTGGATGCAAGTAATGACCCCATCGCTTGCTGAAGAAGACAAATTAATTACTTTTATGAATTTATTGTTATCATGGTTGAAAATGACAACAGATAGCGTTCAAAGTAATGTTAAGGGTTTGTTTACATGGCATATAGCATCACATCAAGGCGTTTCTGCACCAAGACATATATTTATTGCTTTACAAGGTGCTGCACGAGTAAACTCACAAACACATAGCCATATGATATTTAATACATTTAATGTTAGTGAAGTTTCTTTAAGGATAAACGGACATCAAAAACCATCTGAAGATATATTGTTAAATTTTGATCATGTAGCTTGTGCATATAATCATTCAGTGACGTTTATGGGACGTGATCAAAATAAAGATATTGGTTTGCAAATATCATAGTTAGATTTTACGAATCTGTATCCAATCTATTACTTTTCACTGGAACATATAGAATTTTTTAACAATCTGTCGCTGATATTCAATTTAAAGCTAGTGTAAACCATGGTGGTGTTAATTACAGGCAATTGCAGTTATACTCAGTGATAAAGCAATGGTACTTGAGATTGTTGGTGGACGAATGAGAGTAATTGACATTCCAGTAGAAAACTTGTAATTAAATCGCTTACGATATTTATAATGTCATATCATCATGTTAGCGTTACTCTGACTCCTGGTCGGATTAAAAAGCTTCAATCAAATTAAAAAAGAACTGTGGAATAAAAATATCACTCAAAAAGATCAGATCACAGGTGGTCACAATAAACTATCAATGTCAGAACGTCAACTCAGTCATTTCAATAGCGATTAACAAACAAAAACAGACGTGAAACTCAATCTTTCTGCTGGTGCTGTTGAAGACTCGATTAAAACAGGCGGTACATTTACACATCTTGCAGCTATACCAGCGTTAATAGCCGCTGCAGCCGGAGTTGATGCAAAAGCAGCTGCCCTTAGTGCTGTTGGAACTGCTGATAAGATGGCATTAAAGAAAGAAACAGGACAAGGATTTTAGAAAAGGGAAGGGGTCTAAGATTACCAGAAACCCCTTATTGATACGGAAAAGGTCTGAGACTTCAAGGAACAGTTCGTTATTTAGTCCGATGTCAAATTTTGATTTACTTGATGCTGCTAAAAAATTAAATAACAAAACTTTTATAAGTGTTTTCATGCGTGATCAATTACGAAAACAACCAAACAATATTGAAACAGGTATATACGAAGAAAAAAGCTAACAGATTAGCGACGTGAAAAAATAAACAAATGTGCTGTATCAGTCAAGTATCAATGAGCTATAATAAGCGATGTTGCTGAATTAGGAAGAAAGTTAAAATTCCGTATAACAGTAAGAACGCTAACTGGTGAGATTTTATATGAATCAAAGCATAAATCGAAAGGAGCTTTGATTAAAATTATGGATGCGCATCCGTAGACTAATGCAGTAACAACATTTCCACGAAATCGAATTGTCAAATTTTACCATGGAGATATATTCGATTTTATTACCAAAATAAGTAAGAATGATTCTGCATCAGTATAGTTATTTCAAAGTTCAGATAATGGAAACTATGATCAGTTTGTAAGGCCTAATGCACATGTTTATCGTACATAATCTCTCCATGAAAACAAGAAGAATATTGCGTTGAAATATACCCATGACGATGCTGAACAATTACTGAGTAATTATTTTACCGTTCCGTCAGTTGCTGCTCATTTAGTAGAGAGACAAATTCGTGGAAACCATCACCATTGGATTTTCTTGAAGAAATACGACGCAGTTGTGTCAAATACGGACACGGTGGATTATGAAGTACTAAATACGATTATAGGAATGTTATTTCGGTTGATATGGTTGCATGTTATCCAGGATGTTTTCATGGTACGGGAGAGTATCCTAGGTATTTTGAGCGATTTGGACATTCAACACACGAGATGATCAGAGTATCGATAAATAGACCATTACCAGATTTTGATTTGACTGGATTCGCTTGTATCGAGTTATTTAAGTTTGCCGAAGTGTGCCGGAGATCTTCATCCGGTTTGTTATGTCTGGTTTGGGAAACATTTTTCAGAAAAAATGTGGACTCCAACAGTATTATTACGATATATCCTCGATGTAAAAGATAATATTATTGTTAACAGTAAGTGAAGCAATTTGATCGTATCGTCCACAGAAAGAAGTTTGGTTACCACAGCAAAATAAATATTCTGATGATGAAAATCCTGATATGACTGTTTTTGAGAATAAAATAGCAAAATATCTTGACAGAAAAATAATCGGTAAATTCGCCCAAGGATGATCATTTGATCATAAACGACATTGTACAATATTGATTATAGATGATGCTGAACTCGATTTTATAATTACTGAAACAACGAATAGAAACACATTTATAAATCAAAGTAATATTAATGTATCAGACGAACTAAATTAGGTACAATTGTGAGTTATATTGATGGTGAGTCGCCGTAGTTTACTTATTTAAGATCTTCAATGCTTGCGTACGTTTCGATAAATCTATTATTATTATCGATGATAACATGAATTTCTGAGCTTGCCGTCCAAGTCGCTACGGATTCGTTTTATATCAATGAAAAAATGCAGGATTGCTAGAACAACTACATATCGCCACTTACTTATGCATCATGGGGTGAACGGAGAATAAAACAAGAAAGTATACTTAATTATTGTGAATCCGCCGACGTTGAAATCAAAAATAGTTATTACCCAAAAAATCCAATATCAAAACTGTTGTTTGCACCATCTGTATATGATCCTGTAGTAGACATAAAACAGTTTATCTCAATGGACCAGGAAGTTCTGGTTAAACAACTCGTATGATTACATTATTCTTGAGCAGTTTTTCAGAAATAGTTGTATTGGGATGAAATATGTACTGTTTCATTAGAAATTTTAAAAATATTTCTTGGTTGATTATTGACAAAAAATACTGCTGTAATTATGTGCGGCGATCATGGTCAACGAACACCTTTTGTTGCATTGTCTCCACATAAACGGCTGAAAAACCTTGTGGATTATTATGAAAAAATAACTGATGATGATAGCAAGTATGATCCAGAATTAAGAGAGGTTACAACCGAATAAAATTCAATGTAAAATAATGCGTGAAATAACTTCAGAACCTCTTATTAACAATTTTTAGAATTTATGGAGACTAAATTTGATAGTGGAAAGTAGAAAGATAGTTCGTGATACACTTCAACAACAATTATTTATGTTACATGAAGAAATGTTTTCAAATCTACCCGTACCATTTTGTTATCGACCAGCAGATACGCGACAACAGAATATCGACAATGATATACCAGGATCGTCAAATAAAACAAAATCTAGTAGTAAATGATATTGTTTTAGTTCCTGTTAGTGTTGTTGAGTGCGCGTTAGCTATGGACAAAACTACATGGACGCTAGGATACGCAATGACCATTCATCACAAGGATTAACCATCTCTGATACAAATGTTTGGATCGTAGATGATCCTATCGAATGGTCAAATTTAGTTTATCTCGCAGTGTCTTGAGTCAGAAGAATATTTCAGCTGCGGATGGTTAGTATAGACTTCACAGAAAATGATGGTAATAGCGATGTTATTGATAGTGATATAGTAAGAAAAAAATTAGTTAGTTATAAACAGAGTGACAAACAAGCGCGACTTTGATCTCGATGCTGAATTTATAATGACATTGAAACAATGACAGAATCATTCTGTAATCTGTAACACAGTAATGTTGTGGCAGTATTCAAATAATAATCCAAGACAAATTACCGTAGATTGAAGTAATAGTCGTTTTCGTCATACTCGCTAAAATGTGATGCTGACCCGTCTTGAGTGTAATCGACGTCGAGGTGCTAGATTACAAAAATGAATGCTGTGATAATTGTGAGTCTTCAGGAATTACTTGTAATTGTGCTTTTTTTTTTAAATCGCATCGATGGGTTTCATAGAAGTTGCACGAGTAATTTCATTATTTAATGCAGCTATCACACTTGGTAATCTTGCAACCCATTCGCGAGATCTCATATCTTTCTGAATTATTTCCTTTGCATATTGATATCCAAATAACCGCTCAGCAGGTGTTCGATTAAATCGTTCAACAATTGCATGATCAAGATGAATTGCGATATGTCCTCGTCTAATTTTGACATTATGTATTTTCATCGGAGATGATACCGCACCAAGAAATTCATTACCAGGATCAACCTGTAGTAACTGTGGCCATCGTAAGGGTCCTCGTTGATAAATTCGTTCAAAAACAGAAGAAACTCCAGTTGCTGTTTTAGTTGATAACGGATCTGCTTCCTTATATCTACTTGCAGCTTCGACGACAGTCAACGCGTATTGGTATGGACGTGATTGACGTCTACCAATTTAATAGTATCGTGTATAAAAATAAAATATTTGCTTTATGAACTTCATTAGGAGTGCTGACATCAAAATGTGCATGTAGAATTCTCTTAGGTGGTGGTAGATACTTTTGCTATATTGCCTGTCGTGCTTACCTATTTGCAGCAAAAGAAAGTGTAACATTTGCTGCAACAGCGAGTTTACTAATCGATGGTCTACCCGTCCAGTATCCTCTTTTGCTATAATAAATCGATTCCATTATTGTATAATAATCGGTTGATTAATTACAGGCTCCTAATACTAATTTATGTTTCATTGCAGATCTTGCCAACCAATGAGCTAATGATTCTCTGAAAGATTTATTTTTTTATGGAATTTAACTAAATCAACTTCACATATGCGATATGTCGTTGTTGCGGATCTGGATTTAAATAAGCTACACCATGAACGTGACATGCCTGATCAATTGCATTTATTAGATACTCTCCAGGTCTTGGTTGATCTCGCTCGTCAAGTCGGATATCAGGTCGAGTATCAGGACGACATTATTTATATCCTGGAAGATGTTTTTCTCCTGGGTATTGAGCCCATGGAGTTCCTGGTAATTTTCCTAATGATGTAGTGATACCACTACCTCTTTTCATACGAGACGAAATAAATTTATATTTATTTATATTTATATTTATTTATTTATTTATATTTATTTGTACCACATTTTACACATCTACTTGAAACTGCACGCTTTTTATTTTTAGTTATTATTGTTGTTAATTCACTTATGGAAGTGGATACTCTGCATCGGAAATAATATAAATCCATATTATTTATTATATTTTTATAACATGGATGTCATTGATTTCTAAGCGAAACGAAAGCAAGAGTCAGTAAAACATCACCTAGCGTGACCAAATTCTTTCAGATCAATTTTCATAGGTTCATCCGGGTCTTGTAAAATGCAATTATTACTTAATCTGAGAATGAGATGGCTCAGATTGGTTAAGTTGTATTTAGTAGGTCCGTCAGTTGATGATCAGAGATGACATGATGTACCTAAAGATTTTAATGAAAATGCAAAATTGTTGGACGAGGACGGCAGTGATATTATTAATTTTATCACCGATATTGATGAAACCCCATCTGTAGATGACCTCGATGGATTTACTAATAATCTCGTGGTATACGATTATGTAATGCTGGACAAACAATCAAATCCAGCTAGAATAATTTCTCGAGGCAGATATGAAAATACAGATGTGATTTATGTTACTCAGCGATATACAAAAATACATAAAGTGATCAGAGATAATTGTAAACTTTTAATTGTGTTTAAAAGAGTTGATACACATACTCTGCGAAACATTCATCAGGCTTGGTGTTCAGGAGATATGGACATGATTAAGTTCAGAAACTACATTTTATAAGCACAATCTGCTCCACACGGGTTTAGAACAATACATTTACATGATCCTCGATCACGATATCATATAGGTATCGATGCAATCTTTGATTGAGAGATTGATATAATAATGATTTAAGTACTCACACATTTATAGCAGCAGAGAGAGTGCGACCACAAATGAGTGTCACGGTGGTTAAACACATTTTTGAAAAAACACGAACCACAAAAGATAAAGTAACCCAATTAGATAAACTCTCGGTAAGTTAGAGGCTTCGGTTTGATGTTGTTGATCTTATTTTTTTCGTTTTTGTAGGAAGCTTTATTTTTCAAAAATGGACCTTCCAGCAAGTGATCTGTTCACAAATCGATGCTGCTTCATATTGTACTATGGGCCTAATTGGCAAGAGTTTAAGTAAATTTAATATGTGGTGTGTTTGATTCCGATAATATGGGATTGGCAACAAGCAAATACGTTCCGATTCTATATTGAAACCGTTGTTTGATTATGGCTCTGACAAAATCATAGGCGTGGCAAATACGTTCACAGTTTGGGTGGATATATTGCCACCGGTCATACTCGTCCGTGTCTCCTGAAATCGACCCTTGCTCTGTAAATTTTCATTTTAAACAGAAACGTGTCAATACCAACAGAGAGAGGGTGAACGTGTTCAGCGTGCTTCCTTGATTTTGTTTTGCTCAGTTTCCTGTGTGTAGATACGATTCTCTGTCATCCTTTTTCACAGATAGACAGACATATCTACAATACTTACCTTACAACAAACAGTCATATCTATAAATACATGTATTTGACATGGACATTTCTCAAATAGGATACAAGTAGACAAATAAATACAAAATAATTCCGGATGCTTGATTCAAGTTTACAGTTATATTACAAAGTATATATTCAATGTCGATTAATATATTTCTTTGCTGTCTTATTCACTGATTTATCCTTAACAGTATCGTTTGACTGTTATTGGTGATGACGACGAAGACGACGATAATATAATATAATATAATATACTAATACTAATAATAATAATAATAATAATAATAATAAATATAAACTGATTGAATTATAATTTACGTTACTATTGGGCTTTTGCTCTTCTGCATGCGGCACGTGGATATGGCGTCCACTATTTTCAAGTTCCATCGCAGAGATGCAAGTTGTACCTAATAGGCTGTACGGCCCTATACCGCACATGGCCATGGACCATCTCCTCGTATTCCCCGTACGGCCCTCCATCTCACATGGCTATGGACCATCTTGTCGTACTCCTCGTACGGCCCTCCACCACACATGACCATGGACCATCTCGCCGTAATCCCCGTACGGCCCTCCACCACACATGGCTATGGATTATCTCGACGTATTCCCCGTACGGCCCTATACCACACATGGCCATGGATTATCTCGACGTATTCCCCGTACCGACCTCCACCACACATGGCCATGGACCATCTCAACGTATTCGGAAAACTATGTGAGAAGGACTGAGTGGTAAGGAAGCGATAGTTTTATTATCACACGCCGTCTTTTTTTTTTTTTAAATCTTTTTTTTTGCTTTTTCGTTTATCGCATGTTTAAACGCCTGCCCATCTCTCAAAGTAATCAAGGCGTTAGACAATAACCCACAACAAGATGTAATAAGATACGAAAGTTGAATTCTGTATACTTTGAAAAAAAACAAATTTAACTTTGTATAAAATACATACATACAAGCGACATATTCTTTTATTGTCTAAATAACAGTCATTGACAAATAATAAATAAATAAATAAATATTTTACAGGAGAACTGAGTTTTATGACAATAGTTTATTGGTAATGTAGGTCGTACACTCCTAATACAAAAATTACATAGTAATATCGAAGTGACGCAGGATGCCAGATTACAATAAAAAAAATTAACACAGTTAGATTAAGAAAAGAGGGAAAAAAAGAGAAAAAAACACCAAACAATCCAGTACCCGCATTAACAATATGTAGGAAGATTAAAGGGAAATATCATTACATTGCTGAAGTATGGCACATAAGTAGAACAATAATATAGCTGCATCAGCATTTGAGAAGCTGAGATACATTGACAGGGTTCGCAAACTTCGTTAAAGAATATAATATTTCTTTGCATGTATGTCTTTTGCTAACTCTAGCTAGCATTGTTCTGAAAGCTGCATAAATTGGGTTTCGTGGTATTCATCTTCTAGTCGGCTTTTATCGCAATATACTTTGATTAGAAGGAATGTCCTTATGCTGTTCTTCTTCTATAGCAAAATTATGATCTGAACATCGAAGTCTGGCTAATGCATTTGTATACAATAATGAATGGAAAAAGTATTTATTATATTGATACGTTTTATGTGATTTATTTTCAGCTGAATTACAATGCTGAGTTAAACTTATTTAAGAAGAATGAAACTGAGCAAGAAAAATATTCATCTCCTATACACTATTCATACCAAACATAACCAAGCTTATATCCGAATAGTATGTCTTTAACTGTCAAAACCCATGTGACTTTATCCGATTCATCCATTTATTTCAACGTAATATAACATCGCATTTGATATCGGCTATCACACACCATGATCAACCTAATCCAATACATAATTGTTTTAAAATGATAATTAAAGCATAGACGTAATCTTCCACATTCTCCTCGTGGTAAAAGGGAGTATTAATGATTCGGAAAGTTTCAAAATCTAGAATAGAACGAATCATGTACCTTTTCAGTTGTATGTGAATATGTATACCCCCAAATCAGGCGTTATGATAGCATCAAATAGTTTGACAACTTTTGTCACGGAAATATGACCTAATATATTTTGACCTAATATATTTTAAATAATACTCAATGTCTGCAGGTACTTAATAGCTTGAAATTACGAGTTCTTGCCTTGCTTTTGTCCAAATAAGTTTAGGAGCGAAAGATAATCGCAGGTAGGTATTTATGTATCGTGTTCAGTGCGTGCTCATCCTTAAAACACAGTCACCATCAGTAACCGGGGACCTTTGTCAGTAGACATTTGTTCACAGTTTGTGACATGGTCTGTAGAGCTCCACAGCAACATGTACTATACCATTTTCAGTTTGGATTTGTTTACCCAATACTACTGGTGAAAGATTCCGTATACTGCCATTTCATTTGTACCCATGAACGTAGATGTTGTAAACCGAGTCTAGAACTTGAAGCAAGTCTCTACTGATACCTTTGTTGACCAGGCAAGTCAGGAATTTTAAATTGTCAGTAGGGAATAGGCAACAAATATATAATAAAACCACCTCCATTTTTACGCAGATATTTCTGAGCCATTGCTTGAAGCGACAACATTTTATCTATCCTTGGGAGTAGCCTTTGCAAAACTGAGTTTTTTGTAACCTATGTTAAAGAAATATATGCTAAACTAATTGGTATATTTTCTGCTTAAGCACAACCTTTGCATTCGCTGACCACACACACACACACACACACACACACACACACACACACACATATATATATATATATATATATATATATATATATATATATATATATATATATATATATATATATATATAATATGATTAAATGATCATGGTTGGGTCTTTATCGATGTGTAAATGTTAGCTACTCACTCACTGTTTTTTTTCTTCGCATACATATAGGACCACAGACTGTGATATGTACGTGGAATATGAGGAGTGTGTACTGCAAAGTTAAGCTGAATTTCTTCAGAATGTTCATGATGGCCGTTTAACCGCAAAGGAAACTTCAGTCACTCATATGGTGTCACATATAATTTTACTGTACTCTTGACATTCATTTCGATTTACATTTTGAAACGCTACAAACACATATATTGGTACAGTAAGATCAAGTTGGGTATTTATTTGCCAAGTAAATTGTCCCGCAATACCAGATGGTGGGTGTGCGTATGTGGTATGCGCGAGAAACGACAGCGTTAACGTCGTTTCCGACTTGATACACGATAACAAACCCGATTCTGTAAAACGTGGATGGGAATAACACAGACATCCATAATGTTAACGTTTCTAATACAACATTACCGTCAGCACCTCCTGTACGTCAAGTTGCATCGCTTGCGTTATTCTTACGAAACAAGGTGTTTGTGTATCTAGCTCCGAGCAAAAAACCTTGCGAAATACGCGTACTATGAAACAACACCATGATACCATTGTTGACAAATCACATTTAGCCATTCGCATGGTCAGCTCGCACAAGTTTTCGCTCATCTTCCAAGAATGCCTCACATGGAAGGGAAAAACTTAGATGTGTCCTGCATTTGCAGTTCTGTTTTAGGTTGAGTAGAATCTCTGACCGGGCATGAGTAATAGTGAAAATCTCGTTTACTTCGATCCCCTAACACAGCTGCATTCATGTCAAATGCAGGATCAGATATATATTCGAATTGACCCATTATGGTACTTTAGTTTCCGCTTACACATTATTGATGTGTAGAATACCTTTGCTTGACGACTTTGGTAGCTTTACCACTCATGTCCTCAACCGTAATCCGTTTCCCATTGCCGTATTTGCAGTCACTGAATCTGACAATCGTTGTTGAGAGGCAACATTAATCAGTTTACTAACCGCAGCCAGTGTTGTTTCTGTCGATGCTAGTGTAACTGGAGCCTTTGGTGCTTGATTCACTAATAATTATATTCAATCTCGAAATGATTGAATCGCTCGTGATCCCAGTTTCATTAATCTGATCCACAGCAACTCTTTTTTATACTAGCAAAGCTGCGTCTGTAAACAATCCACTAAAAACATCATCATGGCCAGTTCCATAATATGCCACGCAAATGGAATTTCTCGAGCTAACAACGCGATAAGGTCTCACTCGTCCACGTACGAATATCCAATTATTTAATGTCAGTTCGATCTCTAATGCACAATTGTATCAATGTTCCACCTCAAAGATCGATGACGTGTTCGACCTGGTCCACAAGGCTAAAACGAACATGTGTCGGCCGATTATTATGATATGGTAGATAAGTAGGTACCGCAGTCGTAATTGAAATCAGATCACATGGTTGCTGAAAACCTGAACAGTATATAACACTGAACTGCTTCGTCGGTCGTTTCAGACCCGCATTTATACCTCAAACTGACAGAGTCACAAGATAAATTGATCTGCATAATTAAGATGATTTTTACAATGTCAGGCACGATATAGGTAACACTCGTTTATCATCTGAAATATCGTCATTCCCACCTAATATTTACCTTACTGGTGACCACGCAATATCAATGGCGCATGTTTAAGATTGTATTGCGTCAACAGAACTGATGCTGTGCTTATTGGCAAGTATGTATATTTTAGAATATTGACGGTAACCAATGAGGGGTTTCATCAAAATTCATCATCGATCGATTCTATGTTGTATGCTCAGCAGGAAGTTCAATATTATTCAGGTACAACCAATAGTATCTGTTGGAAACATAAATGATTCGTTTGCGGGTAGACCACCAAACGGATTTTAGACCAACAGTAATGTACTCACAGTGCGGCGATGCAAGCGTGATCTAAAGGGTGCGTGATTCACCGGCGTGAACAGGTGCAGAAAAAGTCACACTGAATTCTGCCTTCGTTGATGAGATTGTCGTCACGAGGTAACGCTCTAGATTGCATTTACAAAAACCTGTTGCATTGCAGTATATATTTCTTGTAGCAAACGCACCATCTCAATTGCTTCAGAACTCATCATCGGTATCGTAGTAATTAATAGACGTCATTGATATTTTTAATAAGTTAATGCATCAGCGGTCGATATGTTTCTCTATCCATGACGTCATTAATGACCAGTCGCTGGCCAATTGATGTAGATTCATTAATGACTTTGGGTGCGTTATTGCCTATTTATCCACGAGTGTTTTCTAATCCGTCTGCGAGATCATTAGGGTCACATAATCCAGATAGACATTTTAATTGTAGTACGTATTCTTTCTCGTTTAAGACTGATTGCTTCTAGTTTGTGAAATCCTCGTCTGTCCATGTCATTACGTCTTTTTGTGTGTAAAGGCGTCTCTTTGGGTGGTTTCTTAGCGGGTGACCTTCTTTTGAGTGGTTCCATAACAGGTGTAGCTGCTTTTTATAGGCTTTTGAACATTGATTTCTTTCAGATCCGCCATAAAAGTTTGGCGAAAATAATCTATATAATTTTTAGCCTCTGATGCACCTATTGCTCGATCGGCGTGGCAAATGTTTTTAACATTCAGGCCACAGAAGATCTCTACTGCTTAATCTGCTTTGTCCAATCCACTCATTGTATGCCCATTCAGGGGAGTCTCGTTCAATGTTATCACCATTCATATTTGCTGGTTGTTTATTATCCAGCATATACTCTGTTAGTTAATTTTCAATAGCTACTATAGAGGCGAGTCGTATTGGATCGTCATGGTTTTGCTATTGTGCTGTTTCTTTAAATTTTTTATCGTTTGGTTCTTTTAACACCGATTTATATTCGGGTAGGTTTTCATTTGGAAGATGCATACGTGCCTCCCTTAAACGAACGACTTATGACAACGTTGTGTGAACAGTGGGCAATTTAGAACAGCGCCAATTACCGTATATACTTGTTATAAAATTCCGCTCCTTTATATTCTATGCAAGTGACATTGAAATGCATTCTAGTTCATTTTCACTACAAACCCAAATTTTATAATATGTGACCTTTATTCTGTACCAGTTAAAATGGGCCCAAAACTTGCAAACATTTGACACGGAATTATGAGAAATATATATATCCCTGGTCGGTGATCACTCTCTTAACGAATAATGCTGCTTTAACAAAATTCAGCACAGAGACATGATTTGTGTAGACATGTGTATTCATTTGCACAAATCATAACAAAAACATATTCATATCGCAGTGAGTTAGATCAGCAACTTGTTCAACAACGAGATACCGCGTTAAAAAGCTCGAAAAGTGAGCCAATAACTCACGGAATCTGTACGACAAAATGAGAAAGAATCAATTTCGGCCAAAAACTCCACCTTAAACGTTCAAGGAAAATGATGCAACGAATTCACATCAGAATGACGACGAAGCAGGTATTTATAACATTGATGCATATTCGGATAACATGAACGAAGTAAAGAATGAATCAAGCGTTGTGAACGGCAGTATAACAAGTTAAACAAACATATATAACCTCAAGCAGTATCTCGACAAAACAGGATGTAAAATGCACCGAAGCTGAATCTGATAATGAACATGAGTGTAGCTCTGGCTATAAATCAAAATGCAAGTCAAAAACTTAAATATACGGCAAGGTCTAACAAGTATATGTCTTGGTAAAATGATACTTGTGATGGTATTAGCATAGGGACAAAGTAAAATTCTGGCTCTGTACCCAATGTAGAAAAATATTCAAATATCTTAGAACGGTCCAGGCTTCGATAAATGTATACTTGTATGACGGCCAATTTAAACTAAATACAAAGTCTGCCAAAGAAAATAGAATTAATAATTTGTAAACATAAACGACCAATTATCAATCCCGACAAAATGCATGTTTGTGTATGACGAATCAACCTCAATGCAATTTGAAGAAATCAGACAGCAGACATTAGATGCTAAACTTGAAATAGATAAGAAAACATCTGTATTAATGAAACAATTAAAATGTAATCGAACTATAAAGCTAATACCCAGAGTAGGATAAAAAAAAGACGGCCACAGGTCAGACAGACGGGTAAACCAATACTCACTATACTAAGTTACGAACAACCTGAGACAAATCAAATACAACTTAGTCATGCTCCTCCCCCACCAACAAATACCCTGATTACAGGATCATCTCGTCTGAAAGGAATCAACACCAGAAGACATTCACATGATGTACATTTGAAATCATACCCTGGTGCCACCAATGAAGTCTCAAACAGAACTGAACAAAATTGACACCAGTAAATACCATAGTTATTGTCCAAGTCGGATAAAATGACCCTGAAAGAAGTCAAGAACTGAACCAGTTGGATATAAATTACGACAGACCCTTATCAACCCGTCGCTCGTCCAGATAGATAAGGTCTTTTTATCTTGTCTACATCCTGGAGGAGACGTGGACATGCCGCAGTACGATGAACTATTAATAAATATTGGCATGCCGTTCAACCTAGCACACGTGTCAAACCACGACATTTTTGGATAACGTCGGCCCGGTCATTTACCATTATACCTTCCTTCACCCTGACCTGATTCATGTGAAAGACGCGCACAACAAACCTGTTGAACAATATGCACAGTGATAATCCAGTACTGAAATTAAAGTCTACCAACTTGAGTAAAGGCTACGCAATTAAGGAATACCAACATAGGCAACAGAAATGCCCCTCAGATACAATGCAAGCTCATTATGGGTGGGAAAAGAACCAAAGTGCACAGAATAAATGGGATGGCTATGGAGGCAGACTCGATAGCAATATAAAGCTCTAGAAAAGAGACACATCGATAAAACAATAGTACGTACATGACGGACGTGCCGTACCTTCCTATAAATATAAATATTAGGTACTCCTGTTTGGGTACAATGATGATAATATATGTACCTCAGTCTACAATAGATATCATGTTCTTAAAGATAGTTTTCTGATTTCTTACTGTCCAAGTATTCATTCTTATTGGACATGCCATGTGATGAAGCAATTGGCAACCAAGGCAGCTCATAAGAGCGCACTCTAATGGTTGATGTATACGTTTTGAAACAGCATTTTGGTTTTTGTGCCTTTTGCGTGCTATTTCATTTTCATTTTCATCATTTATATTTTTCTTTTTTCATTTTGCAAATTGTATTTTGTCAGTTGCAGAATATTTAGTCTGTACCTGAGTTTTTGATTTGCCACTTCTGCAAATTTTCAAATTTCAATTTCATGTTCATCTTTTCATTTTTGTTATTTTGTAATTTTTGTAGCTTGGACAGTTGCAGAAATCTGCACCTGACCTTTTTATTTTGCCATTTCAAGAAAGTTTAGTGGTGAGAGATCCATTGAGTTAAGTTCACTTCAACTTATCAGTGAGCTCTATTCGCATACATTCGGTGCATAGGATTATCTCCATATCAAGTAGTATGGATAGCATACCAAAACAAATCATGTACAATGGAGCTAAATTAGAGGAATATTTTGCATTAAGGGTAGAAAAAGGGAAACGAAGATAATATTTAATTGCAGACCACCATAAAGGTTGTCAACTTCTGGACTTCGGGACAGCGAATGACTGCCACCGACAGTCAGAGATTCTAACTGCCCTAAAACTGAGGGAAATAGCAATACACAAGATTGAATGGATACAAAATGGTGCGAAGAAACATGTTTGTGATCTGCTCAAACGATTTTGGCTCTGCCGTGGTAGCTTTTGATGAGCTAGAAGTCAAATGACTAAAAGCTACGGTATCAAACGCACCTTCAATAATACGAGAGGTTGAACCAAAACCCCGTTAAATATTCATCTCAGGGCTCCCTCTAGAAGTTGACAATGAAATGTTAGTAAAGAAACTTCAACACAATTAAAAGTACCAGATAAAGCCGAAAAAATGGCCGTGGTTTGGGGCCATCCAACCCTCAAAACAGGCGTGAGAATACAATAGCCAAAGACGATTGGTGAAGATACCCACATTCCTCTATGTGCTAGGTTTCTTATTGAAATCCTGGTACAGAGGATGTGAGCTAGAAAGGGCATGCCCTAGATGTAAACAAAAACAGGTCATGCACCAAGGGACTGTAAGGAACCTTACGTACCAGGCACATATGCTGCAGCAGCAGCACTAGCAGTAGGACCCACACAAATGGAAATCGCATCGGCACGTATTCAATAAGATACCCCAAATGAGGCTATAAATGTTCAAGAAGCCAAATTGATGCAAAGAATGACCAGGAAACCAATGACCAAAACTATGTCCATGATGGGACCTACCAAATAACCACAATTACAAATTTTGACACAACAGACGCAAACAGCGTCCAAGCCCAAAAGTGACACAACGGGAGCTCTGGGGATGAAAGACCTCGAATGGGAGGACTTTGCCACCCCCAGAAAAACTTTAAAGTCTGTGTCCTTTGAAATAGAAGGGGACATTTTAAAAACAAATCTTACTACCTCCTCCATGTGGAGGAGGATGAAGAAACTTTAGGACACCAAACAGAAGATGGGCCGGTCGACCTGATAGGGCTGAAACCCTCACATCGTCACACACACCCCAACTGAAAAGAAAACTGACAAATTCATCCCAGAGACCCTCCCTAGAAGAGGAAATGAGTGGGGATGAGCTTGTCATAAACAAAACCCAACAAACCATCACTCCGCCGGTTAGGACAATGATCATGACTAGACAAAACAAAAACAATAAGCAAGCAAATGACACGGACAAAGACAATGACAAGATCAATGATTTCTTAAAAGACGATTTGGAATTGAGCGCGGACGAAACAGAAATGAAATTGATTCCAGCTCAATAACTGAAGAAATAACAAAGGGGGAAAATCAGAGATTTAAAGATCTGGAAATAGACCAGAGCTTTCCAAACATATAAGAATAATTTGATTCTAGACAACCTATATATATATATATATATATATATATATATATATATATATATATATATATATATATATATATATATATATATTCATATTCTAACACAATTTTGAATAGGAAAATTTTATTAAGTGTTGCGGCACCTGGTAAATTTAGCAGAAATGGAGGGACTATACTTCCAATTTGGGATAAACAAAGAAAAAGTAGACATACTAACCAAGAAACGAACTTTGACGTGATTTTGCTACAGGAAACTCATAATGGGATTATACCGTAATTAAAATACCTTTTTGAAGTCCAACTAAATTCAGTAGTTATTTCTAGTGATTACAATAATGAAGACACCTAGAGGAGGAGTGGCCATAATAGTAAAATATAAACAGGGCTTTAATGGATCTAGAAGAATTTTTAAGTGACGCTTATTACATATCGAGATGCATCATTGGCATATAATCAACGTATACTTTCCAGCTAACAGATGTAAAAAAACAAGCTTTTATTGAAAACTTATTCAACTATTTGTTAAATATTCCAACGGAAAATTTGATTTTAGGGGGGATGTTTTAACTGGGTAGGTGACGAAATTGATAGGACCACTGACTTAACAGTGAATGATAAACGTGTTAAATCTGAAATGTTAAACCTATTTAACAAACACAATTTATATGATATATATTGGAAATTAAATCTAGTTCGACGCGAACACATGAATACAAGCATGGACAGGGAAGCAGGATAGATAGATTTTACGGAACAAATTTCAATCCATTGATATATATAAAAAAAACTGTAATATCTGATTTTAAAGTATCTGATCACAAAATGGTTTGAATTGAATTAAAAATTAGGAATAGGTGTAAGTGGGGTCCTGGACAGTCGAAATTAAACAACAGAATTTTAAACGATGCGGAGTTTGTGGATATAATAGAAAATGTAATTTAAGTTTTTAAAAACGATGGAACTGTGGACATAATAAAACAGTGGGATATTTTAAAAAACACAATAAAAAAAGAAAGCAATACAGTATTCTAATACAAGGGCAGTAAAAATAATGAAAGATAAAAACCAACTAAAAATAACCTTACGTATAACACCAAATTGCGAACGATAGGAAAATAATTGCACAAAAAACAAATGACATCGAAGAAGAAGAAACTCAAGAATAAATAATAAGGGCAGGGAAATTTACCGAAATATATATATATATATATATATATATATATATATATATATATATATATATATATATATATATATATATATATATATATATAAAAGCCCATAGCTTATACAAACGGGAAGAATTAAGGAGAGAAGGGGACAAATATTAGAAAAAAATTAGAGTTGGAAATTTAACATATACAGGAAAATCCCATATCCTAAATAGTATCTACTTATTTTATAAAAATCTATATACAACACAATAAAATGATCCTGACACAATCGACAACTACCTAAATGAAGTCGAATGTGAGATGATATCAACAGAACATAAGAACATATGTGATGATGTCATCTTCGATGAAGAAATATCAAAAAATATTGCTGCACTTACAAAGAAGAAATCACCAGGGAAGGATGGTCTCACCACGGAATTCTATCAAACATTCCACGGTGAGCTAACGTCGATCCTAAATGCTCTGTACAATAATATTTTCTTAAGCAAAAAGAAACAATGTCAAAATCGGTGCGGGAGGGAATCATAACAATTATTTATAAGGGGAAGAGTGATAGAGAGGGTATTAAAAACTGGAGGCCAATTTCGCTTTTAAACACAGATTACAAATTATTAAGCAGAATATTAACCAATAGAGTAAAGACTGGATAAATCAAACTTGCGGGGAAAAAGGGAGGGACATGCAAAGTAACATTTTAAATATAAAAAAAACAATAATTGATTATATAAACGAAACAGGATCAAAAGGTGCCATGGTAATTTTCGATCAAGAAAAAGCTTTTGACTGATTAGTACACAACTAAATACAATTTTTTTAATGGAATTTAACTAAATCAACTTCACATCTGCGATATGTCGTTGTTTCCGATCTGGATTTATATAAGCTACATCATGAACGTGACATGCTTAATCAATTGCATTTATTGGATACTCTCCAGGTCTTGGTTGATCTCGCTCGTCAAGTCGGATGTCAGGTCGAGTTCCAGGACGACATTAATTATATCCTGAAAGATGTTTTTCTCCTGGGTATTTAGCCCATGGAGTTCCTGGTAATTTTCCTAATGATGTAGCGATACCACTACCCGTTTCCATACGAGACGAAATATTGATATCCTAATAACCGCTCAGCATATGTTCGATTAAATCGTTCAAGATTTCCCTGATCACGATGAATTGCAGTATGTCCTCGTCTAATTTTGACATTATGTTTTTTCATCGGAGATGATACTGCACCATGAAATTCCTTACCAGGATCAACCTGTAGTAACTGTTGTCATCGCAAGGGTCCTTGTTGATAAATACGTTCAAAAACAGAAGAAACACCAGTGGTTGTTTTAGTTGATAACGGATCTGCATCCTTATCGCCACTTACAACTTCAACGACAGTCAACGCGTATTGGTATGTACGTGATTGACGTCTACCAATTTTAATAGTATCGTGTGGTAAAAATTAAATCTGCTTCATGAACTTCATTAGGAGTGCTGACATCAAAATGTGCATGTAGAATTCTTTTAGGTGGTGGTAGATACTTTTGCCATATTGCCTGTCGTGCTTACCAATTGGCAGCAACAGAACGTGTAACATTTGCTGCATCAGCCAGTTTACTAATCGCTGGTCTACCCGTCCAGTATCCTCTTGGGCTATAATAAATCGATTCCATTATTGTATAATAATCGGTCGATTAATTACAGGCTCCTAATACTAGTTTATGTTTCATCGCAGATTTTGCCAACCAATGAGCTAATGATTCTCTGAAAGATTTATTTTTTATGGAATTTAACTAAATCAACTTCACATCTGCGATATGTGGTTGTTGCTGATCTGGATTTGTATAACCTACATCTTCAACGTGACATGCTTGATCAATTGCATTTATTGGATACTCTCCAGGTCTTGGTTGATCTCGCTCGTCAAGTCGGATATCAGGTCGAGTTCCAGGACGACATTAATTATATCCTGAAAGATGTTTTTCTCCTGGGTATTTAGCCCATGGAGTTCCTGGTAATATTTCTAATCATGTAGCGATATCACCACCTGTTTTCATACGAGACGAAACAAATTTATATTTATTTGTACCACATTTTACACATCTGCCTGTAACTGCACGCTTTTTATTTTTTGTTATTGTTGTTGTTAATTCACTTATGGAAGTGGATATTCTGCATCGGAAATAATATAAATCCATATTATTTATTATATTTTTATAACATGGATGTCATTGATTTCTAAGTGACACGAAAGCAAGAGTCAGTAAAACATCACCTAGCGCTAGCAAATTTTGTCAGATCAGTTCTCATAGGTTCACCTGGGTCTTGTAAAACGCAATTATTACTTAATCTGAGAATGAGATGGCTCAGATGGGATAAGTTGTATTTAGTAACTCCGTCAGTTGATGATCAGAGATGATATGATGTACCTAAAGATTTTAATGAAAATGCAAAATGGTTGGACGAGGATGGCAATGATATTATTAATTTTATCACCGATATTGATGAAACCCCATCTGTAGATGACCTCGATGGATTTATTAATAATCTCGTGGTATACGATTATGTAATGCTGGACAAACAATCAAATCCAGCTAGAATAATTTCTCGAGGCAGATATGAAAATACAGACGTGATTTATGTTACTCAGCGATATACACAAATACCTAAAGTGATCAGAGGTAATTGTAAACTTTTAGTTGTATTTAATAGAGTCGATACACATAATCTGTGAAACATTAATCAGGCTTGGTGTTCAGGAGATATGAACATGATTAAGTTCAAAAACTACTTTTCAAAAGCACAATCTGCTCCACACGTATTTATGACAACAAATTACATGATCCTCGATCACGATATCGTATAGGTCTCGATAAAATCTTTGGTTGAGAGATTGATATAATAATGGTTTAAGTACTCACACATTTATAGCAGCAGAGAGAGTGCGACCACAAATGAGTGTCACGGTGGGTAAACAAATTTTTGAAAAATACGAACGACAAAAGATAAAGTAACCTAATTAGAAAAACTCTCGGTAAGTTAGAGGCTTCGGTTTTTATGTTGTTGACCTTATTTTTTTTTCGTTTTTGTAGGAAGCTTTATTTTTCAAAAATGGACCTTCCAGCAAGTGGTCTGTTCACCTCTCTCTGCTGCTTCTTATTGTACTATGGGCCTAATTGGAAAGAGTTTAAGTAAATTTAATATGTGGTGTGTTTGATTCCGATAATATGGGATTGGCGGACAAGCAAATACGTTCCGATTCTATATTGAAACCGTTGTTTGATTATGGCTCTGACAAAATCATAGGCGTGGTAAATGCGTTCACAGTTTGGGTGGATATAAGCCACCGGTCATACTCGTCCGTGTCTCATGATTCGACCATTGCTCTGTAAATTTTCATTTTAATCAGAAACGTGTTAGTACCAACAGAGAGAGGGTGAACGTGTTCAGCGTGCTTCCTTGATTTTGTTTTACTCAGTTCCCTGTGTGTAGATACGATTGTCTGTCATCCTTTTTCACAGATAGACAGACAAATCTACAATACTTACCTTACAACAAATAGTCATATCTACACATATATGTATTTGACATGGACATTTCTCAGATAGGATACATGTATACACATTTATACAAAATAAATCCGGATGCTTGATTCAAGTTTACAATTATATTGCAAAGTATATATTCACTGTCGATTAATTTATTTCTCTTCGGTCTTATTCACTGATCTATCCTTAGCAGTATCGTTTGACTGTTGTTGGTGGTGATGACGATAATATAATAATAATACACACATGGCCATGGACCATCTCGACGTACTTCTCGTATGGCCCTATACCGCACATGACCATGGACCATCTCGTCGTACTCACCGTACGGCCTTCCACCACACATGGCCATGGACCATCTCGACGTACTCCTCGTACGGCCCTCCACCACACATGGCCATGGACCATCTCGTCGTATTCCCCGTACGGCCGTCCACCACACATGGCCATGGACCATCTCGACGTATTCCCTGTACGGCCGTCCACCACACATGGCCATGGACCATCTCGTCGTATTCCTTGTACGGCCCTCCATCACACATGTCCGTGGACCATCTCTATATATATCCCGTACGGCCCTCCATCACACATCGCCATGGACCATCTCGACGTACTCCTCGTACGGCCCTCCACCGCACATGGCCATGGACCATCTCGACGTTATCTTCGTATGGCCCTATACCGCACATGGCCATGGACCATCTCGACGTACTCCTCGTATGCCACTATACCACACATGGCCATGGACCATCTCGTCGTATTCCTCGTACGGCCCTCCACCTCACATGGCCATGGACCATCTCGACATATTCCTCGTATTGCCCTGTACCGCACATGGCCATGGACCATCTCGACGTACTCCTTGTATGCCACTATACCGCACATGGCCATGGACCATCTCGACGTACTCCTCGTACGGTCCTCCACCACACATGGCCATGGACCATCTCGACGTACTCCTAGTATGGCCCTACACCACACATGGCCATGGACCATCTCGTCGTATTAATACTAGAATTACAT
Source organism: Sinohyriopsis cumingii (assembly GCA_028554795.2). NCBI lineage: Eukaryota > Metazoa > Mollusca > Bivalvia > Unionida > Unionidae > Sinohyriopsis > Sinohyriopsis cumingii. The sequence goes on along the minus strand of CM068841.1, from coordinate 23,671,181 downwards.
AGCAATATTGAAGTGACGCAGGATGCCAGGTTACAAACAAAGAAATTGACACAGTGAGATTAAGAAAAGAGAACAAAAACGAAACAATCCAGCACCCGCATTAACAATATGCAGGAAGATTAAAGTGAAATATCATTACATTGCTGCAATATGGCACATAAGTAGAACAATAATATAGCTGCATGAACATTTATGAAGCTGAGATACATTGACAGGGTTCGTAAACTTCGTTAAAGAACAGAATATTTCTTTGCATGTATGTCTTTTGCTAACTCTACCTAGCATTGTTCTGAAAGCTGCATAAATTGGGTTTCCTGATATTCATCTTCTAGTCGGCTTTTATCGCAATATACTTTGATTAGAAGGAATGTCCTTATGCTGTTCTTCTTCTATAGCAAAATTATGATCTGAACATCGAAGTCTGGCTAATGCATTTGTATACAATAATGAATGGAAAAAGTATTTATTATATTGATATGTTTTATGTGATTTATTTACAGCTGAATTACAATGCTGAGTTAAACTGTATTTAAGATGTATGAAACTGAGCAAGAAAAATATTCATCTGTTACACACTATGCATACCAAACATAACCAAGTCCATATCTGAATAGTATGTCTTTAACTCTCAAAACCCATGTGACTTTATCCGATTTATTTATTTATTTCAGCGCAATATAACATCGCATTGGATATCGGCTATCACGCACCATGATCATCCTAATCCAATACATATTTGCCTTAAGATGATAATTAAAACATAGAGGTAATCATCCACATTCTCCTCGTTGTAAAAGGGAGGATCAATGATTCGGAAAGTTTCAAAATCTAGAATAGAACCAATCATGTTCCTTTTCAGTTGTATGTGAATATGTATACCCTCAAATCAGGCGTTATATGATAGCATCAAATAGTTCGAAAACTTTTGTCACGAAAATTTGACCTAATATATATTGACTTAATATATTTTGACCTAATATATTTTAAATAATACTCAATGTCTGCAATTATTTAATACCTTGAATTACGAGTTCTTGCTTTGCTTTCATCCAGATATGTTTAGAAGCGAAATCTAATCACAGGTAGGTATTTATGTATCGTGTTCAGTGCGTGCTTAGCCATATAACAGCGTCATCATCAGTAACCGGGGACCTTTGTCAGTGGACATTTGTTCACAATTTGTGACATAGTCTGTAGAGCTCCAGAGCAACATGTTCTATACCCTGTTTCAGTTTGGATTTGTTTACCCAATACTACTCCTGAAAAATTCCGTATACTGCCATTTCATTTGTACCCAGGAACGCAGATCTTGTAAACCGAGTCTAGAACTTGAAGCAAGTCTCTACTGATACCTTTGTTGACCAGGCAAGTCAGTAATTTTATATTGTCGGTAGCGAAAAGGCTACAAATATAAAATAAAAACCACCTCCATTGCTTGAAGCGAAAACATTTTATCTTTCCTTGTGAGTAGCCTTGGCAGAGCTGAGTTTTTTGTAACCCATGTTAAGAGAAATATATGCGAAACTAACTGGTGCTGTTTCTGCTTAAGCACAACCTTTGCATTTGCTGACGTTAAACAGACACGCACACACACACACACACACACACACACACACACACATATATATATATATATATATATATATATATATATATATATATATATATATATATATATCGTGTTTCTTCCTTCGCTTCTTCTTCTCCCTGTTGAGCTCTCATATATATATATATATATATATATATATATATATATATATATATATATATATATATATATATATATATATATATCGTGTTTCTTGCTTCGCTTCTTCTTCTCCCTGTTGAGCTCTCACTTCTTCCTGTTCTGTCCAAAAGAAGATATCACTTCTCACTTCTCCCTAAAACTCAAGTCTAGGTTGATCCCTGTTGCTGCAGTCTCATTTAACTCTAATATTTTTGAAAATATAAACAAACAAACGTACTATAGTTAATTTAATGTTATAATAAAAACATCAGCGGACATTGTTTCAGTGTTTAAATTGTCAGATATACGAACAAAGACATCAGAAAGCTAAGGTTTGAAAATGAAGTCAGTAAATCAAAACAGGTTTTTGGGGGATTTCATAAGTTACAAGTCCTTTCCAAAAATAGAGAGAAAAATAGATTTTCAGTCACTTCTGCAACAAACTTATGTTCTGCGAGGCTTCAATCTTTTGTCACTAAGTGGAATCAGTACAATAAGTTGTCCCTCATGTTCTGAAAAATAAATTCAGCAATGAAATAATAACCTTGGCAACATAATAACTGTAATCACTAAGTTTAGAATCTGTATAATAATTAGTCCCTATTGTCCAGAAATATAAATTCAATGACAAAATAATAACCATGGCAACACAGGGAATATAATCACTAAGCGGAATCATTGTAATAAGTTCTCCCTCTTGTTCTGAAATATATATTCAATAGCAACATAATATCTATAATGAATGATATATAATATCTATAATGAATGATATACATATGTAAATATGAATTACAGATAACTATTAATTCAGACATCTGTAATTTGTCTCACTTGAAGCAGTGCTATTGGATAAATTATCAGTTTGGACAATTTCATAAATCACCCACTGCCATACATTACTATTTTGCATGTCAAGGTGACTTGATCAGACAGGATTAAATTCCGAAAATACCACTGGCCTTATTTGTTCCCAAAGCTATGGCATTCAAATGCCAATAGGAATAGACGGATATGTTCAAAGTTGTCTTAAGGGTAATATCCTAAGGTATTCCAAATTGAGCAACTTTATTTCTTAATACGATCCAGCAGTGTAGACTGGTTCTGGAATTATTTTCTTAGTAAACGTTTGGGTGACGAGCTAATAATTAAACAAACAAACAAACAAAATAAAATATAAAAAAATATAAAAAATATTAATATACTATGCAGTTTTTGTATATTAACATTTCTTCAAATGTTCAGATGTTTTGATTACCTATTTTTCTCCAGTATCAGGACAAAATTATCATTTCTTTTAGAAATACATTATATTTCATTTTAAAACATTAAATCTTATTACAAGGTTTTTTACTCGTTTATTTACTCCTGAAAGTCATTCGCATTTAACAATTTTTGGGGGGACACAGAAGTCATTTCTCCACTTTTTATTACATTAGTTTGAGCCCTGTACATAATTGTCTAAATTAGCCGTCTAATGTATAACCCCTGAATCAATCTAAGAAACATCATTCCAAACTCAAAAAATCTGATAGCCAGGTTGCCCCTCTCATATTACAAGTGATTTGCCAGTTAGGCCTGCCCAAAAAGTGTTATCTTACGTGACTGAAACAAACCCTGATCCTAACGAACAAATGTAACATTTTAATTTAGAATCTCTCAATTTTAACACTCCCTGCTGGGCTCCATCTGTAAATCTTCCACATTATTAAGACTGTCTGCTTAACTGTCTCAAAAACCATACAATTTGCACAAAGTGAAGCAGATGATACATAAATGGAAAACAGTACTGTTTCTGTTTTCATTGGCTACCTATAATTAACACTCGCTTGTACATCATGAATAATAATGAGCAGTCCCTTCCTCACTCTGACTTCATAATGCATTGCTGGTTAAATATACTGAGACATACCAATGCAAATGTTTTGACAATTAAGCAAACTTAGTGGATTAGTGACTTATAGAAGTCCCCCAAAAGTATACAATATTCCTTAATCTAAAGGAACTGAGATAATTACATTTTATTTTAAACTATTTTTCAAAGAGTAGATAGGAGCTGATTCTATTGATATATTGTGAGTGTTTTCTGTAATTGTCACATCCAAAGAACACACTAACTGAATAGCAAATCTTTACGACAGTTTTGACTGAGTTTTCTAAATATAAGATCACTACTTCTCCAGCTTCATGTCTATTTTCAACTTTTACAGCGTTCAGAAAATGAAACTACCGTAAGGTCCCCAAATACTTCATACGTTGATTAAATACAAACTGTATCTCAATCTAAATGCAAAGCAGAAAGCATAACGTCAAAGATCAGAGGTATATGCCACACTATATTTACAAATTACCAACCCGTGTAGGTAGAAATTGTAATACTATTGGAAATCTATGATCAGATTATCAGTACATATTCACTAACCAAAAACAATGTAACATTCATTGACAAGGGCCTATATGTTAAGAGTTAATAATTCACTTGTAGCACACAAAGTCTTTCAGATAAGCAGGCTTCCTGATGTTTCTCCGGGGTCTTACTATTGGTGCAGTCGTTGTCGATATATCTGAATTTGACAATACGTCATCTTTAACATTCTCTGAAGGTGACATTCCGGAGCTTTTGATTCACTTGGTGTTGCAGTTGTTTGATCTTTGTGGCTACTTGTCGGTACAGTAGTGTTCTCGGGTTCATGTAACGGTGAAGTCTCCCGGATGCAGAATTTATCTTTGTGAGTCGTATGTGCACACGATTCCGTCTATACGTTCCTTCATCCTGACTTTTCACGATGTACGGGTCCATTATGTGATATAATTGTGGTGGGAATTATTCCAAATCTTGAAAATTGTTTCTTCAGTACGGTTACAACTTGACTACGACTTGCCATACTTAAGTAGTCCACTTATATGAAATTTGAAAAATAGTCGATCTCAACAAGGTACTGTCTTTCCTTCATTGCAAACACAGCCATGCCTACTTTATTCCAAAGTCTGTCTCCATCACTGCTGTAAAAGCTGCTCTCTTTGTTTTCTTGGCTTGCATTCCTCACATGATTCAACTGATTCAATCCAGGCCAAAATATTTTTCATTTAGCTCGCCTGATCATGATATCGTAGCCTAAATGAACACTGTGAAAACGATTCTTCATATCCTTTCTCAATGATTTGGGAATTACAATTGCCTCTCCTTTGACAATTATTCCATCTTGAACGCTAAGGACATCCCGCATATCAAAATATGGTAACACTGAGTATGGCACTTTGTCTGTAGCTTCAGGCCAGCCTTCAGTAATGAGTTCCATAAGTAACTGCATATCAGCGTCTTCCAAAGTTGCTTTCTTGACTTCTTGCAGTCTCGCATCTATGAAGTTGTCGAACATAACGTTCAGGATCCTTGGTCGTTCAATTTCCATGTCAAGAGTTTCTAGATAAGCTCGGCTTAAGGCATCAGCGATAACAAGATTTTTTCATTTAACAAATTTATATTCGATGTCATATCGAAACATTTTCATCAGTTTCATCATGATATCTGGTAATCGTTTTGGGGCTTTGCTCAAAGGCTTCATTTGTATCGCAGCTAACGGTTTGTGATAATTTTGTATTATGATATTTCTTCCATATGTATATTGGTCAAAACGTTCTAAACTATAAAGCATTGAAAGAGCTTCCTTTTTAATTTGCGCCGTCTTTCTTTCGGACGGTTTCAGTGCCCTCGACGAAAATTCAACTGGTCTGCCATCCTGAAGCAAGACAGCACCCAGTCCATTTTTCCTACTATCTACTTGTAGTACGACTTCTTTGTTTACGCCAAAATATGCCAGCACTGGTGCTTCGGTCAGCCTTTTCTTAATTCTCCGGAAAGCAGCCTCGAATTCTTCAGACCAATTCCAGACAGAATCTTTATGTGTGAGTTGAAGAATCGGTTCCAATTCATTTGCATGGTGTGGAAGAAATTTCGCCATATGCTGCACCATGCCACATAGCTTCTTCACGTCAGAAATATCCATTGGTTTGAGCATTTCGTGTATTGCCTTGACCTTTGTATTGTCTGTTTTTACTCCTTCACTAGTTATTTTGTGACCATGACAAATGATTTCCGTCAGTCCTAATTCTTTCTTGTCATCATTTAACATGATATTCCGCTCGATGCATCATTTGTACGAAATTTTGCAATTTTCTCTCGTTGTTAGTTTTGCTTCTTTTTAAGAGCTCTCACATCCAGCAACAATTATATCATCTGATATAGTAAAAACACCATCCAAATCTCAAAGTGCTTCAGTGAATTTTCTTTGAAAAATTTCGCTCGAAACCTTTAGTCCAAATGGCAACCTCGCCCATCTGTAACGACCGAAAGGTGCAATCATTGTAGTTAGTTCACTTGATTTCTGATCAAGTCTCACATGCCAGTATGCCTCACGAACATCAAGTTTACTGAAGACTTTTGCATAAGCAAGTTTTGTTAACACGTTCTTCAATGTCGTATGTTTCGCGTGTTCTCTCATGTGCGAAGTATTTCGTGGCTGTAGATCTATGCAGATACTCAAACTTCCATTCTGCTTTCGTACCACAGCCATAACTAACCCACTTAGTCGTTTCCGTAACGGGTATTAAAAATCCTCTTTCGACCAGTTTATCTATTTCTCTCTTCACGTGTTCTTTTAGTGAGAGTGACAACTTTCTGTACGACAATGTTTTCGCTGAAATTCAGTTGTCGACTGTAAGAGTTGCTTTTCCTAGATCACCGAGTTTCGTACTTTTCTGACTGGTTTCTATGGTATTAAGCCAATTGTCATCATCATCTGTTTGTTCTTCGTGCGTTGTACTAGCCCTAAATGATTTTCTTGCATTTTACCTCGAAATGATTAATTCCCTTGCACGCGTCGCATGTCTTGCCCCATGCCGGACACTTTTCCTTCTTAAACTCTTGTTTGCGTCCGCAGACGTTACATTCCTTAAGTGAAACGCTATCTTTACCCTGAACTGGTGAGGACAGTTTATTTCGTAGTTGCCTATCCCAGACTGACTGTTAGTATCTCTTTTCCTTTGGCTTCGCGTTTGTGTTTAATTTTCTTGAGTTATTTTATTTACAGTCTGACTTCTAGAGCTGGCTTCCCTCGATTTTTTATATGTTTCTTTGACTACTCAAATGCACGACACATTTGTGTGGTTTTGTCCAGGTTTAACTTGTCTTCTCTGAGTAAGAGTTTCTGACTGAAGTTTTCCCGTAAATGTGAAAACTATTGTATCTCTGATCCTTCTATCATTCATGCTGAAATCACATGACGACGCTCTCATTTAAAGCTCAGTTAGGTAACTGTCCCAAGGTTCTTGGTACGGTACATTCCAGAACCTATCTGATTCCAGGACCTCATTATTATGGGGTTGCAATATGCCTGAAGATTTTCAAGTACCTTGTCTGTTTGTTTTTTTTTTTTTTTGTTTTTTTTTTTGGCGCCACCTGCGTCCCATACATATTAATCATAAATATTCGAAATATGCGGTCCTGCACAATGCAAAATTATGGCCGTTTGTACTTCATCTTCTTTATCAGTTGCTCCACTTGCAGTTAGTTAAATCTGCACTTGTCTTTTCCAATGCTTAAAGTTTTCCGAAACATTCCCATTGGTTACATTTAATATTGGCGGTAAGCGGAATGTGCTTAGGAGACCGTCGGTCATGTTATCGTTAGTTTCCCCGCCACTGGATGCGTAACTTCTAAAATCACTTTACCTATAAACTGCAGAATCGTCGATTTGTCCTTAATTGGCCACCGCTACCACCATGTTGATTTGTTGTCCACTAGTAGGGGACATACTAGTCAGCTGCTTAACAGGCAGATAATATCAGACGTTGTTCTCAGACCAATACAACTTTTATTAGGTCATCATATACATACTACACATTCCATCATAGGCTAGTAACAGACATCAGTCATATGACTACACTGAAGAACTGAATGAATCTAACATGCTCAGTTTCAAATTATGTTACATTAATTTTATTCAGCAAAAAGTAAATAGACTTTAAATTCCAAGGGTCACCAAAACACGAATAGTGGTGTCAGATTAGGCGTTCTGGCTCTTTTTTGTCCTTGTTGACTATCAGTTGACCAGATTTTTCCTTTGCTGCTGGCCAGTACGTGTTGGGTTAACATACTTTACGGTGATTGTAACCGTTGTGGATGCAGTGGTGAATTTCACTTCATTGTTGTAGAAATAATCTCTGAGCGTTTTCGTGCCTGGTGCTGTAAACAACGATTGCACATTTTCATGTGTTAATGCGGTGATTTCAAGCTAGCCTTGAGTTGGTGGTTTTATTTCAGTTTCAGTTTCTATTTGGCGCTTAACAAGATTATGTTTCATTGTAACACTGTCTCTAGATTCCTCAACCTCATCACTGCGGTCAGAATCCGACAAGTACCACATTATCGGCCAATTTGGCGCGTCGGGTAATTCTGCGCAACGATACGTCATTTCTATAACATTGTATCACGTGCTATTTTTGGTCAAAACTCCATTTCATATCAAGAAAGAATGATTGTACTTTAATTAAGAAAAGTGATATTCATAAAGTGTACAAAAATATCCCAATTTCGACTCGAAATACAAATGAAAACTTGATTTCTAAATGTCAACATGAAGACCCACTCCATGACCTTCATCAACCTGTAACTCAGAAAATCCTATTTACTGTGTATTTTTTGGAATCATACAAATAAATACATTATATAAATAATGGAAATGTATATCTTAAAAAAATTCTGCATCTTAATCCAAGATTTCAAATTTGCAAAAAGTTGTTCCTAACGTAGGAAATCGTCTGCTACCCAACGGGTCAACTTGCCGTTAGAACGGGATTCTCAAGAGATTCCCCAGCGTATAGTCTGTTTTTAAATTCTTTAGCATTTTTTCCCATAAACAATACGTTGTAAACACATAACATCCTATTCATTGCTGTTTCTCTTCCACATAATAGCTTATATTTTATAAAATGTTGAACTTTAAAATTGTTTTTACAAGATCGGTTTAGTATGCTAAATGTCTCTTGCCATTTATTGGCATTACTGAATTTTGTAAAACTAACTATAAGTCTGTCCTAATTACTCAACTGAATTGCTGACAGAAACAGTCCAAAGTAATATATTTCATTTCTATAGCCTGATGGATAGACATTACGTCTTTTCAAAGCTGTGCCCAGAATAGGGCGACATATCGCGAGTCATGAAAACGCGGGGGGGGGGGGTGGTATCCCGAGTGTCCAAAATTAATATTATTTTAACAGAATATTCTGGTGAGAATTGTCTCATTTCAAATGGTAAGCGTTGCAATATTTTATTTTCGTCCATCGGTCGAATTCGGTATGCGTTTTGGTTCAATATTAGAGACGGAAACCTTACGTACGCAGAAATGCCCGACAGCATTGTATATAACAAATCGAATTTTCAACACAAAGACCAAAGACAATTAAGAAGCCGTGTGGATAGATGTGAAATGCTTCAAACTGAACTTGATCTTTATATGCTAATGCTACTGATGCTGAATATGTGAAAAGTTTTGGAGTACAGACATCAAGTACGTCACGTATCACTACTGGTTGACCAGTCTGATTATTTATCAATCCTGTTATTTGACACCATCCACTACAATAATCGGACACCATAAAAAAAAATACAGTCCAGACTCGCTTGCTGTTAAGATGTTACATTTAAGTTTATCAGAACCATTTGCATTATCCAAAACAATTTGACCAATTAATGCTTTATGTTCAGTTATTTTCCTCTCCATCATTGTTCAACAGTTATAAGAATGGCGAAAATGAAGTTTCTACGCGCTTTGTTGGTAGTTTCACGTTAGCGATTTTTGCATCAATGTGTTGTTTTACCGCAGCCACAGCTACATCAATATAGTTTTTGATTAATGCAAGCGACACGCCATCGTCTCTGATTTTCCCCTTTTTCAGTTATCTCACACAGGTTCTTTGAGATATCGCCTCTTACCTTGAGAATAATATCTCGAATGTCAATGTCTAACGTTGTACGTTTACCAGTTTGATCTTGAAAATTCACAAGCTCACCTGGGTTAACACCAGCATGTCTAATAACGTAGGCATATCCGTTTATAAAATGACGTCCTTGATGTCCACTTCATACGTTATAAGTTTTCCATTTTGATATAAAAATTGCAAGCTCATCTAGATCAACACCAACAACAACCTTGCTAGTAAACTCAATTAAATCCGCCTTGGTGCCAAACCTGTTCAGACCCACTTCAGCACCGTGTCGTCGGGCTGAGTAACGTCGGCAAATGTTCATAGACATTTGTATAATATTAGGCGTACATTAATGCGAAAACAATCAGTGTATGCGGTCTTGGTGAACGCTCCAGTGCAAGCAACGCTTCAACAATAATACGGCGTTTGTTGGCCCATACAACCGAGCTGTTACTGGTACAGTTGAATATAACAGTGTTTGCTGTCCGTGCCTGGCTAAATAATTAAGAACTTCAACTGGTGGCGCAAGTCCATACGGGTTAAAATATGAATGATGTAAAGGTGTCACCATGTAGGACACACAGTTGTCCTGTTGTCAAATCCTAGTTGACAATACCGATATTACGTGTACGTAGCACAGTCGATGCTAGTCCATTTCACATACAGATACCACAAAAATTGTTGACTGATTTTGCAATTGCGAGTAAATCAAGACTTATCAATGGACTCGTCAACGGCGTGGTCTCCTACAACTGGGTAATCGAAGACTTCTGCCCGATAGTGTTCGACGACTTTTTTCCTGGTAATCGAAGACTCTTCCTTTTTGTACAGCATCCAGCTGTCTTTTTTAGAGCCAACCCTGATTTCTGATTCTTCTGCTGCAAACAACGCTGCAATCGCTGCAAGGAATGGAAATATTCCACATGTCTTTTGCATTTATGTCACCTCTGACTTGAATAATTTGAAAATCACCGAGGAGTCATTGTATTTGGCCACATTAAGACGAGAACCAGTTGTGTTTGAGCCAATCACACAAGGACATTTCCCGTAAATTTTGCTGAAGAAAGTTTCAATATGACCCTACAGTTTTTTTATTGCGTTTTTTTTTCTTTCGGAAGTTGATTTTCACTAACACTGATTTTCACTGTGTGATACGACATTATTTAAATATGTAAAATATTCAATTTTAAATTTTATGTATTTTCCAAAAGTGCTTCGACGCCCCTCAATAAGCCAACAGCGCCCTCCATCAACAGAACTTGTCAGAAAGTATCACAGCATAACATCTACAATTAGTAACAGCGGAAGTTACACGTGCATAAAATATATATCACCAACAGATTGTCTGAGCAACTCCTAATGTTGCAATAAAAAGCAATAAATCAGATGCATGGTATGAAAGTCTTTTTGGGATATCTGCAGACCTACCGGGTATGTCGATGTTTTTTATGCCCATACATATAGGACCACAGACTGTGATATGCACGTGCAATGTGAGGAGTGTGTACTGTGTACAGCAACACCAACAAAATTTGAAATCTTCTAATTGTATTCGGTATATTATCTACATGATCAGTTGCATCTATGACAAATATATGTTTTCGTATAATCATCGCTGTACCTGGTGAGTCCAATAATTGTTGTAGTTACGTCGATGTTGTCATGAATTGATACTACCTCCTTCCCATCGATAGAAAATACGCGTACTATGAAACAACACCATGAAACCATTGTTGACAAATCGCAGTTGGCCATTGGCATGGTCAGCCCGCCCAAGTTTTCGCTCATCTTCCAAGAATGCCTCACATGGAAGGGAAAAACTTAAAAGTCTCCTGCATTTGCAGTTCTATTTTAGGTTGATTAGAATCTCTGGCCAGGCATGAGTAATAGTAAAAATCTCTTTTACTTCGATCAGTATTTCACCTCGATGATCAATGACGTGCCCGACCAGATCCAGAAAGAGTAAAACAAACATGTGTTGGATGATTATTATTACATTGAAGATGAGCAGGTACCGCAGTCGTAATTGATATCAGATCACATGGTTGTTGAAAACCTAAACAGTATATAACACTGAACTGCTACGCCGGTCGTTTCAGAACTGCATTTATACCTCAAACTGACAGCGTCGCAAGATAAATTGATCTGCATAATTAAGGTGATTTTTACAATGTCAGGCACGATATAGGTAACAATCATTTATCATCTGAAATATCGTCATTCCCACCTAATATTTACCTTACTGACGACCACGCAATATCAATCACGTATGTTTAAGAATGTATTGCGTCAACGGAACCGAGTGTGTGCTTGTTGGAACGTATATAAACTTTAGAGCATTGACGGTGACCAATGCGATTTTTCATCGAAATTCATCATCGATCGATTCTGTGTCGTATGTTCAGCAGGAAGTTCAATAATTTTCAGGTAGAACCAGGAGTATCTGTTGAAAACATAAATGATTCATTTGCGGGTAGACCACCAAACGGTTGTGACCGGATATTAGACCACCTGTAATATACTCACAGCGCGGCGATGCAAGCGCGATCTAAAGATGTGCGTGATTCACCGGCGTGAATAGGGGCAGAAAAAGTCACACTGAATTCTGCTTTCCCTGATGAGATTCTAGTCACCGAGGTAACGCTCTGGACTGTATTTACAACAACCTGTTGCATTGCAGCATATATTTCTTGAGGCACACGCACCATCTCAATTGTTTCAGAACTCATCATCGGTATCGTAGTAATTAATATACGTCATTGATATCTTCAACAAGTTAATGCATCAGCGCTCGATATGTTTCTCTATCCATGACGTCATTAATGACCAGTCGCTGGCAAATTGATGTAGCTTCATTAATGTCTTTGGTTGTGTTATTGCCCGCACGAATTTATCCACGACTGTTTTCTAATCCGTCCGCGAGGTCATTAGGGTCACACAATCCACATAGACCTTTTAATTGTATTACGTTTTATTTCTCGTTTAAGATTGATTGCTTCTAGTTTGTGAAATCCTCGTCCGTCCATGTCATTACGTCTTTCTGTGTGTAAAGGCGTCTCTTTGTGTGGTTTATTAGAGGGTGACTTTTTATTGGTACCATAACAGGTGTAGCTACTTATTTAGGCTTTTGAACATTGATTTCTTTCAGAGCCGAATTAAAGGTTTGGCGAAAAGTATCTATATATTTTTTTAGCCTCTGATGCACCTATCGCTCGATAGATGTGGCAAGGATTTTGTAACACTCAGGCCACAGAAGATCTCTACTGCTTAATCTGCTTTGTCCAGTCCACTCATTGTATGCCCATTCAGGGAAGTGTCGTTCAATGTTATCACCATTCATATTCGCTGGTTGTTTATTATCCAGCATATACTCCGTTAGTTGCTTTTCAATAGCTACTACAGAGGCGATTCGTATAGGATCGTCATGGATCTCCTGTCGTGCTGGTTTTTTAAATTTTTTATCGTTTGGTTCTTTTAACACTGATTTATATTCGGGTAGGTTTTCATTTGGAAGATGCATACGCGCCTCCCTTAAACTAGCGACTTACGACAACGCTGTGAGAACATTGGGCAATTTAGAAGAGCGCCAATTACCGTATATACTTGATATAAATATCAGCGCCAATTACCGTATATACTTGATATAAATATCAGCTCCTTTATATTCTAAGCAAATGACATTGAAATGCATTCTAGTTCATTTTCACTACAAACCCAAATTTTATAATATGTGACCTTTATTCTATATCGGTTAAAATGGGCACAAAACTTGCGAAACGTTGACACGGAATTATGAGAAAAATACATATCCCTGGTTGGTGATCACTCTCTTAACGAATAATGCTGCTTCAGAAAAAGTCAGTACAGATACTTGATTTGTGCCGACATGTGGATTAGCTTGCCCAATCATAACAAAAACATACTGAAGGCGCAGCGCATTAGATCAGCAGCTTGCACAACAACAAGATACCGCGTTTAAAAGCTCAAACAGTGAGCCAATAACTAACGCAATCTGTACGCCAAAAATGAGAAAGAATCAATTTCGGCCAAAACTCGATCTTAAACATTCAAGGAAAGTGATGCAACGAATTCAAAGCAGGATGACGACGAAGCAGGTATGTATAACATTGATGCATATTCGGATAACATGAACGAAGAAAAGAATGAATCAAGCATTGTGAACGGCAGTGTAACAAGTTAAACAAACATTTCTAACCTCAAGCAGTGTCTCGACAAAACTGGACGTAAAACGCACCTAAGCTGAATCTGATGATGAACATGAGTGTAGATCTGGCTATAAATCAAAATGCAAGTCAAAACCTTAAATATACGGCAAGGTCTAACAAGTATATGTCTTGGTAAAATGATACTTGTGATGGTATTAGCATAGGGACAAAGTAAAATTCTGGCTCTATACTCAATGTAGAAAAAATACTCAAATATCGTAGAACGGTCGAGGCGTCGGTAAATGAATACTTTGTACGACGGTCAATTTAAACCAAATACAAAGTCTGCCAAACAAAATAGAATTAATATTTGTAAACATAAACGACCAAATATCAATCCCGACAAAATGCATGTTTGTGTATGACGAATCAACCTCAATGCAATTTGAAGAAATCAGACAGCAAACATTAGATGCTAAACTTGAAATAGATAAGAAAACAGCTGTATTAATCAAACAAATAAAATGTAATCGAACTGATAAAAGCTAATACAAAGTACTCAGAGTAGGATAAAGAAACGGCCACAGGTCAGATAGACGGGTATACCAATATGCACTATACTAAGTTACGAACAACCTGAGACAAAATCAAACACAACTTAGTCATGCTCCTCCCCCCAAAACAAATACCCTGATTACAGGATCGTTTCGTCTGAAAGGAATCAACACCAGAGGACTTTCACATGATGTACATTTGAAATCATACCCTGGTGCCACCAATGAAGTCTCAAACAGAACTGAACAAAGTGACACCAGTAAATACCATATAGTTATCGTCCAAGTAGGAGAAAATGACCCTGACAGAAGTCAGCAACTGAATCAGTTGGAGATCAATTACAAGACCCTTATCAACCCGTCGCTCGTCCAGGTAGATAAGGTCGCTTTATCTTGCCTACATCCTGGAGGAAACGTGGACATGCCGCAGTATGATGACCTATTGATAAATATTGGCATGTCGTCCAACGTAGCATACGTGTCAAACCACGACAATGTTTGATAGCGTCGGCTCGGTCATTTGCTATCATACTTTCCTTCACCCTGACCTGATTCATGTGAAAAACGCGCACAACAAACATATTGAACAATACTGAACAATATGCACATAATACATGTACCTCAGTCAACGATAGATATCATGTTCTTAGTGATATTTTTCTGATTGTCTTACTGTCCGAGTATTCATTCTTATTGGACATACCATGGATTTAACGTCTCTTCCTCTAGCTCGGAAATAAATAAGTGAGAAAGCAATGGCAACCAAGGCAACTCGTAAGAGTGCACTCTAAGGGTTGAGGTATACGTTTCGTTACAGCCTTTTGGTTTTTTGTGCCTTTTGCGTACTATTTCATTTTCATTTTCATCATTTCCATTTTTCTTTTTCCATTTTGCAAATTTTTAATATTGTCATTTGCAGAATATTTAGTCTGCACCTGACCTTTTGATTTGCCACTTCTGCAAATTTTCAAATTTCAATTTCATGTTCTTTTTTTATTTTTGTTATTTTGTAATTTTTGTAGCTTGGTTAGTTGCAGAAATTTATATGATATATATTGGAAATTAAATCTAGTTCGACGCAAACACATTTATGAATACAAACATAGACAGGGAAGCAGGATAGATAGATTTTACAGAACAAATTTCAATCCACTGACATATAAAAACGCTGTAATATCTGATCATAAATTCTCTGTTCCCAAAATGGTTTGAATTGAATTAGAAATTAGCAATAGGTGTAAGTGGGGTCCGGGACAGTGGAAATTTAACAACAGAACTTTAAACGATGCGGAATGTGTGGATATAATAAAAAATGTAATTGAAGTTTTTAAAAACGATGGAACTGTGGACATATTAAAACAGTGGGATATTTTAAAAGACACAATAAAAAAGAAAGCAATCCAGTATTCTAATACAAAGGCAAAAAAGCTAAAGAAAGATAAAAACCAACTAAAACTAACCTCAGGTATAACAACAAATGAGAACGATAGGAAAATAATTGAACAAAAATTTAAAGACATCGAAGAAGAAGAAACTCAAGGGAAAAAAATCAGGGCAGGGAAATTTACACACACACACACACACACACACACACACACACACACACATATATATATATATATATATATATATATATATATATATATATATATATATATAAAAGCCCATAGCTTATACAAACGGGAAGAATTAAGGAAAGGAGGGGGGAAAATATTAGATAAAATTAGACATATACAGGAAAATCCGATATCCTAAATAATATCTACTTATTTTATAAAAATCCATATACAGCACTAAATATTGATCCTGACACAATCGACAACTACCTAAATGAAGTCGAATGTGAGATGATATCAACAGAACATAATAACATATGTGATGATGTCATCTCCGGTGAAGAAATATAAAAAAAATATTGCTGCACTTACAAAGAAAAAATCACCAGGGAAGGATAGTCTCACCGCGGAATTCTATCAAAAATATCTGGGCTCTAACGCCACTATGCATCATGGAGCGTGAACAAGTAGCAAAAACATATCTCTACTCAAATATAAATTACACCATTAAATCAATTGACATGGAAAATAAAAATCTGAATAAAATCGATAAAGACATAATAGGCTACATATGGAGTTATAAAGTGCACTACATTATTAAAGAAACATTATATAGAGCAAATAATAGAGGGGGACTGGGGATCCCCAGCCCTCTATTATTAAAGGTTTCAAATATAATTAATAGATTTTTTAAAAAGTACAACCTGATCCCAAAACAGCTTGGGAGGCATTATATATCTACTGGTTAGGTTTCACAATGAGAAACAGACCGGAGATATATAGGAATAACAACCTTGCAAAAAAAAAAAAAACCTAGAAGTTCCGAGACGATTTAGATATATAAAAGAAATATTATTAAAGTATAGGGATAAAATAGAACTATGGCAGTTAGACACAAAGAACACTTACCAATGGATAAGAGAAGACATAACTAAAAAAATAAAATGTAGAGTAGAACAGGATAACTGGGGTATAAACTAGACTCACACTTGGGCAAATTGGGCAAAAATAAGGTCTTTAAAATCACAAAGTCTAATTTTTTAAAATATTTACACAACGCCTGGTTCACGGGCGAAGAAGCTGTTAGACGTCGCATGATTAGAACAATACTTAAATGCCCGCTATGCAAAAAAGCAAACTTTACCAAACTACATGCGATAGCCCAATGTGACAATACTAAAAATAATAAGTTAATGATAATCATGGAAATATGCAAAAAAATACAAATATCATAGAAACAATATCTTATATTTAGATGTAAAATATGAAAATAAGGCAATTGTAAAAATAATAGATTACATTATTAAAGTTATGCTATCCTGTGGTCAAGGTAATAACAATAATAAAGTAGTTGAAGGACTCCTACTATACCGGGGGGATGGGAAGGGGGCTTCGGTTTACCGCCCATGTAGGGGTACGTTCCGTCAAGTACGGGCTGGAGCCCCAGTTTCATCTCTCTCCTCACGGTAAAAAAAAAAATGTTTTAATACAATTTTCTAATATAAAAAGCGACAGCCAACTTTCTAGTATTGGATTTTAAAAAATAACTTAAAATCTTAAGTTTTAATACCTATTTAAATAAATGGCCTCGGAATTGCGTTTTCAGAGTTTACGAACTTTATTTTAAAACATTCTAGAATTCTTTTAGCATTAAGTTTTCAAGACTGACCGGATGCTTCTACTTTAAGCAATGTTTGGGTTTTGTAACAATGTGATTGTAAACTATTAAATCACAATTACCTCCGGATTTTGCAAACCAATACACAAACTAAAAATCTGTCAATTCTTTATAATTTATAATTTAATTGAATTCCAACATTAAATGTAAAGTGTTACGGGGGGGGGGTTGAAAGGGAACGAGGGGTGGGGGTAGGAGGAGAAGCATTGGTTTGCTACCAACTAGGGGTGTGCCAAAATCAGAGCGCGGGCTGGAACCCTCACCTCGTCCCTCAACTCGGACATAACGGCTCCAACTCCCCTTGAACATAACTAAAGTAATTAAAACTTTTAAGAATATTAGTATTCCCTTTTCTCTTTTTTTTTCTTTCTCTCTAATCAACACTTAAAATATAAAGGGTAACTCAATAGCATAGGACTAACAAAATACAAAACAGAAATTTTGTAATATTAGGAGGGAAACGGGGGACCTTCATGTGGATAAAGTACGATTGATCGACGTCGCAAGGCTGTCACAAACCGCTACGCGAAGTGGACAGGTCTGTGAAAGAGTATAAAAAAAAAAACCCACATGAAGTAAATAATACAATACAACAAAAACACGGGGACTAATATGTTACCCTCTGTTAACCAACTAACAAATCTATAAACCATTTTGAAACTTTTTTTAGATGATAAATTAAATGATAGAGAGGAGGCCTAACTCGGATCGGGAGAAACACAAATAAATAAAGAAAGTGCGGACCCCGACTCGAATACAGCCTGCCTCATTTTGGAAATAGACTTTAATGCGAGAAACGCCACACCATAGCCACTGACATAAAACACTAGCTTTTATTTTAATTTCAATTTGTAATACGCCGTTCATCTCGCCGAAATTCTAAATTGCAAATAATTTAAAAAATAACTAAATTTATATCAGGACAAACAAATAAATTTTGAAAAGTCCATATAAAAATATATATTAAGACAACTGGGAAAACTTTGACAAATAGTTTTGCTGTCCCTACATACAGACTATATAGCATAAACACACTATAGCATTTATACACATAGCATATACAGGATATAGGAGATCCTTGGCAAAGATCACTAAAAATCAAGGATAGGAAATCTGAAAATGGGGATGAGACCCATGTTTCAGACTACTACCCTTTAGAAAACACTAGGACTCAATAAACACCCCGTCAAAATTTAGTTATAAACTAAAATGTTGATCAAATTTCTTTTTTTTAAATTTAAACAAACACACATCTTGGGGGATACAAGAATACATGAAAACACTTTATTGTCTGGTGCCCCATAAAGAAAAAGAAAAAGGAAATAAATAACAAATCTGTACTCAATTCTACAATGACTGAGAATAAAATGCACTGTATATATTTTGGCATGAAAAAGTAATTTTTGTAATTTATGAACTTCGCTGTAGGACATATTTTACCAAACTTCGATGAACTATGACTTACGATACAAAATCAATCTAGCCTTGCAGTAATTGGACTATGCAAAACGTTTCTTGATAATATTCCTGACTGTGCTATCTCTATTAGCAACTTTGCTTTGGAAAGACGAGATCGACCACAAGGAATTGGAGGAAGGATAGTTCGAAATAGCGAAACATACAAGAGAAGAACAGATTTCGAAATATCCACTATAGAATCAATAACGATCGAGTTATTATCACTAGTTACACTGGTGAGCACGATATTACAAACCAACAGAACCTCTTTTTTTTACTAATATTTCCCGAACACTTGACAGGACTAATTTTTCCGAACCTAAGATAGACAAACGTACTGTCATCATGAATGAAAGGGTAACCGATCGTGTTAGTTTCAATATCCCCCAAATTACAATAACTGCTACTTATTTATATTATCAATAAAATATACACTGACAAACCAGCGGGTCTAGATGGAATTCACCCCAAATCTCTGGAAATGTTGGCTTTATAAATTTCTGAGTCACTGAAAGAAGTAATTAACTATAGCATCACTACCGGTAATTTTCCTGAGTCATTGAAATTAGCAAAAGTATTCGCAATTCATAAGGGAAATGAAAAGAATGACACATCCAACTATCGACGTGTATCTCATCCATCTGTACTTTCAAAAGTATTGAAAAATATTTCACCAAATATATTTTCGGATGTCTTACGAACTACAAAATCCTCCGTGAATCTTGAACAGTGGCTACTAGCGGTCTTCATTGATTTATTAAAAAAATAATTTAAAAAACATTCGTTTTGGTAGGACATTCAGTGCTCATCAAAAATTTAAACAAATATCAGCCAACAAGTTTCCTTCAAAGTCAGTTTACGTCGCATGTTACTAACAGACACCAGGTTGTTTTCAGGGGTAAATATGCTTCCAAATCAAGTCATATTTAAAGTGGTGTTACTCAATGATCTATATTAGGGCCTCTTCCTTTTCTACTGTTTTTCAATGACTTAGCCTTGCATCCAATTCACTCTAAGACAGCTTTTTTGGCTGACGATTCTACAATGCAGTTGTTAGGTAAATCTCTTCATTCCCTTAAATATAAACTTCAATTCGACCTCAACGATCTATCAATTAGGTGTCAGCAAAACGGAATGCATATTAAAGCCTCCAGAACAAAATACATGAGAATAGGAACGAGGTAGCGCAATTTTACAGCGGGCAGTGAACATTATATGAGAGCATGTACAAACACATTGACACTGGCACAAATGTAAATGTATATGATTATGCAGTTCTACGCCCCATATTTCATTTTGATGTTAGTAAAAATGATGTCTACATCAGATACTGACGTTATGTGCGAACTAGGTGTTAATTTTCATATTGTAGGTGGACATCAGTGTTGTGCTGTTATATTAAGTGATCGTTACCTATCGATGAACTCGGTAAATGGTAAAGTACACATTATTGCATAAAAATATTATATATAAGAAAAGGGAAACAAAATCGAAAACAAGGAAAGTAATAACTGTGGTATTAAAAATGGAGGCTTCATCGGGATTATTATGCCGTTATTGAAAATGGCTACACCTTATTTTAAGGATATTAATCAGCATTAGGATTATCAGCTGCCGTGGTAGCAATAACCGGTGCAACACAACAAACAACAACTGGTTCTGGTATTTCAAGAACTAATAAAATATAGTTTAGAAAGAACAAGAAAAAAATTAATATGCAAATAGTAATTATGGTTGCATCACCTCAGGGATCTCTAGTACTTTCCTTTTGCATTAGAGTATCCAAATTTTTTAAAATATTCAACAATAAATGGGGGGGGGGGTCACAAAAAGCGTTCGGACTGAGCTTAGATAATAACTATGAGAATATGCACAGAAAAAACAAGCAGTTGCCTTGAGACTCGCAAGGAACCTATTGCATGGCCC
Source organism: Sinohyriopsis cumingii (assembly GCA_028554795.2). Lineage (NCBI taxonomy): Eukaryota > Metazoa > Mollusca > Bivalvia > Unionida > Unionidae > Sinohyriopsis > Sinohyriopsis cumingii. Next base: position 23,650,131 of record CM068841.1, on the reverse strand, counting down.
AGATACGGTTAAGGTAGCTAAAACTGAAAGCAAAATAATTAGAAAAGAAGAAAAAAGCAGGTTCACCGGGTAGATATCAAATGTTCAAAATTACAATTGCAGAAACAAGTTCGGATCATTCGATTGATCCCTTATTGTTTGGAAAGGATGCTTGGTGATAGAGTTAATACAAGTAGAGGTCATTATTGATCAAGAACAAGTTCCACTGGAGGCTTCTTTCCCGGGAATAACAGACATGAGATTGAATTTACCAGGGACAAAACGGTAATAGCTTCTCTTTGTAATATTCAAACTTAGAAGCAATCATGAAGAAAAATAAGATAAACAATTTAAGAGGATGTTTAAGTAAGTATACACTCCCACGTAAATTAAATCCTAATGAAACAATTATAATCAATCTTGCATACATTCTTAAGATGTACCCACTGGGTAGCTGGTTACAATAACCCTATCAGTCATTAAGTCGATAATTTTAATTCATTTGGGTTGCCCCCCCCCCCCACGAGATTGCCAGAAAATAAATGATGGATAGTAAACAAACTGACATAAATAATGTAGCTTTAATTTCAACACAATGGTTGTGAAGGGACTATATGCTCAATATGTGGAACACGGAAACAAACTTTGTATCATTGAAAACAAAAACAGGATGCAAAACAGATATAAATGTAAAATTATTACCTCATTATGAAGAGAAGGAATAACGTTGCCAGGTTATTGACGCTAAGAACCCATTAACTAGTCTTGCTGTGACGTAAACAAAATATGCGCACTGAGGATCTCAAACGGGTAATGATTTAATGTTGAATTTATTAAACGAGTTGAATATGGTCCTTCTTTTGCGAGATTTGGCGAGTGTTTTAAAATTCAAAAACTTCAATTCTAAATCATCATTTTGAGATTATGATTGTCGCATAGTTTTTACTTTACTGGAAATAGGAGTAAAAGAAGAGATCGTTTCGTTCATTTTGACTCAAAAGCTCCACCTTTCTTTTGTTGCGCGTAATAATATTTCCTGGATATTTTTGCGCAATGGTCTAACTAGTAACATTTATTAGTTTTATTTATACCAATTACAATTCAAAGAGTAACTGTCCTTCTGAATAAATATAATATTTGATTCAGTCAACATAACGTTTCAACACAGAATGTCTAAGCAAGTTCAATATGATGTCACGTAGCTTTAGTTCGGTTAGAGAAATATTTAACAGCAAAAGTTTGTCACTTCCACTTCTGAGCATTCATTTCTGTTGGATAATTATGCAAAGTGATGAATATGACTGCAGATATTCCAGATTTACAGCAATGTGTTTGCGATCGGACAACTGCATTATTCGAAATGGAACAGTAGTCTACAACAGGCAAGACAAATTTTATTTCGACTTGCATCACATACTAAGAGCTCTTTTACGGCAAAAAACATGATGTGGTTGGACAACATTCATTCATTTTGGAGAACGGTTTACGTTCACGTTTTTCTGTGGACAGAGGTGAGTTTATTTACTCCTATAATTAAACATTTAATCACTCTTGTGTACAGGGTGAACTGCATGTTGCCCGTATACCAACCACCCTTCTCACACCTGCTATCAATTGATTAGATCCCTTAGTTTAATTTCTTGTTGTTATTTTCGGGGTTTAATGCTATTTTCAGCGCATGATAAGATGTCCATGGCTTAACGACTTCCTCTGGGGTAAAATGGCCATATTTAGTCAGAAGTGACCTGAATCTCCAAATCTATTTTAGTCAGTCGATTCCAAAAGTGACCACCAACAATTTTGATATTAGTATGAAAAACGAAACGTTCCAGAAGTCGGTGTAATGAAACTTTTTACGGTCTCAGCTTAAAACAATACTGCGCACGAATTTCACGGCTTGTTTGGATTAATCAGAATCCTATAAAGTAATATTTTAACACGCTGTCATACAAACAATATGAAACTGCAAGTGTACCAACTATGTGATAATGAATGTTAGGTCATCATACGTCTCAGGCGACATGACGCTATCTACACGACTCGTTCGCCCTCCTCACATCTCGAACTCTTTCAAAATATAATGCTTTTAGAAAGTTGTTTTTGACCACCTAGTGTCATTGAAACTTTAATACATATTCTTTGCGAATTAATATAAGATTAAAGAAGACCAGAAATCAAACTTATCATTTTACTTATGTAATTCTCTAGAGATTTGAATTCGACAGTAATGTTTATAAATTAAATATCGTAAGCGGGATGTGATTATATTGCGTGGAAGATATCACGATTCCGTAAATTGCCAAGTTTTTCCGAGTTTTCATGAGACGATAGATCACGTGGTCCCGTGACGCAATACTAGCCAGTCCTCGAATACAAACATGAACAGGCAGGAGGAGACCAGATTTGGGTTGCACATTCAAAAGTTTAATCTACTGTCTGGTATAATAGTTTATGTACTGTACTGGTCAGTGCTCAAAGAATTTTTTAGGCACAGGCGCCCTGCTGGTGACTTAAACTCAAGCCCTGACTGAAATTACACAAGCCTGGTCAGTTCATACCTGTAAACTCTCAAGCCGGGAGAAAAACCTCAGTAGTACAGCACAGTACAATGCCTCCTAAACAAGCACGGGCGAGCAAGGGTGCTAAAAAGGCGATAACACGTACAAAGCAAACTGCGAGGAAGTCCACTGGAAAGATTACACTATAACTTATATGGATACAGAATCAGTGGAATACATGGAAACTCGCCATTTTGATACTCCTTCTTGAGAAGTAAAGTCTCGGCAATGGCACGTACAAAGCACTGTCATTGATCGCGTATATCGTAAAATAGACCATGGTATTTTGTCATTCAGTTTTATCTTAACTCAAGGACAGATCGAATCTAGACAAAGCAAACCTGACGGCCAGGAAATTCACTGTATAAATTGTGTAAGTAAGTTACTACACACCTTAGCACTTGCAATTTTTTCTTAATTTTCCTCTTTTTTGTTTTTGTTTTGTTTTCTCCTTTTGGAAGACTTTGATTACATTCTCATTTTTCACTCCCATTTTATGCTTTTTCTTAATTTTCAAATTTCCCCACCTTGTTTTGAATTTACAAATTCTTGCTGGTTTACTTGGGTAATTTATCAAAAGGATTAGTGTAGATCTCATATTTGCTTTATTGCTTACAAAGTTTATACATTAGTAGTGTGAGCTCTACTCATTCAAATTTATCAGTGAGCTCTACTCTTACACAGTGGATGTAAACATAGAACAGGAGATACCCTTGGCACAAAGCCAAATTGGCATAGGCACCAAATTAAAAAACTACTTTCTAACTAAGTTAGTCGGGGGAGAAGGAAGTCAAATACTTGTGGCATATCACCCAGAAGGATGCCATCAGAACCGGCGCTACCATATAGGCAAACTAGGCAGCCGCCTAGGGCGCTGATTTCAGGGGGCGCATTTCTCCAAATCAACAAGTTTTGAAAAATAAATAAATAAATTTCAGTTTTATTGAGGGTCGTTTTTTATCCTGGTTTATTTCATACAGGGACAAATAATCGGGTAGATTCAGTCTGACCGAAACACCAGGCTGACGGGAACAAGCAAAATGAGTGAGTGAAAATCGCGCGTATACGAAACTTTCAAGACGTAATTACGTTCGCGTGTTTTTATAGGCCATTAGCTTTTCCGTGGAATCACGAGCATACGAAACCTTCAGTTTGCCGCGGAAACCAAATGGGGGGGGGGTAACTCCTTATTTTAATGGCATAAACAAGGAAAGAATTGGGCAGACAAATTTGCCCATTTCATGAACTAGGCAATTTGACAGATTGGCTTCATCACTTGATTTAGCTGAACTGGTTAAAAACTTTGCTGGAAAAGACACGCAAAGTGAGATTTTGAATTGTCTTTCTGTCTGCATTTATCCCTCAGCCAAATTTGGTTTCAGGTGTATTAATATTGAGTGTCTGTTCAGCTGTCCATTATGCTGTTAGTTCATCACTAATGTCTTTCTTTATGTTTGTTTATTCTTGTCTTAATTTTGCAAACAAAATAGTATCAAGTAGTGCTTTCTGGGGGGTGTCCGGACATTTGAGCACAGAGGGGTAATTTTTTGGTCTGTGCTCAAATGTTGAAAAAAAATTTATTAAAATTTATTGTTTATAATTTTTGAAATTGATATTTTCGGTGGGGGGGGGGGGCCAGAATCTAACCTTGCCTACGGCGCCAGATAGTCTGGCGCCGGCCCTGGATGCCATACCCTGGATTTTGGGAATGTGGAAAATTGCCCTCGCCAAGCTGAAACCCTAATTACACTGAAAGTGATAGGAATTGACATAGAGGCAATTGATGAACTATAAAATGGGGGGAATAATAAGTTCATCCTATTTCCCAAAGACTACAAAACTCCATTACTTCAAATGAGTAGCCTTGAGATCAAAGGGATGAAAGCACAAGTCAGTAAAAGTGACCCCATAACGAGAGAAATCGAGGCAAACATGACTGAATTTTTTGTTTCGGGCCTCCCCTTGGAGGTTAGCAATACCGAGTTTGATCAGTAAAATTAAGGATAAATTCAAAGTTCCAGTCAAGAAAAGCAAAATCGCTACTGTCTATGGATTTAGAAACGTGAAGACTGGGGTTAGAATAATGGGGATACTTAGACAAGAAGCAAACTAAAATACCAACATATTTTTGTGATGGGATTTAGGTTTAGAAGTTGATATAAGGGATGCGAGGCTGAAAGAACATGCCTAAAATGTAGGCAAACAGGCCATGGTCCTAGAGACTGCAAGGACCAGCCAACAGCCCCCAAAACGGCCTCTTATGCGGAAAAAGCAGCTGCCGGCAATAATAATGCCAACAACAACCTAAATGTAGAGGAACACAACCAAATACATGTAGAAATATGGAATTTGTTAAAACAAATCAGAAATGAAGAGCAATCGAGGACTATGACACCAGTAGCCTAGGAAGTAGGTGAAACAGGTGACATTGGAACAAAAAATGAAACAACAAAGGGAGGGAACCTATTACCACTGCCGGAATTAGATATAAGGGTCATAGGGGACGAATCCCAAACAACACCCGCCTGGGATAAGTACTTAAGTCCAAATAGAACGGTGATGAGTGAAACCTTCATAATAGAACCCATTAAAACACAAAATAGATTCCAGCTCCTATTGGAGGAGGAAATGACAAATGAGGATGAGCATGGTAACCTAGAGAAGGGTCGGGAAGATTTGATCGGTAATAAGCCACTGACATCTACCCCGGCCCCACCTACAAGGAAAACAAGAATGAGGCAATCCCTGTCGGTCTTGCCACAAATCGAATACACACCCACAGAGGAAAGTACCCTGACAAAAGACGAAGAAGTAGAAGGCCCCTAAAGAAAGGATAACCAGCGATTACAAGGATGACGACGGGAAAAACCAAGCAGAGACTGATCAATACAAAACTGACGATGACGATGATGACGCTAACAAACACATGATTGACCTAACGGAACCGGACTCAAAAATGGAAACGAAACACGAGACGGAAATGACAGAAAAAATGACAAAATGGAAAAAGCTGAACTCGAAACATCAAACGAATCTGGATCTGATGGGGGACCAGTGCCTCTGCAGCAAAACAATTAAACAAATAAATTAATTCGAATTTTAGTTGCAACTAAATAAAGAGACTAAACCTTAATTGAAATATACTTCAAATTGCAAGAATGCGGCAACTTTTGGTGGAAAAATAATGGAATTGCCTCAATTAATACGAATGGTTTAAATAAAGGAATAATTAAAAACCTTATCGAGTTAATGGAAAATGATGTAATCCTAATTCAGGAAACCCATAATAATTTCTCTAGCGATTTAATATCTACGGTGGAAGAGAAATTGGATGCAATTGTGATTTTAAAGAGGAGGATATAAAGGGTGGGGCCGCGACGATTTTAAAACGTAAAGGGAATTAAGTGGGAAAGAAAGGACGAGGGAGAATATTTTAAAGGTAGGATGATCCATATCATTATAGATAAAATTCACATTATCAATGTATATTTACCTGTAAACAGGTATTAAAAAAAACAGAATGTATACAAAATTTGTCTAAATATCTAAATGAATTTACTATGGAAACCCTAAGTATGGGTAGGGGAAAATATAGATAGGGCTGGAGAATTGTCATCAGATGACAAACGGTCAAAAGAATTTATTGAGAAATTTATAAAACAACATAAACTATTTTATGTTTATAGGAGATTAAACTTATTAAGAAGAAAGTTCACATATGAATACAATGAAGGTGCAAGTAGGTTCGATAAATTCTATGCAACAAAATTTGAAGAGAAAAATACAAAAATGAAGTTATTATATACTTCAAACTTTCAGACCACAAATTAATCAATATAGAAATTGGCGTGAAAAACATGAAAAAATTGGGAAAAGGGGGTCTGGAAATTGAACAATAAAGTGTTAGATGAAGAAGAATATAGTAACGAAATAATAGCAATAACTAGAGAATTTAAAACGTCAGGGAGTAGGGATATTATCAAAGAGTGGGATAGTCTAAAAAATGAATTCAAAATTAAGTTTGTTAAGTTGTCAACTAGAAGAATGAAACTTCATAAAATGAAAAAAGAAGAAATTAAATTGCAATTAAATAAAAAATCCTGCAACAGGAAATAGGGAAATTCTAAAAGAAAAGTTAGATAAACTTTTAGAAGAAGAGAAAAGAGGGAGAGAAATCAGAGCTGGGAAGTTTACTATGATATAAAAAAGCTGAAGGTTTCTACAAGAGAGAAGAAATGAGAAGAGGGGGGAAGCGAATTGATGCTCTAATTGATAATGGGGAGGAAATAGTAGGAAAGGAAAAACATATTGGGGACAATTAGAGATAACTACGCTAAACTATCTACATAAAAAAATATTGAAGATAATACCATTAATAAATATTTAGGAGAAACTCCATGTGAGCAAATATCATCAGAACATAAAGATTTATGTGATGGTTTTGTCTCCATGGAAGAAATACAAACAACAATAAAACAACTACCGAAAGGTAAATCCCCAGGTAGAGATGGGTTCACTGCGGAATTCTATCAAAAATTCCAAAGTGAGTTAGCGCCGATTCTTGAAGAATTATATAATAATATATTGCTTAGAAATGATTCAATGAGTAACACCATGACGGAAGGACTAATAACCATAATTTATAAAGGAAAGGGTGATAGAAAAGAATTAAAAAACTGGAGGCCCATCTCCCTCCTAAACATGGACTATAGAATACTGAGTAGGATTCTAGTGAACAGAGTTAAGAAGGGTATAAATAAAGTGATTAATGTAAATCAAACATGTGGGGGTAAACGAGGGAACATACAAAATAATATATTAAACATACGAACAGTAATCGATTACTTAAATAACACCGGACAGAAAGGTGCTATGGTACTTTTCGACCAAGAAAAAGCTTTCGACCGATTAGAGCATAACTATATACAGAAAGTATTGGAAAAATTTGGCTTTGGAAAGTTTTTCTAGAAATGGACCAAAATCCTGTATAATAACATAACTGCAAGGGTACACATAAATGGCGCTGTCACAGATAACTTTGATATACAAATATCAGTACAGCAATGATGCTTACTATTCATGCTATTATACGTAATAGCAATTGAAATACTAAGTATAAAAATAAGAAACAATAAACAGATTGAGGGAATAAAAATACTTAATATAAATGAAGAATTTAAAATGCTCCAGCATGTCAATGATTGCACGAACTTCATTAAAGACCCAAATTATTTTAAACATCTAGGAAAGGGATTCGAATCATTTGGGAAAGCTTCGGGGTCTAAAATTAATGATGATAAAACAGAAATGTTAAAGATAGTGAACTGGTGGGGTAATCACACTGGACTACCTCCACATCGAGTGAAAGCATTAGGAATGTTCTTCGGTAAGGGAGAAGAGCAAGAAAACTATTAAAACAGAGAAGACGATAAAAGAAAATATCAAAATCTGGGCACTTACGCCACTAAGCATCATGGAGCGGGCTCAAGTAGCCAAATCGTATCTATATTCAAATATTAATTACGCACTAAAATCAACAGATATAGGAAATAAACTTTTAGATAAAATTGAAAAGGAAATAATAGATTACATCTGGAATTTTAAAACTCATTGTGTACAAAAGGCCACATCATATATGGCAAAAGAGGGGGGGGGGGGCTTGCCCTACCAAGCCCCTTACTCATGAAATGTGCCAATATTTTAAACAGGTTCAAAGTAGTAAGCGCAGAACCCAAGACCCCGTGGGAGGCGCTGTATATTTATTGGTTTGGTTTTACACTGCGAAATAGAAATGATATATATAAGAATAATAAACTAAGCAAACAACTAGAAGTACCTAGGAATTTTATACATGTTAAAGATTTACTAGTGACATACAGGGACGAAAAAAAACTTATGGGAAATTGGAGCAGACAAGACCTATGTATGGATCAGAGAAGATATTACCAAGCACTTAAGAAACAAAGTCGAAGCAGAACACATAGATATCAATTGGGGAAGAGCATGGAGGCACTGGGCCAGCATTGGGTCCGTTAATATTCAAAGTCTAATGTTTAAATACTTCCATAATGCGTGGCTAACGGGGGAAGTTGCCCGCAAGAGGAGAATGATAGTATGCAACATTAAATGCCCTTTTTGGTAAAAGGGCAAATTTTACAAAGTACCATGCTATCGCGCAATGCGATAAAAGAAAGGAAGACATATTAAAACGGATAATTGATATTTGCAAAAAAGAGAGGTACCGGAGTAACAATATTCTGTATTTGGATGGGAATTTCGACAAAAAATTACTATATAGAATAACAGTACATATTTGAAACAATGCTGACCTGTGTGCAAGTTATTACAATTAAAAAAAAAGAATGAATACGATGAAAACCTTCTTTGTATAAAAGGCTTCTGATACTCTTTAAAAAATTAAATATTATTATTATTTTAAATTATCAATTAATATATACCAAACCACAAGTTTAAATGTATGTCCAGGGAGGAGGAGCTGGTGGAAGGGACTTGCGTTGCAGCCCGCACAATGCGGGCTTGAGCCCCGCTTTTATCTCCCACCTCAGGAGATAATCTGCTAATTATAACTTTTAATTCATATGCAAGTTAGTTCCTCCGGTGCCTCAAAGTAAGACTTCAGTTCTATTGAAAACTATTGATAGAACAATAACAAAGATAAGTAGTTGTGCTTGGAGGGAATGAACGAGGGAATGGGAGGGGGAATTAGAGGGGGAGCTTCGGTTTGCTACCCATTAGGGGTGTGACACTGCCAGTGCGCGGGCTGGAGCCCCCACCTCATCCCTCAACCCGGGCCTAAATGAAACTCCCCATAGCATTGGAAGAAAAAAAATTAATAGTAAAAAAAGAAATAAAGGGATGGGACAGGGAATCTATGTGGGGGAAAGTACGAGGCAATGACGTCATGGGGATATGTCACATGGCGCTACGCGAAGTGGACAGGCCCATGCAATAGTCTTGGAAAAAACACCCCATGTAGAACACTAACAGACAATACATAAACACATGGAAATAGGATATTAGGAATCTAGCACATTTCTATATCCCTCCAATCAACTATACAGCTCCCTTACTGTATAGTTCCTTCCTTTTCCACTTTTTTCCCCCAGTCCTACGAAAATTTTATATAAACCCTTTCGGAATCTTTTAGTTATTAGTTTAAATAATAAAGAGAAGGCCTACTCGAGTCGAGAGAAATACAATTAAATAAAGAACGTATGGGCCTTCACTCGAGTACAGCCTGCCTCATTATTGAATCTAGTTAATGCGAGGAACGCCACATATAGCCACGCATATAAAACAATAGGTTTATTTTTATAACTCACATATAGTACACCGTTCACTCGCCAAAATTCAAAATTATATTACCAAATTTAAATATCTAAATCATATCAAGATCATCAAATGGATATCCATGTAGAAATATATAGTAAGACAACTGGGATATTTGACAAAGTCTTGCTGTCCCTACACAAAAACTATATAGCACTCACACAATATAGCATATATACACATATACAACATGGGACATAAGAGTCCTCTAGCAAAGGTCACAAAAAAGCCTAAGGGAAGGGAATTCGAGTGAGGTGAAAGAAACCTGCTCGGTTGAACAACCTTAAAGATAACGCTAGGGACTTTTAATAAATATCCCATCAAAACTTTAACTTAAAATACATTTTTGATCAAATTTTTCAAATTAAAATGAACAAGCAACACGCCTTGGATGGAAACACATACTCATAAAACACCTTTTACACATCTGTCTTATGCCCCCCTCCCCCGAAAAAAGGAATAATATACATAAAGTGACAATATTACAAGACAATTTACAAATACACACAAAAAGGTGAATTCAACTCACGAGCGAGGAGAAGAGAAACGAGAAAATATGGCGGAAGCTCACAACTCACTAAAGAAATTAGAGAAATATTTCAAGACCAAACGAATAGAAACAGAAGAAGGACCTTTTCTAGAATGTAGCTATAAAGAGGGAACACAAGAACTAGACATGAGTAATATACCAAGGGAAAGAATACCAGATACATCAATGGTATTAATAACATGGAAGGTAAAGAATCCGGACATATTACAACAAATATATGCTATAAGCAGAAAAGGACACGAGGGTTACATTATAAGACCACGAGGAAATTTACCATTCCTTCCATACGATGAAAAAAGAAGCAGGGGCGAAACAGTAGCTGTGAAAAAACCAACACCATTCCAGAAAAAGATTAAGAGACAGACAGGGGAGTTCCACCTGTCTGACATACCTGTGGAGATTCCCAAAGAGGAAACTAGAATGCTTTGAGAAAAGATTTGGTAGAAGTACAGGCATCAATTTTGACAGAAGAAGCAAATAGGGAGAGAGACAGATAAGAAGAGCAACAAAGAGACAAAAAAGAAGACAAGAGGCAGAGACGAATGAAATTTGCCTATTGTTTGACGACAAATGTCTGGAATAGAATTCAATTTAAAAAAATTTAAACAAAAGATTTAAAAATAAGTAAATAAATTCCAAAAGTATATAATCTAATAAAAAAAATAATGACATTAAAAAATATAGCATTCAGACAAGCATAAGTGGGATAGGAGGGCCTCCCCAAATGGTCTGCGAAGATCAACCGGGGAGAGCACCCTTCACAAAAGAGGAAAACCTCCGGATGTTGGGGGTATTTCCTCATCTCGTAATATCTCCCAATTTTTCGCAGAGAAGTCCCGATTACTACTTTCTGTCTGTCAATTTTCATTTCTCAGAAGAAAAGAAAAACCAAACCATACACATATAGATATAACGTATGCAATCCACAGCTGCCATATTCCTTTTTATCACTTATGAATATTGTAGTGATGAAATCAGTGCCGGATTTAGGCATAAGCTATACAAGCTACAGCTTAGGGCCTCACAGTCGGAACTCATTTTATACCAAACAGGGCCTCTACAGCTTTCAATAGCTTAGGGCCTCGCTATGTCTAAACTGTCACACTGCAGACATCGTAGAGATATGACCGAAAACTTGTTAAAGCATACGAGGTCAAGAAAATTCAGCTCCTAAAAGATATGCCAATATTTAAATTTTGGAATTACGGTCGCAGATGACACTTCAGAATAAGGTTTTCTTCTATAGTTCTTTTATTATTATCATTATATATTTCCATTGGGTTCTGGTCTCGTTTAATGCATCATATTTGCGCATTAATATAAGAGCACGATGACTGAATCGTACAAATGTAGTATAGTATAGTATAGTATTGTATAGTATAGTATAGCATATCATAGTATAGTATAGTATAGTATAGTATAGTATAGTATAGTACAGTCTAGTATAGTATAGTATAGTATAGTATAGTATAGTATAGTATAGTATAGTTTAGTATAGTACAGTATAGTATTAACTCTATGTGAATGAGATACCAAGAGCGGTAAAAAACAGAATTAAATGAAACGAGGTTTGCCGAGTTTATATATGTGTAAAATTGCGCCATGGGTGGGTCACATTTTGATAAACTAACATTATTGGTATATATAATTGCTTTATAACAACACTTTAAAAGCCATGCTATTATTAAGGTGTGTTGTAAGAACTCAGTTTTCATGCATAACTGGTGCTTTGTTCTTAAATATTAATACTAATGCAGTTTATACAAAGTCTATTCAGTCCTATTTGTTCAATACATTGTCCAAAACTTCCAGACAAAATTTTTGATTGCTATGGACCATTACAGTGGCGGCCATATTCTAAACTGGGTGAAGAAAAGACATATCTGGTGAGTTTAAATGTCATTTTATAGGGTAGTACGAATTGTATTTTCCTCATGCGTAGCTTTCATTGTAATATCACAGCGCGCGACATTCAATACCATTTATGCTGGATCACATCTTTAGCCAGACCTCGTCCTAAATTGTCCACGTACTTTAACATGGCCATACGTGTTTATCTTGGCGTGTAAATAATGACGTTTCAAAGGAATATGGATGTTGGAGGGTCCAAATAAAGTTTTAAATCGCCATTTAAAGGAATGTGTACACAAATTCTAAAAAACTGAAATAACCGGTACTGAACCCATACATGATCTATATGACTTTTATTATAATCGGTGCTTATCAGGATCCCGAGTTTGTCTGACCTATTTGCCCTGCCTTAGGGTTACTCTAAAATAAACTGATAAGCGAACATATTTATTAATGTTGCTGGATGTACTATTTAATTTAAACAACTTACGAAATGGGTGAATTACTCACTCTCACGACAATTTTAATTGCACTGCTACCTGTGTGCAGATCGAATTTTGTTGGTGAATTTTCCAACTATGAAGTTGCCCTGCATCAGATTTTGCAAAGGATGGACTATTTGGAAACACGATTAACGGAATGTACACAAAAAACATCACTTCAAGAGCAGTTTCAGTTGCGTCAAGAAAATGAGAACCGGCTTCAAGCTTCCAAGTTACAGCAATTAGAATCCAGAGCGATATCGATGGACGAAAATGAATCCAAAATGACGAAACTCGAGAATGGACTTAGAGAGGCTCTTGAAAAAATAGACAAGCTCGAAAAAGAAGTTGAAATGACAAAACCACAAAGAAAATTCGATAATACCTCAAGTGACCAACTTCCAGCTTCTGAGAAGTGTGAACAAGATACACAAAGCCATAGTTTGGGCCATACTTCAGTCGGAACAAACTTGGACCCGATCAGTGGAAATTCAGAGATCAATGATAGGATATCGACATTTCCAAGAAATAAACGGACTAGTGGGCTTGGGAAACCTAATGTAGCCTTCGATGTTACCATGTACGGATTTTTTGAGACTCCACTGGCAGTTCACGAAATACTTCCATTTAACGTTGTAAATTTAAATGTCGGAAACGGATTTGATTCAAACCTTAAATCTTTTATTTGTCCCGTGACGGGTATTTATTTCTTCACAGCTACATTTACTAGCAGTAATCATAAATTTGAAGGCTCCATTGTTATGGACGGAGTTGAAAAGGTCATTATTACAACCGGTAATTCTCCTTCTACCTTTGAACAGTCAAGCAGTTCAATCGTGACTCAATGCTCGAAAGGACAGAGGGTTTATGTTTTTGCTCATATCGGTGCTATAATCCAAATAAGTGGAACGTTCTCTGCATTCTCTGGGTTTTTGATAACTGATTTGGAAAGCATATCCAGTTAATATCAGAAAATATTACAGGTGAATGTCAAGCCTAGTTGTAATTGATTATACTCTAAATATTAAATTCTGATTCCAGAAAACATAATTTTTTTTTCCTTCTCCAGAAGAGTGTAAGTCAGTATGCAATCTTCCACTGGATTTATTTAATGAGACACCGGAGTTATTTAATGAGACACCGGAGTTATTTTACCGAGTAATATTAACAGAACTATGTCTGTGATGTAAATATCCAGTGTCTCATCTTAAATCAAGTATAATTATCTTTCCTAGTTTCAGTGGATTAATTCGCATTTTCTCTTCTTGAAATTCATCATCAGTTCTAAATCAACAGCTTACAGTAAGTTTAATTTATTAATAAGCAAATAGATATGAAAACCTATAGTTTTATGGATATAAAAATGGATATGATACTGGTAAATTAAAGTGTATGACATCCTAATTTAGTATCGAGTGGTTTTATGCGGATAGATATAATGACGAATTATTTACTCATGTCATTATCGTGGTAAATTAAAAGATAACAAATGGATAGAAATTATGTATTTAAAGATTGCGTTTGTAATTTGAATAACGACGTAAAATTATCTCAAAATATGGATATATATATATATATATATATATATATATATATATATATATATATATATATATATATATAAATATTCGCACGGTTCTATATTATATAAGGTTTATGTCTGTAACATTATACTTTTGTGAAAATTAGGTTCATTGGTTCTGAACTGAACTTTATTTCAGGATCGAAAAAAATAAACAAAAGATCAAAACTATTGTGGTGATTATTATATTCGCGCAAACCAAATAAAGCAAGTTCAAAATAATTTCTTTATTTCTTTCTTCGTTTATAGTGGTGATGAAACTCATCACTGGTTATTATTATTATTATTATTATTATTATTTTTATTTTTATTATTATCTTCCTCCTCATAATGTTTTTCATCGTCATTTGGATAATCAACCTATTATGAAGTTGTTTTTATGTACGTTTTCAATTTTCCTCGTACAAATGTTTGATATTTTAGCGACCATCTTGTAAAGAGATTTGAGAATATGAACCCTAGGGCTACTACATGCCAAAATAAAAAATCAAAATTAGGACAATATCATTCAGAATAAAAAGTTGGCCATTATTACCTAATTATGGTATGGTAGCCTATAATAACTTCAGATACTTCATGTATAATGTTCAATGACGATATAATAATCACACTGATATAGTGTTAAATAGAAGCTTGCACAAATAATGTCTGAGATTTTTACCCTGAGCCATGTACTACTGCCATGATAAAATATCACACGATTCCCTGCGAAGAATTCTTCAACTGGTAAGTAACACATCTTCATGAAATAAACAACATAACTTTCAATTTAACGACAACAGGTCCAACAGTTGCTCAAATATTGTCAACGATGATTCATACACGGAAAGTATATCAAACAGTAATATGGAATCGCAACACAATTCTAAATACATCAATGCGTCAAGTTCCATAACCGTGGGTTGAAAATTCTTCAAGACATCTGCTAAGTAGAAATTTGTAACAGAGTAAGTTTAAAGTTAAGAAGAAAAAAAACCCAGGCCCGTGGTATTTTTTTTAAATTCACCTAATGTCTATCATCTATAGACATGTTGCAATTTTATTCCATCCAATCATTATTATCAATAACCAATAACACAGAAAAGGATACAACTTGAATTTTTATGGACGGGAGCAAATAAAATGAGACATAGTCCTTTGAAACCTATATAGTATAATAAGAAAACGCGGATTGCCACTTTTAACAAGGTAGCAACTGATCTTTTACTCACTACATATAGGTCTTCGGAACTGGTTTATCGCCCTCGAGTGGGAAACACTTCGGTGTCCACTAGCACTTCTGAGGATTATGCAATCAACAGTACAGGAAAGGTGCAGGAAAGGTTTTATGCATAAATGTAACGCCGCATCTACCTGCCTAATATTAAAAAATCATTAAAAAGAAATTGCACAAGTGAGGCCATGAAAGTCCATATTGTTGGAGAGCAATATTAAAACAAAACATCAGGATAGTATTTACTTGCCTGAGAAGTCGATGGTAGTTCATAGCAAAAGATTATCCCAACCCAAAATTTAACATGACGTTGGATGTCCCAGCAAGCTCTGGCATCCTTGTCCACATGCATTCGGGGCCAATATATTTCAATACTCAGTCAATAATCTATAATTGTATGGTAGCTAATGAGAGGAAGATGATAACCTTAGTAGACCATACTTGGGTTGTCCACTGTCTATTTAAACTATCAGAGAATGAAATATATCAAAATAAATTTAGATCAAAGGGATAAATTTGACCTTCCCTAAGTATATGTATACTAGAAAGAAGAAAAATGAAGTAAGTTTAACAGAAAATGTATTCCATGTTATTGCTGAGGTTGGTTAAAACATTGATTGACATAGTGGGGCACTGTGGCGTAAGTTGATATTTCATTCTAATGAAACTATTTTACATTTCTGCGTTAATAATTACCAATAATAAATGTTTGCTGTCACTCTAAACATTACACCAGAAATATTCTGACAGATTATTTAAATTTAACTTTGTACAACTGCTCTTAACATGGTTACATATCCTACACAACCAAATGTCGATATATTTTAGAAAATTTGGAATCAGACGAAGATCACATTCGATACATCATATAGGATCTCACTGTATCTATAGTTGATATGTAAATCATATAGATAGCAGTATACATTTAATATATCTCAAAATGTTATTTTCTCCATGATTTGGTACACCTGTGAATAATTCATGACAATGTCACCAACGCCAGTTCCATATTTTGTTGGGTAAACAAGTTTTCTCGCGTTAACAACGCACAGAGGTCTCCCAAGTCCACGTACGATGGTCATTATATTAAATATCAGGTCAATCTCTACTGTGCAGTCGTATCGTTATCGTTTTACCAAGAAGATCTACAACGTTCCCGTCTTGATCTACATCAGTAAAACTAATATGTGTCAGCCGATTATTAAGACATGACAGATACATAGGTGATGCAGGAGTAATCGATATCAAATTAACTGGTTCTGCTGTTGGTGAATATCCAAACAGTATATACCCCATAACCACCACGCCTTTCGTTTCGGACCTGCTTTCATATAACTAACAATGACAGCATCACAAGTTAAACTCATCTGCGTCGTTGAGGTAATTCTTACTATGTCAGACGCAATATGATATCCAACCCTTTATGGAAGCGATGCGCGCAAAACTTGTTGATTTTCTGGAATATCTTTGGACCAACTAAGAACTGTTATCAGCGACGACTGTCCAATGTTAACTCAATTCTGTTATCAGCGACGACTGTCCAATGTTAACTCAATTCTGTTATCAGCGACGATTGTCCAATGTTAACTCAATTCTGCAGAGACTCATTTGTAATGATGGGGATGAGTGTTGGCTTATGATCATGAATAAAAGGTTTACAGTCTTTACCGGTTAACACCAAATTTCTTCGTCGGACATCATTATTAAGGCAATATCGTACGCGCCTGTAGGAAGTTTGACCATACCCCAAGATGATGCACGATCTGGTGAAAACACAAATGTGTTGTTGTCGTCAAGGCCATCAAACCGTTGTGATCGGATATTAGGTCAAATGTAATAAACTCGCAACGACGCTAGAACAATCAGCGTGCGTGATTCCCCATAGGTAATAGCTTTAGACAAAGTCACACAAAAATCATCTGCATCACGTTCAAAACTGCCAAGGCAATTGATATTTTAAAAAAAGGTTTAGCTCATACAACCTAAATATAAATCCTAAAATAGCCGCACTGGTGATTTGTTCGTATGTGGAAGGCACATTTATTCTCTACCCATTTATATACAGCTTTTCAGCTATCAAAATATGCTTCAAAAATAGGCAATTTCGGCATTTTTGCTCTGTTTCTGTTCTGACAACGAATTTGCACATACCTACACTTATATAGAAATTTAACTAATCAGATTTTATGGGCATTCGTAGCCGCCGATATTATACGAATCACATATCGTGTAAGTATTTGGTTACCTTTGCTTGTATCCCTCTGTCAATTTTATTAACGAAAAGCATGAAGGATATAAAAGGTGCCAAAAACATTCATTTTTTAATCAATTTATAATTTCTAACCTGATTATTATCTGGGGAGTCCCTAACATTGTCAGTTTCTGCTCGCTTCAAACCCAACTCGAGTCTATTTTACCAACACGGGCCCATATATGCGTGGGCGAGTCTATTGTTTTTACACAACATATTTAACGCATTTTGCCATCTCCGATAGGGTCTCAATATTTCTTTCAATAACTTCGACAGTGTGAAATATACCATTCTGACCATCGTTTTCTCCTTCCAATGCTTATCGAATAACTTTGTCTCTCCGAATGAGACTTGGAGGTTGTCGTCGGTATGCTTTCTATGTTTCGGTTTTGGCTGATCAGGTTAAGTGTGCGAAGAACAGAATCTCATAACAAGATAGGTCTTCTAAATATCATACAACAACATATCAACATTTAATGAAATACCTGCTTATTTAATTTTAATGTTATTCTTTCCAACGTTTTAATAAAAAGAAGATGACGAAAGCATTGGTTTTCAATCGCCTACAACTATGTATTACCTTGCAGTAAGTGATTACACGTCATCTATTCAGTGTGAGAGTGTAAAGTTGTTATGACATAATAACAAGCACTGGCTCGAGGGCAGTTCAAATAGCTCTTCTTAACCTCTGAGGTATTTTTCTGGGGAAAAAAGACGAATATGCTTAGAGTAAATATCTCGTCAATCCTACGGTCAATCCAATAGAAGAAATGGCTCATAATTAAAACCAGATCTTCACAGTTCTATGTGGAGATCTGTTGGACACAATAAGAGGTCATGTTCTGTTGACGTTGTGGTTCACCAATCAAATCATAATTTTCTAATTTCTGAAAGTGACGCACGACATTTAGAACGTATAATTACTAATGATGCTACTCTAAACACGAATTCTCATAACTTTATCTGATAGGATACTAAGAATAAGTTGATCGGAAATTCCAAAGGTCACGAAAATATGACCTTTCATCGGTGTCTGTCAGATCTACACGTAGTACCGTGGAGATCTAACTTTAATTAAATTGTCGCTCATTTTTCCTAACAGATTGCGATGTCTCTTTGGGCATATTTTTTTTCACAGAATAGCTGAGGATGTTGCGATTGTCAAAAATACTCAACTGTCGCGGTAACAGGCAGATGCTGTAATAGTACGTCCTAGTATAATATATATATATATATATATATATATATATATATATATATATATATATATATATATATATATATATATATATATATATATATATATATATATATATAAAGTCAAAGTATATAGCAAATACAATCAAATGTGTAACGAATCCAAAATGATGTTTAGAGGCTATTGAATGAAGAGCTGGTTTGAGTAGGGGCGACTATCCTTGCTTAGAAGTGACTTTCCATTCACACATGTACTGTATAATCCTATAGGATTATATAGTATATGTATGATTTGAAAGTAAATTATAAGTAAAAATATGAGTTCCTTATGGCAACAATATGTTTTCTCTTTATCAAACTTCTCTGATGACTGCTTCTAGTCTAACCACATGGTCAACTTTATTTGAAAGTTTAGTCATTCGTGCTGTTAGATGTTAGCAGAATAAGTTGTATTTATTGTTGTGTTCTTCAATTCATTTTGGGTTGGAAATTATTTATTAAAATTATTTGTTCACTGGAAATGCAAATTGCTTATCAAAATTAACAATCTTGGAATTAGAGACTTCAATTTATAATGAAACTGCATGTAAGGATTTATTCTTGGATTGTATTATTGTTATCCAACAAAAGACTATTGGCACATCACCACTACACGAGCCACCAAAGACACACCAACCATTTCAGCGTTGGATTTAATTTAGATTTCCACTAAAGTTTATTCAGAACTATAATCATTAGGATTTGTTTTGTAATTCTAAGATTATCTGGGATTTAATTCGCAATGCCGTAAGTATTTTGTTATTACATGTTCACTTTGTTTTCTAGTGAAATATATTTTTTGCTGAATTGTACAAAGCTTATAGCCTCTCACTCTTTTCTATTACTTGCTTTAAGGCCGTAGAGTCATAATACATGTTAAATAATGACATAGATAACACTGCCAGGCTTGATTCTTCCATGTCATGAATGTCATAAATACTATTGCCAGGCTTGAGTGTTCCATGGCATTAATACCAAAGATAACATTACCAGGCTTGTGCGCTCCATGTCACTAATACCAAAAATAACATCGCCAGGCTTGTTCGCTCTATGTCACTAATGCCAAAGATAACATTGTCCGGCTTGAGTGCTCCTTGTCACTAATACCAACGATAACATTGTCAGGCTTGTGTGCTGCACGTCACTAATACCAAAGATAACACTATCAGGTTTGTGTGCTCCATGTCACTAATACCAAAGATAACATTGTCAGGCTTGTGCACTCCATGTCACTAATACCAAAGATAACATTGTCAGGCTTGTGTGCTCCGTGTCACTAATGCCAATCATACCATTGCCAGGCTTGTGTGCTCCATGTCACTAATACCAAAGATAACATTGTTAGGCTTGTGTGCTCCATGTCACTAATACCAAAGATAACATTGTTAGGCTTGTGTGCTTCATATCACTAATATCAAAGATAACATTGTCAGGCTTGAGTGTTCCTTGTCACTAATACCAAAGATAACATTGTCATGTTTGTGTGCTCCATGTCACTAATACCAAAGATAACATTGTCAGGTTTGTGTGCTCCATGTCACTAATGCCAAAGATAACATTGTTAGGCTTGTGTGCTCCATGTCACTAATACAAAGATAACATTGTCAGGATTGTGTGCTCCGTGTCACTAATACCAAAGATAACATTGTTAGGCTTGTGTGCTCCATGTCACTAATACCAAAGATAACATTGTCAGGCTTGTGTGTTCCGTGTCACTAATGCCAATCATAACATTGCCTGGCTTGTGTGCTCCATGTTACTAATACCAAAGGTAACATTGTTAGGCTTGTGTGCTCCATGTCACTAATACCAAAGACAACATTGTCAGGCTTGTGTGCTCCATGTCACTAATACCAAAAATAACATTGTCAGGTTTGTGTGCTCCATGTCACTAATGCCAAAGATAACATTGTTAGGCTTGTGTGCTCCATGTCACTAATACCAAAGATAACATTGTTAGGCTTGTGTGCTCCATGACACTAATGCCAAAAATAACATTGTCATGTTTGTGTGCTCCATGTCACTAATACCAAAGATAACATTGTCAGGCTTGTGTGCTCCATGTCACTAATACCAAAGATAACATTGTTAGGCTTGTGTGCTCCATGTCACTAATGCCAAAGATAACATTACCAGGCTTGTGCGCTCCATGTCACTAATACCAAAAATAACATCGCAAAGGCTTGTTCGCTCTATGTCACTAATGCCAAAGATAACATTGTCCGGCTTGAGTGCACCTTGTCACTAATGCCAAAGATAACATTGTCAGGCTTGTGCTCTCCATGTCACTAATACCAACGACAACATTGTCAGGCTTGAGTGTTCCATGCCATGATGGTATCAAACAGAATATCTGATATGCTTTGTTCAGTATATAATTGTTGAGCACAAATAGTATCAGGGTAGCAGCATGTAGTTGTTTTTATTAACTTGATCGCTCTCTTCTATCCATGACTATTATGTAGCATAATACCCCGAAATATGTAATTTTTCAGTCATATCAAATCTATGGATGTTACGGATTTTTTCTGATTGACAATAACATTCTTTGATATTTAAAACATCGTTGCCTACAAAGGTGCCATGCGTCATACTTGCCACTTCTTTTCTTTGCTCGATATGAATTTGTCACTCTGCCAAACATTTCGGCAATATGGTATATGGAAATACTGTTCCCTTAACGTCGGTTCTTCGCTGATAAGCAATGATACTCTCTTGTGTAAAATGTTATGGTGACATTAAGGGAATCGCAAACCAATGTGTGTGTGTGCACGCGTGTGTGTGTGTGAGAGAGAGAGAGAGAGAGAGAGAGAGAGACGTATTACGTAAACATTATGCATAACAAACCGTTGATCTCGAGGATAAAAAAATTGGAGCAAATTGTAGATGAAAAATAGCTTATTCATAGCGATTCAACATTTGAGGAATTTTTCATTATAGTAGTTGTATGTGTTTATTGGGGGACAATGGACGATTAACATCTGCCTGTAGGATGCATGGAGGTATCATTTGTCGGACATGGGAAATCCTATGTTAAATTGGTCCATAGGCGTAACACAGGAAATGCATTGTGAGGACAACAGTGTGTACAGGCACAAGAGAAAACGTAATGTTAAAGTGAAAGGGAAAGGATCAAAACCCGATAGGGAAAAAAAACAAAAAACAGCAATGTTAATGTGAATGGAAAACGTCTCGAAAGTTAACAGAGACAAGAGAAAATGTAAAGTTAATGTTTATTAACAACATTATATAAACTTATATAATCCAATGCATTACATATACTATCCAAAAATCTAGCATTCGTTGTTTAATTACTATCCAAACACTCCTACAATTCAAATACGCCCCTACAGTAAAGTACACCGTTTTCGATTGCTATCCAAAATCACACCTCTACAATCCAGAACCCACTTTTTATTACTATCCAAACATCCACCCACCCCTTGGAAAATCCAGCACCCACTTTTTAGTGCCATCCAAACACATACCCTTAAACTTCACCCCCACCACCACCACCACCCCGATCCAACGAATAGAGTAGGAAGTTGTACATCCACTTTCACACCAAAATATAAGAGCGCTATGACACACACACAGATAGGAAACGTTTATGGTATTACGACTCTTTGGTTTTAAAATAAGTAACAAGAAAGAGCGAAAACCACCAAATTCAATATGATTGAACATATTAATTTATCTCCCTAAAATATAAAGTGAAAGAATTAAAATATATATTGTACAGTAAATCAGAAATCATCAGGCAAATGAATGAGATAAAAGTATTATCCCAGCTTAAATCCAGCCTTTTCCATTTTGAATAATACCAGCACACTCTCACCCTAAGTCGAATCGTGTAGATATTTAAGAAGACAAGAATTCTGTATTCCGTCATCAGGCCTCATGCATTCTAATCAACTGACAGGATAGTGTTTTATGTCACATCAGATCAAAAAAGTCTAATTAGTTTTGTTTTCAGGAAATAGCAGCGAAATACTTTGTCAAGAGACAAGTTTCTTGCAGTTAAAACAAGCTGGCTGGGCAAAATTTTAATTTCAATAGGATCAACTCTGTGATCTAAACAAGGCTTGTCAGTTAAAAGGAGATTAGCCACAACCTTATCTCCAGTTAGATATTTATCGTGTAACAAATGAACACTCTCAAGGAGGAAAGAACTTACCGCTCCTTGATCACAAGTTCGGAGACTAAGTCTGATGACAAATTAGGGTGCACCATGATCAAGAAACAGAACATTATGATCAATCTGCACTAGTTTTATAAAAAAAAAAATTACAAATCTTCATTCGTCTTTTTTCTTTTCACCCTTTTCTCAACTTTGTGGTGCCCCCTTTGGCCCTGGTGCCCTAAGCACGTGCTTAGTCTGCTTAATGGTTAATACTCCCCTGTTCATAGACAAAAAGCAGGGTACTGGACAATAAAAGACTTAGAAGCTCCCGTGTCTCTGAATATCTTAATAGGAATAAGATGGATATAACACCAACAAGTGATACAGAACCTTCCGACATGAAAGGTTCAAAATTCTCCATGATAAAACCAGACTGGGATTTTCTATACCCAATAATAGTTTTCTTTCCATACGTGGCCGTGACCTTGACATCTTAGTAACAAGAACGTTTGCAACAGCTCTGTCTTTATTCTCTTGCCTAAATGTCAATATGTAGCAATCAGATAGAACGCGCCCTTTCTTCTTACAAGAAGTGCAGGTAGAAAGAAATAAGGGTTTCTGATCAGATTTATCAGAAATTTGATTCCTGGTAGTTGTTTAAGTTTTATATTTGGTAAGTACTGGTTTGAGACTAAAATGATTTTGTTTAGCAAATACCTGCCGAGAGAAAGAGGTATTGACAAATGAAACTTTGTGAGTCAAGGAACAGTCATCAGCTATGCTAGCTGCATTTTCTAAAGTTTCAAACTTTTTTCTCATCAAGGTTTTTCCTAACATCACTATTGACGCAATTCTTGAACTCTTCGATCATTTTGATTTGACTGCGGTTATTGTAATCTTTGTCAACCTTCTTGGTAATACACCGTCTATTAAACATTTGTTCTTATTCCCATGCAAACGCAACAGCAGTCTTAGTAGTTCCTTTCTACGATTTCTAAAGCTTTGATGATTTTGCCTCAGTTACCAACATATATCCAATGAAGATACATTCCTTGACCACATCATAATTATCACTTTGTTCTATGAGAGTACATTGCACTTTATATGAACAAAGTCCAATGCTCCCTGGTCGTTTCAAATGTTTAGCAATTTTCTCAAAATCAGGAAAATATACATATTTCTTAAAATATCAGCCAAATATTTTTGGTAGCATCAAAAGCCTTTGTTATGTATACAGGGAATGAGTGTACTCTGCGTTGTAGTTCTAATTCCTTTAATTTAGATTGAATTTCTCTCCCTCCCCCTTTCTATCTCTCGGTTTCATTTGAATTTTTCTTCTCTCTTTTTTGTCTTTTGCATTTGCATTTATTTTTCATCCTTTTCTTTTCTTTCTGCATTTATCTTTAATGGTTTTCTTTTTGCATCCGCATCTGCATCTGTATTACTCTTGCTTCCTTCTCTGTCTGCATTTGCATTGCATCGTGCTGACGCTGAAGCTTTCATAACTGGACTTCCATCTGTTTTTTGTACTGCAATTCCATTATTTTCTTGTCCGAACAAGATGGAGACTTCCTAATCATACCCAACGCACTTCTAACAAGAATATCCATTTTCACCTAATAATGAATCAAAATATTTGTTATATGTGGTTTCGTTAAAAAATCATTCGCTTCAGAAAAATTCGCCAAAGAAGATTATAATGTTTGGCAGGCTCCAGCAACTCGTCTTCTTTCAGGGACTTCCTGGGTAAGATCTGCAAGAAATTTGTCTACTTCAGATCTCATGGAAAACGCTTGTTGGTCACATTCTAACGTTCCCAAATATTTGAAATTAAAATACCAGGGACTAAAATAATTTCAACTAAAGATGGAATTTGAATTCCAAAATCAATTGTTATCGTTCTGAAATATTGAATCTCTGAAATATTCCAATAAATTAAAGTCTCTGAAATGTTCAAATTTCGAACGAGCCACCCAATTCCTTTTCTGCGACTTTATTATCTTAAAATAAGTAACAAGAGCGAAAAGCAATAAGTTTTATATAATGTTTGGTTTTTTCTGTAGCTTTAGTATTTTTAACTTTTTGATAGCATAGTAAAACTATTTTGTTTCATTTTTCAAAAGGTTTGCAGATTCAAATATCTAGAAGTAATAGAACTAAAACATACGATTTGTTAACTCTATCATAGTATCTCACCTTGTTCGAATAATGCATACTATTATGCAGTTGCAAGATATTGTACAATACAATATGTATTACATATTTTAAATACGATTATAATGTTAGTAGCACACCGTTCATCTTGGTATTCTTCTTATTGTTATCTTACCACACAGGCAACACACGTGAAACAATTATGATATTTTATTGGTTTGGTTTAGTATGGATGGATCAAAATGTTGGAGAGATACCTTTATTCATTAAGATTGGTTTGATTTAGTATGGATGGATCAAAATGTAGGAGTTATTCCTTCATTCATTAAGATTGTTTGATTTAGTATGGATGGATCAAAATGTTGGATATATACCTTCATTCATTAAGATTGTTTGGTTTAGTATGGATGGATCAAAATGTAGGAGTTATACCTTCATTCAATACAATAAGATTGGTTTGATTTAGTATGGATGGATCAAAATGTAGGAGTGATACCTTTATTCATTAAGAGTGGTTTGATTTAGTATGGATGGATCAAAATGTAGGAGTTATACCTTTATTCATTAAGATTGGTTTGATTTAGTATGGATGGATCAAAATGTTGGAGATATACCTTTATTCATTAAGATTGGTTTGATTTAGTATGGATGGATCAAAATGTTGGAGATATACCTTTATTCATTAAGATTGGTCTGATTTAGTATGGATGGATCAAAATGTAGGAGTGATACCTTTGTTCATTAAGATTGGTCTGATTTAGTATGGATACATTTATTCATTCAGATATTTCGACTAAGAGTTTCAGATTGTATGATGCAAAATTGACATAATAATATTATTACTTCTACGTGATGAAATTACAAATATTATATATATATATATATATATATATATATATATATATATATATATATATATAAAAGATTCATTACATTTTAGAAATGCAGTTCTGATTTCAATGTTCTAGCAACAATGTAAGGCATACATATTGTCAAATATAAATATGCAGTTTACATTACATGTCGTTTGTGTTCGCTTTGTTCAAAATGTATTTTTAGCGGTTTAAATGTATGTGCTTTTGTCCTGAATTACTTAACAAATTTGTAGTTGCTGTGGTTGTTGTTTATTTGTATTATCGGATATCATCTCTGGCACATCCTCTACAACGTAATATACAAAAAAATGACTTATGTAAATGTAAAGAAAGAACAGAAAAAAAATAAATACCGTTTAGTGTTAAGTTATATAGGTTTGCTTTCATAAATATCTTCAATTTCTCATATTTCTTTATGGATGCTAAAATGTGAATTACTAATGCAAGTGACAAGTGATATTTGACTCAAAATTAATCATGGGGTATGTTTTACAAAAATTATTTTGAAATAATAAAAGTGTATTGAAAACAACATTACAGACTATGCGGCATCGTACCCCGTATTACATTTTGACCTTAATAAAACGGATGAAAAGATCATAATATCTACGTCAGATACTGACGTTACGTGGGAACTAGGTGTAATTTTCATATTGTAGGTGAACATCATTGTTGTGCTGCTATATTAAGTGATTGTTGCCTATCAACAAATCCAACAAATGGTAAAATACAAATTATTGCATAAACATATTATATATGAGAAAAAGAAAACAAAATCGAAAACGGGGGTGGGGGTGGGGGTGCATGAATTGCTAAAGATGGAGGCTTCATCGGGGATATTAAACCATTATTGAAAATGGCTATACATTCTTACTTACTATCATTAAGAATATCATCAAAACCCAGTGCAAAGCAAAAGGGAAACATTAACTGGTTTTGTTATTTCCAAAAATAATAAAATGTATTTTAGAAGGAACAAAATATATTTTTTGTAGGCATTACCACTGGAATGTCTAGTATTTTCAGTACTCATAGCAAATCCAAATGCTTTTATTACTTGAACATGAGAGAGAGAGAGAGAGAGAGAGAGAGAGAGAGAGAGAGAGAGAGAGTGAAAAAGCGTTGTCATAGATAGCGTTTGGATGATACGCACAGATAAAAAACCAGTTGCCTTGAGACGACTTGTTAGTAACCAACTGCAATGCCCAGACAAGCTAATGGTAAGCAAAACAAATCAAAATAATTTTAAACCATATGAAACCAGATTTACACAATGGATATTAAATGTTCTAAATTACAACTGAGGAAACAAATTTGAATCATCGCATTAATCTCTTTGCCTGCTGGAGTTGCTGGTGATGTAGTATTTTAGCTAAATTATTGTGGAAACAATGCTTTGTGGGAGGAGTAATAACTGTAGAGGTTATTATTTATTATGAATACAGTTCGGTTGAGGTTTTTTTTTTTTGGAACAAAAGGCGGTGGTCTTTGTGTTTATCAGGACACACACGTTTGTGATATTCAAGATTAAGATTATGAAGAAAAGTAGTAAAATAAATGCTAATGTAACCTTTATAATTATTCTTTAAGACTTTTTATATGGCGGGGGTACCCACTCTGTACCTGTTTATAATAACCCTATGAGCCATAAAAGTGAATATTAAGACTCATTTGATATGCCTTCCCTTATGATGTTGACAAAATATATAATGGATAATAAAATAAACTTACAGAAATAATGTAGTTTTTAGCATATATATATATATATATATATATATATATATATATATATATATATATATATATATATATATGCCGAGTTATTAACTTTGTTATCAAGACAAGAGATAACATTAATTGATTATTGATACTGTGGACATTTAACCTTTTAACAAGTCCCACCGTGACGTGAAACTATGTTGAATGTTACGTTATCACACATCTCAGACGTTATGACCTTGGCTGCACGAATTGCCCACGCTCATCACATCTCGTACACTTTCAGAACACAACCCATCCAGAAGGCTGTTTGGATAAGCCAGTGTCATCTATACTAAATAAATCATCTTTGCACATTAACATACAAGCACGATGACTGAATCGTACCAGACTATGTACTGCTTTCAACGTTTGAATTTTGTTGGCAGTAATATGTATAACCCATATGTCTGGAACAGGTGTTTTCTGTTGATTTCTGACATAAATATTTTCTCACGCTTGAGTTTATGGAATATGTTTAGACGTCGGCTGATGCAAGTTTGTTTTTACAGCCTTTTTCATTAAGGTATCCAGTTTTCTTGCACAAAGTTAAGCCGAGTGGGGAGGCAAATATAATCCCGCTACTGGGATTTCCTTGCCTTGAAACTGATTTGGAAAGTATATCAAGTTAATATCAGAAAATTATTATATGTGAAAGTCAAGCCTAGTTGTAACTGATTCTAGTCTTACATTAAAATGAAATCTCAGAAAACCGATTTTTCTTTTCCTTCTTTCGAAGTGTGTAATTCTGCATGACATCCTCCATTGGCGACACCTGAGTTACTTAATGGCGACACTGGATATATTGTACTCAGTCAGATTTTACAGAACTATGTTCATAATGTAAATATCCATTGTCCAGTCTTAAGTCGAGTCTGAGTATCTTTCCCTATTGCGATTGATTAATTCGCTTTTTCTCTTCTCGAAAGTCATCATCAGGCCTAAGACAACGGCGTACCGTAACTTTACTTTATGAAATAAACATAGCGACATGAAAGACTTACAGTTATAACGGCCTACCGTAACTTTACTTTATGGAATAAACATAGCGACATGAAAGACTTACAGTTATAACGGCCTACCGTAACTTTACTTTATGAAATAAACATAGCGACATGAAAGACTTACAGTTATAACGGCCTACCGTAACTTTTCCTTATGAAATAAACATAGTGACATGAAAGACTTACAGTTATAACGGCCTACCGTAACTTTACTTTGTGAAATAAACATAGCGACATGAAAGACTTACAGTTATAACGGCCTACCGTAACTTTACTTTATGGAATAAACATAGCGACATGAAAGACTTAAGTTATAGCGGCCTACCGTAACTTTACTTTATGAAATAAACATAGCGACATGAAAGACTTACAGTTATAACGGCCTACCGTAACTTTACTTTATGAAATAAACATAGTGACATGAAAGACTTACAGTTATAACGGCCTACCGTAACTTTACTTTATGGAATAAACATAGAGACATGAAAGACTTAAGTTATAACGGCCTACCGTAACTTTACTTTATGAAATAAACATAGCGACATGAAAGACTTACAGTTATAACGGCCTACCGTAACTTTACTTTATGAAATACACATAGAGACATGAAAGACTTACAGTTATAATGGCGTACCGTAACTTTACTTTATGAAATAAACATAGCGACATGAAAGACTTACAGTTATAACGGCGTACCGTAACTTTACTTTATGAAATACACACAGAGACATGAAAGACTTACAGTTATAATGGCGTACCGTAACTTTACTTTATGAAATAAACATAGCGACATGAAAGACTTACAGTTATAACGGCCTACCGTAACTTTTCCTTATGAAATAAACGTAGCGACATGAAAGACTTACAGTTATAACGGCCTACCGTAACTTTACTTTATGAAATAAACATAGAGACATGAAAGACTTAAGTTATAACGGCCTACCGTAACTTTACTTTATGAAATAAACAGTGACATGAAAGACTTACAGTTATAACGGCCTACCATAACTTTACTTTATGGAATAAACAGTGACATGAAAGACTTACAGTTATAACGGCCTACCGTAACTTTACTTTATGAAATAAACATAGTGACATGAAAGACTTAAGTTATAACGGCCTACCGTAACTTTACTTTATGAAATAAACATAGCGACATGAAAGACTTACAGTTATAACGGCCTACCGTAACTTTACTTTATGAAATAAACATAGTGACATGAAAGACTTACAGTTATAACGGCCTACCGTAACTTTACTTTATGAAATAAACATAGTGACATGAAAGACTTACAGTTATAACGGCCTACCGTAACTTTACTTTATGGAATAAACATAGCGACATGAAAGACTTAAGTTATAGCGGCCTACCGTAACTTTACTTTATGGAATAAACAGTGACATGAAAGACTTACAGTTATAACGGCCTACCGTAACTTTACTTTATGGAATAAACATAGCGACATGAAAGACTTACAGTTATAACGTCCTACCGTAACTTTACTTTATGGAATAAACATAGCGACATGAAAGACTTACAGTTATAACGGCCTACCGTAACTTTACTTTATGAAATAAACATAGTGACATGAAAGACTTACAGTTATAACGGCCTACCGTAACTTTACCTTATGAAATAAACATAGCGACATGAAAGACTTAAGTTATAACGGCCTACCGTAACTTTACTTTATGGAATAAACATAGCGACATGAAAGACTTACAGTTATAACGGCCTACCGTAACTTTACTTTATGAAATAAATATAGTGACATGAAAGACTACAGTTATAACGGCCTACCGTAACTTTACTTTATGAAATAAACATAGTGACATGAAAGACTTACAGTTATAACGGCCTACCGTAACTTTACTTTATGAAATAAACATAGCGACATGAAAGACTTACAGTTATAACGGCCTACCGTAACTTTACTTTATGAAATAAACATAGCGACATGAAAGACTTACAGTTATAACGGCCTACCGTAACTTTACTTTATGAAATAAACATAGAGATATGAAAGACTTACAGTTATGCGAGTAGGATTTAATGGATTCGATGCAAGTAAATTGAAGTGGATGACATCTTAATTCAGTATAAAGTTGTTTTATATGGACAGATTTAAATTGAATTATTTACTCACTCCATTATTGGGGTAAATTGATAGATAATATATGGATCGAAATTGTGTATTAAAAGATTGCACTTGTAACGAGATTAACGATGTTCAATCATCTCAAAAATGAGAAACTGGAAAGAGACGATTTAAAAAATTTGCACGGTTTATCTATTATACAAGGTTTACGTCTGAAACTTTATACTTCTGTGAACATTAGGTTTATTGGTTGTTAATCGAATTTTATTTCTACATGGCGAAAACATAAACAAAAGATCTGTTGATTATTTTATTCGTGCGAGCCACGAATAAACGTTTTCTGAGTAGATAGCATGACGTTCAATATAATTTTTTTTCTCTATTTTCTTAGTTACTTGTATGATTATCTTCCTCCTTCTCCTTGTTTTGTCATCGTCATTTGGATTATCAACTTGTTACCAATCAGCTATTACTGACTTTTTTCGTTTTCGTTTTACCCTCGCCCCTCTTTTTTATCAATTTCTGCCGACCATTCTATACAGAGATTTAAGTGACCATGCTGTACATATAGTATACCATATGAATTCTCGGGCTACCACGTGCCAAGATAAGATGAATAATAAAAATAAACGAGGGCCAGTATTATTCAGAATAAAACGGTGGACATGGTGACACAGTTATATCATGGTTGTCATGGTATAATAGCCTATAATGACTTCAGGTACTCCCACGTATAATATTTAATGACCATGTAATAATCACGTTAGTATATTGTTAAGCAGAAGCTTGGCACAATCATTTAATAATGCATGATTTTCTGACAGTGACCCAGGTACTACTCCCTCCGTCAAGTATATCACGATTCCGTACAAACAATACTTTAGTTGATAAGAAACACACCTTCAAAGAATAAACAACAAACGTTTAACATCAGGTCCAAAGATTCTTACAATTTTGTCAAAGGATCTTTCATACATGGATAGTGTGTCCAACATTTATATGGAAGCGTAATACGTTTCAAAATATGTAAATGTATAAAGTTACATGACCATGGATTAAAAGTCTTGAAGACATCTAGCTAAGACGAAATTAAGTAAGCACAGAGCTAACAAAAAAAGAAACACTACTAAAGCTCTAGGTATCTTTTTATACACTTAATCCCTATCTCCCTCAGCCATGTTTTAATGTATTCCATATAATCAATATTAATAGGTAATAGGTCTGAAAAAAATAAACACCATAACTTATGACGATACGATGCAAGTAAATATGATGTAGGTATCAAAAGGAACTTGCTCTGCAACTTGAACCTAAAGTCCTAATGTACACATATTAAGACTCTAATACTAAATAATAGATATATTCCTCGACTAAACGTTCATATGCCCACAATGAACAATATTCGACTAAAGATCACACATTCAGAATGATGCATCAAGAGAATATAAACATAAGTAACAACTTGTTCCAAACTTTTAGCTAAGGTGGAAATCTCACTACATAAGCTCTGCTTATTCTTCGTAACGTCGAACTAAACTACATGTACTGAAAACGATATATGATTTGGTTGTCTGGTAAAACGTCGAACTAAACTACATGTACTGAAAACAATATATGAGTTGGTTGTCTAGTAAAACGTTGAACTAAACTACATATACTGAAAACGATATATAATTTGGTTGTCTAGGAAAACATAAAACGATCGAAACGACGAACTAAGCTACATGTCATGTAATGAAAGCGATATATGATTTGATCGTCTAGGAAAACGTCGATTTAAACTAAATGTACTGAAAACGATATATGATTTGCTTGTCTAGGAAAACATAAAACGATCGAAACGTCGAACTAAACTACATGTCATGTACTGAAAACATATGATTTGGTCGTCTAGGAAAATGTCGAACTAAACTACATGCACTGAAAACGATATATGATTTGGTTGTCAAAGTAAAACGTAAAACGATCCACTATGACAGGCCAATGCAGCAACGAAAAAGACAAATATATTCTTTCCTTTTTGATTTTGAGAGGTCGGTTTCGATTAATGTCCCAAACGAGCTAACCTGAACACGAGGTTCACCCTGATGATATTCTCGGAGGGCATTCTATGTATGAAAATCATTTTTTGAAACATTCAGCCGGTATATTTTTCGTGTACAGCGCAATCGAGTGCCTCCTTGATTTATTTATAAACTGGAAGCATTGTGTCAGATAAGTCTATGTTAAATATTAATTTAAAGTTGATAAAAGAGATAAAGATTAAGAACTTCCGCCAACAACAAACAAAAACATAAAATTTTACCAAATGTCATTGTGACTTCTTTCTGTAAGTTAATCTAATGTCCGTACTTGTGTTACGATCCACATTATTCATTTCATAAAATTCAGTTTTTATTGTTATAATTAAATTTGTATCATTTTGTATGAATCAGTACGTGTTGTACTTGAACGCTTCAATACATTTTACATTGCAGATATATATTATGGTGATTCCACCTATGAAATATAACAGCGCGACATTAGATCCAGTTTGTTCTGTATCACACGTTAGGGTTGACCTCGTCCTAAAATGTCTACGTAATTTAGCACTGACTTTTTTCCGTATGTATTTATCGGGACATGTACATAAAGACCTTACAAACGAATATGGGTGTAGGAGGCTGCAACTATTGTGAATAGTCGCCATGTAAAGATCTGTGTAATAACATTTTATAAAACGACACCCGTTACTGAAACAGGTTCTGAACGCATACATGACCTGTATGACTTTTATTATAAACGGTGCTTATCAAGATCACAAATGTGTCTGACCTTTGAGTCGTGCCTTAGGGTTGCTGTAATATAAACTGATAAGGTAAGAGAGATTTGATCGTTGCTGGTTGTACCGTTGAATCTAAACACTTTATAAAATGGGTGTTTTACTCACAATCACGCCAATTTTATTAGCAATGTTACCTGTTTGCAGATCGAATCCTATTGGTGAAATTAACAACTATGAAGTTGCCCTACATCACGTTTTGCAGAGGATGGAATCTTTAGAAGCACGATTGTCGGAATGTACACAGAAAACAGCACATTTGGAACAGACTCAGTGGCGTCAGGAAAACGAGATCCGGATTCAAGCTTCGATGTTAGAGCAGTTACAATCTAGAGCGAACACGATGGATGAAAATGAATCAAAAGTTAAGAAATTCGAAAGTAGACTTAGAGAGGCTCTTGAAATAACAAACAAACTCGTGAAAGAATTTGAAATGTTAAAATTACAAAGCAAGCTCGACAATACCTCAAGTGGCCAACTTCAGGTTTGTGAGACATGTGAACAAGACACACAAAGTCACAGTTTGGTCTCTATGTCAGTAGGATCAAACAGTGACACAATCATTCGAAACAGAAGGAATACTGCTGCGATATCGACAAGTTCCAGAATGAAACGGACCAGTGGTCTTGGGAAATCTAGTGTGGCCTTCGCTGTTACCATGAGCGAATGGAGAGAGAGTACACTGGCAGTTCACCAATTGCTTCCATTTAACAAAGTACAGATAAATGATGGAAACGGATTTGATTCAAACCTTCAATCATTTATCTGTCCCGTGACTGGTATTTATTTCTTCACAGCCACAATCACAAGCAGTAATCATAAATTTGAAGGCTCCATTGTGATAGACGGAGTTGAAAAGGTCATTATTACAACCGGAGAGGGTCCTAATTTTGAACAAGGAAGCAGTTCAGTCGTTACTCATTGCACGAAAGGACAGAGGGTGTACGTGTTTGCTCATATTCTTTCTGTAGGCCAAATAAGCGAAACGTTCTCTGTGTTTTCTGGATTTTTGATAACTGATTTGGAAAGTATGTCGAGTTAATATCAGAAAATGATTACAGATGAAAGTCAACGCTAGTTGTAATTGATTCTAGTCTGTACATTAAAATAAAATCTCATAAAACAAATCTGTCTTCTCCTACTTCCGAAGAGTGTAATTCTGCATGGCATTTTCCATTGGCGACGCCGTAGTTATTTATTGGCGATACTGGGTTTTATGTTACTGAGTCACATTTACAGACCTATGTCCATAATATAAATATCCAATATCCACTCTTAAATCAAGTTTGAATATATTTCCTAATTGCTGTGGATTAATTCGCTTTCTCCCTTCCCGAAAGTCATAATCGGTTCTAAGACAGCGGCCTACCGTAAGTTTACTTTATGAAATAAGCAGAGCGACATGAAAACTTACGAATAATATATAATGAATTGTATACTAGCAAATTAAAGTGGATGACATCTTAATTCAGTATGAATTTGTTTTAGATAGGCAGATTTAATGAAGAATTATTTACTCACTTCAATATTGTGGTAAAGTCATAAAGAATGTATGGATCAAAACTGTATATTAACGACTGTATTTGTTACGAGATTACTTACGTACTTAATTTCTCAAAAAAGAGAAATTGGAAAGAAACGAATTTAAAATGTGTACGGTTTATATAATATATAGGGTTCATGTCTGAAACATTATACTTCTGTGAGAATTAGGTTCATTGGTTCTTAACCGAATTTTATTTTACATGGCGAATATCTGTTGATTGTTTTATTCGTGCTAGCCACGTATGCATGTTTTCTGCGTAGATAGCATGATGTTCAACGATAAAAGTCATGAAAGAGATGTTGTGTATCGTAACCTTCTTCTCATTTTTTGCTATGGGAAGGAATTTGCCCATAAGAGAGAGAGAGAGAGAGAGAGAGAGAGAGAGAGAGAGAGAGAAGGAAGAGTTCAGGCTCTCCTAACGCGTAGATACAGCTACGTCTTTGGGGGAATATGGCAAGCGGAGATACGGAATAGCTGTAAGGAAATACAGAGCTCTTCTGACTCTCGATGAACGAATTTTATTTAAATAATTGATATATATAATACTACATTCTAGATATATACATATAAAGCCTTTATATTTCAAATAAAAAAAATACATATAAGATTACAATTTTCTTTCGAGCTTATCAACTTCATACATTTGTTTAATTTCTGCACTTTCGAATATAATACAGATAATTAAATCTAGACTAAATTCATAATAGCCAAAGATTATAAAATTCAATAGTTGTGATTAATGCAACAATCATTTTAAAGAAATTTGTTTTGCTAAATTTAGATAGAATACTAATTTGGAATAGGTTACTAAACATTATTCTTTTTTACTTAAAGAATCTTTTATTTCCAAATTAAATCTAAACATGAAGTTTGCAGCAAATTTGTCTTTTCCAATAATACATACCACAAATACAAATGAATATAAATTCTTCGAAAGGATTAATCATTCCATTAGAATATAAAATAGAAAGAACTCACAAACATGTTGCAAAAATGTGAACTTTACCGTTAAAATCTCAAATATTAAAAACTTACTATTCTTTAAAGACGTATACGGACACAGACGATTCTTACCTGTAAGGAAAGACAGAGCTGTTCTGGCTCTCGATGAACGAATTAATTCTGCGTAAGTCTGCTCTCAATTGATACATAGTACTTGTGTACGCTCATTTCGAATCAGAACAAGAATCTCGTCCTTTCCCACGGGAAATGCATGAATCATCTATCTTACTTATCCATTAGGGATTTAGTAATTTCCTTGTTTGGCAGCTTCCGACCAAATCTAAATTGCTGACCTCTGGATACAAGAGAAATGTATTTCATGGGGTTTTGCACATCCTCGTAAAGCGCGATCTTTATTAAAATAATACACAGTTGTATTACAGAAATAGATCAAATTAATCTCAGTATATTTTAGCGGAAAATTATTTTCAATATAATTTAATGAAAAATTACTTTAATACAATTTAGAGAAAATTTCAATCTTAATACCTTTGCTAAAAAAATTCTGTCCCAATACAATTTTTCTCTTCCTTGTTCCTTCATATATGACGGCGATGGAAGTTATGATTACGTTACTTCACATCGGTAGTTATTATTGTTCTTATCATTATTATCATTATTACTATTCTCCTCGTAGGTTTTTATCATCATTTGGATTCTCAAATTGTTATCAATATGCTATTATTGACGTTTTCCCACTATGTTTACTCATCCACATCCTGTTGCCTATTTCTGCGGAATTGAGTGACCATCATTTACAGTGATCGGAACTACGGTCTCTATGATTATTTCTTTCTGCTAGTTGAAATAGTTGTGCCAATATTTCTGTTACGATTGACGTTTCTACGATATTTCATAAGATACAATTTTTATTAGTATAACTCAACTTCTGTCCTTTTCTCTAAGTCAAAACTTGAACGCTGCAATACGATTTTACATTGCAGATATATATTATGGTGATTCCGCCTATATTTTATGCTAGTGCTTGAAGTAACATTACGAAGTACAGATATTACAGCAATAAAATTGGCCAAAAAAGTGCAGGCTTAACATTCACAATATAGGATAGTACGAATTTTATGTTCACTATCCGTAGCTTTTATTGTAATATCACAGCGCGCTATATTCGATCCCGTTGGTGTTGGATCACACCTTTAGGTTGACCTCGTCCTAAAATGTCTACGTACTTTAACATTGAGATCTGCCGTATTTATTTATCGGGACGTGTAAATAATGACCTTCCAAATGTATATGGATGCTGGAGGATCCAACTAAAGGAAATAGTCACTGTTTAAAAGTATGTGGAATAAAATTATAAAATGACACTCATTCCTGAAATAGTAGATACTGAACGTATTCATGACCTGTATGACTTTTATTATAATCGGTGCTTATCAAGATCACGAGTTTGTCTGACCTTTGGGCCGTGCCTTAGGGTTGCTGTAAAATAAACTGATAAGGTAAGAGAGATTTGAGTGTTACTGAGTGTACCGTTTAATTTCAAACTTCATAAAATGCGTATTTTAAACACTCTCACGACAGTTTTATTTGCAATGTTAACTGTTTGCAGATCGAATTGTGTTGGTGAATTTTTTAACTATTAAGTTGCCCTACATCAACTTTTGCAGAGGATGCAATCTTTGGAAGCACGATTGTCTGAATGTACTAAGACAATATCACGTTTTGAACAGTCAAAGTGACGTCAGGAAAATGTGATCCTGTTTCAAGCTTATAAGGAACAGCTAGAATCTATAGCGAATACGATGGATGAAAATGAATCAAACGTTAAGAAAATTGAGAACAGTTTTAGAAAGGTATGGAATTAACAGGCAAACTCGTAAGACAATTTGTAACGACAAAAGTAAAAAGTAAGCTCGACAATGCCTCCATTTGTGAACTTCAAGCATGTGAGAAATGTAAAAAAGACAAGCAACGCCAGGGTTTGGGCCATTCGTCAGTCCGAATAAACCTTGACCCGACCAGTGGAAATGGAAAGATTAGAGCTACACTGGCTGTTCACAAATGGCTTCAATTAACGTTGTTCATTTAAATGATGGAAACTGATTTGATTCAGTCCTTAGATCTTTAAAGTGTCCAGTGACCGGTATATATTTCTTTACAGGCACAATCATTAGCAGTAATCATAAATCTGAGATCTATGGTGCTACAGACGGCACGGAAAGGTATTTATTACAACCGAAGAGGGTCCTTCGTTTGAGCAAGAAGTCAGTCAAATCGTAAGTCATTGCTCGAACTCTAAAGACCACCCGCCCAGAATGAAAAATAAAGAGAATATTAAATAATAGCAAATTGCCCCAAACCTTGAACCAAGGTGGAAATCTGAGTACTCTCTTCTTCCTATCTGACACTTCAATATCTACATACTGCAAAGGTGTACATTCCTCGCATTAGTTTAAAGAACACCACAAACCCGAAATACGTAATACTTAATTCACAGATATATTCATATCTTTAGTAATTAAACAATAATATCTGAAAAAGTGACATCAACGCCTTTAGTTAAGAAATCAGACAGGGGTCGAATTACGAAGCTATCCACTGCCACCACTGGCACCAGCTAAAAGGACTCAGTTCACAATTATTACTTCCGATTCAGTACCGATGAATAAGTCCCAGTCTCTTCTTAGATCATATTATCTCTCATTTTGGTGTTATAATACCCCATTTTGCATGACAAGGCTAAAATAATGCTATTTTATCCAAGCGATGTTGGCTCATTGAACTATTCAAGGGCCAATCCGAGGCGTGTATGTAAGTCTGGTTGGAACACTGGTTACCATTCCACGCTGAGCTTAATGTAAAATTACTGTCCACGGAAAATTACTGTCACGTGTATACAGTGTGGTTTTCTCACACTCTGGTCTATGCTGACCTCAGCAGAAAATTACTGGCACTGGTTACATTTCACGGAACATTACCATCACGTGTACACTGTGTGATTTTCTCACACTCTGGTCGATACTGACCTCCATGGAAAATTACTGGGCAGTATGCTGCACAATTTTTAAACAAGCCGTCTATCAGTATTCGCGCACTTGAAATTGCGTACATGTCAGGGCTTGGCACGTCGCTGAGGCAAAGTCTAAACTGTGAGTCGAATTGAAATTTCAGCAACTCGCTGCGGCAAAAAAGATAGACGTTACTGATATACTCAACTCTTTCATGTCAACCGACTAGTGATTTGTAATTACATCGTTGTTGTAATAATAATAATAATAATAATAATTATGAGTGACGCTTGCTATGGAATCTCATGCGGTTAAATTGGCTCGACAACGACTAGATGCAATTAAAAAATATATTCCAGTCCGTGATTCTGTCAACAAAAAAAACACAGCTACAACAATGTCAGTAAGCTCATGTGGAATTTACAGAGGATACATAACAGTTATTTAAACCAACTTTCGAACTAAACAAAATAATTGTTTCAGCAACTGAGGCAACACTAAACACTCTTACGACATAACCTGCAGCTATTCCTGGCCTTCTTCGACCCCCACCCGACGTTCAACCCCCACCACCAAAGGGTAAAACTACTATAATAGATAAATTTACTAAAGGGGACATTGCTGCTTTCAGAAAAATATGCAAAACCTGTACATTTTAGCATCCTAAAAGCCACCGATAGGGTTAAGGATGTATTTCGTGTTGATTTTAATATTCAGCAGACCAAATCTAACGATGATACAGTAAGATTTGGAGTCTTTACACGAACGATAGAGGAACTTATTACAAAAGAAGAACGACAAATTGAAGAAATGGAGCGTCCAATTGAAAAAACAGAAAGGAGAACAAAGGAGAAAATCAGGCGTACAAACTAGATCTGAAAAGAGACAGGAACATAAAAGCATTTAAATGTGCCCCTGGCAGCGTTCTCTTGAACAACAACCAGATCCAAACGACGAATCACCTGAAGAAGCAACCTTGCCATTCGCAATCGAGGTCGTAAAGAAACAAACCTCGCTGGTGATTCAAGATAAACGTTATCCAAATGATATCAACGCTGATGTTGATAGACTGGAAATTGTGATTGGTGGAAAACGTGCTGGCAACAATTTCCACGAAATCATCATTGAAGCAGCTGATATTTGTCAGTGTTTATTTACCGGTGGAGTCAGGGACAGAAGTTTTTATCTGGCGCTGATCGATGATCAATGGCGAAAATCACAGCCGGTAAAACTTCCCAGCACCGAAGTGATTGCAGCAATAGTCAGTGAAATAATAAATCAAGCTGCACATGAGCGGTTGGAAGAATTAACTGACGGGCCGTCACTGACAAAACAAGACGCAGCCGAGATGGAAAAAATATAACGCAAACCTAATAGCCGGTAGTAGTCTGGTCCGTCGTCTCCGGTGATACTGATCGGTGTTAGAACATCGTTTGAGACAGCAGCGAAGATAATACAAATGTTCAAGCGTGTGTCTGATTCCACATTTGACATGGATGCACCAATACTCAAAGATAAGTCGATGCGTGATTATAAATATTATTCTTATAAAGCACGAGAACCCAATTAGCTTGGGCGAATTGAACTACAAGTCAAGATACATCAAAGTATTTCCTCCCTCCCAGACATTCACTGAAACTCATTGTAAGCTTGTGAAAATGATGATACCGCCTACGCTGAAAATGAACGATTTGGATTCGTTAACAACGGTTTTATGGCATTGTTTAACAGTGCGAGATTTATCATTGATGGTAGAGAAATCGAAGCATGCCTCGATGGCGTTGATGTTGATACAACAGTTATCGGTCTTGCAAGATACTCCGATGCATATTCACGGTCAGCCGGCCTATCAATGATGTTCGCAAAGGACATTACTGACAAGCCTTTAGATAGGCAGTATCTCATGGTACAAATAACACAGGCTAGCAAAGTTGATCCAGGACCAGCTGCAATGATACCTCGTCAAGGGGTGGGCACTACAGAGCATCAATCCAGAAATCAACTTAGGCGCAGCACCTCCATATCAGGTTAACGCCGATGGTGGATTTTCATGTGTGATACCACTGTCAAATATCTTCGGATTCTGTAGACATGTTACAAAAGTTATCTTCTGAGCAAAATACGATTGCACTGGTTCGAAGGGCCACAGACAACGATGCTATCTGGTGTACCGGGATTGGTAGGGGTGGTGCTAGTAAAGTTACACTAACAAAACAAGCGTTATGGATGCCAACGATGACTCCAAAAGCACGGTTGTTATTGTTCATGGATAGTGGTGGTAAATCAACTCAGTTGTGGATGACAATAACCACAGATACAAATTGCATCACAACAAGGAATTTTAGCACCATGACGCATACTCGTGGCATTTCAGCGTGACACCAGGTATAACGATCAGACAGCAAGCACAATGGTGTCTGATAGATTATGAGTGTCTATGATTTCGCTGAGGATAAATGAACATCAAGAACCATCTGAAAACATAATACTGCATTTTTGTCTGAAACAACGTAGCACGGGCATATCATAGACTGATGAGATTTATGGAGCGTGATCAGAATGTCGACTCCGGACTGCAGATATCTTAGCGGCATTCTCGACGTTGCATCCGATTTATTGGTTTCGTTGGAACATCTGGATTTGTTTAGACATTCTGTCATTAACGTACACGTGCGAGCTACCGTTGGTCCTGCGTCAGCTGGTGGTTACAGAGCAATCGTTGTTATGCTATCCGACAAAACAATATTAATCGAAGGTATTGGCTGACGAATTAGAGTCATTGATGCGCCCGTAGAAAACATATAAATGTTTTGCTAACATGAACGTATTTTCCAAACATGTAATTAGATCATCCAAAATGTTATGATGTCGTATCATAACGTCAACGTTACTCTGACACTGTGTCAGATTAAAAATATTCAGTCGCCATCAAAGACGAATTCTGGGGCAAACTACCTCTGAAATCAGCAGCGTTGCAAGGCTCAAATAAAGTATTGCTAACTGAACGTCAGCTCAAACACTACAATGAAGCCAAGAAATAAAACAATCTGCAGTACGACTTGATCTTTCCGCGACACGGCAAAGACAGGCGGAATATTTACGCTTCTTGCGGGTATACCAGTGCTGATTGCCGATGCAGCTTCAGCTGTTGTAAAAGCAGCTGTACTCGGTGCTATTTGAACAGCTGTCGGCATGGCATTGGAAAAGGCCACTGGAGGTTTAAAGACCTCAGGAAAGGGACACTGCTTAACATTACCAGGAACGTAAGGTCTGAGACTGTCGGGGTTGCTTCGTTAAGACTCCCCATGTTAAATTTTGATTTACTTGATGCCGCTCGGCGATTAAACACAAAAAAACGTCAGAGATATTTTCATGCACAATCAGTTACCGGAAAAACTAAACCATGTTAAAACTGGTATCATTAATCTCGGTGGAAGTTAGAAACCTGATACTCATTTGGTTG
Source organism: Sinohyriopsis cumingii (assembly GCA_028554795.2). Classification (NCBI taxonomy): domain Eukaryota; kingdom Metazoa; phylum Mollusca; class Bivalvia; order Unionida; family Unionidae; genus Sinohyriopsis; species Sinohyriopsis cumingii. Next base: position 23,607,265 of record CM068841.1, on the reverse strand, counting down.
CAATACGCGGTTGACCATGCATACGCGGCTGACCCATGTAGCGTGTTTTTTTTTTCAATTCGTACGGACTGGCACCATAAGGAATTTAAAAATATGGCAGCGGAATCGGTAGCAGAGTGCGAAGCACTAAAATTAGGTTGTTATTCAACATTATCAACGCAGATCATAACGGATTCACCAATATGCAGTCTAAAAGTGATTGCCGTACATAACGCCGTGTCAAGATCATCAGTGCCGCCGAATGACGACGTGCACGAATATACTAACAAACGGCATCGTTTTAAACAGGTTAATAGTTTGTAATGGTATATATTTACGGAAAATCTACTAAAGGCAAGGCCTAGGGTGACATCAATCTGTCAGCATATGCAACACGAGATGAACTTGGTGATCTTTCGTGTCTGGCCGGGATTGATCCGGATGAGGTTGTTGTTTTTAAGGATCAGCATGGGCCGCTAAAGACGAGCAATATCAAATGGGTCGATTTTATCCTGTGAGTCCCAGGCACGACCAGCAATAACATTGTGGTATTTACCGGCGACGTAAAAATCAAAGACTCAGGCGTATCACTCAAGATTATCATCAGTGATCACAGTAGACGTGTTGCTAGAGCTGGCGATACAATGACTGGTGAACTCAGCATGAGCGGAAATATAATTTAACTTGAGAGAACCAGGATCAGATGATCATACTGCAACGAAGAAACGCGTGAACAACAAAAACGACGCGATAAGGACTTCGTTAACAACAATGAATGAAGGATTTTTCATATTAAGATCTGAATATAATAGTCACTTCACGGCGCTTGAAAGATTTCGCAGAATCTTATATAGACCCGTTAATGATACTTTAGGAAATCCAAATGTCGTCGACATTAAGCTCTCTGAAACTCTCACACAACTCGATGATAGCGACGACAAAACCAAAAAGATTACCGTTGGTGTTCTTCATACGACTGCATTCATCAATGCGGTATACACGGTAGCGTTTAGATCAGCAACATGGTCACAACAAAACAACACCATCAAGCACACCGCTGAAGTGACCGGGGTGTACAGGCTCTCCGTGTTTAGCGCCGCTAAATTTAGGATATTTACGATATATCTATGGCGTCATTCCACTGATAGATTTTCTGAACCGCGTCAGTCGTGTTAAATCAAAATATCGATGAAACAGCCATATTTGATCCAGACGACAGAAGAATAATCGCAACAGCTTATTAATAATGTCTGAAATTCGTCTCTAAAACACCTAATTGGTAACTTAGAATATACCATGACGAATCCCACACAGTACCTTCGGTATAATAAAGCATGTGAGTGGAAGGCATCGCTGGAAGAAATCATCGACGAGCACTTTACAAAATAATTAAAAAATAGTCCGGACAAATCATCGTCATCGGCATGTTGTATACGCGGTGTCCTCGCTGAATGCTGAAAAAACAACTTTAATTGGCACGTTATTAGCGACGCACGTGATACCACCCGCGGTTGGAATCGGTGTCTGTGTTGTTGTCCGTGTTGCTGATATCCTCAATATCATCGCGAAAAGTCTACGTGTGCCGGCAAGAAATTAAATCAACACATAGAAATAACGTACGTGGCAACGTATGCGTATATAAATATATCGTCCATATTTCTGCGGGTTTAAACGAAGGTACAATATCAAATAATGAATTTTCTGCAATTAGGAATATTTATTATTGCTATCACAAGAACGCAAACATACAGGTATCAGCAACAATGTTGCCAACGTTGCGAGTACCACATTTAGAATCCGCTATATAGATAATAATGACCGCAGAAAAACGACACGACTGGAACAGATCATCCCTAACATAACACTGCCGACGACCACAATATCAGCGGTATCAACGCTGCTGCAGTTTGATATTTAATTTCCATATCCGATAAAAGTCGGTAATGGTCGGTCATTTGAGATCGCGCTGGCACAATTACGACTTTATTATAGTTGGCTAAACATCAGAAAAAAATAATTTGATGGATTAGACGCTAACAATTTACTGATATTTCCACATCAAACCAGCGCTGATGGGATAGCCCCCATCTGGAAAGTTGTTAGCGTACCAACAGGATCATATCAAATCGAACACATAAATGATCAACTTCAGCGTAGCATAAAATCTACAACAAAAATAAATCAAAGATCGCTATCAAAGTACACGAGCCAACGCTAAGTGCCGCCACTGAAATATCAACGTTGTATTTCTGTAAATCTAATATGTGACGCAGCCGACGATATCTATACTTACTGCGTCTGGGCAAACATTCCAAGGGCAGGCCCAGCAGGGATATGTTCTTTACAGCTTTCATCCAGATGTCCTGCCGGGCCATTTGGTTGTGTCGATACCCAAAAATCATGTTTCTTTACGATGTCATTATCCGGCGCTGTCACATATACGTTCTTGTCTAACCGACCAAGAAAGTAATTAATTGGACACGCGCGGTAAAGAATTAACTCTTAGTTTGTATGTCCTTTCAGACCATGAAATGGTCCGCCGTAAAAAAAGACAAGAAAAATAGCACATTTCACCACCAATAAAAATAAAGAACTCTTTTGTCATTAATTTTTTAATTATCTCTCTTTCTTGGTACCGGTGACGTTGCTATTCCACCTTGGCGGACTAGGGATTCAAAACAGACTCCAACATATGTTTCTTTTGCTGTCTCGCACACACACTTACAACCGCAAAAGTTTCATATTGTAGAGATAGCTCTGACAGAATTTTCTCTATGTAGCTTGCCAGTGGAACAAATTTTGATATCTCATGCTGTTCGTGTAAATCCGACAATGACAATTCCATTTCTCGGTGGAGTAATTTGATAAATCTATATTATTCCGCTAATGTATACCTGCATTCTTCCCGTCGCTGCTATATCATCTCAAAATCGTCGTTGATTATTTCAACATCAAGTTGAAAGCGAGACCATCTTGTCGTAATTGCTCGTTCTCAGAGATAATCTCTTTAATACTTTCTAGCTTTATTATAAAGAAATGCATTTCTTTAACAAATGATACTAATGAGACCAATTCGAAAACGTGTTTCTAGATAGTCCAACCTTATCGTAATGAATGCACGCAGAGTTTTCTGAGCATGTACAAAGAAGTTTTAGAATTGGATTATATCTATGTCGCCGGGACACCAAGTCTGATGAATATTTCTTTGCTTAAGTGTGTCAATGCCGTTAAAAATAACCAAACTACTACAGTTATCTCTGATCACTTTGGGAATTATAGTGTACTGTTGTGTATCGTAAATGGCATCTGTGTTTTTATGCCTGCCTCGAGAAAATATTCTGCCTGATTTGTTTTTATTGTCAAGCATTAAGTCAGACAAATTATCAGTACAGCAAAATGTCGCAACAAATTTGTTGGCATAGGTTGCACTTGCGTACCTAATGCCTATTGTAACAAATCACCTCTGTTATTTGAACCTGAGTCTTTATTTCAGCATATTTTCTGCACCGCTTAATTTATTTCGAGATTTTGTACTGTGTTGAAAATATTTAAACGTGAAGTTTTGAGATAATACCGGTTGTTTTAGCGTTTAATAACAGTAAACAAAGTGACAAAAATATATTTCCATCCTTTGTCATTGATATCATACGGGATCCAGGTTTCATTTTACACTGATCTAACGCTATCACATGCAACTTTCCCGCACCAAATTTGTAGGAAATGCGTTTCAGGCCCCAAACTTGTTTGGGTTAAAGCATGAATTAGTTCAGCGTCTTTTGTTTTTACTGGTTCCAGGCTTGCTTGGGTCAAAACACGACTGTTAAAACGTTTTACAAAAATAATGTGAAGGAACAACATTCCTGAGCTCACTAGATATAAGTCTGTAATAACCAAGACAGCTTACCTGCTGATAGTAAAAAAACCAACGTAATGAATTTAACATAATTTCTGAAAACACTCTCTTAGCTGTATTTTGATAACAGAAAACACTAACCTAGCTTAAAAATGGTTACTGAAACAGACAGGAGAGCTGTTTTTAGTCTTATGTCTACAATAAATTTACAATTCCTGACAGTTTTGTTGCATATAATAAATTAATAGCAAGCCCCTCTCAAAAACTGAGATTGCACCCTCTTTATTTTAAAATAATATTTGCATAAACGATTGCAGATTTATCTCACTAGATCTATGCACTGTATGACTATGTATTATAATGCTATTAAAAGACATTTAGATAAGAATTAGACAATGCATTTTATTATATGATCATTTTTGTGTCCGTTAACATTACATTGTCATATTGTGCAGTACTTTACGATAATAAAAACCTTCATATTGCACGCACATGCACATAAGTAAAGATAATATAGATTATTAAGGACGACGTAAACAAACTGTGTACATTCGTACAGTAGACGGTTTAAGGTTTGGTTGATCAAATTTGTTGATGAATGAACTAAAGAGGCTGTGATAATGTTAACGATCTGGTCGAGTTCACTGAGTCAGAAACGGAACTTTCAAACAAGTGATATTCGCAATGTCAGCAACAAACTTGAGATACGCAGTAATAAAAACTACCGTTCTGATCAATGAAACAGTTATTTGTGAGAATATTTATATCTTTTCGCAAATAGAATAGTTAAGACCATGACGAGTGCATTCTATATTCTATAACAAATATAGTATATAAGAGCATATTGAAACCAAGGGCAATCTCATATCTATTAGATACGTACCATTTCACAAGTCTGTCAAAATGAACTCGTTTTCTCTGATGGATAATTTATATTTTCCCATACAAATGCAGTTACCGATCAATATATAAGCGAAAATGCACTCGGATTTCGTTCCCGCTTCAGACATTGTCTGAGGGTGGTTAATCTTTAGCCGTGTTTTTCTTTCCTTCAAGGGGCCCTGAGTGGCCGAGTGGTCTAAAGCGCTCTCCATCACGGATCACTGCCATCTCACCTCTGTCTGCGTAGGTTCGAGTCTCGGATTCGGCCAATGTGGATATGTGAGAAAGCTTGCCAGTAGCTTATCGAGAGTCGGTGGTTCTTTCTGAGGTTTTCCCGGGTTCTCCCTCCACCATTAATACTGGCCACCATGTATAGCCTATCGTGTGCTGAAAAATGGCGTTAAACCCTACAACAACAACAACAACTTTCCTTCAATATAGTGAGTTCGGTTTACCCTTTGTTACATGCACAAAGTGCCTGCCAAGAGAAACCCAATAACCTCTCTCTCTCTCTCTCTCTCTGGATTTCCACCAAAACCAGGACAGTAAACTGTAAACATCACCCTGTACGTGTAAGCATTCCAACATAAATTTTCTAGAGGAGCGCTTTTCCGTCTCTCGAATGTGGTAATACATTTGAGGAGTTACAGTTGGACTTTAATTGTGTATAGACTCTCTGGGTCTGAATTATGGTTCACTCATGTCATCTTCAAAATCACTAGCATGAATTTTAGCCAAAACGTCAGCTACTGTGCGAGGCGATAAATCACGTTTCTGCCTCTTACTTTCTTCTCCTTTCTCCACGAAATGATGCGATCATTTCATCTTATATATAAAAGGAAAATGATTGCATTTTAAACGCCATGTTCTCCTATATCCACGTCAGACCAGCGTCTTCCCTATATACAGTGTCAGCGTTTTCCCGTCCAGTATTCATTTCACTGTCAAACTGACTAGAACCATGGAAGAGCCCGCACAGATCGAACGTTTGGTCAGAGTTTGCGAGGTGTCATACGAAAGTTTTCTTCAGACAAGCTGACGGACTATTCCCTTTCCTTTCGTGATAAAAGTCAATATTCTTGCTGTATCTGTCAGAGGAAAGGCCATTGGGCTTCAGAATGTCCACACTGTCAAAATAGCAAGACAACTATCAGAAGAGGCAAACATCAAGATGCCTGTTATCATTGTCAAGATAAAGAGCATTGGTCTTCAAACTCCGCTAAGAAACAACATTAGCAAGATGAAGAGAGGAGCCTAGAACAGGGTGAAGAAGACGTACCCTCCAAAAAGAAAGAACCCAGACACATCAAGAAAGAGAAAAAGAGAAGAAAATAAGAAGAGGAGAAAGTGAGGAAGAAGAGGAGGAAAAAACAGCGAAAGTGAAGAAAATAAAAAACACAGAGAGTGAACAAAACACAGAAGAAGTCTATGAATTTGTTAAAGTGTTGTGTTGTGAACTGGATTGTAAAATTTGTACCAGAATAGACCAGACAGAAAACGTAAGTGTCTCTTGATTTTGATTTTTAGAATATGGACCTATACGCACGCACTCACTCACACACGTATACCATGGGCAAAAAAAGGGATTTTGAGTTTGAATTGATTTTGGCAAAATGAATACTATCTCTGTTTGAGAGAAGTGGGTGGCCCTGAGAAAGACCGTTGGGCATTTGCTTTTTAAAAAAGAAAACTCAGGGACTGGACGTAATCAGCATTAACTGCCTTAAACCGTTGCCACGGCCAAGCCCTACTTCTGGACTTGCTCCTGTCAAAGATTTGGTAGAAATCACTAGGGTGGGTATCTCAGGCATGATAACAGGGTTGGACTGTTTGGCTCGGGAAGTTCTTTTTCCCTTGGGTTGTATTAAAGAAGTCTGATACATTTGTTTCAGACTCCTTAAATCTGCTAAAAAATCTGAGTATTGTCACCGTTGGACTTTCACTGTCCTCTTTCTCTCTTAGACATTGATTCTTCTCTGCTTCTTCTTCTTCATCTTACTGTAGTTTCTTTCTTCTTGCTTCTTCTTCTTGCTGTTGCTGTTGAAGGAGAAAATCTTGTTCTGCTTCTGTCTGCTGCTGTAAAAAAAACATTCCAACATATTCTTGCGAACAAGAGAGTAAATCCGCTAAATCCCAATTAAAATCGGCCTCTTCTGTGAGCATGACTGTGTTGACTTAGGAAGCCGCTGCTATGTCATCGCTTCTCGTCTCCACGGCATTTGCAATTCATTGTCTTCTTAGTGTCCGTCACGTTTGAAAACTCTGTCGCATTGATTCACTGCGGACCGACGCTAGCGCATGTATATATGGAATGTGACATCACAGGCAGCTTTGTTCGGATTGGAAGACAGATTCCGCACAGTGGCAGAATTTTGTAACGCGTGTTCAGATTGGTGAACAAAAAAAAACTCAATCCGTTTCGATTCGCTCTTCTACTGTAAATAAATGCGGTTCGTTTCATTCCCTTCACCTGTTCTCGTCACAAGATGCGGACTAACATTGAATCATCTGCTCTTTTTCTTTGTTTTTCAGTAGTACAGTACAGTACAATGCCGTCTAAGCAGGCAAGTGGGAGCTGTTAGATTCGAGAAGTAAAGTCTTACTTTATCATTGGGATCAGTGAATTAAGAATGAGATCTTTTCACTTGGATTAGCGCATATGATGTGCTAGCGAGTATCATTCACAACGATCTACAAGGTATATTATTATTATTATAATTCACTTTTCTATTGAGTACAGTCCAAACCTTCCATTATCCACACTGTGTACAATTTTCAATTTGTTCTAATATAGACCCTTCTCCAAACCTCCAAATTTAGGTAAATTAGAAACCTAATCTTTCTAGACTAATCTGTGGTGAGTGGTTTCTCTCTCAACACTATTATGGCAAATATGTCAAACAGTTACGCCAACCGTGGAGAAAAAGGAGGGAAAATTAAGGACTATTTTCCAACAAATCTCAACGTGACCAATCAAGGCCGACTGCTACTGGCACATAGGATGGCAGGATGCCAAGTATTGCATTTCACCAACTTCACGGACATCGAGAGACCACGTCCGGCAGAGATATCTCAGCACTTGGTAGCGAGAGGAACTACACCAGGTGCCATCCGCGGACTAGAAAACGGTAGAAGAGGGTTTTATTTTCTATTCGCAAAAGGACAAACGTCAATTTATGAGAACAATCAGAGAATGGAAATCAAAGGGAAAGTTGTGGAGATTTATGCCCCACCACCTCTTTTTAAGGCCCAAGGAGAAAGGAGAGAAATCCATAAAAATACATTTCTCTGGGTTGCCAGTTGAGATACCGACCGTAGAAATCCAGAGCAAAATAGAGAAGAAATATGGTGTCAAAGTCATAAAACCACAAAGGGCCACCCATTGGGGTTTCCCGACTATGTACACCGGGGTAAGATTGATAAGCGTCCCGCCAGATGACGCAAAGAAGATTCCCCTTTCTGTATACAACGGGGTTTATGCTGAAAATCTGGTATAAAAGAAGTCTTTATCAACGCAAATGCAACAGATAGTGGACAAATACCCAGAGACCGTCAATAACAATACCAAATGCAGCAAAAAACACACCCAAAGACAAACGCTGCAACGACGACCAAAACTGCGATTACCATGGATGTTGAGACAGAGAAAACACTATTAGCTGTTCCTGACCCTATAGAAGAGCACGAGGAAACAGAGAAACCTGAAGAAATAATACCACAACTCGACAGCACAGGAAACAACACGCATGACCAATCAGACAAATGGGAGACGGCAGATCAAACCAGCTCTGCAGAAAGGAAGAAAGCCAAAGCGAGAGCCAAAAGACTACAAAAAAGGATGGAAAAAGAAGCGAAAGAGACGAAAACGCAGGAGAAAGACACGACCCGTTTTTAATTCTTAAGGAGCCACAATTTGAAGAAGCTGTCAAAAACCCAGAAATCATAGCCAGTGAGAGCACACAAACCAGTCCAGCGCCAGGGAAAGAAGAAATGTCGGAGACGATAGATTGAACAATAAATCTAGAAGAAGCAGCCAAATCCCCAAACTAAACCCAAGAGAAAGGAAAGGTGAGGAACCAAGATCAGACCACCGCTAAAATGTCCACAAAAATAAAAAGAACATCATCCACATCAAGACCTCCTTCTTAATCCGAAATAGTGGACTTCATAAGGAGACAAAAATCACCAGAAAATAAGGAAGAAACAAGACAATCACGAAGTGGAAACAATGAACAATTACAAGCGAAAAGAACTGTCTCCATAACAAGGGACGACGGGAGGAGAACAATCAGCCTGGAGGAATATTGAGCTAAGAGAACTACACACCACTAGTTACCTAGCTACCTACATTATTACACAATGATTAAATAACACTATATTACTACCAACAATATAAACTTTAATACCTTTACATATTCAAGATGGAGGGATCAAACCTAGAAATCTTGACTATGAACATCAATGGAACTGTAAATAAAATAGATAGAGGTATTGCACAGTCCGAACAATATTACATAATTTTAATACGTGAAACGCATGGATGCCAGGAAAGGTGGTGACAAAACTGGAAAAAGAACTCGACGATCTAGTTTTCACCATTGACTACCTAACAGAAAGCAGAGCTAGGGTGGCAACAATTATTTGGTTGACGGCTAAGGCTCTAAAGCTTAAAATACATAAAGTACCGTATGAACTACAAGAAGGTCTAGTCAATATAAAACTAAACAATTCGAATATTTTTAACATATATATTCCAGCTGGCAAAATAAATACCAAAATCAAATTGTATTCGCAATGCAAATAATTATATACAAAGCCGTGCTCTAGAACCCTGTATAATAGGAGGTGACTTTAACTGGATACCGTCAGAGCTAGACAAAAGTGTAAGACTTACAGAAGCGGATAGAAGTGATTTGTGATTTGGAATTTTTTAACGTAGCTTTAACGATTTTTCAGTCATATCGCTACGATGTCTGCAGTGTGGCAATTTATAGTGATGCCTAGCACTGGGGCATCATGGCCCAGACATGTAGCATGATATCCCACCCAGTCACATTATCCTGACACCAGGCCGAGTAGTCCTAACACTAACCTCTTAATGCTGAGCGCCAAGCGAGGCAGCTGTTAGTACCATTTTTTAAAAGTCTTTTGGTATGACCCGGCCACGGATGGAACCCACGACTCCCGCATCTGAGGCGGACGCTCTAACCACTAGGCCACCGGAACGGTCTGAAGCGGATAGAAACCTGCAAAATTGAATTAAAACCTTTATAAAAACAAACTACTTAATAGATACATTTAGTTACCTTAACCGAAACATCAGAGAATACAGCTATATATATGATCACACTAAAAGGAAGCCGATTAGATATCTTCTATATATCAGAAATACATATCAACGTAATAAAAATGTACTATTTTACAAGAACAAATCTCCGACCACAGACTAGTAACGCTTGACCTGGTATTCACAAATAAAATTAAGTGGGGACAGGGTATATGGAAACTGAACAATGCTCTCAAAAATGATAGTGAGTATGTGAGCACTGTTTGTACACACATAAACGATCTAAAACTGAAGCATTTTATGCGACATCATAAACGACTAGGAACTATTTGGAAAAGAAATAAAACGCTTAACTAACTACCACAACAAAACTAATAAACTAAATAAACAGTGGATTAAAAAATATATGCTGAACTTAAAAATAAAAATGGACGACTTGCAGAGATAGAGAATAAAATCATGAAACAATGGGACGACAAAAAAAAAAATTTGACCCAGGGAATTAAAGTCGGAGCAGGAAAGTTCGGATACTCGGATCAAACGGGTAGGGGAATTTATGAAAGGATGGAAATTAAAAGAGGTCAAAACAGAACAATAGATTCCATCTAAGTTAATAATACTGTCTATGAAGATAAAATGGACATATTAGAAGCAACACAAGATTACTACGATAATATATATAGAACCCAACACCTTAATCAGGATACAATAAATATAAACAAATATCACTTAAAAATAGAGAAGACTGTGATAAATATTTACAGCTGGAGAAACCTTAAAAGCAATTAACAATCTAGAAAAGGGGAATTCCCCAGGATCTGATAGCCTAACATCAGATTTCTATATCACATTTCAACTCCAACTAGTATATATTTTAGAACTTCCATACAACACTATACCTTTTTATGAGGAAATGTCAAAAAGCTTAATGGAGGGGATTATGAACTTAATATACGAAAGGAAAGGAGTTAAGAAAGAACTAAAAAACTGGAGACCGATAGCACTATTGCACACTGATTATAAAATTTTAAGCAAAATGATAACAAATAGAATACATAGACTAAATAATACATATAAACCAAAGCTGGGGGGGATAGGTGGAAAGATTTTAAATAAAAATACTTTTTCGATAAATGCTATAATTGATCTTTCAAACGTCAAAGATAAAAAGGGAGTCATGTTTCTATTCGATCGTTTGATAGAGTAGAGCATGACTTCATTTTCAAAACGTTGGAGACATGTGGCTTCGGACCAAATATTTTCAATTGGATCAAGGCTATTTATAAAGCATTACCTCTAAAATAATTGTAAATGGAGTCTTGACAAAGGAAATAAGTATACAACGATCAGTAAGACAGTGCTGCATCCTGTCTATGTTACTATATGTTATAGCGATTGAATCCTTGAATATCACCGCTCCGATGGCGTAGTGGTTAGAACGTCCGCCTCGGATGCGGGAGGTCGTGGGTTTGATATCCGGCCAAGTCATACCAAAGACTTACAAAAATGGTACTAACAGTTGCCTCGCTTGACGCTCAGCATTAAGAGGTTAGTGTTAGGACTGGTCGGCTTGGTGTCAGGATAGTGTGGCTCGGTGGGACATCATGCTGCATGTCGGCGGCCCCAGTGCTAGACATCAATATAAACTGTCACACTGCAGACATCATAGCGATATGACTGAAGAATTGTTTAAACTACAGTAAAAATCCAAATCACACACACGCCCTCACACACCTTAATATCAATAATAAGAACACTAACATTCGGTGAATAAGAATACCAAATTTCACGATTTCAAAACTGTTACATGCAGATGACTGCACAAATTTCACCAGAGACGGATTATCCTTTAAACATCTAAATATGAGTTCATGCAATTTTGACTAGCCTCTGGTCTGCAATAAATCACGACAAAACAGAAATTTTGCTAAAAGGCAACTGGAGGGTTAACCACCCTGGTCTTCCGCCAATCTGATTAAGGATCATGTTAAAGCTTTAGGAATTATATATGAAAAGAACTCTACTCACAAGAACTATCGTGAACTAATAATCAAGGTAGAAGCGCAATATAAATTTGGGCGCATACGAATATCAACTTAATAAACCTACATGTACAACCAATTGAACTATATGATGAACACAGTGTAACTCACAGACGCTATGCTTGGCAATATACAAAGAAAAATTGTGAGCTTTATTTGGAACAACAAAATTCACCATCTAAAGAAAAACTACCTTTATAGACCTAAAGAAAAAGGGGGATAGCCCTACTCAATCTAAGTATTAAACAAACAGCTATTATTTTAAATAGATTTAAAACGTTAAACAACTCTCCCAAACTACAATGGGAAGCTATATATATATATATATATATATATATATATAGAGAGAGAGAGAGAGAGAGAGAGAGACTGTGCGGAAATCACATTGATTCAAAGGAAACTTAATACTTAGATGCTCTAAGAAGGTTACAGAGAGACAAGTTCTAAGGAATATAATTAAAAACAAGTATGATATGTCAGATGATAAGCAATTACCGTTCACAAATAATAGTTAATGATAAGAATATCTACAGCGAACTAATAAATTATATTAACTCCATAATGAAGACAGCAATGGAAGATATAAAAAAAACAGGACTGCTTTCAGAGTGAATTTCAACTACCTTGGAGGCCACTAATATCTTTCCTTTACAGTTATTGGTCTTGCTGATTAAAGAGTATATGCTGGTACGATGTCTAAGCTACGTGACTAACGGCTGGTAGTATGGGGTCGTACTGGATCACCCCAAAGGCAAGACCAATAACAATAACATTACATAAACAGAAATACTTGAATATGCACAACACGACTACATCCAAAAATGTATGTCTATCAATTTTATACTATTCCCGATCTCTGTCCTCTCATGCAGACACACTAAAATAATTCTAGAGCAACTAATAATTAACAAACTCAAAGGAATCTGATCATTTATAGCCAGCCCGTACAAAAACAAAGATAACATACAGAACAAATAACACATACATATAGCATACACCGGGCACCACTGATCCCTGGCAAGGATCACTATTCGTAACTAAAGGCCCCAAGACCAGCCTGGGTTAAGGAGACTATAATACACTAAAGTAGGGAGGTGTATAAACCCTAGATCAAACTTCATAAAAAAACGAAATTATAATAAAATGAACACATATTTCATCAGCGTAAAGGGGGAAACGCAAACACATTCAATCCTTAACTTTCGGAACTATAGGGTCCGTCAAATGATGTAATTATGAGACGGACCACACCAATAACAAAAATAATCATCTACTATCGTTTCGTCAATGCTGTTTCGTTCGGACTTACCCATGTATGTCAAATAACCATGGACAGTCATTCCGATCACCGATATGAGTGTTTGGAAAAGAAGAATATATGTGGAGAGACATGGCTGCCTGAAGAAAGTCTACATCTATGGTCCAGAAGTCAGAATAAGTTTGAGGAAGAGAAGAATACATATGTGATAACCTCTATGTTAAATAAATGATGTTAACACGAAAATCAAAGGCCCTTTTCGGTGCCACTCATATGCCTTGAAAAGATATTAATTCTCTTCGCTATATATGTGTGTTTGTGCGTATTGGTCTATATCCCTCATGTATCTGTCTTTCTCTAAATTAGCGCGTATTCAGGTCAGCCCCTTGTGTCATTGTTGCCAATGTACAGTACCAATACGGCACCCCACCTGTTCCATTAATATTGTCCCTATACAACAATCCCCCCTTCCCTTGACGCTATACAGTCCCAATATTCCCCATGTTCAATTCCCTTTGAGGCTAAACGTTCCCAGGAGGGTCTAAAACGTTTTGAGGCTAAACGTTCCCACGACCTTTTTGACTGAGATTTCAGTTGAGGCTAAGGTGTCACCACACTGTACTACTAGTGTTAGAACTGGTCGGCCTTGTGTCAAGATAATTTGACTGGATGGGACACTATGCTACATGTATGCGGCATGCCCTAGTGCTAGATATCACTAGAAGCTGACATGCTGCAGATATCGTAGTGATATGACTGGAAAATTGTTAAAGCTACATTAAAATACCATATCATACACCTACAAAACATACAAGCTATATATATATATATATATATATATATATATATATATATATATATATATATATATATATATATATATATATATATATATATATATATATATATATATATATTTACTGGTACAAGTTTGCCGTGACGTTTTCGGATAAGCGTTGACGAATATCTTCGAAACGGAAGATATAATCAAGACAGAAAACAGATCTTTAACACAACAATAGTCATATCATTTTAAATTTGGAAAATTTCTTGGTCAAACACAATAGTTGCAAAAGAGTCCCCCTTAAAATGTTTCTCATGCATGTCAGCCTCATAGCAAGAAATTCTGCTCCCCCACCCCCCACCTTCTCCAACTGCAAAACTTGATTGTGGCCTCCTTCCAAACAAAATTGTTCTTTGATGGGAAATTTGCCCACCCAAGCAGTTGCTACGGCAGCTTCGTAGGTTGCTACGCCACGGATGCATGCTAATATAATAACTGTGCACAGATCATAGATGTCATGTTTTGAAACGATTTCAAAAACCATTATAAAATCAGTACCTACAACACATGAACACCTCTGACACCACCTTCCCCTTTTATGTCTTGCATTTCCCCAGGGTAAATACGTTTGAATGTAACTTGGAGTGATCTGTTGATGAAACAAGAAAACTAGCGTTTCCTTAGATCCAGACCGTGGTAGATAGGACCTGAAGGTAAGGTTAGTGGGGTTTGGATGAATGCATATTAAGTGTGACAAGATTTAAGATTAATAAATCTACCATATACTACAACTACCGTATCTCGCTGAGCATATTCAGTTGGATTTAATATAGTGCGTTGTTAGTTATCAATACTCACATGTCATGCTAATACTCACATGTTATGCTAATACTCACATGTCATACTCATACTCACATGTCATGCTCATACTCACATGTCATGCTAATACTCACATGTCATAATCATACTCACATGTCATGCTAATACTCACATGTCATAATCATACTCACATGTCATGCTAATATTCACATGTCATGCTAATACTCACATGTCATAATCATACTCACATGTCAACCTAATACTCACATGTCATGATCATACTCACATGTCATGCTAATACTCACATGTCATACTCATACTCACATGTCGTGCTAATACTCACATGTCATACTCATACTCACATGTCATGCTAATACTCACATGTCATACTCATACTCACATGTCATAATCATACTCACATGTCATGCTAATACTCACATGTTATGCTAATACTCACATGTCATACTCATACTCACATGTCATGCTCATACTCACATGTCATGCTAATACTCACATGTCATACTCATACTCACATGTCATGCTAATACTCACATGTCATGCTCATACTCACATGTCATACTAATATATAATTCATGCTAATGCAGACATATTACGCTAATACTCACAAATATATTATCATGGCGGAAATTGATAAATACCAAATAGTAGAGTATCAACAAATATGAATACGTCGGTGCAACCTTCCTGTTGTGTTTGGTTAGGTAAATATATAAACAACATTTTTTGAAACTCTTTCCTGCATTTTTCAAAATATAATCAAATATATATGTATAATGCAATGGAAACATTATAGATAAATACATGCATATCACGCAGATCATTCCTTAAGATTAATGTAAATTCAATATTCAAAATCTGTGTATAAACAATAATGTAAGCATAGTGAGTTTGTAATGAATGAAGGGATGAGGAGACGGATGAATGTACTACTGTGTGAAAAGTAAATTCATGCAAGTATTGTACACATGTAGATAGTTTCCCCGAGTGGCCGAGTAGTCTAAAACGCTCACCGTTTCGGATCACTGCCATCTCACCTCTGTCTGCGTGGGTTTGAGTCTCGGGTTCGGCTAACACATACATTGATAACAACAAGCCTAGTCTCCGTGATCTATATTCCATTGTTATATAATGAATCAAACCATCTTCCAGTCAATAAGGCTGAGATAATTCCACCATTTGTAAGAATTTGTGTTTCAATAGCTAACAGCAACAGACTGTATGCCAGTGCTAGGGACTTCCAATTTATATTGTCAGTAACTTTTCTAGTACAATTCATATCATACTTTGAATGATCAACATTGGGCCTTATATGCTATTGTTGGTGTGACAGATTTGTCATGAAGTAACGCAAATTTCAAATAATCAACGGCTACAATACTGACTACTTGATTCACCAGTGTGACAGGTAGCCAACTGTGCTGGTGACGGGTAGTGTAACTCCATACATGTAATCTTTTAGTTGTGGGATAATTTTGCGGTTTGGAATACTCAGTCGTTTGGGATTGTTAACATATTTTGTATGATATCTATCCCTTTGTTTTCATCATTTTACTCTTCGAATAAAATACTTCAGTTTTTACTATTTGAGCGTGAATTTATTTTTACTATTTGAGTAAAACACATCTTTTTTTTTTTCTTCGTGTGAAATTACTGTGAATCATTCACCTTTGTCATTGTATTGTGTAAGGTCATTTATTTTTTATTTTCATTTCTTGCATTATTAGTTTCGTGCAGATTATGTTAATTTGTCCAATATCTGGATCTCAACACGCACGTATTATTATAATTATTTTCTCATTTACATCACTGATCATTAAACATTGTATTTGTATCACCATCAAAAGTGTTGTGTCATAAATCCAAAATCGAACCCGATTGTCTTGTTACACCAAGCTGTACTGAGTGTAGCTCACAAAAAAAATGAATATTCCAGAGTATAAATAAGTATTGCTAGAAAATGACTTGATGATGATGTGGTAGATTGTGTTATATATTAGTGCCATTATGCTCTATACTAATTTCATACAACTTTTGCCTTTCCGAGAAAAAGGTACTCTTGTATACATATATGGTTCTGCTGTTTTGGTTCCTCAGTAATTCTGTCGAAAGAAAGATGAATAATAATTCTACAAGCACTATTTACTAACTTTATCAGTTTTTGTAGGTTTGTACTAGATTACTACCTCACACGTTATATCAACAGTCAAAATGGCTGTAGAAATCTTCTATAGAGCATATTATATGGAATGGTTCTGTTGATTTGGTCCTGAACATTGTGTTTTAAAGAAAAAACAGAAGAGTTGTTTTTTAAACAATGTTGCTTGACTAAAATTTGTGGATATATTACACTCAGGGCAAGGAAGAAACTTATAGATGTTGGGGGTTTAAAGGTCAGATGTCACACTAATGTTAAGTCTGATAATACAATAATGATGTCTGTACAGAAAGTTTAGTTCGCGGCCACATGCCTTGAATAAAGGTAGATGTCACTACGATGACTGATCAGAGTAATCCCCAGGGTCAACCATACCTTGGTAGTGCTTACCGAGAAGACCATTAACATAGAGGACAGACGCAGTACTCGTGTTTAATGATGCAGTTGATATACTCATTTTGTGGTTTGCTATGGTCCGCTTCTACACCCAGCATTTAATCACTTTTCACCATTTTGTAAGTTTCCATTAAAAATACCAAGAAGATTAAAAAAATAAACACCATGAATTACAAAACGAAAATATGTTGGCAAAAACAAAGAAAACATTATTACGGTTATAAATCTGTTCTGTTAGTCGAAATAAGTGAGTATTAGGAGTGCTCTTGAATGAAATTGCATTGCTCTTGTATCTAATATCAATGGTCAGTTAGTTTCACGTAGGTAGGCCTCGGTAAGCAAAAGAACCTTGTCAGTATTACTTCGTTTTAACAGTAGGAACTATGAGAATACGAGAGTCAGAAGAGGAGCGTATGTCTCCAGATGAGGTCTACACATGGCTGAGGTCATATATGTATATTAAACTCAATCTAGTCAAAGACGTGTAGCATAATGAACCGATTGTGCTTCATTCTGGATCGAACGGGTATCCAGTACAGGTTACAGAGCATGGGGATATGTGTTCAATCATGCGTACTCAAGAATAATTCCAGCAGCTGCATTCTTTACTTGTTCTAGTTTCTGTAGTAGATACTGATATTATGTACTTAATTTAATTGTTTGTCAGTTAGTTTTAAATATTATTTTTCATTACATGCTATTGCAATTTAACATTGTTTGCTGGACTTAACCTTGTCCAGTATTTAGTTTATTTCTGCTTGACCTGACTGAAAGTTTATATTTTATTTCATTTATGTAAACAACTAATAATAGCTTCATTATTCTCTATGTGTATGCGCTTATTAAGCGAATTAATATTCAGGTAAACATGTCGATTTGGGTCAGGGTTTTGGAGATTCCAAAGTGATTTTTTTAGCCTATTGTGTTGTAAATAAACAAGGCTCATTAGACCATTCTAGAAGAATATTTTCCATTAGGTAATGGTTGTTTCTAAAACAGGGTAATTTGTGACCTGGAGTCAAGCAGAGAACTGTATTTTTTGTGACTGTGAGAATTTTACCAGTCGTGCTTTAACATCTAGCACTTTAAGCTATATTATGTTGTGAGCTTGATTTTCTTTTCTTCTAATTATTGAATTGAAGTGATTATTTTCTATGGAAATACAAAAGTGTTCTGACAAACTTCTTAGATAAAGACATTCATTGGATTTTATACTGAATTCAAACTTTGCGTAATATTCCTTTGATTCAACAAGAGACTGTTGACACATCAGTACTTCTCAGGCCATAACAGACACGTCAACGCCTTCAATTTTGTATCTCTTCGGGATTGAACTGAGTTTTATTTAGGACTTTTTATTACTAGGACTTGTGCCTTTAATTCTTGGATTTATTTATTTTTTTGGGGGGGTGGGATTTAATTCGCAATACCGTAAGTCCTTTTTTCTCATTTTTTACTTTGTATTCTAGGAAAATAATGTTTGTGTTAAATTTTATGAAGCTTGTTGTATTCACTCTTTTCTGTTACTTATTTTAAGAGCATAGACTAGTAACACTGAGACAAAAGTGAATTACTAGTCTTAAATGTACTAAGGAACTAGCAAGTGGTTTAATGGCATCGACGGACAGAAAATCTGAATGTAGTTGATGCATTTTGGCTTCAAATGCAGCCTTGCATATATTTGTGAGATTATGTTATGATGAGAGAATACTGTCGAATGTGACACCTAGGTTTCAGATTGTGTGAATGTAATGTTGGTATTGGTGATAATTATTGTTTGAGGTAAAAGATATGAATGAGAAAGTTTTTCCATGGCGATCTTTCTGGATGGTTTAAATTGTATCTGCAGGTTGTTACATGTCCACCATGACTTCACATCAGAAATTCACCTCACTACGTTTTGGATGGTAGTCTGGACTTCAGTTGGTCAGCTAGATTTGTATATTTGAATGTTGTCAGCATACAGTTGGTAAGACATCGGATTTCGATGTATGAAACTTTAGAGAGGATGCTTGTATATAATATAGAGAACTAGGCCAAGAACAGAGCCTTTGTGGGAAACCTAAATATAAATCAACTGGACTTGAATGTGATTTATTTACAGACACCATTTGTGTGCTGTTTGCTCAGTAGGACTTGAACAATAATTAGGCTGTATCTTTAATACCAGTTGCATGCTGGAAAGGGAGAAGTAATTTAGTCTGGTCCATTGTTGCAAATTCCGTAGACAATTCAAAGAGGGTAAGGACTGTAATCTTCCCACTTTGCAAAGCAGAGAGAATGTAGTTAACTACTCTTAGAAGGGCAGTTTCAGTACTATGGTGAGGGCGATATGCGAACTCTACATAGCTACTACGACTGTTTGAATTCAGATATCATACAAGGTTGGATAGAACAAATATTTCAAAGATATTTTTTTACATTAATGTGATATTATAAAACAGTGCGGAAGTCATTTAAATCATTTTGGCTCAGCGTCAATTTCTTCAACAGATGTTTCGCAAAGGCAGTTTTGCAAAAAATGATGGGTATACCCCGGATGAGAGAGGAGTATTGATAACATCGGTCAGTGAAGGCAAAATTGAATCGAAGCACTCGAGGATCAGTGATATCGGAACCACATCGAGTTCACATGACTTTGGGACGCTCTTCATTACAATTGTATGTAACAAATGGATAGAAAGTTAGTTGCCATTGATATTCTGCATCACAAACATATGGTCACGATGGGTCGGGTGAAATTTTGTTGTCGAACTTATCTCTAATGGATTGTACTTTGTCATGGAAGAAATCTGCAAAATGGTCAGGAATTTTTACCGGATAGAGATCTTTGGAAGCTGCGTACATTTATTCCTCGAATATTTGCTTGTTCGTAATCTCGAAGACCTCTTTGCAGTTGAAACTTTAATTTATCTTAGTTCTGTAGTAGGCTGACTGTGCTGCATTATTATATTTGTGACATTCTTCTAATCAGCTTCTCTCAGTTTTACGAATTTATCTTTTAGCAGTGCGAGGATTGTCCCCAAACTGCTATACAATGGATAACAATTTTGAATTGATATTCTGCGCTTGGCTTCTGAGTATATGTCTCAATCAATAAACACACTGACTTATGATGTTGTACTACAGTAGGAGGAAACGCAAATTTAAGGCAAAGTTAGATGACATACAGTAGTTGAGTTCTATTTAGCATGAGAAGATTTCAGTTTTTTTTCTCTAAGTAGTAGAGACGGAGAGTTTTGAGATTAATACGTTCAGATGGCATATGACGCAGAGGTGATCGTATACAAGTTCGTGATATACCAGTAAAGAATGTAAAATATTATCATGAAGTCTATAAAGAATCTAGTCTAAAATATGACCATGTTAATGGGTGGGTAGGCTATATGGCTTTTGGGTGTTCAAAGTGTGAGTAGAATTTAAGAGTTTTGATTAGCATGGTTTCTAGGACAGCCAGAGTGTTACGAATCTAGGGTCATAAACTAAATAACAGAAAGAAACAAAACCAACGAGTATTCTAAACCTTAACAAAACATTTCATTATGAAAGTCTTATGTTACTTGTTTAGGCTCGAATAAATAGTAACACAAGAAAGAGTGAAAACTACAAACTTTGAAAAAATAACAAATAATTTCCCTGGAAAAATATTGCGAAAATGAATAAAATATGAGAACATACCGTTTCCAGAATAAATCCAAAAATAATACAAGAATAATCCATGCATAAAATTTTTAAAAGCCTAATATTGAAATGTTTGCGATTCCAAGTTCGATTCCCAACGAAGAATCTAAGACGGAAGGCGATGACGTATGCTGTAGCCTGTACTGTGTTGACGTCTACAGTTCCTTGTAGAAACATAATAATTAATCCTCCGGTCTTGAAAATCCAAATAAAAGTTCAAGAAATGTCCTTGTTCAAGAGTTCTGTATGAATACAATAATAATTCCAGAGAAACGAATTAATCTTCTAGAGTCCAAATAATCTAAAGAAAAATTAATATATAACTCACAAAATCAAAATCTTTAATACTTGTCACAACAGAAGAAAACAACTTGACATCAAATGTTTAAAAGCCCCGACTCTGAGATCTCTCTCTCTCTCTCTAAACATCACTAAGTATTTCGCAATTTTGGAAATGCCTAAATGCCTAATTGCGAAATAGAGGATCACGTCATCATGTTTACATGTAAAAGTGACATAGCTCCTGCATGTCCTTGGTAAAAACCAATCATTTTACTCCGAGAAAATGTTGTATACTTGACCCTCAATCAAGGCCAAGAACTAAGTCAAAATTAGAAACAAGTGTTTATATTATTATCTAAGGAAACACTCAGGATGAACTGAATTTTCCGGAAAATAAAAAAATCCCTAATAAACAAAGTTACATTACATTGACATGTAAAGAAAAATAAAAGATTCTAAAACCCACAAACAATCAAATCAAATTGAACACAAATTAAATAAAATATAAATTAAATCAAAGATGTGTAACAAAAGCTATAAAATGAAAATGGGAGAGAAAATTACAGTATTATGAATTGTATCAAAATTAATTATAATGAGTTATATTCTAGTCCAAAGGAATCGAATGTTCTGGATCAATTTCAGACCCTCGAATATACGTATTACAATATCCGTCCAGAATTCCTTTTAGGAATTCATAATAGTTCCAGAATAATATTCTAGTCCATGAACACTTTGTAATTCCAATATATAATCCTAATAAATGTCTCTTCTCAAAATATCTAAATACATCATCTAACACGTCTGCAGATTGATTTCAATATATTAAATAGGAAATGAATCCAAAACAGAAATGAATCTGACGGCTCAGTTCTCTCCTTATATACACCTCACAACTATATATCGCAATATACCCCACGTGTCAGGTCTTACTACTCAATATAATGTTTTAAAATACCTAGTCATATGACCTAATGCATAAATGGGAAATATTTTAAATGTTCTAAGAACCCAACTGAACGACTTGTCCAATGTGAAATAACCCCAAACTAGTGAACATATATTATTATTATTATTATTATTAGTAGTAGTAGTAGTAGTAGTAGTAGTAGTAGTATTACTATTAGCATTATTATTAATGGTCGTAAACACCAACGTCAATAACTAGCTATAGATCCTAAGCTATCTGCACTCTTGATATCTTAAAATAGAATTTTATAACCGTTTACAAATATTGACTCAAATATTTTGACTATAGATAATCATTACGATTTATAGTCATGAATACAAACTACCCATAATAAAGACACAGTCATGTACAAAGGGTTATAAAATAACATAGATAACACAAAGTGAAAATTTAAATCTCCAAGAATAATCAGGTTGCCACATATCGAATTTCCAAACTCTAGGACGTTAGGAAAACTGCTCCAGAAGGCGAGATTCAGTCAGTTTCTTTTTTCGTCTTGCAGTCGGGCGATAGAGGTCGAGAAAATATACTGCCATTGGTTTCATTATGAGTGAGGCTTGGATCAGCTCAAACGAAGTGTGGTTGACATTGAAAGCTGTAGTGTGGTTATGACGTTACATGATGGAGTTCAATGCGATCAGAACAAGTCAAGCTTCGCGGGAGTGGCGCGTTGAAGCGACTTGATGAAGAAACAGGATGATCTTAATTCCGGACACTTTGACTCATTGCCTGGTGTTTAGCCATGTTTCTGTTAGGAAAGAGACGTTGTATCCTGACCGTTTATAACCATAATTATTTATGTGACCCTTTCTGGTGGTCCTGCAGATTCGGCGTTGAAAAATGTAATGCGTACAGGTTGCACAGACTTCAAATTAAAACTGGTGTTTAAAGAGAAATTTGAGTTAAGATTCCCAATTTAAGAGTCGAGTTTTGAATTGCTGTGATGGAAAGGGCCAAATAGGAAAAACTGACACTTTTCATTCTATTTTCGTTAAACTATGAATGAGGTTGTGCATAATACACTTCCGAGGTCATATACAAGTTCACCATCAGTTTCTTTTATGTTTGATAAGGTTGTGTCATCTGCATAAAGATCAGATGTTTTCCGATAGTTAAAGTAAGTCATTGGCACATATTAAGAATACAAGTGGACCTAAAATTGACCCTGGTGACACTCCACAACTTACAGGTTTCTCTTTAGAAATATAGCCCTTGTTCATGTTTAATTATGATTCAAACACAATGTTATCAGCTTTGCTGCCGTCGTGTATATTCAATTTATTGGGAAGACTTTGAGGTGCCACAAGACGTAAATCCCCTCTGAAGGCAACCATTAATGTTCCAACCAACTTTATATTGTCTTAGGCCATTAACTACATTTGTTAATGGCATTAGAGCTGTTTCACAAGAGTTTTGTTTGAAACCCGATTGTTATTCATAGAGAAATTTTGAGTTTTGAGTTTTTGCAAACACTGAATCAGAGAATAAACGAAATGGTTTTCCACTAATTTTGACAAGCAAGGAAAAATAGAAATATGCAGTTGCATGTTTTAAAAAGGGCGTTTATTTAGCTGGTTTGTACAATCTAGAAACTCACCAATCTTTATACCGTGATTCAATATAAACGTAACACTCTCGCCACTTATTTTGGCAGTCTGATGTAAAAGTATGGGTTCAGTCTGAATATATTTTTTGATTTTTTTTCTTGTATATTTTCTTATGGAATTAGTGGGGGTAAATCAATGAAAATATTTCTTACATCATTAGGATTTTCAAAAGTAACGTCATTTGATTTCATTGATGGAATATTATTTGTTACTTAAGGTTTCCATCTCCACACAAAGAAAAGTTTGAAAAACATTTTTGGATCATTGCTGTCATCTTGCATGGAATATTTTAGATTGCCATATCAGTTTGCAATATCTTTTCTTGTTTACTTCCAAGCTTCCTCATTTCTGTTGGTTTTTAAATGGTTCCTTTATTTTATGGCAATGAAAATCAACGTCGTCAAAAGGTACAGGTAAATTCCGTGCAATTTGCTGAATAGTTTGCACTTTTATGTGCGTTATGTACAATTATTAATAAATTACCCTCACCCCTTTATACATTTAGTGCAAACAGCTGCGACGCTTGGCGCTCAGCATTAAGAGGTTAGTGTTAGGACTGTTTGGCCTGGTGTCAGAATAATGTAACTGGGTGGGACATCATGCTACATGTCTGCGGCATGATGCCCCAGTGCTAGACATCACTATAAACTGCCGCACTGCAAACGTCGTAGCGATATGATTGAAAAATTGTTAAAGGTACGTTACAAATCTCAATCACACACATACACACACACATTTAGTGTGTGTAGTAAATCATATATTACATCCTAGAAATGTTTGCCTTACATATGTTTTTCGCCTTAGTTCTATTTCTCTCCTTCACAAGCATAATTCATACCAAAGTGCCAGTTTATTATAACCATTATAATATAATGCATAACATTGAATGATGTAAAATATTCTAAAGAATATGCTTTAAGTGTAAATGATGTATTTTAACCAATTTACGTTTATAAACTATTGAATGAATTCACAAACTATAAAGGAAGTGGGAACATAATTTTCTTAGAAATTACTGTTGTAGAGAAGACAATCCAAATTTTATTAGCAATGCCGTATGGTAAAGTTGAACATAATTTTCTTTGTATATGAGCCTAAATAATGACGCCAAAAGACTTTTTTTATTCGGTTTTGGACGATTTTCAAGGCCGTTCAGAGCTGAGAAAATATTTTTAGCATGAGCATGTATAATAACAAAAAACAATGAAAAGACAAACTTTTGTGAATAACAATTGCAAATAACCACTCCATCGGTTTCTTCGACAATAAGTATAATCTAACGTCAAAAACCTTCCATTCTAATACTCAGACACAAATTTGTTGTTTTTAGTGTACATGTAATGCAGATATAAAGGTCATCACAGCTGATGTTCAATTGTTGTGTTAATAATACAACACATATTCTTGTTACCTTATCTTAACCCTTAACCTGTGTTAACAATTCAACACAAATTCTTGTTACCTTATCTTAACACTTAACCTTTTGCTTTGAAGCCAAATTTTATAAGAAGGATGAGTGTAGCACCTGCAATCATTTTTCCAATTCCAACCAAATTTCTCAGCATAAAGAGCTAGTATTCACACGAAAAGACAAATGTCTCAGCAAAAAGAGCCAGTATTCTCACGAAAATGACGGTGCGCCCTTTTTCTGGTCTAGTACTTTATTGACTTTTATTACACTGTAGACAAGGCTGCGACTAGAGGAAAACCAAAATGTTATCTTATATTATGATTTTGAAGAAATTTGTATTTCTAAATTTAAACGTGTGCTGATGTGCTGTTTCATGCTCTTGTACAGATTCATATTAATTACTTCACAAAATCAACTTCTCCAATCTTATCCAGACTTTGCAGACAGCACCTTGGCATGATAGCCTCTAAAATTTGTACAAAATGATGCCGTTCCACCTTCCAATAAGGTCGTCACGCAAATAGTAGAAAAACATTTAAGAGACTCCTTTCCAAAAGGCTCTAACAAATTTTGACCAGATAAGACATGATACGTCCTTGAACAGAATCTGACAAATCGGCACAAATACACCAATCTGCCAATCATTAGGAAAAATTAGACAGAAGACTAATTTACCTGTAAAAACAACTCAACAGAATTTGGCCGATATTGAGCGAAAAGCAGCCAGCAATAAAGAACCTTTAATTTTGTGCAGATGACAAAGGTGTACAATGAATTATGCAACCACCATTACTAAAATTAGAAAAACCTTTAAGCAAATTCTAAAACGAACTCTACATAGTTTGACTTTTGTGAGTTCTTTATATTTTATATTATAATAGAATGGAACGTTTAACTATATTTCTGCTATGTATTATTGGAAAAGATGAATTCGCTACCAACTTCATGTTTAGATTTAATTTGGAAATAAAAGATTCCTTAAGTATGATTGAGTAATGTTTAGTAACCTATTCCAAATCATTATTCTATGTTTAATTTAGTACAATACATTTCTTCAAAATAATTGTTGCATTAATCGCAACTATTGAATTTTATACTCATTGGATATCATGAAGTTAATCGAGATTTAACTATCTGTATTACATTCTAAAAGGCAGAAATTATACAATGAAGTTGGTAAGCACGATGGGAAAGTGTAATTTTATATGTATTTTTTGTATTATAAATATAAAGGCTTTATAAAAATATCTTTAGAATGTAGAATTATATATATCAATATAAAGTTCGTTCCTCGAGTCAGAACAGCTCTGTCTTTTCCTAACAGCGATTCTGTACCTCATTCCCCAAGATGTAGCCGTATCAACACGGTTATTGGTGACACCCTTGTTTGAGAGCCTGAACGCCTTATTTTCTCTCTCTCTCTCTCTCTCTCTCTCTCTCTCTCTCTCTCTCCATGGGCAAAGACGTTTCTTAACTTATGAGTAATCCCTTATCATCGCAAGAGATGAGAAGAAGGTTATGATTACAAAAACGTATCATAACAATAGCATTGTACCATTTTTCCATTTTCTTGCAAATGATGTTAGTGCAGTATAGCTGCCATTACTAAAGACGGGGAAAGCAGATAAAATACAAACTAAACACTTAACTTTACCATATTTAACAGAAGTTATTATGTCACAAAGGGCTTTCACATTCATACCAATGATGCAAGTCATTCATAAAATATGGCTAGCTTTAGTATAATTGTATTACTCACTTGAAGACTTCTCAGATTTATTTAACTTAGAATCTAATAACCAGATTTCACACAAGGCAATCTGAAGGAAGACCTTATATAATGATCCTGATTTGCATAAAAACTAGACACTCAACAAAATTATTATTAGCACTCAAGGACTCTCAATTTCTTTAACTCGGAATAGACCTCTGCCGATTCCAGATTCCAATTCCTATCACTCAGAAGAGACTCGTGTCATTGTCCTAATTTTAATAAATCTAATTAGTTATGATAATATGATTTAAAGATTAAGAGAGAAAACGATGGAGAAATAGATCAATAAATAGGTAGCTGGTAGGCAGAGTAGCAGACGAAAATGGAGTAAGAATCTTCCACATATCACACAGACACATATGCGCATAGAACATATGCACACATACTAGCATGCTCAGATACACCTATGCACATAGACACATATGCACAGACACACATGCACACAGACACATATGCACACAGACACACATGCACATGTGCAGATAGACATACATACACACAGACACATATGCACACAGACACATTTGCACAGACACATATGCACATATACACACATGCACACAGACACATGTACACATACACAAATGCACACAGAAACACATGCACATATACATATATGCACACAGACATATGCACACAGACACACATGTACATAGATACATATGCACACAGACACACATGCACACAGACACACATGCATATCCACATATGCACACAGCCACAGATGCACATTGATACATGAACATAGACACATATGCACATACACACACATGCACATGGACAAATATGCAAATATGCACTTGCACACAGACATATGCATACAGACATGCACATAGACACATGTGAACCTCCTCATTTCAGACCTTGTATAAGTATGCGCTGTTCAGGATCCTTGGGTAACATCTCATCTCGAAGGCATGGATCATTCTATCTAAGTTCTGCTGTCAGGGTCTGTATTTCATATGCATAATGGATAATGTACATGATGAGGGAGCACATAAGCTTGATCTCGAAACCAGGCGTGATGTTGCTGTCCTTCTAAATAGACTTCAGCCTATCTAGTGCAGCTGTTGACTGCACAATCCTAGACACAACCTCAGGCTTTGAACCTTCATTAGAGGCGATACAACCTAAGTACTCGAAGCTTGTCACTGTGCCCGGCTTCTGTCCATTCACTGTTAGTTCCGTTGGATACATCTTGGGTTGTTTGTCATTAGCGTGATCTTTTCAGCGCTGATTTCCATCCAATAACTTATTGATGCCAGACTGAGACGGTTCACTAAATTTTCCACTTCTTGTTCATCTCCTGCTAAACTATCGATATCATCATTGGCGCAGGTTGATGATTGTTCTGCCTCCAGTACTGACACTGCTCTCGTGCTCTACCAAGAAATCGGGTATGGTCTTTTCCGGGTAGATGTTTTAGAGAGTGAGTGAGAGGCGGCACCTCTTGTCTGACTCCGACCGTGGTTCTGAACTAATGTCCTATTTTGCCATTGAAGAGACTGGTGCTAGTCGCCCTGTCATACAGGTTTCCTATGGTGCTGATTAGTTTTGTGTTTGTGTTGTATATGCGAATGGTGGCTCACAAGGCTGCATGCCATACTTTGAAACCTTTTTGAAGTCAATGAAGACAGGATTTTGATCATGTTGAAGCTGCAGATACTCTTCACAGAAGTTTCTAAGATTGACTATCTGTTCTATAATGCTACGTTCTGCCCTGAAACGTGCATTTTCTTCAGTAATGATGGACTCTGCTTGGAGTTTGAGTCTGTAGAGCATGATCTTAAGCATAACCTTGCTTGGATGAATGATGAGGCTGACTGTTCAGTAGTTCTGGTAGTATTATTAAGCCGTTATTATTATTATTATTATTAAGTAGGGGTTGTTTCATGTTTTGCACACTTGCTACGCACAAAACTGATGAAATGTAATATAACATGGTTTCCTTCATTACTGAACATGCTACCAATGCTTCTTTATGATGTTGTTAGTGAAAAACTGAATCATGCGGTCGTTTACACATTTCCTATCAAAATGCGTAATTCCATATCCAAAACAGTGAAAAGAAAACAAAGAAAACCTAGGGAAAAAGTGCTATTAAAACTGCAAAAACTGTACGATTAGGTACATAGCAGACTGTCTTGCACGTGTTAATGAGAAAATTGTTAGATATTATTGTAATTAGTTTCATTAAATCTTCAAGTTTAGATGTATATTAATGTAAAATGTTAAAGCCAGATTCATTGTGTAGATACTATTTTTATGTTGTTTTGTGATGACAGGCAGATTTTAATGATCTATCTACCTACGTTTATCTGCGGGTATATCTATATGTATGTATGTATGTATGTATGTATGCCTGCAAGCATGCATGGATGTAAGGTCTTCCAAAATTTGAGAAGAGGGGTAACGTTTGAGTTTAAAGATAACTTTCAATCTTGTTCAGACCTGTTCTCTTAATATATATATATATATATATATATATATATATATATATATATATATATATATATATATATATATATATATATATATATATATATATATATATCAGAAAATGCAGTTAAAGAGTCATTTATTTGGAGAATATGTTTATTTTTGATCCAGAAGTACCCACTTGTATAATCAAGACATGCTCTGTTGACAATTATTACTATATGTTGTTTAATTTGTGATATTATTAAAAACTGAACTTTGGCAATTCTCCAATATTCACCACTTGATATACAGTTTATCATATTATAAGCAAGGTAGCCACTTCTTAATTTTGAAGATAAGGGTGAATTTATCTCTCGACAAGGCCTTGTTTTATCGACATAAATATTTGATAAAATTAATTGCAGAAATAGTCAACATCGACCAAGCGAACTGGGCTGCACTGGAGATATCGCAGAGGAATTACATTACCAAAACAATATCACATAGCATGGAACCTATTATTACGAGTCTATATTCTTAAAGTAGGTAAAAGAAAAGAGTGAAAAGAAACAAGCTTTGTAAAGTCCAACAAATAATTTATTTTTCTAGAATACAAAGTGAACATGAAAACAAAGAACTGACGGTATTGCGAATTAAATCCCAAAGTAATCCTAAAAGTACAGACTAATGATAAAAATTCTGAATAAACTTTAGTGCAAATCCAAATTAAGTCCAACGCTGAAAGTGTTGCTGAGCATTCGGCCACCTGTATCATGTTGTTGTAAAAACAGTCTCTTGTTGAAACACAGTAATATAATTCCTTCTTTGAATTCACTATAAATCCACATGAAAGTCTCTGTCCAAGAAAATAATTGTTGATAAGTACCTCTTTTTTCGAGAGAAAATCACTTGAATTGAATTATGTGATGAAAAGATATTTAGCCCAAATAAACTTCTGAAAACAATAATAATGCAAAACTGATTCTTCTTAGATCTTAAAGCACGAATGAATAATTTTTCTATTGACAAGATTTTATAGTCCTGTACTTGACCTCGGGTCCCAATTAGCATTTTTATAAAAACGTATATGTAATGGAAAATAACCTTTTAGAACTTCTTAATGTTTACAAAATAAAATGTTATAATTAGAACATCTATTCTAAAATTATAACATATAACATGGACTATGTCAGGTACGCCAAGGGAATCCTAATAGCAGACACCTAGACCTAAATAAACATGTTTATTTCTACTAATAATGTTAATAATATTAAACGCAAACACATGGAGAATATTTTGCTTTGTATTAAGTTTATACAAAAGAAACAAATCAACGATTCAAGTCAAATAGAATAAGAACTCCATTTTGAACGAGGTCAACTATAATATAGAATTTTACATGGTAACAGCATATAATGAAATACAAAATTAAAAACTAGCAAACAAAGCAAACTAAATATACATAACACTATCAACAGAGTATAGTGAAAGGACAGTGGCAACATGTTAACTTTCTCATGCTTAATTATTGTTAGTAACAATTTCACAAGTCATATATGGGTCCAAAAATACAAACAGTCTCTTATTTGAATTTCCTGGCACAGATTACCGAGTATGTACCCACTGCCCCCTGAAGATTCAAATTTAATGGCTGATGTCCTTGTGTTTAGTAGGCACATAGCAATTCAATTTGTCCATTGGCAAGTGTTTCTATTTTATATCTTTGTCATTCTATTAGCTTTAGATCTTTTGTTTTGAACTCAGTTACCAAAATCTCAACATATTCGTATCTGAAGATTTTTCCACTACAAGTACCCATTTTTCAAACGATCGCTTCAAAATTGCAAATGCTTTTTTCTTGGGGGGGGGGGGCAATAGGACTTATCAACGGATAAACTATTTCTCTGTCCCAAATATAAATATTTCGAAATCACACGGAGTTGCAGATTATAGCTATCTGCTCCTGATCCTTTACCAAAATGATTGGTTTTGGCCCCATTGTCATGTACCCAAGAAAAATGCCAAGCATTGCGTAATTTAGTTGGCTATATGAATGGCATTCATCTTGGTTTAAGACTGATGATTTCTCTCACAAAAGAACAAATAATATCGTGTCCCAGGGTGGTCGAGTGGTCTAAAGCGCTTGCCGTTACAGATTACTGACATGTCACCTCTGTCCGCATGGATTCAAGTCTCTGGCTTAGCCAGATTGGGTAGAAAGTGTGCCAGTAGCTTCCCGTGAGTCGATGGTTCTTATGAAGATTTTCAAGGATTCTTCCTTTACCAAATATACATGACGGTAAGTATTGCCTATAATATGCTAAAAATGTTAGACGCGTAACAACAACAACAATAAATAATATTACAATAAAGCCCAGAAAACTCCTCTGCTGACATTTCTTTGAATATTGTACCTGTGGAAATTATAAATGATCTAAGCACATAGCTAAATAATATGACCGCTCCTTTGTGCTACAAAAATCATCCCGATTTAGTATAAAGTACACTATATTTAGCAGTTATTAAAATACGGAAAATGAAATTTGACTGACTAGACAATAGCAGCATTATGAAACTCTTTTTGTTTTATTATTTAAAACTGAAGTTCAGGAAGTGAAAAGACGAAGTGAAATTAGCAGTTTTTTAAGGTGCTAATCTGAAGTTAGGCCAAGTTGTGCCCTCTTTAACCCATATTACACCTATCAATCATACATCAAAATTGCAATTCTGCACATGGTGAACGCTGGGTAACCAGACTGAAGAGCGCTCCCTTTATATTTGTCAAGCGCGGATGTGACGGAAAAGATCCCCCTGATACCAAAACTAACAATATCCATTACATGACTGTTTAGGGCCAAGATCAATAAATAGACTGGGGTGTTTTTGATCTATTGCTTGTCGGTGATCTTGAAATTTTTGGGTATTTGTAAAATGTTTTGCCAGACAGTTGGCGTTTCCTTTGTTAGTGATTTTACCAATCAGTTTGGGGTTTTGTTGTTTTGGTTTACCCGTAATTGCTCTAATTTTATCCCATACCTGTTTTGCGTTTGTTTTGAAGTCAATATTTGAGCAGTATTTTTGCCAAGATTTTTCTTTTCCATTTCTAACATTAGTCTTCATTTACTTTTCCTTATTTGTATATATTTTAAAATCATTGGAATTGCCTGAGTGCTTCAATTTATTTAGTGCTTGTTTTTTATTGTTTTTTTAAAGGGTATTTTACATTTATTAGTCCACCATGGGACAGTGGGTTTGAGTTCTTGTCCTCCTGTCCTGGGGATACTTTGCTTTGCTGCTGAGGCTAAGGTGTTAACTATAGTTAGGTTAAATTGATCTGTGCCCTCATTGTAGAGGTCATCTAAGTTTGTTGTTGAGAGGATGGTTCTAAACTGTTGCCATTCTGCTTTATCACATCGCCATTTTGGTAATTTGTTTGTTGGTTGAAATTGAGGCATAATATTTAGAGTGATTATAATGTGGAAGTGCTGTCTTTATCTACTTACCAAGTTGCTATTTGGGCCAGTATAGGAGTGACGATGGTAAGGTCAATAGCGGAGAGTGAGCCTGAGGTTGGGTCCAATCTTGTTACAGGGCCATTGTTGATGATAACCAAGTTGTTTGCGGCAGCCCATTTTTCTAGTAGTTTGCCTCTTATGTTATTTAATTTGCCTCCCAACAGTGTATAGTGCGCATTGAAGTCTCCTCACATAATAGTGTTTTCAGTAATGTCAGTAATCATATTTTTGTAGTTATCAATTGAGATGGGGTTGTCACCCCTTTCTTCGTAAACATTCAGCAGCTATATGGATTATTGCCCAGCGTGAACCAGAACGGATTGTGTTTCAATGTGGCTAAGTGGGTAAGAGTTTTGATTAGTGATAACCTCGTTGGTATTGGGTAATGAGTCTAAAATGTATGTTGCCAGACCCCCTTTTTGTTTTCCATTGGACCTGTTTATATAGTGTACAATTGAATACGTTGGTATTTTTGGAATATTCTTGGTGTCCATTGACAAGTGAGTTTCCTATCGACATATTACATCAGGTTTTGTTGAGTTGACTCAATTTTATTTATTAGTTCGGGCATATTGTTAATGATTTCACGGCAGTTCCACTGCCTCAGTATCACGCATTTACGTAGTTTGGGATGGATAAATGTACCATTTAGTGAACACTTAGTTATTAATTTTTTCTACTTGAGTGATTTTGTGTGTACCTGATTGTCTGGAAAGAATTTGGCGGCTAGTTTGCATAGTAGCTGGTCCACTGAGTTTGTTGGTACTTGTCCATGTTTGATATTTTGGAGGATGCTATTAGTAAATTCACTTATAAATTGGAATGGTCATTCTAGTGGGTATATGTGTTTATTTCCTTTATGGTGTGTGTGAGTTTTATCCATATATGATTTATCTGTGTGAGAGTTATTTCCCTTGCTAGTTCTCATGTTATTTGGACTGTTGTTAGTTTGAGGGATGGTTTAATTGGTTTGATTTTTAGTCTTTACTGGTTTAGTGATGTTATTTGGGTTTATGTTAATTTGAGGTGTGTTTTATTTGTCTGATTTTTATCTTTTTCAGGTACAGTGGTGGTGTTTTATGAGGGGGTGGGTTTATTTGCTTAGAGATTGTTTTTTTTTTTTTGCCTGGCTTCGTTATAGGATATCTGTTCTTGATCCACGAGTTGGACAATTCCAAAATCCCTAGTGGTGTAGTGACATTCATGAGACTTAGGGTGGTGTGGCCCTGTGCAGTTTGCGCACTTAAGCTCACTTCTTTTGCACCGCCCCCATGGCCACCCCAACAGTAGTTACACTTTGCTGTGTGCCTACAAGAGATGGTGAAATGACCCAAACATTTACAGTTTCCGCAAAAACGGGGCTTGTTTTGATAGCGAGATCCATAGGGCCATAGTCTTACGATTGATTGAGGTGATATATTGAATTCTATAATTGTGGTTGATGTTTCTATTTTCTGGGAGTTCTTATGTTTATACACCCTGTTTATGTTGTGGCCATAGCATTTGAGTTCAATTTCCAATTGTTTGTTTGTTTTATGCTGTTGGCTTTTGGGAAGTTTCAGGACATTTTTGTAAACTGTTTTAGGAGTTATTTGTTGGTGGTCCGGTTATAATGTAATTTAATATATTTATCCTATTTTGATTTTCGGTGGTTGTGGAAGTCGTAGTTTTCCTATTTCCATTATTTCCTTTGAGAGCAAAATTTCTTGAGACTGTGACTTTTACTGAGGCCATTGATTCAGTGTCCTTGAACTTGGCTACCTGTTTGCTTGTGTTACATTTAATAATAACATAGCTTGTTTTAGACCTTACTATTGTGAATTACCCGCCCACACTTGATATGGTTCTGTTTCAACGATTGAGGAATTTAGAGCTTTTGCGTGTTATGTAAATAGTCAGATCAATGGGTTGGAATTTTTGTCTCTGTCTTGAGTTGAGTTCTGGTTGTTGTGGGTTTAGATTTGTTTTTGGTGTGACTTTCTGTTTTATTCCTTGTTCAGTTGAATGATGTTTATATTTTGGCATGCTTGATTTGAGTTGGGGTTTATCCTGTTTTGGTTGTTGTATTGGGGTTTATTTAGATTTTCTTTAGGTATTTGTTTTTGTGGGGTTTTCATGGTTTGTTTCCCTTTGCCTATGCAATTATTTTGGGTTGCCCGCTTGATTTTGCGGTTTTTCGTGAAGAAAAGGTTGTCAAGGCTGTCCATAAGGTTCTGTATATCATTTAGTTCATCGATGTCTATGTTTGTAGTTTCCTTAGATGGGCCTGGTGTTTGGCAACTGTGGATTGTTTCTATTCTGACTGATCTGGTTTTGGGGTCAATTTGTTTTGTTCAAGCCTGTTCAATAGTTTTGGTTTTTGTACAGAGCTGTGTGGTTTTATCCTTGGGATTTTGTACTGAGTCTAAGGTTAGACTCTTGGTGGAGGTGGTTTCTGAGGGTCTAATGGTATCTTCTCTACATATTTGGACAGATGTTGCAAGTGTTTTAGGAGAGTTACTCCAATTATTTCCAGGGCAATATTATGGTTGTTGGTTGGGCCTTTCGTAATGCTAGTATTTTGATTTGAGAGTGATTTTGCTTTTGAGATTGCCATTGGAATTGTGTCATTTAGGTCAATAATATCCGCCCACGGTCCTGGTTGTAATTTGGGGAAGGTGAACGGCGAGGCAGTTGGCAATGCAGGAGAATTTTGATAGATTAATTTGGGATGTAAGTTGGTTGGGGTCCCTGTCCAAGTTCCTGTGCTACTTAAGAAGGGGATGATGAATCGGTTGGCATGAATTGGAGGGGTTGGTGTGTCAAAATGAGTGAGGATGGGATTACTGACGTGACCTCTAGTGACCTCTTAATGATGTTCGTACTGTTAGAGCTGTTTTTACAAAAGCAAAAATGATCGCATCGGGTTTCGTGGTTGTTGCATTGCTTGTGCTGTTTTCCTTATAAATCTGGTTGGATTTTAGGTTTGAGACATTTTCTTTGGTAGAGAGTTATATTTTCTATTGCTGTAACATAAGTTCTTGATAATATTGTTATTTATTTTATTTAGTTGAGACATGTACAAGGCTTTGAGCTGTTGAGATTGTTTAAATGGGTTGACACTTGGTAAATGAGTATATTACAGTTGGATTTGTGTCCCTATATTATTTGGCGGAAAGTCTAATAGTGGTCAATAGGTCTTATTGACATAGAACAATTCTACCCAGGCGGTTGCTAGTATGATTCCTGTTGTGTTTGTCAGAATCAGTTATTCCCACAGTTAATTATGTTTACATAATCTACATGGGTATTCAACTACCTTTCCATTGCTCGTCAAGAAATTCGAATACAAAAAATTTTGATTTGGAAGGACGTTTAGGATTTGTGTCTGGTGAATGATTTTCACTTCCCTATGGACTTCGTGATCTAATTCGATGGCCTGAGGTAATTTGGTCGCGTAACAACACAAATTATTATTGGAAAACACCTCCATGGAACTGTCCCTGGGTTACGTTAAGTAAAATTGGTTGTTGTTATTCATAATTCCAGAGTTCTGCTGCTGTCCGAGGAGTGACCGGAAGTTGGAGGAGTGTCTTCGCCCAAAATGTTGTTGTTGGATGGCGACTGGCGATGGGCACAAGACTCTCGTTGTTCCCGTTCGATGAGTATTTCGTGGAAGGATTGGGAAGAAGGTAACCGATGCAACTGCTCAGTAAAATAGTCCACAATTGTTTGTCTGCTTGTTGAAAACTCAAATTAACAATGGCTGCACCGCATACACAACCCACCACAACGATCTGGCAGAAAAAGACGATTTGCTTTATAGGCACACCACACCCACAAGGGATGCTTTTGTAGATCCTGCAGAGAAGAACGAGGTGAAGGAGTGGTCACTGCGGTTGAGGATGTGTGGAAGCGCATGAATGTCACTTCTTTTTATAGTCGAAGACTTGCGAAGCGTCCATCCGAGAATCAAAACTGGGAAGATAACCTTTCCAACGTACTTTGACTTCTGTGACACGGCGTTTTCCCAATTTACGGGTTCTTCGTTCGAAAATGCTTTCGATGTCGTATACATCGTCTTCTTTTATAGTTACTCGTTGTAACTCAGTCAAGTAAAACGTTCCTTTTCACACTTCTCCGTTCATGTCTTCCGATTAATAGAAGACAGGATGAGGACCACGCACTTGTCCAGTGACACAAAAGACTTCGGTGGTCCATTTGGGTAAGTACCCTTTGTTGAAAGTGCGTTTGGTTTTGCCAATGCGCACCCAATCTCCTGCTGCCAACACTCAACTTTTCTTGGGGACAGACACCGTCGGGGACGTACCTAACAGGTGCTCAGAAACGGTCACTTCGTTGTGGGGAGTCACTTCTTGTGGGAAACGTTCGCTGTTCCGAAAGTAAAATAGGTTGTACGACAGGACCAAGTGCGGTAAGATGTTGATGTAAGTGAGAGTGTTTTAATGCGTAACATATTTCCATATGCGTTCTTTCAAAGTGCGCTGAAACGTTCCACGATTCTTGCTTTGGTTTCGAAATTATCTGTGTGAAATAATTAATGTCACGTTTCTTTAATTCTTTTTGGAAACCTTGGTTCAGAAATTTGGTGCCTTTGTAGGTTTGCCAGTTGGAGGGATCGCACTTATTCGGTGCTCGATTTAGAAGTTGAAGGCACGACCCAGACCAATTTGGAAAAAACGTCGATGACACAAAAACAAATATTTGTAGCCACGATTGAAAGTGGCCAATCGGCTTGTCATTGATGTTTGATGCCCTCCACTCGGGTGCGACGTCTGTAAATGTTTCGTCGAACGGGTTTGTGTAAAATGAACTTGGCTTGTTCTTGTAACCATCGTTGCACTTGAGGTAAACGGAGACGTCTCAGATGGGTTTTGGCAGCACACTATAATCTTTGAGCTCCTCCTTAACCTGCAGGACTGGATGGATCGTAGTAAATGCTGGCTAATACTTTCTCCATTTTTAATAACTCACCCACTCTTTGCTGATGCAACTCTGGATGGGGCGAAATGGTGGTTTGGAAACGGCTTTACGTGTCCGATGTGCCAGGGAAGTAGGAGTCGAAGGTAGTGGTGGTGGTGGAGGAGGTGCTAATGGGATGGCTTTGGTCTTCTTTTCTTTTTAACTTCTGGTTTCCCTTGTTTCTTTTTCAATTCTGTCGAAGGAGTAGACATCATCTTTTTAACTCAAACTTTCAGTTCTTCTCAATGGGGAGTGGGGGAAGGGGTCAACACATATGCTTCCAATCTTACTAGGAATGGGACATGCTGTCGGTGTTTGAACGACGTCTCGTACCTTTTCTTCTTCAGACAGTCGTGGGGCTGTGCCTGTCTTGACCGCTGAGGGAGGTGATGGTGATGAACTTTTCATCAAGACCTTAAGATCTGTTTCGTCTAATGCTTTCTGATGAAAGAGTTATAGTCATTGCAATAGTTGACCGTATTTTTGCGATTTTTCTGTTTCAGACTAAACGTTGCGATCCATCAACGACTGCAATTCGTGTTGTAACTGAGATATCTCGGGCAAATGCGGGGTCCGTTGTTCTTGCCAACGATGGTATTCTATCCATCGTTTTTAAGGCACTAAAGCCACTTTTCGTCCTTTCCTTCGATTTCAATGGTCACGTCTGAGAGTTATGGACTCAAGAGATCCCTTTTATCATCTTGGTCCTTTTTATCTTACTCCCAAAAGTCATCTAAGCATTGTTCCAAATACTCCGTTTAGGAAGCGTTCTAACAACAGAGGAAAAATTCCTCCGTGTTGTACCAACATCTTCTTTTGACGAATGGGGATTTTCTTTTGAAACATTTGGTGAAGAACATGACAATGTTTGGTTAGCATTCTTTCTGGTCTTTATAGAAAGGTATCGTACCTTTCAAGACATTCAAGCAACATTTGCAGACGGTATCGCTGACGTCTTTGGAGGCTGTTTGAATGAGTTTTTTTTCGCATATGTGGAGAAGCTTCGGGCAGGATGGACAATATGTCGAAATGTTTCACTACACGAGGAGACAGTAATTTCTTTTTATTTTCTTTAGTGATAGAAGAGGGATGCTTCTGGGGGTGACAACTTTGGGTGTTTAGGAGGAACAAAAACACTGATTTCCATTTTATGCCTCAGGTCCTTTTTATACTGGAACGCATCGCCACTGATATTCATTAGGTCTTATCACCTTGACGACAGACATCACGCGTCGTGGAGTGGTTCGCAACGGACTAAATCGGGACAGTTCTTTCTTGGAAAAATCCAGCAAACCATGTGACATGTCCGATCTCTCCTGGTCTTGATTTTGGGTGCAGGTATTTGTGAGCAGCCGCTATTGCAGCTAAAAGTTGAAAAGTTTCACCGCTGGAGAAGTTCTTGGAGACGTGGGTTCCCATTGTTACAACAAATGAGGAAAAACGGATGTCAAATTGGGTTTGGCAGGCATCACCAACAACGGAGAAGTGGAAGATCCTGTGCTTACTGGAGACGCGGTCGAAGTACCTCTCTTGTGGGTAGTAGATGTTTTCTGGGGTCTTTTTCTTTTTGTGTGGGGTTTTCTTTTTCTGGGGCTGTGACACTATTGTTCTTTTCCTTTTCTGGTGCTCTTTAGGCTTTTTTGGGAGTGACATTTTGTGGGTGAGGACTTTCTGGGCACTAGGATCCCATTTTATGAGAGAACAAATGATGACACCTCCTAGAGAACCGCTACCTCCAGGTTTCAAAATGATTTGATTTTTGGCTTGAGGGTCTATGCGGAGATCAGCCAGTTGCGTCAAGATACTTTTTTCTGTCAAAAAAGCGTTCTGTTTGATGTGGAATGTGAACGATACCTTGCGGTTATTGATTTGCTGTCACCATAAATCATCGTAAGACTTCTTCTAGACTGGCTTTTAAGAAACGAGTACGTATTTGTGGATTGTTTTCGCGACTGAGACCAAACAAGGCACGAATCAATTTGACGGGAAGATGAGAATAAGGGGACGTCATGTTCACGCTGTATGAGACAGACCCAAAGTGACCGAGGTTTTCATATATTTATTTTTGTTAAATCGACGACAAGGACGTGTACACGAAAGGCCCACCGTCTTGTCACCAGTGGTGAAACAGATTGGTACGAAATCGCAATAATCGGAGGTAGTGGTTTTTAAATCCAGGAGTATCGTCGTCCGCATGTGTCAGCCAAGGCGTTCCTAACTGTTTGGCTAAGACTTGCACTTGTGATTTATTTCTAGGGCTTTCAAACAAGACCACGTAATGAGCATTGAGACTGATGGTACTATGGGCTTTACTTTATTGAAACAAATTTTGGGTAATGTAAATGACACTGGCATTGCGATGATGCCCTTTGAGCGTAAACCTGAGTTTAATTTCTTCTTCGTCTTTTCCTAACATGTCATCCAAAATGACCAGATGGGATTGACTGAGGTCACACACGATTCCGTCGTCTTCGCTAGGAAATCCCTTCCACAAACAGGATGGAATCGCCTTGACTTTCTCGCAGGAGGCTGTACGCCGATTGCCACTCTTTGTAACACCACACGATTAGTTGAGGTGGACGATCAATCGAATGATGTTTATGTTCGATCAAACGTTTGAAAATTCAGTTTTGCCTGATACGCTAGGTCCGACAATTAACATGTTAAAGGGATAGCGAAGATACAAGGCCCCCCAACTGGCACGATCTAAGTATTCGTCGATGGCTTTGAATGTGGAGGAAGAGGGAGCTCAGACAGCAGAGGTAACCATAGTGCAGGGAATATCACTTTTGACACGAAAACAGACAATACAAGAGTTTTTATACTTTTTTCTGGACACGTTTATTGCAAGTTAAAAGGGAACAACACAAAAAACAAAAATACATTAAATCCAAATGGTTAACTACAGCAATAAAAAACAGATCAAAACGATCAAAGTGCAATATAAACAATTCACTGTACAACGTGTTTGTGGCATGTGTTTGTGTCCTATAGACAGTGTGTAATGTTTTTAGGGTCTCTACATTGGGTGCAGCACACAGGTGTCCTCCAGGAATGGCCTTTTCGGAATGTCAATGAGAGTCCTGTCCTGACGAGAGTGGTTGTCTTCGGTGATGGGTTCTTTTAGTACTGTCACTAACACAGGCTTAAAAGTTACTTTTTTTTACTAGACGTTTGAATAGAGAATGACAAGTTTTGGGAATAATTGGACGCATCTATGGTCCACGAAACCCCAATTTTTCCAGCCACGTACATCTGTCTAGTGAGGGTGTGAGTCACAAGCTACACACACATCGGCGTGCACATGTGAGGAATCTTATTTCCCGTTGAGTCCGAGAAGTATCCAGATGACAACGCGAGGCTTTAAACAAAATGAGTTTATCGTGTTCATTTAAAGGGACCATTTTCATGTTTTATTCGGTGGCAATTACTGTTCGTAAAGAGCCCACAAGGAATCGGCTGGTAAGCGAAATCCCAGAAAGGAAGTTACTAAGACGCACACCACACGTCGACCCCAATTTAATAGACACAGTTCATGTAATAAGTGTTTGTAATCCTCCAACGTCTGAATGCTCTCATTGATTTCCTTCCACGGAATTTGTTGTATCACGAGTGATGGTAGCACGTTTTTATACCATCTTTTTGAGGAGGTAATAAGTGTACTTTTTGCACAAAACAGTTCGTACTCCAGTTGCGAAACCAAATTGTTTAGTCACTAGTTCACAAACCACACAGCGCACATATTTTTCCTCTAGAGACAAAATTTATTTGCGTAAAAAATTTTGGTAATCCACTAACTCTTCCTCTCGTACTCGTTATAGTATGGTCAACATGTAACAAGTAGGATGAGTAGACACGAAAGTCTTCAGGTCCTCGTCCTGTTGAACAATGTTTGATCAATGGAACGTTTTCAAATGAATCAGTCCTCTTATAGCAGTCAAGTACCAGTGGTTTAAACATTGGTAACGTTCTTTGCGTTTCACTTCTATTATGTCCTGCTCTCGGTAAATGCGTTCTCTCAACTCCACAGGCAAACCACAAATGTTCTCTTGCAAAGTATTCATGATCATGTCAGTCAATATCATTTTATTTAAAATCTTCTCCTAGAGCGAAAGTAATGGAATTAGTAATTTCTGACTACTGCCATTCATGGTAACGGTCAATAATGTCAATAAAATCTTCTGATATAAACGGTCTAAAGCGGAATAATAGGATGAACGCACACTTGACGCGATTGTTCATTTTTTTCACTTTCCTCTTGTGAATTTCTCTACACAAAAGTTCTACAGTGACGAATTCAGATTTGCTCTGACAAGTCCCAGCCAAACGTCCTTGTAGATCTTCTCTTGCAATTCGTTTGGTAATCCTTGAATTGTAGTTTTTAAATAGGGTTTAAATACTTATCTAGGTGTTGCCCAACGTTTGACTCATAGCCAAGCTGGTTTCTTAAATGACATGGTATGCCACTTCAATGACAAGGTCCCACTAAAGATAGGTAGCGACAATCCGGAGACCATCGAGCATGTTCCAGGTAAGCCGAATCTTTCTGCTCCCACTTCA
Source organism: Sinohyriopsis cumingii (assembly GCA_028554795.2). NCBI lineage: Eukaryota > Metazoa > Mollusca > Bivalvia > Unionida > Unionidae > Sinohyriopsis > Sinohyriopsis cumingii. Next base: position 23,564,606 of record CM068841.1, on the reverse strand, counting down.
TGAAGTGACACACCGCAACTGAAGCACTTGACTTTATCTACTTCGCCCAAGTAGAAAAATCCGGCTCTGGCTAATTCTTCGGGGGTAGGTCTTCCCAAATATTTATGTCATTTTCCTTGGAAGGATTGGAATCGACTTTCAAAGTTACAGTATTCAGGCAAACTCACGGGGAACGAATATTCGTCTTTCACAGGTTCATTTCGATGAGGGTAGGGTGAAATCCGCAGGAGTTTACTCAGTTTTGGATGACATCCCGTAGGGTGGTAGCTGCATGGTGTCACGTGGAGAGTGACATCCACCATGAAAACCAGCAAAGATTCCACGACAACGAGTGGCATCGCTTTCGTATCCGTTAGGTTTGACACGTACAGTTTCCATTTACATAGTAGGTATTGTAGTAGTAGTAGTTATAGCAAAGTTCCCATGATGTGGTACTGCATCGCTCACATCACAAAGTACGGCATCGCTGTCATCGCAAGACACAGCATCGAACTCCACTTGCGAATCCAAAATCTTGAATGATGTCTGTATAAAAGGATTTAACATTTTTGCTTGGTCGTGATAGTGACAAAGAGCTATCGGTCTTAGACGTTGTCCTTTTTATATGCTGACCAATATCGACATGACCGTACGGTAATGTGAAGTGGCTGGGAAGCCGCACGCGCTTCTGGTAGACAATTTGATACAGTTTGTCCAAGGGTCGACTGACGATATGGTGAGTGGGTAAACGTACACTCTTGTGCGGCTAGTAGGTGGTCACTTTAAAGTTTCCATCCTGTCCAGACTGCAAGGCTTCTTTCAACACCCCAAAGTTCACCCCTCGACTGTTGTGATAATTTAGAGTCCATCCGTTCACTTTACACTCCACGTGCACTTCTCCTTGTTTGTCCCGGTATTCGTAGCCGTGATTTGTATGACCGCCATTAGCAAAACTTAAAATCTTGTCGTCGGGGTTTTCGTCTGTCCAGGCTCTTAAACGGTCTCCTTCGATGTTAGGGTGACCATGACCCAGGCGATAGATGTAGATGCAACTGTCAGTGTCAAGGTACCGGACGCGATCAGCTAACAGTTCTAAAGCTTCGTACAATTTTAAGCGTGAATGAGCTGTCACGTAGGCCGCAATGATGACATTTCCAAATTCGGCGGCTTCTACAAAGTCCAACTCTTCTTCGTAATTGACCAGGATTAAATCCTCACGAACGACGTCCACGTGTTTAATGTATTCGGTTTGTCGTGAATCATCTGAAAGTAACGGAAAGGTTCTGTCTTGGGTAAACACGGTCGTTGTGCCATTTTAAACGATCGCCTTCCTTCGTTTTTCTCCACGTGGTCAAAAGTGATGACTTCCTGCTCCCATTATTTCTCTTTGAGTTTCTTTTGGTTTTCGGTAGTCTGGCACCAAGAAGGACACCTACTGGCTTCTTGTTTCTGTTTCAAAAAGGCATCGACGGATTCTGCAAAAATGTCTTTCTCAGTCTCGTCGCCCTTGTGGTATTTTTCTGTCTTGGGAAAGTTGTAAATTTCGTACCCTTCTAACAGTTGATATCCCATGTCCAGAGCTTTGAACAATTCCACACTGACCCACGTTCCCGTCAAGGCGCGTTCTTCCTGAGTGAGCTGACAATGCTGGTCTTGGTTGCACGTTTCGGAACAAGTACGGAACAAGGGAAACATCAGTTTGCCTTGGCAATGGTGAGGTTATACGGGATGGTACAAGTCCGTGGGAGGCAGACATTAAATTTAATAAATCCTCCGTATTGTTGTATGTTGTCCAGGTCGATGTTTTACGTCCGCAATTGTGGATGCCCGGCGGAAAAGCGACAATATTTGCACACGTAAGGTTACAATGAACACACGTCCAAGTATTTGATTTCTTCTCCTTTCTCCTAGTCGGTTTGGTACAGCAAACATGTGGCATTTGTCCGTACTCCGTACAAACTGTTCCGCGGGTTCAGTAGGTCCATCAGCTTGTAACTTTCCACGGTTTTCCGACCGTAATCATACACCTGTTCCCACATTTCCACCACTTGGTATCCTTGCTGTTCTAACTTCAAGCGCCGCTGACAAGTGTCCTGCCACAGGTCTTCCATGGTCCGTTGTAAATACTGATTTTTAGTGACACGTTGAGGGTACCAGAACGGACATCCGTGAAATAAGCAACCGTTAAACTCGTACACGATATTGGGCTTTTCTAAGTCCCAAGCATCCGATGGTATTTTCGCCTCTTCCGTTGCGGTCATGTTGGATCCATTTGTCTTCCTTGTCGCACAAGCAATGTAGCCAGCACAGGGCTTTGATCGAGTACTGATGTTTGACAAAGTTCGTCGTTTGAGGGCTGATGACAGCCAGGGTGTTTCATGCATGAATCTTTGGCGGTACACTAAGGAATACGCTTTGGAAATGTGCATGCTTCTTTCAAAAGATCGATTCACCTCGTGTTCCAAAAAGAGTTCTTGAAATTGTCCACAGAAACGCCGTAAAATGTCAACGTCGGAACGCTGTTCGGTACACATGTTGTCGGGGTGGTAGTTGTGATCCTCAGGCATATGGGGTAGAACTGAGTGTCGATTGGCTTCGGTATTGAAAAGTGTGGAAAGTAGCATTCGGTCATTTATGTCATTCCAAACAATTTAGGCATTCGACTCAAAGGCATAGCCAAGAATCTTTCAACTATACTTGTCCCACTTGCATGGAAATGATTTTGGCTCCGTTCGAGGTCCCTTTAGGCCGTTCGGTTTGGCTCCGTATAGCTACTCTAAAGAAACTTTCCATTGTATCACGAGTAATTGTGACCCATTACCGTGGCATGGCGATGCCAATCTCCGTGAAGTTCGATGTCCTCTTGGTTCCACGTCTCGTCGATGGAGTCCAATGGGCAAAATCGGCTTGTGTTTTCGGTCCCCGAAAGATTTTATCACGTCCTCCAGGAATCTTTCCGCAGTGAGGGAAATGACTAAAGATAGGCTCTTGGATGCATTTCTCGCACGCTCCACGCAGAAATTAGGAATCGTGAATGCCGGTCTCTTGCATGTATTCGATATAGAAAAAGATGAAAATTCATTTATTTTCTTCTGATTATCTTCCTCCTCTTGCTTGGAAAGGTATTTTTGAATGTAGCGATTTGGTGACAAATATGACATCATTTCTTTCCTGAATATACTGTGTTCCTTGGCATTATTGGTACGTATACCTTGTCCACAAGTAAGGCGTGTTCTGAGGAGCTGACAAGCACTTTTAGTCTGTCAACTTTGCGTCTTCAGATGTTGTTGGTAACAATCAGGGCGGACAAAAGTGCGCTGACAAGCAGAGCAATGCACTCGTTTTTGTCCTTTGTCCAGACAGGGTTGAGAGGCCAAACATCTCTCACATTTCGATCCATAATGCTTGTGCTGCTCTCGATTATTATAGCCATAGTCACATTTCTCACAGTAATAACCGTATCCCAGGAACGAAGAGATACTGGTGATGGCATCAAAATGTTCTTCGTGATGATTGACGTGAATTTATTTTCCATCCTTACAATCTTTGCCTCGAACCAACAAAAGATTTGCTTTCTTACCTAGATTATTTTTAGTTAGTTGTATAATTGTTTGTGTTTGTATGTTGAATATTGTATGTGTTATATATGTCTATGTCCCGCCAGTCTCGTTCCCGCCAAGCGTTCTATGTTATATTTTTCCCACTGTTTCGTCCGATTGAGGTCAGCTCCTTACCACATTGTTACCAATCTTCAGTACAGTGACGTCACCTCGCTTGTTCCATTCCTATTGTCCTATATTAATGATAAGTCCCACTGACTCCAGAAGGTCCCACGACCTTTTTGGCTGGGATTTTCAGTCCCTATGATTTTTGTCCTCAATGGTCCAACGACCTTTTTGACTGGATTTTACATTGCTCCCCACCGCCAGTCGTCCCACTATACTACTGATGACAGGTTATAACATATAGGTACGAAGGCAGTAATTTAAAGCTAATGAAATGAACGAATCCTTATTTGTTCTATTTCAAATTTGCAGAAAAAGGTTCAAAGTGCAGATATTTAATTAATTTTCTAAACATATAGTTGTTTATACTTAATGTTTATAAGAATCTGTTTTTTGCACATATATCCGAATGTTCGTCTTCCAAACACCAATATCGCAGATTTCCTGTATTAGGATCCTCATACCTCATTCAGAACATATCGCTGTCTTGAGACTATTTTAAGCCATGGGTCATTTAAACTTTACACCATCTTTACGCAGTAATACTCGAGCATTTTGATTGGCTCCTCCCTTGTATTTGTATTACAGATTAAAATCCAATCAATTCCGAGTTTTACAAGCGGACTATGTAAGTCGGTTTAAATGGGCGTCATTATGACATTATAGGTATACCATGAAGTCTGGCTGAGCTGCTTTGCTGAGATCAGATCGCGGAAAATGCTAGATAAAGTGGTGTCATTCAATTATCAAAACGTATAATTTTCTCCAAGTGACATTTTATCAAATTTTACACTGTTGTGACAGTGGTATTATCTTTATAAAGGCGTGTAAACACATTGTGTGCAGTAATTCTGAAAATCACTGTCTCTCTCCGATGCAAATTGAGTAAATTCGACTTTATAAAAGAGTCTCCGAGGTATTCGTAATAATACTTCCCAGATTGGTAAGCTTTTTGGAGGAAGAACATCAGGCTAAATGCGCGACATACAGAGTCTTATAACATGATAGGTCTTTAAAGCAAGTTGTCGACGTCAAAAATTGATGAGATACCTGCACATTTAAAATTTAAGGTTGTATTAATGCAACTTTGCAATGAAAACAATTGATAGATCATTCGGTTCCAGTTGTGTGCAACTATTGCTTGTGTCGCTTATTGATAAAACGTCATTTATCTGTTTTGACGTAATTACAACAATCGGCTTGGGGCCATTTCAGAAAAGCCATTATTTATATCCAGTGTTTTTTCTTAAAGTATTCGATGGAAAAGCGAACGAAAAGTCCAGTTGTGTGAGTAGTATTCTCTTTATGGGATTTGATGCTATTCAACTTGTGTCGGAGAGAGACAAAGATGTTCCAAATGACAGTACTCCCTCATAATAATGCAGCTCATGGGAACAGTAAAAGTGGATAACCTTATTGTCTTGGGTAGGTCGACTTATAATGAAGCATATCAGTATTAAAAAGAAATTGAGAAGAGATCCATAGTCATATCCACTTTATTATAATGGACTAGCTTATTCATATGTGCCTAATAGTCACGTACCTATGTGCCTAATAGTCACGTACCTATGTGCCTAATAGTCATGTACATATGTGCCTGATAGTCATGTACCTATGTGCGTAATAGCCACGTACCTATGTGCTAATAGTCATGTACATATGTGCCTAATAGTCACGTACATATGTGCCTAATTGTCATGTACATGTGTACCTGATAGTCACCTACATATGTGCCTAATAGTGTTTAATAGTCACATATGTATGTTGCCTAGTAATCACGTACCTAGGTGCTTAATAGTCACTTACCTATGTGCCTAATAGTCACGTACATAATAGTCACGTACATATGTGCTTAATTGTCACGTACCTATGTGCACAATAGTACGTACCTATGTGATTAATAGTCAAGTACATATATGCCTAATTGTCACATACTTATGTGCCTAATAGTAAGTACATATGTGCCTAATAGTCACGTACCTAGGTGTCTGATTGTCACGTACCTATGTGCCTAATATTCACGTATATATTTGCTTAATAGTCACATATCTATGTGCCTAATAATCACATGCATATGTGCCTAATAGTCACGTACCTATGTGAGTAATAGTCACGTACCTATGTGCCTAATAGTCACGTACCTATGTGCCTTATAGTCACGGAGTACTGAGGACATAGACATATAATTTCATGGTCCCACTAGATTCAAAAGTTGTCAAGTCTGCGCTCTTTAGATTAAATATCCCATAGCAGGCGCCTGTTTATAAAGAACAACATCTGAAAGTCCTTTTTCACGAGTTATGAATATTTTTCTAGATGAATCATTTCATTCTCAAACCCACCAAATCTGATTATTTCATTTAGTGGATGAATGAAAGTAATTGAACTTCCACTATATTCCAAGGTAAATAAAGGCGTTGTACTACACCACACAGTAACAGTATTCATGTCATACAGCACCACCCAGAGACCTTTGAACCCGAAAGCGTCATTGATTTCAAAATGAAATCTCATTTTGATTTACTTCAACTTGAAAACATTGGATCATATTGTGAATGAGCCTTGAAACGACTTTCCCAGTCGGTCTGGAATGGAGTAAGTTTTTGATAGTTTATAATGATAAGGTGGAAAACAACGTGAAATTATGTTTACTTAAGCTTTCAAGAAGATGCATGAATAAATATTGTTTGTTGAATAACATCATTTCATTTCATTTCGTTTTGGAGTACAGTAAATTCTCCTTAGAAATGTAATTTGCAATGGAAATGCAGTCTAATTTGAAATACAGTTTCGCGCTGTGGATTACTTTTTGCCACCCATAATGTTTTGAACTCATGTAATTCTAATTAGCAGAGATAACTAAGAAAGTACATTTTTAGGACATTCTGGATGCTAAAGGGTAAGTATATTTATTGCCATTGTTATTAGCAGCTACAGATGACATGTATATGCCGTATCACTTGCACGCTCTTTGTTGAGGGGGTGGCGTGTGCCATCGATATACATGACCTGTATTTATTGTAAATGCTAACATTTTCTCCAAAATGTAAAACGAGGGAAAATTGCAAAGCAGTTCAGGTGTGACAGCTCATTTCTCCCTCTGACAATAGGGTTCCTTCGTCGTCTTGGCCTAAGGGCTATCAGACTCTTGATTTGCTGCCAAACCCGCCTTCTTCAGTTGCATTTTCTTTGAATTCAGTGCTTGAACTGACCTGTCAAATGGAACGTGTCAGACGGATCACCCTTGACCTTCATATATCTTTTCATGCTGTTTTTAAAGACCCTTTAGAGCACAGTTCATAGTGTGAAATATCCAATTTACGAGTCGTTATGTACAATTCTACTAAAAAAGTGTTTCACTCATCAGACTTAATGTCTTATGTTTTTGTCATAAACCCATCACTGATTATTGTAGATACCACGTTCAGTTAGGCATGGACTTCGTAACTATATCAGACTACAGACTATGTCAATTCAAGATGGAAATACTTCATGTAGGTATTAAATAGTGTCTCTGCCATTTATCTGTGACTTAAAACAATATATAGTTGGATCTACGCATTTTTTAAATATTTTTTTATATTTTTAGGACCATGGGATCAATATTAACTGGTACCTTATATACTACAGGTGAATTGACCATTGTCAATTTGTAAAAGAAAAATACATAGTTATGGGGAAACTGAGTTCTTAATGTGCACCCAATAGAATTAATTCCAGTATGGAATTTGGTTTACTGTAAAGCAAGATTTTAACGATTTGTTTTTGTTCAGCATTGTATGAATGACCCCATGTATGTTTGAATGATCTAACATGTCTTTAGAGTATGTTTATGTGTATTAAAAGGAAAGGCTTTAATTGTCCCATGACAAGGATCAGGTGCCTTATCATGAGAATTTATGTCGCTTTAGATGGTGTATGACACACCGGATCCTATATTCTTGAAAACTGTTTGAGAGTGACACACCTGACCCTATATTCTGGATCATATTTGAGCATGACAAACGAGATCCTATATTCTTGAAAACTGTTTGAGAGTGACACACCTGATTCTATATTCTGGATCATATTTGAGCATGACAAACGAGATCCTATATTCTTGAAAACTGTTTGAGAGTGACACACCTGATCCTATATTCTGGATCATATTTGAGCATGACAAACGAGATCCTATATTCTTGAAAACTGTTTGAGAGTGACACACCTGATCCTATATTCTGGATCATATTTGAGCATGATAAACGAGACCCTATGTTCTTGAACAGAAACCAATAGACAGTTTTTCTATTACACCCTATTATTTATACACTTCTGCAAAGAGCACGGATATTTTCGTTTCGCCGAGTACGAATCTGTCCATCTATCCGTTCGTAACACAGTTTGACACTTATTATCCTTCCATATTGATCTAAGGATTGTAATTAAACTCGGTAGGCTAGATATGTGGTTGCTGCAGATATGAATAAAATGTTTCAGGCTTTTCTTTCTGGTCCATTTCTCAGAACGTTTCCTTAGATATTCGCAAAAATGAGGTTAATTTGAGAATATAGCTAGTCGTCGCTTCTCCTACATTGGATGGAGGATTAAATTGAAACTTTGTAGGCAATATATGTTCACATTGGCAGTAAGGTTTACATTTGTCATCTGGCCACGTTTGGAGTTTATATTTCGCTCATTTGTCAGTAAAGGGCTACTTTGGATTTTCATTACGTCATCGTTTCTCCTCACGCATCGATTAGAGGATTCTACTGAAACGTTGCAGGCTCGATATGTGGTTGGTGTAAATAAGTATTTAGGTTTTACAGTTTTACCTCTAATCCATCATTTTAGGGATATTTCTTGAAAATTGGAAGAAAATACATAACTTAGAGATTCATTTTGTCATAATTGTTCTTCCTACAAGAGTTGAAGGATTGTATTCAAACTCTGAAGGCTATACGATTGATGTAGATGCACCAAATGACTTGTTCAATTTCTCTTTGGTCCATTCTGGGGTTATTTTCTGAAAAATGCCCAGAAAGGGAATTATTATGGGAATTGATTTTGTCATCGCTTACCTTTTCACATTGGTTGGAAAATTGTGTTCGGATAGTGTTGGCCAGATAAATGGTTAGTCCCTTTTATCTTCTTTTTCCTTACTCCTTATCGCATAACACCGCTTAAAAGAGACCCATCAATGAATCCTAACAAAGGAGCAGCCACTTTAAGCAAGGGTCCTATCTATATTCCGAGATAGTTGCGTGTCAATTCCTTGACTTTACACTTTGCGTGAATTTATCCCGGTATTGTTATCCGTAAAATATAAGTTTAAAGACCGCCACAAGCAAAACTAAGAATCGTGTCTTCTGGGTGCCCGTCCGTCTATGAACCTAAACGGTCCACGTCGATCATTGGATGCGGGCTATGACGTTGATGAATGTACACATGACTGTCGGTGTCAAAGTACAGGACTCAATCTGCTAAACTTTCTGAGGCTTCGTAATCTTTAACCGAGCATTGGCTGCCACGTATGCTGCAATGATGACACTTACAAACGGGTTGGGTAGTGAAAACTATGTAGCTTCTTCGTAATTGACGAAGATCACCGACGATTTCCACGTGCTTGGTGAGTTAGTCTTTGACGTCCACGAGTTGAAAATAGCGGCTCGGATCTTACAAGTATTCCGTCGTTTGCACGATAAGACGTTGTGCCAATTTTCCCTACAAGCAATTTAAAATGAATGTGGCAAACGAACATCTTCCTTCGTTCTTTTCTGCGTGTTTCATAGTGATGCCTTAAACGGAATGGTACTATTCTTTGAATGTCTCTTGTTCTTCTGGAGTCTGACATCAATATAGATAACCACTTGCTTCGTCCTTCAATTTGAGAAACTGATTAACGTAGGTCGAGAAAATTCCTTGCTTGGATTCGTCGTCCTTTTGGTATAGTTTTCTATTAGACAAGAGCCAACTTTCGCAGACTTGTATCAAGCAGTATCTAGGTTTCACAGCAGGAAACAATTCGACACCCACCCACATTTGTTCACCCTCGGTGTTACCACAAGGCTGGTCTTGGTTATAGCTTTCGGCACACGTATGGCATAAATGAATGATTCGTTTTCTTTGGTATTGATGTGGTAACACGGGACGGAACAATCTGAGTGGGAGTTAGGACTCTGCATTTGATTAAGCCTTCGTATTGACGAATATGTTTCACTTCGATGTGTTCCGTCACCATTTAGGGTGCCCTGCAGGGAATCGGCAATATTTGCACACTCAGATATACAATGAACACGCACCGATGAATCGTCGACATCTTAAAGCAAGCGTGTGGTATTATTTCGTCCTCCAAACAAGTTGTCGCATGGGTTAAAAGTGTCAATGTCCACCACGTCGTAAATTTCGACAATTCGTCTAAAGTTGGGATCGGTTTTGAAACGTTATTGTATTCGTGCTCCCACATCTGTGCCGTTTGGTATCCTTGTTTTTCTAACTTCAGTCATCGCTGGCATATTTGCTCGTGAATTGTTCACTTTTCTGCTGTTTGGCTTGCTTCAATCGATTTTGTTCATAATACGTAGGAGTTACAAGCGTTTGCTTTGCATGAAGAGCAATGAATTCTTTCTTTTCCTTCGGGAATGCATGGTTTGGGCGCTAAACAATTACAGCATCACCTCTGCAATGAATTTTCGGTCCACACTACAACAACCCATTGATCACAATAGCAAACGTATCCAAGATATCTGGTGATACTATTAATGGTATCGAAATGTTCTTCATGATGATTTACTAGAATGTAATTTCCGCTTGTTAAGTTGGGGTTTCAAAACACCGAACCATTTCTGTGTACACTTTCAACGTATAACGAGGAGGTAAGACGTCTTGAAGTTTGTGCTTTTTAGGAATGTCACAGGCAATCTCCTTCGATAAGTTTGCCTGTTGTAACATGAATTTTGCTTCTCTTCGTTGTTTGGCTCTTCCCGATTTTCGAATACTCTCCCATTTGTGTTCCATTCTGCGGTTTCGACTACGACGATAGCTCGGGCAAAGCAAATTTGGTCGCGGTGTGTAACAATTTGGACAATACTGTGTTTGTTGCCGCGAAATTCATCCACCAATATCACTTTATTTCGTGTTCTGCTGCATTTAGATGGAAAAGGTGGGCCCTGTAAAATGTAGTCTTTTTATTAATTCATGTTAAACTCGTCATTAGATTGCTGGAGGTGTTAAATTTGTTAGGTGATTTTAGACGGTTTATTCTTCCTCTCTCTCTGCTAAACTCGATCCAGACGGGCGACTTCAAACTGCCTTGATGATAGTCGTATTTCGCTTGACATTATCGTTTGGTGGTTTAAAAGATGGATTCTCACAAATCGGCAATGAAACTGTCAGCTTTCTGGGGCGGCACTTGAGACATGAATTTTTTTAAATGCCACCATTTAGGAATAGGCTCAGGTTCTACATTTTCTGGAAGTGAGTTGTTTGCGTCTCTCAAATGTTGCAATGGTTTTCTGGATCTGCCTAACGATTATCTTTTGAGGTCGATCAGGATACTCTTGGTATTGTATACAAGTATAGACTATCGTGTTCATTCTTCCTAACTAAACATTTGATCAGCTTCCCATATTGCTAAAGAAATAGTCAATAAGTGATTAAATCTAGGCATTGAAGTACGATTTTATTTTTGTGGGTATATATTTCTTAATGGTAATTGGAACGTTTATTTTACTTGAAATATATTTATGTAGTCAGTATGTTTGTTCCACTTTAAATCACTTTCCGCTATCACCTGCTCACGGTTATTTCCTTTACGCTTTGTTGAGCTTACCATATATGCCAAAATGTACAAGTTTATCGAAAGTTAAAGGCTTCATAGATGAAGTTATTACCATACAGTTCGTTTTTGTTTCATTCATGACCGTTTTATTTTGTTTTGATAACATCTTAATATTTCTAAAAGTTTAGTAAAGCTTCTACAGTACTTAAATCACTTGCTGAAGCTGCTATCGCAGCGGCATCTGCAGAAGAGCGAGTGTGTATGTGTGTGATCTGTCCATAGAGCAAGGTCATTTAAGAAAATAGGAAAGATAATGGGCCTCAAACAGACCGCTACGGAAAAGCATGATTCATTTCCAGTTCGCTTGATTGAAGATTCCACAAAGCGATTTTTGTTCCTCTTGCGAAGTAGATAGGATAAAAACTACCATATGGCATGAACATCAAATGTATAGCACTTTAACTTCAACAATATAATATCATGATTAACTAAATCAAAAGCCTACCTGTAGTCTAGAAATAGTACACATATTAGGTTCCCTTTGTTTATTCCTGCAGCCATTAGTCTGTGAGGTTTGTTAAAGCTGTTTAGCAAAGTTAATTGTTCGTTGTGAAAGGGAGAGAATATTTGTAAATAATCATACAGTCCATTGGCACCCAGTTTTTCAAAGATGTTTATGATGGAGGAATAATAAAAATAGGTCTGTACTTTTGGGGGATAATAATCAATTGCCCGTTATTTATGTATATGGGGCACGTTTGCTTGTTTCAAACTACTTAAATTACTCAAAGATGAGGATCTGACAAATCTAAAATACATAGCTAAACATGTGTATGATGCGTGCCAACTTAGAGTGTCTTGATTTCTTGTTCTCTAGCGATCTCTGTGTACCGCCATCATTAATTCATTTATGCAACATTGCATTGTATATGAATTATGTACATTATTGACTATTTTTCTTTTTCATGTGTTAAGTCAATACATTTTTTTGGTTCTGTTCTGGCCTTATTAATGAGGTAATCAATAGATTTTTATATGATTCGTTCAGTGATCTTTAGGTTATTATTAATCAAGCTAAGTAAATATGTTAACATTCACCGTATTATACGTCATATTCACTTACATTAGCTACAATATATTCTAAAGAACGATCAATTGGAACTTACGTATTTACATAACTGAGAATTTCTGTAATCAATAGATGTTGTGTTCTCTTTGAAATAATTATATTTGATGTTTGTTACGTAATTTATGAAATTGTCTGCTGTAGTATGTACACGTGTAGGTGGTCTTCATTGTGTTCTAATTGGATAGGCATACAATTTTTCCGGGAGTGAGTGAATTCGTTTCGATATCGCCATAAAGGGATTATATTGGCAACGCTCTCACTTGATCCATTGTAACGTTAGTTTGTAGTGTTATGTTGTATGTAATAGGCTGTTTGCTGAAATTTCTTCCATTTTGTCTTGTTTACCCAGTTCTTGATTCTGTGAAACTTATCTCCTTTTGTGTATTATTAATTTGATCTTCTTAGACAGCCCTTTAAGCTGAATCTAACGTTTGACTGGTTTACAATGAGCATGATACACTGACTTGGTTGGTACAATGTTTATAAAGCAGTATTGACACCTGGAATAATTACAACGTTATTGATATCTAATATCACACACCATGTTTGAGATACCATCTGGTCAATAGCCGAAATAACCACTTGGTGGTCTTAAGGAAACACCCGCTATGTCTGTGCATCCACCTTCGCTTTGTTCTCTGGAAAGTTTGATCTATAGGCGAGCATCTCTAAAGAATCCCTCAGCATTTGTTACAAGCAAGAGATATTCATGAATTCTTTCTTGTTTTTTCTTTTCAGACGCTGAAAATTTTGAGGTGTGAAATATTTTGTACATGACAATAATGGAAAACGAGACACTGATACTTACAAATGTCACCGATTTCCTATCCACATTTAATAGTACGTTAAACCTGTTACAACCATATTGGTCAGCGACGGAAAAAGTTATTTTTGGAACATGGCTAACGATCTCTGCATTGTGTTCTGTAGTTGGAAATTTGATGGTTATTCTTGTTGTAGCAAGACACCAAGGGATGCGAACCAGCACGTACATGTTTTTAGTCAATTTAGCCATTGTCGATCTTTTTATTGGCACATTTTTGGCACCATTTTCGTTAATTACACTAATGAAGGGTGATTGGATTTTTGGTGATGCCATGTGCAAAATCAACGTCTTAACAAATAGTTTGTGTTTTATAACAGCCATCCACACATTAATGTACATCAGTATTCATAAATATATGTCTATTACAAGACCATTCCGTTGCATTTTCAATTACTCGAAAATTATGGTCATGATAGCTTGCGCTTGGATATGGGCCATAATATGTGGTGTTCTTACGGCATTCATTCTTGGTAGAGCAGTTTATAAGCCTCGTACAATGCAGTGTGGACCAGAATACCCAGTCAATGAGAAGGAATATATTCATCATGCCATTATTCAGATCACAGCTATAGGAATACCTTTCCTAACTATGGCCTATGCCTATTTAGGTATATATCGAGAATTTCGACAACACATCATTCAACTACACACAAATAAGACACTGAAATCAAATCAGATTATAGGCCGCCAACAGACTGAAATGACGAAAACAGTATTTATAGTCTTTGTCTGCTTTTTACTTTGTTGGATTCCCTACGCAATCTACTCAAGTTACGTCACAATAGTGAAGGACAAAAACAGTATTCCAGGCTGGGCTAATGCAGCAGTAAGTATGCCATTTGAGTATTTTCTGGATTAACTGAAAACATTGCTCTTTATATATGATAGGTATTCATCTCTAGCCATGCATGGGATCTGTAATATAAACATGTTAGCGCCACATTGATAGCTGGCATAAAACAAGGGAAAAACAGTTCTCTAAACGCAGAGTTATCCTTAGTTATCAATAGTATTCACCTGGTTCGTCGTGTTTACATTCGACATATTGACCACACTGTTCGTTTTAAATTATTTACATCATTCATAAACATTATTTATTTGTTGTTTTTTGTGACGTGGATGTTCAATGACACTTAAAGCATTATTGGCTATATCGCGTTGTGGAAATGGGAGCAATGCGTCTTTCCCAAGGATACGACCCGGCCTGGACTGGGCTGGTATGGAGGAGATGATTCTCCTGGGTTATTTTGAGATAATTCTACTTTAGAAGTACATGCTATGTCTTAGTATGTTCTGACAGAATAAAAGACATGATTCCAAAAAGGGGATGATTTGACATGCAACGTTAGATTGTAATGACAATACTAATGCTGGATGGTAAGTTCCAAAATTGTATGTGGTCACATTTATCAACGTTATTAACGTATACGTGGATAACCTATTTACTATGGTAAAAACAACCACAGTTCTCATTATTCTGAGTTAATTTGGTTTATTATAAGTTCTTGGTTTAATATCACAATTGCAGAAAAACCCTGAGTCACGTGGATTACTTTTCTGGCAGCGACGGCAACTTAATAATCGATATTGAAGTTGTCTGATTAAGTGTTTGCGAGCAGGACACAGAGGAAATAAATCAGTACACTGACGCTGGTGCGACACCATGTTCCACGGAACACTTGTCAAACTGGAATTTTTTTTATATACGCATTCCAAGATGAGTATTGTATTCGGTTATGATGTCCGTCCTCTGTCAATTTGGCTTCAGCCATCTAGTTACTTAGTGGATGACGTGGACTTGGGGAAGGAAGAAACCTGTTTATTTTGGGTCTCAACGTTAAAGCAAGATCACTGTACCTGACAGGTAACGAGTGGCTTCCGCATAATAACTTGAGTTATCCACCATCTACAGTTACCAGCTTTGATGATGGCTTGCAATTTTGGTAAGGAAGAAACTTGATTTTCACATTAACAAGGTCAAAGTCACTGAGCCTGAAAGAAGTAAAACTGTTTTTCGCAAAAATGACTTGAGTTATCTTGCGTCAGTAGTTTCTAACTTTATTGGAGAGCTTACACTTGATGAATAAAAGAATGGTATCGAATTTGGTGTCAAAAAGTCAACGGACTGGGAGAACAAACTTATATCTGCACAATAACTCAAGTTCTCATCCATTTTTCAATTATTAATCTTTGTGACTTGTAATTGCGGTAGGGAAGAAACATATTGATTTTAGGCCTCAAAAGGTCAAATGCGAAGATCACCGACTACAAGATTTGTTTGTGCAAGTTAGCTAGAGTTCAGTTTCATCTGTAGTTACTGTACATTGTGGATGCTGTGCATCAGAGGTCAGGGAGAACCTATTGATTCTGTGTCAACACATGAAACTTAAAGGTCACTGCCACTGAGGGGATAAATATGGTTTCCATAAAATATAATTATTTCTGCGTCACATATAAAACATTGAGGATGAATGAACTTAGTCAAAAGTCAAGGTCACTGTGGTAAAAGCACACTAATTTCAAGAAGTCAAGGTCACTGTTGTAAAACCACACGAATTTCAAGTATCATCATCCTATGGTGCAGGCATATAATATGCCCTTCAAGGTACTCTTCTTGGCTGAACTTATCCGTTTTTAATAAATCTACCCAGTACTGCCTATAATGCAGTTGTTCATACTGTCGACATAGCACCCTCACTATAGTTCCCTAAGGATTATACGATTTCTATTATAAGGTCAGTTTATAAGGTCAGTGTAGTGATGGATCACATTTCATTCTGTGGTAGAGAAATTATACTTGGTTATAAAATGGTATCCTAATGACTCTCATGGACGGCAATATAACACAATATAATTATATATAATTACAATATATTATTGTAATTCGTGATAACATAAAATTGCTTATTATAAGCGGTAACCCCTCTACAATGTGGCTGCATCAAACCAGTCAAGACATTTTCATATCTACTTTGCATCATGTTATAAACGGGTATCATTATCTGAAAATGTAACATAGACCACGTAATATGCAACAAATAATAGAAGACATATATTAATTCAGTTGTTCATGTAAGTGTGACATTAGAAGCCGGTTTTGGTATTTGTCCCAAAGGTAAGGCAGCAATAGTCAACTGTTAACATATGACTGATTCACAGTTTTGTATGTATGGCACATATTTGGTTTGTCTTTGTTTTTTCTTGAAACATTACCATTCATTCTGAAGAAGTTATTATTTTCCAGTTTGAAGCCCTAAATAATGGATTGGTATGGCTGGCCTGTGGTTGTAGCAGATTGTGTCTTTTGGTAGATCCGTCAAGCAGATCTAGCTATATTGCTACAAATAGTTTTGCTTAATTTGCTGTAACTAACACCTTCACTTGTGTGATATTCAATCCACGCTCTAAGTAGATCAAACTAGTAGGGTTTGGCATCCTAAAATGTCAAATGGCATCTAGAGTTTTCAGACAGGACACCCTACGGTTGCTAAGGTTTCATGCGTAATTGGAGTGCTGAATTCGCAATATTTTGTAGAAGTTTCTAATGACTTTAATCATTAAGTTTGGGCTAATTGTACAAATACAATACACTGAGGCCACCTTTACTCCTTTACTTTGAGCAAGGGAAATAACTTGTGTAACAGAACACGTGATTTGCAAAGGTGTGTATTCGTTTACCCTCGATCACTGATTTTCGTAGTTTTGTTATTTAGTAGAGCGTATATACTATGACGTTATCGGTTCCATGACAACTCGAGTTTCACAGTATAAACCTTCAGTAAAATTTATGGATAGCTTATAATGGCGATAAGGAAGAAGCATGTTTATTCGATTTCATAATTGGGAGGCCTTTGTTAATTTATGTTTCAATATCACACAGTCATCACTCTAAAACCATGGCTGTGATATTATACTCGCTGCAAAGCAGTCATTGGTTATATAACCAGGCATGGTAAATTCCACATCGAGAGCAAAGTTAAATCCGGATGGAAGCGCTGTGTCACCCAAGTTCTACTACGTTGATATGATTCCCGGATGCATAATTGATAAAAGGATTATATCGTCTCTGCTTGGCTTGTTTACGCTTAGAATGATCACTCGGTAATCATTAAAAACCCTGACACTTTGACGCAACTTAATTTATGGAACTTTTCCGGATGAACATACTAAACTGACTCACCTGCGATAACGGCAATGGTGCTTAGACGGCTTCGTTCATCCTCAAGTATATATACAATTTTCACTTGTTTGACGTGTTGGGAATCTTTTTCAATATTTATTCGTTCTGCTGTTGCACGTAGTTATGTTGGACATAGTAAAACTTCAGGTAAATAGTGGCGTAGAAAACTTGTCAATATCATTATTAATGTTCATGACAGGGTGAAAGGAGAGATATTGTTGGGTTCATTTAACAATGTTTTACAATGTTAACAAAAACCTATGTTCGCACAGGTATTGTTTATATTGTCTCAGTTAATCTCTCTCTCTCTCTCTCTCTCTCTCTCTCTCCACACACACAAACACAAAAATATAGGTGAGTGTGTCTGTCTGTCTGTGTGTGTGCATGCGGAAATTTTAGTCTTGAATTACATTTTCAGTTGATTTGATCTCTCGTCTTTTCCTCGTCCTTGTCGTATTATCTGTTTCACATTCTGTATGAACATAAACTCATCACAATCCAGATGATGGTACGAAATTAAGGTCCATAAATTCTACGATACTTCATCCACTTAGGAAAGCGAAGTTTAATCTCAGATCAGTATCCTCTGAATAAACAGGCTCATCTACCCGATCCTGATCAAACAAGTTCCTAACTCAGATTAAATATCAGGCTAAAGTTCGTCTAATCCTTTATACAATTATATACCAACTCGTACAATGTTCTTTATTCGTTGATTTCCAATTATCTGCAACGTTTTGCGTCACGTTTGCATATAGTCCATGTTGCTGGTATTTTTCTTACATACATATTTGGTGAATGTATCATATACGGTCATATGTTGTGCTTCTACGCAACTCCGGTGGCCTAAGTGGTTAAAGCGTCTACCTAAGATGCTGTGGGTAGCGAATTCGACCGGCCGAGTCATACCAAAGACATAAAAATGGTACTAGCAGCTGCCTCGCTTGGCGCTCAGTATTAAGATGTTAGTGTTAGGACTAGTCGGCCTGGTGTCATTATAATGTCACTGGGAGGGAAATGGTGCTACATGTTTGATGCATGATGCCCCAGTGCTAGACCTCACTATAAACTGCCACACTGCAGACATCGTAGTTATATGGCTGAAAATCGTTAAAGCTACGTTAAAAATCCAAATCACACACACGCACACACTGCTTCTACATCAGCGTAGACCTTTTCATATTTCTTCTCAAGGTTGGTGACTGGGGATGCAATTCTTATTTTATAAGTCTAAAAACAATTCATGCATTAATTTATCTTTAATGAACTTCATTGCCACTAGCTTTTAATGTTTGCTAATTATATTATAATTAGAGTATTCGCAGGTCACTTCATCCACTCAGGATGGCCTACTCAACGTCAGCTACTTCATTGATTTCCTGAACAATATCAAATAGTCTTTTCAGATTTTGTATTTTTTTTCTGCTGTGATTGAACAAATTTGCTTCGTTGCTATTCTAAGTTAATTTCTTAGTCAATTAATATACCAATAATCCCAAAACACGTGTTGTAAAAATCATTCAACATATTTTGGGTCTCTTTGACAAACCTGTACGGTGCATTTTAAAGAAGCAACGATGTCATATTTTCACTAAGGGTTCACGAGTTTAAATTATACACTCGTGTGAGTTAAGGGAAATTCTAGGGTTCATATTTTCACTAAGGGTTCACGAGCTTAAATTATACACTCGTGTGAGTTAAGGGAAATTCTAGGGTTACAGGAAGTTTTGACCTCTAGAAGTAACCGATATAAAAAGCTGCCATGATAATGCTACACGATTTTCGACATGATAAATGTACCGTTTAAATATTGAGTCCAGACAATATTAGTATAGGCTTGTACCATTTTAATGTTGATTCTAGAGAATATTATTATGGGATGGATGAACATACCATTTTAATTTTATTTCCAGATAATATCATTATGGGATGGATGAATGTGCCATTTAAATATTGAATCCAGAAAATATCATTATTGGATTGATGTGTGTACCATTTTAATGTCGATTCCAAATAATATCTTTAAGGAATTAATGATTGTGCCATTTTAATGGTTATTACAGATCATATTATTATGGGATGGATAAATGTACCAATTTAATATCGGTTCCACATAATATCTTTATGGGAGGCATGAATGTGCCAATGTAATGTTGATTCCAGATATCATTATGGTATGGATACAAATACCATTTAAATATTGAGTGCAGGCATTATCATTATGGGAGTGATAAGTGTACCATGTTAATGTTGATTACAGATAATATCATTATGGGATGGATACAAATACCATTTAAATATTGAGTGCAGGCATTATCTTTATGGGAGTGATAAGTGTACCATGTTAATGTTGATTGCAGATAATATCATTATGGGATGGATAAAAGTACCATTTAAATATTGAGTCCAGACAATATCATTGTTGCTTTGATGTGTGTACTATTTTAATGTTGATTCCAGATTATATCATTATGGTATGGATGAATGTACCATTTTAATGTTGATTCTGGACAATAGGATCATGGTATGGATGAATTTTACATTTTAATGTTGATTCCAGATATCATTATGGGATTGATGAATGTACCATTTTAATGTTGATTCCATATAATATGATTATGGGAGGGAATAATAACCATTTTAATGTTGATTCCAGTCAATACTATTATGGGATGGATGAATGTACCATTTAAATATTGAGTCCAGATAGTATTATTATCACTCAGCACGACAAATGACAATCATGTGGCCATTAAATATTTTTGTCATTTGTCGAGGTAACGTTATCCTTCCTTTTGCAACGACCCGCCAATCATAAGGACGAGTTGATAAAAGGATTTTTTTCGGTCCTGAGCTTGATCTTTACATTATGAAGCCAAATCGATTTAACCGGTATTTCTATTACAGAAATTACCCCCTAGGTGACACTTTATGAAACCATTCATCATATGGTAGCTCTGATTAGACACCAGTGCGATGATATAGTAGGATTTCAGTAGCGTAGTATGGTTAACGCAGGCCAGAGACTTATTGAAACTGTTTGGAAGAAAATCATATCAAAATATCAAATATTCTCGCCGATACGTTGGATCAACGGATTAAGATTTGCCGTCGGATGATGTGCTGGAAGATTTGGGTCTATGAAGTTTATTAGGACTAATTAGAATATCCAACAACGTAGACGCTGATTTTCTGGTCAATCAGGTCCATACATTTTCAGCTGGCCCCAACTTAAACTCAGTTATATACAGTAGTGATATTGTAAATACGTCAACACAATCACCTGTGATAAGGTAGTGACGGTGATATTAAAAAGAACACCCTGACAAACAAACAAAGCTTAAATTATATTTTACAATATTCACATTTCTTGCTGGAGTTTTAATAGCTGGACAGTAGTTATTTCACATATTTAGCTTTGCACTTTCCTGACAATCCACTGAACAGGCTTTTAATCCTATATTAAAGGGATGATATGACGATTATCTTGGCTTGATCATTAAGCCCCGGTCACCTAACACGGATTAATAAAGCCTAATAAAACAGCGTAGGGGCAGATTTTTACTTTCTTCTATCAGGACAATATATCATATTACGATTGTTATGAGTGATCTGCTTGTTGTGCGTTCAAACCATTGTAGTGCATATCTGGAAAATACCTAATTTATACTGATATATTTTAGCAGGATGTCGGTAGGATAGTATGTGTCATGCATATCTGCCAAGATATTTCAGCAGGATGGTATATGTCATGCATTTTTATCAAGGTATTTCAGCAGGTTTGCATGTGGCATGCATTTTTGCCAAGATTTTTCAGCAGAAAAGGTTCCTTTGCATGTTGTTAAAATGCTTTAGCAGCTATTAACCAATATGCATGGAATTGGCAGGAGAATACGAAAATCCATTGAGACCAAAATGTCTTGGACAGAATTTGCCAGATTGTAAGAAAATGCACAGAAACTTAGATAAGATTAAATTTGGATTTAGCGTACAAAAAGCAAACCTGCCAACCTTCCAGATAGTGTTAGGGATCTTGCGCTTCGCAAAGGTTTTCTTTTTCTGTAAGAGAGGGTCAGTGCACGTGACCCAAATAAGAAAGGTAATTCAATCGAGAATAAGTTATAAACCTATATAAGCCTTTCTAAAATTACTGAAAATTCAAATGTGAACAAGATAAAAACAAACGTGTTCTGAAATGAAAGTTCTCTGGGTTTTACTTGCTTAACCTTATCTGGGTTTTCGAAATGCCATTACCAATGAATCACATTTCCACATTACAACATTTACAGTTGCAACTACCGAAATAATAATGTTTTACATCATGTGAATGGGGCTAAAATCCGACTTAAAATGAAACATTGATCATGAGCAAGCCAATAATTTTTGATACAGATGGATTAAACATTTTCATTAAAGGCAACAAGGTCTGCACATTTGTGGGATTCTTCAGCGCACATTTAGATTTAATGAAATTCAAACGGACTGGTTATTCTATTTCGTTTTCTATACCTACAACAGTGCTCTAAGGAATAACAAACACAACAGCTAAATAATCTGGGGAGTGTTCATTGCTTATATCTGGCAACCTCGACCTGAAAATCATCCATAGGACAATTGATCATATAAACTGCCCAGTGGTTATATCATTAAGCATAAGACTACGCAACATACAACTTTGCAATGTTTACACAGGCCAAATTAGTAGTAGTAGTAGTAGTACATATGTTAATTTTATGTAAGTTGCAAGATTTCATACGAGCTGTTGTGATGTCAGTTACATATTTCGTGTATATGTCGTTGTGTCAAGAAAGGAAACTTTTTATTTTGTTTACGAAAAATTGAATGGAAATCATGATTGTAGAAATACAT
Organism: Sinohyriopsis cumingii; assembly: GCA_028554795.2. NCBI lineage: Eukaryota > Metazoa > Mollusca > Bivalvia > Unionida > Unionidae > Sinohyriopsis > Sinohyriopsis cumingii. Next base: position 23,542,142 of record CM068841.1, on the reverse strand, counting down.
ATTCGTCCGGTGGTTTGGGGAGTAAAATGTCGTTTCTCGTGTTCACGTTGTGATATAGCAGGTATAAATCAATACTGACTTTGAACATTGGCTTGTTTTTTGTATGGATTTAAAAAGTTTACACCAAGAGTATTGCTTAATGCACAGCAATTTCACAATTTCGTAGATACTACAACCCCACAGAAGTAATATTATTAAAATAAGAGATCCGCAGGAAATTAGCAGCCTGTTGAAATCTACATTTGTCCTTCTTAGCACTGCGATAATTTTCTTCGGGCAATAAGACTAATTTGGTCCCAAGATCGAAGGTTACTAGGGCCAAATAAAATGTGTGATGCTGTTTAAATTGAGGAGTGTCGAAACAAAAGCATCTTTTGGCTGAATTTTGTGGTTAAAACCGGAGAGTTACCAAGATCATGAGATTGATCCATATTTACTTTGTTGTTTTATATACAGTGCATATAAAGTATTGTGTAAGAGTTTTTATATACAGTGCATATAAAGTATTGTGTAAGAGTTTAGATTAGGGAAATTTTAGCATGTTTTACTACTTTTTTGGAAGGTAATTTGGTAATTGCTCGACCTGATCACAATATCCTATAAAGTCATATGAACCTTGAACATGTTTTGAAAGATCAGCCTATATCTCAAAACTAGTCATGACTCTAGATATTACTTACACATATTCGAAGTGAATAAAAGGCTGTATTCATAGCAGATGTCAGCTAAGAACATCCCGTTGACAAATGTCATTTGGATATGTCGATTAATTAGTGTGCGAATGAAGTATGTATATTGCAACTCCTGGAGGTCTCAATTGTTTTTAAGCTATGACCAAGGACTTTAGGATCTTGGGATGGGGTGGGGTAGGGTTAGGGTGAAGCCTTAGGCCAATGTCCGTTGCATATGGAAACCTTTTGTCTATGCCAATTAAGCATATATGTGGCTTACGGTTATGTATCTCAATAGTTTCCAGGTGCTGAACCAGGGGATACGTCAATAGGAGTAGGATAAACCCTTAGATCAATGCCACTTTCACTCACGCTGTTCGATTTCCCAACCAGTAAGTGTAAATTAGACACACCTCCAGGAATCGACTGCGGCTGCCATTTTCCTCCAACAAGCTGACTGTCGCGACAAGACATTGTCTATCGTATATTGTTACAAATTTTGCAATGATTTTTCGATTTTTCCATCGATAATTGTGAAAATGAGTCAATGGTGCTTTGTAAATCCAACAGTCGATATGCAAATTGTTTAAATGGAGGAGTTAATTTACGCCTTTCCCGAAAGTTAGACAAAGCGTGGATGAATAGAATTTTGTGGCCGTCGGCGTGACCTACTGAATAAGGACAAAATCGATGGCAATTATCACAATTTTTTGCTACAAAACTATATAGAAAAGCATATCGCGCTGATAATTTTAAGATGCAATACAAATAATAAAATGAAAATTGACAAAGATATGTAAAAATGAACGTGTCTAGAAGATGCGTCGTTAACCCTTAACTTCGGGCCTTGCTGTATGTATGTTTTCTTCTTTTGGAGCATGATTGCAAAGTTGAGTTTGAAAATGTACACTTTAATGTTGGTTTGTCCTAAAATAATGCTTTATCGTCTCGATCGTTCAGACAATTGAGTGAATCTTTATTTTCAGCCATTGAGCTGGGTGAGGGATGAAAATTTTAATAATAACAACAATGACAACATCAATGGTTCCAGATAGTTATGTTCCCATACATGTATTTTACATGTTCACATCTACATACATCATGATCAAAATTCCATCTCACGAACAGAGTAGAACTTTAAAAGTGTTATGTACAAAAGTATACCTCTAAACAGTAAATGTTTACGATTTTATATATATATATATATATATATATATATATATATATATATATATATATATATTCAGTCTTTTACCTAAGCGGCAGCATACACATAAATCGCGTAAAATGAGTATGATAGAACTGTATACTAAATGAATTAACATTGTCTGGAATGAATTTCCTTTCACATCAAAATGTTCTCCCGCCGCTTTATAATTGATTTTAATTATTTACTGAATTAAAAGACGTTTATTGCCTCAGATACAGGTATAACTACTGTCTACTACATTGTAATTTATGCAACTTGGTAATTTTACATTCTTATTGTGATGAGTAATACAGATCATTTTTAATATACATATCCCTGAAAATGAGACATTTCTATGCCAATACAACAGGCTTGTCGGATGTTAAGAAGTCGTTATGACACTTGCTTCGGTAGGCGGAGCAACCTCTCATCTCGGGCATGGTCACTTGCTGCCAATTTATAGCCAATGTTCTAATGAGATGGACTTGCGACAATATCAGCTGGCTGTTCATACCCAGTAAGTGTATATATGTCTGTAAGTGTGAATCTGAAACCTTTCTATGTTACGCATCAGGAGCTAAATAATCGATTCAGTAGTCGTCGCAGAGAAAAGACAATGCCATCCTTAGGGTCCCTGTACTTTTCTTTTGCTCAGTGGAGCCTCCAAAATACAAATAATGTAATCCCCGACTAAGATATCCTTGTCTCTGAGCTAACTCCAACATATATTCCCCACTGCGAGGATAATAAAAAAAATTATTTGAGTTATAGTGTAAAATTTTATTACGAAGAGTTGAAGTTAAGGATGCCCGTTGTCCTTTCCAATAGGGTTTGAAAGTTTAAATCCAAAGGTTAATACGTGTAATATGCCAACTGTTGTATTAAGTGAAAAATTGCTTCGGTAGGCGGAGCAACCTCTCATCTCGGGCATGGTCACTTGCTGCCAATTTATAGCCAATGTTCTAATGAGATGGACTTGCGACAATATCAGCTGCCTGTTCATACCCAGTAAGTGTATATATGTCTGTAAGTGTGAATCTGAAACCTTTCTATGTTACGCATCAGGGATATGTATATTAAAAATGATCTGTATTACTCATCACAATAAGAATGTAAAATTACCACGTTGCATTTGCATTTGTGACATTTCTTTTTCAGGCCTATTGCTTTATGTACACGAGCAGTGGTTGTAACCCTATCATCTATGCCTGGCGCAGTGCATCTTTCCGTGAGGGCTACAAAGACATTCTGTGCCAGCGACCCTTATACATCGTTACTGATGGTAGGTTCACTTGTATATAATTTCCTCAGCATATGAGGAATCCTCTGATTTGGACAAGACAAATATCAAACAAATTTCTATTGTAATTAACACAATATTTTACTATATTTTTCAACAAAAAAAAAAAAATATATATATATATATATATATATATATATATATATATATATATATATATATATATATATATCAGTCATTTATTTGGTGACAGCATTTTAGATTTTGGATTTGTAACGTCTGTTTCATATTCCCTCTGTTCTCCGCCTATTGGTTCTGATGATGAGACAGAAAATTGTGGACTTAGTAAGAGATATTTTTCGTTCTATCCTAAACGACGTAATGATAATGAGAAATATGCACTTACAAGGGTTATTTTTGTGAGCTTTATCCTACAAGTATGATGAAACTAAGCACTATGTACCTAGGGATATTTTTGTGAATACTATCCTACAAGGCGGGATGACACTGAGATATGTAATTGTAAGTTTTTGTTCAAAACCACGGCGAGGAAAGGTTTAGTAATATACAACATATTAAGTTAAATATATTATAGTTTTACAGGTTTGCTTTCTCTGTTGTAAATATGTCTTGATTTGATGCTTTATATTTCAGCTTTATATACTGCATATATTTTTGAATTTTTGGCTAAAAGCAATATGCTTTTTACAAAAATGTTAATAATTCCCAATGTTCCTTGCTTGGTACATATGTACAGACGGGTGGACCATAGGTGTAAATGGGTTACCATCTATACTCGTATATAAGTCGTATGCCTGCAAGCTGCACAGGTCCAGCTGTACCGTTGCATTATGCCCTACAGCAAGAAACCATTATTTTTCAATAATGAGGAGTCATTTTTCATACTGATGATAAAGCAAGTTGTCCTGTGCCTCTGAAAGAAATTATCAATTTTCCCGACTCTATATCACCTAAAAGCATTGTATAAACGTTGATTTCTGCTATTTTAAGCACTTAAAAATCCTGGAATTTTTTTAAAGAAAAATGTTGACAGTTATTGTACCTACAGCAAATCAGCATCAACACAAGCTACAGTTGTATGCATTGGGAGATGCATTATCTGTTCGGGTTTCAAGGGTTGTCATCGCCGGGGGCGGATGTGGGAGAAGCAGCAGAGGGGGCGAATCGGACATTTTGTCCAAACGTCATTTGGTTTAATTGATACTTTTCTGCACTCAGCGGATCCAGCGTCGTCAGCGCCTGGTAAAAAAAAAACGACGTCGTCGTCGGGGGGGCAAATCGAACGTCATTTAGTTTAATATACTTTTTGCATTTTCGATCCAGCGTTGTCAGCGTCCGGTAAAAAAGCGCGACGACCGCGTCGATATCATCGCCCCCTCTGCTGCTAAGGGGCTATTTACAATGAGGGTCTTTATGATCTTACAAACAGAGTGATCACTAACTCCTCCTCTTGTAGATCAATTAGGTTATTTGACTGATCGGTAAGTCTAAAATTAATTCTCGTTAAAAACCGATTATGGCATCGCATATAGACCGGATTAATTGGACTCTCAACGATTAAAAATCCCGGAGGGGCTGTTGGTGAAAATGAATAAAGGATATACCCCTGTTGAGCCTGATTTGATTGCTTGGTATCCACCTGGTAACTCCCTTCGATAACATCACACACTAGATTGATTGCTATCACCGATGCAATATTTACGTTGTATGGAGCAATATGCCTACCACCCTCTCCGTTATCGTGTCTGAGGATAATTGATGGACCGAGAAAATCATTAAGAAATTTTTTTAGTTCTGGCGCGTTGTATCCTGGAAACTTGAAATCGGGTAAATCGGCTTCTGTGATATTATACTCGGTTAGGAATTTTTGTTTATTATTATCGCTGTTAGCAGATATTGTTTTAACGATTCGTTCATTGATATATTCCATGTCTGATATAAGTTGATTTAACACCTCAACGTGTTTACCGCAGTCAGCATAATAAAAATAATTATTTTTTTAATTTTAACCAGAGCAATAAAATTATTCTTCGGACCTTGATCGGCACGATGAAATTGTCTTCGGACCTTGATTGGCACAATAGATCTACCAGGTTCGATACGATATCGTGTCACAAATTCCGTGCATGGGGAAAGTGTGGAAATTCCTATAAAAATAAATAATTCCACACTTTCCCCATCCTCCGTTTTAGCTGCGTCCTGTTTCCTTTCGAGACTTTAGAAACTCTTCCGGGGTTGGTATCGGTTTATTCTTTCGTCGGAGATATTCTATTGCTGACCGATACTGTGGACTACCACAACCGATACAAATTCTAACTTTTCCTCGGACGCCCTTGCTGCATCCAAGACAGGGCTGAGGGCCATTCTTACATCCCTGTTTTGATGTGCAATTATGTGCCCCGCAAAACTCACCGTAACAGTTTTTACCACATTGGACTTTTGATCCCTGGGGAAGCCATTTGCATTTATTGACGGCAAGTGCCGGATTAACCATTATTATTAACTATTAAATAAGCATTCAATTAAATATTAAAAAGTATACTGTATAATGGATAATAATTATTCCAATAACACCTTTATCGATCTGTTGGGGCGTGGAACATCTTACTATGAGGAGTCCCCGGATGAATTTTTTAAGTCCCCGGAAACGTATTACGATGTGCGAGAATACTACCGAAGGCATTTGGGACCATCTCGGAGCGTTTCCAGTAAAAAGTCCGCAATGGAACTTCTTACCGTTGCGGACTACCAGTTTCGCGGAGTAATTATTCAGCGAATGGGGAGATTTTACGTATTTGTGGACGACCCCGATATAGCGGAATTCCAGGGGTATTCCGCCGTTACTGAGATTATTCCGAAACACCGATGTAGATACCCGACCATCGACGTGGACTCCAAGACGCCATCGCTGGCTGAGTTGTTGTCGTATTTTCGTAATCTAGTTGATTCCATCAACGATGTTTTAGTTTTTGAAACCAGCGGTGGTTATCACATCCTGTTGAAAACGATCCCGGTGGATTTCGAGGAACATCGATCACTGTTGCGGAAAGTTGCCACGGATAGACCAACATGGAATGTTGATACACAAGCTGGGCTGCATAGCATCAAATTGCCCAGAAACCAAATCGGCAAAACCGAACAGCGTTAATAAGCGATTAATCTATCCTGTTGGATTTACCAGTACGCTGCTATCTTGTCCGGTTTCTATTCAGCCGTGTTACGAACAACTTACCGATGATGGCGCTGAGCGCGTTGGCACCGAAAGTGACATTGATGATGAAATCACCAGCGAACAAATTCAACAGTTTTCGACAGCGTTGTCTGGACAACCCGATCAGATCATCGGAACTACAAATCAACTCAGCAACATGATATCGCTGGGGCGAGTTGCGGGCTCATTTTGTAATATTTGTCAGCGACGTCACGGATACAATGAGATCGGTGGATTCATTGATGGAAAGGCCATTGACGCGTTTGTATGTGTTTACTCTGATCAGTTTGTGATCGGTTGTTACAGAAATACGCAAAAAAAGATAATAATACCGCGTGATACTGAAACCGCTAGTGACGATGAAATTCTTTACGAAAGGTATGTAAGGAGTTTTAATTATCGCCGTGGAAGCTACGGTGGTGAATTTCCCAGGAGGTTTCCCGATTATACTTACTGCGAGCCACCTGTTCATGAAGGCGGCCGGGGATGTAAAATTATTCTTTACGATGATTACATGGATGGATCCCATTGTGGCCTGGGAAAATCAGAATCGGCGTGGAAATCAATACAAGACGATCGGTCTGTGTTGTGCGTCTCATACAGAAAAACATTTACTAGAAAGACCACCATCGATCATAGTCTCGAAACGTACGAAAATATCCATGGGGATATTATATTTGACGTTAAAACGCCTCGTAGAGTCATCTCACAGATAGAGTCGATTGTACGCGTCCGGGGGATTCCTGATGTGCTATTGTTGGATGAGTGGCACGGAATTCTCCGACAGATAACCTCGTCGAGTCGCGGCAAAGAAATTTGGGGTGCACTAAGCTGGCTGATTTTATCCGTAAATCGCGTGATTGTACTCGACGCAGATGCCAACAACGATGACTTAGAATTATTCAGAAAACATTTTAATCGCCCGGAGATGAAGTTGATTATCAACGAGTATCAGCCCGATCATGGAAAGAAGTTTATTGTGGAACGGTCTCACAGCGACAACTATAATAAACTGTTAGAAACGCTGGCGCGTGGAATTCCCGCAGTGGTTTTCACGCATAATAAACGACACGGAAATTATTCTGTGGAGTCCCTCGCTAAATTGTTACAGCATTTACGATACCGAGTAAAATACTATCATGCGGACACTGACTCGGCCGAAAAACAGCGAGATTTCGCTGATACCACTGTGGCGTTTGAAAACATCGACGTGGTGATATACAATCATACCGTTGAGGCCGGAGTATCCATCGTGGACCCGCGATTCAAGTACATGGCGGTGTTTTCCGAAGAATTGGGGTCTGTGGAGGCGACCAAACAAGCAATTCATCGCTTCAGAAATATTTCGGAAATACATTATTCCGCAACAAAACGGATTCACACGGAGCTTCCATTGACCCGCGACGAAATTATTTCCACGATTAAATCACATGAAAGGGATTTAGTGCCCGTGGAGTTGTTGTTCAGGACGCCGAGTCGCATAGATTTGAGTCCCAGTTACGAATACGCTTTTGTAAGTACAATCATCGACGAAAACAACTCCAAGTGTTATTTTACCGGGCGACTTGTTGAAATGATGAAACGAACCGGCTATTCAGTTGAGTGGGAATTACCAGATGAATACGAAACATGGAAGGAAAAAAAACAACGAATCCAACAACGCGTCAATGACGCGGCAATTAATGATGACCCCGCCGTAGATGAATTTCTGAAGACATCAGTCGGTGAAAGAATAGCCGCGGCGGGGGATGGTATAGCGCGAAAATACCATCGATATAACCCTGATGAACGATTAGAACCGTACAAGAAGAAATTGATGTATCTCAATCACGTATTTCAAACTGATGTGAGTAAACTGGACATCGACAGGATAGAACATCTCGATAATAACATTTCGCGGCTGCAACGATACCAGCGGGTTCTCGTTGATAAGCATAATAACGGTAGAGCCGTTATAACGACTCTGTGTCGCTCCGATAAAATCAGTCCGCGGCAACAACTTGAAATAGTCAGAAATGTCCTTGACGCGCTAAATCTCCCTGATGTTGTCCCGGATCGATTAGATGTGGCGTGTGTGTCAGTTAACCGCGACGAGTTAATCAAAAATATTTCAGCGATGTTGGCGCAACCGGATCAACTTGACAAGTATAACATGCTGTTGAAACATTTCAGTGATATATTTCCGGATGTAAAATTCTTTAGAAAGGGCACCCTGACGCTGAAACACATCATTGAAAAAATCAAATTGATCTACAAGGGGTTCGGTGGAAGATTACAATCGGATGATACTAAACACGCTGAACGATCTAACTACACGCTGTACTATCCTGAGTGGCCCCGATCCGACCTCGTAGATGACCTGACAACGACCATTGAGACCGTCGACGACGATGGATTCGCTGGTAGGGATGTTGCCGCGGTGGATACGTACACTACAATGTTACGATTTCATGTGTGGTCGGTTAACGGTTGGTTTTCTCGATATGACGGGTCAGATTGGTCAAAGTAAAATGGGGAAAGTGTGGAATTATTTATTTTTATAGGAATTTCCACACTTTCCCCACCGATGAAATATGACCTCGTTGACCGGCCACAGACAAATGTCTGACACGTTACCACCGCGGTGGTAACACAACCGTCGCTCGCGTACCCCGCGTCACCGGCGGGGTGAAATCACATTCATAAGTAAATCTCGCACCGATTAAAAGTGTGGAATCATACTTTTTCCATACAATGAGCCACTGGGGAAAGTGTGGAATTATTTATTTTTATAGGAGTTTCCACACGGGATTTATTTATAAGCCTGTTGGGGAAAGTGTGGAATTATTTATTTTTATAGGAGTTTCCACACTTTCCCCAAATCCCCCATGACGCTTGTTAAAAACCGGTCTCATGGTTGCTGGTGGTCATGCGACTGTCGGTGGTGAAGTGTTGCTTATTTTGCAGCAATAAATATTTCACCTCGTTGCGTTGTTGCAACGGAAGATCTATCGAGGTTATTTTTCATCAGAGATATCTCCGCGGAGTGTCTCCGATGCCATCAACGAGATAACAAGGAATATCACCGTGGTAGCGGTTTCTTTTGCCGAATCAAATTCAATGATTTTTTTCTTTGAGATATTTCGTTGCCAGCTGTTGCGAGGTGGCGTTTTTCGGGTTTTAAACGCCGCGGTGGTAAATCATAATCGCCTCGACCAACCCAACTTATTCCATCGCGGGGTACAAATTCCATAGCGGTTTTTCTGATATCTTTTTAACATTTAATTGAAATAATCATATTAGCATAATGTCGCAGTTCGAACTCGCACTCGATGATTACCGACGCTGTAATCCGCGAATTACAGTTCGTGACAGGACTACTGGCACCGGCCGGAGAATAATTACTGAAAAGGGTCCCGATGGCGTCACTCATATATGTGCCATCCATGAAAATAGGGAGGATGCGGCCCGTGTTCGCCTTAAGAGGAAATATAAGCTAAGACGTCTTCAGCAACTGCTAGACATTTTAGCTGGTACTGGAAACCAGTTTCTGCGGTGGAAATATGTCAATTATTTTTATTGTTGTTGGTATTGACCCCTAAGCAGTCACTACTAGTAGTAACCTTGCAATAACAACAACAACAATAAAAATAATTGACATATTTCTACCGCAGAAAAAAAAATATTTTTTTTGTAACTCATCATCGCGATGAATATTTTTTGTAACTCATTATCGCGATGAATATTTTTTGTAACTCATTATCCTTTTATTAATGGTTTACTATTAACAATTTTTTCGATATTTATGCTGCAATCACAGTTCTTAACAAGCCAGGCCTTATTGATGCAAGAATAAACATTTCCGTTATTTTTAGTATCATCATACTGACGCGAGCATGTTGGTTGAGGTGGGCATGTAGGACAATCACAGCCCTGGCATGTAGGGCATGTGGGGCATGTAGGGCAATCACATGAGGGACATCTAGGACATTTAGGACAGTCTGATCTACCATACCAACTATATGGGGTTCCTGGTAGTCTAAGACCAGCATGCGTGTTGGTAGCAACTAATAAAATCAACAAACACGTATACATGGTAACACTGATAGTATTACAATTTCAATTTTATTCCAGTGACGGGCCAGATTGGTCAAAGTAAAATGGGGAAAGTGTGGAATTATTTATTTTTATAGGACTTTCCACACTTTCCCCATTTCCATACCTGTCTTAAGAAGAAATATTCCAATGACGGGTCAGATTGGGCAAAGTAAAATGGGGAAAGTGTGGAATTATTTATTTTTATAGGACTTTCCACACTTTCCCCATTTCCATACCTGTCTTAAGAAGAAATATTCCAGCGAAATGCCACACATATTTTTTACAGTAAAAAATGCCACTTTACTCATCGATGATATGGTAAATTAACATTTCCACAGCGATGTTGTTGTTGTTGTAAAAAAATATTTTCATTTGAAATAATGCCACACCGGCGAGTGCTAACCGACGAAGACGTCAGCGAAATCATGCGGCTCCGTGGAAAAACATTAATATCGGAAATAGCTGATCGATACCGAATCAGCTACCAGCGCACTACAAAATATGGAAAAACGAACCCGACAACGATATCAGAATGATGGATCTCAAAATCGACGATGAAATAAAACAAATTATTGATGCTCCCAGTGATGCATCGCCGGCGATGGATGCCATCGTGGATAAACAAACCATTCAGGACCTGCAGTGGCGGTTAAATAATTTGTCCAACGAGAATAACGGCAACTCAGCGCCGCGTTAATACAACAGAAACATGCCGCTGATAGTACAGTCGCGTATAATCGCGTACGATCTGCTACAACGGCGTTACGATGATATGCAACGGCGCCACGATGATGTGCAACGCGCCGCTGATAAACTTCAAAACTAGCTCAGAAATGCTCAACGAGAACTTGCCACAGTAACGCGCTGCTGATTCAGCGAATCGATGATATAACGGATGAATACAACATGTTGGCCGCAACCGCTACACAGACACCCAACAACGAGTTGGTCACAACCACTGACAAAAAGAAAAAACCACGCGAGGATAAACCACGCGAGGATAAATTTGTAATGGATGCAGTTCCTGGCGTGATATCTCCCGAGGATATCAAGTTTGTGACCCGCGTGGACAGGGTGCCGCGTTGAACGGAGTGTTATTCTTTAGTAAATGAAAATCCGCCGTCGATGAGATCAACGCGATACTGGTTTCCAGTACCAGCTAAAATGTCTAGCAGTTGCTGAAGACGTCTTAGCTTATATTTCCTCTTAAGGCGAACACGGGCCGCATCCTCCCTATTTTCATGGATGGCACATATATGAGTGACGCCATCGGGACCCTTTTCAGTAATTATTCTCCGGCCGGTGCCAGTAGTCCTGTCACGAACTGTAATTCGCGGATTACAGCGTCGGTAATCATCGAGTGCGAGTTCGAACTGCGACATTATGCTAATATGATTATTTCAATTAAATGTTAAAAAGATATCAGAAAAACCGCTATGGAATTTGTACCCCGCGATGGAATAAGTTGGGTTGGTCGAGGCGATTATGATTTACCACCGCGGCGTTTAAAACCCGAAAAACGCCACCTCGCAACAGCTGGCAACGAAATATCTCAAAGAAAAAAATCATTGAATTTGATTCGGCAAAAGAAACCGCTACCACGGTGATATTCCTTGTTATCTCGTTGATGGCATCGGAGACACTCCGCGGAGATATCTCTGATGAAAAATAACCTCGATAGATCTTCCGTTGCAACAACGCAACGAGGTGAAATATTTATTGCTGCAAAATAAGCAACACTTCACCACCGACAGTCGCATGACCACCAGCAACCATGAGACCGGTTTTTAACAAGCGTCATGGGGGATTTGGGGAAAGTGTGGAAACTCCTATAAAAATAAATAATTCCACACTTTCCCCAACAGGCTTATAAATAAATCCCGTGTGGAAACTCCTATAAAAATAAATAATTCCACACTTTCCCCAGTGGCTCATTGTATGGAAAAAGTATGATTCCACACTTTTAATCGGTGCGAGATTTACTTATGAATGTGATTTCACCCCGCCGGTGACGCGGGGTACGCGAGCGACGGTTGTGTTACCACCGCGGTGGTAACGTGTCAGACATTTGTCTGTGGCCGGTCAACGAGGTCATATTTCATCGGTGGGGAAAGTGTGGAAATTCCTATAAAAATAAATAATTCCACACTTTCCCCATTTTACTTTGACCAATCTGACCCGTCATATCGAGAAAACCAACCGTTAACCGACCACACATGAAATCGTAACATTGTAGTGTACGTATCCACCGCGGCAACATCCCTACCAGCGAATCCATCGTCGTCGACGGTCTCAATGGTCGTTGTCAGGTCATCTACGAGGTCGGATCGGGGCCACTCAGGATAGTACAGCGTGTAGTTAGATCGTTCAGCGTGTTTAGTATCATCCGATTGTAATCTTCCACCGAACCCCTTGTAGATCAATTTGATTTTTTCAATGATGTGTTTCAGCGTCAGGGTGCCCTTTCTAAAGAATTTTACATCCGGAAATATATCACTGAAATGTTTCAACAGCATGTTATACTTGTCAAGTTGATCCGGTTGCGCCAACATCGCTGAAATATTTTTGATTAACTCGTCGCGGTTAACTGACACACACGCCACATCTAATCGATCCGGGACAACATCAGGGAGATTTAGCGCGTCAAGGACATTTCTGACTATTTCAAGTTGTTGCCGCGGACTGATTTTATCGGAGCGACACAGAGTCGTTATAACGGCTCTACCGTTATTATGCTTATCAACGAGAACCCGCTGGTATCGTTGCAGCCGCGAAATGTTATTATCGAGATGTTCTATCCTGTCGATGTCCAGTTTACTCACATCAGTTTGAAATACGTGATTGAGATACATCAATTTCTTCTTGTACGGTTCTAATCGTTCATCAGGGTTATATCGATGGTATTTTCGCGCTATACCATCCCCCGCCGCGGCTATTCTTTCACCGACTGATGTCTTCAGAAATTCATCTACGGCGGGGTCATCATTAATTGCCGCGTCATTGACGCGTTGTTGGATTCGTTGTTTTTTTTCCTTCCATGTTTCGTATTCATCTGGTAATTCCCACTCAACTGAATAGCCGGTTCGTTTCATCATTTCAACAAGTCGCCCGGTAAAATAACACTTGGAGTTGTTTTCGTCGATGATTGTACTTACAAAAGCGTATTCGTAACTGGGACTCAAATCTATGCGACTCGGCGTCCTGAACAACAACTCCACGGGCACTAAATCCCTTTCATGTGATTTAATCGTGGAAATAATTTCGTCGCGGGTCAATGGAAGCTCCGTGTGAATCCGTTTTGTTGCGGAATAATGTATTTCCGAAATATTTCTGAAGCGATGAATTGCTTGTTTGGTCGCCTCCACAGACCCCAATTCTTCGGAAAACACCGCCATGTACTTGAATCGCGGGTCCACGATGGATACTCCGGCCTCAACGGTATGATTGTATATCACCACGTCGATGTTTTCAAACGCCACAGTGGTATCAGCGAAATCTCGCTGTTTTTCGGCCGAGTCAGTGTCCGCATGATAGTATTTTACTCGGTATCGTAAATGCTGTAACAATTTAGCGAGGGACTCCACAGAATAATTTCCGTGTCGTTTATTATGCGTGAAAACCACTGCGGGAATTCCACGCGCCAGCGTTTCTAACAGTTTATTATAGTTGTCGCTGTGAGACCGTTCCACAATAAACTTCTTTCCATGATCGGGCTGATACTCGTTGATAATCAACTTCATCTCCGGGCGATTAAAATGTTTTCTGAATAATTCTAAGTCATCGTTGTTGGCATCTGCGTCGAGTACAATCACGCGATTTACGGATAAAATCAGCCAGCTTAGTGCACCCCAAATTTCTTTGCCGCGACTCGACGAGGTTATCTGTCGGAGAATTCCGTGCCACTCATCCAACAATAGCACATCAGGAATCCCCCGGACGCGTACAATCGACTCTATCTGTGAGATGACTCTACGAGGCGTTTTAACGTCAAATATAATATCCCCATGGATATTTTCGTACGTTTCGAGACTATGATCGATGGTGGTCTTTCTAGTAAATGTTTTTCTGTATGAGACGCACAACACAGACCGATCGTCTTGTATTGATTTCCACGCCGATTCTGATTTTCCCAGGCCACAATGGGATCCATCCATGTAATCATCGTAAAGAATAATTTTACATCCCCGGCCGCCTTCATGAACAGGTGGCTCGCAGTAAGTATAATCGGGAAACCTCCTGGGAAATTCACCACCGTAGCTTCCACGGCGATAATTAAAACTCCTTACATACCTTTCGTAAAGAATTTCATCGTCACTAGCGGTTTCAGTATCACGCGGTATTATTATCTTTTTTGCGTATTTCTGTAACAACCGATCACAAACTGATCAGAGTAAACACATACAAACGCGTCAATGGCCTTTCCATCAATGAATCCACCGATCTCATTGTATCCGTGACGTCGCTGACAAATATTACAAATTGAGCCCGCAACTCGCCCCAGCGATATCATGTTGCTGAGTTGATTTGTAGTTCCGATGATCTGATCGGGTTGTCCAGACAACGCTGTCGAAAACTGTTGAATTTGTTCGCTGGTGATTTCATCATCAATGTCACTTTCGGTGCCAACGCGCTCAGCGCCATCATCGGTAAGTTGTTCGTAACACGGCTGAATAGAAACCGGACAAGATAGCAGCGTACTGGTAAATCCAACAGGATAGATTAATCGCTTATTAACGCTGTTCGGTTTTGCCGATTTGGTTTCTGGGCAATTTGATGCTATACAGCCCAGCTTGTGTATCAACATTCCATGTTGGTCTATCCGTGGCAACTTTCCGCAACAGTGATCGATGTTCCTCGAAATCCACCGGGATCGTTTTCAACAGGATGTGATAACCACCGCTGGTTTCAAAAACTAAAACATCGTTGATGGAATCAACTAGATTACGAAAATACGACAACAACTCAGCCAGCGATGGCGTCTTGGAGTCCACGTCGATGGTCGGGTATCTACATCGGTGTTTCGGAATAATCTCAGTAACGGCGGAATACCCCTGGAATTCCGCTATGTCGGGGTCGTCCACAAATACGTAAAATCTCCCCATTCGCTGAATAATTACTCCGCGAAACTGGTAGTCCGCAACGGTAAGAAGTTCCATTGCGGACTTTTTACTGGAAACGCTCCAAGATGGACCCAAACGCCTTCGGTAGTATTCTCGCACATCGTGATACGTTTCCGGGGACTTAAAAAATTCATCCGGGGACTCCTCATAGTAAGATGTTCCACGCCCCAACAGGTCGATAAAGGTGTTATTGGAATAATTATTATCCATTATACAGTATACTGTTTAATATTTAATTGAATGCTTATTTAATAGTTAATAATAATGGTTAATCCAGCGCTTGCTGTCAATAAATGCAAATGGCACCCCCAGGGATCAAGAGTCCAATGTGGTTAAAACTGTTACGGTGAGTTTTGCGGGGCACATAATTGCACATCAAAACAGGGATGTAAGAATGGCCCTCAGCCCTGTCTTGGATGCGGCAAGGGCGTCCGAGGAAAAGTTAGAATTTGTATCGGTTGTGGTAGTCCACAGTATCGGTCAGCAATAGAATATCTCCGACGAAAGAAAAAACCGATACCAACCCCGGAAGAGTTTCTAAAGTCTCGAAAGGAAACAGGACGCAGCTAAAACGGAGGATGGGGAAAGTGTGGAATTATTTAATTTTATAGGAATTTCCACACTTTCCCCATGCACGGAATTTGTGACACGATATCGTATCGAACCTGGTAGATCTATTGTGCCAATCAAGGTCCGAAGACAATTTCATCGTGCCGATCAAGGTCCGAAGAATAATTTTATTGCTCTGGTTAAAATTAAAAAAATAATTATTTTTATTATGCTGACTGCGGTAAACACGTTGAGGTGTTAAATCAACTTATATCAGACATGGAATATATCAATGAACGAATCGTTAAAACAATATCTGCTAACAGCGATAATAATAAACAAAAATTCCTAACCGAGTATAATATCACAGAAGCCGATTTACCCGATTTCAAGTTTCCAGGATACAACGCGCCAGAACTAAAAAAATTTCTTAATGATTTTCTCGGTCCATCAATTATCCTCAGACACGATAACGGAGAGGGTGGTAGGCATATTGCTCCATACAACGTAAATATTGCATCGGTGATAGCAATCAATCTAGTGTGTGATGTTATCGAAGGGAGTTACCAGGTGGATACCAAGCAATCAAATCAGGCTCAACAGGGGTATATCCTTTATTCATTTTCACCAACAGCCCCTCCGGGATTTTTAATCGTTGAGAGTCCAATTAATCCGGTCTATATGCGATGCCATAATCGGTTTTTAACGAGAATTAATTTTAGACTTACCGATCAGTCAAATAACCTAATTGATCTACAAGAGGAGGAGTTAGTGATCACTCTGTTTGTAAGATCATAAAGACCCTCATTGTAAATAGCCCCTTAGCAGCAGAGGGGGCGATGACATCGACGCGGTCGTCGCGCTTTTTTACCGGACGCTGACAACGCTGGATCGAAAATGCAAAAGGTATATTAAACTAAATGACGTTCGATTTGCCCCCCCCCCCCCCCCGACGACGACGTCGTTTTTTTTTTACCAGGCGCTGACGACGCTGGATCCGCTGAGTGTAGAAAAGTATCAATTAAACCAAATGACGTTTGGACAAAATGTCCGATTCGCCCCCTCTGCTGCTGGAGATAGGCACCCATTTCCCTTGGAAATCTCCCAATGGCTTGCGTCTGATAGAGCATCTGACAACCAAATCCAACTCCAGGCCTTCACGAGTGGCGGAACCTGTTTAAACTGACTGGAGAAGGGATGACAGGCGAGCTTCTGGCGCCTCAAAACCAGATGCTTCGGGCAGATGGGGCTCGTTAATCTTGGGTGGTCGCCCATCTAGGAGAAGGTAAACTCCGATTTCAGACCTTCACTGCCTTGCGACTATACCCTCTCAGGGGAAAAGCTAAGGGAGTAAACCCCAACGGAAAATCCGGAGTCGGAGTCCCTAAGGCGACTTGGCATTGATTTCAGTGTCATCTCGGCAACTCCTGCGACGCAGCTGGTGCCATGACGTATCGGCTTGTCCTTTTCCTTGGATCCATCAGCTGCGTGGAGAGGGGGGATCAGCTGCATGGACAACAGTTGATTATCCATATCACCCTGCCCAGGCTTGCACCCTGGAGAGAACACTCCAGCTTCGCTCCATAACGTCGACACAACACCGGAAGCAGCAGTTTACCGGTTATAAGTAACCGCTCGATTGGCGTAGAGCCAGACGATAGGGTTGCTTCCGACGGTGGGAGAGACCTACATGTTTCACTGGACAGCTACCGCCCGCCTCAAACTGGGCAGCCCCCAGCCAATAAGGTGCCGTCCCGCCACAGTTCGCCTGCCTTGCTGGGTGCGTAAGGCTTAAGGTACGCGAGTACCTGACAAGCGGACTGCAACAACTGCACCAAGAAATAACAAAATAAAAATAAAAAAGAAGACTTCATTCCTCAAGCTAGGTACTTGGAATGTCCGGACCATGCTGACTGGGCTTTCAGATGATCTCCAGACAATCAGTGATGTTCGTAAGACTTCAGTCATCAACGACGAACTTGCAAGGCTCCAGGTCGACATCGCCTCACTACAGGAGACACGACTACCAGATTCTGGGTCCCTCTGGATTCGCTGTCAGGAACACTCTGCTGGGAATGATAGAAGCCTGCCAACAAGGAAATGAAAGACTGCTATCCCTCCGCCTCCACACCACAAACGGGCTTATCAACCTGATCAGTGTTTACGCTCCCACACTAAGAACCGCCACAGATACCAAGGATGAGTTTTATGATGAGTTAAACTCGCTCATCGACAAAATTCCCAAGGAAGAGAACTTGATTTTGCTGGGCGACTTCAATGTTAGGATGGGTACCAATCATGACTCTTGGCCATCCTGTCTTGGCAAGTTTGGCGTTGTGAAGATGAATGAGAATGGGTAGCGCCTTCTAGAGATGTGCTCGTACCACGAACTCAGCATCACCAATTCATTCTTTCAGACAAAGCCACAGCACAAAGTGTCTTGGAGGCATCCCCGGTCTAAACACTGGCACCAGCTGGACTTGATCATTACAAGACGGTCAGCCATGAAGGCTGTGCTCCTTACCCGTACCTTCCACAGTGCTGACTGCGACACCGACCACTCGCTGGTGTGCTGTAAAATGAAGCTTCAGCCAAAGAAGATCTAGGCAAGAGGGTCAACCACGCATTGATGTGAGCAAGACATAATATCCAGACAAGGCTGAGGAATTCACATATGCTATTTCCAAGACGGTTGACTCAGAACCCCCCAACGGCAGTGCCAAAGAAAGATGGGATTACATCAGAGAGACTGTATACAGCACAGCCACACGGATCTTAGTAAGAAGCAATCAAAGAACAATGACTGGTTTGAGGCTAACTCTGTCACACTCATGCCAGCCATAGAAGAGCGTCGCAGTGCCCACCTGCAATACAAGCGATCCCCCCTGTCAGAAGACACTACAGGCATACAGGTCTACCAGAAGCAAAGTGCAGAGATTAGCACGGCAGTGTGCCAATGAATACTGGCTTCAGCTCTGTCAGAGTATCCAGTCAGCAGCAGATATTGGAAACATCAGAGGCATATACGATGGCATAAAGAAAGCAATGGGTCCCACGAAGAAACTGACAGCACCACGGAAGTCTGCCACAGGCGATACCATCCACAACAAGGGCAAGCAGACGGAGCGTCGGGTGGAATACTACTCCAAACTGTACTCCAAAGAAAACCACGTGAACAATGATGCCCTCAACGCCATTGAAAACCTCCCTCTCATGGCCGAACTGGACGAGTAACCTACTGTAGACGAACTAAAGAAGGACTTAGAGAAACTGTCCCTAGGTAAAGCCCCAGGGAAGGATAGCATCACAGCAGAACTCATCAAGTGTGGATGTAGCGTGCTTCTCACACACCTGCACGACCTCCTCTGCCAGTGCTGGGACGAGGGGGCAGTGCCTCAGGACATGAGAGATGCTAACATCATAACCCTGTACAAGAACAAGGGCGACAGAAGTGACTGCAACAACTACAGGGGCATATCACTTCTCAGCATCGTGGGTAAAGTGTTCGCACGCGCCATCCTGAACAGACTGCAGACGCTTACTAACATAGTTTACCCAGAGTCGCAGTGCGGGTTCCGCGCAGAGACGTCCACAATCGACATGATCCTCTCTGTCAGGCAACTGCAGGAAAAATGCAGAGAACAACACAGACCCCTCTTCCTGGCCTTTATAGACCTCACCAAGGCATTCGATCTGGTCAGCAGAGATGGACTCTTCACAATCCTGGCGAAAATTGGTTGCCCTCCAAAGCTGCTAAGCATGATCCAGTCCTTCCACGATGACATGAAAGGCACAGGGCAGTATGATGGCTCAACATCCGACCCCTTTGACATCCGCAGTGGAGTTAAACAGGGCTGTGTCCTTGCCCCCACGCTCGTCGGCATCTTCTTAGCAGTCCTGCTCAAGCACGCCTTTGGGACGTCCACAGAAGGGATTTACCTGCCCACACGATCAGACAGCAGACTGTTCAACCTGGCACGACTGAAGGCAAAGAGCAAAGTGCGTGAAGTAACCATCAGGGACATGCTCTTCGCAGACGATGCTGCTCTAGCCACCCACACAGAAGCTGAGCTTCAGCGCCTGATGGCCTGCTTTGCTAAAGCATGTGATGAGTTTGGGTTAACCATAAGTCTAAAGAAAACAAACGTGATGGTTCAGGACGCGGACCCCCCAAGCATCATCATCAACAACTATGAACTTGAGGTGGTGAGTCAGTTCATGTATCTCGGCTCTACCATCACCAACAACCTCTCGCTCGATGCTGAGCTCAACAAGCGGATCGGAAAGGCATCAACAGCTCTCTCCAGGTTGTCGCAGAGAGTGTGGAACAACAGCATGCTGACCATGAACACTAAGATCACCGTGTACCGTGCATGCGTGCTAAGCACTCTCATGTATGCCAGTGAAACCTGGACTCTGTACGCCTCACAAGAGAAACGACTGAGCGCCTTTGACATGCGATGCCTCCGACGCATACTCGGGATCACCTGGAGCGATCGAGTAACAAACAACAAGGTGCTCGAGCGTGCCAAGATTCACAGCATGATCACACTCCTCCGCCAACGCTGCATCAGATGGCTGGGCCATGTACGTCGGATGGTTGACGGACCGATCCCCAAAGACAATCTTTATTCGGAACTCGCCTCTGGCAAAAGGTCGATCGGACGGCCACAACTCCGCTTCAAGGATGTCTGTAAGCACGACATGAAAGCCCTTGATATTGATGCCAACACCTGGGAAGAGCTCGCTCTAGACAGATCAAGCAGGCGACATGCTCTGATCACTGGTCTGAAAGCCGGAGAGGACAAGTAACGCTTGCTAGCTGATGAAAGACTATAGCAGAGGAAGAAGAAGCAGCTTCATCCAACACCTGACACAACCTTTAAGTGCAGCAAGTGCAGCAGGGACTGCCACTCCCGCATTGGACTACTTAGCCACAGCAGACGCTGCACAACCACCAACCGGGACATCTCTCGTGGGCGCAGTTCCATCGTCTCTCGAGACTAACGGACGCCAACATTATCTGTTCTAAATATGGTTCTGCTGAATAAAACGAACCTGTTAAATTGACCCGTATGATCCATAAATGGGAAGTGGTAGAAAGGTGTAAGATAGTGATAGGTTCGAAAATAAATTTCAAGATGTTCTAAATGGGTTTTAGCAACAGGTTTGATCCTTCATGGCATTATGGAAACGAGAAAAGTACATTTAGTAACGATGCATTTGTGAGTTCTCTCCTACGAGACATGTTGTGACTTAAAAGTGTACACTTAGTAAGGGATGTGTTTTTGTGTTCTATTCTTCAAGGCATAATGAGAGAGAGAGAGAAATGTACACTTAATAATGGATGTGTTTCTGTTCGTGATACAAATACAGTGTTTAATGATGAACGACTTGAATGAGAAAAGAATTATGATTAATACATGCGTTTATAAGATCCAAATATTGGACGAATCAACATAATCTGTGCACTATGCATGACACGGGCATATACAATAAAACGTAATGACGTTATATACGGTAAGTTATACGGATTATATTTTCGGCACCATAATTGCCAAACAATACACAGGTTTAGAAGAACACATACCAGTGCCAGATAAGAATCCTAACATATGAAACGTTCTTAAATATGCAACTTTGTTGCAACTTTGTGTGAAGTCTATCAAACAGATCCCTTAATGCCTTAACATGTTCATCCCAGGCATATGTATAAACAAAGATATCATCTAAAAAATACTATCGACGTTTTCCATACCGTTCAACAGTTTGCTCATCAGACGAACGCACGACACACCGGCGTTGACTAAACCGAAGATAATGACTTTAAATTGATAAAGACCTTTGAGAGTCGCGAATGTCCTTAACTGGAGGAGATTGGTACATGCCAATATCCCTTGGTAAGGTCTAACTTGGAAATGTATTCATGACCTGCCAACTTTTAAAATAAGCTTTTCTGTCTGGCATTGGTTATGCATCGAACAGAGTGATTTTGTTCAGTTGCCAAAAGTCAATGCTTAAATAGTTTGTCCCATCTTTCTTTCTGATTAATACATGGGGGACGATTACGGGGAACTGAAAGGTTCGGTCAGTCTCTGAGCTAACGTTTTCCACACTTCTTCGATGATTATTACAGGGTATTGGATATCCTTTAATCCTGATTGCCTCTGGGGTATTCAACTTCATCTCGTGTTAAATCAATCCAGTACGGCCTGATTTGCTCGTAAACACGTCTGCGTATTAAGAGAAAACCTCCAAGATCTGCGTACGATGACCCTCTGATAAATCCGGGAATACATTGACCCGGTCTATACCTTCTTTCCCTACGTAAATGGGGTATTCAAGGGGCATTTCGATACTGGAGACGACCTATCCTCTATCACTGCTACACATACTACATTCAAGACCCCTTTATCAATTGTTTGACTAGGTCTTTCTACGTAGAGTTTCAGCGTATTGGCGTGAAATATCTTGGACCTTTCATTTCAATGATGTAGTTCATTTCGCCTTTCACCTGTTTGACTTTGTATAGCCCTTTCCATTGGACTTGCAGCTTGTTCTTATTCGTAGGGAGAAGCACCAGCACTTGGTCGCCTGCATCAAACTACTTGCTAGCGCGTTCCTCGGTGGTACTTACGACTAGATAGATTTCGCGAGTTCCTCATGCGCCATTCGACATGTACTCTGTAACCTTTCGCACAAATCTACTACGTATTGGTATGTGATCTTAACTTCTTCGTTCGCGACTGCGTCTGACCACAGTTCGCGTAGAATACGCATATGACCACGAACTGTCCTACCGTACAATAATTAAAACTGGGAGAAACCTAAACATTCGTGAGGAACCTCGCGATATGCAAACAGAATTGCGTTCAGATACCTATCCCAATCTTTAGGTCTTTCCGCACACATCCATTGCAATATTTGTTTCAACGTTCTGTTGAATTTCTCACCCAACCCATAGCACATACGTTCGTAGGGTTTTGTGCGGAACTGTTTAAGGGACAACAGCCTACTAATTTCTGCCATGATATCTGAGATGAATTGCGCTCCACAATCCATAAGAACCTCTTTGGGCACTCGACCCTGCTAAACATGTATATAAGCTCTTTGGCTACATGTTTGGTTTATATCGATGGCAACCTTGTGGCGTAATCTACCAGCGTCAAGATGTATCGGTTTTTCCCGATCTGTATGTGGAAATATAGGTCATACAATGTCAATAGCCACTCTTTTAAACGGAGTATCTATCAGGGACATCTGATACTCTGGTTATCCTTCCCATAGAGACCGTCTTCTAGCAAACATAGCACGAACGACAAAACCGCGCTCCATCGCTATTGACACCAGGCCAATGGAATTATCGTAATATCCTATATGTTGTTTTCTTCATACCTAAATGACCCGCCATACTCCACTCGTGCGCAACCTTGAGTACATGCGACGTGAATTTCTGGGTAACCACTAGTTGCGAGAACTTCCTATCAAGTGGTGAGTATTCCCTGTACATTAAACCTTGTCGGAGTAGAAATTTAGAGGAACCCCCGTTCTTACATTACCTTACGGTACCCGAAAACGCTTTCTCCTGGGTTGCGCGTAAAATATGCATCATGTTCTTGCTCATCCGAAAATTCGTCACGGGAGATATCAGTAATGGCTTCCGGTACTTTTAATTTACGTAAAGGTTTGTTATCATCCTTTACTTTAGCTCTGGTTTGCACTGCTTGGTTGATCGGGAAGCGGAAGTCAGACATGGTTGGAGGTCTAGATCCGTGTACATTGCCAATCGTAAGTTCATAAACCGGGTTGACTATGCACACGGCTTTCACGGTTCCGGTCAAAAAAGGTGTTTCGATTACTATCCTTGCGACAGGAACGTGATCGATTGTTCGGTCCAGTAGCATACAATGCGATTTCAACCCGAGCATTTGGTCATCGCAAACGAGACTCCGTTTCACTACTATACTGGTGCACCCTCTGTCTCGTAAAACGGTCACTTCTTGTCCGTTGACAGTGCCATTTGCCGTTGGTACTCTTGCCACGGGGAAAAAAAGCCGATCTATTGAATAGTGTCGCGACCGATCACTGCAGGCACCACTGGGTCGTACACTTCTTCCCTCATAGCCTGCTGGGAAACATCGAGCTTTCTCTCTACAAACCGTCTGCCTTCAATGGCCACCGCAACTGTTTGGACTGGTCTCTTCCGGTTAGGACTATTGGGGAAGATATGGCCCAACTCCTTGTAAGTGAAACATTGCTTGTCTTTATGCCTTCCCTCGTTATCCCTACCAGGTTTTTCAGTTTCCCTGGGTTTTTGGTTCTTGACCTGATTCCAACCTTTGCTGTCTCGCGAGATGACATTCTGAGAACCTCCCCGAGTTTCAGCGATTAAATCCGCCTGTGTGGCCATGTCGTATATATACGTGAAGGACTTCTCCCTCAAGAGCAAATTTAACTCATTGCCACAAGTTGTCAATAATTGGTCCCGAAGCAAGGAAATCAATAAGACCTTTAAATGTCTTAACGACTTTATCACATTCCACCCATTGCTACAAGTAATTGCACGTCCTACTGACAAACTGGGTGAATGTCTCGCCACTCTCGGGTTGGCTATACATAAACTTCTTGCAAAACCCTTGCTCGGTTAGCTCGTACTTCTTCATAAGTTCGTCTTTCAATGCGAGGTAATTCAGTGAATCGGCCGCGGATAAACGCAAATTCACGTCTAATCCTTTACCCTTTAGCAACAGGCAACGTGCAAACCAGAGCTCACATAAATCACCCTCGGATATCGTTGTACGTGCATTTAATAAGATCAATCGTCCTTTTTTTATTTTTTTACAGTGGCGTACCTTTCGAACCTGTTTATAGAACTATCCATGTTATCTTTGTCGTCTTCTAATGGGACAAATTCGGGCCTCTCAGTTTAGAATCATGTTTCCCCTACCTTTTAGCTTGCAATAGCTCAGAAATTCTTTGAGATTCCCTCTCCCTATTTCTATCTTTTATCTCCAAAGCTTCTAACCTCACTTGTTTTTCCCTTTCTAACTTCCTATCCTCTACGTCTTTAAGCAGTTTTACCATTTCCCTCTCTGCTTGTTTTTCTAACTCTATCTCCCCCTTGTCTAATTCTCTCTCTCTCTCTCTCTCTCTCTCTCTCTTTCTCTCTCTCTCTCTCTCTCTGCTTTCCTTTCTCATTGTATCCTTTCCCTTTTGTCCTGCTTTTCAAATTATATCATCTCCTTTTCAAAAGCCGTTTCCTTTCTTCGGCTTCACTTTCCGTATCTAGTGTCTCCCTTTCTATTTCCCTCTCCTTTAACCTCTGATCCCTTTTCCTAGCCTGTTTTTCACGAACGAAATTTCCAAACGTCTCCCCCTCGTAGCCAAACTCTTTCCCCAGTTCCACAAGTTCTTTTATTGATGACATTTCAAAAGCTGATACGACCAACTTAAAGTGCAGTATTATGCAGAAAATGCGTAATAATATAATTTCAGCGAACCGTATTTTTCTTCTCGAAAAGCAACAAAAACATGAAATGTGTAAACAAAATAAGATAATGCAATTTGCCTACTTAACCTCGCAATCATGTCAAGAACATCTGAAACACACAAAAGATCATACAAGAATAATGATACTAGCCCCTCTTTGACCTCAATGATCATAACTAACCGATAGTCTCGAGAAGGGACCGTTTGTCGATGCACATGTGGTCTCGTCTCGTCTGGACAACAGTAAACAGATTCTATACTTTATCTCATCTCAAGCGATCTATCCATAAGTAAAAGTTTTCGAGGAAGGTTGTCAGTTGTATCGTACAGACCAAGATATCATCAACGTTCAAGGTATATGATACAGAGTTGTATCTTATCTGATATTATAACTGAAGGAAACGCGTTAATTCTCTTTGTGCCTCTACTGACGTAGCTGCGGAACTTCTATTCATGTTAAGAGAGAGAGAGAGAGAGAGAGAGAGAGAGAGAGAGAGATGGAATAGTCAATTTCTATCATGTATTATAAACATGTCTTTTGAAAACAGGCTTAAGTTCTCAAAAGACCCGGTCAATGGTTTAGATCATAATATTTACCATCTTATCTAACATTCTGAACTGCAGAGAACAGTGTCTCACTAATACCCAGATGGAATCTTGCGTGCGTGTTGTGGTCTTTGTCACACATAACCCATATGAACCGTTGACTTAAACTTTGTTTGAGAACCCTACCCTTAAAACTGGTTTTATCTGCTCTTCTTAGCGTCTCCGAGACGAAAGAACGAAGAAGGGGGAAGCTTCATGCCCTGTCTATAGAAACAGGTTCCTTACGGTTCAACGGCAGTTATGAGCCTGTGTATGTCCGTTGTCATACAGATTTGTTTTACCAACAGCAACAAATACAACAAAAGACAAGTAATAAATAAAACAAAATGTAAAGAAACATCTGAATAAATAAATTTAACTACCAAAAATCTAAACATCTGCTTCGTTTCGTAGCTCCATTCCCTATAGAGATCATTAGTTTCAGTCGTATCTGTGCAGGGGATGACCAAGATTGACTCGTAACTGTGCAGGGGATGACCAAGATTGACTCGTATCTGTGCAGGGGATGACCAAGATTGACTCGTATCTGTGCAGAGGATAACCAAGATTGACTCTCGTGCTCATATCGACTCTCGTGCCCATTTTGGGTTTGATGATTCTATTTGGCCTCTTTGAGACTGAGAAGAAAGAGAATGAAATGTTTCTTTTCCCTTGTTATTATTCAGTTGATATTTCGGCATGCACTATTTCGAGACTGAGTGTCCTTAAGATCAAATGGGCTTTTTTGTCTCTTACTTTCATTCATAAAGATTAAAGTCCATGGTGTCCGAGCTATTGCTACCTCTTGTGCCTATCTAACTCATTCGTCATTTGATGTACTCGGGAAAGCTGCATTTTTGGTGGTCGCACACAACTTTCTCCTTCTATCTTAGTGTTTGGCGCACAGGAGCAAATGCATATTTTATCTGGTGTCAATAGTTGTGGCACAAAAAGCTGACCAAGCTGACACCAGCTCACAGTAGATGACATTCTTACCGAAAGAGTGCGCATATCCTTTTTATACCAGTTTTTTATCCCTCAGCCTCCTATCGCATTGGCCAATGCAATAGCTACGGGTAATTTACGGCAGATATTACAATCTAAATTTATGGGGAAGGGACTAATAATTGTCTGTCGCTATTGTCAGATTCCTTATTCTCAGTACACTCTCATATTTCACAAGTAGTCTGTATCCATACGAAAGAGGTCTGACTTCTTCAATTTCTGGACCTCTAGAACTCTCCTTCCAATGGAATGATGGAATTTTTCTTCATGGATACCGATGCGTTCTGTCCAGACAATAGACATGTAACTATTACGTCAATAAACTTACTTTATTCCGTTGACTCTTTTCTCACGAGTGGTTGCACCAGTCTCCCCAAATTTCAGTGCATACCAACTTAAAACTGTGATTTAATCAAAATCACGCGTAATCGATTGGCTAACAGCGTAATGAAATTTGTAACTTTCGTTAATATTATTATAGCTTTAGACTTGTTTGTATTATCAGCACGACTGCAGCGATTGTGTACGATGACAACGATACTACGCTGTATGGTTGTTAGCTATGACAAAGTTATATGACTTTTATATCCACTGGACTACATCGTTACCACCAAATACAGAAGACTAAATGCGTGTAACTGTACAACCTCCCCAAGTGCAATTGGTAAAATTAGTTTAATTAACAGATAATTAAACTGTCTTCTGTTTAGCTGCAAAATGTCATTTACTATAGCAGAACATCCAGAAGCCAAGTACTTTTTTACCTGATCAAATTGAAGTTGGTTCATTCAAAATTGTTTATCAAACATACTTTTGTTTAAGCCTACTATCATAGTAGTCTGGTGATAAATATTGTTCTGATATAATAATTACTCCCATGACAAACGCATCTCCCTGACAAATTTTAAAGAGCGAAATTCCCAATCTGTGTGCGAATCCTGGGGAATGAATCACAGTACAGGAGATCATGACTATATAAACATGTCTAAAAATACAACCCAGGAGTAGGAAAATAAGGAAATTGTAATCAACAGTTTCATGTTAAGGTGCTTTTCAAAGCGCTACAGAATTTAAACTGGGCTTTTCTTTGCAGCTGCCACACATTTAATTGATTTCTACATTTTGTATGTATGTATGTATGTATGTATGTGTGCATGTATGTATGTATGTATGTATGTGTGTGTGTGTGCATGTATGTATGTATGTATGTATGTATGTATGTATGTGTGTGTGTGTGCGTGCGTGCGTGCGTGCGTGTATGTATGTATGTATGTATGCTGCTTCAGAGATAAACTGTGTTATTTATTATGGATTTTGATATGCTGAATTCAAATATGACAATTAAAACAATTGACTGGCTACTGTTTCAAGATATTTAAGATTTTACATTTCACGCCTTTATATATTATGTAGATAGTAGAGTTTTAATAATAAATTGTAAACCTAGGTCTTTTCATGTGTTTATGGTTGCTTTACATTATAATAATTCACCTGTCATGTTTATGTAACACTTTAAAAACAGCAAAATGATTAGATAAATAAAATGTATTATGAAACAAAAGGCTCTGCCTTACACTTTGATAGTTCAAACTCCCTGACAAGGTCATTCAATTCACCTTGTGTTATGAGGTGTGGTTCAGAGGAGGAGGATGGGAGGAAATACGGATCATGTTACATTGATGGTTCAGGACTAGAAGTTTCATCCTCTTCATCTTCCTCGTCTGGCTCAAGTGAGAATGATTCTAGTGCAACAGGAACCGGCGGTCCTTCTCCGTGGGGTACTGGGCGTATAGCTGATGAAATGTTTGAATAATGCACAGTCCACTTTTTATTCTTTGACACTGGAGGCACCATACAGAAGTACCAATTACTGATATGAACTGTTTGCTCTCTCCAAATCATTGTCACTGCAAAAGGCATAGATTTCCTTTCTCCATTTTTACAAAGATTTGTTGCACCAGCATATGTGTGCCTCTTGTCCTGATCTCTAATTTTGCAGTCTAAATAAAGGTGATGGGCTTCCTTAACTATAGTGGTTATACTGTCCTTTTGTGAAGCAAAAGTCACTTCACAAGCATAGTAGATGTTATCTGCACTGTTCTTGCAAGTACGAGGCATCTCTGCTCACTTTGGCTGAACAGAATAGTGTCCCTTTGCAAAATCAAACACTGACAAAAAAGAGAGCACGACACTGTATGCTTTCTAAAGCTGACATAGGGCAATTTGTTCAGCGGAGTGATGTAAGCTTAATTAAGATTACATCATCCATGACTTCTAGGAATAACATGATGCAAGTCATATCATGTATGACGCAATACCAGCTTCAGGTTGCATCATTCCTTGTTTTACCTATAAAGCAAGTACTGTCCAAACCCAGTCATATATTTATTCATAGATCCAGTCAAAGATGTATTTTAGTCATTTCTGGTTTAAATTGAGATCCCTTTTCTATATAACTCACTTATCCTCCGCCATTCCCTTAAAAACTAGAGCCAATCAACAATTTTAAGCATCATTTACGTTCTCAGTGACCGAGAATTAGTAAAGTTTGACTACATTTATTTCAAAAGCATTTTCACTGCAGACCAATGTAATCTTAGATTTCACTATAAATATATCATCATGAAGTTTCCATAGTTCACTTCAAATATTTAAGATGTTTGCGGCATGTATTCATGTCTCTAAGTCCGATTCTGCTGTGACCTAACAGAGCCAGGACTGCTGTCGCAAAATGTACTGACAGATCTGGGTCTACGAGGTATGTTAGGAGTAATCAGTAGAAAAAAAAACAGCATAGACCCAGATGTGTTATTGCATAATGTACTGGCAAATATGGGTCTACGAAATTTGTTTAAGAGTAATATTTGAAACAAACCAAATAGACCCAGATCTGCTGTCGCATAAAGTAATGGCAGATCTGGATCTATGAGGTTTGTTGAGAGTAATCATTATAACAAACAACATAGACCCTGACCTACCGGCGCATTTATGCGGAGGCAGATCAAGGGCTATGATGTTGGACCTATACGCGAGTAAGTACAGTATCTGTAGCATTAACACAGAACTGACATACTTCAAAAACTAATATCCCTTGTGAACTTAATTACTTACATGTATGTACAGGCAAAAATATCAATGCAGCTGGGAAACAAATATCACGAATAGAAGAATGGTATATTTGTGTTAGCGATAGATATATCTTGTTTGCAGAAATAATGTGTGATCAACTTGTTAGTAAATATTTCATTCCAGTTAGGTTGATGTTGAGACCAATGCATAATGATGTTTATCTTAAAGTACACAGTCTGCAATTGAGGTAAATGTACTTTATCTTTGAATTTCCTCATTGAATATTATCTATAAGCAATAATTTGAAATCGATTGTAAATTATAGGTTATATGTCAGTTAGATTCCCTCTGAAAATAGTCCAAGAGATATATATTTTGGTAACTTAATGTCATTGATAAGTACGTTGTATGAATAACTGGAATCGCATGCGAACGCATTTCTCATTGACGGGAAAGGTGTGTCTTAACCGTCATGATGGACTGAAGTACAATTTTCCCCCCAGTGAATCCATGAATATTCAGGTAGTTGCGGTTTAGTTAATGGAAATAAAATTCCTGTAATATCATTCACCTATAGTTTTCAATAGTATATTACACAGACGGCATTCACCTGAAGGCCATCAAATTATATTACACACGTTGTCATTCACATATAGGCCTTCAAAGTATTTTACACATGTGTCATTCTCGTGGTGTAGAGAGGTGCATTTCTGATGTGAAATCATGGATGAAATGTAACAAGCTGCAGATGAATGATGATAAAACTGAGGCCATTCTGATCACAACACAAAGACTTTGTCATTCACATCCTTTACCTCAAACAATAAATATCAGCAACAACAACATTAAATTCACACAATCAGTACAAAACCTGGGTGTTACTCTGGACAGTACTCTCACATTGCACCAACATGTCATGAACATATGCAAGGCTGCATATCTTGAGCTGAGACGCATCAGCTCATTCGCAAATATCTTTCAGCTGATGCCACTAAAACACTTGTGTATTCATTAGTACTTTCAAGACTGCTCTAAAATCTCACTTATTTCGACTGCAAGAACAAACTCAAAGACCTAATAATGTTTCCTACCTTAAATATTCTCAGCATGTTTTTTAATTTTTTAATGATTTTCTAATTTCATGGTGTTTGTTTTTGTAATAATAGTATTATATGTTTTTTTTATCTTATAGATGTTGTCTAATGTTGTAAAGCGCTTAGAGCTTCAAAAGATTAGGCGCTATCCAAAGTCCTCATTATTATTATTAGTATTATTATTATTATTATTATTATTATAGGTCATTAGTTTATACTACACATATGTCATTCACCTGAAGGCCATCAAACTATATTACACACGTCTATATTCACCTATAGGCATCAAAGTATACTACACCTATGTAATTCTCTTATAGGTATACCAATATATATTGCACAGATATTATTCACCTATAGGCCGTCAATCAATATATAGTAGTCTACACATATGTAATTTTCCTATGTAAAGAATCAATGGTTTGTTAATGTTTTCGATATAGTGTTTAGCAATGCTTTGGTGTTGGGATCATCATGCCGGCATTAGCCATCTTGTGTATATTTGACCTTGGCTGTAATGAAATTAGGACATAACTATATTATTTGTGGTATCCCTAAATTTTCCCTTTATCCGAAATTCACTTGATACTGTATTTATCGATGGGGTTGTGAATCACATGTAAAACACATCAACATTACTTATACAAACTAGGCCTATCAAAGCCGCACAGAAGTGGATATAAACTGCAAACTGCATAGACTCGTGTCTGCCGTTGCATAATGCGCCGGCAAATATGGGGCTATTCAGTTTATTCGTAATAATTAGTAACACAAACGCCATAGACCCTGAGCGTCGGCACTTCATGGTCTGTTCACACATTTTTATGAATTGCATATTGCCACATAAACCTTGATTATAGTACACACTTTGGTATCAATGGTCATTTATTCGTTCAAAAATGTTATTCATCAGATTCTAAACTGAAGCCATGTGTCTTTTCTCATGCACTCTTAGTATATACAGCTTTTAAATACTTATCACAGATTTCAGTCATTACTTAGAGTTTGAAACGATTCCGTTACTTGTCAAGTATTTACTAGTTTACAGTTCCATATTTTAATGAATGCCAGAAACAACTTGTCCATTAGTTTTCAGCTATTTCTAGCATCAGTATCAAGAAGCATAATATTTTGATAAGTGTTACAGACATTAATTTACTATATAGGCTATTATATTACGTTTCCTGCAAGAACAGAGTGGAGATTTATTGGAACCCTAAATAACAAATACTAATAGCTCAAGTCTAAGACTCCATGGAATACAATTAGCTACCAATAGCTCAAGTTTAGCACTCCATGGAATACAATTAAACACAAATAGCTAAAGTCTAACACTTTATGGGGTACAGTTAACAGTACTTATAGTGTTCAGCCTCATTGATGATAGTTGCAAATTGTGTCGTGGAGAAAAATTAGGTACCTTGTAGATGCTAGTTGTTTAAGATGAGATCCAGTTTTTGACGTAGACAAGGGATTGACATCAGTTTGGTTACTTATTCCTTATTCCTTATTGCAGAGTAAATAAGTATTAAGTAACCAGTTACCGACTGAATGAGGAATAAGTAAGTAGTTGCTTATTCTATTTCTACATACATTTAAACCGCTCCAATGACCTAATAGTTAGAGCATCCGCCTCTTATGCGGAAGGTCGTGGGTTCGATCCCCGGCCGAGTCATGCCAAAGACTTTTTTTTAAAAATGGTACTTACAACTGCCTCGCTTGGCTATCAGCATTAAGAGTTAGTGTTAGGACTGGTCGGCCTGGTGTCAGGATAATGTGACTGAGTAGGACATCATGGCGGTATGACTGAACAATTGTTAAAGCTGTGTTAAAAATTCAAATCACACACACACACACACACACACACACACACACACTCTACATACATTTGGTTACTTATTCTTTATTTACATATAATTGGGTATTCACTCTTTATTCACAGTTCCATAAGTAATTGGTTATTACTTACTTATTGAAGATTAAAAGCCCTTCAAGTTAGAGAAGTTAGAGTGTCCTTTGGTGCCAGCTATATAAAGCTGACTAGAGACATATCACAGAATATGTGGATGAAGAGGTTAGGATATTGATGTGTATACATAATTAGTAATTTGAGATAGGATGAATTACTTGTGCTAGATGTCCTGTTGTGCATGGCGCGAAATATTAGTATTTGTATTCGAAAAGCTCGCTAATGACTCAAATAAACGTGAAACCACAAAAAAACATACAATTGTGAAATTAGAAATTTCTCTTATGAGGTCATAATGTGCTTAGAGAAGAATTATTTCAAGTATATACGATTTTAAGAGGCCTTCAGTTGACATCGACTGTGGTCTTGAAGTCCTTAGAACTGGGTAAACAAGCATACAGGTAGGTGTATGAAGCACGCTCAATGCGAGTAAAATCTATCAATACTTAGTACGAATAAAACCCGTACCTAAACAATTTTGATTGTAACGTCTGATGGACAGTTTCTATTCAGGAATCTGTTCCAACAGAAGCTAAAGTCATTAGAAAAATTCCTTTAACCGATTTACATAAATTTTGGCCACATAATAGGGGGAGGGGAGTACAACATATGCGGCAAGAAGATGATATCTTTCTTATACAGGTTGTCAATGCGTCTCCTCTTGAAAGAGTTTTGACATGGACCTTTCACTGACGTTTTATCTCTAAAAGATAGTGTCGAGCCATGAAAGACATCCTGATGAATCTCATCGAGAGAATTCAGCGAGAAAAGGTACAACCTATGGGCACCGTGTATGAAAAAGACGCACAATTTGGATCGATTGAATAGATTGTAATTATTGAACCCCTAACTAGAATATATCGATTTCAACGCCTCTCGGACAATCTCTAGTTAGGGATCTCTTCCAACTGTAGGAAAAGTAAAAGAAAATTCGTAGACCCGATTTATTGGAATCCGGAGATTGATATATGATAGTTGCACAAAAAGTCCATTAGTAGATTTCCTCTTCAGTCCATATCTGGTTCCTTACAGTTCACCTCTAAAAATGATCTTGACATTTATTATTGTACGATATCTTCTAAAAGATAGGTAAATTTGACTCCCAAAAGCATTTTTGATGGTGTTTGGTTAATGCAAGCCGAAAACTAAGAGGGTCTTTGCGGATACCAACACTATTTAAAAACCGTTACAATATATGAACATATTGCAGTCAAACTGCGCGATGCTCGAACCCTTACTCGGAGAATTCAGATTTCAACCCCCGTTTGAAAGTTGGTAAAGAGTAACCAATCCCAACAGGAGGAAACCTTAGAAGAAATTTAGTCAAGTCGATTTAGACGAATTCGCGGTTAGATGAAAGAGATCGGGCACAACACATGCGATCAGAAGATTATACCGTTTGTATATAGTTGGACCTCTAGGTGTCCGATTTAGAGAATTCTGAAAATGGACCTTCTTTGATACTGTATCTCTGTGCGACAGAGTCCACCCACGAAGGAAGTCCTGACGAATATCGTCGATAGGTAACAACGATTGGTAGTGGGCATGAAAAACACTAAAATTTTGACAGATTGTATCAAACTTTTGCACTAATTGAACCTCTACTTAGCGGATTTTGATTAAAACGCCTCATGGATATTATCTAACTAACAGAAAGAAAAAGTGGAGGAAAATACGTAGAGCCAATTTCGAGAATTTCTCGGCTATATAAACTTAGTCGAGCACAACACATGACGTAAGACTTTACATTATGTTTACATCTGAGCTAGCAAGTCCCTTCTTTATACATTTTTGCATAAACCCGTCTTTGGTATTGTAATCAATTTGGAGTATCCGCCATTTTCGTATAGCTCTCCATTTTAAGGATTTCAAAGATTTTAGTGATCACTTGGTTGATTTTGGGAAGTTGGTGTCCTGAGCCCGACAAATTAGCCAATTGCTAGGGGAAAACGTCACAGATTGCAGTGTTGTTCAGATACCAGGATGGCATGGTTTAATTTTATAGTGAGCTCAGGTCAAAGTCCCGTAAGTGTCCCTGGAGCTCAGTAGTCCCTATTAAAACCTAACTGTATGGAACGCTTATGTGAGTTATAATGGTTGATATGGTGCAAGGTTATAGGAGAAGAAAAGGCTTAAAAGCATGGTTTGTCTGGCCTGAGGTAGCGCATGTAAAATAGTTCCCTGAATAGGTGCTTGAGTTGTATATTTTCAAGGCGTGAAATACTATCGATACGTTACGGAAATGGAATAATGAGAAAGAGTGCAACTGTGAAGTTGTGGCGTAAACAGCAAAGTAAGGGGCGCCTTAAGGGGTACCGGGTATGATAAACACGCAAATGTTTATAAACTGCATCAATAGTTTGTACTCATGGGACCCTTACTAAGAGGATTTTGATTTCAAAGCCTCTTATAGTGTTTCGAAATAATGCCCCTTCCTAACAGTAAATAAAGCTTAAAGACAATTCGTCGAGCCGATTTCGAGAAACTCGCGACTAATAAAGAAAGTCGAGCAGAACACATGCCGTATGATTATATACATGTGGGCCATTACGTCCACTCTTTTTACATTCTTGACAAGAACCCTCTGTGAATATGTTATCTCTAGGAGATAGAGTCCACCTACGAATAAGGCCCCTTTGTATCAGGGGAAAGGGTGATAGCTCATACAACAATCGAAAAAATACGGACTAAAATGTACAACTTTATGATACTTACACAGCGTCGCTGCCATAGAATACTTCCTCTTTATAAAATTCATCCAAACACTTTTGAACTGTCGGCTCCTATAAATTCATTTCTACCATGAACAAATATGCCTTCTCTTCTGACATAAATTCTGTTCTGGATAGAGGAAATGATATGTTATGACAAATGTATTCTTTATTGATTTTTAATATAATAATAAAAACATTCTCCAATAATGTGTGAAAATGATACATGATGATACTAATGCTGTGTACGTGCATATATTATAGGATCCGAATCATATCCAAATTCTCTTTTCTCTTATTAGAGTTTTTAAAATGTAAAAACGTGCACAATGCACCATATATCAAAGACAACGCCATCATAGTTCTTCAGATTAAAGATATATTTAAAATGTCTTTGTGTCACTGTCTTCTTTACAGTGCAATCACAAAAGTGATTTCTTAAATTTGGTGTGTTGCATCAACTGTCAAACAGAAATTATAACTTTCGACGATGAATCTTATGAATATCTAAAAAATATAGATTCTCACCGTATAAAGTATACGGAGCTTTAAAAACAATGCATCTGAATCTTAAATTCAAAATCAACATTTAATATTATATGCACTTTCAAAAAGAAGTGGTCCTTTAACTATGAAATACAGCGCACATGGTAAAAGCTTTAAGTTTGGAAACAGGTATATACTTTACCGTGAAAATCCACCTTAAGTAAATCACAGAGGAAGCGAACATGCTTAGAACTACAAAGAAAGTAATACAAAACATGCAGTATATAATACGTTATTAAATGCGATGTTTTATTAACATATATATATATATATATATATATATATATATATATATATATATATATATATATATATATATATAGAAAGGTCCATTACTTCTCCACAGGTTATGCATTGGTGTTCATAGTGTAAAGCAGATGGCTCAAAGGATTTAACGTCATGCAGTCTGGCTAATAGGTCCTGAAACAAAACAGAAGGATCTTGTTGCTCACCAAAAATATCTCGATACTCTGGCATAGCTTGTGTTACATCCTATAAAATAACAAGAGTTATATTGAAACACTCATATCATTTTCATTACGTTTTCACACATGCTTTAAGAATGGACTTTCGTGAATATAATTTGGAAATTCCTATTAGACAAGGTTTCTATACATACCAATATGTCGTCCACTGAATGTGCGACTTTTTCATCAGTTTCCGTAAGAAGATGCATCATCTCCTGTACAATATCCAGGACTGGATCTGTTTTCCCTCCGTCTGAAATCGGATAGTAAATAACGAAATATATACGTACAATTCAAAACAACAACAGCAACATTAATAATAATAATAATAATAATAATAATAGTTATGTCCTATCATAAATCCGATTGTAATCATCACTGGAAAGCAGAGCCATGTTTCTGTGCCAAACGTTTGTCAATTTCACATAGAACATACACCTCATACTTGTAAAATATCAATTGAATTTGGTAACAAAATAAAACTATTGAAAATAATAATTATAATAACGACGACGACGATGATGACATTTTAGACTTTCATCGTCAGGCCGTTTAGTAGTATGCTAACCGCATACAATTTAGAGGACATGTCAAAAAATGCCTTCACAATACAATTGTATACCAAATTATGTTGGATTTTTGTTATAAAAAAAAAAACAATATTTAATGTGTTAAATTATATTTTTTGTTTCAACGCGGATCATGTCTGCATTAACAAATAGGGAGAATGCTAACATTCCAGATAGTTAAATATCGTGTTGATATGAAGCAGAACACAAACCTTTGTTGAAATAAACTGTTATGCATAAAGTACTAGTATTTGCACCAGAATGAAAATAAATCGTACTAGACATCATCAACCAGAGAATA
This sequence comes from Sinohyriopsis cumingii, assembly GCA_028554795.2. Taxonomy (NCBI): domain Eukaryota; kingdom Metazoa; phylum Mollusca; class Bivalvia; order Unionida; family Unionidae; genus Sinohyriopsis; species Sinohyriopsis cumingii. The sequence continues at coordinate 23,504,259 of CM068841.1, read as the reverse complement.
ACAACGAAGATAAAAGTAGTTTCAGACGTTAAGACTGTAAAGATGTGAAGATCTAATAGTATTTCGTTACATTGAAGAATATTATGAAGGCCCATGTGCGTATGGGAGGTCAATATACGTATGTTTCAACGCATGAAAGCACCGACAAAAAGCAAATTAATTGTAACACGGGTGCCACGCCATATTGTTGAAAACAAACGCGCAAAATCTTCGTAAGCAAACGTTTCGACATTCAGCGATTCCGTTAGGAAGTATGGTTATAGGTGTGAAAATCGTCTGATTATGAAAATTATTAAGTATTAAAAGGTGACAGTCTAGCAGAATATATTTCAGCGTGCTGCCTAGAGTAAACGGAAAAATAGAGCGTATTTGTTGTACCAACACCTATGGATGATTATCATAATGGTCTGCATTAATGAGATTAATATATAGTCTCTTATGAATAATTTGGTATAGGAATTCTTTTAAAAAATGGCTGCTATGGTCGTCCACGTGGAAGCTAGAAGATGAAGGAGGTAGGTGTCAGGAACGGCGGGCATGGTTTCGGACGCACTTACATAAGTAGACAAAGGATCAGATATAATATACCACGAAGAAAAACAGCGAAAACAATTGAGGATTGTATTCGCAAGAGTAACATCGCCAAATAATCTTGAACAATTTCCATAATACAAGAATCAAAATGTATGTAAGGTTACATATGAGATAATACAAATCTTCTTTAACTAAATTTGATATCTACAAAGTACCGTTAACAGTCGAAACATTTTTGTACAAGCTTGAGATGCTGTTACTATAACCAGCATACTCGGTATATGCAAGTAAATACTAATTCCATGACGAAAACATATACTTACTGAAGGTGATGGTTGTACTGGTTGGGGAATGAAGCAGACCTTCACAGTGTTTCATTGTTCGTATCACGGAATTGAGCCAACAAGTGTTGTGTTTATTTTCTAGTCCATGTCCAGGCTGATCAGCCTTGTCTGATCGAACGATTAGGGACCTTTGTAGGAAATTCTCTTTCGTCTCTGATAAAGCTGGGTAGTACGTAGTAATTCCACTCTTCTTTATCATGTTTTTACCTTGCTCCATGACATCAGACGGTTGCTTCGTCTTCTTTACATCTTTGGCATTTCCTTTCATTGCAGTTGGAATCTTCTTGGGAGGCGAGAAATACCTCAGTGTAGTCTGTGAAGTCCTTGCTTCTGTTCTCCGCTGCTCCTTTGTTAAGCCAATATCCTCTTGTTTAAGTGTGGGTGTTTCTATCTCGATTTCTTTTACTTTTCTTTAACGCATTGTTAATTTCATGTTATACTCGTATACACTATATCTTCATATTATGTTTAAATGCAGCATCCTGATAAATCTCCCAAAACTTTGTCGGAGTTTACTCTTTAAGATGTCGTATTTCACAATTTCGTAACCAATATTATACGAATCAATTTGTGTCTCTGGTACGAACTTGTTTCTTGCTTCAAAAGTAAACCACTCCAAATTGGATAGATATGTAAGTAAGATTCAATTCACCAAGTGCTTTAACATTGAGGTATGGATTCCTTTGGCATGTTGTTTCAGCACACGTTTTCGTCATTTCGTTTCTTTGCGACCTAATGACTTCAAAGTATTTTTGGAAAGGTGACGAAGCTCGTACTGTTGCGCCTGTCTCAGTTTCGACGTTAGTTTCCAATTCTGGTGCACATTTACTCGACGCTTCATCCGCATGTGCAAGTAATGCTATTCTTCTCTGAATTTTTTGAACGGACTCCTGTTCAATGTAGGTCACAAACTCCGAACCCAAAACTATTCATATGGAAAAATATATGTCGGCGGCTTGACTTAAAGTGTACGTGTTTTTCAGCAATGCAAAGGAAAATGCGCAGTTCTCGGCCGGTTCTATGTCAGTTGTCATTTTTGAAAGTCTGTTGCGCACTCGTTTGATCAGATGAGGTGAGCATAAGTGCACCTGTTTTTAATTTGGCTAGTGAAGTTGATTTACTTCCAGGCTTTTCAGTCATCATCGTCCAAGTTGTGTTCCTTGTTTTTCTCATATTGTAGATATTATGGCACTTGCTTAGTAGAAGCGTCGGAACGATTTTTATAGCCAGGGCCGCTTCCTTGTCAGTCATGCTCTGGGTTTCTAAATTATTGCAAAGACCGTGATACAATTCGATATTCTTCTCGTTTCTTACCACCCAACTGCCGCCGCCTTTCTTGAAATTATTTGTCTCACTTCACCCTTTCGTGTCACTTTGATCTGTACACCATTTTGGGTAGATGTTTTGGCTTCTTCTGTATCTCAAAAATGAATTGGGCACAATTCTCAAACTGGCGGTTGGCTTTTCCCATAGAAATAACGAGCATTTTTCTTGCGAGTTCCTTTTTACTTCACTCTGTTATATGTGAACCTAAGTACACAAGATGGAACCTTTTCCGACACCTTAAAATACCTGTCCAATTTCCACATAATTTCCTTTGACTTTCGTATATAATTGGTTTAATTTGTGTCCACTCGTCTTTTGACAAGCCTACTTCAAAAGATTCTGGCGATTGTTTGTTGCGGTATAATTCGGTAACTTTGTCTTCCTTCTCCAGAATTTCTTTTCCATCAGATCTACTCCTGTCGTCCTCAACGTTTGCACCTTTACTCAAGCACGTAGATTCTTCTGTGATATCCTGTGAACATGAGACGTCGAAATCATCAACTGGTATATTGTCTAAACTATCATTTAAAAGGCTCACCTCATCTTCATCTTTACATATTTTACGGTCTTGAACAAATCCTTATAATACGTAAGCGTTTGATGTAAACATTTCATCTCCTTTAGAAGAGCTTTTGCAATCGTCTACACCGGAATCTTCAAATTGCTTTTTTTTTATAGCCAGGGCCGCTTCCTTGTCAGTCATGCTCTGGGTTTCTAAATTATTGCAAAGACCATGATACAATTCGATATCATCTTTCCCAGTCTTTTCTGCTTGTACAAACTGTGCACTACCTGTGCGGTCTAAAAGTCGTCTTTCATCATTAGTAACAAAAATATATCCATCTGAGGCGAATTTATCATTTTGATATCATCGGATGTATAATGGCAATGTCTTCCACAAAGGATTGTAACACGTCATATCCTGATCTAACTGTAGCATCTACTGCATGCAAAATTTTGCAATGGTCTGTATCTGCTGCATATAACGAATCTTCCGAGTTATACTTTTCCTGGCCAAGATGGCTTGTTTGTCATAGGAGCCCGCCATATTTGAATGGCTGTGCTCACGATTAAACTGTATTGTATTAAAGAACTATTTTGGAAGTTCTTTCAAACGGGGAAATAAATCTGAGTCTCTTCCTTTAATGGCAAAATATACTCATCCGAATTGTATGCCCTTGGTCGCTGTCGTTTTCGCCTGTCTCTCTCTCTCTCTCTCTCTCTCTCTCTCACACACACACACACACACACAAGTGGCTCTCCATCCTTAACAGGTTTGAAGAAATTTCTTATTACCTTGCAAGAAACCAGAATTACCCTGCTTCTGTGGACTGCAGAGCTGCTTATACCAATGCATTCGCACTAAATTCCAACTAATGACTCAGTGGTTTCTTACGATCCATTGAGATCGGATAGCCGTTCTACATGAAGGTCATGCAGCCCTTTTTTAAGAGATTGAGTTCGATCTTTGAATTTATCCTCATAGCTACTTTTGGGTTGTACAAATCTTCAATATGTTTTATTTGGCCACCATAAATACCTAATAAAACATATACACACATATTGATAAGTCATGCCACGTGGCGATTTTATGATGTTCCATTTTGGACTATTATCTTCGGTTAATTGCTAGCGCCAAATACAGAGAAAAAATCAATATAGGACACATCATATATAATCTCCTTAGATTGGAAACATTTATTCTCTTTTGAACTTTATTGTCTATATTAATGTACAGCTAAATATAAACATGCATACACACAGATCTAATGACATGTTGCCCTAGACTTAAGATACATTTTCAGTATGAATGTGTTTGTGATGAGCGGTGGACCTAGGCGCTATAGTGTTTTAGGTTTCCTAGTATATCTTAGAAGACGCGACTCAAAGTTACTGTTTTCCTCATAAGTTGCTGTAGGGGATGTGGTGAATGGGGATGCATGCCTAGTATGTTTCAACTTATTGAGCAATCAGAGTAGTTAGATCATCGATTCGAAATGCTTGATAAGTAATTCGAGTGGTTCTCTTAGTTCTTTGAGTGGTTCCGTAAGCTAATCGAGTGTTTCGACAAGGTCTTCAAGTGATTATATGCCATTTCTGCGAGTTTGACAACCGTTTCTAATTAAACGCTTAGGCGATAGGATGAAAATATTCAGCTCACTATGCATGCTTTTGTGTCAACGGTTGTTAGCAGGAGATCATGTTTATTTTCCAAATATTATCTAAGAACACGCTGCAAGATCCACCTTCAGAAAATACACAAAGGAGGAGTGTTCATCTCGATAGTGCCGGTTCTCGCTTGAAAGCGCACTCAGTAATAGACGCGCTTCTGCTCCTTGGGTGGTAGAAATAGTGTACCAAAACTGCATACATAAAACGCCCAGAAGATATTTTACCATTGTATTATATTACTTTGTAGCAGTCCAGACTACCATTTAGAAGTTTGACTGAAGAAATATACCCCAAATGAGGGAACACTGGCATGATATTATATTTCTCGTTCGAATACATTATCTGATGACACTAACGTGAGGACTATAACCACTACCATCCCCCCATTCCAGCCTTCACAAACACGAAAATTCGTCTTTTCTGTATATTGTGTATATAATTCCCTCCATTATATACCGACAAACGGCAATAACTCCTGCCCAATACCTGTTATTGCCATTCTACTAGCTTGTGAACTGACATCGTTCACTTTCCCTCCCGAAATAAATTGGAAATTTGTGCAACTTTTCATCCCGTCCACTGAGGGTTTTGTTATTTTCGGATGTATTGACGAATATTCTACAGGAGGTATACATTATGTTTTGAATTTTAGCCATAATTATGTGAAACTGTTTCACCTATGGGGACATTCTATGTGTATCAGCTGGTCGGCAAATGCACGTGGACCGGTTAAAGTAAGGAAAACGTGAAAAAAAGGAGAAAATATGGCAATTAAAAACACTGAGGGTAGTGATGTTTTGAACATTCACCTTAAACAGAGTAGCTGTCCAGCCTAGTTAACGACGCTGTAACAGCTGAGGAAGTGGAGTATGCTCCCAATTCTCCAACGTCCGCACCGTCTCTGGAGTTACAGGTGAGTATATTGAAACAACAACATTTTACAGAGTGTTTATCAGTTGCAATCAATTTTTCCTCGTCCTTCCCTTTTCCTTTGCATTCACCAAGATGTCAGATACCTTTGGGAAATATTCCACCCAACTGTAGACTGACCAGCCTTGTAGGACCTTCAGCATGTCCGATATGTCCTTCGGGCCTGTAAATCCAGAAGCGTGGGATTTATATGACTCCAATGAACGATGCCACCTAGCAGGTCCTCGTTTTCTATGCCGTCTCAACTACCGACCGTACCGTCTAGCCATCTGGCTCTCGATCCATACAGTCAATTGGCACCTCAAATTGTATGCAGTCTCGGCCGTCAAACGTAATGTCCAATCCTGCGGATCTATATTCATACTGTCTAGCTGCCCTCAATTGTCACGCCTTCTTGGTTGCCCACCGTACCGTCCTGCCGTCCGACTCTCGATCCATGCCGTTCAATGATCGCATGACTTTCTTCACATATCTTCCACTGCCTCGTCATATTTCGTCCGACCGCCGAACATTGCCGTCCGTACAACAAATACCCATACTGACTGTTTTTGATTTATGAAAGCCGTTCTGACCGATTCAGTAGCCATATCATGAAAATAAAGCTAGCCATTAACTCAGTTTACCGTCTTGGATGGTACGTGACAGTCTAATAGGCGACGGCCAAGGCACGTCTATATCTCCAGGGATGTATTATACTGATATCGATATTGATGACTTACACGCTAAGGGTGGGGATAAATATGATGATGGTTCCTGCTCAGATCTCATCATAATGCGAATGAGAGTAGATGAAATTATGGAATTGATGCCGAAGTAAGAATGTCTTCTACCAATTTTCTGCCGCGATATACATAGACATTTCCTCCGTTTTCTCCATCGGTACATCGGACTTGAAATATATCAACTTCACCCAGTACGTGTAAGCCGTAGTTCTAAATTTTCTAGAGGAGAGCTTTTTATATCTCTCGAATGTGGTAGTACTTTTCGGGGTTTACTGGTGACTGTGGTGGACTTCGGGTGGGTGTAGACTCTCTCGGTCTGGATTCTGGCTCACTCAAGTCCTCTTCAAAATTGTTGGCATGAATTTGAACCAAGACTTCAGCCACTGCGCGAGGCAATAAATCAGCTTTCTCTCTCGTTTTATCTTGACTGAAAAAAGTAAAATGAGTACATTTGTAACACCATGGGTCCCTATATCCATGTCAAACCAGTGCCTTCCCTATATAAAAGGTCAGTCTCGTCCCTTCCAGTATTCATTTCAATCTCAAACTGACCAGAACGATGGAAGAGCCCACACATATCGAACTTCTGATCAGAGCTTTGTGAGGTGTCATGCGAAAGTTTTGTAAAGATCAGCCGACGGACTACTCCCTCTCCTTTCGAGATGGAAGTCAAGATACTTGCTATATCTGTAAGAAGAAAGGGCATTGGGTCCCATAGTGTCCAGACCGTCAAAAGAGTAAGACAGGTGTCAAAGGAGAAACGTCAATATAACTTTTAACATTGTCAAGAGAGAAGACATTGATGTACAGAATGCCATAAAAACATCATGAGCAAGAGGAAGGGAGGGGTTTATCACTGAGGTGTGGAATTCTTAGTTAACCATACCTAAAAGGCAATGTGAACCCATAGAAGACGATCGCTTGTTACTTTTCATTCATCAGTTTGAAGTTCCCCGTTTGCATCGAGTTTAGCAGCCCAGCAGAATTGATATCTTCCAAATTCATCGATAAGAGTCAACACATGCAACAATCCAACGACAAGTTTCACGTCACTGATGGAAAGCGACATTGTTCATGACCCACGTTTCTCTTCCCCAAGGGACATAACTCAAAAATGTGTTACTGGTGCACGAACCTCTCAGCATTAAGCGAAGCTTCGTTCAAATTAACAACGCTCAAGATAAGATGTGTTTAACCCGTGCCATCGTGGTTGGACGAAGGTATGCAGACAAAAACGACACGGTTTAACGGAAAAGAGCCTAGGCGAACATTCGAAAATCGAACCGAACAGATCAATGAAGAGAAGCAGAACTCATGTTACAGCAAGCTGAACTATCCAAAGACAAACCCTGTGGCATTCACGAAATGCAAAAATTGCAAGATGTCTAGGCTTTACGCTACACGTTGAAAGGATATCCTCAAGAAGTGCGCGTAAATATTTTGTTTCGAGGAAAGAATTTTAAGGATGGATATTTGCTTCTGTCATCAGGATGAGCATTTTGATGCCATCACCAGTGTCGCCCCATTCCTAGGATACATTTATTATTGCGAGAAATGTGAATATGTCTATAAGATTCGAAAGCAACACAAACACTGTGGATCGAAATGTAGAGATGTTTGGCCTCTCAACCCTGTCTGTACAAAGGACAAGAACGAGTGTATTGCCCTGCTTATCAGCGTACTTTTCAGTCCTGCCTGTTACCAAGCAGGCTTTCCAAAAAGAATAACAGAATCGTGACATTCATTTTTTTTTCACCAACGAGAATACCGAAATAAAAGCCAGCATTGTGGAAGGTTTTCAAAGCACCTTGAAAGAACACGTGTGGAAATATTTTACGCTTCAATACACTCTTAAGTACATAAACGTCTTACCGCAAATGGCTCAGGCTTACAGCCAATCTTACGATCGAAGCATCGGACGTGCCCCCAAAAAGTTACTTCCGACAACGAAGTGGCCGTTTCTGATCGCCTGTTAGGTAAGTCCCCTACAGTGTCTGTAACCATGAAATGTAGAGTGTTGGCAGCAGGAGATTGGGTGAGCATTGGCGAAACGAAACGCACTTTCGACAAAGGTTACTTACCCTACTGGACCACCAATTAGTTTTGTATCACTGAACGAGTTCGTGGTTGTCATCCTGCGGTCTATAAATTGGACGACCGTTCAGGGGGAGTGTTAAAATAAACGTTTTACTTGCCCGAGTTAAAACGCGTAACCAACAATGGCATCTAACGCATTTTCGAACCCGTAATGTGGGAAAACGACGTGTCAAAGAAGTCAAAGTACGTTGAAAAGGATATGCTCCCAGTTTTGATTTTTGGATCAACGCTTCGCAAGTCATCACCGCTACTAACGTGACCACTAAGTTGTTCTTTGCAAGATCTACAAAAACAACCCTTGTGGGTGTGGTGTGGAGAACGTGTGCCTAAAGCTAAAAGCGTCTTTTTCTGCCACATCTTTGTGGTGGATTGTATAATCGGTGAGGTGATTGCCAATTTGAGATGCGACAAGGAGTCAAACAATTGTGAATCATCTTACTGAGCAGCTGCATTGGTTAATTATTCCCAATCCTTCCCTGAAAAACTCCTCGAACGGGAACAACGCGAGTCTTGTGTCCAACGTCAGTCGCCATTCCAACAACACAACATTCCAACCCAAAGTGAACAAATATGTCGCTATCTAGTACCATAAAGTGGCTGATCGTTTACTGGTAAAATTTGAAAGTGAGGAAAGAGTGATAGCTATCAGAGTTTATCCTGAATTGTATGACATTTGGGTTGAGATCTCACTATGGTCACGGATAAAACTACCAAATGATCACCATACCAACCATTGCCAACAACCTGGATTTTGCATTTATCTTCGTTACCCGGCTGAACTGAACCTAGGACTGAATTGGATCTTTGTGTGCCCGATGTGGTGGAGTACAACGTGGTGGGACACACCGCCGTACCGTTAATGCGTGTCATTCCTTTCAAAGTGGATTCTGCCACGAATGCTAACGAGACATCTATCACGTTCACAGCGAATTTGTACATCCTCACTATTTACCAACCAGTAAATCGTATTTTGACACTGTCAACGTTACTTTATAAGGAGATCTGGGACACAATATTCCATTCATCAAAAAGAAAGTCACGGTGAAACTCCATTTTCGAAATAAAACATCTATAACGACTCGTAAAGTCATGTATCCAGCGTCCCGAGGCGTCGCTCGACAGCGAGGACATGGCTTAAGAGATATACTGAAATCGGCTTTACGTTAGGTGGCCTCAGTTTTGAAACCGATGGTGACAGAAGAATTGCACGATTTGAAAAATACCGCATTGACGCAAGGCAAAGAATTTCTTCCAAAAAGTCATCATCGATAAACAAAACCCTAAAGAAGCCTTCTAGAGCAGGAAAAATGATTTCCTGAAAACTCCTAAAAATGACCTGGACGCCTCGGAGTCAAGCATTCCTGCTTCCCTGACGCCACAACAGGTACAGGGCAGAAAAAGACAACGAAAACACCCTTCAAATGACTTCATACTCATAACCCAGAAAGAAGAACCATCCAAGACTTAGACGTTTTTGATTATTAACAACAATCAAAGAGATAGAGAGAAAGAAAGAAAATGATGCAACGTGAGTTTTGCTCATGTTTCAGGTCGGAACTGTATCTGTTTGCCATGGCACCCACTATGATGACAACGCAAGTATCACAATGGGTAGAATCTCATCCCGTCTCCTCTTTGATGGATTCCACTCCAACTGGGTTTGTAACCAAAGACAAAGGGCAAACGAAGATTCCATTGATCTGAATAGCAGTTACTTGTACTTGAAAGTCAAAGTATAAGAAGCGGATCGTGCCCATGTAACTGACGCATTTATAGTAGCTCACGTCAACAATTTCATGCATTTATTGTTCAGTGGAGTGGATTTGTACTTGAATAACAAACTGGTCAGCATCAGCTTAGATACCTAACCTTACCGAGCCTACCTGGAAAATCTCTTGACGGAAGGAAAAGACGCTAGGAATACTCATATGGATGCTTGTGTTGTATGGAAACCTGGCGCAATAGGCTCCACGTTCGACAGCACTGCGATTGATGGGGATAGTAAAAATGTATCGGGATTTATAGAAAGACGAAAGAAATTGCTGGAAGCAGTATTTTTAACTGACGGATCGCTTGCATTTGGACATGTGGTTACAAGAGAAGTATTTGCTGAACTGGGTGGATCTCCGCCTGAGACTGAATTGTAGCAGTGTCGCTTTCCGAGCACAAAACTGTGATCCAAGAAACTAGACTTTACGTGCGATATGTAGAAGGGTTGCTTAAAGTGGGAAACGAAATCAGTCGCACGTTAAGCAGAACAACGGCCAAGTATCCCTACGACCCGTGGAGTGAAACATTTTACCATTCCCAGACGACAGAAATCCATGACGTTCCATGGACAGTTACCCAATCATTGGTATGATCGAGAACGAAGCCTTCGACGGAACCCTAGAAAATCCTTAAAACATTCAGAACTTTGGCGTGCCCAAGATTTAAGTCAATTGCGATGGCAAAACATTGTGTACCATACCTTTCGAACCTGACTTTTCTCTTGGTATTACGTACGAGGATTATGGAGGAGGCTACGCATTGTGGACTTTTGAATTCACTCCAGAACAAGTTAGCGACGACGACATTTCCACCCTAAAAAATACTGCAAAATTCATTGGAACTTCAGTTTGTAAACGGAGATCCTGATGTAACGCTGATCGTCATCCTGTTTGCCGAATTTGATAATGCGATAGACATCAACAGTTTGAGAGAAGTCATTCTAGACTATTAGAAGTTATGGAAGACTGTAAAGACCCTTTGAATAGTGGAGAATCAACGGGAATGGAATGGGAGGATACCGTGGAAGTAGAACCCCAAGACAAATACAAAGAGGTCATAGTGATGAGGTCCAGATGGCCAGAACAAGAACAATATTTAGTCTCCTGTTTCGCCAAACACTTGGTAGAAAACATTACGGAATGGATCAAGAAAGATTGCTATGGATGTCAAAGCGATCATCCCTGTCAAATTCAACATGATAAATGTTTAATGCTGGGTCAAGAAGAAACAATACACGATTATCTGGACAAAGCTTTGAGTCTCATCTCGGAGGAGCCGTGTTGCATAAGTGGCTCAAATACTTGGATGATCCTTCTTTCCCTCTATTGACGACTATATAGATCCATCACATCGAAGCTCTCTTGGCTCAGAGTGCGGAGACGAAATGAAGAAACGGTTACTTGTCACACATTTTCAAGAAAAAAGTTCGGATTGAATTGATAAGATATCATTACCTGTGAAGAACCACAAGAAGAAGAAAGAAGAAAAAAAACCCACAAAAATCGATACCTGGGAACTTTATTACTTTTTGAACCACACTTCGTACACTGCTTCTTGGAACCCTGTTGTGTGTGCTAAAGATGAACTTCCTCATCGCAAACCTCAAGACCATCAAGCGTATGTCACCAACACGGACGACGGTCATCTCCCAGGAACCCACTGGGTAGCCGTCTACTTTCCTAAAGAAGATGGTGTGGTGTATTTTGAATCGTATGGATTGCCACCTTTGGAAGGCGACATCATCGACATTACGAGAAGAAATGCCCAGACGACACGATTGAATAATATGAAATTTCAAGGCACAGATTCTCTGGTGTGTGGATAATATTGTGTGTATTTTTTTATCAACGCTGTCTTGGACATTCTTTATAATATTTAGTGACTTATTTTGATCGTCACTCTTCTAGAAACGATGACAAAGTACATCGAGTGTTTTGTGACCCTTATGGTCATCTTTTGTCTTTAGCTATGAAACGTAGTGTATATCAATGGCCAAATTGCTTCAATTAGTGGAAGCATAGCTACACTTCACAACGTTCTCAACCTGTCAGAAATAGTTTGTTATTTGAAAAATGTTTTGTATAGTTTATTTGATTGTTTGAAAAATTGTTAATTGTTGGTTGTTAACTATTTGAATAAAAATGTTGTGTTTTGAAAAAGTTTGTGCGTGTCGTTTCTTCTCAATTTTTATCATGATATATGCTTCTTTCTATCCCTTTCCCTCAAATCTAACTATCATAGCGTTCCAACTCTAAACATTGTAGGGATGTTTTCTATCGTGTCCTTTCTTGAACATATAAGTCTGACCATCCATTGTTGAATCCTCCTCCTAAGAATACGTGTTCATGACTAGCCAAGCTGAGTGAAGCTTATGTAAATTTACATCGTGTCAGGCAAAGTGAATGAAGACCTGATAGAAGAGCTCTTTAGAGAAGAAATCAAGAAAGAGCACAAAAAAGGGACGGCGAAGTAGAGACTTCAGAAGCAGAAAGAGCTGCAGCAACAGCATCACCTGCAACAGCAGGAACCAGGCAGAGGAATTTTTGACTGCCGTGTAGACACGAAAAAGTTCTCCTTCTCTTTCATAGGAAGCAAACTTATCATGTAGGAAAGCCTGCCGCCAGACGGGGAAGCAATCTTAGACGATAAGAGATTGCCATAACACGTCGTTCAAAACAACAGCCCATTCAGGGCTAACCCAATCCTCTAGAAAGCAGATACCAATTAAATTGCCAATTGTATTTTAGTAAGTTAAAATAATTAGAAGTGAGTCTATAATCACTTCGTTTCTTTGCTTTAAGTCAAAGCATAGAAGTGTTCCTTTTAGTACTTCGTTTGTTTGACTTTGTTAGAAGCGTATATATAAGCATCTGACTGTCTTGTCCGATTGTCTGGGTATTTTGGTTTGCAGTTAGTGATTGTAAGTAAAAATGTGAGTGTTTCTTTTAGGTCCACACGTTCCATATTTTTGTGATAATATGGGTCTTGCTAGATTTGGTATTATGGGGATATTCTTTTTCATGTCCGCGCTTCACAAATATAAAGCGAAAGCGTTCGTCAGTCTGGCTATATTTGTCATTCAATTATTCATTCAGCAAGAGGACGTCTGAGAACACTACATCCGAGCGTCCTTCTATTGATCTCTGGATTTCTAGAAATCGGGCGGATGAATTTTCACTAACATTTTCCTACAGGTGGAACACATGCAAAGAGGCGTTGAAATCAATATATTCTAAGTAGGGATTCAATAATTACAATATATTCCAATCGATGCAGAATGTGCGTATTTTTCATACCCAGTGACCGTAGGTAGCCCCTTTTTTCGCTGATTTCTCTCAACGAAATCCGTCAGAACTAATGTCCAGGTGAGATAAAATGTCTAAAAGGTCATTGTCAGAACTCTTATAAGATGCGGCGTAACGGCACATCTGTATAAGTAAGCTATACTCTTCTTGCGGCATGTGCTGTACTGCACCCCACCCCTTTATGTGGTCCCAATTTTTAGAAATCGGCTTGACGATTTATCTTATAACTTTCGCATGTTGTGAAACATATCGTTGAATAGAAACAATCCATGAAACGCTGAAATCAAAATTGTTTAATTAATATGTATTGATAGAACTGATCGAAAATGAGCGTCAAGTGAAAGCTTCCTAAACTCGTAAATACTTAAATAATTTTCGTCTAAGCACATTATGATCAAACAAGTGAAATCTCCAATTTCACACTTGTATGTATATTTTTGTGTTTTCCCGTCTCCATGAGTCATGAGTAAGTTTAGCGAATCCAAATAGTACTACTTCACGCGATGCAACACAAGGCACGACCCAAACGCCTAACACAACTAATAAATCATATCTCAATTTAGTAAACGTGTATACCTACCAACATCATAATATCTTCCTACACATAGTCCGTGATCTTTCCTTATTAGGCCTAGCTTTATACATTTGGCACCAAACGAACACTCCAATTTCTCCAGCTTGGTTAGAATAAGAATCAATACATGCCCTGAAGAGCTTTCATCGTTAATAACTAAATGGTAAGGGGGCAGGGTCCAGTTTTTATGTACAAATTTAATGCCGCCATCAGCGACCTAGTATAAAAAATCATAAAAAATCAAATACACAAGTGAGGTCAAAAAGGTCCATATTTTTAGATACCTATATTAAAACAAAGCATAAGAATAGTATTCACTTGACCAGAGAAGTCAATGGCAGTTCATAGCAGAAGAGGTTTATGCACCCCAACCCCTATTTTATACCTGCATTTTTCACATCCAAATACCATTTTTGACAGCATGTAGTGCTCACAGTGCAAACACAAGCCCTTTCCCTGGATGAAAAGTTTGAAAAACATTGTCTACTAAATAGTTTGATGCAATTCAGAATAGTTGTCATCCAAGCCGTTTTTGAGATACTCGGCTTGCCTTGAACCCACGTGTCTACTGCTATGGGAGGCTAGCTCTTCTTCCTAGCCAACTATTGGTATTTCACTATCAACATACTGCAGAGCAGCTATGGAAGGTGTACATGCCTGACATCAATTTCAAGAACAACACAAGCCGAAAACACCTAGTTCACAAATATATCCATATCTATAAATAGTAAACAATAATAGCTGAAAAAGTCACACCATAGCCTTAAGTTAAGAAATTTGCCAGGGGCCAATTTACGAAACTGGACCCTGCCACCTTAAGGATTTGGCTCAAAATGGTTTATGTCAAAAGTTGTGTACATATCACATATTTAGACATTATCTAGTACAATGGTATAAAGGAAAACTTTTTGTGCACAAAACTAAAAATGGTATTATGCTTCTAAAAAAGTTACCTCTTTGCGGCAAAAAGCACTGCATTATTTACATTGTGAATTATGACTGACTGCATTTCTTGAAAGATTTCAAATTGTTTGCAACCTACAATGCTCTTGGTCTTTGTTTACCACCATAGCATCAGTACAAAATCAAAATTCCTTTACAATGTTTCAGGAATGTCAAGAAGAGATCTGGAAGTTATAAATTTTAGAAGGGAATAACAGAAATGCTATGTTAGGTGTCAGTGACAGAAGTGAAAAGTTTCTCTAAACTCTTCTAGCAAACTTAAAGAAATCACACATTTAAGTAAATCATGTGCTTTAGAAGTACTCTTAGACTGATATAAAAGAAGTGGTTCCTAACTTTTCATTATCATTCTGGAGATGCTAATAGCAACATCAGTTTTGTGTCAGTGTATATTGGGGGGGGGTAATCGCAACACAAGTCTAGCTAGTCTGGAAAAGTCAAAGTTTAATCAGTTAACATTAGACAATGCTGGAATATTGATATACTGATGTGTAGGACCCTAAAACTTACAAAGAGTGACATATCAAATAAATTCATTGATACATAGCCAATGAAATTGACCATACATATACAAATTACTCAATACAGTTTAACAGAGAAATTTCTTCTCAGACACCAATTTACTTACAACTGACTTTAATGTTTTCTGAGTTTACAAAATCAAAGTAAATAATAAGATAAGGCATAGAACAAATATTTATAGTGGAAAATCCAGTTAAAGGTAAAAAGCATATCACTGGCTTGGCTTTTGATAAGCACGTACCATAAAACAACTCTTGCAGAAGCTAAGTCTGTCCGTCAAAGTCACTCTCTTGTGCACTTAGATCAGAATGAGTATCTGGATGAGATTGAAGCTATTGTTTCTTTCAACATGACTAACCGATTAATCCTAATCTCTTACTATGCAAACTGACACCTGCAAAAAGAAAAGAAACAAGTGATATTGATGTACTTTTAACATTCAGTGAAAACATAAGACTTTCAGAGGAGAAACTGTATGTGCATTGTCAAATGCATGAAGCTGCCACTTAATTTTAAGCTTTTCCCCCTTTGTTAACTGAACCTAGAAATTTCAAGATATATACATAACATTGAAACATTTTCTATTATCACCCAAGTGTGAGATATGAATCTCTTATGTCAACTTCAGAGTGGGGTCATGAAGGTAGAAACTATGTCGGTGTGCTAAAACTTTCATTCTTCTCACCAAAATATAGCAAGTAATATGCCATATGCATCATTATTTCTAAGACCATTCCACTGGTGACATTCAATATTCACAACAGTATGTTTATGTATGATTCCTCTGAATTCTATCTGCTCCTGTGGAGTTAAATTACTTTAAAGAATACATGTTGACATGCTATGCAATTGTTTAGGTGTGTCTGTATTGAAATGTGAATAGTATTCATAAAAATAGAGGTGCAAAACCTTGACAGCTACAGAAAGTGCAAGACAATACATTATGGTTACCATTTTGTTCCCATATTTAGTAAGTTATATCCAAAATATGCTATTTTGTCATGATGTAAACAGTTCTCACATGGAGGTACAAAACACAGTTACCTCCCTCTCCAAAGAACATCACATACAACACTAAGTAATATATGGAAAAAGGAAGGAGATATAATAAAGCTAATGCATAAAAATTATTTAAATATACACAAAGAAACAGAAAAGTATAATAGATGTGGCTGACTGCACCATCAAAAAATGATCAATTTTCCTTAAGGGGGCAGGGTCCAGTTTTTATGTACAAATTTAATGCCGCCATCAGCGACCTAGCATAAAAAATCATAAAAAATCAAATACACAAGTGAGGTCAAAAAGGTCCATATTTTTAGATACCTATATTAAAACAAAGCATAAGAATAGTATTCACTTGACCAGAGAAGTCAATGGCAATTCATAGCAGAAGAGGTTTATGCACCCCAACCCCTATTTTATACCTGCATTTTTCACATCCAAATACCATTTTTGACAGCATGTAGTGCTCACAGTGCAAACACAAGCCCTTTCCCTGGATGAAAAGTTTGAAAAACATTGTCTACTAAATAGTTTGATGCAATTCAGAATAGTTGTCATCCAAGCCGTTTTTGAGATACTCGGCTTGCCTTGAACCCACGTGTCTACTGCTATGGGAGGCTAGCTCTTCTTCCTAGCCAACTATTGGTATTTCACTATCAACATACTGCAGAGCAACTATGGAAGGTGTACATGCCTGACATCAATTTCAAGAACAACACAAGCCGAAAACACCTAGTTCACAAATATATCCATATCTATAAATAGTAAACAATAATAGCTGAAAAAGTCACACCATAGCCTTAAGTTAAGAAATTTGCCAGGGGCCAATTTACGAAACTGGACCCTGCCACCTAAATAATTACATTCTGAATTGGGAATAAGGAATAAATAGTTCACTGGATGTGAATAAGGAATAAGTATCAAAATGTGTGTGAAAATGATTGAATCGGATATAAGTAACTGGCTACCTATTCCTTATTGAATTTGAAATAAGTAATAAGTAACCAACTCGATTTCACTAACAAGGGGTAATAATGTATAGTCTTGGTTAGGGAGTTGACAGTTATCACAAGATCATATACAAGGTGCATTGGAATACATATTTTATCATCTAGTTGCACATCACTAGAATCAGCATAATGTCATTTGCATCGTACCTAAGGAAACTACTTAAACGTAGAAGTGCTAGTGATAGGGCTGACAATACAGAGGGTACAATTTAGGTCTCCGGTCACAGAAGACAGTTAAACGTAGAGTAGGACTAGGGTCAGAAAGGACACTGTTGCGTTCCCAATATTGTAGAGTCTTGGTTCCAAAGGACACAATAACACAACTGCAGTAGTGTAGGGATGGGGTTCAAAAGGATACAGTTACTATTAGTGTTGGACTAGGATCACAAAGAATACAGTCGCCAATAGTGTGGGTTGAGGTTTCAAAAGGACATAATTGCAGAAGTGTAATTCTAACACAAGTGTATGACAACTGTCACAAAGGACACTGTTGTTGTAGTGTACTGCTAGAGTCACAAATAACACTGTTGTTGTAGTGTAGGGCTAGAGTCACAGACGACACCATCACCAATAGTATGAGACCAGTTTTTATGAAACATAAATGAAAATACATAAAAGCCATTTTACAAAGACTCAAATGTCAATAATGTAGAGCCATGGTGTAATGGTACAAGTGTCAATACTATAAAGCTATCACACAAATGTCAATAATGTACAGCCATTCGGTAATAGTACAAGTGTCAATAACGTAAAGCTGTCATGCAAATGCCGATACCGTAAAGTGATTATTGTGATTATTTTTATGGCACATACATGAAAGAGGCGTTGGGATGGGGCATATGGTTATTGGCAAGATAGACTTGTGGAAATAAACCAATTTAATTAACATGTTTCCCATAAGCAAGGCTAACATGTAGTTCCCATTCTCTCTCTCTCTCTCTCTCTCTCTCTCTCTCTCTCTCTCTCTCTCCCAGAATTGATGTGCACAAGTTTTTTTAAATATAAATCTCCATTAATCATTCGTTTATTCATTCATTTATGCATCAGTCCATGGTATATGAATTATGTAACGTACTAAGTGCTTTTTGCAGACATCAAATTGTAAACTTCTTTTATGTTCTGTTTCTAATTTTCTACCTACCTAAAAACGTGAGAAGACTGCACAACCATTATTTTGAAAGGGCGTGATCAGAAGATGGCCGGGTGGCTCAAGCTCATAAGTATACAGAATTAAATATGCAAAAGCACAAAACAGGTTGAAAAATCGCTTGCATGCATGTTGTGCCCTATTCAAACCTCGCTTGTATGCCCGTTGTGCCTTATAGATGTTCTTGCAAACTTTAATATTTGGATTGCTTTTGTTTTAGTATTATTATACATTCAGGTAGAGAGTTTATGGTACATAATACAGCATATAATACTGGATATCAGGTTATGCCTCATTTCTAATAGATGTTTTGCACTCTCAAAAACAAATATATATTATGTTGACGATTCCAGACATAACTAGTGGAATAAAATTATTACTTAGTGCATGTTTCACTAGAAAATATAACAAAATGTTTGTTTTTCATGGGACCTATATTTAAAAGAAATGAAAATTACTGAAGAACCTTGTTTGGAGTAGTAGAAAAGGATAATTGCTTATCACAAGAACGAACAATCGGTAAGATGAATGAGGTTATCTCGCCATAACATTATCGCATAATATCAAATTTGAGAGATTTACATGACAGTCAACAGGCTGGAAATATCTTGGTGTACCTGGAATGGGCTATATGTCATATATACAAAACTGTTTTACAATGACATTCTTTAATATTTTTGTCCAAACTTTGTACACTATATTCACTTAAAAGAGAACACATATATGTTACAGATTGTGAGTTCAAACTGGGGTTGTTGCTATTGAGATAGTATTGGTTGCTGTACGTACACATTTTTAATAAACACCTTGATTTACTGTAATTGCTTTCAATATAGTATAGTTGTATAGCATCTTTTTATAGCCAACCATTGCGCGTAGGTGTTTGCAATAAGCTTCCTAGCTTCCTATACCAATACAAACTATTCTGAAGATCATATTTATGAAATCGTGACTTTTTCCGAATATTTTCGTGGCGATCCAATCGAGTTTGTTTTAGAATAAACAGTTTGTATTAGCATATTCAGTGTTGAACTTTGACACCTGGTGACTCCTTGCTGGAATGGAATTTTGATGTCCGTGCATGCGCCAGTGTTGTAATTTCGTGAGGAAACTCAGAACTGGAATTTATGCATGGTCTCAAGCGTAATTTATTGAAATGTGCAGTACACAACAAATATAACTACATACTCAGATGGAGTCAATATGTGAGTATATTTAATTCCCCGATACAATCACAGACGGGAATAAACTGTCTGTCATTGCCCGTCTATTTGGACTGTTAGATGGAGTAAACTGTTTGTCATTGGCCGTCTATTTAGACTGTTAGATGGAGATAAACTGTTTGTCATTGCCCGTCTATTTAGACTGTTAGATGGAGATAAACTGTTTGGCATAGCCCGTCTATTTAGAATGTTAGATGGAGGTAAACTGTATGTGCATTGCTAATCTCAAGAGATTGTTAGATGGAGTTAAGACTCAAGAGTGTTGAATTTCCCAGTACATTTTAGATGTAGTTAACATGTTTGTCATTGCCCGTCTATATTAGATTTAGATGGAGGTAACCTGTCTGTCATTACCCGTCTGTTTCGACTGTTAAAAGGAGTTAAACTGTTTGTCATTGCCCGTCTGTTTAGGCTGTTAGAAGGCGTTAAACTGTTTGTCACTGCCCGTCTAATTAGACTGTTAGATGGAGTAAAACTGTATGTGCATTGCTCATCTCAAGAGATTGTTATATGGAGATAAGAGTCAAGATTGTTGTATTTCCCAGTACATTTTAGATGGAGCTAAAATGTTTGTCATTGCCCCTCTATTTAGACAGATGCATTTAAACCGTCTGCCATTACCCATCTATTTAGACTGTTAGATGTAGTGAAAAGGTATGTCATTGCCAGTCTATATAGACTGGTATATTGATTTATGAGACGGGTGTGTTGAATTTCCCAGTACATTTCAGATAGAGCTAAACAAATTGAATTGCCAGTCTATTTAGAATGTTAGATGGGTTTAAACTGTTTGTCATTGCCGATCTATTTAGACCGTTAAATGGAGTTAAACGTTTTTTCATTACCCATCTGTTTAAACTGTTAGATAGAATTAAACTGTTTGTCACTGCCAGTCTACTTAGACTGTTAGATGCAGTTAAACTGTTTGTGCATTGCTCATCTAATTAGATTATTAGATGGAGTTAACAGTGAAGAGTATTAAATTTACAGTACTTTTTAGATGGGGTTTAATTATATGTGCATTGCTCAGCGCATTAGATTGTTTGATGTTGTTAATAGTCAAAGGTATTGACTTTCTCAGTACATTTCAGATCGAGTTTAATTATGTTTGCATTGCTCATCTCAAGAAATTGTTAGATGGAGTTAAGTGTCAAGAGTATTTAATTACCCATTATATTTTAGAATTGTTTGTACATTGCTCATCTCAATTAAATTTCCCAGTACATTTTAGATGGAGCTAACCTGTTTTTCATTGTCCCTCTAGTTTGACTGTTTGATGCATTTAAACTATTTGTCATTACCCGTCTAATTACACTGTCAGATGGAGTCAAGAATCAAAAGCATTGAATCAAGAAGTACATTTTGGATGGATTTAAACTGTTTGTGCATTGCTCATCTCATTAGATTGGTAGATGCTTTAAGAGTCAAGAGTATTGCCTTTCCCAGTACATTTTAGATAGAGTTAAACTGGTTCGCATTGCTCGTCTATTTAGACCGTTAGATGGAGTTAAACGTGTTGTCATGGCCCGTCTATTTAGACCGTTAGATGAAGTTAAACGTGTTGTCATGGCCCATCTGTTAAGACTGTTAGATGGAATTAAAAAATGTGTCACTGCCCGTTCATTTAGACTGCTAGATGGAGTTAAGAGTCAAAAGCATTGAAATTCCCAGTAAATTTCAGATCGAGTTAAACTGTTTGTACATAACTCATCTCATTAGATTGTTATATAGAGTTAAGAGAATATGGTATTGAATTGCCCAGTACATTTTAGATGTGGTTAAATTATTTGCGTATTGCACATCTCATTAGCTTATTAAATGGTGTTAAGAGTCAAGTGTATTACATTTCCCATTATATTTTAGAGGTAGTTTTTAAACAAATGCATTGCTCATCTCATTAGATTGTTAGGAGTTAAGAGTCGAGATTATTTAATTTCCCAGTACATTTTAGATGGAGCTAAACTGTTTGTCATTGTTCGTCTATTTAGACTGATAGATCGATTTAAACTGCTTGTCATCGCCCGTCTATTTAAACTGTTGAATGAAGTTAAAATGGCAGGTATTGCCCTTCCAATTTGACTGGTAGATGGAGTTAAGAGTCAAGCTCATTGAATTTCGCAGTACATTTTAGATGGAGTTAGACTAATGTGCATTGATCATTTCATTAGATTGTTAGATGGAGTTAAGAGACAAGAGAGTTGAATTTCCCAGTTTACTTTGGATAGAGTTAAACTTTTTGACATTGCCCGTCTATTAAGACCGTTAGATGGAATTAAACTGTTAATCGTTTGTCTTAGCCCGTCTATTTAGATGTAGTTGAGATGCATTGCTCATCTCAAGAGATTGTTAGATGTAGTTAAGAGTCAAGATTCAATTTCCAGTACATTTTAAATTGTTTGTCTTTTCCAGTCTATTTAGACTGTTATTTGGAGTTAAACTGTTTGCCATTACCCGTATGTTTAGAATGTTAAATGGCGTTAAAATATTTGGCATTGCCTCTATTTAGAACGTTAGATGGAGTTAAAAATCAAAAGTATTCAATTTCACAGTACATTGTTGATGTAGTTAAAATATGTGTGCATGCCTCATCTCATAAAATTGTAAGATGGAGTAAAGAGTCAAGAGCATTGATTTCCTCGGTACCTTTTTGATTGAGTTAAAATATGTGTGCATTGTTCATATCATTAGATTGTTAGATAAAGTTAAGAGTCAGTAGTATTGAATTTCCCTGTATTTTTAGATGTAGTTAAACGGTTGATCATTGCACGTATCCTTAAAGTGTTGCTGAGAATCAAGATCACTGAAAGTCTTTGTATGCCTAGTTTAAGGCAGAACATATTGTGATATCATGTTGATTGTTCGTCTCCCCATCCATTGCCATTTTCATGTTCGGATAAAAGGTCAAAGGGTCACTGTAACTGCGACTGAAAACAATTTCTGCCCAAACATTTTTATTCTCAACCATGTGCCTTTATCAATGTTTGTGGATCACTTACACGTTGTGTAAGGGCCATAAAACACGCTGTTGATGTTGGAGTTAAAGGTCATAAGAACAATGGATTTTGCATATTAATGTTAGTGTATACCACCAATATTGACCATTGTTTGCGGATGATTGGGTAAGAAAGAAACCAACTGATTGTCGTCCAAAAGTCAATGATATTGTGAGTCAAAGAAGCAAAATAGTTCTTGCATGATATCTTTATTTCTATAGCACAAATATCTGTGGAGACTGTGGACGACTTACGTGTTGAGTAAGAACGAAGACTATTTATTGTGGAGTCAGAGTCAAAAGGACAATGGTCAAGCACATTGTGACTTGAGGAAGTGACACTTATGAAAACTTTAGTTCTAGACCATGTACTTTGACCAAAGTTTGTGGAAGTATCATTGAATTTGCCATTGAAACATCAAAGGAAAATGTCATAGCGGCCCAAACAGAAAAGGCTTTGCAAAATAATGTTCATTTTAGAGTATTTTGTAGATTACTTGCACTTTGAATAATAAAGAAAAATACAGATGTCTGGTCTAAAAGTCAAAGATCACTTTTCCGCTGCGTCTGATATGAACAAAAATAGTTATGCACAGTACATTTGGTCCAAGACAGCATACCTTAACCGAAGATCCGGGGATTTGTGACCCATTGGTCAATAATTTCAATTAAGTCATGTTCTTCTAGTGTCTACATGTATACAGAGAAATGTTAGCACAAGGAAGGCGCATATTATGTCGTCAGCGGTACGCCTATTCTAAAGGTTGCTAATTCAAGCATTAGATGTGCCTAATTCAGGTTCACCACGAATATTTCATGACAAATCCACGAATTCTCATCGCAAAATACACAGTCTGAAAACATTTATCTAAGCAAATTATATGTGAGCTAAATCCACTTTTGGAGGACAGGAGCACAAAACAGACCCATATTTTTGTCACACATGCTGCTTTACATGCAGCATAGTATTATTTGCCAATTTGCATATTTAGCAACCAAGAGCTTAAATAACATTTTTTTGCCATTTGGAAATTTTTTAAAGTGTGCTGCACAACTATCCAGATGACTAAAAAGTCTGCAAAAGTGTTAAATCTGCTGCGAATCCCCAAACTGTGTAAGAAGATAATTTCAGAAACTGCACAAGTGTGGCCACTCTATTCACTGATTAGTACTTTAAAATAAGGAAAGGGGTGACTTTGTTTACTTGTCCATACAGATAAATTTCTAATCACACATTTATATGGGTGAATGTTATTGTCATGTGCAACCAATTTTGTTTTTTTCGTAAAGTGGCAATTTCATGTGCTAACAAAAAAAGGATATTCATTGAAAATGATTACTTGTCATCCACTGACATTTCTTCCGTTTTCTGATAAAGATTGGTAATATTTTATCATCATCATGTCGATTCAGGTCCCATGGGTAAACAGTATGTGCGCACCAGACGTAGCATGAATGGGCCAGTTCCCTTTATCAAGAAGTCATGTGATCTAGAAGTCAGGGCACAATAGTCTACCTGATGTAAGTATGTGAACTTTATCATGTGGAAAGCAACCCATCAGTAAAGGAAAGTCAGGAATAATATGCACGTTTAGTTGCTTGTAATGGTGGATCAAAAGGAGCTGGTGGTGGTAGGAGGGTTAATCAAAACACACAACCTCCTTAATTACGAGCACATTTTTTTTGAAAAAGTGGGCCTCAACTGCAATGAATCCATCTCATTTATTCTGCTTTACGTAAGTATACACCCACAAAGTTTATATTGCTTTGCAGGGATAAACGAGCACTCGTTTCGCACGTGTGAAATAGGAAACCATTATGACCTAGTTTTGAGAAAAGTTCTTTTGTGAGTGTCTGATAAAAATCCAGTCAGTTATGATTTCGGCATTTAATGTCAGTAATACATTAATGTTGTTATTGTTTAGCTTCTTTTCACACAAATAGACATTTATCACATCCTTATGATGACAGTCTATCCTCCAATATGATGACTTGAAAAAGATTCTCGAAGTCTACATTACGATCTGGCACATGCTCTCAACTTTTTTTCAGATGACTCCATGTTTAGTTGGTGAAAATAACGCTCTCCGGAATAATTGCTTTTGCTCCACGTCATACAGAGTGAATATAAAATTTTTTATTACTTGTATCGCGCTTATTGAGAGTATTTGCCCTCGTTCTAAGTGCTTACCCGAGTCAGCATTAGCTCTCTTGACATTGTTTGTTTGCTGACATTTCTGTCTAGGTATATTCGTAATCTTGCCCCATCCCCCGTTTACATTTTCGAGTTGTTATATACTCTCTCTATTTTTACATTTTCATTATATGAACTTATTGATGCATTGAATGTAACGGTGATAACTTAAGCATAACTATTTAACAGAACGAAACCTCTTTCTAACATGCGGACTAGATTTTTACTAATTTAATACTCAGTTGGATATTTTTCAAAACGAAATGTCTGCTTTTTAATCTTATTTTTCTACTTTCAACAAATGCAATAATTTAAACATACAATTCCCTGCTTGTGTCCTTATGATGATATAGTCTCAACAATTTTGTAACAAGATGTAATTCTTCTACAATTGCATCATAGTCTCCATCTTCATGTTGCAGAAGATTGTCTATGTTATCCTCAGAACGAAGTATTATTAGAGAAATTGAAAGTTCCCCGACTTAAACTTGATCATTAAATAAAGATATATACAACAACAACAAAAATTATTCAGGTAACATTCGGGGTATTTATAACAATAATCTGCTCTGTGATAATGATGTATGCATCAGAATTCATCATCGATGTTGCATAAATCATCAATGTCTCCATTAAGTTCATGCATCAACGCGCGGAACGTTCATAGTTCCATGGTGTCATTGGCCGAGTAACTGCTTATAAATCGATTTATGGGGCGTTGTTGCCCACGCGAACCGAACACACCGATGTTTCCAAATGATCCGCAATTTCGTGGATATCACGCAGTCTACAAAGACCTCGTCCTTTCCTTAGCTTATTGCAGTTGTTTGTTGTTGTTTTTTTTTTTTCTTTCTTCGCCAATAGTATTTAGATATTTGTTTTAGTAGATGTGTAAATGTGTGCCGTGTTGTTAGATGTTTTTTGCCCTACTTGCGGTTCGTGTTTAGGTTTAGGTTCAGGTGCACGAACTTGCCGCCTGGGATCTTGTTTCAGAGGTTTTACAGCTTCTTTTTTTTCCTTAAGTCTTGCAAACGTTATACTTTGTCGTAGCCTCCAGTTTGATATGAGTCAAAAATGTATTATAATAGTCTGATAAAGTTGATCGCGATGACACCATACCGGTCCTGGGTTACCACCACAGACATATACCGAAACTCATCCCATAAAAAAGTGGTCAGCAGCACACCAAGTCCAATAAACATTTGCGAAACCATGTTCGTCAATACCATGAAATATCCTTACCATTTTTCAGTTTTCTCACATTACTTTCGTTACTTGTGCGTATCTTTGTGCTACATAAATCACGTCTGTATTTTATTGTCGGCCTACGGGATATATCATCACGGTATTTTCTTCTTATCCACGCATAACTTGACAAGATGGAATAGCTGCGTTCGAATCAAAGTCATCAATGGTAGGAGATTCCTCGATTAATGATTGAACCGCTTTCATAATATATTTGAATAAATTATAACATGGCTCATCATCTGTTGAGGTCACAACCGCGTAAAAACTCCCCCATGTTAAACTGTTCATTATCAGATTCAACAAAAGTTGATTTTTTCCCGCATCTATCCGGGCCAGTTATAAACACGCAAACAGAGTTTGGAAACACCGTACTTGGGTACGCTGGGCTATGCCTGAGCAGAAAAGTCGATGGCGGTTAATGTTTATCTATCTTTCGTGATGCCATATTAAATATCAATTATTGTGGAACACAAACATGCGTCCATCCTGTGTACGATAAAGCAAGAAAACGTGAAGAAAATGAGACGCAGGTTCAACCATGCAGTGATTGAGTTGCTAAAACTGGAACTCATGTTCGGTGTGGAACAAAGAAGTTTACATTCATTCATTAAACAAAATGTCACAGCGATGATTTCGCTGCTTGATTAATGACAATACCCGGAAAATCATGGAGTAAATGCCATGTTAAAAACCATCTATGGCTCCTTTAGCAGGCCTAGATAAAAGTGACTGCAGCCTTGATACACGGCTGGATATACAAACTAAGAAAGCCTGGTAAAGAACATATTAAACTCGTGGATACTGCATGTTACATACATGACCTTGCTTATAAAATATCAAACTATTTTCATGCACACCAACATGACGTGAAGCTATTAAACCTACACTCGGAGAAAGGATCGCCAGATGGATCACAAAAGGAGTTATTTAGACTATCATAGCACTTTGAAGCAGGCCAAGTTCGGTCATTGGAAATAAAATATATTAAAGTAATAAACAATCAAACAAGCGACCATTAATAAGAAAAGCATAGTTTCCGCGCATATTTTGTTGTTATCAGAAGGGTGAAATAGCGTTCAAAAGTTAGAGAGTGCAACAAAAGTCATCCTTGGGATTGCTTGAGCATGGTTTAGCCTAACATACATTTTACAAATTTACGTACCCGAACCATCACGATCAGGCCATTCAAGCTTAGTTTAGCCGTATACTTGCGGGACGGTTATTTTGACACGAGCAGATGTTGTTAATGAGGTCTCGAATCCAGCGTGCTCCATCTCGCGAGGCTTCGATCAGTCATAAGAGCGTTAAATAATGAAATCACAAGAGCCTTCGGGGTAAAAACCGCTGCGACGATACTGCAGAGGACTGTCAACGTTTCACATATCAGTTCCACAACCACCTCTGTTAGATTGAATCAGAAACAAATTCGTTCGGTATATGTATACAATGTACTAAAGGCCCTGTATGGTATGGTGGTGCATTTAAAATTTCAGAAAAAAATTGATTTTCCTAAACAAGCAACACGTTATCTTCTGGTTTCTGGTGGCGAACGACCAGCAAAGCATCCATTGAGTAGAGCATTGTGTGCAAGGGGAATTAAAAGTCGTTTTCGCGGACACAAAATTGTTAATAATCCCGTGGCTTAAGTAGTGATTCCATCCGTAAAAACCCATCGCTTGTGTCCAGCGGATCCAAACTCACCTTGGTGCAACGATACACACCCATTCAATATGTCTTCCACCGGACCCGGTTGGCTGTGTGTGCGAATTCGTGCCATTCATGCACAAATTCAACATACATATCATGTTGGGGATGTTTTACCGGTCTGCTATCCAACCACAATCAGTTACGTTTTAGGTTTTAGGACTCAGCCCCTCATACTCTTAGATTTAATTTCCAGTACATTCATCTTGAACTTATCAGCAACATTTTCATTCATGTTACCAAACAGCTGTCTCAGTCGGACGTGGATCTGTTAAGAGTCCTAATAAAGCAAGTACATCAGCGCTTCTTGCGTTATGTTAGTTGCTCTTGCCTTCGTTTATCTCGCGAAACAGGCAGTAGTTCGGTTGTTGGTCCAATTACATCAAGTATACAATAGTCGGTTATTTCCATATTTGTTGCTTTCGTGAATCTTCGTCGACGCACACGATAGTACTCGCGAAGCCTATCCGCTTGGTCGGCATTGCTGATTACGAGACTATACTCCGATACCACATTTGAGACATGGTCTATCACCTAGACTAACACGTAACACAGGCAAATGTGATGCACAGTATTTTTAAAGATATTTTCTGAAATACTTTGAGTGGATAATATTTGATTGTAAGACAGTTCGCTGTAAAACATTATCATTTGTGATTGTAAATTCCAAACTCTGGGCAGTGTGTTGTTAAAACACATTTCCACCAGGCCGCAGCAACTGAGAATAAATGTCGAATAGATTTGTGTTATAATATCATTTCCTTAATTCTATATTTGGCCAAATCACTTCACGCTGTTCAGTACAGAAATATTGTACAACTCGTAAATAGGAGCCGCTTAGACTATGAAATTCTATGCACTGTTGATGTATTGATTCCATAGTTTCGATATCTCTGCATGTGAATCGTTTTGTTTCTTTGCTCAAAACTCCTTCACTGCAAGTTTATAGTTGATAATTTCACATCGGATACACTCTTGTGTGATGATGGAGGTAAAAGTAAAAGTAGCAAAATCATTGGGTATGGAAAGACGTTAGCCTTTTTCATCAACCGAAATCTAAAAGCTCTATTCTGATATTCCATCTCCCAGTGTATTGTGCAACAACCGATCAGCGTCATCATGGTTTGCAGTTAGACCTGACTTCAAAGCTAGTAAATGCGATACATGTATTTATCTTTGCATAGCGAATTGTTTATTACTTTAGGAAATTTAACCTCTTAATTTGTTTTCGATAATGTAGGGTGGTCACTAATGCAAACAGCATAGAGCCAGGTCTTTCATTATATACTATATATAGACACTAGCGCAAATATCATAGACCCAATCTGCCATGATATAATATATGCAATGAATTAATAGTTACATGCATTCCTAAAATTGATCATGATGATTCACTTCTAAGTTTTTAACACTCCAATATGTGTACCACGGTTGTGCATGCAAACTGTTTAAGTCTTTTACGTCTCAATTAGTGTTATTTTCCTGACAAGATGTGTGATGACGGGGTCAGATATGCTTTTATTATCTGAGGACAGTAAGTTTAGTGTCATTAGGACATACATGTCGTTTCTAAGCCAACAGAATTCCCCTGAGTGAAAGAGCGGATCCTCTTTTGCCTGAGAGCATATCGCAGCTTTAAATTGATTTTCGCTTAAAAAAGAATAGATGCCGATTTAAATATTTTCTTATATACCTTGCAGTAGATTATCTAAAAAGGCGGTGTCGGATTTGTTTCTCTAGTCTTGCTAATCCGTTTCATTTCAGAATTATAATACGCAGATTTTATTATGATGATCATGGGAATGTGGTACTTATTCTTTTTTCGCATCAAATCAAAGCATTACATGTCTGCCTAATTAAGACTTGTTCTGTTTCTATTGTCATATAGTTTTTCAGATGAAGCTACCAGGACAACAAATGGTTCTGTGACATTTTAGCTCATGTGGCTAAAGATCATCTGTCTTTATGGCATGACCAATCATCCATCGTCCATCAGCTGTCTGTCCAGATTTGCTTTCTTGGATTCTTCTGAAAATGTATGCGCATTTTATAAACAAATTTGGCATGACTGTTCCTTAATACATGCACTATCCAAATATATTCAGAGTGATTAATCTAGGAACAATGTGGCTTCCATAGCAACCATATAGAAAACCTATTTTATAATTTCTCCAGAGAGTGGAGCCAGGATTGATCAAACCGAGAAACTTTATAGGAGTGTGCTCTACTTCTTTCTCTACATTTTTTCTTTGAATTAGTTCATAGCAGATGGTGTTGATTTTTAAACTATGAGGTAGAAAATGTCTTTTCTATTACTTCAAACTAGATTGGTTGAAGTGTTTTCTAGGATATGCTCTGTCAAACGTATTATGGAGTAGCTCACCAATCAACAGTATAGCTTCCGAGCAACCAGGTGGAAAATCTTTTTGCATTTTTGTCTCTAGAATAGCTGAGTCAACTTTAATTTGGAAGGAATGTTTCTAATGGCTTGTATTTATTCACAATGTTGACTGGATGCCTCCCCTAGCAATGGCGTGGCTTCCTTAGCAATATACGGACATATTTTTCAACTACTGCTCCATAATATTTGAAACACTTTCTTATATAAATGGATAACACTGTATCGTAGGTGATGCTCCATTATAATTATTTATAAGTTGGATTTTATGACAATGGGGCGATATTCATAATTACCATATAGAAAATGTATATTGAGTATGTGTTTTAAAATGGCTGAGGCAATTTGGTAGAAATATTTCATTGCATGCCCACTGAAACATGTTTTCAGCTTCTTTAGAATGGCTCGTTGATGTTGGTTGGGACAATTTACATCGCATGTCCCCTCATATTTCTTTCAACGGTTCCCTCTAGAAATGATGTGGCTTCTATAGCGACTTAGTGGAAGGCATATTTTGAATTTCTATAACACAACATTGAGTTCTGCAGATCTTTCTATGGTATCCAATTGAAAACATAAACAAATGATAAATTATTTTCCATCAGCAACATATGTTGTTAATGATATATAAAAACATCATCCTCACACACTGATTGTCTCTCCAGAAGTGCCTGACCTTATCAAATAAAATGTATAGACTGATGATTACAGAGCATCTATATGTGTAAGAGTGCATACATTAAGAAACTTTTTTATGTTTTTATTATTTGATGTTGGAAATTTTTTAATATTTAATACGAATCTAACTGAAAAGCGTATGTTCCTTCCAATCATCACTTCTGGTCGCTTGCTGGATTGTAGTAAACAGACAAAACTTGCTCAAGCGCAGTTTCTAATCTGCACAAATATAATTTAGGTCATATATTTCCAGTATATAACTTCAAAAATGGACATTACCGTATGATCTCATGCATACATGTGAATGGTATAGAACCTCATATATGGATTTTAACTTGTTCTGTCCGGAATACAATTGAAGGGTATTTAGGTTTTCAAATGTGGGCTTATGCCTACGATACACACACACACACACACACACACACACACACACACACACACACACACAACTGATCTTTAAGGCTTGAAAAATATTTTTATTGCAATTGCAGAAACATTCATATATTGCCTTGATAATCTTATGAAGAACAAATTATCGGATGCGGGAGGTCGTGGGTTCGATCCCCGGCCGAGTCATACCAAAGACTTACAAAAATGGTACTAACAGCTGCCTCGCTTGGCGCTCAGCATTAAGAGGTTAGTGTTAGGACTGGTCGGCCCGGTGTCAGGATAATGTGACTGGGTGGGACATCATGCTACATGTCTGCGGCATGATGCCCCAGTGCTAGACATCACTATAAACTGCCACACTGCAGACATCGTAGCGATATGACTGAAAAATTGTTAAAGCTACCTTAAAAATCCAAATCACAACAACAACAATAACAAGAAGAACAAATTATAACCAACCAAGTTTACATGACCACAAAATCTTATACTTGTGTCTTTCTACTAGTTGAGGACATTTATCATTCCCAATAATGGGACAGGCATCAATTCTATAATTAACGTACTTTTCACTACACTGTAGAGAATATTATGTTAACATAATACACGTCATGTGATTCTGAACTTCCTTCCTGGATGTTCAGCTGCAGGTCAAATATCAGTTTAGCATGAGAGAAAATGAAAGGTCATGGTCACACCAGTTAGATATAAAACAGAAAGAGAATCCATACAAATCGTTTTGGTGCTTCATTGCCAAGTTGACATTTGGTTGCTAATTTTAGTATCACTTTGACTCATGACATTCATCTCAGATGCATAGCGTTGCTCATGAGCAGGTCCAGGTTTGATATTAAGAAGTAGTTCATTTCATTCTATCTTATACGATACATTTTCTACTCTCACTGAAACTTCCTTGACAAGTTAAGCTTTCCATTGGTTTTCTCTCACAGTGCACATTCACTGAAAATTCCTTTGCAATGTCAGTTTTCGATCGTTTTTCTCTGAGAGTGCTCTTACACTGAATATTCCTTGACAAGGTAAGCTTTCCACTGGGTTTCTCTGACAGTGCATTATTTATAATGAATAATTTCTTCGTTAAGTAAGCTTTCCATTAGTTTTCTCTGATAGTATATTATTTATATTTGACAATACGTAGGGTAGGGTGTTACCACTAATCCCTAAGAAATACGAATGTGGCTTTATGTGTCTACCAAAGCATGCATCACCATTAAACCCTTTAGCTTTCACACCACTATTATGGTTTTCTATATAATGTCAGATAATCTGAAAATTCACAACAGCTTTTGGAATAATATTTGAGCCATTATGATTGATTGACTTCAAAGAATTACCTCTAGTCTAAATTTACATGAATAAAAAAAAACACAATCACATACTTTTCACATTTTTTCAGTTGAACAATTTACTTACCCATCTTTATATAGTCTATTGGGTTGGTCCAGAAATATTCCCAGCATATGCTTCGGAAGCGAATTATTTCTCCACTTGATTTGTCAAGCTAAAAAATCACTAGCAGTTCTGTATTAAGGTCCTATCTAATTACACCAACACTAGAAAACAACAGACACGTAAACTATCTGCTTTAGAAATGATTTTTACATAAACTCGGAACGAACATTTTTACTAGTGAGGTGATACAAATTTCTCTATCACTTATTGTCTTGCATGTTTGGAGTCTGTGTCTTAACTCCTGAAAATTTACTTTCAGAAAGATATGTGTGCATATGTGTGTATGAGAGAGAGAGAGAGACAGAGAGAGAGATTCAGTATGGTAACATCATCACAGCTGTTGACATGTGAAGTCGACAACATCAGCAAAGAGAAAAATAATAGGGACTCAGCCGAGGATTTAGACTGAATTTAAAATATTAATTTGTAGAACACGAAGTGATCAGTTTCAGAAAACCTTAAAGGGACTAATTGTGTATTCAAGCTTCCCTCTCGCGTACTTTGACAAATTAAAACAAAATAGTAAAAAATGTGTTAGTTATTTTGTGCGAATTGTTATTTTTTTTAATATAACGATTTGTAATTCTAAGAGTTGAACTTTATATATTACAGGATAGATGATGTCAAGAAGCATAAAAATGGACCACACAATCTACATAAACAGTCAATTCTTTGATACCGGATTAGTGAAACGTCGATTACATATGTTGCACGAACAGCCATAGATTTTGGTGAGAGATGTCTCATGTAAGTAAGACTCAAATGTTTACACGAATAAACAGTTTTGTTAGTTTATTGCCTGTAAATATTTATAAAATAGATGAGCGTGTAAACATGCACATGTGGATGTCAATGATAGTAACTAGCAACTACCTATTATATATATATATATATATATATATATATATATATATATATATATATATATATATATATATATATATATAGTGCCATTGTAGCTTGAAACATGACTACAGATTAAGGCGTCGCTTAATTTACAAACTTGGCGAGGACTAAATCTTTGAGAAGTTCGACAACAGGAGTTAACTACACGATCAATCAGAAACGTACGATGTCTTCTGACGTGCAAGATCAGGTTACATTCAATATGTTGGCGAAACCACTGATTTCACAGAGCGAATGAAAAATCATGAAAGCTAAACTCGCAACGAATACAATTTGAAAGACGACAACCACTACACAAATGGCCAGTCAATCGAGTCTCTCGAGGTGTTACCAATTGTATCTATCTTATGGTGGACAAACATTGAACGGACACGTGAGGAACGATTCTGGATACTACAACTGCATATTCATGGAGAATTAGGACTTAATGAAAAAATCTAACCTTTCAGTTGCAGTCTTATACAAATTACAGCTATTCATCAGAATGCATCCGAAACAAACTGTTTGCTAATATCTCTCCAAGTAATTACATTTCTATGATTTTATTGTATTTATTATTATTATCATTATTATTATTATTATTATTATTATTATTGTGCATTATACCAACAAAGAAGCCTCTTAACATCTTTCCTTCTGAACCTGCATGCATACCGGGATATAATTTGTTTACCAAGTCTGGCGATGATCACTTGCCACGCTGTGTTTTGGTCCTTTATTCATAACTTACAATTAGGTCAAACATACTGGTTCGCTGTGTGATATACACAAGAACCATTCGTCTATTATTTTTTAAATTAAACTAGTGATTCTAATATGAAGAAGTCCATAATGTTTCTTAGAATTTGTGGTACGTGTTTGTTTTGTTACATATGTTTCTCTCCTGAAGAAGAGCGTTGTCTAACTGGAACCATTGGGAAACTATGCTCAAGAGGAATGTTAGGTGGGGTTTCTCTCTTAATTCATTTCTTAAAGTATGTATTGTCGTTCACTTTGAATGTGTGTAACGCAAGAAAAAAGTACACTTGGATGATAATTGATTGTAGTGAAATTTACACAGGTTGATTTACTAATGATGTCGATAACACGGTCATTAATCTGCATTATTTAAGTTTAAATCATGTTTGTTACAAAACCTTTGATTTTCTTAAAGAACAACACAACGCTAAGTTTTATAAGGTACACACTGCATGGTTTCTTAGTCAACATGTTTGTAATCTTGCAAATATATATATATATATATATATATATATATATATATATATATATATATATATATATATATATATATATATATATATATATATATATATATATCGGGTTGCATTGTCGATTTATTACATCTCGTGTGCCTATCTTGCACTTGGAAGCAATATCGTGACGATCCTAAATGTACTCAAATGTTTAGATATAAGTCCAACTAATGAGTCCAGACTGTACAATACTGTTCGGATGAAAGTCGAAAGTAAAGAGACTGGACTTAGAGAAAATATGTAATATGGAATTGTAATTAATGAGACTAGACTGTACGAACAAGTGTGTTTGATTAGAGTCAAAATAATGACCGACACTTTACGAAAATGTGCTTCATCTACATTAACTTAGAACTGATAGACATCGTTACAAAGGTAGTTACGAAGAACAATGTATCAGGCTCCTGACTTCGGATAGAAATCTACCCAAAACAAACACTGGACCTACGAGATAGGCATAGATTGTAATTCGGAAATTAGGATTTCTACTTCCTTATTTCAAGATACCAAATTGTAAATCCGTCTTACCCAGGACATTTTCAGTTCTGCATATGTTAAAGTACTTGGACACTTTATTTTGTGTCATTATCGTCCAGTTTCACATTTCTAGTTCGAATTGAACCTCGATACTGTATATTTGTTCTTGCATCAATTTTCATAGTTATTTATCTGATGTAAAATATTAATTTCCATCATTCTAAAAAAAATTAGAACTTTCCTTATTTACACGGTTTCTATGTTCAAGATTGATATAATGACTTGTAGAATTTTTATTGAAATTAAAATGGCTTTCCTGACCGGAGCTTTACTAATCAATTTTTATGTTCTTAAATCCTCTAATTCCTCTTTCTTTTGGCTTAGCTTAATTGTTTAACATTTTCTCTGGTCATGATATATTCCCATGCCTTTTCGCCAATGTTTCGACTATATTTTATAATTAATTTTTTCAATCATTGATCTTTTCCTCTTCGAAAAATATTTTCAAGCATTTTCCTTTTACGTTAAGAGAAATGTTTTTAAAAATAGCTAATATTACGCAGGTTTATAATTTGAAAATTTATATTGGTAACTTCATCTGCAAATATAGTTTTAACTTCTTGGTAAGTCTTTATAATTAATTTAACATATTCTTAATATCATAGAAATGAAGTATTACATACCGATGAATACCATTTAAAATAAATTCAGAATGAGTCTATATATAAACAGGTTACTGTGATTGATGCAGTTGTCGTGTTTTCTGATTTCCGACGTTAAATGAAAATTCAGACTAGCCTGTTGTTTTGAATTTGTATATATGCCAAGTATCTATCTTTTTATCCTCGTGTACAGATGTTCATATATCATTGTGATTAATTGGTTCGATTATATACAAAGCGTTGTTTCTTGCATTAGAATTATTCATGTCAATTTCATGTTTTAGGTAATTTTTATGGTTCACAGCAAATTGAAATAATACCAAATGATAATAGATTCATTTTTGAAGTGTTGTATTTTTTAAATAGATTTTTCAGGGCATTGTTGACATTTATTATTGGTCTCATAAATTTACCAGTAAGATTTTTTACCCTGTAATGTAGCATCTGTTACCATTAGTTTGCTACAATTTATCATAAGTCAAATTTACATATTGACTGTAAAGTATTGTTGCTCTCATAACAAACAAGTATAAGATAGTGAGACAAGTTTCACGTTTCTCTTTGTCGGTTAAGAACAAATAAAATCTGTTAGCATAAAGATAAGTCCACCAACTCTCTTCCTCTCTTTTGTTTTGTCACCTATGGGCATATATCATTTTCTTAGCGTACAGAAAATTATTCAGCCAAATTTCTTTCGTTTTACGTCATGCCTTTCAAATGCAGTTAATATCATATTTGACGCCAAAAAAGCATATCTCTCTCTCTGAGGATAAGGTTTTTAATGTGTTAACATAGCTGTACCTGCTCTCCTAAGACTTCTTTATCTTTTTTACAATTACGAAATTATCTTAATCTTTGAACTCGTATGCATCTTTGTTCTCTGTGGATTTTTAACTCTTTTCTAGTAGGCTATGTCAGCAACCATAACGAGTAGTGCTGAAACTATTGCAGCAATAGTTTCAATTTTATATATGTGAAATTGTGCAAACTATTTTGCAACGGATTGTTATATGTTTATTAAAACTGTATGAATAGGGCAACCTTTATCATACGACTACTTTGTAAATATTATTTTGGCTTTGTGCGGATATCATAACATATTTGCTATGTTGACTTATTTATTGTACACTTTTACAGAGGTTAATGATTTTAACTTGCAACAATAGCAAGAAGAACAAAATGTATCAACTTCTTTAACGAAGGAGTTGATCGAATTAACGAATTGGAGGATTTATACAAGCCTTATAGAATGTAAACATACTTATATGTTGCTGACAAAAACTAAATAAGATGGCCGTAGACCCTGTTTAGATTAGAAAATTCCTTGATCGTATTGTTAAGACAGACCTAAATATTGCAGATAGGGCACGTCGATTACGTTATTTATGTGACACGGCTTAATTGTGGATGAATTCAACTTTTTAATTAAAATGCTTTTCAAAAAAAAGACTTAGAATTAAAATTTAAGTTTTTTGCAAACTACTGTTACGCGTACCAATATTGGGAAATATTTTGCAATTTGCTTTGTGATACATCTGATGTGGTAATCAAAAGAACAGCCTAGTTTATATATTTTTCCTTCATGCTAAGAAAAAATACACTACAAATTCCGTAATTGTGCATATTCTGTTATATATATCCATATTTGATTATACGACTTACCACCATGAAGTGGATTTAGAAAATACATACGAGTTTCCAACACGATTATATATATTTCCTCATTGCATAATCTTTTACTGTGTGTAATGGCCTGCTAGGAAAATCAATAAAGTTCAATTTCTCCATCATCTAATATCATATATAGAAATTAGAAAGTGCAGTAAACCTCGAACTTGATTCCTTGTAATTTTGTCATTTGTTGTTGTTTGTACACACATTGCTCTGCCACCTTCATGACGTACGATAATTATATTTGGAAACGAATTTTCTCTTTGAAAATTATAAACCACGACTTTTCGGTATTATGGTCCAGCATTCGAAATTGTGTATTGATTTTAATTCTTGCATATTATATTCCTATTATATTTTGAATATATATTGATTACGATTTGGTTAATTGATTGATTGATTATTTACAAAAGTTAATATGTTATTTCAAACGCAGGAAATATATTTTAAAAAATATGAAGTTGAACGTCTTTAATTAAGTAAAACAATTTCCTGTTATTGTCTTGCATAAGTTTAGATATAGCATGCTGCTTGGTTTAATAAAGCGTTGTTGTGTCTGCAGACTTCAGAGTTCTCTTCAGTTCCTAACAAATGTAGTTAGAATCTGGTTACCTCTCGCAGCCCCGCAATCAACGCAATCCAACACCTATTGCATACAGTATGGTGTGACACCTCCGTGGTCACAGTGCCGGAGAGGAGAACAAGAATGCTTCTCACTGCCTTTAGATCCGAGAGTTTCCTCACCAAACAAGCAAGCCTCGTGGGAGTTATGATGGAAACAACATTTATGATCAACCCGGCAACAAACCCAACATATATCATAATAATTTGACATGGAGAGTTTATCTTTCATAATACATAATGGCTTTCAGGTGGGGGGTTTTCAACTCAGTATAACTAAATTCAAAATAACTATTGAAAAGAATTTATATTTAACCCATTGTTACTATAAAAGAACTGGATATATAGAACTGGAACTAGATACAAGTCTTTCTCATAATGTTCTTAAATTACATTCTAATTCTAAATTGACATCTATATCTCGTAAACAAAATAATATTACACTGTTTCTTTCTAATAAAGTGCAATGCTTTCATCCCTTGTTCTGCATCTCCCAAGTCCATGAAATTATGTGATACAATTTTCATATTGTAATTCGCTATCAGATATATTATCTTTTATGGGTCTAGCTTTTATTAAATTCACAATTTGACGCATTGGCATTTACAAGCAGTTGTGTAGTTTGGTGTTATGTTTATCTATATGTTTGTAACACTTGGAACATGACTGTATCTATATGGTGTAATTTTTGTTCATGAGTGTAAATTATCACGATCATCTAAAATGAATGTAATAGATAGATAACTATTGTACACTTGTATTATATTCTCTTTTAAGATATTAAGAGTCTAGATTGCGTAGGATCTATAAATACGTATTCAAGTTGGTGTTTACAATCATTAATAGTACTATTCGTAATAATAGTTCTTGACTAGTTTGAGGTAAATTCTCATTAGCTGGTTGGGTCAGGTGGGATATTAGAAAAAGTATGTTTCTTCCCATTCGATGGGTTAGGTCAAGTGGGTTGTTTTATGATGTGGATATTTTCAAACTGTCGCGTAGATAGTTGGGGTAAAATTCGTTTTGACCTCTTATGCTTGTTTATAAGTATGTGATAGACAAATTAGTCGTTCTTATTTCTTCTGTTTTTTGCTACAACATCAGTCTGCAGATATTATCTGAGAGAAAACATTTGTCTAGATCAGGGGTGTCAAACTCAATCGCTCAGCGGGCCAAAACTCAAATCACACGTAAGGTTGCGGGCCGAACAGGATAAACATTCAATAAGCGGAAAATTAAACCTTTTTTAAACATTAATATAAATTAAAACAGAAAAAAGTTTTAATAATAAAAAATCATTGGCATACCCATTTTCGCTCTTATGCCAATTTGTCAGAGCTGGATGTTTGGCAAGGCTGCTAATTAGGGAATTTATTTGCACTTTATATCGCAGGGCCATTAAAAAATGTTTTTGCCTAAAATTCTCTCTCGGGCCGGATATAATTGTACGCCGGGCCTGATGTGGCCCGCGGGCCTTGAGTTTGACACATGTGGTCTAGACTGTTCATTGAAACTGCAAAGTGTTCATTGGACTGAAATGTCATTATTGGGACTATTGTGAATTAA
The DNA here is from genome assembly GCA_028554795.2 of Sinohyriopsis cumingii. NCBI lineage: Eukaryota > Metazoa > Mollusca > Bivalvia > Unionida > Unionidae > Sinohyriopsis > Sinohyriopsis cumingii. The sequence goes on along the minus strand of CM068841.1, from coordinate 23,464,388 downwards.
TGAAAGCCGTTCTTCGCAATGTCATCGTCATGAATCCGAACTATTGGCATTACAGTACCTTTGAGACTTGACATTCATTCTGGACATTAGACTCTTTATGACTTGAATATACATTTTTATGATTAGTCTCTATTCAATTAATAATACTTAAGTTCTTTTTAAATTTTCATTTATAACTTTGATAATTAAATTATTTGATAAGATTTAGAATACGTGATGGCTTTGCTTTCATCTGTTACTTTGTTTATGGCTATAGAATTGTAACATTTGGTACAATCGGATTTTGAATAAGGACAGGCTTGCGTGCAATAAGCATAAAAGAAAAACACAAACCAAAAGTAATAAAATATAATCATTTGGTCAAAGATCATCTCATTATAATAAGTGATGCACGTACAATTTATATTGTAACTTGCTCGCCCGTGTTTAATTTCGAGCGTAAGGTGCCTTGCTATCACAAGTTGTCCTAAAAGTTTTATCACAAGTCCTACAGAAAAGAATATTCCGAATGAATTCAAGCTGTATTACTAATTAATTCCAATCTTGAATGTGTTTATGCGCCAGCAGCTACAAATGTGCTAATGTATTAACAGTCTTTTTCTATCACATTACTATAATCTAGAATGTTCTTGAATAAATTCATAGTATGTGCTAATGTATTAACAGTCTTTATCTATCACATTGCTATAATCTAGAATGTTCTTGAATAAATTCATAGTATGTGCTAATGTATTAACAGTCTTTATCTATCACATTGCTATAATCTAGAATGTTCTTGAATAAATTCACAGTAATTCCAAAATAGTAAATTAATCCAAAGCAATGCGGGTTGTGTAATTTCAAAAAATAATTTAAATAAATCCTCTCAAATTATAACTGAGAACATTCAAAAGACTTATTTCAACTTGTCAAGTGTCAAAGCAGGAATGAGTAATTCTCAAGTAAACGACCTTAATACGAAAACCTATGACACCATAAGAGGACCAGGATAAGAATCAAATGTTCATTTCCAGAACATTTCAAGATGTTAACAACTTAAAGTCTCTTACTGACATTTTGGTATAAAACATGACAAAACAACGCTTAACAGAGAGAAAACAAATGACCCAATCTAAACCCAAGGGAAAATCTTTACAAAATGATCCTTACCGCACCGAGGTTGCTGGTAAAGAAAAATGAGAACAAACTCAATCCTGATCTGACAGATATGCAAGAGGCGGTAACTTATTGTTAAGTAGAACTTTCCCACATAAAAAACTATTATATAAGGTGCTCGTTGTTTTCAATTACGCTTTCACGAAATGCATATTGAACGCTGAAGGACTCCCGCTTGCAATTATATGAAAAATTGGGAAACAATCTAAAAATGGTAGAAATGGGTAAATATCAGATACGTTGCATATGAGTTTGGATGGCCATAACTGGTTCATAGTGAAAAGTAAAATTTCACTAAAATATAATCTTTTGCGAGTGTATCCATTTGTAACTGAAAAATAAGTGACAATGTCTTTTACGGACTTGACTTTGGATCACACAGTAATGCAATTAGTATATGATTCTTACACTACGGAATTAAAATCATATGTTTCAAACACATGTAGATAAAAGATAAAAGAATGCCATCGAGTCATAAGGTGTTCTCTACTCAAAAGCATAAAGGATGGGTCTATATTGAGAAAAATAGGTCGTGATGAGCATTTAGAAATTTAATGTTTTAATATTATAACACTGGACAACAAATTTTTACAAAAGTCATGTTACTGAAATAAAATTAGTCAATTCTTATCAATTTTTATGTGCTGAACACGAATATGACAGTCAAATTGCAAAATTGGCTCTAGTTTTTTTGTAATCTGCAAGAAATTAATGTTTACATAACGAAATGCATTCCAATAGTAAAAGGTCAACTGTAATAGCCTACCTATAAAAAATCAAGTCATTGACTACATCTTAGATTTCTTCGCCTGTCTCTTGTACAGCTGTTCGGGAGCATCTCTGAGGAGTGTCCAGCAGTAGTCAGCCAGCATTGTAGTGGACCATTTTCCCTGGTATCTTTGTTCCATTGTTGCGATATCTTGATGAAAACGTTCGCCGTGTTCATCACTAACAATACCACAGTTGCTAGGAAAGAAATCCAAATGGGAATGAAGGAAGTGAATCTTTAGAGACATATTGCAGCCAAGTTTCTTATACTTCATCAACATGTCTTCTACTAGTTCCTTATAGTTTTCTGCCCTAACATTTCCGAGGAAGTTTGTAGAAACTAGGCGAAAAGCATTCCATGCTTGTTTCGCGTCACCTTCCAGCAAGTTGTTGAACCGGTCATCTTTGAAAAGCTCTCGAATCTGAGGACCCACAAAATCTCCCTCTTTAATCTTTGCTTTGCTGAGTCGAGGGAATTTTTCATGCAGGTATCGGAATGCTGGCAAAGTCCGGTCAATGGCTTTCACGAAGTTCTTCATCAAACCTAGTTTGATGTGAAGGGGTGGTAGCAAGATTTTCTGAGCCTCAACCAGAGCTGGGTGTTGGATATTCTTCTCTCCAATGGCTACATTCTGCCTGTGAGTCCATTCCTTCCTCATGTAGTGCATTTCCCTTGCTCGGCTATCCCACTCGCATAAGAAACACATGTATTTTGTATATCCTTGCTGCAGTCCCATTAAAAGGGCAACTACCTTCAAATCACCACAGAGGTGCCAGCTGTACTTGTTATACTCAATGGAATTCAGTAGCTGCCTTAAGTTATCGTATGTCTCTTTCATGTGGACAGCATACGCTACTGGAATAGATGGAAGAATGTTTCCATTGTGCAAAAGCACAGCCTTGAGACTCAGTTTCGAAGAGTCCACAAATAGTCTCCATTCTTGTGGGTCATGAGTGATTTTTAAAGCATTCATGAGGCCCTCAATATCGGAACAGAATATCAGATTACTTTCCTTTCTGAAGAAAGGCTCCAATTGCTGGTGGCGCTTTCGATATGCAGTAATTGTGACATCTTCTTCTAGAAGATTCCATTGTTGGAGTCTTGATCCTAGCAATTCTGCCTTGTTCTTTGATAAGTCCAAATCACGAATCAGGTCATTTAGTTCTTCCTGTGTTATTCTGTGTGGGGTTGATGATGCACCACAGTGAAAAGCTGGATCACTGCATGCTGATGGACCAGGAGAAGAACAGGTCGACTCACCTTTGTCTTCGTCAGATGAATCAAGAGAATATTCTGCTGGAGGTTCTGGAATAGGAAGTCCCTCACCATGTGGAACTGGTCTCAATGCAGACGGAATGTTTGGGTAGACTATTCTCGACTTCTTTCGCTTCGTTATTCCGCCGGAAAGAGGAGGAACCAAGCAGAAGTAACAGTCATTTAGGTGGTTGCTTGGCTCTCTCCACACCATTGGGACTGCAAACGGCATTGATGACCTTTTGCAATTCAACCACTGTGAAAGCTGTGTTGTACATGTAGCACAGCATATATGCGGAGCCCAAGGCTTGTCTTGGTCACCAACCTTGCATCCGAAGTAAAGATGATATGCCTTCTTCACTTGAGAATTGATACTTTTCTTCTGGTTGGCAAATGTCACTTCCCCACAAATATAGCAAAAATTGTCCGCGGTATTAACACACTTTCGAGGCATTACTGTTCTTTATTGTACGTAAATGGATAAAATAATAAGTTTTATGTAACAGTAGCTTGAACTGTCTCGCACAACGTCTAAAATATTTTAAATGCTGAACCTATCTGATTGGGCTTTATATAGTACACTGCTTACGTCAGCTTCAGCAGCCGCCTGGCATTAGTATAATAGGCCTACACATGTATAGTACACTGCTGACGTCAACTTACTTCAGCAGCCGCATGGCATTAGTATTGCATTGCATCAGAAAATGATGCAATCAACTGTGGATGATGTGAGCATGATGGTATTATGCAATGTTACATCATTATTCCGGATGTTGCTGCAGTCCTACTGGAGAAATTTACACAGTGAAACATAGAAAATGAGGTATATGAATATCTTCAAAACGAGAGCCAATACAAATTTTTCACGGTTATATTCGTGTTTGGCACACCAAAATACTACAGATTAGGGCCTTTTCAAGTCAGTAATGATTTCACTGTTGACCAGTGTAATCTTTTCCATGGACTTGCTAGGAAGTTGAATGGGCCTTCTACGGTGAGTCCTATAGAGAAAAACAAACTTATTACAGATGAAAAATTCTGATCTCATTTGTAGTGAATACCCTTTGTCTACCTAAGAAAGAATTTTTGAGGGAATAAAAGACACCTTGTCTAAGGGAAATTAAAAACATTTCTGATATGTCAACCGTTGCAATGGGAGGAAGGTAGACTGATGTTGGTTGTATTGTCTTCTAACGCTTGAAACGTATATGCACTTCAAAATGTCTGCATGGTTTATTTATGATTGATGGGATAATAATTGTTTGCCATTGATGTCCTTAAGAAGGCCAAAAGTTTTGATAGCTTACACATATCGAGTACTCGCGCATCGCTTTAATAATTTAAAATGATATCCATCCTTTATTACTACTAAATTTGCTGCCACTATGACACTGGCCACCACCAAGTCCATGTATACTCTCTCTCTGCTGCTGCTGCTGCTGCTGCTGCCACTAGAACCACCAAAACAAACGCAAAAAATGTATCACATGCCCTTCTTTGGACGATGACTTTGATGTAATTCTCAATTATGGCAATTAGAACTAGGCGAAACAACTTTTTTCTTTAGTCGAATAAATGTTACGTTCAATCAGATGTTTGGTATATTATATTAGCATAATTATAGAGCGGACACGAATATGCTAAGTTGGCTTTTGGGCCATGTCTCTGATCTTAATCTTGGGCACACTGGTCTGAGTTGGAACGCGACACAACCACAACTTCTATCAGAGATACAAATTTGTGCAACGTTTCATTTCAATCCTATGATCCATTATGTTGATATTTAAACCCTTAATGTGGCATTGGCCTTGTGGTGAGGAGCCTGGGTGTTGAAAGCGATGCATGATCAAATTAAAATGCATATTTACGCATAAATTCATGATTTGAACCTCGGCGCAGAGTTTGACACTGGAACTATTAGAATTTGTGTGGTACACAACACATTTGTTGTGAATATACATCTTTGTGTAAATTTTCATTTCAACGTCTATTTGAGCCCAATATATCATCTTGACCAATAATTTGGGTTTTGTAGGCGACACATTGCCAAGACAAGTATTTGTTGAACAGCGTGAATGTACGTCTGAGACTGAATCGCAAAAATACCGTGTTCCATTTAATAGCAAATGCTAACGACTACAAACAAACGTAGAGAAGCCAGATTATACGTGTATCGCGTGGAAGTTTTACCTAAAGGGGAAACGAAGACGACGACTGGAATTCAATACCTTCACTGTTTTCTCTGCACTCCGATTCAAGATCGAAAATCATGTTTTCCAGTGTCAGCTTCCTAAACGTTTGTTTATTGGCATTGTCTTCAATGCTGCACTCAACAGAACTATTGATAACAATCATTTCCAGTTCCAGAAATGCAAATATAAAACAAGCCCTGCATACATGAACGCGAGTGGAAATTGGCTCCTTTCCTCTCCACTCGACCAAATCAAAATTCCACCTTGTGGGAATAAACTAGTCGTACATGCCCCAAGGAAAAAAGAGACCTCAACAAAATGTTGTATCGTATCGTCTTGCCATCCCATAAGATGGATCAACAAGAGTATGACTCGTCAGAAGGTTCAAAGTTGAATTGCATATAGAACGAAGTCCTCAAAACAAACATCACCGATTGAAATGTTACTAACCAAGCAACCTACTAACAACATTATATAACCCACTCACAACTTAAAAAATATATCGCTCTACAAGACCTTTTGATAACGAGACACATAAAATAAAAAGAAAATGAGTTGGAAACCAGATAGGTGACCTATATTAGTGCAACCCCATAAAATGAAGAATTTCAAGATGTCGTAAGCCTAGACCTTCGGAGCATGCCGCACAGTGTGACAACATTGTATTGTGATACTGACACCTGCTATACAGCTTATATAATGAGGTGGTTAAATTCAAGACCATCAGACCATCAGGGTCCAATCCACAATGCAGTAACTGGTTATCTGCAGTAACTAATAGATAATGAACAGCCAAACATACCATTACTTTGATAATTCTTCCTTTCTATGAAATAAAATTAAATCTATTTACAACCACCAGTACAGGGATATTTCAATATTATTTATCAAGCTTCAAGACAAATTTAACCTTTTCAGCGAGCGCCCTTGCCGAGTAGCCCCTCTTATAAGATCAACTACACCACCCCTCACTACCATAGTGCCAGTGACAGTGAGTTCAAGTCCACGGGTTGCCAAAAAAGGGGGAGAGAATGAAACATCTGGGAATATAACAAGACGTGATAAAGGAAAAGAAACTTTCATCTCAAGATATTACGACAATCGGATGGTATGGAGAGCAATGAAATGAGGGCATACAAAGAAAACAAGATGGAGGAAACCATCGAACAAAGTAATATATTGGGGACATTTCTACGTAGAATGTCCAGTTATGTTAGTAACAATGCTAAGCAACAGATTGATCGCGTTTCACTCTTTGCAAGATCAGACAGCATCTGGCATGACGACACGCTAGCAAACTATATCGTGGCAGACATGATCGATCCAGGAGAATTCTAAGAATGCGTTGGACACAATTTCGCGCCCCAAACCACCTCATGAACGTTCTAGTGCTATAGCAACCACCAATCACCCCTTGTTCGGGCTAAAATAAAGAAACAATCAATTGCTTAAGTTTTCAACTTTGGCATGGTAAACCCTATTTGATCTAAAAGAACAAGTTCGATCTATTCGCCCAACGTTCTAAAACGGGTACTAGAACATTACCTGATTAAGACAACAACAAAATTAAAGGGTAACATAGACATGGTACAGGTTTATGGCTGTTTCAGAAACCGTATGTACAAGATGTAAGCTAAATTTCAAAACAACAGCAAGAAGATAAACGCTGTTAAGTTGGGTGAAGTCATGTGCTTGCTAAATAAATCAGAGAATGTCTTAGACCGGGTGAAGGAAATGGAGTGCTATCCGAAAAAGCATCGCATCAAGAGGTAAATGATATCCTTACAAGGAGCGAAGAGGCTCAACAAAGAGGTACGAATAGAGGGAGGACAAAAGAAGATCAAGACGGCTTGAGAGGAGGAGAATAGGAAAGGAATCAGCAGACCCACAGCGAAAGGTGGGAAAGAATACAGCATCAGCTGAGGCAGAAGAAGCACAATAAGAATGGGACATGAAGCTGGAACTGACGCTGCAGCACCAGCAGCCATCAAAACAGTCTTTGTTTCGACAAGTGGAGAATTTGAAGGTGGAAGGATATAGATATTCTTCGTCTCCGTCGGCAGACGGACTAAATGAGGATAGATGTGTCCCTTTTGTCGACCCTGGCCTAAGAGGTGCAGTTGTTATGGATATAGACAACTTTAATGATTCAACAATCACCAGCATCCCATTTTAGGGTCACCGAGTTCTTTCAGTAATAGATACATGCTACTCAATTATTTCCAATTGTTGATGTTTTGTATTTCTTTCACAACTAACTCTTAAACACCATGAATGTTTGTGTAGATAGCGTATAAGTAGTCCTACTCTCTTTAATGTGATAATATTCATTAGCATATAAGTGTGTTTGTGTTCATAATGTGTGTACACTCTCAAAAGTTTCCAAAATGTTTGTATGCATGAGTAAGCACTACCTAGTCCACTTCAAATATGTTTGAATATATGTGTATGTATGATCCAATCTAGTCTTTTCATGGGTGTTTGTATGTATATGTGACCACTCCTTTATATTTGTATAGGTTAGGAAGTGTGATGTTGGTCAGTCCAACCAGCGTTTTGGTTAGTAAATGTATGTGATGGTTAGCAGATGAGTGGATGTTGGTCCGTCAAAACGGGGTGTTCGTTAGTAAGAATATTTTTGAAATTGTGTATCCTTCTTTTCGTCTTCTAATATTATCAAGATGCTTATCTGACATACGGACATTTTGAATATTACGGTTTCCCTTGTAGCGAGAGTTTCATACCAATATTAAAGTTATAGGCTATCCACGTAATAAACCTCATCGGTGATATCAGTGATGAGGAAAACACATAATGACAGACACCCTAATCTGCCATTTGGCAAGCAAAAGCTGGGACAGGGTATACTGGCCTAGTGTCATCTCTGCAATCGGAACATCTCATGTCGTTTCAACCTCTCAGATATTTTAATGGAGTGATACAGCATTGTATGGGCTATTCGCCAGAAAATGGCGAAGTATTCGGTTACACTCCTAAGTTATCTGAGCAAAATAGAATCATGTCAAAAACAGTATGATATATATCTGGAATTATTTGCATACGTTAAGTACAATAAACTCTTCCGTAAGTTCAAAATCGACAAAAGAAGCCTAAGGCCGGCAATGAATATACAGTTTCGGGAAGAATGAAAGAGTATATTTTCCAGGAAGGGCTAGAAAAGGGCCGTTGGGCTTTGCTAACCATAACAAGTTAGCATACGTTTAATCTCACCGACCTTCTTCTCGTCCTTAAACTTCGTTTCACAGCGAGACCGTACAGCACGACTCCACAGATATCCTTCTCTTCCAAATAGCTGTGAACCCATCTTGGTGATAATCCATGATGATTTCACATACATGAGATAGTTGAGGTTGATCCCAAATGAGTGTGAATGCCTCCGCGCTTGCTTGCTATCATGGTATACGGCATGAACTCTACAGTGGTCAACATTATGTGCATCTTGATCGGGAGAACAGGTGGAAACACGAGACGAGTCTCTGATATTTATAGTCCAAGGTCGAATCGAAACGAATTGAAATGTTTCACCAATCCAAAATCGCGTTACAAAATTCAGTCAGCAGAGAGCTCTGCGTAACGTCGCACACACTATATCTATGCAGTAAATCGATGCCACATAGTTTGAGTAGGGCTGAAACTTGGAAAACAATATAATGTCGTGCGCCTGCGGTGGAGACGAGAAGTGATAGTACGACGGCTACGAAAGCCACGGTCATACTAACAGAGGAAGATTTTTTATTATGTAATGGATTTTGTTTCGTCTTCACAAGAATTTTACCTGCACCAGTGCCTTCATCGCCTTCTCCCTCCCTCATTGCCCTGGGTAAAAGGTTTTAGACAGAGAGATAATGAATGAAAGAAGAAGTGCAGTTCTTTGTGATTGAACAACAGCAAGACGGGTGAGAAGAAAACGAGAAGAGAAGAGAAAATGCGACGGAGAAGGACAGAAGAATGATGGTGAAAACCGAACGTTGTGGGTGTTGCAAGATATTTTGATAGGGTTAAGGTATCTGAGACATATGTATCGAACGTCTTTAGCTCAGATCAAGAGAAAGAAGCCATAACGGGCAAATACTCCATCCCAAATATCACTACCTTTACGCTGACTACCGCTGAGATACCATCAACAATAGTGACCACTATCAGTTCATCCACAGCACCGTGATAAGAAGTAGGACTTGGATGTGATAAGGGCTCATCATTTTCAGTCCATGATTTTCACAATATCCTGTAACGTTTTCCAGGAAGGATTCCAAGACCAGGTGTTCGTCTTCACGGAAGCTCAGTGTTTTCTTTTGACTTGTCATGCGTACGAAGAAGTGTGTGTAGTTTGTTGATTACACGAACACTGGAAAGATGTACCTGACTGGAAACATTTTGGCTTCGATGCTTGGACGCAAGAAGTTGTGGCAACAATATTTGTGAAAGAAATCGAAAAAAGTGAATTTCATCACTGAATGATCTCTGAAATGATTGTTATCGCTTCGCCAAAAAGCAGTAGCACGGAGAAGTGCGTCCTTGCTGAATAACACTCGAGATCTATTTTCTCTCAATATGGTTAATGTTGGTGTTACATATTCATTGAAAAATGTAACCAGAGTGTGATCATCTGTGAAATTCCACTTCGTCGTCGTAGAAACAGTTAGGAGTGTTTTCATACCTGGTAGTACAGTCATCAATCTGGTATTTTAACGTGCACATTTGACGATTTCAAGTTGATCCAAGTTGGAAGAGAGACACTAAAGTGATTTCAAGGGTTGATTTCTATTTTACTTTTAATCAGATTATACTTTAGAGTATAAGATGGTCTGGTAACACCATTTTAAAGCGTTTTGACTGCGATCTATATTGTCAGTTTAATCAGTAGTACAAAATTTTCATTAACCCCACTGTGATATCATCTCATGCAATTTGTCTTGATTCTAACATATCTTTGATACTTTTATGACCTGCTATCACATTTTGAATCAGTTCACTCTTCCGTGACATCAATGGCGGAAGGCGGAACTTTCTCTGGAGTAGCTTTCACTTTCGACTTTTAATATGGATAGATAAGTTGCTGTGTGAGACGCGTTCGCGTTCAGACCCGCATGATATTTTTGTTTGTATGTATTCTTCACAAAATAACATCTAAACGTAGTTACAATTGAACACTAATCACTGTCCAAGAAATCGACACAGTATCTTTGCTGTCCTGCTTATATTTTAATATCCTTTTCACCGCCGATTACGCTCAGTGAGGTCCCTCTTATGGAATCTTACTTTCCCACACTTCCAATCTTCCATTCTCACCGGCCAAATTCTTCGGCGAGGGCTACGGTGTCATACACCACATCTTCTTGCCTGCCTGCCTGCCCCCTCCTATTCTTTAGCTGACTGACTGCATTATAATTCCTAAATGCATCAATATATGTTTGATATCTTGCTTTCAAGGCATCACGAGTATCTTGCAGGAACACGTACTTTTCCATAAAAACGCAAGCTCATTATTACTCAGGGGGTATATCCTTTATTTATTTATTCTTGGTAACATGTTACACTTAGACATTTAATTTGACGGATTTGTATCATACATACGTACGTACATACATACATACATACATACATACATTCATGTGTGAAACATTTTACAGTCAATTATTCTGCGACAAAATATGCACTGTAAAGAATTTATAAAAGTAGGTCATTATTTCATAAACCTGTCTCACTGACTATAAGCAATCTAATAACTAGCCTGACTGATTTTTGTTTTTCAATATATTGTGACTCATCTTTAAGTTCATACGGACTGACCATGTAAGGGATTACAGTTAGTATATCATGCCTAGGTTTTAATACGTCAGGACTAACATTTGAAGATGGTCGCTTGTCAACTGTTGGATTGCTTAAGCTTTCCAACAAGGCGGGATTTACTATTGCAATGCCATCTATTCAAATTTTTGCCAAGACCCGAATTTGATGCTAATTAGCAGTCCTTCAGCTAACAATTAGAGGCCAGTAAGTGAAACGAACATGATCTCAGTCTGATTCTATAACCAACGTAATGAATATATTCTTATTTTGACGAAAATAGAGACTATATGACATCAAAGCGGGCAGAGTGAAGGCAGTTTTTGCAATATAGGCAGATAAGAATTAAGTAATTAAAATTACTTTTAACCACTCGTCAAAAGAGAAACTAAATTTTAATAACAGTAATACAAAATGTGCTGATTACATTGCTGAATTTACCAGTTAGGTGGTAAGTGTTTTTGTTAGCCTCCAAAAAAAAACTGGCATTAAACATTACACCTTCACAATTGTAGGAGTGATTAATACTATAAGCAGGTTGTTTGCTTAACCATATATTGTCCTGTCTCAATTCGACCTAGCAAGTAATGCTTTCATTATGGTACTCAAAACATTGAAAGTAAAATGGTTCAAAGGTAAAGTGACATCGATAGAGGGCGGATCGCACTGCCTCATCCAAAGACGAGTGATTCCAGTAGGCCCAAGAGTCAGTTGTGGCCAAATCTAGTGGGTTTTAATTAGCATGAAAGAAGGACCCCTCTCAGTAAAAAAAATATTAAGCTCTTTGGTAATGAGGACAATCCACCTGGATTTTGGTAGCCTCCAGAATATCACTGGATCATATTAAGGTAGAAAGAGACAATTTTGACATGCCCTACTCCTTTTAAAGGAAGCCAAATAAAACCATAACGCCTTAACTGGGCAAAGGAGCCAATTTTGATAATACCCAGCATAGATACGACTGAGACTTGGAGTCTCATTAGGAACAGTGGCTACTGTGGGTATCTTATTCTTATCCAGAGGTCCAGGTTGGCAAAGAAGAAACACCGTTTTATAGTTACCATTGAACAACCCTATTCGATAGACATAGCATAGATTTCGATCCTTCTCCTCGCTAACGCGAATGGGAGTAAGGAACTTATCCAAGAATAATAGGGTGATAACGCTCAAAACCACGTAACATATTACAGTTTGGCATTAGTGAGGGAGATATATATATCTTTAAAGATCCAAATGCCTTATAATATCACACAAATGGGGGGCCCGACCCAATGGAGGAAGCTAGACAGTGTTAGAAAGATCTATTAGATAGTCCTTAATGATAGATATTGATCACTGTCTTCTCGCGGAAAGGAAGAGAAGAAAATCTTCAACGGCAGTCATAGACGGACCACCATGATCAGTGCATTTACCATCAATTGCATACGATGTATAACACGGCATCGTAAACTTTAGAAGTGGATTCAAACTAAACTGGGCTATGCGGATGACAACCTTCCCCGAAAACTAGTCTTGATGGATCGATTGTTTGAGATGAGCCAGATTTAAAGGTGCAGAATCAGGAGAATGTTGAGTAATTTGAACACTGTGCTGCGAAATCAGGTCCCGCCTCAGTAGTAAGGTGGGGTACATTAGCGACAATGGGAATTAGCATTACAGAGAACCCTGGGTCAGATTAGCGACAAGGGAAATTTAACATGGCGAAAAATCGTGGGTCAGATTAGCGACAAGGGAAATTAACATGCAGAAAAATCGTGGGTCACTCTAGCGACAAGGGGAATTTAACATGGAACTATAGTGTGGGTCTGTCTAGCGACAAGGGGAAATTAACATGGGGAATAGAGTTTGGGCTTTTGGGATTTTTTTTTTTTAAATTTTTTTAAATTTAAATTTAAATTTAAATTTTAAAAAAGGGTAGGCAATGGAAAGGCTATCTCTTTTCGAGAAATATGGCTGGCCCTGAAAAGGGCCTTTGGGTTTCTTCTTCTTCTTCTTCTTCTAACTCCTTAACTTCTTCCACCAAGTCCTCACTTTTTCCATTATTCCTTTCTTCTTCTTTTTCTCCTCTGGCATCCAGTCTGGATGGCCCAAGGCTCTAAACTTTTCCTGGACTTTGATCCAATTCTCATTCATCCTCTCAAACTCTGTCTGTTTCTTTTTGCTTTCCACATCTTTTCTTTCTTCCCTCCATTTCACTTTAATCTTCTCTACTTCTTCCTCCATTACTTTTCTCATCAGATCTTCCCCTTTCTTCACCTTTTCCAATCCCCATTTTACATTTCTCCACTCTGTCCAGTACAATATTTTTTCTAGGAAGCACCGGACTTGGATGACATGATCCAGTGCTTCCTTCAAACTTCCCACTCTGAAGTAAGGTGGGTTAATGAAGCCTCTTGACTTACTGACTTCTTCTTCAATCATCCCTGTTATGATATCTCTTGCTGTCTTTAGGCCTTGAACTTGACTCGTTACAAAGTCTTTCATATCTCCATGCCTCCATTCCTCTTCTATTCTTCCTAAAACATATTCTACATCCATTATCCAGAAATAGATGTCTCTCAATAAATTAAATAGAACTGATACTTGAGTCAATTTTGTCTCAGTTATTCCTTAGAATGGTTCCAACATCAAACTTTGTGGGTTCTTATAGTGAAAGCGCGGACGTGATGGAAAACATCCCCTAAAAAACATAAAATTGATCTTACCTAGATCATGACCAAACAACGCGCGGACGTGAAAGAAAACATCCCCCTACTTTCTCATTTCATATAATAGAACCAAAACTATACTCTCCACATACGCTAAGAAACAATAAACAAAATCCATAATCTACTATCCACACAATCGTACGTGAGTGCTTACAAAACCCTAACTATACTCTCCACCTACGCTAAGAAACAATAAACAAAATCCATAATCTACTATCCACACAATCGTACGTGAGCGCTTACAAAACCCTAACTATACTCTCCACCTACGCTAAAAAACAATAAACAAAATCCATAATCTACTATCCACACAATCTTACGAGAGCGCTTACAAAACCCAAACTATACTCTCCACATACGCTAAGAAACAATAAACAAAATCCATAATCTACTATCCACACAATCGTACGTGAGCGCTTACAAAACCCTAACTATACTCTTCACCTACGCTAAGAAACAATAAAGAAACCCATAATCTACTATTCACACAAACATACCTTAGCTCTTACAAGCACCAACACACAAACACATACCCTCACACTATCTTAAAAAAGAGTTAGTGTTTATATTCACACTACTCTACCTACACATTGGCAAATTGATGGTTATTTCTTTTCTAGAGTATTGGGTAGCCCTGAAAAGGGCTGTTTTTTGTTTGGAACTTCATGGACACCTGGTTAATGGTGGTACCTTCCAGGCCTGGCGCCGCATACACATCTTATCCCCCAGTTACTTTTTACCTTTTGGGGGGAGAGAGCAGAGGCAGGATATGTCGCTTCAGAATCCCAATTTTCGCTCTCTGGGATTCTGAAATTTCTTCTTCTTCTCTCCTTTTCCTCCTCCTCCTCCTCCTCCTCCTCTTCTTTGTATCTTCTCTCCTCCTCTTTGTATCTTCTTTCCTCTTCTTCTTTATATCTTCTCTCCTCCTCTTCTTTGTTTCTTCTTTCTTCCTCCTCTCCTATCCTTCCCTCCTCCACAATGGCTTCCGCGGCCAGTTCATTTAATATGTGCCTGGCATATTCCAGATGCACATGAAGTTCCAACAGTTTCTCCAGTCTCGTGTTCATTTTTGGTGTTGATCAATCAACAAGGGTAGTTGGACTGCCGAACGAGTTTCAATTTATAGTGAAAGCGCGGACGTGAAGGAAAACATCCCCCTAAAAACATAAAATTGATCTTACCTAGATCATGACCAAAAAACAACAACACTCGGACCTAAAAGAAACACTCACTCACTTTTTTATGCTACCCATCACTATTTTAAAATTTTTTATAAATCACTTCAATAGACTATCCACATACGCAAAGCAATCCAATCTAACCCCAGATATACACCTCAAACACCAAAAAAGACATCATTTTAATCTACTATCCATACCAACTTACTTAACCACTTACAAACACAAACACACAAACACATACCCTCACATCTTTTTAAAAAAGAGTTAGTGTTTATTTTCACACTACTCTACCTACACACATTGGCAAATCGATCGTTATTTCTTTTCTAGAGTATTTGGGTAGCCCTGAAAAGGGCTGTTTTTTTGTTTGCTATGGCATTCTTTTTAGTTTCTAAGAATGCGATGTCCTCTGAGGATAGACTTTCTGGCGATAGGTCTGCTTCTTCGGAAAGAGAAGAAGAACTCTTTGGTGTCGATACGACAATCGACAAAGCCTCTGTCAGCTTCAGGTTGCTGCTGCTGCTCTTGTTGATGTTGTTGCTGCTGTCTCTGAAGTCTGTACTTCTCTGTCCATTCTTCTTTTTCCCTGTTCATTTCTTCTCTGAAGAGCTCTTCTATCAGGTCTTCAGTGATTTTTAACATTCTCACATTCTCTATTTCTTCTGGCTTCGGTATCAGACTGTGTCTGACCCTATGCAAATTCACGTAGGCTTCGTTGAGTTTAGCTAGTTTGGAGCACATCTTCGTAGGAGGATGAGTCGACAATGGATGGTTAGACTGGAAACAACCCGGTTCTTAAAGTCAAAGCGCGGACGTGAAGGAAAACATCCCCCACACGGTTTTTGAGTCGCAACGTTTAGTGAGTGTCATGAGAGGGATAGTAAGAAATGAAAGAGCATCAATCCAACATTCTTATAGCTAAACAAAAGACAAAGGCATTTTTTTCAAAACACAACATTTTTTATTCAAAAATCACTTAACACTAAACAACAACTCTAACATTTTTAACAATAATCCAACATCATAACATCAAACAATTTTTTTTCAAAACACAACATTTTTTCCACAGTCTCATCACATTCCATCTTTAAAGTTTCTCCACTAGGTAAAGAGGGATAACAGTCTTCCATGGTTTCTAGTAATCTAGGATGACTTCTCTCAAACTGTTGATTTCTATGGTATTATCGAATTCTGCATACAGGATGACGTTCACCGTTTCATCAGGGTCTCGGTCTTTAAACTGAATTTCCACACGAATCTGGCCGGATTTTATAGGGTGGAAATGTCCCTCGTCGCTGCCTTGGTCTGGAGTGAAATCGAAAGCCCACAAAGCGTAGCCTCCTGCATAATCCTCGTACGTAATACCGTGACTGGTATTGGTTGCTAACTGTCCGGTGGCTTCGTACAGGGACAAGTACGATCTCAAGTAATTCTTCTTGGTAAAGTCAGGTTCGAAAGGTCGGGTACACAAGGTCTTGCCATCGCGACTGACTTCGATTTTGGACACGCCAAAGTGTTGAAAGTAGAAAGGATTTTTTTCGGCAGCTCCGTTGAAGGCTGTATTCTCGACGATACCAACGATCAAACGTTTGGGTAACTGTCCTTGGAACAGATGATTTTCGATCATGGATCGCTGTCCCTTGGGAATGGTGAAGGTTTTCACTTCCACGCGTCGTATGGGATACTTGGCGGTCGTTCTGCTCAACGTCTGACTGATGTCGTTTCCCACTTTAGGTAACACTTCCACACGGCGTACGTAGAGTCTGGCTTCTAGGATTTTGGTTTTGTAACCGTCACTATCAGCCATCAAATGGAAAGCGGCACTGCTACGATTCAGTCTCAGGCGGACATCCACCCCGTTCAGCAAATACTTTTCTTGCAACCACATGTCCAAATGCAAACGATCCATCAGTTCTAAACTTGTGTCTGCTCCCGTGATTCTCTTTCTTCGTTCTACAAATCCATCATTGTTGTCTTTCTTTTCATCAGTTTCCAATATTTCAAACTTGGTAGGTTCGTCAGCTTCCCATACCACACAGGCATTGAGATGAGTGTTCTTGGCATCTATTCCGTACGTCAAGAGATTTTCCAGGTAGGCACGATAAGGGTAAGTATCCATGCTGCTACTGACCAGTTTGTTATTCAAGTACAAGTCCACTCCACTGAACAAGGAATGCATGAAATTGTTGACGGGAGCTACTGCTTCATCGTCTATAGCACCTCCAGTCTTATCTAGAATTTTGACTTTCAGGTACAAGTAACTGCTATTCAGATCGATGTAATCTTCGGGCTGTCCTTTGATTTCAAACTCGATGGGAGCGGAATCGGTCAGTGAGGAGACGGGGTGAAATTCCACCCACTGGGATTCTTGCATGGTCATCATGGTAAGGGGCATGGCAAACAGATCCAGTTCCGTCTTGGAACAAGCGCAAGATTCTCGGTGCATCATTTTTTTTTGTCTCTTTTCTCAATAATCGAAAACGTCTAAGTCTCGAACGGTTCTTCTTTTCTTGGCCTTTCTCGCTTGAAGTCTGGTGAAAGGGTGTTTTCTTCGTCGTCTCGTTCTGCCTTGTCCTTGCTGAATGCCTGACTCGGTAGCGTGCAGGGCATTTATAGGTGTTTCTCGTTGGCCTAAAATGTCTTTGCCCGTTTGCAGCAAGACATTTTTGCCTGCCCTCATGAAGGCTTCTTTAGGGTTTTGTTTGTAGATGATGACATTTTGGAGAAATTCTTTGCCTTGCGTCAGTGCCGCATCTTTCAAGGCGTGCAATCCGCGTGTCACCATCGGTTTCAACACCGGGGCCACCGAACGAAAGACCGATTTTAACAAGTCTCCTAAGCCGTGTCCTCGCTGTCGAGCAACCCCTCGGTACACTGGATACATGACTTAAGAGTCGTGAGAGAACCGTTTTCGAAAATGGAGTTTCACCGTGACTTTTCCTTTGGTGAATGGAATATTTTGTCCCAAATCTCCTTTTATAGCAATGTTGACCGTGTCCAAATACGACTTGCTGACCGGCAAATAGTGAGGATGTACAAATTCGCGGTGGACGTGGTAAGTGTTTCCACCTTCCTCGTCAGCGTCCGTGGCAGAATCTACTTTGAAAGGAATGACACGTAGTAACGGTACGGAGGTGTGTCCCACCACGTTGTACTCCACCACATCGGAATACACGAACATCAAATTCAGTCCTTGGTTCAGTTCTACCGGGGCACGAAATAACTTGCTAAAAGACTCGTTGTCGTAAACGATGGGTAATTCGTTTTTCTTGAGCATGGCCTTTCTCATGTCCATGTCTCCGCCCAACATGTCAAACAATTCAGGACAAAATAAAATGGACACGATTTTACTTCGTTCAAATTTCATCAAGAAGCGACGAGCTGCTTTGTGGTACTCCATGGTGACATTTTTGTTGACATGCTCCAAAGCTTTCAGAAACACGACATTAAACCTGGAGGTTATGGTGCTGACCAAATGTTGACCACTAAAATAATTGCCTGGGGGAATGAACAAGTGATAGGTGGTGTACTTTTGTGTACGGGTTTTCTTGTCATATTTGACATTGCTATCCATCCACTGTTGCATTTGCTCGTCATGAACTTCCACATCAAATTTATTTTGATTGGGAAGGACATTGAGGACTTGGGTCGGGTGAATCATTTCTACTAAAGCCACTTCCCAATGGGCTTCGTGATCTAACTGGATGGCCTGAGGTAATTTGGCCGTGTAACAGCACAACGTGTTCTTGGGAAACACCTCCATGGAACTGTCACTGGGTAAAGTTAAGTAAAATTGGTTTTGGTGACTCATAATTCCAGAGTTCTGTGGCTGTCCGAGGGGTTACTGGACGTCAGAGGCGTGCCTCCGTCTAAAATGGGGTTCTGGTTGTGATTGAAGTGGTGACTGGCACTGGCACTGGACACAAGGTTCCCGGGGTTCCCGTTCGAGGTGAATTTCAGGGAGGGATTAGGAAGCAGGTAACCGATGCAACTGCTCAATAAAATGGTCCACAATTGTTTGTCTCCTTGTTGCAAACTCAAATTGGCGATGGCTGCCCCGATGACACAATACACCACGAAGATTTGGCAGAAAAAGACGATTTGCGTTTTAGGCACACGTTCTCCACACCACACCCACAAGGGTTGTTTTTGTAAATCTTGCACAGAAGAACTAGGGGAAGGAGGAGTGGTCGACGTAGCTGCGTCTGCTGTGTGAAAAGGCATGATGGTCACTTCTTTTTATAGTCGATGACTTGCGAAGCGTCGATCCAAGAATCAAAACTGGGCGGATATCCTTTCCAACGTACTTTGACTTCTTTGACACGTCGTTTGCCCACTTTACGGGTTCTGCGTTCGAGAATGCTTTCGATGTCGTACACGTCGTCTTCTTTTTTGGTGACACGTTGTAACTCGGGTAAATAAAACGTTCCTTTGAGTACTTCTCCGTTCATGTCTTCCAATTTATAGACGGTAGGATGACGGCCATGCACTCGTCCAGTGACGCGAAACAATTCGGTCGTCCAGTTAGGTAAGTAACCTTTGTCGAAAGTGCGTTTGGTTTTGCCAATGCGCACCCAATCTCCTACGGCCAATTCTCCACTTTTCTTGGGGACAGCCCTCGTCGGGGACGTACCAAACAGGTGCTCGAACACCAACACTTCGTTGTCGGGAGTCACGTCTTGCGGGGCACGTCCGATGCTTCGATGGTAAGATTGGTTGTACGCTTGCACCAGGTGCGATAAGATGTCGATGTACTTCAGAGTGTGGTGATGCGCAAAATATTTCCACATGCGTTCTTTCAAAGTGCGTTGAAAACGTTCTACGATGCTGGCTTTGGTTTCGGGATTCTCGGTGGTAAAAAAATGAATGTCACGTTTCTTTAATTCTTTTTGGAAAGCTTGGTTCAGAAATTCGGTGCCTTTGTCCGTTTGCCATCGAAGAGGGTGACGACCGCTTTGTTTCAACACTCGTTGCAGGGCTCACACTAACTCGCTGCTCGATTTGGAAGTCAAGGACACGACCCAGGCAAATTTGGAAAAGACGTCGATGACACAAAACAAATATTTGTAGCCACGATTGTAGCTGGCCAAATGAGAGACATCGGCTAAATCGGCTTGCCATTGATGATCGATGCCTTCCACTCGGGTGCGACTTCTGGCAAACTTGCGTCGAATGGGTTTGTGTAAAGTGTAGGTAGCTTGTTCTTGTAACCATCGTTGCACTTGAGGTAAACGGAGACTTTTCAGTCGCGTTTTGGCAGCACGATACAATTTTTGAACTCCTGCGTAACCTGCAGGATGGGAGGGATCGTAGTAAATGCTGGCTAAGACTTTTTCCATTTTTTGTGTTGGTTGGTGTGTTAATAAGACACCCACTCTTGGAGGATGTTACTCTTTTTCTCTTGGGGTACTTTCTTGGATTGCAGTGCTTTGCGTGTGCGACCGGCAATAGGTGTTGAAGAGGAGGAGGATGTCTGAGCGGGGGATATCGGTTCTTGTTTCACTTCTGTCTTCACTTCTGTCTTCACTTTCTTTTTCTCTTGTGATGAAGAAGGGGTGGCCATCATCTTTTTAATCCATCCAATTCTGGAGGTAGGTGGTGTTGCTAACTTGCGTACTTTTTCTGGTGGAGTTTGAAACCCTTCTTCTTCTTCTCCTTTTTCTGTCTTGGTCACTGGTACTGGTGGTACTGGTACTGGTACTGGTACTGGTGATGGTGCTGGACTTTTCATCAAGCTCTTAAAATCTTTCAGAGTGGGTAGAGCTGTTTCGTCTAAAGCTTTCTGGTGAAAGAGTTGCAGTCGTTGCAAGAGTTGACCGTACTTTTGCGATTTTTCTGTTTCGAACAAATCTTGGCGATCCATCAAGGACTGCAATTCGTGTTGTAACTGGGACATCTCGCTCAAATGGGGATTGGGAGGTAAATGCGGGGTGCGTTGTTCTTGCCACCGATGGTATTCCATCCATCGTTTGTAAGGCACTAAAGCTAGTTTTCGTCCTTCCATGGGGTTGTCAGGGGTCGATTCTGAGATCTTGGACCTTCCGAGGCCTTTTTATCTTGCTCCCACCAGTCCTCCCAACATGGTTCCCAAGACTCCTTTCAGTATGGGGCCTAACAAGAGAGGTAAAATACCTCCACGTTGCACTAACATCTTCTTTTTTTGACGAATGGGAATTTTCTTTTGAACCATTTGGCGAAGAACGTGACGATGTTTGCTTAAGCATTGTTTCTGGTGTTTGGACAAAGGGATCGTGCCTTTCAAAACGTTCAAACAACATTCGCACACGGTATCGATGACCTCTTTGGAGGCTGTTTGAATGAGTTTTTTTCGTAGGGGTGGAGAAGCTTTGGACAGGACAGATAACATGTCCCCATGTTTGGCTAAACGTGGTGGCAGTCCTTTCCTTTTCTTTCCTTGGGGTTTTCTGAAGGGTGACATCTTTGAGTCTTCAGGAGCACCAAAAAAACACTGATACCCGACTTGGTCACAGGCCTTTTTTATACTGGAACGCGTCGCCACTGATTGTCTTTACGTCGTATCAGTTTGAGGACAGGCATGACACGTCGTGCAGGGGTACGTAACGGACTAAATCGAGCCAGTTCTTGCTTGGACAAATCCAGTAAACTTTGTAACATGCCCGATCTTTCTTGAACTTTGATTTTGGGAGAAGGTACTTTGTGAGCAGCAGCCACTGCCACTAAATTGGAAGGTCCTGCCACTGGGGAAGTTCTTTTGGGGGTCATCAACGGAGAAGTTCTTGGTGTGATCAACGTCTCCAAGTACTCTTCAGTTCTGGGTGTCATTAACGGAGAAGTGGACAAATGTGAAGCTGACGGAGACGCAGTCACCGCTGTGACAGGTCGTGGTTTGCGAGTGTAAGGTTGCGTCCTGGCCGAAGTGCCTCTCTTGCGACTAGTTTTCTGTGGACTTTTCTTTTTCTGGGGGCTTCTTTTCTTTTTCCGGGGTGGTGTCTGGTCAGAGGAGGGTCCTGCCACTGGAGAAGTTCTCCTTGGGGACCTGGTCTTTTTCTTCTTGGGGCTTCGTTGGAATTTTGTCTTGGGTATAACTTTGGGGGCATTAGGATCCCATCTTAAGAGTGAGCGAATGATGACCCCTCCTAGAGTACCGCTCCCTCCAGGTTTCAAAATGATTTGTATTTTGGCTTGAGTGTCGATGCAGGGATCGGCCAGTTGGACCAAAGCGACTTTGTTTCGATCGAAAAAGCGTTTGGTTTGATGAGGAATCTGAATGATTCCTTGGAGTAATTGACGTGCCGTCACCGTGAACCATCGTAAGACTTCTTTGAGACTAGCTTCTAAGACACGAGCTCGTGTTTGTGGATCTTTTTCTCGACTGATGCCATACAAGGCACGAATCAATTTGACGGGAAGATGCGACTGAAGGGATGTCATGTTCGCACTGAGAGTGAGACAGACGAAAAAGGGTCTGAGGTTTTTATAGATTTTTTTATGGGGAGTGAAATGAAGTCGAGGACGGAGACGTGTACAGGACAGGCCCTCCGTCTTGGCACCAGTGGTGAAACAAGTGGGTACGAAATCGCAAATCCTCGGGGGTCGTAGGTTTCAAATCGACGAGTAAATAGGCGTGTGGAGTTTGAGTGGCATCGTCGTACGCCTGAGTCAGCCAAGGCGTTCCTAACTGTTTGGCTAAGACTTGCACTTGCGATTTATCTCGAGGGCTTTTAAACAAGACCACGTAATGCGCATTGAGACTGATGGTGCGATGGGCTTTACTTTGTTGAAACAAATTTTGGGTGATGTAAACGACACTGGCATTACGGTGATGCCCTTTGCGCGTGAACCACAGTTTAATTTCTTCTTCGTCTTCTCCTAACATGTCGTCAAAAATGACCAAATGGGTTAGACGGGAGTCAGAGACGATGCCATCGTCTTCTTTAGGAATGCCTTCCACAAACACGATGGAATCGCCTTGACTTTCTCGCAAGAGGCTGTACGCCGATTGCCACTCTTTGTAACACCACACGATTCGTTGAGGGTGTCGATCGATCAAATGATGTTTATGTTCGATCAAACGTTTGACGAATTCGGTTTTGCCTGAACCGCTAGGTCCAGCAATGAGCATGTTAAAGGGATGGCGAAGATACAAAGCCTCCCAACTGGCACGATCTAAGCGTTCGTCGATGACTTTGACAGTAGAGGAAGAGGGAGCAGAGACAGCAGAGGTAGCCATGGTGTGAGAAATGTCACTTGTGACACGAAAAACAAACAAGACAAGAGTTTATATACTTTTTCAGAACACGTTTATTGAATGTTTTTTTTTCAAACATGAATACGAAAGACAAAAATACATAAAAGCCAAAGGCTTAAGTACAAGAATAAAAGGCACATGATAACCATGAACGTGGAATAAACACAAGTGTCTGTACAACATGTTTTGGGTAAAGTTCTAACCAGTTCTATAGTAGGGGGTAAGGTCACACAAGTGTCCTCCCGAAAGGGTCTTTCAGGCCTGTCCACGACAGTCCTGTCCTGGGTGACGGGTTCTTCTGGCACCGTCACTAACACAGGTTGAAAAGTAACTTTTTTCCTTGAATAACTCTCGTGCATACTGGGCCACCTCTTGTGTCCAAGCCTCAAAACCCTGGTCTCGGTGATGTCCAACATTTGACTCCTAACCAATCTGGTTTCTTCTTCGTCAACGACATGGTAAGTTACTTCAATGAACAATGAACTATCGATCTTGCCTAGGGTTCCTTTTTATATACAGACCAATACCGACGTGACCGTACGGTAAGGTGAAGTGATTGGGAAGTCCCACTCGCTTCTGGTATACAATTTGATAGACTTTTTCCAAGGGTCGATTGACGATGTGGTGAGTGGGTAAACGTACAATCTTGTTCGGTTGATAGGTGGTCACTTTAAAGTTTCCATCCTCTCCCGATTGCAAGGCTTCTTTCAATACCCCAAAGTTGACCACTCGACTGGTACGATGATTCAGAGTCAGTCCTTTCACTTTGCACGTCGTGTGCACTTCTCCTTGTTTGTCACGGTATTCGTAGCCGTAATTTTTAGGACCACCACTGACGAAACTTAGAATCATGTCGTCGGGATGCTCGTCTGTCCAGGCTCCTAAACGGTCTCCTTCGATGTCAGGGTGCTGTTGAATCGGGTGGTGGATGTAAATGCAACTGTCCGTGTCAAAGTACAGGACGCGTTCTTCTAACAGTTCTAAAGCTTCGTACAATTTTAAGCGAGCATGAGCTGTCACGTAAGCCGCAATGATGACATTTCCAAAAGGGTCGTCTTGTACAAAGTCCAGATCTTCTTCGTAATTGACCAAGATCAAATCCTCTCGAACGACGTCCACGTGTTTCATGTATTTGGTTTTGTCGTGAATCATCTGGAAGTAGCGGGAAGGTTCTGTCAAATATTCCGTCTTGGGTAAACACGGTCGTTGTGCCATTTTACCCCACAAGCAATTTAACATCACTTTGGCAAACGATCGCCTGCCTTCGTTTTTTTCGATGTGGTCTAAAGAGATGCCTTCTTGTGCATAGTATTTCTCTTTGAATTGTATTTGGTCTTCGGGAGTGTGACACCAGGAAGGATAGCCGCTGGCTTCTTGTTTCAGTTTCAAAAAGGCATCCACGTAGTCGGCGAAAATGCCTTTCTGAGTAGGGTCACCCTTGTGATACTGTTGTGTCTTGGGAAAGTGGCAAATTTCGTACACTTCTAACAGTTGGTATCCCATGTCCAGAGCTTTGAACAATTCCACGCTGACCCAGGTTCCCGTCAAGGCACGTTCTTCCTGGCTGTGATGGCAAGGTTGGTCCTGGTTGCACGTTTCGGCACAAGTACGGCACAAGGGAAACATCAGTTTGCCTTGACAATGGTGAGGTAAGACGGGATGGTATAGGTTCGTGGGAGGCAAAACTTTACACTTGATCAAGCCTTCGTATTGTCGAATGTTTTTCAGGTCGATGTGTTCCGTCAACAATTGCGGGTGCCCTACAGGAAAGCGACAATATTTGCACACGTAGGGATGCAGCGAACACACGTCCAAGTATTTGATTTCTTCTCCTTTCTCTTCGTCCGCTTGGTACAGCAAACAGGTGGCATTGGTCCTTCCTCCATACAAACTATCCCTCGGGTTCAGCGGGTCCATGAACTGGTAACTTTCCACGAGGCGTTTAAACTCGGGATCGGTTTTCAAACGGTGATCGTACTCGTGTTCCCACATTTCCACCACTTGGTATCCTTGCTGTTCTAACTTTAGGCGCCGCTGACAAGTGTCCTGGTACAAGTCTTCCATGGTTCGTTGCAAAAACTGATTTTTAGTGTCACGGTCAGGGTAGCAGACGGGACATCCGTGAAATAAGCAACCGTTAAACTCGTACACGATCTTGGGGTTTTCTAAGTCCCAGCCATCGACCGAATACGTTCCGATGGTCTTTTCGCCTCCTCCGTTGCGGGCATGCTGAATCCATTTGTCTTCCTTGTCGCACAAGTAATGTAACCAACGTAGGGCTTTGACCGAGTATTGACGCTTGACATAGTGGGTCGTTTGAGGACTGATGACAGCCACGGTGTTTTCAGGCATGAATCGTTGTCGACACTAAGGAACACGCTTTGGCAATGGTGCAAGCTTCTTTCAAAGGATCGACCCCTCCGTGTTCCATGAACACTTCTCGAATTTTTCCACAGCAACGCCGTAAAATGTCCACGTCGGAACGACAATACTTTAACATTTCTTCCTGAAAGTCGAAGGGGTCAGAGGCATGAGCCTGGTACCAAGCGTAGAAAGCTTCTCGTTGTTCGGTACGCATGTTGTCGGGGTCGTAATAGTGAGCCTCAGGCAAATGGGGTAGAACGGCATGTTGATTGGCTTCCGTATTGAAAAAGTGTGGAAAGTACCCTTTAGCCATTTCTGTCATTCCAAACGTTTTAGGCATTCGGCTCAAAGGCATGGCCAAGTAACTCATCGAATCTTTAAACTGTACTTGTCCCACTTGCATGAAAATGATTTTGGCTCCGTTCAAAGTCACTTTAGGACGTTCGGTGCCTTGTTACGCATAGTACCTCAAAAGAAACTGTCCATCGTATCCGGAGAAATTGTGAGCCATCACCGTGGCATGACGATGACAATCTCCGTAACGTTCGATGTCCTCTTGGCTCCACGTCTTGTCGATGGGGTCTAAGACCCATTGGGCAAAATCGGCTAACGTGTTTGGTCCCCGAAAGATTTTTTCACGTCCTCCAGGAATCTTGCTGCAGCGAGGGCAATGACTGAAGATAGGTTCTTGAATGCACTTCTCGCACGCTCGATGAGCCACGCAGAAATTAGGAATGTGAATGCCAGTCTCTTGCATGCATTCGAAATCGAAAAAGATGAAATTGCCTTTCTTCTTGTGACCGTCCTCTTTCTCTGGTGGGGGTTGGTATTTTTGCACGTAGCATTGGTGTTCCAAGTCCACGATGTGGTGACAAATGTGACATTTTTTCTTTCCTCGACATACGTGTGCCTTGGCATTATTGGTAAGTATGCCTTGTCCACAGGTAGGGCACAATCTCAGGAGTTGACAAGCACATTTCTTCTGTGAACCTTGTGTTTTCAAATGTTGTTGGTAACAGGTAGGACTAACAAACGTGCGCAAACAAGTCGAACAAGGCACTGGTCCTTCGCTCAGACAGGGTGGAGAGGCCAAACATCCTGGGCATTTCATTCCACAATGCTTGTGTTGCTCTCGATTGTTATAACCATAGTCACATTTCTCACAATAATAACTGTATCCCAGGAATCCAGTGATACTGGTAATGGTATCGAAATGGTCATCGTGATGATAGACATGAATGTATTTTCCGTCCTTAAAATCTTGGCCTCGAAACAACAGAGTTCCACGCATTTCTTGAGGGTGCACTTTCAAGGTGTAGCGTGGAGCTAGGGCATCTTGCAATTTTTGCATCTCAGGAATGCCACAGGGTGTGTCTTTGGACAGTCCGGCTTGTTGCAACAGGAGTTCTGCTTCATTTCGTTGTTTGGCTCGATCGCATCGTTGAATAGTTTTCCAGGTTCTTTTCCATTCTACCGTGTCGTTCTTGTTGGCATAGGTTCGTCCCACCACGATGGCACGGGCTAAACACATCTGGTCTTGAGGGTTGTTAATTCGGACGAGACTCTTTTTGGTGTTGCGAAGGTCGTCCACCAATAACATCTTTTTTGCATCCAGTTCCTTGAGGAGGAGAGACGTGGGCCATTTTCAGTGTGGCTTTACCATCGGTGATGTCAAACTGGTCATTAGATTGTTGCACCTGTTGTATCTTGTCCATGACTTTGGAAGGGGTCAGTTCTGCGGGTCTGCTAAACTCGATCCAAACAGGGGATTTCAAACCGTCGTGATCTATGGATAGTGTCAAGCGATCGTCTTCTTTGGCTTGACATTGTCGCTTGAGTGCGGTGAGCAAAGAATCCCACATCTCGGTGATAAACCCTTCTGCTTTCTCCAAGGGTACGTCGGCCTTGAAATCTTTAAACTTCACAGTGTAGGTGTAAGCTGTGGTTCTAAATTTTCTAGAGGAGCGCTTTTCCGTCTCTCGAATGGAATAGTACTTTTCAGGGTTGACTAAGGGTGGTGAACTTGGTTTAGAGGGTTCGGATTCTGGTTCACTCATGTCCTCTTCAAAATCACTGGCATGAATTTGTGCCAAGATTTCAGCCCTGGTACGAGGCGATAGATCACGTTTCTGCCTCTTACTTTCTTCTTCTTCTTTCTTCTCGAATGAATGGGATCGTTTCATCTTGAGTGCAAAACGTCAAAGACTCAAGTTTAAACTCCATAGACTAATGTATAGTCTTGGCAAACCAGCGTATATAAAAAGGGTGTGTGTCTTGTCCATTCACTATTCATTTCACTCTCAAGCCGAGCACAACAATGGAAGAGACTACCCAGATGGAACGTTTCGTCAGAGCTTTGCGAGGGGTCATTAGAAAATTCTCTTCAGACCAGCCGACGGACTACTCTCCTTCCTTTCGAGATAAAAGTCAAGATACTTGCTATATCTGTCAGAAGAAAGGGCATTGGTCTTCAGAGTGTCCAGACCGTCAAAAAAGAAAAAAAACAGGGGCTAAAAAAGACAAAAGTCAAGATACCTGTTATTATTGTAAAGAAAAAGGACATTGGTCTCCAGATTGCCCAAAAAAGAAACAAGAGGAGTCAGAAGAAAAGAAGGATTCTTCAGAAGAAGAGAGGGATTCTTCGGAAGAAGAGAGGGATTCTTCGAAAGAAGAGAGAGATTCCTCAGAGGAAGAAGAGGAAGAAAGAAGACAATTCTATTTAAAAGAAGCAAAGAAACAGGAGAAGAAAAGAAGAAGGGAAGAAAATGAGGAAAAAACGGTGAAGAAATTAAAAAAACAGAGAGACTAAACAAGGAGAAAGAAGAAGTCAATGAACTTTTAATTAAAGTGTTCTGTGGTGAATTGTGAATTGGATTGTAAAAAAATGGATAAAAGAATACATGAATGATATAAGGTAAGTGTCTTTGAGTTTTGATTTTAAAATAAGAAGCTACATTCACGCACTCATACACAGACACGTACTATAAGGTAAAATGGGTGGGGTTTATTTTTGAGTTATTGGCAAATTGAAATTGTATTTCTTTTCGAGAAATGTGGGTGGCCCTGAAAAGGGCCTTTTATTTTGGTGTAGGGGTGAGTTTAACCAATCAACTTTAACTGCCTTAAGCCTTTGCCACGGCCAAGGCCTACTTCTGATGATTGGGTTGAAATCACTAAGGGTGGTACGACAGGCTTAGTCACAGGGTTGGCGTGTTTAGCTCGGGAAGGTCGTATTCTCTTCGGTCGTGATAAAGAAGTCTGATACATTTGTTTCAGACTTCTTAACTCCGCTAAAATGTTCAACAGTACCGTGGCCGTTTGATTTTCACCCTCTTGTTTCTTTGCTGCTACTTCTTCTTGCTGTTGTTGCTGTTGTTTTTTTTCTTACCTCTTCTTGTTGCTGTTGCTGTTGCTGTAGGAGAAAAGCTTGTTCCGCTTCCTTTTGTCGTTGTATAAATTTCTCCAATTCTTCTTTCTGTCTCTGTCTAAAATTCTCCACTTGCGGTAATGAAGAAGGTAACGAAGGTTCCGGAACAAATTCTTGCGAGGTAAGAAAATCCACAAAATCCCAATGTACCTCTTCTGAAAGTAAGTCCGGGTTCCCTTGGGCAGTCTCCCCTGCTGGTGCACCCCAATGGATCGTTTTCTGAGTTTCCGTCATGTTGAATCACTGTCGCATAGATTGACTGCACACAAGCGCTAACGAATCTATATAGACCACGTGACGTCACAGACTGCTCTCTTCGGATTGGATGCGAGCTGACTGAATTTTGTAACGCGTGTTCGGATTGGTGAATGAATTCAATCCGTTTCAATCCTTCCTGTACCTATAAATAAGCGCAGTTCACTGCATTGATTCACTTGTTCTCGTCGCTTCAAGATGTGGACCGATGTGCAATCTTCTACGCTTGTGTCTTCCATGATGTTTAGGACGGACATGCTCATGTATGTCCGATCCAAGTGGACCGTTGTCCACAGGACAAACACCAGCCTGTGGATATGTAGGATCTACGTTGAAAGACAAGGATGCCTGAAAAGAGTGCTGATTTACGGACCAACAGTGAGACGTAGCCTAAGGACAAGAAGAAGACCAATGCGGTACCATTTATGTTAATGAATACATTAACATAAACCCAAAGGCCCTTTTCAGGGCCAGCCATATTTCTCGAAAAGAGATAGCCTTTCCATTGCCTACCCTTCTTTTAAATTTAAATTTAAATTTAAATTTAAAAAAAATTTTAAAAAAAAATCCCAAAAGCCCAAACTCTATTCCCCATGTTAATTTCCCCTTGTCGCTAGACAGACCCACACTATAGTTCCATGTTAAATTCCCCTTGTCGCTAGAGTGACCCACGATTTTTCTCCATGTTAATTTCCCTTGTCGCTAATCTGATCCACGATTTTTCGCCATGTTAAATTTCCCTTGTCGCTAATCTGACCCAGGGGTCTCTGTAATGCTAATTCCCATTGTCGCTAATGTACCCCACCTTACTACTCGCCTCGGTGGTAAACCTATAGGCTTGTCAAACAACAGATTTGGTAGGTTGTTCAAACTCAACACTAAGGGCCAATGTGGGGACAAAGGAATCGACGAGGATGAGTCGAGAGGTGATCCGGATATGGGGAGAAACATGCAAAATTACTTAGGACGGTAATAAGACGTAGACTTACAGCCGATTCCACTTCAGACTGAAGGTATTTACTGCTCAGGTCCTCTGATTTGGTACCGGAGAAACATAAAGAGTGAGCTAGCTGCTCAGTCACTTAGCAAACATGTCTACTTCTAGCCTCCACCAAAAGCTGAAAATGTAACTATGGCAACAAATGGAATCACGCTGTTCCCTCTGGTTAAGCTATCCTTCATGATATTAATTTTCCCCGGAATATAGCAAACTCAGATATTGCCATTCTCAGGATGTTCCAAACTTCTATGTAAAGAGAACATGACTATCGACCTTCTTGACGCCTGGTGTGCCCTGCCATTGACGTTTCATCAAAGGCGATAATAACACAACCATGCTTTATGAGGCTGACAACCCTTTAGGGCTAAAATAATTTTCCGTTTT
This sequence comes from Sinohyriopsis cumingii, assembly GCA_028554795.2. NCBI lineage: Eukaryota > Metazoa > Mollusca > Bivalvia > Unionida > Unionidae > Sinohyriopsis > Sinohyriopsis cumingii. The sequence continues at coordinate 23,433,661 of CM068841.1, read as the reverse complement.
TCTAGATGTGCTTTTGGCCTGGTTCCTCAGATATTGCGACGCTAAGGAGGGGAGGAGACTTTCGCAGAACGTCTCCAAAGCGGTATCTTTGCGGAGACAGTGAAGTTTCACAGAGAGCGTCATGATCACTGAGAGCATCATGATCACTTCGATGTTTTATAGACAGCCTCCAGCAAGCCGTGAAGAACTGCTGTAGACAACAATTCCACTTTGTAATGATAAAAGAGGCGGGCCGAAAGGAGATCACCATGAAAGGTTATTGTGACCAAAATTCGAGCCTTTTGTTCCATTGTTTCTAAGAAATTATTTAGCTGGGAAACTAGCACAGGGCCCCATTGATATCTGTACATGGGTAGTACCCGAATCCATTGGTGGGGCAGAGGCTTAAAGAGGCTGAGACAATGAATTAACCTAGTAACCAAATAACTGAATGTGGCGGAAACTAGCTACCCAAGCGTACTGCGTAGGGTTCTTCCCACCAGAAGGTGGTGTCTGGCAGCATCTTGATCCTGGGAAACATTCTTCGCCATCTTTCTACTCCCTATCTCACAGGTATTAAGATATAACCCAGCCTAGCGTCCGTTGAACGGTGAACCGTCAAAAACCAATCAGATGAATCTAACCCGAGAGAAACAAAACTGTCGGGCTAACCAGAATTAGGATCAAATATAAAGGAGTGGGAATGCTGCTCTTCGTTGTTTTCGGGAAGGCACGACTTGCTCTCATCGGTCACTTTATCTCTTTTGAGGGAGCTCTGCTCATCTCTGCTGCGAAAACTCTTGAGAAAAGACAATGATCTATCCCAAACAGGTACTGACGAAATTAGAACGATTGCAATGAATCCAATGCATTTGTGTCAATCTGTGAAACACGGAAATTGCTCCTTGTTCCTGTCTAACTTTAGGTATTAGACTTCCTCAAGACCGTAGGTAAACCAGACCTATCCTGGAGTGGGTAGTCCTAGGATGAATAGGTGAAAATGGATATTTCTTCCTCCCGTGACAATTGTCGAGACTTTCTACAAAGTCTCACATTGCATCTAGCAACAGGCAACAAGCAGGACATCAGACTGGGCGTGTTCATTTACTACACGATAGACATGTGAGTGTCCCAAGAGTCCTTCTGTCAACACTTACCCATAAATTGTGAAATAGTAATGTGCAGATAGAGAAACATTGGCAAACAATGTAAAACGGGAAACCTAAAAGATTAGGTGATACTTATCCTGATGTCGATACCGAGAAGGAACAGTTAATAGACGCACCACTTTGCTGTGCAATGTGCAAAACCCTTACATTTCACTAAAATCGAACATAAAACCGCACAAGTAATGCAGTACCCAAAAGAATGTTTGGCACTAAAACGGTTAAATTCAGCAATGAAGGCGATACTGGTTCAGTGTCTGGCACGTGTGTACTCAATTTTCTGCAAGGTGGCTGTCACAAAGGACTGGATTCGTTGTTCCTTCAATTCTAAGCCTCAAGTATCTCTTTTCCATTTGTATGAGGAAATATTTATCTAGGAATGGGATCCAAAGATACTGGAAATGTAAAGCGTGAAATTTTTGCACGTAATTTTGTTATTGCTTTTAAAATCTCTCTGTTTCTCTCTTGGTATATAAATATATATATATATATATATATATATATATATATATATATATATATATATATATATATATATATATATATATATACATATATATATATATATATATATATATATATATATATATATATATATATATATATATATATATATATATATATATATATGCATATATATAGAGATATATATATGCATATATGTATATGTGTATATATGTATATATGTGTATATATGTATATATATATATATATATATATATATATATATATATATATATATATATATATATATATATATATATATATATATATATATATATATATATATATATATATATATATATATATATATATATATACCCAGTAAGTGTACTTGAATAGAATAAGGTGGTGAACAATAAGTTGTCACTAACTGTCCGTAAAATAATAGCTAAATATGTGGTGGTTAAAAACATTCCTCTAATTTGAAGATTGAAGATGATGGTCTTCTCTTGCCAAATACATACAAGACGTGTCAACTGAGAGAGGTGTCCGGGAGAGAATGTTACTTTCATGTACTGTGGCTGATACTTAATTGGATATGGTACTTATGTAAATTTTGAAGTTTAGAAAAAAATATCTGAACAGTATTTGTTAGCTAACAGGATTCATTACAAGTATAGCTAACAAATAATGTTCAGATCTTTTTTATAAACGTCCTAAACTGAAAACTAGAACTGAAGCGATATATATATATATATATATATATATATATATATATATATATATATATATATATATATATATATATATATATATATATATATATATATCTTCACGGGCAAAGGCAAGACAAGAAAAAACTATGTGTTAGAAGAATACCCTGTTATTTCAAGCTTGAACAATTTATTTGAAGAAATCATATTACAGCAGAAGATGCAAGATAAAAAACAAATTAAAATAAATAAGAAAGAGTGATATAGACTGAATCATTTTAAGATCAAATGCAAGATAGTATGAATTTGAGAAACGAATTAATAATAATTTTTTAACCCGGAAAAGAGGAATTGCACTAACAAACTATTAAATTCCTTCGTTTACGATAATGAGAAGAGGTTAACATATCAAAAGGAACTACTGAATCATTAAAAGGACGTCTTTGAGAAACTTCATGAAAGCAAAACCAATAGTGATCTAGAAACAAATACATAATTAATAACTATTGAGAAACACTCATATGAACGAAAGCGTACCTTTCCTTAATATAGTTAAGTATTAAAACGGATATACAATGAAGCCGGTCCAGCTGACGGTTGTACTGCCGATTTTTATAATTTCGTTTGAAACGATTTGGTCTGATTTATATATAGCTCTCTTAATTTTGGATATAAAAACTATAATGCACATTTAATTTATCTTGTGTTCTTGACTATTGTTTGTGATTGAGGGTAGAGTAGCTATGGTCTACCTGACTTCTAGCATTTTTTTAAACAGTTGTTTCCTGATATTCGAGCATACGTCCAACATCAAATTAGCTCAAGAATCTACTTCCTCATGTTATGAGTGATACTCATAAGGTTTTATGAAAGGTAAAAATGTAGACTTTTATATCATAGTTTGAATTATCGCGATGAAACAGATCAATCTCTCCTCCTCTCAGAAATAAATTTTGTACTAGCGTTTGAATCGTTCGAATGACACTTTTTGGATAATGTCCTAAAATATTTTATTCTTGGTGAATCTACTTGCTATTGCTTCGGAATATTCATGAACAAGTCCGAAAGCAGTTATTTGTCTCAGGTCTTTCATTTAAAGAGAGGTTTATCGTTAAGGAGACCCGTACTTATTTATCATAGGAATAAAACTTGAATGGAATGCAATAAATATGGACGATTCTGAATGTTAGTAACTGATAGATATCTTTCTTGCTAGATTGGTTATGCAAAATATTACGATTATCTACCGTATAAGCAAGCAGGCGAGACGTAATATTCAATATAATCTCCTATATCATTCTTTGCACAGGCCTTCAAGTTTGTAACCAATATTAAGCGTTAATGAAGAGGAAAATGTTTTAATTGGTATTGATTTCATGAATGGGAAACAAAGCAAAAATATTTCACTTGCAGACTTTTATTCCTGTAATAGTAATAACATACCAAATTTACATGGATCAGCTGAAAATCAATGCTTTCTGCTGTAACCTTGGAAACATTTTATTTTCTCTATGCATAATTACGCTTAATAATCAAGCTTCCTTTGAAGCTTATAATATAACAGCGAATGACAATAAAAGAACTAAATTAACTATAACAAAACCAAATAAAACCAAACAAACGAACCATTATGCACGAAAAATACAAAGTAGAGACCGCATAGTGTCACGTTTTTGAAGGATTAACTGAAGCTTGAATTTTAAAAATGTACGAAGTATAAATCTGGAGCTCATAAACAAAGCACAGAGAAAAATGTAAAATATAATGGGCAAAGTTCCATATTGGTTTATGACCAATACAAGGACGGAGGGTGGTGAGAGGTTTATCGATGATCTTTTGTTTTCATTTCTACAAAATTGGAACTCCGATGTAGACAAGTCGTTTCTTCTATATTTCATCTGGCAGAACTATCCCATATTTAGGGATTCTTCTCCAAGTTGAACGGACGCTGCTAAGTTGAACGGCTGCTGTTAAGATGATGTCCTCTATCGACAAGAGATAGTGATCGAACTATGAAAATACACTTTTCATTCTTTTTAAAAAGATGTATGTGCATTGCCTGGAATAGCATTATATCAACATTATTGTCTAATTTTATGGTCCTTCTCAATAGGTTCGCACATCATGGTAAGTGGTCTCAAATTTCTCTTCATTATTACAAGGAATCCATTCAATGACGAGATTTCATATCATACCTCATATTCCAGTTTTAGCCTATCGTGGCTTTCATCTTACTTTTCAGCTCTGGGGTTGTAGAGATATTTCTATGAAGCGTAGAAACTTCATTTTGGAATTTCCTTCGAAAATTGGGCCTGAATATAAGTGATTTTATTGTGACTCCCGTTTGTAACCTGTCTTCCATTTGAACACCACACACACACACACACACACACACACACACAAGACCATCATACCTTTCGATTATCCAAGATATAAAATTTAACTTCAGTCTAATAGTAAGTTAAGAAACAGATCATATCATAATAACATTTTGTATAAGCCAGTCAAATTTGTAATGATTATAACTTAAAAGTATCAATAAAGGTACGACAGATTATGTGCAGAGATATTAACCCAGCCATGAACAAAACCGGAGGGCTCAGAAATACTAACGGACAGATACCAAGGATGTCACAATGTTTGTCAAAAAAGTGTATGGAGAGAAAATCATACGCCACAACGCCTTATAATGCATACATAGTTATGCTTTATGAATCCAGTGCCTTACATTCACTCTGCAAGAAGACATCCTCTCAGCATTGAGTACAATTGTTTGGGGAATCTTTGCTATGTCCACAAAGTCGCACTTGGGCCTCATATAATATGCTTATTGTTGTGTAATTTCTCCATCTTGCAAATTGGCGTCCATTTCATAAGTAAGTATTCAACTGAAATAAGGGGTAGTTGTAATATATAGGTGAAATCCTTTTTGAAAGCCACGGGTAAGAATCGTCTGCGCTATTTATCACCCATGGATACCTCTGCTAAGATTTCCTCTTTTTCCACCAGTACGCGTAAATTAAAATAGACGATCAACAAAACAATGATACACGTCAGCGAAAGTGCCCGTTTTTATGGATGATAATTGATCTGTAAACCTTGATAAGCTCAATCAAACAGAGTGCTTTGTCACGATGGCAAGAAACTTTACTTGCGTTCGAAGTAACTGGTTCAGCAGGGTTACGCATATTCATCACAATCGATGAAATATATGCACAGGAAGATAAGAGTGACAAAGCAATGAGGAGGATTGTCAGCCGGTGGTTGCAATGATGCTGGTAAAAGGAAAGTCGTTGCTCGGGGTAGATGCTGTAATATGAATATGTTTGTTTCGACATCGATGACAATTGGGCGGAGTAGTTCGCGATAATTACATGTTAGAGGATTTTAATTTTGACTGTCGAAACATTTCAGGTTGGAGAACTCAGTTATGGCCAGATTTTACTTCTTTTGTTTAATTCCCTTCGTGTGTGGTGTTATCCGAAGGAGTTTACAACCTTTGGTTTCTGGACTTTGACTGACATGTCATCCTTAACACTGGTTGACTGATTGACCATGATGTTTTTTAACACTTATCTGCATCCCGAACGTTGATGATGCTATATCAATCTAAGTTGGTTGCCAGTTGCAGCTTATATGTGAATCCATCGATGTCAATTGCAAAACGGACGTTTGCAATTAAGTTTCCTTTTTAGGTCTTTTTGAGAATGACTCGTCATCAATATCACTTACGAGGAATATTCTGAGTTTCGATATAGTTATCGGCTGGTGTTTGTGAGTTTGTTCCCCGTATGAACTGGTGTTAGTGAGTTTGTTCCACGTATGCACCTTCATAATCTCCTCATGGCAACCCATATTATTTCATTCCATACTCGCTCAAATACTTTCATGAAGTCTATCGATTCGTGGAATAATTTGATAATCTTCCAGTTCGACGACAATGACTTCGTGTGCTCGGAGATCGATCTGTTCAGGTGCATTTGCTGCTGGTATAACTTATCAGCGGACTGATGGTTTGGTTGTTTGGGGAGAGTTGGAAGTTACCCTTCCTTGGCAATGCTATGATGAGGGACTGAGCAATGGCTTTACCAACACCCTTTCTTCCATATTTCATACTTGAAATAATGAGTCACTCACAGCATAACTTTCTACTCTCATCGGTTTTGCTGGAATGTTGCCTGAGCCTGTTGACTTGCCTAGTTTGAGTGACTTGATTGCTTGATTTTCGCAGCTTGAACGTCTATTTTATTGGTTTGCAGGCGTTGTCTTCTTTTGTCGCACTGGATTATGATATCATTGTTTATCAATGGTTAATCTTCGTTTTCCGCCCTTGTTGTCCACATTTTTCCTCTTTCACTTCACTCAATGACGCATTGATTTTCTTGATGAGACATTCGAGATCATCCTCTATTATTCACAGCGGCACAATCTTTCTGCCATTCTTGTCTGAAAGACTTCTCGCGCCTGGGGTATTTTAGCACTTCAAGGTCATATTTGATCCATGGGAAACCTCATAATTAGCACGGAAACGCTTTCTCAGCTAATACAGCGTCGAGCTCGTAAACTAAGGGTCCAGGTTTCGATACCCGTTCAGGTCAGCCTGGGTCGGCTGCCACAATATTTGCTTCCTAAAAACACCTAGCACCAACTTCTCCGGCATGATATAGCCAGTAAATATATTAAAAATGCAATAAAACCGACCAAGCAGCAAAATAATAATTAGCATGTCGTGGTCACTCGATGACATCAGCCACTGGAATCTTCTGGTCCTGTGAATCAATCGTCTGACCGATAATTTATCATATTTCATAATTATTCTGCAAGTTAAAACTTGACACCTTTTTTAATATGAAATTTCTTGTTCCATTTCAAATAAATGGACAATAATTTTTTAATTTTTCTGCGCCACAATTTTTTCGGAAATAAGGATCTTCATTTGTGAACACAAGTGTCTTGATTCATGTGAACTATTGTTTTACTTATATTTGGATGTAGCAGTATACTCCAGTGTTTGAGGATACGCGTTCGAAGATTGATGCGGAAATAAGTCTGATATATAGTAATAAAGAAATATGGAAGCATTTGTGTCGTATCATGTTTTTGTTCAGCTGTTCAAAATGGAATTGTTACCTGTAATCAGTATTATAATGGCGGGTGCTTGTGATGACAGAAAATAACACAAACTTTTTATTTTCTGATATCAAAAATTCATCACATGCCAGGCTTTTTTCTCCCAATAGAAAGCTTTCTCCTGTGATTTCCTAAAATATATGATAATAAGTTTGTCAATATTCATCTATAATACGTTCTATGGAACTTTTGTGTATATAAAAAATACACTAATTTTAGCAGCCGAAGACCGAATATGTTCTGTTTGGTAATTCTTCAGTATGGCAAAGCATGCACTATTCTTGTCTCACCAAGTAATATTGCAGCAAATCTACGTCCAAGATTAAAGAATTTACGTTACATCACTAAGAAAGACTGTACATATATTAGAAATACACAGCATATAATGATAAGAGTACACAGCATATAGTAACAACTGTACAACATACATTCAATAGTTCAAATCATTTAGTGAAACATACATGCCATATTAATAGGAAATACACATTATATAATAAAATATGCACATCATATTAATAAGAAACGCACATCAGATAATACAACATTCACACTATATAAATTAGAAATGCATATCATATAATATGACATGTATAGCATACAGTAATAAATGCACAAGATGTCATAAGGGATACTCATTAGATTATATTGGTTCAACTACATTCATTCCAAATGGACCATTGAATACAGCTCTGGCGTTCCATAATTTTCGATTTTTTGTATAAATATTTCTAACACATACTGATTGGTTTCTCTTTGATTTCTTGTCTAAAAATATGTATACATACCGTTTGGTTTATGTGATTTCGTGTATACTTTCTTATATATACTGTTTGGTTTCTCGATTTCGTACATAATTTCTCATACACACCGTTTGGGTTCTCTCCGATTTCATAACCTCTTATTCAGCATTCATACGAACAGTGACTTTGAGAAATTCAGTGCAGCATTTTCGCTGACTGCTAACCCGGGAATATTATGGACGCGAATGAATTAATAACTGTGTAAACATCTAGATAGCTGAGACAGAAGAAGGTCTCGATTGATTGAAGTATTTGCAGTAGTTATCGGCCGGGGTCACCGGGGCTCGTGAGACAACCACAATAGCTGTGTCTCGACTAGTAACTTTGCAAAATAAAGATAGTTCTGAAAACCTTCTTAAATTATAAAGATTCGACATTTAAATATTATCAGGCCCGGCCATAGGGCAACACGAACGCAGCAACTGCCTTGGGTCCCTCGCTTTCAGAAAATCAACTCTGCAATGCAATACGTTTTGCTTGGGGCCCCGCTCATCGCTTTCTGCCTTGGGCCCCGCATGCTGCCTTGGGCCCCGCACATCCTAAGGCCGGGCCTGAACATTACATAATAGAGGCATAATAAAGATAGCTGGAAAGCTTACTTTGAATGTGTGTGTGCGTGTGTGTGTGTGATTTTCATTTTTAACGTAGCTTTTTACAATTATTCAGTCTTATCGCAACGATGTCTGCAGTGTGGCAGTTTATAGTGATATGTGATATGTATGTACACAATTAGCTTACAAGGTTTAGTGTGATATGTATGTACGAAGTTAGCTTCCAAGGTTGAGTGTGATATGTGTGTACAAAATTAGCTGCCAAGTTTGAGTGTGATATGTATGTACGAAATTAGCTTCCAAGCTTCCAAGGTTGAGTGTGATATGTATGTACAAAATTAGATGCCAAGGTTGAGTGTAATATGTATGTACGAAATTAGTTTCCAAGGTTGAGTGTGATATGTATGTACGAAATTAGCTTCCAAGCTTCCAAGGTTGAGTGTGATATGTATGTACAAAATTAGCTGCCAAGGTTGAGTGTGATATGTATGTACGAAATTAGATGCCAAGGTTGAGCGTGATATGTATGTACGAAATTAGATGCCAAGGTTGAGCGTGATATGTATGTACGAAATTAGATGCCAAGGTTGAGTGTGATATGTATGTACGAAATTATATGCCAAGGTTGAGTGTGATATGTATGTACGAAATTAGCGTCCAAGGTTGAGTGTGATATGTATGTACGAAATTAGCGTCCAAGGTTGACTGTGATATGTATGTACGAAATTAGATACCAAGGTTGAGTGTGATATGTATGTACGAAATTAGATGCCAAGGTTGAGCGTGATATGTATGTACGAAATTAGATACCAAGGTTGAGTGTGATATGTATGTACGAAATTAGATGCCAAGGTTGAGTGTGATATGTATGTACGAAATTAGATGCCAAGGTTGAGTGTGATATGTATATACGAAATTAGCGCCCAAGGTTGACTGTGATATGTATGTACAAAATTAGATGCCAAGGTTGAGTGTGATATGTATGTACGAAATTAGCGTCCAAGGTTGAGTGTGATATGTATGTACGAAATTAGCGTCCAAGGTTGAGTATGATATGTATGTACGAAATTAGCGTCCAAGGTTGAGTGTGATATGTATGTACGAAATTAGCGTCCAAGGTTGACTGTGATATGTATGTACGAAATTAGATACCAAGGTTGAGTGTGATATGTATGTACGAAATTAGATGCCAAGGTTGAGCGTGATATGTATGTACAAAATTAGATGCCAAGGTTGAGTGTGATATGTATGTACAAAATTAGATGCCAAGGTTGAGCGTGATATGTATGTACAAAATTAGATGCCAAGGTTGAGTGTGATATGTATGTACAAAATTAGATGCCAAGGTTGAGTGTGATATGTATGTACAAAATTAGATGCCAAGGTTGAGTGTGATATGTATATACGAAATTAGCGCCCAAGGTTGACTGTGATATGTATGTACAAAATTAGATGCCAAGGTTGAGTGTGATATGTATGTACAAAATTAGATGCCAAGGTTGAGTGTGATATGTATATACGAAATTAGCGTCCAAGGTTGACTGTGATATGTATGTACAAAATTAGATGCCAAGGTTGAGTGTGATATGCATGTACGAAATTAGCGTCCAAGGTTGAGTGTGATATGTATGTACACAATTAGTTTCCAAGGTTGAGTGTGATATGTATGTACGAAATTAGATGCCAAGGTTGAGTATGATATGTATGTACGAAATTAGATGCCAAGGTTGAGCGTGATATGTATGTACGAAATTAGATGCCAAGGTTGAGTGTGATATGTATGTACGAAATTAGATGCCAAGGTTGAGTATGATATGTATGTACGAAATTAGCGTCCAAGGTTGAGTGTGATATGTATGTACGAAATTAGCGTCCAAGGTTGACTGTGATATGTATGTACGAAATTAGATACCAAGGTTGAGTGTGATATGTATGTACGAAATTAGATGCCAAGGTTGAGCGTGATATGTATGTACGAAATTAGATGCCAAGGTTGAGTGTGATATGTATGTACGAAATTAGTTTCCAAGGTTGAGTGTGATATATATGTACAAAATTAGATGCCAAGGTTGAGTGTGATATGTATATACGAAATTAGTTTCCAAGGTTGAGTGTGATATGTATGTACGAAATTAGCGTCCAAGGTTGACTGTGATATGTATGTACAAAATTAGATGCCAAGGTTGAGTGTGATATGTATATACGAAATTAGATGCCAAGGTTGAGTGTGATATGTATGTACAAAATTAGATGCCAAGGTTGAGTGTGATATGTATATACGAAATTAGCGCCCAAGGTTGACTGTGATATGTATGTACAAAATTAGATGCCAAGGTTGAGTGTGATATGTATATACGAAATTAGATGCCAAGGTTGAGTGTGATATGTATGTACAAAATTAGATGCCAAGGTTGAGTGTGATATGTATATACGAAATTAGCGCCCAAGGTTGACTGTGATATGTATGTACAAAATTAGATGCCAAGGTTGAGTGTGATATGCATGTACGAAATTAGCGTCCAAGGTTGAGTGTGATATGTATGTACACAATTAGTTTCCAAGGTTGAGTGTGATATGTATGTACAAAATTAGATGCCAAGGTTGAGTGTGATATGTATGTACGAAATTAGCTTCCAAGCTTCCAAGGTTGAGTGTGATATGCATGTACAAAATTAGCTGCCAAGGTTGAGTGTGATATGTATGTACGAAATTAGTTTCCAAGCTTCCAAGGTTGAGTGTGATATGTATGTACGAAATTAGTTTCCAAACTTCCAAGGTTGAGTGTGATATGAATGTACGAAATTAGTTTCCAAACTTCCAAGGTTGAGTGTGATATGAATGTACGAAATTAGCTTCCAAGGTTGAGTGTGATATGTATGTACGAATGTAGCTTCTAAGGTTGAGTGTGATATGCATGTACGAAAATAGCTTCTAAGGTTGAGTTTGATATGTGTGTACAAATTTAACTTCCAAGGTTGAGTGTGATATGTATGTACAAAATTAGATGCCAAGGTTGAGTGTGATATGTATATACGAAATTAGCGCCCAAGGTTGAGTGTGATATGTATGTACGAAATTAGCGTCCAAGGTTGAGTGTGATATGCATGTACGAAATTAGCGTCCAAGGTTGAGTGTGATATGTATGTACACAATTAGTTTCCAAGGTTGAGTGTGATATGTATGTACAAAATTAGATGCCAAGGTTGAGTGTGATATGTATGTACGAAATTAGCTTCCAAGCTTCCAAGGTTGAGTGTGATATGCATGTACAAAATTAGCTGCCAAGGTTGAGTGTGATATGTATGTACGAAATTAGTTTCCAAGCTTCCAAGGTTGAGTGTGATATGTATGTACGAAATTAGTTTCCAAACTTCCAAGGTTGAGTGTGATATGAATGTACGAAATTAGTTTCCAAACTTCCAAGGTTGAGTGTGATATGAATGTACGAAATTAGCTTCCAAGGTTGAGTGTGATATGTATGTACGAATGTAGCTTCTAAGGTTGAGTGTGATATGCATGTACGAAAATAGCTTCTAAGGTTGAGTTTGATATGTGTGTACAAATTTAACTTCCAAGGTTGAGTGTGATATGTATGTACAAAATTAGCTTCCAAGGTTGAGTGTGATATGTATGTACAACATTAGCTTCCAAGGTTGAGTGTGATATGTATGTACAACATTAGCTTCCAGTGATGAGTATGATATGTAAGTATAAAATTAACTTCAACCACAATCTGTATATATTTTAGTTTATATGTAACTTGGATAAAGAATGACACCAATTTCGGATATTTGTAATTCAAACGAAAACCAAAGGCCAACACATCATGGACAAAAAATGAGATATATTGTGGATGTCTGTCAACCAAATAGAAACTATAATCGAACACATCGTGGATAAAAAGTGACATCTACTTTGGATTTCCGTTATGAAAAGCATAGCCCAATACATCATGGACAAAGAGTGCCAGCGACTTTGGGTGTCTGTAAATCAAAAGGAAATTATAGCCCAGTACATCATGGAAAAGGAATGACAGCTACTTTTGATGTATCTAAATCAAATGGAAATTATAGCCCAACACGTCTTGGACAACGAATGACAGCAACTTTGGATGACTGTAAATCTAGATGTCTGCAATTCAAATGAAGCATGCTATACGAAGGACGCCTATAATTGACAATTGTACAATGCATCCTGTGTAGCCATTGTTGTTTATGAGGTTGGACATCACATGCTTAACCAATGTCTTCTTTTAAAAAATTTGTTTTCCCAAAATTTTGGCTTTATGAAATTCTATTCCCATACACAAGCGAGTTTACGACCCAGTACGTGTAGCATACGAAGACATTAATGTTAAAGCTGAAGATTTTTGGCCTCTATGATTGCGGCTCTAAGGATCCCGGGGTTTCTTCGACCCTTTTCTGAATCCTTTTAAACAAATTTATATAGTTTGATATAGTTTTGTGTTTTAAATGTATTACCCTGTCCTGTTCCTTAATTTGTTTCTTCTCTGGGCTAAGTTTGGCATATTACATTTTAATTTTAGTTTTCTTATGATCATACCATGGACTTAATCGAACTTCTTTATATACATTTGAAGCAATTCTTATATGTAGCAGTAACTAGATTGTAGACGTCGTACTTTTTCATGTTGTGCACATTCTTTATGTATCTGATATTGTGACCTCTCTATCTCCCATTTCTTCTATCTCCTTTAAACTTTCCCCAACAATAACACTAAATCATCTATTATCCGTGACTATGTTTACAGTAGTACAAATAGTAGGTAATCTGAAATGTAAAAGAATTGTTGCTTTCTAGATTTGTTGCTTTTTAATCGTACAGACAGTAAGGAGTAGACAGATAAAAGATACAACAATGAAACAATCAATAAGTGTATTTCGATTATGTTTGCCATTCAATTAGGGCATTTAAAACTATTTTGCCATACTTAACAGTTTGTTCCCATTGCAAATCTTGTATATTTATTTCGGAGGGTGCAAGTCGTCAGTTCCTACCAGCTTCCTCTGCGAGTCCTTGGAAAAGGCGATTAGTTACAATTATGTTACCAATAATCTGTTGAAAGTGCCTTTTGAAATGAGCAAATCAACTAAACCATTTATAACAGCCAAAATACTTGCTTGTCATCCTACTTGTACTAGCGTTTTGTTAAAATAAGATAAAATAAAGACAGGCGTAACTTTCTGGATCGAAAAACAAAATATCTGACAAAGTTTTGACAAGTTATAGTTTTTATTAACAATATAGAAAACAGTGAAGGTTTTTATGTCTTGTTGCTGAATATGTGAATTTTGTACCAAATATGGTTCGTTGATTCGGCATGAAGTTCCTGCACAGACATTTCATCGCAAAAGAATGTAGGCAGAAAATCTTTCTCAGAATGGATAAGACTTTATAAATTATCAGTATGTTTGTCACCTCTAGGATGGACAAAGTTGGTCTAAATAGGATAATTTGTGTTCTTCAGGATAAGAAGGCCATTTACCGGAATGGAGTATAAATATTTTTTTTTCAGAAAAGACAATGGTTGGGAGACCATTTGTCTTCTTCATAGTAATAAACCTTTTTACAGGAATGGAGTATACTTATTGTTTTCAGAATAGACAAGATCGGACCTATTTGGGAGACCCTTTGTCTTCAACAAATTGAGAAGGCTTTTTAGTGTGATGGCATTCTATCTTTCTAGTAATGAACAGTGTTTGACTGGTTTAAGAGGTATTGTGTCTTCATCGGCATGGACACGGCTGTCGCGAGGAATAGTGTCTGCTGGACAAGGTTGGTGTAGGATTGGGTCTATTGTCTCAGTCATTATGACATGGCTGGTGAGAGGGAAGGTGAATAGTTGTCTTCTTATAAATTAACAGGGTTAGACTGGTTTGGGAGGCCCCATGTCTTCATCAGAATGAACAGTCTTGGAGTGGTTTGCGAGGCCAAATTGTCTTCTTACGAATGAACAGGGTTGGGCTGGTTTGGGAGGCTCAGTCTTTACATCAGAATGAAAAGGCTGTTCAGAGGAATGCAGTATATTTCTCCTCTTCAGAACAAACCGTACTGGACTTAATGAGCGTATACTTGTATTGATTGAGAAAAGAAATGGCTACCATAATGGTGGAAGAGTATTTTTTTTTCAGAAGACGCAATATTAAAATCTACCAGCCCGGCTTGTTTTAACTGCCAGGGCGTATCTCTTGACAAGGCACTTCACCATTATTGCCTGGGAACAAGAATAATTAGACGTTCGTGATCTAATGTGACATACAACACTAACCAGTCAGTAAATCAGAATGCATAACGGACGTCAGAATTATTGTCTTCTGAACCATCTACACGATTCGACTTACGGTCAGAGTGTGCTGGTCTTATTCAAAATGTAGAAGGCTCTATTTAAGCTGGGATAATACTTTTATGTCATTCATTTGCCTGATCCATGTTTTCTGATTTACTGTACAATAGCTAACAATCTGTGCGTAAAACAAAATGTTCGGTATCATAACATAAACGTGTGTTGCTTAAATTATACACACCTGTCGTCATTGTTAGGCAGCTTGCGTGATTCGTATCATGATTTAGATACAGTTCTAAAAGAGTTTAAAGTATTGTGAAAGTGTTATCATTCGTATAGATCGTAAAGGTGAAACGCTTTGCATGCTCATTCATGACTTCACCTCTCGTGACAAATAATAGCACGTGTAAAATGCCTCTATTAGGTTTTTCACTCACTCGCCCCCTCCACAGCTCACACCCCAAGGTGACTGAGGCTGCCAAATATAGGAAACTACTATCTTGCCAATATCCATGCTGAAGACCACCAAACAGGAGCAATACCGGTTGTCAGTAAATGCGCTCCAGTACGTTTCTTTATTTCTCGACCATTAATCAGGGCCGTAATGAGCGATTACGGGCCCTGGGGTAAGAAACAGCCGGACCTTTCCTAGTTCATGTTCAATCAAATTTTTTAAAATCAAAATAAAATAAGGTTGTTCGATACTGGCCCTCTTACGGGCCCGATCCCCGGGTATATATCCAACTTTCAGCGCCACCACGAAAGGAAACCAAGACAATGAAGACTCATAGTGTGTCAGCAGAGCGCTACTGGTGCTTATTTTCAAGGGTGATGATGCACGCCAACATATACAATTTTCTCGTCTAAGACATGTATCAAGAGGTCATGAATGCAGCCAATGTGGTTTTCCATACTCGACAGCATGCGTGTCCCTGTAGGATTCGCCACCAACAGAAATGATTTGTAGAATGGTACTGTTAATTCAATCAAGAGTGTTCCTGGTTGTTTATCTGATCGAGGTCGACATAGAGCTGCGGGATGCTAAAAAACGCCTCTGACTATATGTGTGATTCTCACGAAATTTGTGATGTCGTCGAACCCAAGGATGATTGTTAGCGACATAGCCGCTGTGCATAGTCTTGTTCACTATGTCGTCCTTACCTACCCGGTTGCCGCGTTATAGTCAATCCAGGAACGACAGCCTGAATTACTTTCTCGAAGATATGAATGTTATAATGCAAGAATGGTGATGTTGTCCGTCAGGATGACATTTCTACCATCCGGATCATCTATTCATTTCAACTAAGGGAAACTGCACTCAAAGTATTATTACAAAGGGCAGCCGAAATGTTGAGCCAACATTATTTGAACCACATTTTACTGTAATGAATTAGATTCGGTGTATATCACCTATTGGGTTTCAATGGTTGTCATCGCCGGGGGCGGTTGTGGGAGATAAGTACCCACTTCCCTTGGAAATCTCCCAGTGGCTTGCGTCTGATAGAGCCTCTGACAACCAAATCCAGCTCCAGGCCTTCACGAGTGGCGGAACCTGTTTAAACTGACTGGAGAAGGGATGACAGGCGAGCTTCTGGCGCCTCAAAACCAGATGCTTCGGGCAGATGGGGCTCGTTAACCTTGGGTGGTCACTCATCTAGGAGAAGGTAAACTTTTATTTCAAACCTTCACTGCCTTGCGACTATACCCTCTCAGGGGAAAGACTAAGGGAGTAAACCCAAACAGAAAATCCGGAGTCGGAGTCCCTAAGGCGACGTGGCATTGATTTCAGTGTCATCTCGGCAACTCCTGCGACGCAGCTGGTGCCATGACGTATCGGCTTGTCCTTTCCCTTGGATCCATCAACTGCGTGGAGAGGGGGGATCAGCTGCATGGGCAACAGTTGATTCTCCATATCACCCTGCCCAGGCTTGCGCCCTGGAGATGACACTCCAGCTTCGCTCCATAGCGTCGACACAACACGGGAAGCAGCAGTTTACCGGTTATAAGTCACCGCTCGATTGGCGTAGAGCCAGACACCAGGGGTTGCTTCTGACGGTGGCAGAGACCAACATGTTTCACTGGACAGCTACCGCCTGCTTCAAACTGGGCAGCCCCCAGCCAATAAGATGCTGTCCCGCCACAGTTCGCCTGCCTTGCTGGGTGCGTAAGGCTTAAGGTACGCGAGTACCTGACAAGCGGACTGCAACAACTGCACCAAGAAATAACAAAATAAAAATAAAAAAAAAGACTTCAATACTCAAGCTAGGTACCTGGAATGTCCGGACCATGCTGACTGGGCTTTCAGATGATCTCCAGACAATCAGTGATGTTCGTAAGACTTCAGTCATCAACGACGAACTTGCAAGGTTCCAGGTCGACGTCGCCTCACTACAGGAAACAAGACTACCATATTCTGGGTCCCTCAGAGAAAAGAACTACACATTCTTCTGGTAAAGAAAGAGCGCAGATGAAGCCAGAGAGTTTGGTGTTGGATTTGCTGTCAGGAACACTCTGCTGGGAATGATAGAACCCTGCCAACAAGGAAATGAAAGACTGCTATCCCTCCGCCTCCACACCACAAACGGGCCTGTCAACCTGATCAGTGTATACGCTCCCACACTACGATCCGCCACAGATACCAAGGATGAGTTTTATGATGAGTTAAACTCGCTCATCGACAAAATTCCCAAGGAAGAGAACTTGATTTTGCTGGGCGACTTCAATGCTAGGGTGGGTGCCGATCATGACTCTTGGCCCTCCTGTCTTGGCAAGTTTGGCATTGTGAAGATGAATGAGAATGGGTAGCGCCTTCTAGAGATGTGCTCGTACCACGAACTTAGCATCACCAATTCATTCTTTCAGACAAAGCCACAGCACAAAGTGTCTTGGAGGCATCCCCGGTCTAAAAACTGGCACCAGCTGGACTTGATCATTACAAGACGGTCAGCCATGAAGGGTGTGCTTCTTACCCGTACCTTCTACAGTGCTGACTGCGACACCGACCACTCGCTGGTGTGCTGCAAAATGAAGCTTCAGCCAAAGAAGATCCACCGCTCTAGGCAAGAGGGTCAACCACGCATTGATGTGAGCAAGACATCATATCCAGACAAGGCTGAGGAATTCACATATGCTCTTTCCAAGACGGTTGACTCAGAACCCCCCAACGGCAGTGCCAAAGAAAGATGGGATTACATCAGAGAGACTGTATACAGCACAGCCACACGGATCTTGGTAAGAAGCAATCAAAGAACAATGACTGGTTTGAGGCTAACTCTGCCACACTCATGCCAGCCATAGAAGAGCGTCGCAGTGCTCACCTGCAATACAAGCGATCCCCCTGTCAGAAGACACTACAGGCATACAGGTCTACCAGAAGCAAAGTGCAGAGATTAGCACGGCAGTGTGCCAATGAATACTGACTTCAGCTCTGTCAGAGTATCCAGTCAGTAGCAGATATTGGAAACATCAGAGGCATGTACGATGGCATAAAGTAAGCAATGGGTCCCACGAAGAAACTGACAGCACCACTGAAGTCTGCCACAGGCGATACCATCCACAACAAGGGCAAGCAGATGGAGCGTTGGGTGTAAAATTACTCCAAACTGTACTCCAAAGAGAACCACGTGAACAATGATGCCCTCAACGCCATTGAAAACCTCCCTCCAATGGCCGCACTGGACGAGGAACCTACTGCAGACGAACTAAAGAAGGCCTTAGAGAAACTGTACCTAGGTAAAGCCCCAGGGAAGGATGGCATCACAGCAGAACTCATCAAGCGTGGATGTAGCGTGCCTCTCACACACCTGCACCACCTCCTCTGCCAGTGCTGGGACGAGAGGGCAGTGCCTCAGGACATGAGAGATGCTAACATCATAACCCTGTACAAGAACAAGGGCGACAGAAGTGACTGCAACATCACTTCTCAGCATCGTGGGTAAACTTTTCGCACGCGTCATCCTGAACAGACTGCAGACGTTTGCTGACAGAGTTTACCCAGAGTCGCAGTGCGGGTTCCGCGCAGAGAAGTCCACAATCGACATGATCTTCTCTGTCAGGCAACTGCAGAAAAAATGCAGAGAACAACACAGACCCCTCTTCCTGGCCTTTATAGACCTCACCAAGGCATTCGATCTGGTCAGCAGAGATGGACTCTTCACAATCCTGGCGAAAATTGGTTGCCCTCCAAAGCTGCTAAGCATGATCCACTCCTTCCACGATGACATGAAAGGCACAGTGCAGTATGATGGCTCAACATCCGACCCCTTTGACATCCGCAGTGGAGTTAAACAGGGCTGTGTCCTTGCCCCCACGCTCGTCGGCATCTTCTTCGCAGTCCTGCTCAAGCACGCCTTTGGGACGTCCACAGAAGGGATTTACCTGCCCACACGATCAGACGGCAGACTGTTCAACCTGGCACGACTGAAGGCAAAGAGCAAAGTGCGTGAAGTAACCATCAGGGACATGCTCTTCGCAGACGATGCTGCTTTAGCCACCCACACAGAAGCTGAGCTTCAGCGCCTGATGACCCGCTTTGCTAAAGCATGTGATGAGTTTGGGTTAACCATAAGCCTAAAGAAAACAAACGTGATGGTTCAGGACGCGGACCCCAGGCATCATCATCAATAACTAGGAACTTGAGGTGGTGAGTCAGTTCATGTATCTCGGCTCTACCATCACCAACAACCTCTCGCTCGATGCTGAGCTCAACAAGCGGATCGGAAAGGCATCAACAACTCTCTCCAGGTTGTCGCAGAGAGTGTGGAACAACAGCATGCTGACCATGAACACTAAGATCACCGTGTACCGTGCATGCGTGCTAAGCACTCTCATGTATGCCAGTGAAACCTGGACTCTGTACGCCTCACAAGAGAAAAGACTGAGCGCCTTTGACATGCGATGCCTCCGACGCATACTCGGGATCACCTGGAGCGATCGAGTAACAAACAACCAGGTGCTCGAGCGTGCCAAGATTCCCAGTATGATCACACTCCTCCGCCAACGCTGCATCAGATGGCTGGGCCATGTACGTCGGATGGTTGACTGACCGATCCCCAAAGACAATCTTTATTCGGAACTCGCCTCTGGCAAAAGGTCGATCGGACGGCCACAACTCCGCTTCAAGGATGTCTGTAAGCACGACATGAAAGCCCTTGATATTGATGTCAACACCTGGGAAGAGCTCGCTCTAGACAGATCAAGCTGGCGACATGCTCTGATCACTGGTCTGAAAGCCGGAGAGGACAAGCAACGCTTGCTAGCTGATGAAAGACGATCGCAGAGGAAGAAGAAGCAGCTTCATCCAACACCTGACACAACCTTTAAGTGCAGCAAGTGCAGCAGGGACTGCCACTCCCGCATTGGACTACTTAGCCACAGCAGACGCTGCACAACCACCAACCGGGACATCTCTCGTGGGCGCAGTTCCACCGTCTCTCGAGACTAACAGATGCCAACACATATCACCTATTATTGAGCCACATACTCAACTAAAGAATTAGTCAATACGACAAGCATTGGCACCACTTGTACGAGTACTGGTACTAATAGATGATTTTTTACACAAGTACGATGCTTTAAATATATGGCGTCGTCAGCATCATTAACTACTTTGATGGAGATAGAGCACAGATCCACCAGCTGTTAGGGAATGTCAGCATCAGTATGGTATAACTTCTCATTCAGAAACAGCAACGCTTTCAAAGTCTTCAAAAAGTACGTGCAACCATACACCTAAACAGCTAAGCAGTGTTGGTTATTGACCACTGAAGACACAAGAAACGCAGCGATAAAGGAGCTTCTGACAAATTCAAGTAAACTTTGCTGTATAGCGCGCAGGCATTGGTTTTGCCATTAACATCAGCAAGCTCATGTTGCCAGTCAAAATAAACGGATGTCTACCAGGTTGGCGACAAGCTTTTACATCTTTAATTTTGACTACCAGGTCAGCAAGATTTTGAACCAGATGAAGTTCCATTCCGGACGAAACAGTGTGGGACTCCTTCAAAAACACCATTGCGAACATAAGGTCATCTATAATACCATATTAGTGAATAGAGGGGATGACTGGATGAACAAAACATGACATGAACAATGGCTTGATGGTCAGGAAGATTAGTTTCACCTCGGCGGAGATGGTGGGGGGGCAGTACATCAAGCGGGTCCGGGTATATGGGAAAGGCTGGATCCCACCAAATAGGAAACCGATCGTTATATGTTCGTGGATGCAGCACGTCAATATTTTGAGCAAAACAATAATGAAGCAATGAAAACCGGGTGTGTATGCTTTATGCGCGACAAGTTACAGTGTTTCAACCACCACAGTGTGGAACATCCCAGTAAAAGTATGTTTGGGAAATCATTTACGCGCAGTCCCAAACGATTAAATCAACCATAGTTGGAACAGCGATAGGTATCTCATTCGAGGGTAAAAAACAGTTTATAATGCTCGTAGACGCTGTAATCTCCGGGATAGTGATAGCTAATTATCGGGACGCAATTTGAAAAACAAGAACTAAACTAGAGCCGTACGTGGTGCTGGTATTTACATTATTCCGTCTGCTATGGAACTGACGCCTTTTTTTCAGTAAAACAACGACATTCAAGAAGCGATCAATATATCCGGGATACGAGGACGAGGACCAGTAGCATATGCTCGAGAAAACAGCAGCGCTACAACCCAGAAGATGAAGCATGCTGAGGTCGACATAAACACGTCTGCAAGCGGAACGTTGGCAGCAACGGTGAAAATTGGCGCCATGCAAAACAATAATACACATATTTCTCTCCGCTTTTATTCTCAAGACAGATGTTTCAGTTTGGCATCTTGCACAGTATAATAAACATGGGTTTTGTTTTTAGGCTGTTTCTCTCAAAATGTATATCATCTTCGAAGGTGTGGATTTCATTCAGACCTGATATTAGTTCATCTCTATGTTGAGTTTTGTAGCCGACTTTCCAACTCCTGCGTTCATACGTCAAATATAATGACATTCAATGTTTCTCTGACCTGTAGCACAGAATTCCACGCTGACTCCAACTTTACATTCCGTAAGAAGGCTCGGTCCCGCCATCGTTAATGCAGATACAGTGGAAACGCATCCAGAATTCACCATCTTGACTTTATTGACATGCCAATTTACACTAAGGTAAGTTAGGTTAAGGTCACTTAAATTAAATTAAATAAATAAAGCACTGAAAATGGAATAAAAGAATAGTCAGTACCTTAATGATTTGAATACTAAGGAACTCACAATTATCAACGCTCTAAGAATGGAATAATATACTGGCATTTAGAAATAGAAAATAAATCATGCCAAAAATAGACATATAAGAACGAATAACAAAAATTACATGGACAGCTAATAAAGACATAAATTGCATAGAACAATGTACATTCTGTTTATATATAGAAATTATAAATATGGCACTGAAGTACCGTTACAACTGCACTTGATGATAGTCAGGTACCAATACAAACATATATATATATATATGAAACTTTTTTTTATTTCCACGATTTTGACCATTACTGAAGCGAGACAAATTACTTGAGTATG
The DNA here is from genome assembly GCA_028554795.2 of Sinohyriopsis cumingii. Classification (NCBI taxonomy): domain Eukaryota; kingdom Metazoa; phylum Mollusca; class Bivalvia; order Unionida; family Unionidae; genus Sinohyriopsis; species Sinohyriopsis cumingii. Next base: position 23,411,018 of record CM068841.1, on the reverse strand, counting down.
ATGAAATTACGAATTATGGTTACCCTATCTATGGAATTGGGGTAGTTATATTACTGTCAGCTGCATTACTTTGTATTCTGGTATTTCTATATGTGAAACAATGTACAACAATGAACACAGAAGGTCATTGCCATGAATAACTTCTACAAAACGAACAGATGGACTGACAGATATTATATTGTGTGATCTAAAAGTGTCCTCTGTACACGTGTCATATGCATATTTCACATTTTTTAAATATTATTTGCACTTCGTAAGAAACTATTATGTATGGAGTGTACAGTTATGTGACACTGAGGATGTGTATAATGAGTGAAATACAGAAACATAATTTTCACCACCGTTTCAAAATATTATTCCTTGGTGACATTTTTATAGGTTCATTTGGCAGGAAACCTAATAGATTTAATAACCTACAATACATGTTCAATACCGAAGTTCGAAACGACTCAGGTTTAAATAACTCAGAGCAGAATCAAACCGGAATCAAAGTGGTGTGGCAAGGATTTGCTAGGAAAAGGGGATGACATGTTAAAAGGTGATGACATGTTACAAAAGTTAATAGATAACGAACAACAATATTGAATCTGTGGCAAAGGCGATAATTTGTTATTTGGTTGAACAAACTTTGTTTCTTCGGCTTGTATGTGGATACTTTGGTACTTTTCCCTGACTTGTACGACATCAATGTCCACCCCCACCCCAACCCGTAAACTCCCTTGAATCTTTTAAACATGTCTTCTTAGCGTATTCATCTTCTAATACACGGGGAAGCGAACGGCCGAGTGGTCGAAATCGCTCACCGATACGGATCATTGCCATCTCACATCTGTCTGCGTGGGTTCGAATCTCGAACTCGGCCAGTGTGAGTACTTGAGAAAGCCTGCCGATAGCTTCCCGGGTACTTCCTGCACGAGTTACACAGGCCGCTATGTATAGCCTATCATGTAATTACAAATGATTGTTGTTGTTGTGGGGTTTAACGCCATTTTTCAGCACGATAGGCTATACATGGCGGCCAGTATTAATGGTGGAGGAAGAACCCGGAAAACCCCGGAAAGAACCACCGACCCACGAGAAGCTACTGGCAAGCTTTCTCACATGCCCAATTGGCTGAATCTTAGACTCGAACCGCCGCAGACAGAGGTGAGATGGCAGTGATCCGTAACGAAGAGCGCTTTAGACCACTCGGCCACTCGGGCCCCCCAATTACAAATGATGTTGGCCCCATGACAACAACATTCTAATACATAGCATGTATGTACTGAATTTGATTAAGAATGTTTCTAGTAGAAAAAAACCTCTTATTTCAACAGTTCCGGATTTTGCAATGAATTAAACAGGAATTTGATTGTTTGTTTGGAGGGTTTTAATGGGGGGGGGTCATTTCTTTAAAACATTCATGCTTCTATTACATAGAACTAGGGAATACATGTATATCAAAGGCTTTTGTTACCAATAATCTATGAAATCATAGGAATGAACTTCATCTCTCTTACTTAATTGAAACGCGACTCTTTAAGAAGTACATTAACTGGTCATTGAACTCCTTTGTTACTTGAAGGACATTGGTTACTGATGCACGTATCTTTAATCCGTGTATAAATACAAGGGTCACCAAGGGAATGGATTCATTGTTTGCAACCAGTAAAATCCGAGAAATAATTGCACTCAGATACACATGTGATGCAGCGAGTAAGTGCGCTTAATATAGTTAACTTTGGATCCTAACATCAGTGTATGTGCATGAACTGGTACCTACATTTGTCTACTGTATTTTGTTTTGATTATGCACGACCTTTTATGCCGGGAGTACATAATACAAGAAGCTTGATGTGGCTTACATGTCGATCCCGTGTGCAAAATTTCATAATGTGGTCACGCATTGAGATAAAGATAAGTGCGTTATGTACGCTTATTCAAAACTAAGACTGTGGGATAAAATGGTATTTAATTAAACACAAAGTAACAACTTTAAAGCTGACGCTAATCTAGTGTATGAAAGACTGACATATAGAAGGAAAATGACACAATATAGGTCGCTATGTCTACCTTTCGTCATGGCGGGGTTTAACAGATAATCATTTAATGGTCTGACGATATTTCTAAGCTTTCATAGTAGCTACTAAATTGAAATTATGGTACAATTTTATTTATGGAAATACTTATGTAAACTTTTATTGCACAATTTTATTAACTTTAAAAATATATTAATTGTATTATATTTTCTAAAATAGAAAATGTAATGTCAAATTATTCAAAATGTTATTTTATTTAGATTTTTTTAAAAACGTTATTTTGTAATTTTATTTTTAAATGTTATTTCAAAATAATTGTATTTTTCACTTAGATAATTGTGGTAATAAAATAAGTAGCCATGGGTGACTATTTATTTCGACAATACATTTGGAATATTTATATCTCAGGCAATTGAATAATATGCATTAATTGCATAATCAAGGCACTGACTGAAAATCTGTAGCCACAGGGTCGCGCCATGTTGGCTCTGTCCGGTTAATCGAAGTTCAATTAACTACATTTCTCTTTAAGTGGCATTTCACCGGCACGTTCCACTGGAGATAAGGATTTTGGATATATACGTCACGATGCCACGCAGGAAATATTAGTAAAAGAAACAAATTCTCTCTCTCTCTCTTTCTCTTTCTCTCTCTCTCTCTCTCTCTCTCTCTCACACATACACACACACACACAAAAGTAAAGTTGTATATCGCGAACATGGGTATGGAATCCCTTACAGAGGACATCGGTCTAGAATCCTGTTAAGAGGACTTGATCACGGAATTCCGTACAGAGGATATTGTTCTCGATATACTGAATTGGAAAGAATTAAAGTTACTAGCAGCAAATTTATAGCAAACGGTGGCGCATCGAGGACAGTATTGTAGAATTAATTATCTCAATTATGAAATTTTGCTATGTAAAAAGGAGCCATTAATTGACACAAATATATTATATATTCCATCGAAATACAGTTACAATGTACGATCAATACAGACTAAAACACCCACACAGTTATTGACAAAACCGATCGAGACTATTGACATTATAAAATCAGGACCAATGACGGCATGTCTACACATATATTCTGAACTATCAATACAAAACTAAGAAGACACAATTTTTGACAAATTCAGCTGTGGACAGTGTTACAGTATGGGCAATGAGAAAATGCTGACACATGGTCTGAGTCATACGGTCATTAACGAATAAGAACAATAAAACTTGACTAAGAATACAACACACTCTCTCTCTCTCTCTCTCTCTCTCTCTCTCTCTCTCTCTCGTACCTACTTGACAGGAAAATAATCTCTACAAGTTTTAGAAATTTCATTACACGATTTCAAACAGCATACATAGTATATAAATGACCTTACCATGAACACTTTTCTTCATGACTAGACCCAAAGTTTTGCATGATAATTGGTATCGAAAGCTTTAAGATTAAAAACAAATATACTGCCTATTTTGACAAAAGCTTCCATGTAATGGATTCTAGATAAATATATTCTTTATTATGGAATATCTTTTGCGAAAGCTTACTTGCGACTCATTAATAATAACATTGTTATCATCAGTTCACTTACTGAATATGATGTTCAATACCTTTGTAAAACGTTTTCGCATTGGCTCTGTTAACGAAATACCTCTGTAATTTTGGATATTTTGAACAGAGCCTTCTTTATATAACAGATACATAATGTTTTTTGCTCCGTTCCTTCTGAAATATGCCAGAATCAGAAAGGATATCTCCATGTATGTTTCTTTGAATATCTAGTTTACCAAAGCGTCATGTCCGCTTGACTTCTTCAAAGCAACTGCTTTAATGATGCGTATAATTGCTTCAGTAGTAATTGGTTCTCAGAATTTCAATTACTAATCACGTTCTCAATCAGCCTCTGTAGTAGCCTGGACATCTCCAGCAAGTAAATTTCTTTAATGATCGATCCACTGAGATCTAACAATATGAGCAGCGTTTCTTACCAACTCACTATACGTTGTAACATCGTCCTAAAACATGGCATGGTTGTTCCATGACTGGACAAGTCTTCGTCGCTGGTTTTAAAAATAACTGTCTTACTTCTGCCTAATCAAGCTTTTACATGTCAACACTGAATATCTGTACTAAAACGAAAGACAGAAATAGTATCTTAAAAAAGCATGGAGACTAAAAACAAACAGTTTACTGCTGCCAATTAATTTATATTTACATAAATAGCTTCAACATTGAATTAAACCTCACCGTTTGACCAATATATTTTGGCAGATAGACAATGTTATACGATGTAGAGTCAGAACATATTACAATAAATAGTCTATATGTAAATTGAAACTAAGAGCGAAGCAAAACATGTAGACAGTAGACAATTGAACATCACGGATTCATTTTATCAAGTGAAAATGAAAATAACTAAGTTCGTGCTTAGTTTTAATTTATCTTGAGATTCTCTTAATTTCTGAAAACCAAATGCAACATTAACAATGTAAGCATCATCCACAACCCTTTACAGAATCAACTGACGACTGCATTTATAATCAAATCTAATTTTGAATTCCAAAGTTATTCGCAAGTTTAAATTTATCGGATATTGAGCCCAGTTGATACAATAGTGTGTGTGTGTGTGTGTGTGTGTGTGTGTGTGTGTGTGTGTGTGTGATTTGGATTTGTAATGTGACTTTAAAACAAATTTAATCATATCGCTACAATGTCTGCAGTGATGTCTAGCACTGGGGTATCATGCCGGACACATGTAGCATTATGTTCCACCCAGGCACGTTATCCAGACACCAGGCCAGCCAGTCCTAACACACACCCCTTAATGCTGAGCATCTACAAGACATCCGTTAGTACAAGTTTTATAAGTCTTTGGTACCGCTCGGCCAGGGATCGAACCCACAACCTCCCGCATCTGAAGCGGACGCTCTCAGCAATATATCTCCGGAGCAGTCCTCTAGAATAGTGTAAATACAGAATGGAACGAAAGGTATAAATCACCAGCAGTAAATTTATTTTGAAAAACAATGTGCCATTACTGAAGTTAGTTTTTATAAAATAAAAAATAACCAATTACATGTATTGCTAGACTTATGCAATTGTTTCACTTCTGTGATGAAAGAAGAAAGTATTGATGTCAGTTTTCCCTGTTGGTTTACGCAGGTTAAAAATACTGGTGAAAGAAGAAACCGGCTGATGAATAAACAGCAAACTTTTTGAGCCATAATATTGTAAGAATGAATATTCTCTACGACCGAATAATCTTCTTTGTATTATGTTTAAAACTTATTTAACCATTTATGTTTAAACAATACAATTTTCAAAAAAAAATTATATTTTCGTAATTTATGTATGCATGTTCAGTCAGTTGGACTCGTAACAAAAAAGTGTTCCAAATAACACACACACACACACACACACACACACATATATATATATATATATATATATATATATATATATATATATATATATATATATATATATATATATATATATATATATATATACATACATACATACATGCTGCCTGACAACAGTAATACCCTTCAGTAAGTGGCAGCAGTTTGTACAACAGTCAACTGTATTATTCTAACAATATATAACAGACTATGGTCAGTTTCACACGATCACATGCCTTTGTTTAAAATGTCTGCGATTAAGATCGATTTTCATAAGACTGATGTTTCAATTTTGCATTTTCCTGCTAAGAAGTCAAAACAAATTTGAATTTTCAAAGAATGTTTGAGACAAATGTCTACTCTAACGATAACTTTTATCCTTTGAAATGTAGATCATCGTACATTCAAATTAGGTCAGGTGTGAACAGTACGTTCAAATTATATCTGGTATGAACAGTACGTTCAAATTAGGTCAGGTGTGACCCGTGAAAGAGCCACGCAATCTTCCCAAATACCTTTTTCTAAAACCAGCAGACGCATTTCGACGAAGGTGAACAATAAAAATTCAACAAAAAACGGCCCCGTTTCGAATATCGGAAGGCAGCTGGAAAGCAAAACTCGATATTTTGGTTTCATCTTCGTGCGTTACCGCCTATACGTCCAGGTTAACGTTCCTTATAAACACGTAAACGTTTTACCGTTTAGGCATGAACTATGTTAATATTAGTTCATCTTGAAAACATTTGGTACAGGAATACACTTAAGATGTTTAGTATGAATAAAACAGCATGGTTCTGATTACTAACAGAATAATGGGATTTAATTTGTTCCATATGTATGTCTTTATCCCTGGTAGAAGGGTGTTGTTTGATTTTCTACTTTGTGGGAATAAGACACGTGCAGCCTAAATGGTCATGATCTAGAGTAACAACTGACAAATTAAACTGACGATTGCGTTTTTAATATTTGTTATATTATTTCCCGTATTTTCAGATGAAAATATTTGAAATCTACATAATGCTAGAGGGCGATAATACTTGATCAGTGCTTTACAACAGTATGGTGAATATAACCTCAGTCTTTCTGTATATAAAGGTGTTTCTTCCTGAATTGCTTGGTGGAAATGTAATATTCCTTGTAATACAGTAAACTCTTGCTGCAAAAACTAGCTATTGTCCAGCCATTTTACCGTAGAGAAGGATATATCGCTTTTAAAACAATGTCTTTAATTTAGAACGTGATCCTTGTCTGATCGTTGGCAAACCAATGTGACAGTGAGGAGTCCGAATAAAGCTCTTTATATACTTCATATCTGACATTATCACATGGTCGGTACATTTTGCATATAGTATGTGCACAAAAACTGACATGTTAGCGTGTTTTCATATAAAAAAAATTATATGACAAATCGCTAACATGTCAGGTTTTGTGACAATAATTGGTCCAAATAAGCCCATGAATTTCTTGAGCAGTATTCTCTGTACTGATTTTCTGAGATCATGTGAATTTTACCTTACCCCTCCTTCTGAAACTTTTTTTTACTATTGCTATCAACATTGTGGCTTCAGTTTATTGAATGAACTTCCCAAAGGGAATGGGGTGGGGGAATGGTCACGTCTGCCTAAATTTGGCCAGTTTTTCACACAGGGGTTCGTAACTCCATGTATAGCATATCATGCACTGAAAACTGGCGTAAAAACCCAAAACAAGAACAACAATTTCAACTACAACTAACAGTATTGGTCAGTTGATAGCGGGCGTGGGGGGGGGAGTAGCATATGTGTATCATGGAATCCACCTAATATGCAAGAGTCGCTTAAATGTTAAGTTATTAGTAAATAAACTCACCTCCCTCTGTTCAGAAAATAATGTGGATATAAACCGGTAATTATTACACATTTTTTACGTATAAAACTCATTCGTTAACGATATAATATTTTATGCTATTATCAAGCACAATCCAGATAAAAATAAAATCACAAGGAATTATATGCCGTTGAAAAAAACAATATGTAAGAAAATATGCATGTGTTTTTACGAGGAATTTGATGTCGGAACGCGAATATTCCACATTAATAACACAATGTATCACTTAATTTGAGACATCACACTAACATTCCTTTGTAATAAATGTTGTTTCAACAAGAATTGACTGAATAATTTGTCATTTGTCGTCCATCTGAAAGAAGACTGTCTCTTATTTCCTCCGGATAAGTTTGTATTAAAAATATAAATATTTCTTTAGAATTCGATGCATTACATGTTCAATTTATCGATATATTTCGCGTTTTCAACCAAAACATGTAATTGCTATGATTCACCTACGACGATGAACCTACCTTTGTTTAACGTTTAACCCTACATTGCAAATATGTTGTCAGTTTCTGAAGTTATGTCTGTTTAATTTGCGTTATGCATCGGATTATATGCACGATTGCATGTTATGTATATTTGATTTGTATTGTGCGATTGACTTTTGTCAGCAACTGAAGGTAGGAGATGAGTCCTCCTGACTAATGTATTTTTTCTAAACAATGTATTACATAGCTAAGTCTTGTCTATCATTTTATAGTATATATTCAGGAAAATATTACTTGGAGATAAACATCGTTTAGTGGTCTTTTGCCCGTTGAAGTTTATAGAAAGTGTCTTGTTTATGAATTAAATGGGGAAAATTACCATCATGCTGGAGAAGTAACCTTAAATTCTCCATTTCTATCTTAACACCAGTATTTAGAGGAATCAATTTTAGCTGTGTTCAAGTATTATTTGACAGTATTTATTTAAATTATACACTGATATTACAAACTGTTCAATACTACTTTAGGATAAATCACTATTTTGGTATTGTTGTGAATTCATTTAGAGACACTTTGGATTATAGCATTTTTACGCATGAAGACTATTGCTAACCAAACCTCAGTTTCTTAGTTTTCTTCTGCTTGTGAGTAATATTTTTTGTAAAAAATAAACAGCAAACGTTTTAAATAGTGATCTTGTTAATATTGTTAAAAACAATGAATGAGTATAAATATGAAATGCTGACACTTTTCAGAATCAAACCGGGTAAAGACTTAATTTTGATGTGACAGTATCAATATAAACTCCAAAATGAAACATAATATCAGTATATGGATAAACATGGTAATATCAGATCAAGAAAGAACTTATAGCCACCGTATATTCCGCGTATTCATTTCTCTTTCTTTTTTTTTGGAGAAAATAGTGGGAGAGTTGAACTTAACTTTCCTAACATGGCTCATGAACTTGACGAAGGGAAGGATCCTGATAATTATTTCACCTTTATTGAGTTGGAGATTTTATTGACTCCTACTTAATGTTTCAGTGAATTTCCTGTAATTTTGTGTATAAAGTTAATATCATGCGTACTGCTCGTTTTACAGTTACATGGCTTCATAACTGGATGCATATCTGTTAGTACTAAACCTTACAAGCAAAGGTCATCGTGACCTTCATATTATACTTTGATGACACACGTAATTATTTGGGTTTAGGTCATGCTCTAAAAGTAGCTTCATGTCAGTGCGATTGAGACTAGGAAGAAATCTTTTTATTGAATGGTAAATGTTCTATGTTTATGACTAGACAGTTATTCTGTGATAGGTTACGTTTGGAATCTAAAAGTAGTATTGTACACTTGAATCCGTACGTATTTTATGAGTGGGCTTAATGTATTTCAATAGCAGGGTTTATGCAATATATATATATATATATATATATATATATATATATATATATATATATATATATATATATATATATATATATATATATATGGATGCATGAAAATCGTTTGTAATTATAGCTATACGAACTGTCACTCCCGGCGTACTGACTATCACTGATTTGCATCCAGGAAAAAACTTGCTTCTGTGGTAGACAATAATTACATATTTAGAAATAGATTTATTAGCAATTAATGGTTTTTATCAACTCATTATGTTTCCTCTGTTTTATGTCACAGAAGTAAATGTTCTTTATTGTTTTATGTACTGCTGTCCTGTCACAATTTCCAAGACTGTGTAGGTCACGGTCACTTTGCCATAAACTAATTATAGGCATGGCAGCTGAAGACGATGTAAAATTTCGTAGAGGTCAGCTATGCAATCAGTTACTATATTCTGGATGTCAATGTGTTCTGATAAAACAATAAATAAAAACACAAACTCTTATCTTCCGAAGTTGTCATGTGTTGTTTATATATTGCAAGGGGTGTAATTCGTCGTTCACCCCGCCACCTCACCACGGTAACACCTAATCGCTGCCATGAGAGTCTTTGACCTCGTCGTAAATGTATGGGCAGATCGTAAGAAATGTCATTTATGAAATTCTCAAAAGATTGGAATGCATTTTCTAAAAATTCAATAGCACAGATCTCTCTCTCTCTCTCTCTCTCTCTCTCTCTCTCTCTCTTACAATATTAGTACATATAACACGAGTCTGCAAAATATTTTTAGTATGACTGCAAAACCTTGAGCAAGTGTTAAGAAGTTTCCATATATCCAGTCGGGAACAATTTTACTGAATTAACTATTCTTCCGGTGGGACCAGTTTTCGTGGAACGTAATTTCTATGAACTGCAAATATAACGACCCAAGATAACTGCGCCCAATCACAACGAGAGGAATAAACACGAATTCATACACTGACTAAAATTAATATTTGCAAATGTACGGACTTTGATACCCACAATAAGGTATACTAATAGTATTATGGACAGCTACGCAGCATTTTGAAATGAATCTCTGGTTTACAAAAATAAAAGAGCTCTGATTTATAAATATCGAGACGCTTGCTATTGGTCGAGATCTATTAACTCAATGCGAGCCTATGATATATATTCAAAAATTGTCTGTACTCTGTAACTATTTGCCAGTCATTGAAAAGAACTCTCTCTAATTTAGGTGAGTGTAGCATTGGATTGTGTTGTTTCCTTTTTTGTTAAATGAATACAATGCGAAACCTACAGAAATGCTAGTTACAAATGTTCTATTTAAGTCACATTGCGTATTAAGAAGCCATAACGGCTATACTTGCAAAACAATGAAAACCATTTGCATCCTAGGCCGACTGCTGGTGTTGTGATTTTAAGACTGCGTTGGACATTACTTATTTGCCGAAAATCGGCTTTCGCTGCATGATGGATGCTACAGCTTAATGAGATAAAATTTAATGTTGACAGTAGTAAAATCCCGAACGTGTAGTACATAGAGTTTTGTAACATACATATTTAGCCAGTATTCCAAAAAAGTCCAGAGACTTGCCATCCAAACCTAGGAATTAATCTATTGAGAGTTAGAATCGTCACTTGAGCATGCTCTGAACTAATTTACCCACGGGAAGGACGGGGACCATGGGAACAAAATGGGACTAATATTAGTTGGCGAGTGGGTTTGTGCGGGAAAGATACTAATTTACTTGACGGTTCACATTAAACACGTGCAAGGGAAAATCAACATTAGAATAGATCACAGACAGATAAATACTGTGTTCTAGTTCTATAAGCCTTTATTTAGAATCAACTAAAACTCTAGAGTTATTATTTGATGATAATGATGTGATACAGCAGGTACGTGGACTTAATACGAATGCAAATATAGTTCGCTTTAGATCCTAAAACATAGCATGGTTGTTCCATGACAGGACAAGTCTTCGTCGCTGGTTTTAAAAATAATTGTCTTTCTTCTGACAATTCACGTATTTACATGTCGACATTGACGATTTGTACTAAAAGAAAGGACAAAAATAGTACTTAATAAAACATGGAGATTAAAAACAAACGCTGCACTGCGGCCAATTAATTCACATTTATATAAATAGCTTCAACATTCAATTACAACCCACCGTTTGACCAACAGATTGAGGCAGGTAGACAATGGTACACCATGGACAATCAGAACATGTCTACATATATAGTCTATATGTAAATTGAAACTAAGAGCGAAGCGAAACATAAAGACAATATACAATTGAACATCACGGATTCATTTTATCCTGTAAAAATGAAAATAATTATGTTCGTGCTTAGTTTTCATTTACTTTGAGATTCTCGTAAATTTTCAAAACCAAATACAAACTGTAGGCATCATATACAACCCTTTACAGAATCAAAGGACAACTGCATTTACAATCAAATATTATTTTAAATTCCGAAGTTCTTCGCAAGTTTAAACTTTTCGGACATTGAGCCCATTTGATACAATAGTGTGTGTGTGTGTGTGTGTGTGTGATTTGGATATGTAACTTAGATTTAAAACAAATTTAATTATATCGCTACAATGTATTTGCGTATTTATAATGGAAAGGTAACAAAAGATTCTACCGGAGCATAGGCAGGGCATCTCATTGATTACGTTCTAACGTTCAATCCTGGACGCACAAATAAATCTACACGCTTAACTCGATAGTTGGATCAGAAATGGTCTTTAAAGTACAAAACAATTTCTTGGAAATTTCGAAGATACGGGCAGAGATAACCTCTGAGCTGTTAAATAAGTACCGGGACTTAGTCGGATGCGGCAGCAGCAAGAAGCAATTTACCATTGGAGGCGAGCGTGACATGATCCCATCTGACACAGAGATGTTCTTCATCCCTTCTAGCATATATTTAACATTATCCCACCTGACACAGATCTTTACATTATCCCATCTGACAATGAGCGTTACTTGATCTCATCTGACAGAGATTTACATGATCCCACCTGACACAGAGCTTTACTTGATCCCATCTGACAGGGTTGTACATGATCCCACCTGACACAGATCTTTACATTATCCCATCTGACAATAAGCATTATACGCTTCCACCTGATACAGAGTTTTACTTGATCTCATCTGACACAGATTTACATGATCTCACCTGACACAAGGCTTTACTTGGTCCCATCTAACATAGAGTTTTGCATTTTCCCACCTGAAACAGAGCTTTACTTCATCCCATCTGACGGAGAGCTTTACATGATCCCATCTGACACAGAAATTTACATGATTCCATCTGACACAGAGCTTTACATGATCCCATCTCACACAGAGCCTTACACGATCCCACCTGACACAGAGCTTTACGTGATCTCATCTGACATAGTTGTACATGATCCCACATGACACAGAGTTTTCCATGGTCCCATCTGACACATAACCTTACATGATCCCACTCATCAGTTATTACGTACCATCTGAAACAGAGCTGATAGCCCAAATGCCGCCTTTTGTTATAAATTTCACCATTCTTCCATTGTAACTAAAGTTTGGAAGGAAGGAAGTGATTTATTAAAAGGGCTATCTCATGAACCGTTCCTTGCAATAATCAGGATGTTAGGTTTGAACAACGTTCAAATATTCAGTTTAGAGTTACGAGATGCCACCTCTTAATTTAGTCAAAGAGACGTCAGTTCTTTATTCGGAGTGCTCACAAAGTAGTCATGTGATACATTCGGCAAATTATGTTAGTGACTAATCTAATAATAACAACATCAGCACATGGAGTACATATTGATTCTATAGGGAATGAAAATAGACATTCCCGTTCTTTTTAAGATGACCTGAGAACAAAAAGCGTGCATAAAATAAGACTGTTGAATATTGGTGATCAGCTGAGATACTGAAATAATTTGAAGGGCGAACTTGGGTAGAAGACTAGCCGACAGAGCGTGCTATTATCTTTTGTTTACAATGGTGATGTCATCACATCTTGTGTTCCAGCTTTCGACTGAAATCGGTTAACCCACGGATGTCGCTGCTCAACATCGGATTAATTCGTACGCATGTGACAAATGGCCGTGTTTCTCAGTTCGGGGGGAAAATTATATAATTTTAATGTCACGAAACGTCGATATTATCTGTTTAATGAAACTCAACAATGTTTAGAGCCAATATCTTTCAAAATTCAGTATTATGCAGATGATTTGGCATATACGACTTTATGCACGTAATGGAGGAATTGGGGCTTTAAAGTTAGCGCATATGCGTAGTATAGCGAAAAACTTCTTATGTCGAGCGACATAATGACGATAGGCAGCGTTGTCGATATTAAGATAAAGATGCCAAACAAATGCAATGCAAACAAAAACTTACGTAGCCAACGAGCACGAAGAGGCCAGCTCTGATCTGCCTACGCATGACGTTTTCTGCTGGAACAACAGCAAAAACCAGCATCATGCTACATGTGCAGACATCACAAGATACCAAAAACCACAAGGATAACAAAACATCATTAGTTGTGGTTGATATTGCAGCGATGTATATATAGATCGGTAAGGGGAAACGCTTTGCATGCTCATTCGTGGCTTCACCTCTCGTGATAAATAATAGCACATGTAAAATGCCACTATTTTCACTCACTCGCCCCCTCCACATCTCACAACCCCAAGGTTACCGAGGCCGCCAAATATAGGGACTATATTTCGCAAATATCCATGCTGAGGACCATCAAACAGGAGCAGTACCGGTTGTCAATAGATGCGCTCCAGTACGTTTCGTTATTTGTCGACCATTAATCAGGGCCGACAAGAGCGATAGTAGTAAATAGGGATACTATAGCGTCAATGGGACTTAGCATTAAAAACACCCCCTGTGAACGTATAGCGTCAAGGGAAATTTAACATGGAGAAAAATCATGGGAACATATAGCGTCAAGGGAAATTAACATGGAGAAAAATCGTGGGACTGTTGAGCGTCAAGGGGAATTGAACATGGGAATAGGGACTGTATAGCGTCAAAGGAATTTAAACAGGGTGGGACTGTATAGCGTCAAGGGAAATTGAACATGGGATTTTTTTTTTTTAAATTTTTTTTGAAAAAAGGGGTAGGCAATGGAAAGTCATTGTCTTTTCGAGAAATGTGGGTGGCCCTGAAAAGGGCCTTTGGTTTCATCATTATCTTCTTTTATTTCCTCCACTTCTGTAGCCATCTTCTAACTTGTGCCATTATTCCTGTCTTCTTCTTTATTTCTGATTCAGGCATCCAGTCCGGGTGACCCATGGCTCGGAATTTCTCCTGTATTCGTGTCCAGTTATTGTTCAGTTTCTCAAAGCTTTCTTTTCTCTTTCTATTTTCTTCTTCTTTTCTTTCTTTATTCCATCTCTCTTTAATCTTCTTTACCTCTACCTCCATCACTTTTCTCATCAACTCCTCTCCTTTCCTCAGTCTGTCCTGACCTCTCTCCACAAAAGAGCACTCTGTCCCATGTGACATATTTTCAAGAAAGCACCTGACTTTGCTTGCATTGTCAAGTGCTTCCTTTAGGCTTCCCACTCTGACATAGGTGGGATTTATCATACCTCTCAATCTCTTTTCCTCCTCTTCTATCATTTCTGCTATCACTTCTTTTGCTACGTTTAGGCATTTAGCGTAGTCCAGATACTCTGCTATCTTCCATTCTTTTTCTAGTCTCTCCACTACATACATACCATCCATTATCCAATTGTATATATCTACCAAGTTGTTGAACAAATCACTTGCAACCACTATCTTCGTTTTTATTATTCCGTAGAATGGTTCGAACATCAAACCTTGTGGGTTCTTATAGTGAAAGCGCGGATGTGATGGAAAACATCCCCCTAAAAACATAAAATTGATCTTACTCAGATCATGACCAAAACAACGCGCGGACCTAAAAGAAACACTCACTCACTTTTTTATACTACCCATCACTATTCTAAAAAAGATTTTTCATTAACCACTTCAATATACTATCCACATACGCAAAGCAATCCAATCAAACCCCCAAATCTACTCTCCCCACACTTCAAACACCAAAAAAACATCATCTTAATCTACTATCCACACCAACGTACGTGAGCGGTTACAAACACAAACACACAAACACATACACTCACACTATTAAAAACAGAGTCAGTGTTTATATTCACACTACTCTACCTACACACATTGGCAAATTGATGGTTATTTCTTTTCTAGAGTATTGGGTAGCCCTGAAAAGGGCTGTTTTTTTGGAACTTCATGGACACCTGGTTAATGGTGGCACCTTCCAGGCCTGGCGCCACATACACATCTTGTTCCCCAGTTGCTTTTTACTTTTTTTGGGGAGAGAGCAGAGGCAGGATAAATAGCTTCAGAATCCCAATTTTCTGTCTCTGGGATTCTGAAATTTCTTCTTTTTCTCTCCTTTTCCTCCTCTTCTTTGTATCTTCTCTCCTCCTCCTCTTCTTTGTATCTTCTCTCCGCCTCTTCTTTGTATCTTCTCTCCTCCTCTTCTTTGTTTCTTCTTTCCTCCTCCTCTCTCATCCTTCCCTCTTCGACAATGGCCTCCGCGGCCAGTTCGTTCAACAGGCGCCTGGCATATTCCAGATGCACATGAAGTTCCAACAGTTTCGCAAGTCTGGTGTTCATTCTGGTGTTGACCAATCAACAAGGGTAGCTGGACTGCCGAACGAGTTTCAATTTATACTAAAAGTGCGGACGTGAAGGAAAACATCCCCTTAAAAACATAAAATTGATCTTACCTAGATCATGACCAAAACAACGCGCGGACCTAAAAGAAACACTCACTCACTTTTTTATACTACCCATCACTATTCTAAAAAAATTTTTCATTAACCACTTCAATATACTATCCACATACGCAAAGCAATCCAATCAAACCCTCAAATCTACTCTCCCCACACCTCAAAAACCAAAAAGACATCATCTTAATCTACTATCCACACCAACGTACGTGAGCGGTTACAAACACAAACACACAAACACACAAACACATACACTCACACTATTAAAAAAAGAGTCAGTGTTTATATTCACACTACTCTACCTACACACATTGGCAAATTGATGGTTATTTCTTTTCTAGAGTATTGGGTAGCCCTGAGAAGGGCTGTTTTGTTGTTTGCTATGGCAATCTTTTAGTTTCTAAGAATGCGATGTCCTCTGAGGATAGACTTTCTGGCGATAGGTCTGCTTCTTCGGAAAGAGAAGAAGAACTCTTTGGTGTCGATACGACAATCGACAAAGCTTCTGTCAGGTTCAGGTTGCTGCTGCTGTTGCTGCTGCTGCTGTTGTTGTTGTTGCTGTTGCTGCTGTGTCTGAAGTCTGTACTTCTCTGTCCATTCTTCTTTCTCCCTGTTCACTTCTTCTCTGAAGAGCTCTTCTATCAGGTCTTCAGTGACTTTTAACATTCTCACATTCTCTATCTCTTCTGGCTTCGGTATCAGACTGTGTCTGACCCTATGCAAATTCGCGTAGGCTTCGTTTAGCTTAGCTAGTTTGGAGCACATCTTCGTAGGAATATGAGTCGACAATGGATGGTTTGACTGGAAACTCCCCCCGGTTCTTAAAGTCAAAGCGCGGACGTGAAGGAAAACATCCCTCCACGGTTTTCGAGCCGGAACGTTCAATGAGTGACATGAGAGGGATAGCAAGAAGTCAAAGAGCATGAATCAACATTCTTATAGCCAAACAAACGACAAAGGCATTTTCTTTTCAAAACACAACATTTTTTATTCAAAAATCACTTAACACTAACCATCAACTCTAACATTTTTAACAATAATCCAACATTATAACATCAAACATTTTTTTCTAATCACAAACATTTTTTTCAATTTACAGTCTACTTTAAACAGGGCTGACAACGTTGTGAATGAAATTGTGATTTCCACTGTTGGAAGTCATTAGGCCATTGATGGACACTACGTTTCCTAGCTTGAGACAAAAGATAAGCATAATGGTCACAAAACCACCGATCTACTTTCACATCGTTTCTAGAAGAAGAACGAGGATCAAAATGAGTCACTAAATGTTCTAAGGAATAGCCCAGGCTGCGATGATGCAGAAAATACACACAGTACTGTCCGCACACCAAGGAATCTGTGCCTTGTAATTTCACATTATTGAATCGGGTGGTTTGAGCATTTCTTCTCATAAAGTCGATGATATCGTCTTCCAAAGGGGGCAATCCGTACGAATCGAAATATTCCACACATCCTTCTTGAGGAAAGTAAACGGCTACCCAGTGGGTTCCTGGGAGATGACTGTCGTCCGTGTTGATCACATAAGCTAGATGGTCTTGAGGTTTGCGATGAGGGAGTTCATCTTTAGCACAGACGACAGGATTCCAAGAAGCCGTATACGAACTGTGGTTCAAAAGGTAATAAAGTTCCCAGGTATCCATTTGTGTGGGTTTTTTTTTCTTCACAGGTAATAATAACTCGTCAATTCGATCCTGACTTTTTGCTTGAAAATGTCTGACAAATAACCGTTTCTTCGTTTCGTCTCCTTACTCTGATTCAGGAGAGCTTTTGGGACCGCCACTGACGAAACTTAGAATCTTGTCGTCGGGATGCTCGTCTGTCCATGCTCCTAAACGGTCTCTTTCGATGTCAGGGTGCTGTTGACTCGGGTGATGGATGTAAATGCAACTGTCCGTGTCAAAGTACAGGACGCGCTCCCCTAACAATTCTAAAGCTTCTTACAATTTTAAGCGAGCATGAGCTGTCACGTAAGCCGCAATGATGACATTTCCAAAAGGGTCGTCTTGTACAAAGTCCAGATCTTCTTCGTAATTGACCAAGATCAAATCCTCACGAACGACGTCCACGTGTTTCATGTATTTGGTTTTGTCGTGAATCATCTGGAAGTAGCGGGAAGGTTCTGTCAAATATTCCGTCTTGGGTAAACACGGTCGTTGTGCCATTTTACCCCACAACCAGTTTAACATCACTTTGGCAAACGATCGCCTGCCTTCGTTTTTCTCGATGTGGTCTAAAGAGATGCCTTCTTGCTCATAGTATTTCTCTTTGAATTGTATTTGGTCTTCGGGGGTGTGACACCAGGAAGGATAGCGGCTGCCTTCTTGTTTCAGTTTCAAAAAGGCATCCACGTAGTCAGCGAAAATGCCTTTCCGACTGGGATCACCCTTGTGGTATTCTTGTGTCTTGGAAAAGTGGCAAATTTCGTACACTTCTAACAGTTGGTATCCCATGACAAGAGCTTTGAAGAATTCTACGCTGACCCAGGTTCCCGTCAAGGCACGTTCTTCCTGGGTATGCTGACAAGGTTGGTCTTGGTTGAACGTTTCGGCACAAGTACGGCACAATGGAAACATCAGTTTACCTTGACAATGGTGAGGTAAGACGGGATGGTATAGGTTCGTGGGAGGCAAAACTTTACACTTGATCAAGCCTTCGTATTGTCGAATGTTTTTCAGGTCGATGTGTTCCGTGAACAATTGCGGGTGCCCTACAGGAAAGCGACAATATTTGCACACGTAGGGATACAGCGAACACACGTCCAAGTATTTGATTTCTTCTCCTTTCTCTTCGTCGACTTGGTACAACAAATAGGTGGCATTGGTCCTTCCTCCGTACAAACTATCCCTCGGGTTCAGTGGGTCCATGAACTGGTAACTTTCCACGAGGCGTTTAAACTCGGGATCGGTTTTCATACGGTGATCGTACTCGTGTTCCCACATTTCCACCACTTGGTATCCTTCCTGTTCCAACTTTAGGCGTCGCTGACAAGTGGCGTGGTACAAGTCTTCCATGGTTCGTTGTAAAAACTGATTTTTAGTGCTACCATCAGGGTAACAGACGGGACATCCGTGAAATAAGCAACCGTTAAACTCGTACACGATCTTTGGGTTTTCTAAGTCCCAGCCATCTACCGAATACGTTCCGATGGTCTTTTCACCCCCTCCGTTGCGAGCATGCTGAATCCACTTGTCTTCCTTGTCGCACAAGTAATGTAACCAACGTAGGGCTTTGACCGAGTATTGACGTTTGACATAGTGGGTCGTTTGAGGACTGATGACAGCTACGGTGTTTTCAGGCATGAATCGTTGCCGGTACACTAAGGAACACGCTTTGGCAATGGTGCAAGCTTCTTTCAAAGGATCGACCCCTCCGTGTTCCATGAACAGTTCTCAAAATTTTCCACAGCAACGCCGTAAAATGTCCACGTCGGAACGACAATAATTTAGCATTTCTTCTTGAAAGTCGAAAGGGTCCGAGGCGTGAGCCTGGTACCAAGCGTAGAAAGCTTCTCGTTGTTCGGTACGCATGTTGTCGGGGTCGTAATAGTGAGCCTCAGGTAAATGGGGTAGAACGGCGTGTTGATTGGCTTCCGTATTGAAAAAGTGTGGAAAGTACCCTTTAGCCATTTCTGTCATTCCAAACGTTATAGGCATTCGACTCAAAGGCATGGCCAAATAGGTCATCGAATCTTTAAACTGTACTTGTCCCACTTGCATGAAAATGATTTTGGCTCCGTTCAAAGTCACTTTAGGACGCTCGGTGCCATGTTCCGTATAGTATCTCAAAAGAAACTGTCCATCGTATCCGGAGAAATTGTGAGCCATCACCGTGGCATGACAATGACAATCTCCGTAACGTTCGATGTCCTCTTGGCTCCACGTCTTGTCGACGGGGTCTAAAACCCATTGGGCAAAATTGGCTAACGTGTTCGGTCCCCGAAAGACTTTTTCACGCCCTCCAGGAATCTTGCTGCAGTGAGGGCAATGACTGAAGATAGGTTCTTGAATGCACTTCTCGCACGCTCGATGAGCCACGCAGAAATTAGGAATGTGAATGCCGGTCTCTTGCATGCATTCGAAATCAAAAAAGATGAAATTGCCTTTCTTCTTGTGACCGTCCTCTTTCTCTGGTGGAGGTTGGTATTTTTGCACGTAGCATTGGTGTTCCAAGTCCACGATGTGGTGACAAATGTGACATTTTTTCTTTCCTCGACATACGTGTGCCTTGGCAGTATTGGTACATATGCCTTGTCCACAGGTAGGGCACAATCTCAGGAGTTGACAAGCACATTTCTGCTGTGAACCTTGCGTCTTCAGATGTTTTTGGTAACAGGTAGGGCTGACAAACGTGCGCAGACAAGTTGAACAAGGCACTGGTCCTTCGCTCAGACAGGGTGGAGAGGCCAAACATCCTGAGCATTTCAATCCGCAATGTTTGTGTTGCTCTCGATTATTATAACCATGGTCACATTTCTCACAGTAATAACCGTATCCCAGGAATCCGGTGATACTGGTAATGGTATCGAAATGATCATCGTGATAACAGACATGAATGTATTTTCCGTCCTTAAAGTCTTGGCCTCGAAACAACAGAGGTCCGCGCACTTCTTGAAGGTGCACTTTCAAGGTGTATCGTGGAGCTAGGGCATCTTGCAATTTTTGCATCTCAGGAATGCCACAGGGTGTGTCTTTGGACAGTCCAGCTTGTTGTAACAGGAGTTCTGCTTCATTTCGTTGTTTGGCTCGGTCGGATTGTTGAATAGTTTTCCAGGTTCTTTTCCATTCTACCGTGTCGTTCTTGTTGGCATAGGTTCGTCCCACCACGATGGCACGGGCTAAACACATCTGGTTTTGAGAATTGTGAATTTGGACGAGGCTACGTTTAATGCTGCGAAGCTCGTTCACCAATAACATCTTTTTGCGTCCAGTCCCTTGAGGAGGAGAGACGTGGGTCATGTCCAGTGTGGCTTTTCCATCGGTGATGTCAAACTGGTCATTAGATTGTTGCACGTGTTGAATCTTGTCCATAACTTTGGAAGTGGTCAATTCTGCAGGGGTGCTAAACTCGATCCAAACAGGGGATTTCAAACCGTCGTGTTGTATGGAAAGTCTCAAGCGATCGTCTTCTTTGGGTTGACATTGTCGCTTGAGTGTGGTGAGCAAAGAATCCCACACTCCGGTGATGAATCCTTCTGCTTTCTCTAACGGTACTTCAGCCTTGAAATCTTTAAACTTCACCGTGTATTTGTAAGCCGTGGTTCTAAATTTTCTAGAGGAGCGCTTTTCCGTCTCTCGAATGGAATAGTACTTTTCAGGGTTGACTAAGGGTGGCGAACTTGGTTTAGAGGGTTCGGATTCTGGTTCACTCATGTCCTTTTCAAAATCACTGGCATGAATTTGTGCCAAGACTTCAGCTCTGGTACGAGGCGATAGATCACGTTTCTGCCTCTTACTTTCTTCTTTTTTCTTCTCTAATGAATAGGATCGTTTCATCTTGAGTGCAAAACGTCAAATGACTCAAGTTTAAACACCATAGACTAATGTATAGTCATGGCAGACGAGCGTATATAAAAGGGTGTGTGTCTTGTCCTTTCACTATTCATTTCACTCTCAAACCGAGCACAACGATGGAAGAGACTACCCAGATGGAACGTTTCATCAGAGCTTTGCGAGGGGTCATTAGAAAATTCTCTTCAGACCAACCGACGGACTACTCTCCTTCCTTTCGAGATAAAAGTCAAGATACTTGCTATATCTGTCAGAAGAAAGGGCATTGGTCTTGAGAGTGTCCAGACCGTCAAAAAAGAAAAAAAGGGGCTAGAAAAGACAAAACTCAAGATACCTGTTATTATTGTCAAGAAAAAGGACATTGGTCTCCAGATTACCCAAAAAAGAAACAAGAGGAGTCAGAAGAAAAGAGGGATTCTTCAGAAGAAGAGAGTGATTCTTCAGAGGAAGAAAGCAGACAGGTGAAGAAAAAGAAACAGGAGTAGAAAAGAAGAAGGGAAGAAAGTGAGGAGGAAGAAGAGGAAAAGCCTGTGACGGTGAAGAAATTTAAAAAACAGAGAGACTAAACAAGGAGACAGAAGAAGTGAATGGAATTTATAAAGTGTTCTGTTGTGAATTGTGAATTGGATTGTAACTATGGAGAAAAGAATAAATTAAGTATTAAAATGTAAGTGTCTTTGAGTTCTGATTTTAAATAAGAAGCTACACTCACGCACTCATACAAAGACACGTACTATAAGGGTAAAATGTTTTTTTTTTTAGTTATTGGCAAATTCAAAGGCTATCTCTTTTCGAGAAATGTGGGTGGCCCTGAAAAGGGCCTTTTTTGGTGTAGGGGTGAGTTTAAGCAATCAACTTTAACTGCCTTAAGCCTTTGCCACGGCCGAGGCCTACTTCTGATGATGATGATTGGGTTGAAATCACTAAGGGTAGTACGGTAGGCTTAGTCACAGGGTTGGCGTGTTTAGCTCGGGAAGGTCGTATTCTCTTCGGTCGTGATAAAGAAGTCTGATACATTTGTTTCAGACTTCTTAACTCCGCTAAAATGTCCAACAGTACCGTGGCCGTTTGATTTTCACCCTCTTGTTTCTTTGCTGCTACTTCTTCTTGTTGTTGTTTTTTTTCTTACCTCTTCTTGCTGCTGTTGCTGTTGCTGTAGGAGAAAAGCTTGTTCCGTTTCCTTTTGTCGTTGCATAAATTTCTCCAATTCTTCTTTCTGTCTCTGTCTAAAATTCTCCACTTGCGGTAATGAAGAAGGTAACGAAGGTTCCGGAACAAATTCTTGCGAGGTAAGAAAATCCACAAAATTCCAGTTCACCTCTTCTGAAAGTAAGTCCGGGTTCCCTTGGGTGGTCTCCACTGCTGGTGCACCCCAATGGATCGTTTTCTGAGTTTCCGTCATGTTGAATCACTGTCGCATAGATTGACTGCACACAGGCGTTAGCGAATCTATATAGACCACGTAACGTCA
Organism: Sinohyriopsis cumingii; assembly: GCA_028554795.2. Taxonomy (NCBI): domain Eukaryota; kingdom Metazoa; phylum Mollusca; class Bivalvia; order Unionida; family Unionidae; genus Sinohyriopsis; species Sinohyriopsis cumingii. The sequence goes on along the minus strand of CM068841.1, from coordinate 23,388,117 downwards.
CAAACTGCTCTCTTCGGATTGGATGCGGGCTGACTGAATTTTGTAACGCGTGTTCGGATTGGTGAATGACCTCAATCCGTTTCAATCCTTCCTCTACCTATAAATAAGCGCAGTTCACTGCATTGATTCACCTGTTCTCGTCGCCTCAAGATGTGGACCACAGTTGAATCTTCAACCCTTGTGTCTTCAATGATGTTTAGGACGGACATGCTCATGTATGTCCGGTCCAAGTGGACTGTTGTTGATAGGACAGATACTAGTCTATGGATGAGAAGAGTTTACATAGAAAGACAAGGATATCTCAAGAGGGTACTTGTGTATGGACCTGCAGTTAGAAGGAGTTTAAGAAGAAGAAGAAGATGTGACAGATGCCATCTATGTTAATATTAACATAAAACCAAAGGCCCTTTTCAGGGCCACCCACATTTCTCGAAAAGAGAAAGACTTTCCATTGCCTACCCCTTTTTTTTTAAAAAAAAATTTTTTTAAAAAAAATCCCATGTTCAATTTCCCTTGACGTTATACAGTCCCACCCTGTTTAAATTCCTTTGACGCTATACAGTCCCTATTCCCATGTTCAATTCCCCTTGACGCTCAACAGTCCCACGATTTTTCTCCATGTTAATTTCCCTTGACGCTATATGTTCCCATGATTTTTCTCCATGTTAAATTTCCCTTGACGCTATATGTTCCCAGGGGGTGTTTTTAATGCTAAGTCCCATTGACGCTATAGTATCCCTATTTACTACTAGCGATCCCAGGCCCTGGGGTAAGAAACGCCCGGGCCTCTCCTAGTTCTTGTTCAAGCAAAAGTTTCTTTTATCAAATTAAAAAGCGTTGTTCGATCCTGGTCCTCTTACGGACCTGGGCCCTGGGGATATATTTTCCGGATATCCCCCTCTTGTCGACTCTGCCATTAATGTCACAAAAATATCTAAAATGCAGCATAGATATGTATTAATCTTCTGATTACGTCACCCGGTGTTAACTGCTTCAGTCAGATAGGCGATCGATACTCTTGGATAGATTCAAGTGCAGTGTTTTCCTCAATAGGTAAACTTATTTCAAATCATGTTAAAAAATGTTATGACAAAACCACAGAAGGCTTACGCATGACTGACTGTTACGATCATTGTCTACAAAGGGTACTAATTAGCCAAAGTGTACTTTCCAAATCGAACTGTTGTTTCAAATAACAGTGGGAAGTCCATTCATTGACAGTTATTGATTTAGGTGTTTCCACAAGCCGGATGTTCTCGTTCAGACATCATATTTATTAGCCCAAGTGAATGAATGCATACCAGCGACTTTGTCATGGCTGATTTGTAACTTAACACTATCTGATAGTTTTTGCAACGTAGCTGATAGTGAATGAATCGTGCTCCTTTTGTGATATCGATCAAATATGCTTTTTTGAATGATGTGTACTTTTCGTATTTGTCCAGGGTTCGCTTCAATTCATCATCTGCTATTACATTGTCCTGAGCATCTGTGGATACAAAGGTAGTAATATTAATTTATTCAGATCCTGGCAGAACGCTGATTTAATTATGCTTTTTACCTTTTGTCTTCAGACGCATGAAATTAGATTTGTCAACAAGTACAGTCAAGCCGAAGCTTACAGTCACAAGCTCAAGAACAGCAGTGATGAGAACGTTGACAAAGGAGAAAAATATATCAGAACTTACAACCGTGCCTCGATATTGTCAAACACGTTAACCAAGTGCTTTTCATCAATGTAGAGATGTTGTTGTTCTGCAAATTTAATACGCACTTTATCTTAAGTACTTGATGAGGTAAAAATAATGCGCATCCCAGAGCTTTGGATATTGAAACATTTACAATTCTTCTTTATGGAGCATGATATGAAAGTTATGATTTGATTGGAGCTATAGTAGTCGCATTTCTAACCGCTCGCCTTGGTGAACTGGCAAGACGGCGATATAGTAAAAGCAACTGAAAACCTTTTGATAATTCTGGATCTGGAAATGGTACGCTCATCACCAATACGCCCGCCCGCACACTCGCCAAGTATGCCATCTGTTCGCAGAGTTTACGATTGTGGGTTTGTTTGTTTATTTCCTTGCTTTTACCAATCACTGTAATGTCAAGAAACATATCGTCATCAAATTCTATTCAGTTTTACTTTCTATTTTTGCTGATCCGAGTGATGGAGAGTGTTATATACCACTAAGGAAAGGTTATTGCCGATAGGTTGTTATTATCATATCTGCATTCCCAGTATCGTATTGTCATTGTAGAAGCAATTGCGATCTTCGGCGCTGGTGATAAATGCTTTCAATGCTTTTGTGATTTCATTCTACTGCAGCATATTCGCAAGTAGTCCTAGCTGACTACGGGTTAACTCAGAATACTCAAGGTGGGACTAGTACTCAAGTACTATTTGCTTTACATCCTCTTTCCATCTTATGGTGAACTGGTGTGTGTCAACCATATATTGGTGAAGAAACTCTTCACTAGATGCTCCAATATTCATCATCGTCATCAAATTTGGGATCATCCGCTGTCTCAGCTGACACCAGTGATTCATGTTCCTCGTCTGTGGTTGATTGCTTTCCCATCGCTTGTTAAGGCTTGACTAACGCTATTGTTTAAAACCACGTGAGATCTAACTACTTGCCACACACGTGGTGAGGAGCTGACAAAGGTCTTAAGAGTAGTTGAAAATCATGTTGAATATGCTTTGACCTTCAGACTCTTACCTTCGATTAATGGCTAGTTGTAAGACTTTTCCTTGAGGCTCTAGCCGGAACAACAGTACGGTCAATATATGCCATTAACACTGAGTCCAGTCGAAAGGCATTGTTCATCATCTTGACTCCCGTTTAGGTTAATAGAGCAATATTTAGCGCCAGGTTGAATAATAGTGTCGTAGTTGCTTATAAAGGTGACGCTAAATAGAAATGATGGCCGATGGTTGTTAGTAGTAAATAGGCATACTATAGCGTCAATGGGACTTAGCATTAAAAACACCCCCTGGGAACATATAGCGTCAAGGGAAATTTATCATGGAGAAAAATCGTGGGACTGTTGAGCGTCAAGGGGAATTGAACATGGGAATAGGGACTGTATAGCGTCAAAGGAATTTAAACAGGGTGGGACTGTATAGCGTCAAGGGAAATTGAACATGGGAAAAATTGCTGGGTCACTCTAGGGACAAGGAGAATTGAACATGGGAATAGAGTGTCGGTCTGTCTAGGGACTAGGGGAAATTAACATATGGAAATTGAACATGGTGGGTCTGTATAGCGTCAAGGGGAATTGAACATGGTGGGATTGTCTAGGGACAATGATGGTAGAGGGTCAAACACAACAGAGACAGAGACATACATACACTAGTACAAGCGTGTGATTTATATATAAAGCATTACCAAGACCTGAAATCTTGCTGGGGTGTTCAAAAATTTGCATAATTGTAATGATTCTATAAATAGCTATAATCAAGGAAATGCTCAACGACAAAAATGGATGTGACTAAAAGTAACGCTAAAATGACGAACTTGTCCCAGAATTTAAAGGAAAATAAACATATCCCCGAAAATTAAGTTACAACGGTTTAGAATAAAATGGATAAAATTAGTAACTACTTACAATATCAACTTGTGTGACGATCAAGGATAAACACCCATGTATCTATTTATAGCTATAATCAGCTAAAATTCCTATGATATTCCACTATCTATTTATAGCTCCAACTTGTGGGTTATTCCTTTGGAAAATCCCATTATCCTTTTATAGCTCAGCTTGAGTGACGTTCCTGTTTATGAACTCTAGTACATATGTATAGCTACAACCTGTGGAAATCCCCAAGTCCATATTTATAGTCTCGAAATTTCCAGCGTCAGTGACGTCACTGTACTGAACACTAGGGGATAAATATCAACAGTGTTGCAAGTGGCTGACCTGAATACACGCTACTGCAGGTAGGTAGGTAGAGTGTATCTGATAGGGATAAAGTGAGTTTTATAGGAACAAACATAGACCAATACACACACCCACACAACGTACGCGCGCAGACATACGCACACACACACATACACACATACACACACAGAGGGAAGAGGAAAAACAAACCCCAAATATACTATCAACACAGAAGGGAGATAATACAAACCCCAAATAAACTATCCACACAAACGTACGCGAACGCATACAAACCCCAAATATACTATCAACACAGAAGGGAGATGATACAAACCCCAAATAAACTATCCACACAAACGTACGCGAACGCATACAAACCCCAAATATGCTATCCACACTCGGGAGAAAGAAGATAAAAAACAACCAAATATACGATCTACACAACGTACGCGAACACACACAACACACACACACACAGGGAAGAGGAAAAAACAAACCCCAAATAAACTATCCACACAAACGTACGCGAACGCATACAAACCCCAAATATACTATCAACACAGAAGGGAGATGATACAAACCCCAAATAAACTATCCACACAAACGTACGCGAACGCATAGAAACCCCAAATATACTATCCACACAACGTCGCTAACGCATACAAACCCCAAATATGCTATCCACACTCGGGAAGAAGAAGAAAAAAAAACAACCAAATATACGATCTACACAACGTACGCGAACACACACACACACACACACACACACGCACACACACACACACATACACACACACACAGGGAAGAGGAAAAAACAAACCCCAAATAAACTATCCACACAAACGTACGCGAACGCATACAGACCCCAAATATACTATCAACACAGAGTGAAGAAGAAAACGTTTTTTGAAAGCACCTAAGCCCTCACCTGCAATGACCAACTCTGCCAAACACCTACACCCCACCCCACCCCACCCCCACTCCCAACACTACAAAACCCATTTAACCCGTTATTTTATGGCATCAGTGTGTGATTTAGGAAACATCAAGACACAAAATGATGGATGAATAGACTGACTATTGTTTACCGACTTGCATGCCTAAAGAGCGTGCGTGAAGGAAAACATCCTTCCATTTCAATTCTAACTAAAACATGATCCAGAGGGATAGAGAGAGGTGAATGAGCACAATTTCATAAAGTGTGAGTAAAAGACAAAACACGCCATCCTTATTATACAATGTCAAGACCAAAAGACACTTACGTTTTCTTTCTGGTCTATTCTCTTTTAGAAGGTAGTATGAAATTTCACATCAGGGCCAACGCATCGGCTTACATTGTCAATTTTTCCATTTCCATGTCTTTACTGGCACAAGTTCTTCATCATCTTCAATTTCTTCGTCTTCTGAATCCCTCTTCTCTGTTTCGTCTTGTTTTTGTTTCTTCTCTTTTCTCGTAGGGCACTCTGAATTGCAGTGTCCTTTCTCCTGACAACGATATTAGGTATCTTGACTTTTGTCTCTCTTTCTTAGACGAAGCAGGTATTCTGGAGACAAATACCCATTTACCTTTGCAGATATAGCAAACTTCATTAGCACTTACACACTTTCGTATGACTCTCATCAAATCAACGACCAAAAGAGTAAGTTTTGTTGCCACTTTCGCATGTGAATTATGCTTTCGTATGACTTTTAGCAAATATTTGACCAGCAAGTCGATCTGTGCTGACTCTTCCATCTTCTTGATCGTTTGAGAGCGGAATGAATACTCTGACGCTAAGACACTCTCCTTATATACAGAGACCTGCTACGTATGAAACCTAGTCAAATGTAATTTTGCAATAAGATGAAACGATTTCATTGATGAAGTAAAAGGCAATGATGTACCGTATCGCCTCACACAAAACCTGAAGTGTTAGTTCAAATCCGTGTCAGCGATTTCGAAGACGACATAACTGGGCTTTAATCAATGCTCTCCAATTATGCCACAAAACCACGAGTCCTGATTCACACCAAAAGAAATTTCGTTCGGTCCATAAAAAATAGTATCACATCTGAGAAACGCAAAAGCGAACTTCCAGAAAACTGAGAACGACGGCTTACACCTACAACGTAAATGTATGAGTTCAAGTAGTGCGTAAAACTTAGTCAAATTAAATTTTTATAGTCAAGACGAAACGATCTCTTTTCGAAGAAGAAAGCAGACACCAAACGACAATGGCGATCCGTGTCACACAACACTTTTCAAAATGTGTATTATCAGAGGTTTGTTCTAGCGATCTGCACGGTTAAATTAAATGTTGATGTATTTTGCAATAAGACGGACACAATTTCCATGGGATCGCCCATGGTACGATTGTTCGTGCATTAGTTTAATTTTTAAAAATATTTTTTTTATATAAATCGCCTATAGGATAGACCCAGTAAAGCATGGCCATTCTCGTCACTGTCTGAATAGCTGCTCAAGGCAATTCGAAGCGAACGCGGTAAGAAAATAAGTATAGCCAATGAAATGGCTTACAACGGGTGATGCATTGTTTTGTTCTAGGACTGTGTGGCATAATAATCCCTATGTTCTTGCGTTGTTACCATTACAGTGCAGACACTGAAATGTGAACTTACAAGCCTTCTTTGTGTGTGTGTTGTACCATTTCCTCTTACCACATCAAAATACTGAGCGTCACAGTATTAGTTCGCGTTTTCAAGCTGACCATTTTTTTATATCTCACTTAAACATTTCGACATAAACACTCACACTCACATCGGTAGAGTCAGAACAGACGTGTTACAGTATTGAGGGGCATGTTATCTTTTTTTTTTCAAACTAATAAATTTGGGGTTTGTTTGAAGTAAAGAACCGAAAGTACAGTGAAACTCAAGGATGATGACCCAATCTGTCTGTCTATTGATGCGTGTATTTACTTAAGAAGAAATATGACCTCTAAAACACAAAGAGATACGGCAAGCATGATTAGATTAAACACAACGATGTTTTTCCTTCACGCCCGTGTAATTTAGAGTTTCAATCGTCTTTGAAGACAAACTTGGTCTCCTTTTGTAGGGCTTGAAATAATAAAAAAAGCTGAAAAATCTTAAGCACTTTGCTATAGATAATTTCATCAACAGACTAAACAACATAAATACCGTTACAACAATAGAAAGCCTTAAATCTTCTATCAAAAAGAAATGCATGAAAAAAATTAAAGATTAACGATAACTAACCAATGAAACTGAATTTAACAAAGGCAATGACATGTGAAGAAATGCCTCTCACTTTGGAAAGGTAGGCGAATGTACTCTGTCATGCACCATCAACTTGAAAAAAATTATAAACAGAGAGAAACCTGAATTTAAAATTCAGTTGTCTTTTTTTTTTCTTCAACATTATTTCGTTTCTTTTTTCTTTTTTTTTTTTTGAACAAATCTAAGCACTAATATAGAGTGGAAAAGGGAAAATGCACATACAAGCTTTGATATTTCTGAAAAAATGAGGGGATATTCCTAACGTTCATAACCACCTATATATGCTTGGACTTGTCTGTGACTTATCCACAAAACAAGATGTACATATTTCTGGTCAAGCTGCAAGTGTGTGCGTGTTTTTGAAAATGGTAAAACTTGGATATACAATTTTCTCGTGACACTTATAAAGTGAAGAGTCTGTGCAAGTGTCAAAAGCCAAAGTCATATAAGTTTTGTATTTTGTACGGCTTGTAAAGATTTCCACTGTAGGAAATGTGAAGTATCACAAGTTATTATCACAAACAGAAGTGGAACATAGGGGCTTGCAAGAAAGAAAATAACCCAGACAGTTGGTGTCATCAAGAGTGCTAGAGACGGTACCCGAACTTGCTTGCTTGCTTACTTGAATTAAAGCGATTTTCGCTCTAATGGAGCATGTATCACTGGTTTAATAACGCACCGCGTGATTTTTAATTACTCCTGGGGAAGGAAAGAGAGCCTCATCCCCCAGGCTTTTATGTACTCACAGACTATTTTTAAATTTAGCCACTCAGGTGTAGGACTAACTAGTCCTTAACAACCTGACTGAAAGGCTTTAAACATGAGTGGGAATTGTCTCACCACACACTCATTTTTCTGTCTGAGCGTGGTAAAGGAGGAAAAAGGTGCTCAGCAAGACAGCCATGGATGTTAAGTACTCACCAAAACGCTAGCCCGTACTTATTTCAAATCAAGTCCCGTTTTTTGCTAATCGACAATAATAAGTACCAATGATGTGTTAACCACCTGTGCAATTAGTTCAAATCTAACGAGTCTGTTAAATTTCCTAACATATCTGTCTAATATTAGTACTTAGTGTACATAAAAATAGCCATACTGATCTTATTTAAATTATTATGTCTAAGCAACATATACCAGTTTGGTCACTGTTAGGTTTAAAAAGTTAAGTTTGTTGCAGTGTTCCAATGGGTCAAGTTTGTTTCGAGAATAGTTTAGTCAAGGAGGGATACCAAGCCAAATATGGTTCCCTATTTAATAAAAAGCAATCTTTTGGAGCCCTAAAAAAAGTCTGTTTTTTCTGTTAGAAGGTAACACGTCTCTCTTTTGCTATCACGTTCTTTCCCGCACTCCTAGTCTCATGATTCTTGATATCAGGAAATGCGTAGCCATGATGGGCGGTAATGTAAGCAGCGGCTTCTACCAGTTGACTGAGGGGGTATCCAGTGTAGGTTTGTCTGTAGAATTGTGGAAGAACTCTGACCCCTAATCCTCTTTGAGAAGGTCTTGGTTTAAAGGTGTCTAGAGATTTGTAGGCAACGTATTGTATGGCTCTAATAAACTGCCCTGCTATGTTGACGTCATACAATGCTTGATCTAGCCCCATTTCGGTGTACTTTTCAACGAGGGTCAGCGTCCCCCTCCTCCTCCTCAACCGCCTCAATTTCCTTTTCTGGTTCTGATACTAATTCTTCAGTTGAGGTAGATAGTTTCAAATCCGCCGCTATGGTGTCTGTCGCTGTCATTGTTGTTGTGGTTGTTATTTCAACTGAGATTGCCTGTAGTATCGGAGTGAGAAAAGAACGTAGTGCCTCCGATAATTACATTTGAGTTTGCCATACCGTTTGTCTAACATAATTGGACCTTTGTTTTCCCATCACTCTTTCCGGGACGGGTTGTTTGTTAGGTATAGTCGGAATTTGACAAAAGGTTATTTGTGTTCTCGAGGTGGGTGGAGTGCTAACTGGCAGAAACCGTAAAGTGGGCAAACGACGTGTCAAAGAAGTCAAAGTACGTTGGAAAGGATATCGGACCAGTTATCATTCTTGGATCGACGCTTCGCACGTCATCGACTATAAAAAGAAGTGACCATCATGCCCTTTCACACAGATTCAGCTACTGCGATCACTCCTTCACCCAATTCTTCTCTGCAAGATTTACAAAAACAACCCTTGTGGGTGAGGTATAGAGAACGTGTGCCTAAAACGCAAATCGTCTTTTTCTGCCAAATCTTCGTGGTGTATTGTGTCATCGGGGCAGCCATTGCCAATCTGAGTTTGCAACAAGGAGACAAACAATTGTGGACCATTGTATTGAGCAGTTACATCGGTTACCTGCTTCCTAATCCCTCCCTGAAATTCTCCTCGAACGGGTACCACGGGAACCTTGTGTCCAGTGTCAGTGCCAGTCACCACTCCAACAACAACTCCATTTTGGGCGGAGACACTTCTCTGACTTCCAGTATGGCCTCGGAGAGCCACAAAACTCTGGAATTATGAGCAATAACAACCAATTTTACTTAACCTTACCCAGTGACAGTTCCATGGAGGTGTTTCCCAACAACACGTTGCGCTGTTTCACGGTCAAATTACCTCAGACCATCCAGTTAGATCACGAAGCCCATTGGGAAGTGGCTTTAGTGGAAATCATTCACCCAACACAAATCAAAAACATCACCGAAAAGCAAAACACTTTCGAGGTGGAAATCCTGAATGCCCAATTGGAAGAAGAAATCAACAAAATCGGGTTTTTAGGGGAAACAAGACCAGCCAGCAATCCAGCCTTCATTATCTACACCTTGAAAATTCCTTCAGGTTATTATTTTAGTGGTGAACATTTGGTGGACACTATTGCGGACAGGTTCAACTTAGCCTTTGGCAAAGCACTGAACAGAGCCAAAAAAAGTGTGAAGATTGAGTACCATAAAGTGGCTCATCGTCTCGTGATCAAATTTCAAGATACGGACACATTGTCCCTCAGGTTCAATGGTAGTTTGTTTGAAATTTTGGGTGGACATGCAGAAATGGTCGCAAACAATATGAGCCCCAAGATCAAAAGTAATATGGATTTTTACAGAGCTTTTGGAAACCCGGTAGAACTGAACCAAGGACTTAATTTGATCTTTGTGTATTCCGATGTGGTGGAGTACAACGTGGTGGGACACACCTCCGTTCCGTTACTGCGTGTCATTCCTTTCAAAGTGGATAGTACCACAAACAATGACCAGGAAGGTGCAAACACCTATCACGTACACCGTGAATTTGTACATCCTCACTATTTACCCGTCAGTAAGTCGTATTTAGACACTGTCAACATTGCTATAAAAGGAGATCTGGGACAAAATATTCCCGTCTCCAAAGGGAAAGTTACAGTGAAACTCCAATTTCAAGAAAACGTTTCTCTAACGAATTGTAAGGCAAGACAACGACGAGTGACATTTTCACCCTATAAAATCCGGCCAGATGCGTGTGGAATTTCAGTTTACAGAAAATCTACGCGCAGATAATACGGTGAACGTCCTCCTGTATGCTGAATTGGACAATACGATATAAACCAATAGTTTGAGAGAAGTCATTCTACACTATTAGAAGTCATGGAAGACTTTTATCAATGTTTATATAGTAGGGATTCTTTGGACATGGAATGTGAAGATCCTGAGGAAGGAGAACCCCAAGACAAAGACGAAGAAGTCATCATGATGAAGTCTAGATGGCCAGAACAAGAATCACATATAGCTTCCAGTTATGCTATAGTCTTGACAGAAAAAAAATTAAGGAATTGATCAAGAAAGATTGCTATGGATGTCATAACGATCATCCCAGTCAAATTCAACACGATAAATGCCTAATGCTGAGTCAAGAAAAAAAATTGGACGAATATCTGGACGAAGCTTGGAGTCTCATCTCGGAAGAAGACGTGTTACAACAGTGGTATAAAGGCTTGCGTGAACATTATTGTCCTCCATTAACAACTCAAGAGATCCATCGCATCGAAGCTCTGTTGGATCAGAGTTGGGAGACAAGGCGAAGAAAACGGTTACTTGTCAGACATTTTCAAGCAGAAAGTCAGGATCGAATTGATGACGTAAGAAAAAAACAACAAATGGATACCTGAGAACTTTATTACCTTTTGAACCACAGTTCGTACACTGCTTCTTGGAATCCTGTCGTCTGTGCTAAAGATGAACTCCCTCATCGCAAACCTCAAAACCATCAAGCTTATGTCATTAACACGGACGACAGTCATCTCCCAGGAACCCACTGGGTAGCCGTTTACTTTCCTCAAGAAGGATTGTGAAATATTTCGATTCGTACGGATTGCCCCTTTTGGAAGACGATATCATTGACTTTATGAGAAGAAATGCTCAGACCACCCGATTCAATAATGTGAAATTACAAGGCACATATTCCTTGGTGTGTGGACAGTACTGTATGTGTTTTCTGCATCATCGCAGCCTGGGCTATTCCTTAGAACATTTAGTGACTCATTTTGATCCTCGTTCTTCTTCAAGAAACGATGTGAAAGTAGATCGATGGTTTTGTGACCATTATGCTTATCTTTTGTCTCAAGCTAGGAAACGTAGTGTCCATCAATGGCCTAATGACTTCCAACAGTGGAAATCACAATTTCATTCACAACGTTGTCAGCCCTGTTTAAAGTAGAGTTTGAATTGAAAAAAAATGTTTGGTATTTGAAAAAAATGTTTGATGTTATAGTGTTGGATTATTGTTAAAAAAATGTTAGAGTTGTTTGTTAGTATGAATAAAAAATGTTGTGTTTTGAAGAAAAAAATGCCTTTGTGGTTTGTTTGGCTATAGGAATCTTGATTCATGCTCTTTGACTTCTCTCTATCCCTCCCATAACACTATTTGAACGTTTCGGCTCGAAAACCGTGTAGTAATGTTTTCCTTCACGTCCGCGCTTTGACAATAAAAACCGGACAGTCTCCAGTCTGCCCATCCATTGTTAACTTATCTTCCTACGAAGATGTGCTCAAGATTAGCCAAGTTGAACGAAGCCTATGTGAATTTGCATAGGGTCATGACAAGTCTGATACCGAGACCTGAAGAGATAGACAATATCATAATGTTGAAAGTCACTGAAGACCTGAAAGAAGAGCTCTTCAAGGAGGAATTCAAGAAGGAGAAAGAAGAATGGATGGAGAAGTACAGACTTCATAAACGGCAGAGAGAGCAGCAACAGCAGCAGCATGAACCTGACAGAGGCTTTGTCGATTGTCGTATCGACACCAAAGAGTTCTTCTTCTCTTTTCCGAACAAGCATACCTTATCCATTGAGAAAGCCTGTCGTCAAAGGAGGCCGCCATCTTATAACCCAAGCGATCGCCATAGCTTCAAGTTCCCAAAAAAATTTCAGGGCTACCCCATACTCTCGAAAAGAAATAACATTCCATTGCCTATGATATGTTAGTCAGTTAGAAGAAAAAATACAGAAGTGAGTCTATCAGCACATGATTTCTTTATCTTGGTTAGAAAGTGTGACTCTAAGTTGTTCGTTTCCGTCGCTTATCAAAATTTTAAAAATAGTAATGTTCTGTAAAAAAGTGAGTGAGTGTTTCTTTTAGGTCTGTGCGTTTTTGTTTTTTTTGTTGGTGATAATATGGATAATGTAAGTTCGGGTACAACGAAATTAAAAGAATTAGGCCCAGAACTCGGTGTGGAGGGAAGAAATATACGCAACAGCAGCGGGAGGAAGAAATGCAGACCTAGCCAGTTAGCATTGAGGCATTCCGCGTTTGACAATGCCTTTGATGTCGTACACGTCGTCTTTTTTTTGGTGACACGACTTGATTTGAAATAAGTACGGGCTAGCATTTTGGTGAGTACTTAACATCCATGGCTGTCTTGCTGAGCACCTTTTTCCTCCTTTACCACGCTCGGACAGAAAAATAAGTGTGTGGTGAGACAATTCCCACTCATGTTTAAAGCCTTTCAGTCAGGTTGTTAAGGACTAGTTAGTCCTACACCTGAGTGGCTAAATTTAAAAATAGTCTGTGAGCACATAAAAGCCTGGGGGATGAGGCTCTCTTTCCTTCCCCAGGAGTAATTAAAAATCACGCGGTGCGTTATTAAACCAGTGATACATGCTCCATTAGAGCGAAAATCACTTTAATTCAAGTAAGCAAGCACGCAAGTTCGGGTACCGTCTCTAGCACTCTTGATGACACCAACTGTCTGGGTTATTTTCTTTCTTGCAAGCCCCTATGTTCCACTTCTGTTTGTGATAATAACTTGTGATACTTCACATTTCCTAAAGTGGAAATCTTTACAAGCCGTACAAAATACAAAACTTATATGACTTTGGCTTTTGACACTTGCACAGACTCTTCACTTTATAAGTGTCACGAGAAAATTGTATATCCAAGTTTTACCATTTTCAAAAACACGCACACACTTGCAGCTTGACCAGAAATATGTACATCTTGTTTTGTGGATAAGTCACAGACAAGTCCAAGCATATATAGGTGGTTATGAACGTTAGGAATATCCCCTCATTTTTTTCAGAAATATCAAAGCTTGTATGTGCATTTTCCCTTTTCCACTCTAAATTAGTGCTTAGATTTGTTCAAAAAAAAAAAGAAAAAAGAAACGAAATAATTTTGAAGAAAAAAAAAAGACAACTGAATTTTGAATTCAGGTTTCTCTCTGTTTATAATTTTTTTCAAGTTGATGGTGCATGACAGAGTACATTCGCCTACCTTTCCAAAGTGAGAGGCATTTCTTCACATGTCATTGCCTTTGTTAAATTCGGTTTCATTGGTTAGTTATCGTTAATCTTTAATTTTTTTCATGCATTTCTTTTTGATAGAAGATTTAAGGCTTTCTATTGTTGTAACGGTATTTATGTTGTTTAGTCTGTTGATGAAATTATCTATAGCAAAGTGCTTAAGGTTTTTCAGCTTTTTTTATTATTTCAAGCCCTACAAAAGGAGACCAAGTTTGTCTTCAAGGACGATTGAAACTCTAAATTACACGGGCGTGAAGGAAAAACATCGTTGTGTTTAATCTAATCATGCTTGCCGTATCTCTTTGTGTTTTAGAGGTCATATTTCTTCTTAAGTAAATACACGCATCAATAGACAGACAGATTGGGTCATCATCCTTGAATTTCACTGTACTTTCGGTTCTTTACTTCATACAAACCCCAAATTTATTAGTTTGAAAAAAAAAAGATAACATGCCCCTCAATACTGTAACACGTCTGTTCTGACTCTACCGATGTGAGTGTGAGTGTTTATGTCGAAATGTTTAAGTGAGATATAAAAAAATGGTCAGCTTGAAAACGCGAACCAATACTGTGACACTCAGTATTTTGATGTGGTAAGAGGAAATGGTACAACACACACACAAAGAAGGCTTGTAAGTTCACATTTCAGTGTCTGCACTGTAATGGTAACAACGCAAGAACATAGGGATTATTATGCCACACAGTCCTAGAACAAAACAATGCATCACCCGTTGTAAGCCATTTCATTGGCTATACTTATTTTCTTACCGCGTTCGCTTCGAATTGACTTGAGTAGCTATTCAGACAGTGACGAGAATGGCCATGCTTTACTGGGTCTATCCTATAGGCGATTTATATAAAAAAAAATATTTTTAAAAATTAAACTAATGCACGAACAATCGTACCATGGGCGATCCCATGGAAATTGTGTCCGTCTTATTGCAAAATACATCAACATTTAATTTAACCGTGCAGATCGCTAGAACAAACCTCTGATAATACACATTTTGAAAAGTGTTGTGTGACACGGATCGCCATTGTCGTTTGGTGTCTGCTTTCTTCTTCGAAAAGAGATCGTTTCGTCTTGACTATAAAAATTTAATTTGACTAAGTTTTACGCACTACTTGAACTCATACATTTACGTTGTAGGTGTAAGCCGTCGTTCTCAGTTTTCTGGAAGTTCGCTTTTGCGTTTCTCAGATGTAATACTATTTTTTATGGACCGAACGAAATTTCTTTTGGTGTGAATCAGGACTCGTGGTTTTGTGGCATAATTGGAGAGCATTGATTAAAGCCCAGTTATGTCGTCTTCGAAATCGCTGACACGGATTTGAACTAACACTTCAGGTTTTGTGTGAGGCGATACGGTACATCATTGCCTTTTACTTCATCAATGAAATCGTTTCATCTTATTTGCAAAATTACATTTGACTAGGTTTCATACGTAGCAGGTCTCTGTATATAAGGAGAGTGTCTTAGCGTCAGAGTATTCATTCCGCTCTCAAACGATCAAGAAGATGGAAGAGTCAGCACAGATCGACTTGCTGGTCAAATATTTGCTAAAAGTCATACGAAAGCATAATTCACATGCGAAAGTGGCAACAAAACTTACTCTTTTGATCGTTGATTTGATGAGAGTCATACGAAAGTGTGTAAGTGCTAATGAAGTTTGCTATATCTGCAAAGGTAAATGGGTATTTGTCTCCAGAATACCTGCTTCGTCTAAGAAAGAGAGACAAAAGTCAAGATACCTAATATCGTTGTCAGGAGAAAGGACACTGCAATTCAGAGTGCCCTACGAGAAAAGAGAAGAAACAAAAACAAGACGAAACAGAGAAGAGGGATTCAGAAGAAGAAGAAATTGAAGATGATGAAGAATTTGTGCCAGTAAAGACATGGAAATGGAAAAATTGACAATGTGAGCCGATGCGTTGGCCCTGATGTGAAATTTCATACTACCTTCTAAAAGAGAATAGACCAGAAAGAAAACGTAAGTGTCTCTTGGTCTTGACATTGTATAATAAGGATGGCGTGTTTTGTTCTTTACACACACTTTATGAAATTGTGCTCATTCACCTCTCTCTATCCCTCTGGATCATGTTTTAGTTAGAATTGAAATGGAAGGATGTTTTCCTTCACGCACGCTCTTTAGGCATGCAAGTCGGTAAACAATAGTCAGTCTATTCATCCATCATTTTGTGTCTTGATGTTTCCTAAATCACACACTGATGCCATAAAATAACGGGTTAAATGGGTTTTGTAGTGTTGGGAGTGGGGGTGGGGTGGGGTGGGGTGTAGGTGTTTGGCAGAGTTGGTCATTGCAGGTGAGGGCTTAGGTGCTTTCAAAAAACTTTTTGTTCTTCACTCTGTGTTGATAGTATATTTGGGGTTTGTATGCGTTCGCATACGTTTGTGTGGATAGTTTATTTGGGGTTTGTTTTTTCCTCTTCCCTGTGTGTGTGTGTGTTGTGTGTGTTCGCGTACGTTGTGTAGATCGTATATTTGGTTGTTTTTTATCTTCTTTCTCCCGAGTGTGGATAGCATATTTGGGGTTTGTATGCGTTCGCGTACGTTTGTGTGGATAGTTTATTTGG
The DNA here is from genome assembly GCA_028554795.2 of Sinohyriopsis cumingii. Taxonomy (NCBI): domain Eukaryota; kingdom Metazoa; phylum Mollusca; class Bivalvia; order Unionida; family Unionidae; genus Sinohyriopsis; species Sinohyriopsis cumingii. Next base: position 23,371,653 of record CM068841.1, on the reverse strand, counting down.
GGTTTGTATCATCTCCCTTCTGTGTTGATAGTATAGTTGGGGTTTGTATGCGTTCGCGTACGTTTGTGTGGATAGTTTATTTGGGGTTTGTATTATCTCCCTTCTGTGTTGATAGTATATTTGGGGTTTGTTTTTCCTCTTCCCTCTGTGTGTGTATGTGTGTATGTGTGTGTGTGCGTATGTCTGCGCGCGTACGTTGTGTGGGTGTGTGTATTGGTCTATGTTTGTTCCTATAAAACTCACTTTATCCCTATCAGATACACTCTACCTACCTACCTGCAGTAGCGTGTATTCAGGTCAGCCACTTGCAACACTGTTGATATTTATCCCCTAGTGTTCAGTACAGTGACGTCACTGACGCTGGAAATTTCGAGACTATAAATATGGACTTGGGGATTTCCACAGGTTGTAGCTATACATATGTACTAGAGCTCATAAACAGGAACGTCACTCAAGCTGAGCTATAAAAGGATAATGGGATTTTCCAAAGGAATAACCCACAAGTTGGAGCTATAAATAGATAGTGGAATATCATAGGAATTTTAGCTGATTATAGCTATAAATAGATACATGGGTGTTTATCCTTGATCGTCACACAAGTTGATATTGTAAGTAGTTACTAATTTTATCCATTTTATTCTAAACCGTTGTAACTTAATTTTCGGGGATATGTTTATTTTCCTTTAAATTCTGGGACAAGTTCGTCATTTTAGCGTTACTTTTAGTCACATCCATTTTTGTCGTTGAGCATTTCCTTGATTATAGCTATTTATAGCATCATTACAATTATGCAAATTTTTGAACACCCCAGCAAGATTTCAGGTCTTGGTAATGCTTTATATATAAATCACACGCTTGTGCTAATGTATGTATGTCTCTGTCTCTGTTGTGTTTGACCCTCTACCATCATTGTCCCTAGACAATCCCACCATGTTCAATTCCCCTTGACGTTATACAGACCCACCATGTTCAATTTCCATATGTTAAATTCCCCTAGTCCCTAGACAGACCCACACTCTATTCCCATGTTCAATTCCCCTTGTCCCTAGAGTGACCCAGCAATTTTTCCCATGTTCAATTTCCCTTGACGCTATACAGTCCCACCCTGTTTAAATTCCTTTGACGCTATACAGTCCCTATTCCCATGTTCAATTCCCCTTGACGCTCAACAGTCCCACGATTTTTCTCCATGTTAATTTCCCTTGACGCTATATGTTCCCACGATTTTTCTCCATGTTAAATTTCCCTTCACGCTATATGTTCCCAGGGGGTGTTTTTAATGCTAAGTCCCATTGACGCTATAGTATCCCTATTTAATACTGTTGTTAGATACTGGCCCTCTTACGGGCCCGATCCCCGGGTATATATCCAACTTTCAGCTCCACCACGAAAGAAAACCAGAAAAATGTAGACTCATAGTGTGTCAGCAGATCGCTACTGGTGCTTAATTTCAAGGGTGATAATGCGCTCACTCATACACAACTTTCGCGTCTAAGACATGTATTAAGAGGTCATGAATGCAGGATTCAAGTAATCTATGCCAATGTGGTTTCCATAGGAGACAGTATGCGTATCCCTGTAGGATTCTCCACCAACAGAAATGACTTGTAGCAGGTCTCTGTTAATTCAATCAAGAGTATTCCTGGTTGTTTATCTGAAGCCGACATAGAGCTGCAGAAAAGCTAAAAGAACGACATTCACTATATGTGTGAGTCTCAGGAAATTTGTAATGTCGTCATACCCAAAGATGATTGTTAGCGGCATGGCGGCTGTTCATAGTCTTGTCCAGATGATGTCGTGATGACCTTCCCGGTTGACGCCTTATAGTTAATCCAGAAATGGCAGCCTAAATTACGTTTCGAACATATGAATGTTATAATGCAAGAATGGTGATGTTGTCCGTCAGGATGACAGTTCTACCCTCCAGATCATCTATTCATTTCAGCTAAGGGAAACTGCACTCAAAGTATTGTTACTAAGCTCAGCCGAACTGTCGAGCTAACATGATTTGAACTAAATTTGCTGCAACGGATTTGACACGGTGTATATCACCTACTCTAGAGCCACATACTCAACCAGAGAATTAATTACGACAAACATTGGCAACACTTGTACGAGTGCTGGTGCAAATAGATGGTTTTCGACACAAGTACGATGCTTTAAAAATATAGCGTCGTCAGTACCATTAACTACTTTGATGCATCTAGAGTACAGATCCAACAGCTGTTATGTAATCTCAGTATCGGTATGGTATAACGTCTCATTCAGAAACAGCAAAGTTTTCAAAATCTTCAAAGAGTACGCGCAACTATACACCTAAACAGCTGAGCAGTGTAGGTTATTAACCACTGAAAACGCAAGAAACTCAGCAATAAATGAGCTTCTGCCAAAATCAGATAAACTTCGCTTTATAGCGCACGGGCACTGGTTGTATCATTAACATCCGCAAGCTCATGTTGTCAATCGACATAAACGGATGTCTACCAGGATGGCGACAAGCTTTTGCAGCTTTTATTTTTACTACCATGTGAGAACGATTTTCAACCAGATGAAGTTCCCTTCCGGGCGAAACAGTGTGGGACGCCTTCAAACCAGCATTGAGAATATAAGGTCATCTATAATACCATATTGGGCTGAGGGTCACGTAGATTAGTTACATCTCTTCGAAGATGGGGGGGGGGATTGCATCAAGCTGGTCCGGGTATATGGGAAAAGCTGGATCCTACCAAATAAGACACCGAGAGTTATATCTTTGTGGAAACAGCACGTCACATATTTTGAGCAGAACTATGATGAAGCGATGAAAAACGTGTGTGTATACTTTATACGCGACAAGTTGCAATGTTTCACCCATCACTGTATGGAACATCCCAGCAAAAGTATGTTCGGGACACCCTTGTCGCGCAGTCCCAAACGATTACCTCAACCATAGCTGGAACAGCGATAGGTAAGGCATTCGAGTATCAAAATCATTTTATAATGCTCGTAGACACAGAAATCTCCGGGCTAGCAGTAGCTAATTACCTGGACGCAATATGAAAAACAAGAACTAAACTAGAACCGTACTTGGTGGCGGTATTTACATTATTCCGTCTGATATGGAATTTACACCTATTTTCGGTATAACAACATTCGAGAAGCGATCGAATGTCCGGAATACAAGGACGAGGACCTGTAGCATATGCTAGCGAAGACAACAACGCAACAACAAAGAAGATGAACCATGAAGAGGTCGGCATTGGCACGTCCGGAAGCGGAACGTTGGCAGCAACGGTGAAAATTGGCACAAAGGAAACAATCAATACATATGGAATAATTTACTGTCATTTATTAATAGAAAATAAACCATGCCAAAGATAAACATATAAGAAAGTATAACAAAAATTACATGGACAGTCAATTAAGATATAAATTACAAAGAACATAGTACAGTCCGTTATAGGAATTGTTAATATGGCGTTGAAGTACCCTTACGAGTCCTCTTCATGATAGCCATGTACCAATACAAACATCAAATATCCAATGAATATATATATATATAGAGAGAGAGAGAGAGAAAGAGAGAGAGAGAGAGAGAGAGAGAGAGAGAGAGAGAGAGAGAGGGGGGGGGGACTGACAGACAGAAACAGAGACAGAGAGACATATGAGACTTTTGTTATTCCTAACTGCAAGAGCTAATATTCAAATGCTAAACACGATTTTGACCATTACTGAAGCGAGACAAATTACCTGAGTATGATGAAATACGAATTATAGTTACCATATCTATGGAATTGGGGTATTTATATTACTGTCAGCTGCATTACTTTGTATTCTGGTATTTCTGTATGTGAAGCAATGTACAACAATGAACACAGAAGGTCATTACCATGAATAAATTCTACAAAACGAACAGATGGGCTGACAGATATTCAATCGTATGATCTACAAATGTCCTCTGTACACATATGTCATAGGCATATTTGACATTATTAAATATAATTTGCACTCCGTTCGTAAGAATCTATTATGTATGGGGTGTACAGTTATTCGATACTGAGGATGTGTATGATGGATGAAATATAGAAAATATTTTTCACCACCGTTTCAAAATAAAATACCTTGGTGACTTATTTAGATTGTCGTCTCAATGTTGATTATTATGTCTCTATTTATATTTAATTTAGCAATAAGCCTAATGGACTTAATAACCTATAATACCATTTTCAATACTGAAGTCCGAACCAACTCGAGTCGAACGGCTTAGGACAGAATTGACACGGAATCAATGTTATGTGGCAAGGAACTGTTTGGGAAAGGTGATGACATGTTGGAAAGGTTAATAGATACAGAACAACAAAATTGATTATGTGACAAAGGCGATAATTTGTGGTATTCTTCAATAAACTTTGTTTCTTCCGCTTGTTAGAGGATGCTTTGGTACTTTTACATGATTTGTACGACAGCGATGTCCAAACCCACTCCAACCCGTAAACTCCCTTGAATTTTTTAAGCATGTCTGGCCGAGTGGTCAAAAAGCGCTCACCCATATGGATCACTGCCATCTCACCTCTGTCTGCGTGGGTTCGAGTCTCAAATTCGACCAGCTTCGATAGCTTCCCGGATACTTTCTCCGCCACTTATACAGGCCGTCATGTATAGCAGATCTTGTAATAAAAAATAGTGTCGGCCCCATTACAACATTTTTAATACATAGCATGTATATACTTACGTTGGTTCGGAATGTTTCTAGTTGAAGAAAAAAATCTCTTTTTTCAACAGTGAATTAAACAGGGACTTGATTGTTTATTTGTTTTTGTTTGGAGGGGGAGAGTAAAGGGGGAAATTTGTTTCTTTAAAACATTCATGCTTACGTCACGTAGGACTCAGGAATATATCAAAGGCGTTTGTTTCCAATAAACTGTGAAATCATCGAAATGACCTACACCTAACTTACTTAATTGAAACGTGACTCTTTAAAAAGTACATTCACTTGTCATTGCACTCCTGTGTTACTTGAAGGACATTGGTCACTGATGTGGCACGTTATCTTTAATCCGTGTATAAATACAAAAGTCACCAAGAGACTGGATCCTTTGTTTGCAGCAAGTAAAATCGGAGAAATAACTGCACTCCGATACATATGTGATACAGCAGGTAAGGGCACTTAATACTTTGGCAAATATAGTCAACTTTGAACTACATGATCTGGTACCTACATTTGTCTACTGTATTTAGTTTTGATTATGCAAGACAAAATTATATCTTTTAACGAAACATCTTTAAAGCTGATGTTAATCTGGTGTATGAAAGACTGAGGTATTAAAGGCAGCAGTATAGGTCGCCATGTCTACCTTTCGTCAAGGCGGGGTTTAGCAGATATAATTTAATGGTCTGACGATACTGAGCTTTTTTAGTAGCTACTTAATTTGAAATTATGGTACAATTTTGTTTATTAAAATATTTTTTGTACGATTTCATTGACTTTCAAAATATGTTTTAATTATATTTTCTAAAATCTTGATAAATATTTCACCATTATTACAGTAGAAGATTTCATTGACTTATGCTTTATGTTTCTTTGATTTTTCTGTGATTTTGCGTATAAAGATAACATCGTGTGTACTGTTCGTTTTACAGTTATGTAACTTCATAACTGGATGCATATCTGTTAGTACTACACCTTACAAGCAAAGGTCATTGTAACCTTCATATTATGCTTTGATGACATACCTAATTATTTTGGTTTAGCTCATGACGACATACCTTTCTAAATGCTCTGGAAGTAATTTCATAACAGTGAGACTGAAACTAGGAATAAATCTGTTTATTGAATGGTAAACGCTCCATATTTATGACTAGACATTTATACTCTGAAGGTTACTTTTGGTAGCTAAAATGAGTATTGTACACTTGTATTTCAATAGCAGTGTTTACCCAAAATAATTACTGATGCATGAAAAATGTTTGTAATAATGGTTATACTGGCTATCACTCCAAAGTACTGACTATCTCTGATTTGCATCCAGGAAAAAAAATCTTGCTTCTAAGGTGGACAATAATTATAGTTTCAGAAACAGATGTATTAGCAATTAATGGTTTTTTATCAATGCATTATGTTTCTTCTGCTCTATGTCACAAAAATAACTGTTCTTTGTTGTGTTATATACTGCTTGTTGAGGTGCACAACCCCCTCTAGGAGCCCTGCTCTTGTGCATTGCGGTAGTGACATATGTCCGCCTCGTAATACAATAAGGCTTAATTTACTTGCTGGTGTATGGGACTATGGCTTAAGTTGTTTACGTGACGTACCCCCATTTTACGTCGGTCGATCAGGAAGTGTCGATGCTCTTTTTCTCTAACAAGCACTAGTAGTAGAAGTCATGCCAAAGTTCGTTGCTTACGAGTGCCATTTAAATGTATTTAGCTTTACGTTGTTCTTCATTGAAAGCCATTTGGATGGAAATCATCTCAGGACAGAAACAGACATCAGTGATCTACATACTCAGCAGCAGAGTGTCTGTTTCTGTGTTAAGCCAGTGCACCTAATAATTGTAGCACGATTAATCTAGATGTAATGGAAGTTCCACATCAGGTGCTTGCTCAGATCACGAATTGCTTGCCTTGTATAGCTAATACTTTTACACTACATGATGTCCTTTTTGGAATTAATATGTTAAAGACATTCAGCCAATCAGAATTCAAAATAACTTGTATGATAGTAATTGTTTTGAAATACATATTGCAAATTCTATTAGAGCTATTGGACCTCTTAGATGATCGTGCCAACCTCACTAGTCAAAGGTCATGGGTTCGAATTCTGGCCAGATCAGCCTAATTTCACCACTGTGTCGTGTCTGGGCAAGGTATTGAATTTTAAATGTCTTATATTATTAATTTGCCATTTAACACCACGCCAAGAAATGATTCCCTAATACGATACCATATAAAGTATGATTTTGGTTTCTGTCATAATTATTGCTATATGTGTACGAAGTTGACGTAGTTGGCGACAAATCCCTTGAGTTATATAAAATATATATTTTTTTGTTTTTTGTTGGCTTTTTTCTTCTTGCAGACTATTATTTTCAAAATGACGGACGACGGATCAAAAATCGTACCATTGGCTGAGTTGCACGCTTTTGTAGTACGTTGTATGGGGGCGGTAGGGATCATTGAAAATGATGCAGGGGCCCTTGCAGACCTTTTGGTGTCAGCAGACTATAGGGGCCATGAAAGTCATGGACTGAATCGATTGCGTAAGTTAGTGATCAAACCTTTACTTATTGCTGTTACTGTCATTTAAGAAAAAGTTGAAAATGTCTGATCGCGTCCAGATCCTTGTATAATTAGCATTACATGGATATTTACAACAGTTTAAACATGATTCATCGTTATGTATGTGTGTGTGGGTAGGTGTGTGGGTGTGAGAGAGAGGGAGAGAGAGAGAAGGTATATTGCAATAAGGCAAGTGTTTTAGAATCTTCATACATTTATATACAATATTCAGTGAAGTTTGTAGATGTAATATTGTTTTTGTAATTTTTATATAACTCTTAGTACGGGGCAAAAGGTAGGGGATGTTGGTTGTATACTAGATTTCATGTTCAAAACTGATTTCCATTCCTAGATAATACATTTGATGCTCAAATCTGATTTGTATTCCTGCTTCAGCTGTGGTATCAATTATATTTACACAAGTTAAACGTATCCTAATTTTGCCAAGTGTGTTAAAGGTGTTCTAATTTCGAAAAGTGTATCCACAAGGTGGTGGCACTGATATATATCAGTGTGGGGGTGGGTGTGTGTTAAATGGAGTAATTGTAATTGTATATATAGTTCATTTTATGCCATGATCTGGTACCCTTCTGAAAATAGACATACACATACGATGACAAATCTGGTTTCAGTCAGAGCTTAACTGTTCATCCTAATAAAACCAGTAATCACCCTGGAAAAAAATGGTGGACGACCTTTCTTAAATTGTGAAAAAAGGTCATTATGTTGCACGGACTACTAATGTACGTGACGATATCTTCATCAGATACAATCATGCAAATGTTGCAAGTACATGAGACGATATTATTTTAATGTGTACGGTATTACACTTAAACTGTACGTAGTTCCGTTAAACCATTTTTCTAAAGCAACAGGAAATCTTTCTTGTTTAGATACTGTTTTTAGCATTTGACCCCGTTTTAAAGAAAGAAAACAAATAAATTAGTTTGCTCCCTTTGGGAAAACAGTGTATCATTAAATATGTGTATCAACAGACAGTGTTATGTGGACGCATCAGGAAACTTTGTAATTGTTCATTACATGTAAAAAAAAAAAAACTATATGTAATTAATTTCCATTAGAGTTTACTGTGTTTGACTATTTAGTAGAGAAAACAAAAACAGTGATGAAAGAAACAAAATTTGTAAAACGAAATTGCGTTTGCATTCTTGGCTGAAAGGCAAGTAATTAAGATTATAGTGTCAAGGAACGTACATTATTTTTTGTACGTGAAAAGTTTAGAATAATGTTATTTAAAATTAAAATACCAAAACTATAGACAATTTTTGAAAATATTAAAATAACAAAACTACGCAGCAAAGTTAATGTAATTAAAATACCAAATTATGGAATAATGTTATTTTAATTAAAATACCAAAACAATAAAATAATGTTATTTTTTATTAAAATTGTTTAGATAATTGTCAGACCTAGATCCAGGATTCCGAAAATGTGTTGATTTAGACATTTTCAGGGTTTGAAACCAACAATAGCCCGTTAGTCAGAGACTTTTAGATTTCACAACTGACTAAAATCCGTACATTGGTTTTAGTCTAATGGGACTAATGAAAACTTTATTTTAAATTTTAATTCGACAGAAAGGGTGTAAGTGTACGAGCCCACTCGTGTGTTTGTGTGTGTGTGTGTGTTAGCTGTCAAGTTTCAAAAATACTTATCGTTGATTTAGTTCTACGGTGTTTCAGTCTTCAGAGTCTGTGTCTATTTTTGTTTTGATTCTTTTTTCTTTTGTTGCTTCTAATCTATCTTGGCATTATAGTCTTCAAATATGCGGTAGCATTAACACATAAAAGGGTGTTTGCCTTATTGTTCCTTTAAAATGTCACAAAACCAAGGTAAACTGTTCCACATCGTAAACATGGTGCCATGGTAATAGTCGTTATTTGACATTAATCACTGGCCTGGCTTCATATTTCATATATTATTGAAACTTTCTTAACTGTCTTTGTAGGCACCGAAATAAAACATTTGAAGAAGTGTTTTTGATATTCAGTGAAAACTTTGTTACCTACTTGTAGATATCTACATCGAAGATGTCAAATCCGGAACAATGGCCAGTAATGCTAAACCGGAAATAGTGAAGGAAACCATAGCAACAGCTCTTGTAGATGGGAACAATGTACTAGGTATTTTTCTCTTTTTTTTTTTTCTTTTTTTTTTGCATACTCTGTTCATAATTACAGCTTTCTGGAATTTTTGTTCCAAATGTTATATTCCAACTATGTATGTGATACATTAAATGATATCTGCCCATTTACCTTAGTACTGTTTCACTTTCATTCAGCACTTGGCTGTTAAATTTGCTTTCTGTTGACATTAATGTTTGAATCCATTCAAGTTAACTCTGAATAATATTTCATTTTCATTTTTTTTTGTGTTCAAATTCACAGGTCCTGTTGTCGGACGGTTCTGCATTGATCTTGCAATCAAAAAGGCCAACGAAGCTGGTATTGGCTGGGTCTCTGCCAGAAGTATGTAATCCATATGTAATAAATGAAATTGTTTTATTAAAATATTAGCCACTTTCTTTGCTTCACTGTTGATCCACATTTGCAGACGAACAGCAATTCTAACAAGTAGAAACATTTTATTTTTATTTTTGGAGAGGTTTTTAGTTTAATAGATGGACGTTTATGTACAAGGCATTTTGTACATAACTGATTAGAAGAAACTATGCTGAATATCTAAATGGTTTAAAAACCCTGGTAAGAAATTTTTGGGAGAATTTTAAGATACATTTATGCAATGTTGGTCACATGTACCAGAAGGTATTTATAAACCCATCTGCATGTATATTATCTAATCTTGAAGCACGTAAACAATCCGAATGAAATAAATAATGGAATATGTTGTTAATTAAATCAGATAATCTGAATTAATTGAATAAAATAACGATAGAGATTTTTAATTAAACAAAGTCAATACATTGTCACCAGAGAAGAAATGTTTTCCGATATGAACAGAGCAAAGGTTATAGCATCTATATGAATTTTGTCCAACAAGAAATGCAAATTTAAAAAATGCAAATATATAGCAAACAATAAACACTTAACAACTTCAAGAGTGCCCAAATTGCACAAGACAGAGAAAAGAATAATAATATATCACAATATGCACTTGTCAAAAAATGCTGACCCGAGATCGCTCACCTATTCTGCGCTTAAGACCGAACAATGTCATTTGAACAGCATGTTCCACCAGTCATAATTGAAGCAAATAGTTGCATGGGAGGCCGCCAGTAGCTACAACCATGGTAGAATATTTATTTAACGTCACCTGAAATATTCTTACTAAAGTTTATTCAAATTGTGAACAAATAATTGGAGATATCTAAAATACATTTTCCACATGTTCATATAGAAGTCAAATTATTGTTTGGGAAACTCTAAAAACATTATCTAATGTTGAAGGATGTAAACAATCCGAATGAAATAGAACATGGAATATAGTGTTAATTAAATCAGATAATCTGAATTAATTGAATAAAATAACGATAGAGATTTTTAATTAAATAACGTCAATACATTGTCACCAGAGAACAAATGTTTTCTGATATGGACAGAGCAAAGGTTATAGCATCTATATGAATTTTGTCCAACAAGAAATGCAAATTTAAAAAATGCAAATATATAGCAAACAATAAACACTTAACAACTTCAAGAGTGCCCAAATTGCACAAGACAGAGAAAAGAATAATAATATATCACAATATGCACTTGTCAAAAAATGCTGACCCGAGATCGCTCACCTATTCTGCGCTTAAGACCGAACAATGTCATTTGAACAGGATGTTCCACCAGTCGTAATTGAAGCGAACAGTTGCATGGGAGGCCGCCAGTAGCTACAACCATGGTAGAATATTTATTTAACGTCACCTGAAATATTCTTACTCAAGTTTGTTCAAACTGTGCACAGAGAATTGGAGATATCTAACATACATTTTCCACATGTTCATATAGAAGTTAAATTATTGTTTGGGAAACTCTAAAAACATTATCTAATGTTGAAGGAAGTAAACAATCCGAATGAAATAAATAATGGAGTATATTGTTAATTAAATCAGATAATCTGAATTAATAGAATAAAATAACGATAGAGATATTTAATTAAATAATGTCAAATTATTGGTTGGGTAACTCTAAAAACATAACTTTGATAGAAGATGCTTGTAAGATTCCTTCCTACACAGATTGTCAAACATTAGCACTGTGTTTTAGTAGAAGCTGTAAGACACATTTTCCACTTTGTTACTTTGGAAGTCGAGCACTTCCTAATGAAGCCACACAAAAGCACATGCACATGCAAAACTTAGGAAGTGCTTGTCGTAAGGATAAATCCTTTGAATGTTCATTATCGTACGACAAAGGACGGACGTAGGTAACACACCTGACACAAAGGTAACCCAGGTAATTAGAGGAACTCTCAACTAATGTTATCTGATTCATGTGTCTGAGATCCACTTGTTCCTGAGCAAGCCAAATGGAGTAAGCAGAAAATGGAAACTTCGTACACAACACACCGTTTTACGCTAAAAAAAGGTTGCCTATCTTGTAATCAGCCGTATTTGCCACATGATTTTTTTTCAAGATGCATGTATTTTCTCGCTGTTGTTCTCCTGTTATTTTGTTTTAAATCTGAGTAGCCTTTAAACACTGCTAGAAAAGGTAAGTGTTTATTTGTTTCCTTTTCAGATTCAAATCATTTTGGTATAGCAGGATGGTACGGTTTGCGGGCAGTAGACAGTGGAATGATAGTAAGTCTTGAAGTAATTAATGATAAATTAGGACCTTAAAATAGGACTGTATCAAAAAAGGAAACACAAAACTCTTCTCTCCCGTTCGTCACAATCATCATCTTGCAGCAAAGTTACACGAACCATCGTGCAGAATTACTCATCCGCCTTGAAGTTACTAACACAGCTTACTATCAAATACAGACAAGTACGTGTTTTCCCAACCATTCATTCATACACCATTGCCAATTGATGAAGAAACGATTTGACCAAATTAAAGAATATCTTATGCAACATGTTTAGTCAAGCAACATTCAATTTTATCTATAATGGTCAGGAGAGCTTATGGGATGGTCTGTCGTCCGACGTCGTTAGTACAAGCTTTCTATTGCTAATCATCCTAAACTACTTGGAGGATTGCTGTGAAATTGTATACTTACATTTATCCAGTGGTCTGGTTGGTCTGAAATGGAAACGGTGCTGCCGATACGTCCTTTGTGGCCGCCACAGTGGCCATTTTGAAAATCCTCTTACTTCGTCCTGAATCAATGATCGTATAAACACTATAAGACTTGTTTTGAAGTCTAGTTGACTCTAAATAAAAATGCTGCCTATTTGACTTCAAATTTAGCTACCAAAGCAACCAGCTTTTAAATCCTGTTATCGCTAATCCTGATGAATGGAAAGGCATATTCACATATGTATTTCAACACAATACTTTTTATGATTTCCTATTAGTACTAACAGAAAATTGTGCCGACGAAACCTCCAATAATGTACCAACAACGGTCATCTTGAAATTGCATCATCGCCACTTCTGCCAGGTGGCTGGTCATATTGATACTTGTTTGCGCCAGAAGACTTCTCGTTCTGTATATATCAACATACGATTTCACCAGAAGACTTCTTATAAAGTCTTGTACGTACCAAATGAAAATGACGCTAACCTGACGTCCACCATTGCTGACATGGCAGTCATCTTATCAAATCATTGTACCGCTGAACGGAAAGTCATATTGTATGGGGTTTTCACCTAACAAATTGGTATGCTGTTAAGTTGGTTTGAAATGAGAGTGGGGCCTAGCCGATGTCCAACAATGCTGACATAGAAATTCTGGTTATCTCTGCTCCGTGGTCTTATCAACACGTATCTCTCGAATACGTTTAATGATATCTAGTTTGTTGTAGATTTAAATTGTGCCAATCGGATGTCCAATATGGCCGCCACAACAGACGTACTAAAGATATCATTATCGCTACTCCTGAGGAAAATGTCATAATGGCATGGGATTTAAGAAGATTTCCTACAAGATTAGTTGGTCCTGCGAGAAAATGGTACCGATCTGACCTCCAACTTGACCTCACGACGTCCGTCTTGAAAATATTGTTACCCTCTTTCTCCTATACTGATGGTAATAACGACATTCTGCTTTCACCAAGAGACTTCGTATGGTGTCTAGTTGCTCCAAAATGTCAATGGTACAACAATTTATATTCAATTTCGCTACACTGTCAGCCATTTTGAAAATGTTGTTATTCTTACTCTTAAAAACGGAAAGTATTATTAACATATGGTTTTCACCATAGGACTTCTTATACTGGTCTTACAATTAAAAGAGTGCTGATCTGATTTACAAGTACTGCTACATTGGTGGTCATCTTGAAAATCGTGTAATTGTTCCTCCTCTTAATTGGAATGTCATTTTAACATGTGGTTTCGTTAGAAAACTTCTTATGTAAACTAGCTGGTTAAAAAAAATTATGAAGCAAACTTACCCCCAGTATGGCACGCCATGGTGGTCATCTCGGTAACATATATCAACCACACCATCATATTTGAAAATCATTTTATCACTGAAGAGTGTCAGAGATTGCTTCAACGCTCAGCAATTAAAGTGAAGAAATGGTTCTATTTTGAATTGCTAAATATTCTTTCTGGCAAGTAGTGTGTCAGTATCTTCGGGGACTTTTGTTTTCCCTCTAACTTTTATTAGTCATCACGACCTGTTATGGGAGAAAAGAATTGGGACATTGTACATTTCTTTTTGTTCGGAAATTGTATGAAGTCAATCAGACTGATACAAAGATACAAAGAAACACGATTTAATAAAGGAAGGCAACGACATGAATCGTTACTGAATCGATCTGAATTACACACTTATATTTGCAAATCCGTTAAAGACTATTTTCCTTACAGAAGTCTTATGATATCTTCATTTTCTTTAATATTTTTCATTATATTTGATTAATGTTCATATATCCCCTGGTAGAGGCTATTCATTTCCTTATATTTTTGTTTATTTAGGGTATGGCCTTTACTAACGCATCACCATTGCTGGTACCAACACGAGCAAATAAGGTAAGTTCCCTTGATAGTTATCAATTATCGGCATTTTCATCTATACTATCAGTACTAGCTAGACGTCCTAGTAGTAGTAATTGTTGATGTTGTAAAGGTCTACACATATCATCTGTTTTCAAACATGGGCGAGTCAGCGTTTATGGCAACTGAGAACATAAGCATAACAAAGTATTTTAACAATAAATCACCCCTGTTAAACCAAAAGATGGATTCTTAAGCTTTGTACCCATACCAGCTAGATGAATTGAAAGGGTCGGCGGGTCAGGCAAGATTGGGGGACTACCCCATATCATGCTGTATAAGTTTCAAATTTTCCATTGGCGAAAATTACTGAGATTTGCAGGCACAATACTCCACCCCATCGTTGTAAAAGAAGAATTCGTTCGTACACCTTTAAGGATTTTAAAGTATATTAAAGCATTAAACAATTTTCAAAATTCTTGAATTTCACTTGGTAGAAAACCGTAGTCCAAATGTGAATGTTGCAAATATATTTTTTCTTCACAGAAATCTGACACATTTATATATTTTGAAGACACTTTTAAATATATTTCTTCAATCATTATTATACTCCAGTCATGGTATATATATATATATATATATATATATATATATATATATATATATATATATATATATATATATATATATATATATATATATAAAGAAGGGGTGGTCTTAAATGTAGTGGTGAAAAAGACCCTAACTATTACTTTTAATATACTAAATGTTTTAATATGATCTTTAAAAAGCATTTCCTATATGCAAGAACATAGTCAATAGGGTAGAAGTCTACAATCATTAGGATACAAGTCTACAATCATTAGGATACAAGTCTACAATCATTAAGATACAAGTCTACAATCATTAGGATACAAGTCTACAGTATTTATAATACAATTATATAGACATCTAGGATCAATATCTGTATTCATTAGGAAAGTCTACAGTTATTAGGATATAATAATAAGTCTACTGTCATTAAAGTACAATTCTACAGTCATTAGGGTATAAATATACAGTCATTAGGATACAAGCTATTTTCATTAAGATACAATTCAGTACTCATTATTATACAATTCTACAGTCAGTCGGTTAAAAGTCTGCATGTATTAGGATAAAATTATATCTTTATTAGGATATAATTCTAAAGTTATGGTGATAAACGTCTACAGTCATTAGGATTGAATACTACAGTCATTAATATCCAATACTACAGTCATTAATTATTAGGATACAGTTATATGGTCAATAGGATATAAGTATACAGACATTAGGTTGCATATAAAGAAAATAATTAATGCATATTTAAGCATAAGCAGATAAAGAATACTAAAGAAAATCATGCTGAGAAGGAACACAAGTAATTTCTAACCTGGATACTAACTTTCGAAATAAAAAGCACATTACAAAAACTCAAACATCAGAGACATACAATTAATTAAAATGATTAATTCATTGATGGGGCGGCTGTCACGTGGCATAATGGTACATGCATAGAAGCTTGCGCAAGAAAGGAAATTGTTATGTTGCACTCATATACATAGAATTGCACGTAAAAACTAACAGACACTACAAAACAAAGCAAATGAAATAAAGCACTGAAAACTCACCATCGTTGTGTTGGATTAAAAATAGAAAACATAACCCAAATATTAACATAAAGTACATGATAATAAGTAAGTCTAAGAAGAACTGCATGATCTGACCTTTCAGAAAGCTTGGCGTTGTATTACTAAACAACAGGGTCTAACATTTATTAAAAATGAGCTATATACAAGCATACAATGCACTACTCATAATTACATATTCAGATTATCAAGATGGGATACGTATACACGAATTATATCCACTAATTCTCGATTGTTGATTAGTACTCTTTAAAGAGTAAAGCATCGCTATAAATATCACTTACACTTTCATATATGTTGAACCTGTAAAAAGCAAAGACGAAGTTTAATGCTTTCCATGCCCAGATGTATTAGTTTACCCAGGAACAAGGACATGCAGGGATATCTCAGATCAAAACAATGATTGGCAATACTGGCCATAGCAAATAAATGAAAAGGTTCTAAAAATTGTCTTACAGCATTGACATCACCCCTGTATCTGACATGCAAAAGCAGTGTTTTCTTGAATTGCTTGATGAACAACAACACCTGTTGTTAGAATCATTTTTGAGCGTTGATCTTCATACCTTGAGTGTGGTTATGGATACATCTACAACGACACATACCAGCAATTCCCACCGACCCTGGAAAGCAAATGATCTTACTTTATAATTCTGAGAAAAGACTATTCACAATCTTGTTGTATATCTTATTCAACCCATTGGAAAAACAAATCATATACAATGTATGTCGAAAAGGTACAACTGTCCCACCAATTCTTACGAAACTGAAAAGCTGAGATCAGCATGATGGTGTCACTCTTCAGCCACTTTAAACTAAACATACAAGCTGCTAATCTATAATAGCAGGGTCACTCTCCCAACAGTCCAAGCAAAACCACTTACAAACTGAGTAGGATACACAAGACTTTAGAATAGGTGTGATGTAGAAAATAAATTTTGTTGAGTGTATCTCTTCTTAACAATTGCATCAATATAAACATGCTGACTGCAACCAGTAAGATTATTGTGGCATATGTACACCATTTCATTTTTGTTTATTTTTTTAATATTCCTTTCATTAGGCGACTTAAGCGGAACAAACAAGTTCGTAACATGGCTTAGAAAGAGCGGAAGCTGATGAGATAAGCCTATATATTTTTAAAAAGACCACTTTTTCTGGATACTATAAAACATCTTATCCATCCCCAAAAGATACTTGGGCTGCCCAGACCAAACATCCAAGCTGATCAAGAAACTTCAGACACAGAACACGGACAAAGGATTTTCCTTTCTGGTGCCTGGCAATAAAAAACATGCTATCTGTACTAGTCATGAAGCGAATGATAAAATGAAAGAAAAATGCATAAAATATCCATGGCTTGACCAGACAAAAAATACAAGCTAATCTCATGCACCGACATTGCAGTATGCACATATTCGAGCTATCGAGGAATTATCTACTGTAATAAACCTGCCAGCGAGAACCTGTGACACTTAAAACCGCAGGCGAGTTCTTTATAGCATGGCTATCCAAGGTTTTCGTTCTGCTTGAGACGCGGGCGAGATCCCTTAAGATTGGAAAAAGGGTATTATCCTGCTGTTCTAGAAAGGCAAGGACAGCAAGCGGGACTGCACATATTACGGAATTATCCTGCCATATTGGCCGAAAAAGACCTTTGCTATACCTTCCCAACAGGGGTGAAAGGTCTTTTACTGGAATTGCGCATGAAAGAACAGAGTGGCTTTAGGTCAGGAAGATCAACCACAGAACGTATCAAATTGATGCAGATTTGCAAGGAATTCTTTTAAAAAATGCAAGGAATTACAAAACAACCATAAATGGTGTATGTTAATTAAAATGCTGATTTTGACTCAGTCGACTTAGTCGACAATGTTGCACTATGGCGTTTTCTTACGAGTTGATGGTGAATGTTCGCAATAGTTTTATCTAAAATGCTTTATGCCGCAATTGGAACTGAAGGTGGAACTAGCGGCACGGACGTTATAGCTGGGTTTCACCAAAGGCGACCAAATCTTTACCGATCTTGACTATAACGACAATTGTATTGCTGGACATCAAGTTAAAGCAAGCAAACACTTTGTAATGATAATGGGGTCATGGACCTGTCCCTCGATTTTCTTTCTCATTCCTCACTTACCCCTGTCCCTAGATTTTCTTTCTCATTCCTCACTTACCCCCATTCATGAATTTAATTCTATCATTATACAGTTGAGGATTCTCAAACCCTGAGGCAAGACATCCGCTATTGTTTGTGAGGATGTACGGAATTATATTCCACATTCCTATCAGGACTTCTTGGTTGCTATGGGGATTTCGTGCTCGTAAAGGACACACTGGCACTAAATAAGAATATGGCAGGCATCTGACAGCCAAATGGTACAATAAACCCGCAGTTGAAAATGGTTGGCCTTTATTCGCGACATTTTTCTTAAAGTTTCTACACCATACAAACCTATAGGCTTCAAAAAGCCAAACGGACACATGTGTCACATGAGATTTATGCAGATTAATCTGTTTTACCTGTTACGTATGAAGCAGTGTTTGGATCGTTAGAGCACTATAAAGGATGATGGTTTACCCGTTAAGAGTGAATCAGTTCACAGATTTGTATATATATCATTAGAGAGCTATACCATATGTTCGTTTACCTGATAAGTGTGGAGACGTCTTTGTTTGTCTATAAGTCATTAGAGAGCTATCACATATCTTATATAGCTATATAGGATACTATATAGCAATAATGGATGATTTCATGTATTGCTGATACATATTTATGTTTTGACAGGATACAGATATGTCATCAGATCTGTGGAGACTGATATTAGTAGTTGTTGTTGATGTTGTTTTCATCATCTTTATTGTAGTCATCATCGCCATCATCATCATCATCATCACCATAAACAGAATTATCTTTGCCTCATAAGAATAACACACATTGCTTGTAGAGTATTTCAACATCCTTTCACGTTAGTCTAGAATATGTTAAAAGAGTGTACGAGTTGAATGACTGTACTCTTAAGTGGTCCCTGGCAATGGATTATTTTATATGTAAATCACTGCCATCTTATTATCAAGGCTAGCTTAAAATACAAATATCATCAGTCGCTGTACCTAAGAAAGTACTCTAGCTAGCTTTACATTGAACTGCTCATAAAAATGGTGTATCATTCCCTGTGCAAATTGAAAGTATTTTATAAAAGATTGGAATCCGTCATCTTTAATTTAACAACAATGAATACGATTCCTGTTCTTTTATAATGTGAGGGAGTTTATTTTTTATCTTAGCAGTAAGTTAGAATAAGGGAGAAATTTGTGATGGTTAAAAAACTCGGATAACTGCGAATTGGGGTCCACATAGTGTGGATCGCAGAATATGTTTTAAACCTTAAAATTAATTTACTTCCAGAAAACATTTGGTACCAATCCAATATGCATGGCAGCACCGGCTAAAGATGGAGACAGTTTTGTCCTTGACATGGCCACAACTGTTGTGGCCTATGGAAAGGTATAGTTCCAATTACAAACTAAACTGTTCGACAGTACTGTTTGAACCTCGGTTTTGATTGCGTTTACAGCCATAGGAAAGGTGAAATCTGATTAAAATCGGATCTCCACCGTCCTACTTGAAGATCTGACGGCGAACGCTTAGGGGTCATATTCTGGTGACTGATGATTCTATTTTCATAACTGCTAATTTTATCAGCCAATCAGAAGTCTTATACCTAACGTTTGGGGGACTAATAAATATGGCTGAAGAGCACCAATGTGAGAGGAACGATTTGATTCACATTAAAATTTCTGAAAGCTGCATTACCATTGGCTACTTCAAAAGTCACCAGAACATGACCCGTAAGCGGACATTGTTAGATCTACATGTAGGACAGTGGCGATCCAACTTTAATAGGTTGAGGAAAGGAACTGCGACTTATTTTAAAGGATTAGTGTGATACAGTTTTGGCCCTTGTTATAAACACACCACATTTTGTGCACATCTTATAAATGATATCCATCTTCAACTTTTGAAGCACCTTCCTGATGCATCATCTCTCCGTACACTACTAAACATTTTCAGTAGACACTGGCAACTTCCTTGTTTTATACGGAAAAGCAGCAGTAGTGTCAGACTCATAGAGTGGAAATTTGATGTCAGAGAAGCATGGATAACCTTTTAGTCAGACTTGTATTTTTAAGTAGATAAGTTTTTATAAACAAAGAATATATTGTAGCCGCCGTTTTAGACTTGGAAATAATGACTTATTCTACAAAGGCCTAACGGTCTGACAATCTCTATATCCAATTTTCTGAAAGCTGGAATTAACATAGATTCCTATTTGGCAGCTATCCACGGGATATTGGTGTATCTCATAAAGCATATTTTGAATCACCCTTTTCCTTACCTTACCCAGCATAGAATGTCGTCCGTAGACCCAAATACCAAACCTTGTCCTCATAAATAAATTTTCACACCACTTTTATGGTATAATAGTCATTTAAAAAAAAACACCAAAATATCAATCTTGCAAATACTTCAAAGAGCTACGCTCCTAAATCACCACCTTGGTTATCAAAACGCCCACAAATAATAGTTGATCTTTATGAGTTCAAAGATGCAAACCAATCCTCTGCAGTTGTCTGAGTATATTCAATGAAATCAGAACGCCAAATGTCTGTATATAGAGAAAGGATTCTCGATGTCATTGAAACACTCCATAGCACCATCTTCTGCTGGTGACAGAATAAAGCCTCCATTTTTACCACCGAAACTGCGTCAGCACTCTAACCTTTGATTTACATTAAAAATTCCTTGAACTTAATCGTTTCGGTTTCCATTTCTACATTGAAAATCTTGCAAATACTTAAATTTGACAAACTATTGATACCCAGTTTATTACAGAAGTATGATTCCGTCTGGAAACAGTACTTTAGATGTTATATCTGTTATATTAATGTTGTAGATACTTGGCAGAGATTTTTTAAAAATCCATAAACAAGCTTCAGAACATCAAACCCCATCATTTGAAAGTGGCATTCTTCAGATGTTAAACAATGCGACATCTAACTCACGCACACCTCCTTAAAAAAAAGGGGAGGGGGGGGCTTAATCTGAGTGCATACCCAGTCAATGTTTACTGATAGCCGAACACGTTTTTGCCGAGTGTCTTGGCGTCCACCCTATGAGGCAGATGTGGTTTTATTGCTTTATTTGTTTTGTTTGATTTGTTTTGGTTTTGTTTTTTTTTTGTTTTTTTTTATTTGCTGTTTCGTTCCATTTCGTTTCGTTTCGTTTTGTTTTGTTTTGTTTGTTGTTTGGGGGGAGTGGTTTCTTCTAGGGTTCTTTGGAAGGGGGTTTGCAAACTCAGTTGAGGAATTTTTTCGTGACATTTAACCCGAGAAAATTGTAGGAATTTTGTGGGAATGTGATTTATGTAACACTTTATGACTGTTTATTTTAGAGATGTTATATGTTATACCATCATCTTTTATTTTATTTACCTCCTATATATTTGTAACATCTGTACCTTTTATCTTCCAGCACCTGTTTATGTTTGGAATTTTAACTCCTAACATTTCCTATCTGGCTGAGCTGAAATTCATGAAACTTCATTATGTTACCATGGTGATAACCATTTGCTAGAGAGTGCATTCTTGACTCTCGCCATTGAGGTTCCCAGGAAGTATGAGGTTCCCAGGAAGTAAGGGTCAAAGTTCAAATGTACAAATATTTTCCATTAAAATTACGTTTCAAATGTGTTCTAAGCAAACTTCCATAAAATGGGGTGATTTTGTGCCAGTAGCATGTATGATGTATATATCAGACTCATTCATACCTATTGAAGAGTAAACTTTTATCAGAGCCGGTGTCCAATGACAGTGGAACAGTCTTGTTGTGTGCATTGGCTTCAAAGTGGAACAGTCTTGTTGTGTGTATTGGTCCCAACCTTGCGAGGCACATCTGCGTTTTTATTTATTCACTGATTTATTTTGAAGCGTGGGGATTTCAAGCGAAATTAAATAACTTTATGATGACGTACCACAAGAGAAATCTTGGGCAGTTTGAAATAATGTAGTATTTGGTTTATAAAGATATGTAAGAGAATTGCATTCTTGGCTCAAGCACCTGGTGTTTCCATAAGTTAGCGGCCATCCATTTAGTACGTACGCAAAAATCTGGTAAAGTGTGACCCCTCCCCCCTCTCTATACACATGCGTACTTTTTTACACCCACCTGCTTGTGTACGTTTGACGCACCCACCCACCCTCCCGCCAATTCTGCAGAACGGCCTATATTTAATCCACGCAGAAACGATCAAGAATTAATAATAATAACGTGTTTAACAAAGAGATAGTTCACTGACGTCGAATGTCGGGCTGCATTAAAGATATAAGCTGCGTAACTTTAAAAGGTTTGTCTAGTGCCAGCTAAATTTCAAACGCCAACTGAACCCAGTCGAACAGGTTACGTATTAGAAAAATTATTATCTAGGTTTCACACCCCTGCCCTCCCCGTTTCCTATGCGTACGTACATTATCAGTAGACACTCCCGTACGCAAGCTTATGCATTTGGGTTAACCCACCTCCCCATTCCATGCGTACGTGTTAAATGGACGGCTCCTTAGGGGGTAAGAACTCAAATATATTAAGGTTACAATTACATTTCATAATTTTTTCAGACCAAACACATCTCTTCGGCAGCTTTTGCTGGGAGACGTATATTTTTGTGACGCAGTTTGACTTCTGACCCCTTTGCTCCAATGTCTCAATTCGCTTCAAATACATTTACACGATGAGGTTTAAAGAGATACTACATCCCTAAAATATTACATTAAATAATAAAATACAAGTTAGAAATGGGAAGCATATAGAGCTTGAAGTCCCAGTTCGAAACGTAATTCTTCAATTCGCATAAATCCGTTTATACATGTGCTGTAATTTGAATATGGTTTTACGTATAAAACCAATGTAAACTTTCCAACTATTTTCGTAATTCCAGTGTTTCCATCGCTAGGCAAAATATATAAAATTTAGTTTCCATTGTTAATCGCAAAATTATATAATAATTGTGCTGATACGAACCCCCATTTGCCTATTTGCAATATTGACAATTAACGCAAAACCGTAATAACTCATACGTATATATTTTTGTTGCATAATAATTACAATTAACGAAAAACCATAATAATTCATGCGTATATATTTTTGTGGCATAGAATTTAACAGCTAAAGAACCCGTGTCATTGAAAGCGTCATGGAAAGGGTACGTTTTTCATTTTTCATGGAACCTCTATTATTTTCATCTTTAATTATTAACAAAGAAAATGCTTTGAAATAGGCTTTATTTTGTAGAACGTTTAACTGAGTTAAAAGTGACCTGATGATTTTACTAATCAAAGAGAGAGATCAAGAACTGCAATTTGGAATGGTTTCTTGGCGTTGTGTAATGTTTCTTGAAGACAAAAGCAAACAGGGTTTTGCACTCCAATCATTTTCAGGCATATAAAATGGCTCGTGATGTTTCCGAATCCATGTAATAAAATGTGTTTAAACTTTGTTTTATAGATCAGTCCTAATGCTTTTTCCACGCCCATGAGGAACAAAGCTGGGATCCCACAATATACCCTTTCAATAGATGGGGATCCGTGTTGATTTTTGCATCCATTCACAGGTAGAACTTGCACAAAGAAAAGGCGAACTGATACCTCCAGGGTGGGCGATGGACGCATCAGGAAAAGTGAAGTCACCGTTTGTCATCTCTCTCTCTCTCTCTCTCTCTCTCTCTCTCTCTTCTTCTTCTTCTTCTTCTTCTTCTTCTTCTTCTTCTTTAGTGAGTAATGAATCTCTAACCCTAGTCTTGGATGTGTCAAATTCAGTTTTGGTGACTTATTTGATTTGTTTCTGGGATAGTCCTGGCATAATGGTAAGCTTAAGAATGTCGTGTTAAAAATACGTTATGCCATGCTTTGCCATAAATTTACAGATGTCAGCTAGTAAGCCAAGTAAACCTTGAAGCGATCACACATTCCTCATTTCTTAAGACATGGAAGTTATTACACATGTATAACGATAAAATATGCCTAAACTGCTAACAGATTCTTGGTGTATACTTTATCGCGATTCTTGAATCAAAACTCCTGTTAGATCCTATCTATATTCAGTTTTAATATGTGGATAATCCTCAGACATTGCCAGTAGGATTACCCAGGGTAAAGTGGATTTGCTGAATATGGTTTCACTTGCAAAACAGTCTCTCTGTAACTCGGTTTCTTATGCAACTGGTCTTTCTGTTAGCCGGCTTCATCCACGGATTGGTCTCTGTGTTTACTAAGCTGGTTTTGCCTGCAAGCTGTTTTCAATGACACCTGGTTTCCTCTGCAAACTGGTCTCTCTGTAACCAGTGGTATTCTGTAACTTGGCTTCTTCTGCAAACTGGTCTGTCTGTAACCTTGTGTTCTTTGCAAAGTTACTCTTCTGTAGCTTGGCTTCGTCTGCAAACTGATATGTCTGTAACCTGGTGTTCTTTGCAAAGTAACTCCGCCCTAGCTTGACTTCGTTTGCCAACCGGTCTCTGAATCCAGGCTTCCACTGCAGAGATACCCCTCTGGAAACCAGCTTCCTCTCCAAACTGGTCTCTGTTTAACCCAGCTTCCATTTCAAAAGGACCCTTTTGTAACTCGGCTTCATTTGCAAACTGGTATCTCTGTAATCCGGCTTCGTCTGCAAACAGGCCTAACAGCGTTATTATAATCATGATCCATCCTCCATTTATTCACTAAAACAAACAAAATAATTGATCTAAGCAGCATCAGCTTTAGAGTTGTTTTGCTATAATTTTAAAGGCATATAAGGCATAATAAAACGACGCTGGGACTTTGTCACAATAAACACCCATTATAGCTCTGTTCGAACGATTTCTATTGATTGATACTAAACAGACTGTTTTCGTCTGTAGTAATGTTTGGACCTCCATGACAAGACAAGGACAAAACAAATATTATCTTTGTGTTTAAAAGTCTTTGTAAATTTGTATAATTGATATTATGGGACTGCATTTTATGTTCTGAACTGTTTTGCTCTGTACGTTAGATGTCTTTTGCTGTAAAGTCCATACTGATATTTTTGTCATGAACTGTTACAAATGATACAATTGATTGGAACAAGTGTACGAAACACAGTCATGTGCTAGAAGAGGTTATTAATTTTCACTTTTATTTCAGGAAACTCAGAATCCGGGTGAATGTCAAGGTCTCTTTCCACTCGGAGGGACAGAGAAAACATGTATGTAACAACCGTTCAAAGTGAATATGAGACATTAAATTCCTTTGCTTGTTTGTTGGTTGTGTTGTTTTATTAGTTTTTGTTTATCTATGATGAAGCAGAAATTTCCTGCAATGTATAATTCAAAAGCGTAGAGAGGTGACAAATGCACCATTTGTCTTGTTTCACCGATAACTTACACTTAATCCAAACATGTGACAGCCCTTACAAGTCAAGGAACGCTTAAATTGGCACGGTCCTATGGTTGTTATACTGTGATCGAAATACATATATCTTGCACTAAAATACAGTACTGTACAGATTTCTATCAGCAATTTCCTTTTTGATTTAACTCCTAGAAATACTCAGTTTTGGAAACTCTAAAATGACTAGAAATATTTGCACAAAATTGCCAACAAATCCTCATCCTCAGATCGGTGGAGAAATCTACAATCTGTGGGAGGAAAATCATCAGCTGGAGTCACGTAGCTTGGTATCCTTGAAATAAACCACATAAAGAAATGTATTGCTATGTTTACTTTTAGGAGTGGACATAACCTGTTTTCAGAGCAAAACAGTGCACACCCAGAGCAACCACTTTAATTTTCTAAGCAAGACTAATTTGCCTAATGTTTTGAAGGTTTTACTAACCTTTTTATATTATGTTTTAAAAGAAAATAAAGCCTGATAAATAAAATGAATTTTAATTCTACCATTCACAGACCAGAAGAACTTATGAGATTGTCTGTTTGTTGTCATCCGTCTTTTTTCGTCGGTTGTCCTCCTAAACTACTCGGAGGATTGCCCTAAAACTTTACACACACACATTCATCATATGTTCCTGTTGTTTCAAAGTGAAATAGTTCTAGTCGGACATCTAATATGTATCGGTTACTGCATTTGTATGGAAAAATATGAACGAGTTTTTTGGAAGGAATACTGCACGACCTTGGGAGTGAAGTATATCCATCCGAAAAAACGAGTTCATATTTTCCCATACAAATGCAGTAACCTTTTTATCATATGCTCATTTTCTTATTCTACCTAAGGCTTAATTATATAAACAAAATACTCTACAAGAAACAACGTAAATGAATGTATGCCGTATTCCAAACTAAATACACAAGCGCAGATTTATCATTACACAACAACATTATTAATGCGCACATAACTCCGCCCAGATAAATTTGAACTAAGTCGCGCTCGACATAACTTTCGAAAGAAAATGGCGTGTCTAGTCAAAATTGAAATTTGCAGTCATATTGTGAATAAATGCGCATTGCAACAACTTTTCCTTCTGATCTGGAATGAATAGATTTTGGTATTTTGTTTCGATTCGACGAAAGTTTGTGATTTTGGACTGGATTCATCTGTGCAAATTGTACATGAAATACGTCAGATTGAAGCGGCGCAAGTGTGTTTGTTCTGTCTTTGACTATAATGTGGGGAAAATATGAAGTGTTTCAATTGCAATTATCAAAAAGACGCTATTGAATTTAATGTTTATTTCATTTTGAGTACAGTAAGGAAGATGTAACTGCACTTGGAATATAGTCGAAATTACAGTACAATTTCGAAATGTGTAATCAAGCTTGAGAACTCATGACATGGCTCATGTAATTCGGATTTGCAGAACATAGAAAGCACATTTTGAGGAAATTCAGGATGGAAAACTGTAAGTATATTTTTTGCCATTCTTATTACCAGCTAAAGGAGACAGTTTATGCCTTGTAACTTGCATGTTATTTGTAGGTACCCAGCAATTTTATGAAATCTGGTGTCTATCGAAAAATCTGAAACAATGTATCAAAAAGTTAACGTGGAATGTAGCAAAACAGTTGGTCTGTTGCAGTCTACGAAACATATGCTTCAGTTTATTCAGAAACAAATTTAATCAACCAAAACGTATTGCGCCTGCTATGCGAATTACATGATTTGTTTACAAAGTAGTTCATAATATACTACTGGGCACACGTGTCCTGCGCGTGGGTGCAATATGAAGGTGTGCAATATCGTAAAATATTGAACGATTCTGATAATGTAAAGTTAACGGAGAAAAAAATGAGCATATAATAAAAAGCCATATCAGCCCTTGAACAATTTTATTATCAGTACTCCTTCTAAAAGGATCGTTTTATCAACATGGGGTTTTCACTAAAATACTTCTTGTAATATCTAGTTGTTCCTAATTAAAATGGGGCTGATCTAAAGTCCAATATGACCTCCACGGCAGCCATCTTGTTACTGCTGTACCTCAATCAACGGATGGTCATGTCGAGGTTGGGTGTTTACTAAACACTTTGTATGTTGTCTAATGGGTCATACATGAAAATGGTGCCGATCTGATTTTCATAGTGGCTACCACAGCAGATGTCTAGAAATATTGTTATCGTTATTTCTTCTGACTGAAAAGACATACTGACATTGGATTTTCACCAGAGAACTTTTTACATTGTCTACTGCTCGCAATTCTAATAGAACCGCCACATCAACCATTTTGAATGTCTCCGGAATGGGGGGCCCCGAGTGTCCGAGTGGTCTAAAGCGCACTCCGTTACGGATCGCTGAAATCTCACCTCTGTCTGCGTGGGTTCGAGTCTAGGATTCAGCCAATGTGGGTATGTGAGAAAGATTGCCAGTAGCTTCTCGTGGGTCGGTGGTTCTTTCTGGGGTTTTCCCAAGTTCTTCCTCCACCATTAATATTGGCCGCCATGTATAGCCTATCGTGTGCTGAAAAATGGCGTTAAACCCAACAACAACAACAGCAAAATAGTCTCCGGAATGAATGATCATAGGAACATCTGGTTTTCACTTAAAGACATCTTTCGCGTCTAGTTGGTCCTAAATACAAGTGATGCCGACCTACCCTCCAATATACCACCAAAATAGCAATCTTGAAAATTGTGCAGTCATTATGTTTCCTAGATGGCTAGTCATATCGACATTGTGCTTCCATCTAAAGACTCCTTGTGATCCATGGTTAAAAATTGAAATGGTACTATTGTGATATCTAATATAGCCATTATGGCAACCATCTTGAAAATAGATGAACACCTCTCAAATGATTCCGCTTCTGTATTTTCACTTCCTGGGCTTCAAAAATAAATGGAGAAAAAAAATAACTTTTTTGTCCCTTTTATATTTTTTAACTCATTTAGTACACTTTCAGCAGCTAGTACAATTTTCTCTGGCGAAATTAGTTTCCCTATTTTAGTAACTGATGAAGTTAGTGAATTGTGCACTAGTTCGTTTATGAGGATATGGGTGCAGCTATGTTCATCAGATTTCTCCTTTGATCAGTGTGTTGTTTCCCCTAATACAACAAATAAAGCAATTCAGTAACAGTAACTGAAATTAATATAGAGGTATGTCAACACTACCTCAATTGTACTTGTTTCCATTGCATATATCCTCACCTTATACTAGTCCCGTTTTAAGAAAAACTAAATAAGTGTGAAGCAAATCCATAAGGACCATACAAATATTAATAGATTTAAGTCTGGTTTTGTGGCTGAAATTTTTTAATTTCAAAAATTTAAGGAATCTTTTTTGCTAATCATGATGAATTTTTTCCCAGAGAACAGTATTAGTTCGTACCAATATCTCACAAACGTACCCCACCCACCCCTCACGACGAAACTGATTCATTTTATAAAAACAGCTGCACGTTGTATTTTCTCTGTATAGTAACCCGTGTGATACTGATTGACAGGAACATGACACGTACCAAAATTATTCATGAGATGCCTCTGATAAATTGTACAGATTGAAAAGGGATCAGGGATACAACAGAACAGGTTCATAAAGATCAAAGCACAGAGAGGTTGTTAAGTCTTCAAGTACTACTACATAGACGTGCTAGTACATAGACATACTACTATCTAGACTTACTATTACATAGAAGCAAGCGAATCTGCTTTGTCGTTATTTTTTACCTTAACAATACCGCAACAGAATGAAAGGAAACATTTTATCTATATACTTTTCATTCACTTAATCCAACGATTTTATTAAGAAAATCATGCATGATAATATGAAAAGGAGAAAAGCAACTGCACAAGTGTTTATATTTGTCTTAATGTTCAACTCTGTAGTTTCGTACTTTGCACAACGTTAAATTTATAAAAGAAACGACTTTCTCAGATTATCCTCGCTAGTTATCCTGGTTATTTACGTTGGTTTTATTTCAGATGTGCGCCTCTCTAAAGACTGTTAGTTCCACTTAATCATGTTCACTTCCTGGACTTATTATAGCTTTTCTTATTATTTTATAACTCATTAATTGTACTTTCATAAGTTATATTGCCTGTTGTACCAGTCGTCTTTTTTCCTATTTCAATAACTGCTAGAGTTTGTGTCCTTGGCTCTTCTTTCGATGCCAGTTGTCATACACATCGTAGCAGACATTACAATCTTGCCAGAACTAAAGATTAAAAATATTCGATTAATTTCAGTTCAAATGAGCACAGTTTTAGATTATACATATCACACGAAGAACTATATTGATCTTTCTCTTGAAACAATATAATAGTGTTGTGAAATACAAAACACTCTCAGATACTTCGGTTGATACGCCTATTCCTTACCCGATGACATGAGTTGTAATTAAATGTATCAGGAAATAAGGATGATATATCAGCCCAAATAACATACTAACCATGTGGAAAGATATGTTTTCAAAGTATTTGACTCGTATTATGGTTCTGACACAAGTCTGATGTATCTTTGTAGCCGGTTACAAAGGGTATGGCCTTTCCATGATGGTGGAACTGTTCTGTGGAATCCTTAGCGGCGCTCACTACGGTCCGAACAACCGGATATGGAAGGATACACACCAAAAGGCAGATCTGGTAAGTCCACAGCTGTGTAATTCAAATTTAAATTTCAAAATATATTACTACTTGTGTTACAACCAGATAACTTTCACTTTTTAATCATCACTTCCATGAATAATGCAGACAACTCTCCAATGTTCTAAACTCTTATTCACCTGCAGAACTACGCAGCATCATTATGAGTTTGTCACTTTAAGACAGGATTCGTATTTAGTAGCAGCAACAACAATAACAAAAAAAAACACAATGTGAGCAAGGAAATAATCTCTCACAATATTTGACAGATCAAAGAGGATTCGTTGATGTTCATCACAAATCGTATTATCTATTAGTATTCATCACACATGGCGATCTATGGAATTACTTGTCTGTATCCTCATAAAGTAGCCAGATTAGTATTTTGTTTTTAAGTGCAAGCCAGCAACTACCTATCTCAACATAGTACAGATTTAATGTAATACATAAAAGCACACTTTTATGACGAACCTCTTGCGACTCCTGATAAAACTGCATTGTCTTGAATTTCTCGAGTTAAATAAGGAATAGAGAACGCAATATTAGGAATGGAGCCTCCCAACAAAACGTTGTTATAATGTGTATCTAGCACATCATCAGTTATGAGGATTCAATCCACATTTAACTTTAAATTTCTTGCTTCTGTTTTCTTACTAGTTTTGGTTTATTTCACAAGTATGCAGACTTCTAAAGTTTTGGCAGTTCGTACTCGAGCTGCATTCTGCATAAAGAGCTGTAGATTAACATACCATTCTCTGTGAGCTTCTTGATGATTATGTTTATGACAACCGTAATTGATGCAAATTTTATGTGTAATCACATGTCGTTATTGCTATATGGTGCAAGTCTCGTATTTTCGATATTGAATGAGATTTTACTACATCAAATCTTGAAGAATATTACAATAATTTAAACTGCTTCAAGCATTAAATCAAAATGTACTCCGTAGCAAGGTTCACTTTTACTTTTTGACCCTCCTTGAGAATCAGTATTTTCTTCCTTCCTATAATAAGTGTGCTTATGCATATCTAGACCTTACCCTCGCCCAACATTCATAATATTCAGGGATTGTTTTGTTTTTTTGCCAAATAGGGACAGTGCTACGTTGCAATAGATCCAAATGCATTTGAGCCTGGGTTTGCGGATAGACTAAGCGATTTGATGAATATGTGCCGAAATTTGGAACCGGTAAACGTGTGTTTGTGTGTGTGTGTGTGCATGTGGTTGTGTGTGTATGCGTGCCTGCCTGTGTGTGAGAGAGAGAGAGAGAGACAGAGAGAGACAGACAGAGAGACAGACAGAGGAAAGCCTATTTCGTAGAGTATCGATCTTACTTCATTTTCGTTCCAGTATTTTTGGAAATAAAAGCAGGACCCTTATCATTCATCCATCTATCCATTTGCTTGTGTCATGTGGTGAAACTCATTTCTGCCAACGAGAGACTCCCAAATATTCGTCAAAACAGGCTGGTGCTTCAATTGAAATCTTTAGTGTCAGATTGTCTGTCAATACCTGGAACTAAGATTGTTAAATGATTAAAAGACTAATAATCAAGTAATAAATGATTTAACACTCGTGAATATGGTGATTTGAAACATCCCTAATTCTTGCTGATACAGTTTTGATGGGGCCAATAGATCTCTACTTCGTGCAGTTTCACGAGCAGTTATTTTGTTTTCTCAGAACAAGATGGGAACAATGATTAAAACTGGGCTGATTAATCATAGAACCAAATTATTAATTTGTACTTTAATTGATTGAAATATCGTTTAAAGCTACCATATTTATAGTTCAATGACGTGAATTAAACATTTGATCAGTTACAAATTACATCATGCTTTTATTAACAACCATTATGGCCCTTTGACATCATTCCTTTCCATTTTTGACTGCTTTCTCCTGTAAAGAAGAAAAAGAACTTTGCCGTTCGCAGAGTAACTTATCAACATGAATTTGAAGAATTATATTTATCAAACGCTTGATTTATTGCTGACGTGTCCCTTAATCTCCATGACAGGGGTGTAAATATGTTTTAACTACCGTACATTGATCAGTTTCAAAATTCTTTTTGAAGAATGGCCCTTAATTTGGAAAAAAAATCTTGATCAATGATTTCTCTACTAAAAGAAAAAGAAGTTCAGACTAGTCCAATAAAATGGCCTAGAGAACTTAAATATATTGTTATGTATATTTAATTTGTATTGTTTGCTGGCTTTATTTTCAAGTAAACAACATTATCAGGATTAACAGAATCAATACTGTACCTTCAATTCAAACTGAAGTAAACATGTTTACAATTAATACTGATTTCAATATTTAATCCATACCCATTAAAGAAATATTAGCTATTTATTATATTGTCTACAAAATAAATGTCACTGGTATGGTACGTCAATCACTTGAGTTTGGACAAAGGTCAAGAACAAAATACATATACATAACATATAACCTTTGAGAAAAGCCAGCAAACAACACAAATTAAATATACATAACAAATCGTATGCTGTGTCTGGCCCTTACCAAAGACCAAGTCAGGCAACCAATACGTGTTGACCATAATTTATGCGTCCACAAGATTTCCATTGGCAATTCCTTTGAGCAATAAAGTGTACTCCCTTTTTTGTATTTAAGAAAAAGAGTGAAACTGTTAAAGGGAATAATGATGGAGCTACAATACATGATGACTGACAATTAACCTAGGAAAGATTTTTGATTTGCATACACAGTGAGCCTACTTGTGCGCTACTAATTCAAACCTAGTTCAGCATGGTTAAATTAGAAATACGGTGAATCTGTACATTGCAGGCTGAAGGTGAAGCTGAAGTACTTGTGGCAGGTGACCCCGAGCGACAGCACATGGCTAAATGTGACAAACAAGGTGGAATTCTTTACCATCCGAACGTGATTAAATATGCGGTAAGACACCAGTAAAACCTTCCCCAGTTGAACTCGAAGCTAACTGCCTTGTGTGGCATCGTTTAACAGTTTTCTAAACATAATTATTACAGAATGCCTTGTTATTGCATCGTTTAACAGTTTTCTAAACATAATTAATACAGACTGCCTTTGTGTAGCTTGATCGTATCTCCACCAAGAATCTTACGTTTCGCTCCTCAAACTCTGAACACAGTCTGGCAATTCAAGAGGACCTATATAAATGTTACCTTGCTGGTACTTATTGCCATCATCCATAACATCAGCATATAATTAAAACATTTTACCAAACCTTTGTAACCAGATTATAGATTGGGTAAACAAGTATCACGTGACGCAGAAAACTAAACGTTTATACTTCATAAGACAGAAAGGAAAGCCTTATGTGTTGGTACGCCATTCATGTGTATATGAACATTGTTTGTTTACAATGGTTGAAATATAGTTGTATTTTTTTTAAAACCAGTTATTTCTTTATATGTGTGTAAATGTAATAATTTACCTTCTTGGGATTTTTTAAGGATTCATGACGTTTGATATTCGATACCACACACTATACATGACGACCTTTCCCGTTCCTGCAGTGTGTAATAAATTTTGTAAGCTTCATAAATTAATACTGCAAAATCTTAAGTTTAAAGTTTACTCACATTTTTACAGTAACAACCCGGTTATATATGACTGGTATTTTAAACTTATTGTGCACGTATTATGGATCTAATTAATACTCGTATAAGGTATTTTAAATTCATTAAGTACGTATTTTGAATATAATTAATAATTGTGTATGGTATTTTAAATTGATTGTGTACGTATTTTGGATATAATTATTAATCGTATAAGGTATTTTAAATTCATTAAGTACGTATTTTGGATATAATTAATAATTGTGTAAGGTAATTAAAATTCATTGTGTACGTATTTTGGATATAATTATTAATTGTTCTTATAAGAATATCGCTCCAGTACGGTTTGTCATATAAAAATATTTGCTGTAGTACCCGCGAAAGACTGAATCCTATGTTTAAACCTTGCGCTCAACATTTCCCCTCATGCTCCGCCGAGCATTTCCATACAGCAGCTGTGTACAGCGCCTATAACAACATGCGGGTATAGCAGTTTAGAATTGCTCTGAGTCGTCTGAAAACACCAACAAGTTATTCAAAAAACATAACCTTATTTACATGTTCCATTTTTTCTATACGGACAGATTTCTCTGTGTGTATTAAATATCTCGCATAATTTCTTTAATCTTTGATCAGAAGATTTGCTTTAACTGGCAAAAACACATAAATTATGCAAAATGTGTACTTTTATTGCAAAAGAAAAAGAAACCCATCATTTAAGTGGGAATTAAATGCAAGCACTGAGTTTACTCTATTAAAGTTGAGTTTTGCAATGTTTACTTTCATGTGGCATGACACGCAAGTATCGCTCTTCGCTTCGTGTATTGACTGTGTACCCGATTTTCATACAAAATCTATATCGTTTCAGAAGGAGCTTGCAGAGCAACTTGGAGTTGAGCCCATGAAAGCCCTTTGACATGGAAATTTTGATCATATCATGATAATTGTTATACTTTATTAACTTTCTTAATAGAATTTAACTTGGAAACTGTAGCAATTCGGACAAAATGATTTACGTAGTCAGATGCCTTGGCAGACATGCCTGTGATACACACAGTACATGCCACTGATATACATAGTCTCATACCTTCAGAGACATGCCTGTGATATACAAAGTGCCAGGCCTTCAGAGACATGCCTGTGATATACATAGTGCCAGTCCTTCAGAGACATGCCAGTGATACACATAGTACCAGGACTCTACAGACACGATTGTGATATACATAACTCCATGCCTCCAGAGACATGACAGTGATATACATAGTCCCAGGCCTCCAGAGACATGACAGTGATATACATAGTACCAGGCCTCCAGAGACATGACAGTGATATACATAGTACCAGTCCTTCAGAGACATGCCAGTGATACACATAGTACCAGGACTCTACAGACACGATTGTGATATACATAACTCCATGCCTCCAGATATATGTCAATGATATACATAGTACCAGGCCTCCAGAGACATGACAGTGATATACATAGTACCAGGCCTCCAGAGACATGCCAGTGATACACATAGTACCAGGACTCTACAGACACGATTGTGATATACATAACTCCATGCCTCCAGATATATGTCAATGATATACATAGTACCAGGCCTCCAGAGACATGCCAATGATATACATAGTCCCAGGCCTCCAGAGACATGACAGTGATATACATAGTACCAGGCCTCTACAGACATGCTTGCGACACTATTACCACTCTATGGTCTTAAACTAAGGAATAGAAAAGAGTGAAAACCAACAAGTTTTGTAAAATTGTAAAATTCAACAAATAATTTATTTCCCTTGAACGCAACGTGAAAACTTAAAACGAACTTACAATATGCCGAATTAAATCCCAAATAGTTTTAAAAGGTGTATCATCAGTCCAGTAGCATAAAGTTCTAATTAAATTCCAGTAGAGTTCGAAAATGAAATATAGTGCAGACGGCGTTAAAGTTTAAGAAAAACAAGTTCGTATTTTCCATACAACTGCAGTAACCATTTTATTATATCCTTATCTTTTTACTACCTGATGCTTAATAAGAAAAGGCATTAAAGAAACAATGAGTTGAATTTATGCTTTATTCCAAAATACATTCGCAAGTGTAGGTTATCAGTACGCAATAACAGTATTCATGCGCACATAGCTCCTCCCTACGACCGTTTAACGTAGTCGCGCGCTCTACATCGGTTTAAAAAAATTGTCGGTTTGGTCTACTTAAAAATGAACTTTTGAGCCATATTGTGAATGAATGCGCGTCGGGTTTATTTCTGTGTTGATCCAACTCAGTTCTGCTTTTCTGATTATGGGGGACTGGATTATTGGATCAATTCAGTGCAATAAGGAAAATGTATTTCAGCTGGAAATCTAGGCTACTCGAAATCCAGTACAGCTTCGGTGTTTATCAGGTTTTGCAGGACATGTCGGTCGTATCTGAAGAACTAAGAAAGTACATTTTAAGGAAATTCAAGATGCATAAATATCGTGTATTCATTACCATTCTTATTATCAGCTAAAGACCCGCTTCCCAAATAAAGCTTGCTTTACCATATTTCGATATTTTGCAATGTTATTCAATGCACACCATATTTATTAAGAGGTATTTACGTTTCCGAAAGAAGTTTGCGAAGTCTTTATATGGTATATCGAAAAACAAAACTAAGACAGACGTAGTTATTAGACTAATTAATCGAACAGAAAATTTTATATGAAGAAGATAAATGCTATTCTACTCATATTTCTACTGTAAAATTCTACATTACTGGTATTAAATTGGAAGATTATCTGATTTGTTTAAGGATATGTACGCAGTATCTTCAAACTTTCTGACAATATGCTGAAACAACGCTGAGTGTGAATTACAATTAATACATATAGCAACGTCTTAGTACCCCGTCCATGAAGTGTGTGTGTGTGTGTGTGATTAGGTTTTTAACGTAGCTTTAACAATTTTGTCATTCATATAGCTACGATGTCTGCCGTATGGTGAAATCTAGCTCTGGGGCATCATGCCGCAGGTATGTAGCATGATGTCCCACCCAGTCACTTTTATCCTGACACCAGGTCAACCAGTCCTAACACTAACCTTTTAATGATGAACACCTAGTAAGGCAGCTGTTAGTATCATTTTTATAAGTCTTTGTTATGACTCGGCCGGGGTTCGAACCCGCGATCTCCCGCATACTAGGCGGACACTCTAACCACTAAGCCACCGTAGCTGTCCGTCCATGAAGCAGTGGTACTTATTAGCACTAGTATAAACCACATGACCAAACCGAACGAACCAAATAAATTTCATACTTGGAAACATATAATGTATTTGTCAACAACAGAAAATATACGGTTTAATACCCCGCTGGATAAAACCAAAATGGAAACATTAACAGCTGTGCTGCTCTGAAAGAGAAAATCAAGTGAATCAACAACAACAGATGATACAATACGTAATTGAAAATGCCTAGAACAAACAGGAAAAAAGTTTAAGCGTATAAAAATCTGAGTTTAACGGATCGGTAAGTAGTTTAGTACAAACCATGGTTCAAAATTATATAAATATGCTCCAAACTCCTCTAACTTTAACATTTAATGAAATTTTCGCTTGGTGAAATATCAGCTTTTAGCGTTATGCATCTATTTTTCTATAAATCTAATGCTGAATCAACTGATAATTTGCATCAGTGTCCTGTCAGGATGTTCTAGATGTATACACATATGAATATATTTAGTAAAAAAACAAATTAAAAAATAAAGAGCAAAAAACAAATTATATATCTGTATTTACATCAGCTTCTTAACATTTTTGGAAAGACTTTTTGGAAAGACTTTCTTTTAACAATGCATCATAAAATGACATAAAATTAAGTTGCAGATCTGGGTTACAATGGAGTTTAATGTACCTCTGGCATTCAGATGGGATGCTAATGTAGGCCCGGCCCTAGGATGTGGGGGGCCCAAGGCAGCAAAAGCGATGAGCGGGTCCCCAAGCAAAAAATTGCATTGCGGAGTTGATTTCCTGAAAGCGCGAGGCCCGAGGCGGTTACCTTGTTCGCCTTGCCCTAAGGCCGGGCCTGTGCTGATGAATCTAATGGATAAAGAACAGCAGCAATATGAGTAAGCTACAGCACCAGGAACAACAACAACAACAACAACAATAATAATAATAATAATAATAATAATAATAATAATAATAATAATAATATAAAACCAAATATTGGTACCTCAGTTGTTAGTGTCTGACAAACAACTATACAATTTATTATTATTATTATTATTATGTTACGTGTTTAGGCTCGAATAAACAGTTACACAAAAAGAGAAAACAAAAAGCTTTTCAAAATTTAAGAAGTAATTTATTTTTCTGGAAAATGCTGTAAAAATGAAGAAAAAAAAAGAACTTACGGTTTCAAGAATCAAATTCAAAAGTAATCTAAAAATAATCCACGAATTAAATTGCAAAAGTCCTAGTAATAAATGTTCTAATAATTTCAAGTTCGAATCCTGATGGAAAATCCAAGATGGATGAGGATGACGTATGCTGTAGTCAGTACTGTGCTTATCTACAGTTCCTTGTAGAAATACAAATAATGGCACTCCGGTGTTGGAAATCAAATTAAAATTTGTAAGCAATGTCTTTCCACAGTTTCTGTGTGAGCAATCCTCAAAATATTTCCAGAGAATAAAGCATTAATCCTTCTAAAATCCAAATGATCTGAAGATAATTAACTCAAAATCTGGCAAAAACAAGTTAACTTGATATCAGTGTGAAAAGCCCAAAAACTGAGAAATCTCTCTCAAAACAAAGGTTAAATTGTATCATAAGACGCAGTTTCGAAATTCCCCCAAGTTGCGAAATCAGAAGGGGGGTCACGTGATCATGTTTATATCACGTACACAGAATATGACCTTGATTAGACCAATAATTTTCTCTAAGAAATAAAAAATTAAAAAAAGTTGTTTACATCTTAAACCCATAGCCCCATCATGACCTTGACAACAACCAATCATTTTAAAATAAAATAGAACTTTGTTTACTAATTTTGAATCAAGGTCAGAATTTAGATCAACACCTGGTGTTTATGAAAAGAATGATTCAGGTCAACCAATTTTCTGGAAAAATATCATCTTCACTGAATAAATTTACATAATGATAGCATATAATATAACAAAATATATAAAACTGACAAATAATTAAATTAAAATAAATATATATTTATAGGTACATCATTTCGAAACATCACAACGATCAAAGTGGAATATAAACAATTCACTGTACAACATGTTTTTGGTAACGAAGGTGTCATAGGGTCGCTTATCTTTGTGTGGATAGTATATTTGGTTGTTTGTTGTTGTGTTGTTGTTTTTTTTCTTCCTCTTCCCGTCTGTGGATAGTAGATTTTTTTCTTTTCTTTCTCCTCCCTTGTGTGGATAGTAAATCTGGTTGTCTGGATGGTAGATAATGTGATTTTATTCCCTTCCCTTATATGTGGATAGTAGATAATATGTGAAAAGTGAGTGTAAGGGATGTTTTCCTTCACGTCCGTGTTTAAATTATATAAAGTCAAGTGTTCGTCATTCGCGCATGTTTTTCCTCCCTTGCCTTGTCCAGACATTATACTTAAGTAGTGTGACAATCACACATAAACGCGGGATTATAGCGGCTCTATTTCTACAACCCCGATTAATTAAACCATCAGGAATTAACAAGTCGCAAAAGCACTTGGTTTGCGTAAGCGACCTTAATTTATTATATTCATTCATTCATTCGCGCCATTCTACACGGAATAAAACGAAGAAGATGGCCAGCGACATGGAGAAGATGATGAAATTACAGGAGGTGCTAGATACGCTTGGGATGTTGGAGGATATGTTGGTGAAGGTTGAATATAGGTGTTATAGCGTACATCGTGTGAAGATGGAGTTAAATAATCTCAAGAAAGGCAAAGAAATAGTAAAGGAACTTATTAAAAAGGAAAAGGAGGAAAAGGAAGATATAGAGGAGAAGAAGAAAAACAGATCAGAGCATGAAATGCTAAGATAGAAAAAGAAGAGCAAAATGAAAAGAGGAAGAAAGAGGAGATGATGAGAAGGTGAAAGATGAGGAGGAGGAAAGGAGAAGAAAAAGAATAAGAATATGACGGGAAAGATAAGATGTTGGTGGAGGAAAAGAAGACATTAGACAAGAGAAGAAACCCAAAGGCCCTTTTCAGGTCCACACAATTGCCTCGAAAAGATATTTATTCTCTTGCCTTTAAAAACGTTTTTGTCGACTTCAGTCGAATTTATAGTTTTAGGTGTGATGGATTGATGTTCATCAATCTATGTATGTATGTTGTATGCATTATATATGTCTATGTCCCGCCAGTCCCGCCCCGCTGTTTGGTCCAATTTAGGTCAGCCCCTTGCAACATTGCTATCAATGTTCAGTACCGTGACGTCACCTCACCTGTTCCATTTCTGTTATCGATATACAGCAACCCAACTTTCCCTTGTCGGTATGCAAGCCCAATATCCCCAATGTTAAATTCCCATTGACGCCAAACGTGCCCATGGTGATCTGAAAAGTCTTGACGCCAAACGTACCCGGGGGGGGGGGGTCTGTAATGTATTTTCCGATGACGCTACACAGCCCCCATTAACTGTACGTTCCTTCTTACCAGTAACTCTATTCATCTTTAAGAATCCTGTTCCATGGAAGAATTAACAGTTGTCATCTTAAGTCTTCACAATGAATACAAGATGCACTCATTTTGGTTTGAAACGCGAAAACGTCAACAGTGCGTTAGAGATCCTCCCGCGACAATCAGGTGAGAAATTCTAAACTGACGAATGAAATATCTAAGTTTAATACATTTTTAATACCCGTGACGCTTTGATCTGCTGGTTGTGGAGGTGTTTTAGCAGCAGAGAGGGTGAACAGACCACTTAAGGGAAGGGTCACCCTTGTGTTTAGACCAAAAAAAATAGTGACCCTTCATAGAGGTCAATACCACGTCTACGATTATTGTTTGTCCCAAACAGAATTGTAGACGAACCCTCTCTGCTGCTATCAATCTTGGGAATCTTCATCTGAATCATGGGAATCTTTTGTTTTGTTCTTCAAGTAATATTCAAGTTCTGATGGTGGTTTTTCTATTTTTGGATTTATGTTCTTTCTTTTTCTGTAATAGTTCATCAAACTTCTGTATCGATCTCCACCGCAATTTTTGCAAATCTGATATAATCCTCTAACGCCGTTGTTACATCCAACACAACTTCGTGAACCAGCATGAGGATTTATTTTTAAAATATAATTGTTTTTAACAATATTCTCCACGACACCTTTTGTTGCATTTATCTGTTGTTCCTTGAATTAACCACGCACAGTTGTTCATTATATTAATGATATCTGTTTAATTAAATTTACACCCTCTCTGCTGATATCAATTAAAAAATTGTTATATTTAAAATAATGGTACATCCAGAATCACATACTGCAAGAATAGCACGAGAACGATTAGAAGCAATTAAAAAATTTCTTCCTGTCAGAGACTCATTTAGAAAAAACCTACAAGCGCAGCAAGAAGCACAAGTTGAGTACGAAGAAGAAACTAAAAAACTGTTTAAACCCGTCACTGCAGCTACTGAAAAAGTTACAACTGTCATCAAAGAAGATCTTCTTCCGGTATCAAAACAAACAGCAGAACAAACTGAAAAAATAGCAAGAAGAACTAAACAAACAAAGAAGATTTTACGAGATCTTCCACCTGGCATAGCCAGGGAAATAGCTGCGGCTCAACCTCCGCCTGTTGGTGAGGAAATACTTGAAAGTATTGGAAAACTTCGTACTGAAGTCGCCGACGTGCAAAAAGAACATGCACCTGAACCCGAACTAGTAGAAAAAAACTTAGAATTGATTGCAAAATTTAGGAAAGGGGTTGTTGAAGAAATTAGAAATACTAAAAGGAAAAATTACCCGAAGCAATATTAAATATTATATTTAATAAATATAGTATTTTAAAACCCCATTATGAAAAAGTAAATGATGATAATCTTATTAAATATATATATCGCGTATATTACAACAAAAAACAAGCTAGAGGTCAAGAATATGAAATTATTAATGAAGAAGTAAAAAGACTTTATAGAGAGAGACTGAAACAACTAAAACAAGAACAACTCGTCCAGCAGAAACTTCCTCCACCTTTACAACAAATAGAACAACAGCAATTGATGTTAAAACCATCTAGAGAGAAAAGGAATCAGATGGCAAAGGAAATGAAGCGAAAAGCAGAAGAAAAATGGAAACAAGAAGAAGAAATATTTAGAGATATAGAAACTAAACAACAGGAGAAATTACATTCACTGGGTAAAGAAAGAGATCCTGACGATAATCTTCCAAGCGCTGTAGGAAGTGGGTTCCTGACTACATCAGAAGGAAATAATTTTATTTGTCCTGATAATATCCTCAATGACGTGTCACGGTTAGAAGTTCTCATAGGAGGAAAACGTGCCGGAAATAATTCTCCAGAAATAATTAATGAAGCAGCTGATATTTGTCGGCGATTATTTCAAGGCGGTATCATGGATATCGGAGTTTACCGAGAACTTATCGATGAACTTGTTGATGACTAATTGTTAAATAAATGGTAAATTAAAAAAGATGATCATACATAATAATCATCGTAAACCTGTACAGGTCAGAGCGGTGAACTCACGATTACCAATCTACAGAGCTACTTACGGAGATGGACTTGGTGATGTTGTGCGCGGATTATTCACAAGGATAGCTCCAAAAGCAGCACCTATTGCAAAACAAATATCGATGAAAGCTATCGATATTGTTCGTGAAAAAGCTCCTGGAGCAATTGTCAATGTTGCTGGTAAGGCGTTTTCGGCAATCAAAGAAAGACTAGCACGATTATTGCGACGAAAACAACAACCACCAGTGAAACTGGAAAGTACTGAAATTATGTCCGCAGACGTAAGCAAAATAATAAATCAGGCTGCAAATCAAAAACTAGTGGAATTATCTGAAGAGGCAGAAAGAAATATAACATCAAATTTGATAGATCAAAGACTCAGTGAATCAGGAAATAATATTTCAAGCATGATATCAGGAAGTGGAGTGTCCAAACACGGTTTTCGTGTTAGACGAAAATAATTATAATAAAATGTTTAAACGTGAATCCGATGAAGCATTTGATATGGAGGCACCTGTCCTTAAAGATGAATCGGTACATGATTATCAGTTTTATTCTTATGAGGCACGAATACCAGATCAACGTGGAAGAATTGAACTACAAGTTCATGATACAAGTAGATACTTTTTACCCGCTGAGGCTTTTCTTGAGGTAGAAGGTACAATTATAAAAACGGATGATACTAATTACGGAGGTGCAGTAAACGTTGGTTTTGTCAACAATGGGATTATGGCGTTGTTTGATAGCGCCACTTATATGATCGATGGAACAAATATTGAATCGATTCAGAAAGATGTAGACGTTGCTACAACAATAATAGGATTAGCAAGATATTCTGATGATTATACAAGATCAGCAGGTCCTACAATGATGTTTGTGAAAGATAACTCCAATAACCCTGAAAGCGATCCGTATAATATAAGACGACCAAGACATTTTGCCAATAACGCTGATGCTGATGTGGCCCCAGTGGTTCATGGTTCTAGCGAAAATTTCAACTTGGGATTTGCAGCACGTAAAAATATGTTACTAGGAGACAATAGAAGATTTTCATGTGCAATTCCACTATCGCATATTTTTGGATTTTGTAGAAATTTTAGAAAGGTTATTTTTGGAGCTAGACACACGGTTGTTCTTGTGCGAAAAGGTGATGATAACGATGCTCTGTTGAGACCTATTGGTGATGCTGGTAAAGTAATATTGTCTAAACTTTCACTGTGGATGCCGATAATGACTCCAACGATCGCAGTAGAACAAAAATTAATTTCTTTCATGGACACTGGTGGTAAATCCCTATTGTCATGGTTAACAACAAGCACAGATAGTATGCAAACTAACGTTAACGGTCAGTTTACATGGCATATAGCATCACAACAGGGTGTTTCTGCACCGCGACATATTTTTGTTGCGTTTCAGGAAACTAATCGATTAGGCAGGCTCACAAGTTCACTCTCATATGATATTTGATAAACTAGGTATCACAGATATTTCTTTACGGATAAACGGACAACAAGAACCAACAGAAAATATACAACTCTATTATGAACAGAATCGTATAGGACGTGCATATCATCGTTTAATGTCATTCATGGGACGTGATCAAAATGTTGATACCGGTTTGCAAATATCACACTATGATTTCAGAACTTTATATCCGATTTATTAATTTTCACTGGAACATCTTGATCTATCAAAACAATCTGTCGTTGATGTACATCTTAAAGCAACATTGAATACAGGTGGTGCTAATTATAGAGCAATCGCGGTCATACTCAGCGATAAAGCCATGTTACTTGAAGGTGGTAGTGGTCGAATGAGAGTCGTTGATGCAC
Organism: Sinohyriopsis cumingii; assembly: GCA_028554795.2. Lineage (NCBI taxonomy): Eukaryota > Metazoa > Mollusca > Bivalvia > Unionida > Unionidae > Sinohyriopsis > Sinohyriopsis cumingii. The sequence continues at coordinate 23,327,482 of CM068841.1, read as the reverse complement.
CAGTGGAAAATCTTTAATTATTCTGAAAAATATTATTTATATAAAAATGTCGTATAGTCATGTTAATGTTACTCTGACTCCCGGTCAGGTCAAAAAGCTTCAATCAAAAACCACCAGCAAATGTGGAACTAAAATAGCACTAAAACGAGATCAGATGGGTGGTGGTCCAAACAAATTATCGTTGACAAATAATCAGATTAAACATTTCAATAAAGCCCTAGAATCAAAAAACTGGAGTTCAATTACGTCTTTCTCCGAGCGCCATCAAAGACATGGTTAAAACGGGTGGTATATTTCCACTTCTTGCGGCTATTGCAGCGTTAATAGCTGCTGCCGCTCTAGCCGTAGCAACAGCAGCCGCGTTAGGTGCTGTTGGAACAGCTGCTGAAATGGCTCTGAGAAAGCAACAGGAAATGGGTACAAAAAAATGGGACGCGGTCTAAGATTACCGGGATCTCGGTGGGGAAGCGGTCTGAGGCTTCCACGTTAGATGTTCCAGCATCAAATTTTGATTTACTTGATGCTGCTAAACGATTAAAAATAAAAGCCTTTAGAGGTGTTTTTATGCGAGATCAATTACCAAAACAACCAAACAAACTCGAAACAGGTACTATTAATCTCGACGAACGTTCCGGACCCGGTACTCATTGGGTATCGTACGCGGTTGACCCACGTGGAATCGTTTATTTTGATTCATACGGGTTAGCTCCACCTGCTGAATTTATCAAGTATGTCGCACCACTTCACGCAAGAACCTCTGGTTGTAAAGTTTGGTATTCAACGCTACCCACACAAACAATGACAGATCCGCCAATATGCGGCCGTGAGGTAATTAATGTACTCGACGCTATATCAAAATCATCCAAACCGCCACATAAAGTTGTGCATGATTATACAAGCAACCGATTCGTTGCGCGTAAAGCGTTTTAAATAGATCTTGGATCCGAATGATCTTATATAATGGTTGATATTTACGGAAGAAGATCTTCTCGCGTTAAGAGAAAATCCGGCGATGTTGATTCGTCGAAGTATGCGACTAAAGATGAACTTGCTGATATCATGAATCTTGCTGGAGTTGATCCAGATGAGGTCGTTATTTTTCAAGATCGATATGGTAAACTAAAAACGAGCAATATCAGATGGAATGATATAGTTCGACGAATACTCGGTGCAGTTACAGATAATATTCCCGTGTTTACTGACAGCGGCAGAATGAGAGATTCAAGTGTATCATTTACAACCATCAGAGATGAAATTGCAAGAAGCGTTGCTAATCGCGTGAAAAATACCGGTAACACAATGACGGGTGAACTCAGCATGAACGGAAATAAAATAGTAGTTTTAAGAGATCCAACATCCGACGAAGATGCAGCAACAAAAAAATACGTCGACAACGTAAATAGTAAATTATCCACGTTGCGGGTCGAGTATGACGTTCACGTGGGCGCTTTTGGAAGATTTCGCAGAAACCATCAAAGAACCGCAGAAGAATTCTTCGGCACCCCGCACTCCGTTGACATGAAACTTTCTGATATCAAGACGAACATCGACACAACTAAAAAAAACACTTGAAGACATCGTAGCGGGGATTCCTGATATCGTTAATAAAACCAGTCTGATTAAAATTCCCGACGGGGTTACCCCCGCTAATATCACAAACATCGTATACACGGTATCAGCGGGACTTTCAACATGGTCGCAGCAAAATAAAACTATCAAATATACCGCAACAGTCACTGGTGTTTACAGGCTGTATGTGTTCAGTGATACAAAATTTGAAATATTTACAACGTTTCCATGGCGCCATTCACCTGATAAGTTTTCCGGGGTTGTATCTGTTCTATTAAATAGCGGAACCGAAGAGGAATTTATTTTGGAAGCAGATGATAAGACATTAACCAGAACATTTTACTGGTGGTGTTTGGAATTTGTAGCTAAAACACCTAAATTATTATTTACTGCATAAAAATATATGGACGGTGCACAATACAGATACAATCAAGCGCGTGAATGGCAGGCGGCGCTAAAAGATCAAGTCGAACAATATACAGTAAAAGTACAAAAATATCGACGACGATTAGTTATCGTTGATGTGATTGTTTATTCAGTATCCGCTGTTGTTGCTGGAACCGGTGTTATATTATCAGCGGTGACAATATGGCACCAGTAGCTGTAACTATTTGTATATCAGCAGCAACAACGATTGCAGGTGTGCTTAATATCATCACAAAAAAAAATATTTACTTGCATGAATGAAAAATTATCCGATTACATGATAAGACTGCATACAGCGACGGTCGCATACTCGAAGTTATCCTCGTTGTTATCAGCGAGTCTCAGTGATGGAATTACATCTGATGTCGAGTTTTCAATGATGACTAAAATATACGACGAAGGTATCGGTATTAAAGACATAAATACTAATAATGACAGAATTACTCCAGCAGATCGTGACTAACACAACTCCGCCAAAGATAACGATGATCTCGGTAAGTTCAACTAATCCTGAATTTAGTATTAACTTTCCTACTGCAATTCCAGTAAAAGAAATAGCATTAGCTCAATTACGAGTATATTACAGCTGGCCAAATATCAGCTCAAAATCATTTAATGCTACACCAGCAAATAATTTGCTTGTATTTGGTAACAAGTACAAACCAGATGGTACTCCTGACTGGATAGATGTTGGAATACCCACTGGTAGTTATGAGATCGAACAAATCAATGAGGAATTTCAACGTAGAATAAAATCAATAACCGGAAACGAAGCAAAAATATCAATTAACGTTCATGAACCGACGCTGTCCTCGACGGTTGAGATACATTCTCCTGATTATGCCGTTGATATTTATCAATCCACGATAAGATCCGTGCTAGGTTGGCCGGATGTTCCCCCCGTGTATGAAGGACCACCAGAACCGAAAAAATCTGATTTTACGTCAACAAATAGCTCTCGTCACGATATTGAAATGAATTCAAATTGGTTAGATTATATAGAATTAAAACCAGAGGTGATAGGGGGAGAACTTTATTATGATCCTGTACTTATTTCTTATAATCTTAATAGACGTATTATTGCTTCGAACATTGATTCTATATTTTCTTCAATAAACTCAGACCATACAATACAGTTAAATAGTTTACGTGATAGTTTTCGGGAGTATTTACTTGATTTGACATCTGCGCGCGATAATATCATCAGGTACATAGAGGTTTTAAATTTTATAGTTGATTCTTCTGAAATTATCTATAATAGAATTATAGATGTAGTTCTTAAGTCATCAAGCGATTATAAAAAATCCTTCGCAACCAAGTACAAAATATCCGAAGCTGATATTGCAACATTTAAGTTCCCTGATTATAATCCAGATAGATTAAGAAAATCTGTCAGTGATGTTATCGATGAACATTTTCCTAAAATACTCGATGCATTGAGAAAACTAACACCACATCCAACCGTTCTTAGACATAATAATGATCCACATGGCGGCGGCAGGCACGTTTCTCCGGGAATCGTTAATATAACCAGCACGATTGTGGTCAATCTGGTTTATGACGTAGTCGATGGCAGCTATCAAATAGACCTCGGAAAATCAAATCAGGCTCAACAAGGATACATCCTATATACATTTACACCACAAGTCCCCCCTGGAAGTTTAATCGTGCAAGAACCAACTAATCCTGTGTATCTGCGGTGTCACAATAATATGTTAACACGAATAAATTTTAAGCTCACAGACCACCTTAATCGCTTAATTGACATGCGTGGAGAAGAGCTTGTGATAAATCTGTATGTGAAATCTTAATTAATCCAGTAAATGTTATATAATGTACCAGCACGTGATTGTTTTTTATACACTTGAAAAAACGCCATCAGAACAGTGTTTTCAAAACACAGAGCAATTTAGCGTTAATTTAGTTATTGATGAATACGGAAGCGAGAACAGTTAGATGAACTCCGCCGAGATCATCTGTAGAGAGATCAGATTCTAAATTATACACACTCCTGTATTAAACTCGATCAACTTAAAAAAATAATATTTCAAAATAAATAAATATAATCACTGATGGGATAAATTACACAAATTAATCAATTTTGTACAATCTGATGGGGTGTTTGGTACTGAAAATAACACAAATAAATCAGTGTGCTAATTCTGATGGGGTAATTGGTACTGAAAATTATACAACTCAATCAGTTTGCTAATTCTGATGGGGTAATTGGTACTGAAAATTATACAAATTAATCAGTTTGCTAATTCTGATGGGGTAATAGATACTGAAAATTATACAAATTAATCAGTTTTCCAAAAAATACTACAAAAAAAATATTGTATTATTATTCTGAAATGAATCAATCTGATGGGGTAATTGCCACTTAAAAGTATACAAATCAATCAGTGTGCTAATTCTGATGGGGATGGTTGCTACTCAAAAGTATGCAAATCAATCAGTTTTCCAAAAAATATTTGTAAATTAATTCTGATGTGATATACAGTGAGGGAAATTATATTACTACTCAGTCGTTACCCGCTGACATAATTTTTCTTAAGTATCTTATGCGGGTACTGATTGTTTTTTTTTTTTGTTTCGTATTCGCTGGATAATTCCGACCTGATCTTTTCTATTGCAACAGAAAGAGGAATAAATTTTTTTACTTGATCATCGTTCACCATAGCCAGTGACTGAAACATAGCTGCCTGAATCCGCTTTATGAACTTATATTGAGATGATAAAACATACTTATTTTCATTTTTAAGTTCTTTTAACGTTTCAAAATCAGATATTATTTTTTCAGGATTTAGTTCATCAGATATATTAATTCCGTTTTCTTCTAGCTTTTTAATAGCAGAAATAATGTCTTTGATATTTTCATGGTTCATTATATAATATGTAAATCTTTAAAATAAAAAAAAGTATCCCTGAACCCCTATCGAGTCTTTAGCGAGTTCAAGGTACAGGTACACGAAACACTACCCCGCTATGAGAGCCCCTAACCCGTCAAACAACGGTCTAGAGGCCAAAGAGGGTGTGTTTGGTGAAGATATACAATGAAATGGGTATGTACAATGAAATGGGTATGTACAATGAAATGGATATATACAATGAATGAATGACGGCACAAACATATATCATGAAACGAGTTTTTTAGCAAGTTCATTAAGTATCAATGAAATGGGTATGTACAATGAAATGGATATGTACAATGAATGAAGGACATTACAAACATATATTATGAAACGAGATTTTTAGCAAGTTCATTAAATATGAAATGAAATATATACAATAAATAAAATTGAATAAAGGACGGCACAAACATATACGCTCAGCAAAAACCCACCCACAATAATCAAGCCCGTGGGTGATACGAAAATATGTATCAACCACCGGTTGATACGTGATTGAGTTTTGCTGAGCGGGGGGATCTGGCGGAGCCCCCAATTATTATAAAAATCGCAATTATGCGCAAACCACCGACATGTTGTCAGCCATGAGGATTCGATCCTGGACCGCAAGCGTCACAGTCCAATACGATACCGGTTGAGCTATCAAATCTTGCTACAAACATATGTTTCGAAAGTTAATATATAGCTAATAATCATTGAAAAGGAACTAATTTCGAATATATTTACTCAAAATACAATTCTGAATTCAAGAAATACGTTTATATGATATATTTTCACCAAACAAAGCTAAATTAAGGAATTTCCTATTTACTATACCACGCCATATATGATAGAACATCCGGTCTAGATCATCTAATTGCTAGACTGGTCAAAGGGAGTTTACTCGATAAATAAATAATCACACATACATACACAATCTCGCATTATATTTCTGCACTGAACAAGGAAAATGCAACTGATTTTTAATTCCAAACACTATCGTGGACCTATGAGTCAGTACATTGTACATTGGATCTAAAATTAACCCGCCACACGATACAGACTAGACGCTAGATTCTGCACTCAGTAGGCTGGAATATACATGTCGGTTTTCTGTAGGTTAGATGAAATATACATGTATTCTATGTGTTGCGCTGTTCTAATAGGGCAGAAAAATACACGAACTGTACATTTTTGTAAGTTAGAAATCATAAATCCTTTCTGTATCCACCAGGCATCACAGACCTTGGATGTTGTATATGATTATGACCATCAATTACCTCCCTTTCGTGAGTCAAAAAATAAGTAGTATAATAATGACAATTTCTGACCCCCCAAAAATAAATATAATTCGAGGTGGTAATGATAGTTAACAGTACTGAAAGGTGATTTTCTGCTTATATTTTTTTGAGAAAGCAGATCTGGTTATATTTTCTGCTACTCTTTGTACTGAAGACGGATTAATATCAAAGTATTTCGCAGCAGAACGTATCGAACGAAATATAATTACTTCGCCAGTTTCTGTGTTTGTGGAATTTACCGCCCTCTTTCCGATTGTTTTACATCTTCCAGTATTACCACATGCTGAGTTCACGCTTTGTGTGACAACACGAAGGTTGGATAAATTATTGTTTTGAGGATCCCCGTCAGCATGATCAATAACAAGACCGTCATTATTCGGAGTAAACACTCATACGTGAATCGATGACAGAGATAGCTTTTCTTTCCTCCCTCACATGTGAAGGCTAGATAACCAGAATTAATGACATGACCAACTGGTCTCCTCAACCTACAGTGTCTGATCATGCCATTACGATCTGATTCATAGTTTGTTATTGTGGGATGTGGGACAAATATATTTTGCTCCATATATGCAATAACATTATTTGTTTAAATCATTGTTTGTCTGAAATCTTGATATATAATGCTCCACGGATTTTATAGCGTTTTCACTATTATTAATTTTTTTGTCATAATATCTTTTAAGTTCTCTGAACCGTTTTCCACCGCACTTTCCACATAATCCTGTTTTTCCTCGAACTTCAATACCACATCGCAGACACGGTATTGGTCCTAGACTTCCTCGTCGTATACTTTGTAAGTGCATCCAACAAAATTCCTTTCTGCAGGATTTGTTGCATCGATTTACTGAGCCGATCATCAACCATTTGCATTGAGACGTTGTATATATATAATTTTCTTTATTTCAATATTTGTTTTAATTATATGAATGAGTTTGAGAGATTATCCCAAACTAGGCCTGTTAAATATAAATTCAACCTCGACAGACTATCTTCTGATTTACCAGTACGAGATTTGGTTGATCCGAAAAATAAAAGTTTGATCAATAAAATTCACGACGCCAAGAAAGAATTTTACACGGATGGTGCATCTCATACATGGTCAACGTTCAAGATTATACGCAATACTGTCAAGGACGCCACAATGAATGACAAGCGAGCGGCAACTATCATTAACTACATCGCTGAGTATGAGGGCAATCAAAAATATTTCTTCGAGTAAAATTTATTGTATTAACAGAAACAGGTAGTTGGATTATCCGTGACAAATATGATCCTGTCCTTGGCAATAATAAAATTGCCATATTAAGTAAAAATTCCAGACCGGGTCTATTGACGGGTATTGACAAACTGTATTATGAGCAAGCGTATCCTATAACAGCGGTTATTTATGGAATCTATGAGATAAATAAAAAACCCAACGTTGATAAACTGACACCCATGAAATTTTCAAGGTTAAATTGTGTAGCCGAGCGAGTAATAGAACACTTTACAAACGCGATGCGTGGAAATGGATTAACTGATTTAAGACGTAAAAAAATAATCTCGTGGGCTGATTCAGTTAAGGATACCGGTGCTACAATAAAAGATGTTGCTGAATTAGGAAAAATATTAAAATTTCCAATCAAAGTATCAACGATAACGGGAGAAGTACTGTACGAATCAAAATATAAATCGAAAGGAGCTTTAATAAATATTATTGATCATAACGCGCATGCATGGACTAGCGCAGTAACAATATTTCCACGTGATCGAACTGTTAGATTTTACCCCTCAGATATGGGGGAAAGTATGTTTGATTTTATTAACGAAATAAGTAAAAATGATCCTGTATCGGTATGGTTATTTAAAAGTGATGAGGAAGGTGAATTTGATCAGTTTGTTAGACCAAATGGTGAAATATATCGAACAGAATATCTCCATGACGAGATGAAAAATCTTGCGGAGAAGTTTTTAGAGTGCAAGCACTCCACGGAAAATACCGATAAATTACTAACTAATTGTTTTACCGTTCCATCTGTTGCGGCTCATTTTGCTAGAGAAAAAAAATTCATGGAAACCAACACGATTTGATTTACTCGAGGACGTACGCGCAAGTTGCGTCGAATACGGACACGGCGGATTGTGGAATACCAAGTATAATTACAATGATGTTATTTCGGTTGATATGGTTGCATGTTATCCGGGAAGTTTTCTAGGATACGGAGATTGTTCCGCGTACTTTAAAAGATTCGGTCACCTACAAACGAGATGACGCGAGTGGCAATTAATGGACCATTACCTGATTTTGATCTGACTGGATTCGCTTGTGTTGAATTATTCGAATTTAATGAAAATCTTCACCAAATTTGTTATGTTTGGTTTGGCAGACTTTTTTGTGAAAAACGTTGGGCGCCTATAGTTTTATTACGATATATGCTAGATTGTGCGGTACTGACATCGTTGGTGGTTAGTGAGGCAATTATATCATATCACGCGCAGACCGAAGTTTGGTTGCCCATGCCAGATTCTATCAGTGTTGATGAAGTTATTAGCGAGTTTAAGGAAAAATGTCCTGATGTTTCCGAAGATGATATTATCAAAGAAGCTCCTAAAATTCTCGAGATTAAACTTAAAACCGCAAAAGATCTCGGTAGAAAAATTATAGGTAAATTTACTCAGGGTGGTGCATATGATCATAAAAGACATCACACACGATTAATTTTAGATGATGCCGAGTACGATTTTATAATCGCTGATACAACAGCGAAAAATATATTTGTAAATCGAGAAAGTGTTTATTTATCCGACGGAACAAAATTGGGTACGATCGTTAGTTACATAAATGATATCTCCCCACAGTATACTCATCTAAGATCTTCCATGTTGGCTTATGTTTCCATAAATTTATTATCGATGATTAATAGATTTCCTGAGACCGCAGTCAGAGTCGCAACAGATTCGTTTTATATTTCGAGTAAATATTTAGAGTCTGTTATGAAATTTACAAGTAATGATGAACGATGGAGTTCGTGGAGAATAAAAAAGGAAATACTACACAATTATACAGAATCAGCAGATGTTCCAATGAGACATTTTTATCGTAAGTGTAATAAAATATCAGAAATGTCGAAAGCGCCATCGTTGAGTGATCCAATAACTAGATATAAGACAGTATATCTCAATGGACCTGGTGGATGCGGCAAAACGACTCGAGCGATTAATGTTTTTAGAAATTCAGATATGATCGTGCTGACACCCACACACAGACTTGCACGGGAGATGAAACAACGGCAAGCACAATCGTGCACGTATCATAGTTTCTTTCGGTGGCGCGGGGATACATGGACTCCTGAACGAATGGGAGAAAAATATATACCTAAAATAATTATTTGGGACGAAATATGCACGGTGTCATTGGATACATTAAAAACGTTTCTTGATTGGTTGCTGACGAAAAATACCGCTGTAGTGGTGTGTGGCGATCACGGTCAACCACCGCCTTTTGTTGGACCATCTCCACATGATTGGTTAAAAAATTTCGTTGATTATTACGAAGAAATAGATGATGATCATAGAGCTCTCGATGCAAATTTAAAGGAATTTAAAAAATTAATTAGATTGCAATCAAACAAAGTTCAGTGTGAAATAATACGCGGAGTAACCTCAGAGACCTCAATGAGTGATTTTTTGAATTTATGGAGACCCAACGATTTGATCGTAACAAGCAGAAAAATAATCAGAGACGATTTACAACAGCAGTTATTTCAGCTGCATAAAGAAAAATATTCAGAATTACCCGTACCGTTGTGTTATAGACCATCAGATACACGAAAACAGAATATTAATGTTGATATTCCAGGACAGACTGAGAATCAAAATCTCGTATTAAATGATATTGTCGCTGTTGATATCAGTGTGGTCGAAGATGCATTACGCGCTGACAAATCTCCATGGGTGTTGGGATACGCTATGACGATCCACTAGTCTCAAGGATTAACTATTTCTGACACACGAGTCTGGATTGTAGACGATCACATCGAGTGGTCAAATTTAGTTTATTTAGTGGTATCGAGGGTCAGAAAAATATCTCAATTACGTAGAATTATAATTCCTGAAATTGTTAATAAATTTAACGTCATTGATGACGATATAATAAGAAAAAAATTAATTGGATACAAACAATCTGATAAAAAAAATAAACGCGACTTTGATCTTGATGTTGAATTTATTATTGAGTTAAAACAGCAGCAGAATAATCATTGCGCAAGTCGCAATTGTATAATGTTATGGCGGTATTCGAGTAATGATTCAAGACAATTTACCGTAGACAGAAAAGATAATAGTCGCGGTCATACACGAGAAAATACCATGTTGACCTGTCTTGAGTGTAATCGACGTAGAGGCGCCAGCGCCTTGGGTGCTGGCACTAGTGCTAGTTAAGTGATCGCGGTGGTAGTTGTGTATCCGTGGGAATTATTTGTAGTTGCTCACGTACAAATCCACGTTGAGGAGCAGCCGAATCTAGTCTGTAGATTGCAGGTCTACCTGGCGATCTTGTCACGGTGGATATTTTTTGTGTGGTAACACTCCAAATAGGATCAGTCGCTCTCGCGCTACCACCTTCAACTTCACCCGGTTCATATAAATATCTAACTGTAACATCACCCGATATTTTTTGTTTTTCAGTATCTTTTCGCTGTATTGGTATATTTTTTTTTGTAATTGCGCTAATGGGTTTCATGTTGGTTGTTCGTGTGATCTCGCTTTTTAATGCAGCTATCACGCTTGGTAATCTTGCAACCCATTCGCGAGATCTTTTATCTTGAATAAATTCCTTCGCGTATTGATATCCAAATAACCGCTCAGCAAGTGTTCGATTAAATCGCTCAACAATTGCCTGATCACGGTGAATTGCAGTATGACCTCGTCGTATTTTGGTATTATGTCGTTTCATCAACGATGATACTGGACCAAGAAATTCCTTACCAGGATCAACCTGTAGCAGCTGTGGCCATCGCAGACCACTTTGTGGTCCACCACCTCGTTGACAAATTCGTTCAAACGCATCGGCTACTTTAGTTGATGTTTTCGTTGATAGCGGCTCTGCCTCTTTATATCTACTTGCAACATCAACTACAGTTAACGCGTACTTGTACGTTTTTCCACACACAGTATTATGTGGTAAAAACAGAATATCAGCTTGATGAACTTCATTAGGAACACTGACATCGAAATACGCGTACTGAATTCGTTTCGGTGGTGGTAGATAAATTTACCATATTGCCTGTTTGGATAACCACGCTATTGCAGTAGAATGTTTAACCGCTGCTGCATCAGCAAGTTTACTAATTGCTGCTTTGCCTCTCCAATATCCTCTTGGTGAATAATAAATTAATTCCATTATTAATTACCAGCCCCAAACGCTAATTTACCTTTCATCGCAGATCTTACTAACCAATTAGATAATGATTCTCTAATATTTTTATTTTTTATGGAATTTAACGCGTGAATTAATTTCACATCTGCAATATGTCTGTCTTGTAGATTTTTACTTTTATAAGCTATATCATGAATATGACAAGCTCGATCAATAGCGTTTACTGGTTCCTCGCCTGATTTTGGTTGATCTTGATTATCGAGCCTGATATCAAGTCGAGTACCAGGACCGCAATAATTATGTCCTGGTAGATGTTTTTCTCCTGGGTATTTAGCCCATGGAGTACCCGGAAACTTTGACATCAAATTAGCAATATCACCACCGCGCTTATTAGGTAAAAACGAAAATTTCTTTCTACCGCACACAGAACATTTTCCACCATACGCTATTTTTTTATTTTTTGTGATAACTGTAGCTAAATCAGTAGTCGGAGTTTTAACTCTACAGCGTAAACAATATAAATTCATGTTATAATATATATGGATATAATTGATTTCTCAGCAATTCGGCAGCGTGAACCTGTTAAGCATCATCCTGCGCTACCGAATTCCATCAGAATGATTATCATAGGACCATCTGGATCGGGTAAGACGCAGTCATTACTTAATCTGATAATGAGATGGTTGAAATGGGATAAGTTGTATTTGGTAGCACCATCCGCTGATGATCAACGATGTTATGAAGCATTAAAAGATTTTAACGAAAACGCCCGATTACTGGACGAAGATAATGATGTCATAGAGTTTATAACAGATATTGATGAAGCACCGACCGTTGATGTTTTAGACGGATTTATTAATAATTTATTTGTTTATGATGATGTGATGCTAGATAAACAATCAAATCCAGCCAGGATATTTTCTCGCGGCAGACATAAAAATACAGATGTTATCTATGTTACTCAACGATATACACAAATACCAAAAGTAATCAGGGACAATTGTAATATTTTAGTTGTGTTTAATGGCGTAGACACACACACGCTGCGAAATATTCATCAAACTTGGTGCAGCGGTGGCATGGATATAATTAAATTCAGAAATTTCTTTTCACGAGCGTAAGCTACTCCGCATGGATTTATAACAATAAATTTACATGATCCTAGAACAAGATATCGTGTGGGTCTTGATAAAATATTTGGATGATAAATTAATAAATTTAATAAAACAGATATCATTAATATAATGAACAACTGTGCGTGGTTAATTCAAGGAACAACAGGTAAATGCAACAAAAGGTGTCGTGGAGAATATTGTAAAAAACATAATTATATTTTAAAGAAAAATCCTCATGTTGGTTCACGAAGTTGTGTTGGGTGTAACAACGGCGTTAGAGGATTATATCAGATTTGCAAATATTGCGGTGGAGATATATACAGAACTTTGATGAACTATTACAGAAAAAGAAAGAACATAAATCCAAAAATAGAAAAACCACCATCAGAACTTGAATATTACTTGAAGAACAAAACAAAAGATTCCCAAGATTCAGATGAAGATTCCCAAGATTGATAGCAGCAGAGAGGGTTCGTCTACAATTCTGTTTGGGACAAACAATAATCGTAGACGTGGTATTGACCTCTATGAAGGGTCACTATTTGTTTTGGTCTAAACACAAGGGTGACCCTTCCCTTAAGTGGTCTGTTCACCCTCTCTGCTGCTGTTTTTGTTTTTCTTTGTTGTTTTTGTTTTCAAAATCGGTCGTGAATGTAAAAATTGCTCGGCGGAGACAAAATAATATAATGTGAAACAAATGCCTCAGCCCCACCCACCTCTCTCTCTCTCTCTCTCTCTCTCTCTCTCTCACAGTTTCTACGAGTGGGTCAATTTAATAGTGATATCGCTTGTACGGCATTACTCTAAAGTGCTAGTAGTTTCTCGTTACCAATGCAGGGCCATCTGAGAACCTCCATTTATGTTTACATGATAAATTAAAGGTTGATTACTTCTAAACTGGTGTGTCGTTTGTGCTCAAATTTTACAAATGGAATAAATGAAATGAACTTTATTGATTGAGTTAAATGATGTTAGTCTCGATTATAACTTAGAACTGCAGCTTAACGCATTTCTTTACGGAACTATACGACTTTTTTTTTTTTTTTACACCTCGTTTAGTTCTAAGACGCCCATAGGCCAGGCGCTTGTGATGTTACTTTTTGCAGATTCTTGTTTAATGTGTTCGACTTTAAGATACATCGAGTCTTAAACTAGTTTTCCCTATCACACAAACGGACTCCGCTTACTTCATAATTATCATAATACGAGAGAAACATAAACGTACTTTAGATCGTATTTTTGCTTCCGTTCTTGTCTTTACTGACTCTGGAACGCAAATGGTTCAGTAGCTTGTAGGCAATAATTTATACGTTTAATCCGTCGTGACATGTATATAAGTCATCAGCGTGTGAGAGGTGGCCTACATCTCAGATTATTTGAAGACTCAATTAATGTCTGACCCTCCCTGCTACCTCCAGAGGTAACCATAATTATTCACACGAACCTGACAAAATGTGTATGTGATCTTTCATTTGAACTTAGAACGTGTACACAGTCTGTGTCTGAAATTTTTATCATTATCGGATTTACTGCTAGCTGCAATTCACACCGTGAACTGGAGAGGAAAATAAAATCAAGACAACGTAGCTAGCTTTGCACGGTAATTTCAGTTCGATTCTGGCGTGCTGGTATTGTCTCAAACCTTTTGTTGCGGTTAATTACATATAACACTGAAATGCAATGGTATCGCTGGTCTTAAAGTTAGCGATTGGCGAATAAGTAAAGACACTGACCTTCAAGACATTATATATGTATACTTGGTGTTCTGTGCTCTATAATACTTTGTTAATAAACATTTAATTTTACGATGATTGTGCGAAACGATCACAAGCACTTGATTCCAGGGTAAACTTGTGTATACACTCACCACATTAGTTTACCCTGGAATCAAGTGCCTGTAGAAACGATCGAGCAACAGAGGTTATATAGATTCCAGGTTATGCAAGGGGCGTTACTCTGATATCGCGGTGATACCGAAACATATTTTTGCGATAGTTTATACTTGTCCTAATATTAGGATATTGATGTATATGTTGCGAAAATTGTTAATCAATTTGAAAATGTGATGCTACTTCAATGGATCTCATTCTGTCACTTGTACCCACCAACAAAAGAAACTTACCCGAGAGATTTGAAACAATGCATGTTTAATAGGGATAACAGGCCAAATTTAAAATTTCATCTCAGTTTCATAAATATGATATTTCTGTGAAGGTCGGAGCATTAAAAATCACAATTTAGCAAATAAAATGTAATCCTTTTCATGGTTTTTGCTCATAATAACTGCAAACAACTTATTTTATTACCTGCAAATAAAAAACTCCAAAAAGTGAGCATTTTTTTTTGTACAGTGTATATAATGAATACAAATCAGGTAATGGAACAGTTTTGGGGATTAATTCTTCAAAACGGTCATTAATGACTATAACCAGACTGTTATTGAGGCATAATTTACAAATATATGTGATATATGAAAGGAAATTTATGGGAAATGTGCCTCGATCGATCCACAATTTGCAGTTTTATTTACTGAGAATTTGCTTTTATGAGGGTATGTTCAGTCCAAAAGCCAGATTACGTGAAAAGCTTTCCTTTATTAATATTTTATTCACGTGAAAGTGCAAAACCAAAAGGGATTGTTAACATCCACCTTTTTACTTTTCAAATAAATATATAAGGACAATGTAAAATGACCATCCAGGTATTGTTTCCTTATAACTGCCTAATTGCATGAGAAGTTTTTTTGTACAAGAAGTTTTTTTTATAGACTAATTCATCTAAAAATACTCTTTTTATAAAATACATGTTTACATAAAATATTTATTTTTCACTATTTCCTATGAAAATTTCAATACAGTACTCTATATACTTTTTATTTTTTATTTTTCTGCTTTATTGCATAGTCATATTATGCTAATAATTTTGTATGATAACAGTATTAACTTACTTTTTAAACAGAATAAAATAATGATAAAATCAAGACAAGTGATGATGTTTATACAGGGGATGGATGCTACAGCAGCCTGAGTTGTGAGTAGCCTAAAAAATCTTTAAAAGGCAACAAGAAAAGAAAAAAAACTTACAGATTGGGGGGTGGGGTGGTCTTTCAAAGTTTACTAGCAAACCCATGCACGCACCTTTTGCAAAGTTCATTTCATCCATGATACTGAATCTGGCAGTTGCATAGGTAGGATAGTCATTAATCTGAAAAAGGCCAGTTTTCTCCATGCCTGTTAGCGTCAGGCTTGACTGTCATGTTGACTGTACCAAGCGGTCTGCCTAGGGTTTGTCCATCTGGGTGGCAGGCTTAGTCTGGGATCATCTAACGTGATGATGGACTTGGTTTATAGGCTTGGCTGCCAGGAAGATGGACTCTGTCTGGGACTCTAGACTGCTGCCAATGGGGCAATCTTGGCCTGCAACTCGGCTGCCTATGTAGAGATGTCTACCTTGGGATGGCAGTCATTGGGATGGTAGGGATAGCCACTATCATGCATGTGAGGGACATAGCTGAGGCTTGGCTTAGCCCGACTGTAAAGTCTCTATAATGTCAAGTGTGTGCTTCCTTCATATTTGATTTTTTACTTTAGTTATCTACCACTAGCCCGTGCATAGACATTGATGGAAATTGTAGGATGTTGTCTTTCAAACTTTGGAAAGTCAATAGCTGTCATCAGAAACCCAAAGGACAAAGATGAGCTTGCCAATGTGTCTCTGGTACATTCTTTTGCAATTCTCACTGTCTTCAGTTGGTACAGTGCTAATAGTATAGCCCATTGAAAGCAGTGATTATCCTCATTTTTTGGACATTTATGACTGAACGAGCAGGAATGTATTTTGGTGTCAGTGTATAGCTGCCGCCTCTGAGCGGCATGTACTGGGACATATACAAAATCCAGAATAACACAACTCATTAATAGTTGAAGTATGTTTCTTTAACAAAACGAATAAAATATTTATTGATGAAAGTTATTAGATAGATTCCGATCGAGAAAGACACTTGTCACCTATTTAACTGATTTTGGCATTCCCTAGCTTCAGTCGCATTCAACCAGCTGAAATGTTTCCCAGTGGAAATTGAAAATTTGACTAATTGCTTGTGTCAGAATTTGAATTCATTAGGAAGAAGAAAAAAATAGAGTATGATCCGACTAATGCAATTAGACTTTGTGGAAAAGTGTTAATATGGGATGCCATGTGTGTGAGATATTCCAGAACATTTGGCCTCTTGTTCCCCTGTCAGTTGAACGAGGAACACGCTACACAATGCCTTTTATTTAGAAAGTAAGACATCCACCCAACAAAACATAAATATCAGGGTAGACATATTACTAGGCTGCCATTTGAGCAGACTTCCCCAGTTAAGTTGTTGTTGTTGTGGGGTTTAATGTCATTTTTCAGCACACAATAGGCTATGCATGGCTGCCAGTATTAATGGTGGAGGAAGAACCTGGGAAAACCCTGGGGAAGAACCACCGACCCACGAGTTAAGGTACACAGCAGCAGCATGAATGGCCTTATTCATTTGAAAGAATCAACCCAGGAGATTAGTTATAAATCTTAATCATATATTGCTTTACCTCTAAAACTGACTTGCTACTTCCAATGGATTCATTTCTGCTCTCGTATTTTTATTTGATTCTTGTGAGAGACCCTTTTTCATTGGCTGTCTCGACTTCCTTTGATTTGCGAAAATCCATAATACCAATTGAAACATCCTCTGCCTATTCAGTGAAATCAAGGAAGAAACCTCTGAGTTAAGTCGCCAATGCTGAGAACTCTGTTCGTAACTGCCTTTGGTCATATGGCACTTTATGAATGTGGAAGGTGACAAAGTTACAATCAAAATATTATCTGGGTTTTGTGATGCAACTTTACTGTTGTACACTCCATAAAAGGCACTGTGTGAGTTTGAATCTCGGATTTGGCTAATGTGGTTATGTGAGAAAGCTTGCCAGTAGCTTCTCGTGGGTTGGTGGTGGTTCGGGGGTTTCCCGGGTTCTTCCTCCACCATTTATACTGGCCGCCACGTATAGCCTATCTTGTGCTGAAAAATGGCATTAAACCCTACAACAACAACAACCATGAAAGGCGATTTACCAAACCCATCAAATGTATGTTCAATCTTGCAACTACATCCACTGTTATTCCTTGATGGAAATGTCTGAGAAATGTTCTTGTCATGAGAGTGTCCTATTGTCAAGTCAAATGTATTATTTTAACTTTTCATCTCTTAAAATGGCATTTTCATTGTACAGAAATATGTAAAATTTCAGAATTTTGTGCTAAATGTGTTGAATAAGAGTTTAGTAAAGATTCATTCCTCTTTCTCTGCAGGAAGATTGAGGTGTCGAAGCTGGAGAACTTCCCCAACTAAATTTTTTTTCCCTTGATATGACAATAAAATATGTTGATACTGTATAACTGAAGCTGATATAGCAATAAATCGCGTGTGAGATGTATCATTTCCTTGACAAACTAAATCTTCATTTTCACATGTTTTATATACAAAATTTGAATAGCAAGTAAACTGTTGTGTCTCCTTTTGTTCCTTGCATATGAAGTTTACTCTGTAGTTCTGTACAAGCATTGACCTTTGAGATGAATATGATAGGTGCGGGAATACTGAACTAATCAACTTTGTATTGGCCTAGGCTATGTAGATATCAGTACTCAGTACATATATACTGATACATAAAATTTCATATTCATCCACACACAGATCTATAGTTCTTTTGTTACAGGATACAGTACAAACTTTAATATTTTGCTTTGTTTCAGATTAGTCAAAATGTCATTTCAGCAACATGGCCACACAAAAATAAATTCTGATGTCACGTACAGATAAATAATGTCATGATACCATGCAGTTATAGAATTTTGTTGAAGTGAACCTTTATATATTATTGTGTTTGTACTGTGCAATACTGTGGGTGAGACCCAAGTACAATGGGGCAAGCTTGTGAGACGAATTTATTTCATGCAAGACCACATTTTGGAACACTATAAATTATAATTTCTTTAGTATATCCCATCATTTATTAAATAGTAATTAATACCACCCTGTTAATTGTTATGTCTAAACCTAACATACACTTTTCTTGACTATGTTTAGTACCTTGCCTCATTGTAAAAAGTTCACAGTCATTAATTTTCATCTGGAAAGTTTTCTGATGATAGGTACAGTGCAGAGTATTCAACAATCAGGAATAAATATACTTTGGCTTAAATATATTTGTATTAATTTTTACAGCAACAATTAATATTTGAATAGATTTGCCCACATGACAATGTTGACACACAGTTTAGACCCCAGCATGTTATGATAGGGTATAATTAGTGAGTATAGGTAAACCTTTAGTTCAGCTCATTCTTATATTGAACTTTGAACTGTAATGGCTGACACAAAGTAAAGGCAATTATCTATATTTCACAGCTTAACAAAAGCCAGTAACTGTTTTCTACCTAAGGCTGTGTTATAAAATCATTCCCATACAAGCACAATATGTTGTTTTACGGAGCTGAAATCTCAGAGTATTACAAATTCTGTTTGGAGACATGGGACTTCTTTGCTTATCATGTCAAGTTCACAAGCCAAAGGTCAGCACTGTATAGCCTTTCATGTTTTGATTTGCTATTAAACTCATAGCAAAGAAATGAACAGCACAAGGCCAAGCACACACTGAGGATGCATTCTGTTTAAAGTCCTGCTATACCATAGTTGGTCATTAAATAGATGTGGTTGGCAGCGGATTCTTTAATAGTATCAAATATTACTGTCCTTTCTTGCAGGCTGTTATTTTCAAAATGACAGAGCATGGATCAAAAATTGTGCCATTGGCTGAGTTCCATACTTTTGTAGTACGTTGTATGGGGGCTGTAGGGATCAGTGAAGATGATGCAGGTGCCCTTGCAGACCTTTTGGTGTCAGCGGACTATAGGGGCCACTACAGCCATGGACTGAACCGATTACGTAAGTTTGTGCCCTACCCTTTATTTGTTGTTTTTCTGTGATTTACAATAAAGTAAAAAAATGGAATGTAGTTTTAAATTTTAGAGTAACAATTAATATTGAATTGAAGACCATGACCATATTGACTTTTCAAGCCCAAGGTGTTATATTGAAACCATTTGAAACATGATTTGGTGGTCTGTGTTTGTGTTTCAGTACATGTGCAATAACAAATGAGTGTTTTAGAAACTTTATACATTTATATACAACTTTTAGACACTGAGATACAATTTTTAGATATTTAGATACAATATTTAGACATTTAGATACAATATTGAGGCATTTAGGTTCAATATTTAGATATAATATTTAGATATTTATATATGCAATATTTAGATATAATATAGATACAATATTTATACAATTGATACAATATTTTGGTATTTAGAAACAATGCTTAGATACAATATTTAGTCCCTTAGATACAATGTTTAAACATTTAGATACAGTATTGAGGCATTTAGGTACAATATTTAGATATAATATTTAGAAAGTTTAATACAATATTTAGATATTTAGATGCAATATTTAGACATTTGATACAATATTTAGATACAATATTTAGGCATTTAATGATACAATATTTAGGTATTTTGATAATATGTAGGCATCAAGATACAATATTTTGGCATTTAGATACCATATTGAGGCATTAAGATACAATATTGAGGTGTGTGGATAATATTTAGGCATTTAGATACAATATTTAGGCATATAGATAATATTTAGGCATTTAGATACAATATTTAGGCATTTATATACAATATTTAGACATTTAGATACAATATTTATACATTCAGATACAATATTTAGGCATTTAGGTACAGTATTTAGATATTTAGATACAGTATTGAGGCATTTAGGTACAATATTTAGATATAATATTTAGACATTTGATACAATATTTAGATACAACATTTTGGCATTTAGATACAATATTTTAGCATCTAGATAATATTTTGGCATTTTCATTCAATATTGAGGCATTTAGATAATATTTAGGCATTTAGATACTATTTAGGCATTAAGATACAATATTTAGGCATATATATAATAATGAGCCATTAAGATACAATATTTAGGCATTTAGATACAATATTTATACATTTAGATACAATGTTTAGGCATTTGGGTACAGTATTTAGATAGATACAGTATTGAGGCATTTAGGTACAATATTTAGATATAATATTTAGACATTTGATACAATATTTAGATACAACATTTTGACATTTAGATAATATTTTGGCATTTTGATACAATATTGAGGCATTTAGATAATATTTAGGCATTTAGATAATATTTAGGCATTAAGATACAATATTTAGGCATATATATAATATTGAGCCATTGAGATACAATATTTAGGCATTTAGATACAATATTTATACATTTAGATACACTATTTAGGCATTTAGGTACAGTATTTAGATAGATACAGTATTGAGGCATTTAGGTACAATATTTAGATATAATATTTTGACATTTGATACAATATTTAGATACAACATTTGGCATTTAGATACAATATTGTGGCATTTAGATAATATTTTGGCATTTTGATACAATATTGAGGCATTTAGATAATATTTAGGCATTTAGATAATTTTTAGGCATTAAGATACAATATTTAGGCATATATATAATATTGAGCCATTGAGATACATTATTTAGGCATTTAGATACAATATTTATACATTTAGATACAATATTTAGGCATTTAGGTACAGTATTTAGATAGATACAGTATTGAGGCATTTAGGTACAATATTTAGATATAATATTTAGACATTTGATACAATATTTAGATACAGCATTTTGGCATTTAGATACAATATTTTGGCATTTAGATAATATTTTGGCATTTTGATACAGTATTGAGGCATTTAGATAATATTTAGGCATTAGATAATATTTAGGCATTAAGATAAAATATTTAGGCATATATATAATATTGAGCCATTGAGATACAATATTTAGGCATTTAGATACAATAGTTTGGCATTTAGATACAATATTTAGGCATTTAGATACAATATTGAGGCATTTACATAACATATTAGGGCATTTGCATAATATATAGGCATTTAGATACAATATTGAGGCATTTATGTAATATTTAGGCATTGAGATACAATATTTAGGCATTTTGATAATACTAAGGCATTGAGATACAATATTTAGACATTTAGATACAATATTTAGATATTTAGATACAATATTTAGTCATTTAGATACAATATTTAGTCATTTAGATTCTTTCTCTACCAGTTATACTGGCTGCCATGCCCATCATAAACATTGACCTAACCATGATTCTTTCCTATAATGAGGAGTTAGCTGACGCTATCGATGACTTTCCGAATTCTCAGGAACAGACTCCTTCATTGAAAGATGTGATTGTTTTTAAGCTGATTGTTACTACTGCAGTCAAGTTTTCTCTTTTCATTTCCAAGTCTTTGATGGAGCAAAGGTCATATTCTCTATCAGATTCATATGATCATGTGATGTATCTAATTATAACTTTCCTTGGTCTGATATCAGTGGTGGCCATGTTTTGCCCTAAAGATAAACATGATCATTTCACCTTGAAAACATTTCATGAGTACCACAGAAGGCAAACAGGGAACTGAACCATGGCAATCAGTTTCAAAAAGGTTGTGTTTTAGCATCTATTGTTGGAACTTTGTGCTATTATATTGTTAATATAATTCATGTGTTATTATATTGTTAATATAATTCATCATATCTACAGGAGAATCTGCTATACAGTTGTCTTTGTATTTTGTATTGGTTTTGTTTTCCATCGTACAGCTAAATTTCTTCATCGAATTGAACGAATTGGAATGAAGTAGCTTTCTTGCCTTTTGTCTCATTTTTTTGGTACTTGAAGTTAGTATCAATATTTGGTGAAGTTTGTAGATATGATGTTGCTTTCATAAGTTTTACTCTAACTCTTGAAGCAGAGCTATGGTAGAAAATTTTAGGACCATAGTGAATTGGTACAGTGGGGGCAGCATATCATTGCTGTTTTATTGTTTGACATTGTTATTACTTTGTTATGGTTTGTGTACGGAATCTCAAAGTGTATATTCAGAAAACAGTCTTGATGCATGTTGCATAATGCGTTTGATGATCAGGTCGGATTTTGTATTCCAGAGTCAGCTATGGTGATAATTAATTTACCAAGGTCAAAGGTGTCTGTTGTTACTGACATTGATAAATGCATATCCCTGGTACCGCTATCTCAGATGAATTCTCAGTTTAAATAATACATAAGTAGATGACTAATAACCATTCATGACTACTGAAAATTAAAGTAACTTGTATCAGTTAAGTACCTTTTTGTATTGATATGAATATGGAAAAAATACTGATTGATATCATTTGACCCATTGTGTATATATATATATATATATATATATATATATATATATATATATATATATATATATATATATATATATGTATTTTTTTATTTATATAAAGAATGCAGATCATATGGCAAATAACAGGCCTTTCAAATGCACTGGATCCAGCAAGGGATCACGTTTGTCAGGGATTGATTAAGATAAATTTAATAAACTGACTACGAACAGTGCAAAACTAGTATCTAGCTAGCATATGCGCTTTCGACTCTTAATGAGTCAAAGGCGGATCTGCAACAAGTCATAGTCCTGTAAAGTTTTACAAAGACAATGGTTTGTCTGTTTTATTTGTTTGTCTTGTCTATGTTTTGTATTTGCCTTTAAAAAGGACTAATTAAGAGTCGAAAGTGCTTAGGCTAGCTAGATACTAGTTTTGCACTATTCGTAGTCAGTTTATTACATTTATATATATATAAGATATATATATATAAGAATGGGTAATTCCTTGTTTGAACAGCCACGTTCCTGAAAACTTCTCATGTATCTAATCAAATTTAACTATAATATTAGAGGCTTTCAATGTAAACTTTTGCTCTTTGCACAAAAGTTTTGGTACTGGTCCCAGAAATAAACAACAAAGTTATAGGAAGATTTCAAGTTTGTGTTAACAATCCCAACTTTGACCAGGAAAAGATTCTGGGATCAGTTCAAAGATTTCTTTTTTTATCAATTCCAAATTTTTCTGAAAGAGATTGTTGCATTTTTGTTATAACTTTACTTGCCAAGAGGCATTTGGGATTGATCCTAAACTTATTTATAAAGAGGTAATTGTGATTGATCTGAAACTTGCCTGAAAGTGATTTTTGGTACTGATCCCAAGTTTGCCAGGTCAGAGAGTTTTAGGATTGATCTGATGTTTGGTGAGACATTCTTGGGTTAGATCCCCAGGCTGGCTTATAAAGGTATTTGGGATCGATCCCATGCTTTCCTGAAAGAGATTTTTGTGAGTGATCTTGAGTTTGCCAAGTCAAAGTTTGTTGGGATTGATCCCAAGTTTGGTAAGATATTCTTGGGATTGATCCCATAATTTCCTAGTAAGCCTGTTAAAAATGTTAGAACAATCCAATGATTTTATGGAAATATATTTGGAAATTGATCCCAAGTTTGCTTGGTAGATCATTTTTAGGGTCAGTCCCAAGTTTTCTAAGTTTGGGATTTTGGGGATTGATCTCAATTTTGACTGGAAAGAGATAATTATAGATCAGTCCAAATTCTGACTGCCAAGATAATTTGGGATCAATCCTACATTTGTCTGACAAGACATTTTGTGACTGAGCCAAACTTGGCAAATTTTCTTGGTTAGAAACTTTTATGATTGACACAAGTTTGCCAGGTAAGAAATTGTTGTGATCTCTCCATTGAATCTTTGATAAGATTTTCACATTTAAGGGGCAGTGGTGGGACTGATGTGTGGATAGGTCAGTCCTGCAAAGTGAAACTGAGCTTCACTGTCACTGTCTTGCCTTGTGGTGTCTTTTTGTGTGGTTATCAATGATGCCTAGAGGATGATCAACCATGTTGTTATAGCCCAGATCAAGTGAATATTTAAATGAAATTGGCAGTGTGGTACAAACTATTCTGAAAATTGTGCAAGCAAACTTTCGTACTTTCTTGGTGAAGAAGGAAATCCTATTGCCTAATCTGCAATAACAAGGGTTTCAAAAGAATCTAAACTGCCTCACTGCCTCTTTTAGTTATCATGAGGTCATTAATTATAACTCTGACTTTGCAAACGATGTCAAAGGTATTTTGTTTATTGAGAAATGCTGCATTTCTCAATAAACAAAATACCTTTGACACTGTTTGGAAAGCTGCCTTTCTCGATAAACTAAAGGCCTTTGACACCATTTGGAAAGCTGCCTTTCTCGATAAACAAAAGGCCTTTGACACTGTTTGGAAAGCTGCCTTTCTCGATAAACAAAAAGGAAATGTTCTTAAATGATTTAGTTTGCAGACCCTTCCAATCAGTCTGCAATATAGCTGATGTCAACACTGCCTTAGGCAAATGGTATTGGATATTCAATGCAGCCTTAGGCAAGCATGCCCCAACTAAAATGAAAAGGGTTTAACACAAAATTACACCCAAGTGTATTACCAATGAGGCTTAGGGCACCTAAGTGATAATTTTCACAAGAAAAGACATGAAAAGCTATAGAAACTGGAGGAATAAAACTAAGCACCTAATAGATAAGGCAAAAGAGAATTTCTATAAACAGGCTATTGACGAAAGTAAGAGTACCAAGACATTGTGGAAGCATCTAAAAACGCTGAACCCACCCACGAACAATTGTCTTCCCCCTAGACTTAAGCAAAATGATGATATAGCAACATCTGTACAAGACACTGTGGAAATGTTCAACAATTTCTTCATAAGCATCTGCAGTAACAGTATTCAAAACCAGACTAACAGCCCAATTGAACTTAATGCTCTTCTATTATTTATAAGGGCTAAAATTCCTGATGATTATTTTTTAATAGCTAATGTTAGTGAAGATAAACAAAAGGCCTTTGACGCCTTTTGGAAAGTTGCCTTTCTCAATAAACAAAATACCTTTGACACCATTTGGAAGGTTGCTCTACTCTTGAAACAATATAATATGGGAATGGGGGTGGGGATTCTGGTGAATAATAGGGAATACATTTCAAAATGTACAAAGTGCAGCGGTGGCTCCATCTCGATGGTTCAGTATCACAAATGGAGCATTAGAGGGAGGAGTGCAGTCCTCCCTTTTTGGTTTGTGGTATTTATAGGCCAGTTGCTACAGCATCTAGCAGAAAGCAGTCTGGGATGTAAACTTGGATTGCTGCTGCCCAATGTTGTAGATGACCTCACATGAATATCAAATTCTCCAGATAACTTAGCTAAAATGCTGGAGGTTATTTTTGACTATTCAGTAAAAAATATCACTACAAACTAAATTATACAATGTCAAATATTATATTCTTTAACAAAAAAAGAAAATTAAATTTTAAGCTGGCCTTAACACTCACCAATGAAATAATTCATGAAACTAACAATTTGTGTTTGTTTTGGCTGAATCTTTTTAATTAGATGCCAGAAGAGCAATTAGTTGCCAGAAGAGTAATTAGATGCCAGAAGAGTAATTAGTTGCCAGAAGAGTAATTAGTTCCCAGAAGAGTAATTAGATGCCAGAAACGGAGTAAACCACATTCGGATGCTTCTAGAATTTCATTCAAGGAATTATTCAGAAAATGTTTGCTAGCTATTTCTTGAGTGTTCCTAGATTTATGCTTTGCCGTTTTATTCACAGCATTTTTTTTCTTGCTGGAAGTCTTATGGCCTGCTTTGTTTATATAATAATTAAAGCACAAGATTTGCCACATTTTGGTGTCCGAATTGATATGATGTCTTCGCAGCAGGTAGAAATTGCATCTCCCAAAATTAAATAAAGCATGAGTCCTATGGTGTTCATTGAGATAATTAACAGCAATTAATAATACTCAAGAAAGAAACGTACAAGCATGACTATATTGACAATGGCAAGCTATGTACAGCCGTGTTGTGCAAATTCAGTAACAGCTGAATCACTTACTGAATAAACAAAAAAATTATCAGTAGCAGCAGATGGTACCCTGGGCAAAAATATTTGTTTATAAATAAAAAGCTAACTCAGTCTTGCTTCTGTTGTGTATGAACATGTAGCCAATCACTAAATGTTACCATGGATATTAGCATGGAGGCAATCACTAAATGTTACCATGGATATTAGCATGGAGGCAATCACTAAATGTTACCATGGATATTTGCATGGAGGCAATCATTAAATGTTACCATGGATATTAGCATGGAGCCAATCACTAAATGTTACCATGGATTTTAGCATGGAGGCAATCACTAAATGTTACCATGGATATTCGCATGGAGCCAATCATTAAATGTTTTCCATGGATATTAGCATGGAGGCAATCACTAAATTTTACCATGGATATTTGCATGGAGGTAATCACTAAATGTTACCATGGATATTCGCATGGAGCCAATCATTAAATGTTACCATGAATATTAGCATGGAGCCAATCATTAAATGTTGCCATGGATATTAGCATGGAGCCAATCACTAAATGTTACCGTGGATATTCACATGGAGCCAATCATTAAATGTTACCATGGATATTAGCATGGAGCCAATCACTAAATGTTACTATGGATATTCGCATGGAGGCAATCACTAAATGTTACCATGGATATTTGCATGGAGCCAATCATTAAATGTTACCATGGATATTAGCATGGAGCCAATCATTAAATGTTACCATGGATATTAGCATGGAGCCAATCACTAAATGTTACCATGGACATTCGCATGGACGCAATCACTAAATGTTACCATGGATATTAGCATGGAGCCAATCATTAAATGTTGCCATGGATATTAGCATGGAGCCAATCACTAAATGTTACCATGGATATTCACATGGAGCCAATCATTAAATGTTACCATGGATATTAGCATGGAGGCAATCACTAAATGTTACCATGGATATTAGCATGGAGGCAATCATTAAATGCTACCATGGATATTATAGCATGGAGGCAATCATTAAATGTTCCCATGGATATTCACATGGAACCAATCATTAAATGTTACCATGGATATTAGCATGGAGCCAATCCTTAAATGTTACCATGGATATTAGCATGGAGGCAATCATTAAATGTTACCATGGATATTATAGCATGGAGGCAATCATTAAATGTTACCATGGATATTAGCATGGAGGCAATCTTGAGGATACTACTTTAAAATGTCTTACTTTAAGAGATTGTTAAACTCTTCCTATAGTACAAGTCACATGGGTCATGTATGCACATTTCTCATTTTAAATTACCAATAAATTGTTCTTTTAAAATTTAATGCTAATTTTCTTTAACCAAAGTCTGTTCAGTCCTGAATATTGAATGTTCTATTGTTCTGCACCTTAACTGCCACCAATGAAAATTATCTATCGCTATGGACTTTTACAATGGTGGTTATGTACTAAACTTGGATCAAAATAAGATCATGTTGAGTGGAATTGTTACAGTCAAGGGTAGTGCAAATTTGTTTATCAATATCCATAGCTTTCATTAGGACATCACAGCGCATGACAGTCAAACCGAATTGTACTGGATCACACCTTTAGGTTTATTTCATTCAAAAATGTCTGTGTACTTTATCATTGATTTTGCCATATGCAACTCTCAGGACATCTAAATAATGACCTTCCAAAGGAATATGGATGTATATGAATCCAAATGAAGTGAATACTTGCCACTTAAAGGTATGAAGAATCTAATTCTAAGAAATGACACCCATTACTGAAACAGTCGGTGTTGAAAACCTACATGACCCATTTGACTTGTACTATAATCTGTTAATATATATTTGCAACAAAATTAAAATCTATCTCACAAAGCGTTTTGACAGTTTTTTCCAGCATGTTTTCTCTGATTCTGTTGTGTTGATCTGATAACAATATATCCTTTTCTGAAACTTTCCATTCACTGAAGAATGATCAAACAAAATAGATTTATGAGCGTAGTGAACTGCCTGATAAAGATATAGTAATAAATGCCTTTTACCTCCTGATTAGAATACATCTATGTTGACTTCTTGTCTATACTTATTTTGCATGTAATAGTTGAAATGAAATACAAAAACAATGAAAAAACACCAAAACAAAAACAAAATGTCTTTATTAATAATAAATAAATTAATTGACATTGATGGGTGTCATACTTGAGAGTTTGCCATATGTACAATGTCTGTGCTGATTTAAAAATGTCTCGATTTGCAGACATGGTGTCAGTGCCATATTTATAATTTTAAAATAGACTTAAAACCCATATTTGACTCTTTAGGCAGTCTTGGAATAATCAGAGTTGAGATTGAACCCAAATGTTTTGCCTGTATTGCACAAAATCTCTTACACAGCAATCTATATCCAGGCGAGATCAATCCCAAATATCTTGGTTACAGAAAACCTGAGATTGATCCCTACATTTTCGTAGCAAACTTGGTATCAATCACATTTACCTCTTTATATCTAAACTTGAGTCCCAAACATCTCTTAGCAGGAAACATTTTAATAGATTCACAACAATCATTTTGAGGATTGATCTAAAAAATTATACTTGGAATTGATCCTTTTATGTTTTCCTTGTCACAGTTGGGATTGTTCCCATAAATTTGTATGCATGCTAAAACTGCACTGCAAAATTTATTTGCTTATTACTGAAACCAGTACCAAAACTTGAGTGCAAAGAGCTGATATTCTTAACCAAAGCTTGTAATAATTTGGTTAAATTTGATTTAATATGTGCAAATATTTCTGGAAAGTGACTCTTCAAAGAGGAACTGCCGATTTTTTCGTCATCTGGAATAATGTGTGTCTGTGTGTGTATAGGGTTCTTTAATATTAGCAGTAAAATAAGGAAGGACCCATGCCAAGCATAATTCAATGACACCTTTAAGGAAAACCCAGCTTTTCTCTTTGCCTTTTTCAACATTATTCATATTTTTGTTAGTTTTTCACATTTTTTTTCTTTGTTTATAGTTTTGAGTTCACAATACAGTTGTCATTTATGTGGTACAATTAAAATTTAAAATTATTTGATTTTTAAAAAAATTATTTGTTACAACATTAAATTAAACAGTTTATCTTAAACATGATGTCCTGGTAACAGTCAGTATTTGACATTAAGGACTTGGCTTTATATTTCGTATATAATGGACACTTGCATAAATGCCTTTTCTATGAAAGAAAGCATACTTGATGGACACTTCCTTAACACATTATAACCCCTGGAGGTTTTTGCCGTTTTCGTCAGAAATTCGAGTAGGAAACACATTTTGAAAGCTATTTCTGAATAAATCCTAAAACACCAACTTCCAGGTGATCTTCCAATAACATACTGCCTAGTTGTGTTAGAAACATTGTTTTTCATTGGCTATTTGGCTCGCGCATGAGCAGAAGGGTTAATGTTGGAGGTTTTTGTGTTTTTTTTGCTTAATGGACCCATTATGTTCGTATTGAGACCACTCTTTATTCCAAATATCCATCTAATCCTACTTTTTGCAAAGGTTCATCTGTCTGTTTGCAGTTCATATCGGTCTGCCTTAGATCTGAGACCAAAGAGTCTAAAATCTGGACACAAAATTGGTATCCGACCACCGAATTTTGGGTAGAAAAAAATCGGGTCCAAAAAATGAGGTTTTTCCCTCTGTATTTTGTAGTGCAACTAGAAATTCCAGATTTTTTTGTATCATTGTAGAGCTACATCTGTCTACCTTTCTATAATACCACCCACTTTAGTGTATCATACATGACCTTGATGCTACAGAGCTCGGTAGTAGGCTACTACCTCCTGCCACTTAAACTCGTCACCAGGGATTAATGTGTTAAAGGCCTTTTATAATTCATATATGATGGACACTTCCTTAAATGCCTTTTTTGTTAAAAAAAGCATTTGAAGAAGGCTTCTTTTGTATTTATAAAGATGTTATGGCCAACTTTTAGAAATGTACATCAACGATGTCAAATCCGGGACAACAGCTGGCAATGCTAAACCAGAAATAGTGAAGGAAACCATAGCAACAGCTCTTGTAGATGGGAACAATGTACTAGGTAATCTTTTTGTACACTTTTCTTTAAAGTTAAAACTTTTTGTTATTTGGTCTGAGCATGCAGAATGTTATTTCATAGATGAAAGCTTATCGGAACATCACTCGTAGTACAGAATGTTATATATCACAGAATTATTTCATAGATCGAAGCTTATCAGAACATCGCTCGTAGTACAGAATGTTATATATCTCAGAATTATTTCATAGATGAAAGCTTATCTGAACATCGCTCGTAGTACTTTTTCACTTTTAATCATTATTTAGCTGAATATTCACATGTCCAGTAAATGGATTTATTTATTAAACCATACATACGTACCTACTTACCTACCTGCATGCTGCATGCATACATACATACATACATACATACATACATACATACATACATACATACAAACACATACATACATACATACATACATACATACACACACACATACATACATACGTACATACATACATACATACATACATACATACATACATACATGGTATAAGGGATCAAGGAATCAGTTGTTGAATGATGGAGGGGATGAATGTGTGACCATACACAATGGATAGCTGTTAATGTTTCTCTATTTTGGCCATTTACTTTTAAACCTATTCAAATGCCATTTTCATTTTTTTTCATTAAATTTACAGGTCCGGTTGTCGGACGGTTCTGCATTGATCTTGCAATCAAAAAGGCGAAAGAAGCTGGTATTGGCTGGGTCTCTGCCAGAAGTATGTAATTAATATGCAATTGATATGAATATTTGAAAGAACCAGTCACTTTCTTTCATTCACTGTTGATCCACATTTGCAATGGAACACATTCTTCAGCCAGAAGTAATCTTAACTTTAGGTTGGTGAATTTTAAGCACAAGACTTTCTCATATGATGATTTAGAAAAACAAGGCTGAATACAGAAATGATTTTAAAACCTTGGTATAAAATTTATTTGAGAATTTAAAAATATACAAGTGCTATTGTTATGTCATGTTGAAGGATGCAGACAATCCAAATTATGTTTAATTAAACAGCTATTTAAATCAGGACAATCTGAATTAAAAAAGATATTTAAATAATTAAATAAAGGCACTACAGTGCCATCAGAGAGTAAATGTTTGCTGCTAGGGATGTGGCAAGATGGGGAAAATCTATATGATTTGTACCACAAGAAACTCCGCTTTAAGAAAAACCACCTAACAACTTCAGCAGTGTCCAAATTGCTGAGAACAGAATAATAATATATCACTGTATGCACTCACCAGAACATGAGAACCAAATTGGTTCAAGATTGCTCACCCATTTTAGTATAAAAGACCAATAAAATCATTACAAGACCAAATAATCTCATTTGAATAGCATTTTCCACCAGGTCCACATGAAGGAAAACAGTTTTTAGGGGAGCCTTCAATAGCTCAACCTTGATACATTATATATGGAACTTATAGGAAATTTCACAATAAGGGAGGCCTCCAATAGCTCAACCTTGGTACAATATAAATGGAACATAAAGGAAATATTCCAACAAAGGGAAGTCACAAATAGCTCAACCTTGGCACAATATATATGGAACATAAAGGAAATTTCACAACAAAGGGAGGCCTCCAATAGCTCAACCTTGGTACAGTATATACAGCACATATCATAGGAAGTATTCCCACCAAAGGAAAGCCTCCAGTAGCTTAATCATGCTAGAGTATTTATGGAAGAAATTATATGAAATATTCCCAAAACGTTAATTCAAATTGGCAACAGAGGATTGGATATGTCAAATATACATTTTCCACCTGTTGACATAGAAGCCATATTATTGTGAGGGAAGCAATAAAAGCATAACTTTGGTAGAAAATGTTTGTAAGAAACACTCCTTCAACGCTTGACCATACTTAATAAGGTGTTTTAGTAGAAATTTTCAAATGTGCATTTTCCATGTAATTGCTTTGGAAGTCAAAACTTTCCTATTGAAGCCACACGAAAACCCACATGCCCTCTAAAAATTTATTAATATTACTACAGCAGTCAGTTTTGTAGATGATTTGGGAAGTATTTATAGACACCCAACTGTCCTTGCCCATCATATAACAGTAGACAGAGTCTGTGATAGGTGGCATACAGGATGCAAAGTTAACCCAGGTGATGTGGGGAACTCTGTCAGATAGTGTTATTGTTTGGGTGTGGTTGGATTTAGACCTTCTAATTCAGGAACCAACCAAATTGAAGTAACAATAAAACCTAAAAACTTAATGCTACATGTTATTCTAGAAGGAAGTGCCCTGCTGCTATTCAGTTCTGTATACAACGTGTAAGGATTTTTCCATGATGCAGATGTTCTCCTTTGTTTTAGATCTGAGTACCAATTGAACTCTATGGTAATGGAGTCATTTTTTTCCTTTTCAGATTCAAATCATTTTGGTATAGCAGGATGGTATGGTTTGCGGGCAGTAGACAGTGGAATGATAGTAAGTCTTAGTGACGGATTAGGATTTTGGTATAGCAGGATGGTACGGTTTGCGGGCAATAGACAGTGAAATGATAGTAAGTCTTAGTGACAGATTAGGATTTTGGTACAGCAGGATGGTACGGTTTGCAGGCAATAGACAGTGGAATGATAGTAAGTCTTAGTGACAGATTAGGATTTTGGTATAGCAGGATGGTACGGTTTGCGGACATTAGACAGTGGAATGATAGTAAGTCTTAGTGACAGATTAGGAGTTTGGTATTGCAGGATGGTACGGTTTATGGGCAGTGAACAGTGGAATGATAGTAAGTCTTAGTGACGGATTAGGATTTTGGTATAGCAGGATGGTACGGTTTGCGGGCAATAGACAATGGAATGATAGTAAGTCTTAGTGACAGATTAGGATTTTGGTATAGCAGGATGGTACGGTTTGCGGGCAATAGACAGTGGAATGATAGTAAGTCTTAGTGACAGATTAGGATTTTGGTATAGCAGGATGGTACAGTTTGCGGGCATTAGTGGAATGATAGTAAGTCTTAGTGACAGATTAGGAGTTTGGTATTGCAGGATGGTACGGTTTACGGGCAGTGAACAGTGGAATGATAGTAAGTCTTAGTGACAGATTAGGATTTTGGTATAGCAGAATGTAGAGGACCTTGAATACCTTGAAAAGCCTTAAAAAATGAATTGTTCCTACAAGGCCTTGAAAACACCTTGAAAATTCTAAATATTGTCTGGGTACCTTGAAAAGCCTTGATTTTTTCAAACCAAAAGGAATTAATAAATAGTTTTCGCTTTACAGAATTCAGTAAAAAGAAACGGCTAAAAAAACAACAAAAAAAAAGCAGTCTCTCGCTAAGTTGTGCTGAAATGGTAATTTTTCCACAACTGGACACTGCACAGTCATGCATTTGAACTTCCAATTGTACAAAGCCTAGATGTAGCATTGGTTTAAATTTGAATCATATGCTTCAACATGGCTAGCTATCGATTCCAACTTCAGTGGCTAGATGAAGAAAAATATAAAGTTTGGATTATGAGATCTTTGTTGAAGAGCTTTGTTAGATACAAATTAGGCCAGAAAGATATTGATTTGTGTGCAGTGGGAGAGTTCTCCACGGTCATATGCAGCTGAAGAAAAAAACAAACAAGCGCTTGTAATGGTGCTTAATACAGGCAAAGCAAGAAGCCTTTGGCATGAAATCATTTATGACAAAAGTGGTATGTCTGTGAACATAGAGATTTGAGTTTTAAAACAGAAAATGTATGTAGTCTTAATTATGAAATTAGTTCAGTCCAGTTCTATTTTGAGATTGAGTGAAAATAGGACAGACAATAATTGCAATGAACACCATAAATCTAAAATTATAGAATAAAGCTAAGCTGAGAGAAATATTAATATATCTAATATGAAATAGTTGAAAATATCCATATGCAGTTTTTAAATAAGTAGTAATATAAAAAAATATCTTTACTGTTTTTTTGTTTATGGGGATAAGTGAAGAAGAAAGGAAGGTACTGAAAAAGACATTGAGACAATGACAGCTGCTGCTGCTGGGTATGCATTGAAAGCAAAGATCCATAGGAAAATTTCCTTTATCATGACATCAATATAATTTGAGGAAAAATGAAAAGGACAAAATCGCTGAACTTGATGCTGTTGAAAAACAGCTTAATGACAAGGTACAAGAACTGAAAAATTCACTCTAAAATATTTTGGACTTTGTAAATAGTGTAGTGTAGACAGTGTAAAATGAACTTTGTTCAGTGACTACATTATTCTAATGCCCAGATGTAGGATGTTTAATATTAATGGGAACGATATCAATGATCATACATGTTTTATTTTGGGGTTTTTAAAATCAGTTTGCAAGAAGTGTTCCTTGTTTGGAGCAATAGTAAGTAATACATTGTGTTTACATAGTTTCATTTATGTAGCCTTTAAATTTATAGTAATAATGCACCTTGAAAAACCTTGAAAATTTTGAAAGTACTATGCTACTATTACCCTGTGGTAAGTTTTAGTGACAGATGAGGATCATAGATTAGGACCTTATAATGAAGGGGTAGCATGCCCCTCAGATCTTAGATTAGGACCTTATAATGAAGGGGTAGCATGCCCCTAAAATCATAGATTAGGACCTTATAATGAAGGGGTAGCATGCCCCTCAAATCTTAGATTAGGACCTTATAATGAAGTGGTAGTATGCCCCTCAAATCTTAGATTACTACCTTATAATGAAGGGGTAGCATGCCCCTCAAATCTTAGATTAGGACCTTATAATGAAGGGGTAGTATCCCCCTCAAATCTTAGATTACTACCTTATAATGAAGGGGTAGCATGCCCCTCAAATCTTAGATTACTACCTTATAATGTAGGGGTAGTATGCCCCTCAAATCTTAGATTAGGATCTTATAATGAAGGGGTAGAATGCTCCTCAAATATTAGATTAGGACCATATAATGAAGGGGTAGCATGCCCCTCAAATCTTAGATTACTACCTTATAATGTAGGGGTAGCATGCCCCTCAAATCTTAGATTACTACCTTATAATGAAGGTGTAGCATGCCCCTCAAATCTTAGATTAGGACCTTATAATGAAGGGGTAGCATGCCTCTCAAATCTTAGATTACTACTATATAATGAAGGGGTAGAATGCTCCCCAAATCTTAGATTAGGACCTTATAATGAAGGGGTAGCATGCCTCTCAAATCTTAGATTACTACCATATAATGAAGGGGTAGCATGCCTCTCAAATCTTAGATTAGGACCTTATAATGAAAGGGTTACATGCCCCTCAAATCTTAGATTAGGATCTTATAATGAAGGGGTAGCATGCCCCTCAATTCTTAGATTAGGACCTTATAATGAAGGGGTAGCATGCCACTCAAATCTTAGATTAGGATCTTATAATGAAGGGGTAGCATGCCTCTCAATTCTTAGATTAGGACCTTATAATGAAGGGGTAGCATGCCACTCAAATCTTAGATTAGGACCTTATAATGAAGGGGTAGCATGCCCCTCAAATCTTAGATTAGGACCTTATAATGAATGGGTAGCCTGCCCCTCAGATCTTAGATTACCATCTTATAATGAAGGTGTAGCATGCCCCTCAAATCTTAGATTAGGACCTTATAATGAAAGGGTTACATGCCCCTCAAATCTTAGATTAGGATCTTATAATGAAGGGGTAGCATGCCCCTCAAATCTTAGATTAGGACCTTATAATGAAAGGGTTACATGCCCCTCAAATCTTAGATTGCTACCTTATAATGAAGGGGTAGCATGCCCCTCAAATCTTAGATCACTACCTTATAATGAAGGGGTAGCATGCCCCTCAGATCTTAGATTAGGACCTTATAATGAAAGGGTTACATGCCCCTCAGATCTTAGATTAGGACCTTATAATGAATGGGTAGCATGCCCCTCAAATCTTAGATTAGGACCTTATAATGAAGGGGTAGCATGCCCCTCAAATCTTAGATTGCTACCTTATAATGAAGGGGTAGCATGCCCCTCAAATCTTCGATTACTACCTTATAATGAAGGAGTAGCATGCCCCTCAATTCTTAGATTAGGACCTTATAATGAAAGGGTAGCATGCCCCTCAAATCTTAGGACCTTATAATGAAGGGTTAGCATGCCCCTCAAATCTTAGGACCTTATAATGAAGGGGTAGCATGCCCCTCAAATCTTAGATTAGGACCTTATAATGAAGGGATAGCATGCCCCTCAGATCTTAGATTAGGACCTTATAATGAAGGGGTAGCATACCCCTCAAATCTTGCAATAAAGTTAACATGAACCATCATGCAGAATTACTTGCCAACTTTTGAGTTGCCAATTATCAAACACTTATGTTTATCTAAAAGTCATTCATTGCTAAACCATCACCTCCTATTAGAAAAAGAATTGACTATATTAGCATTTATCTGATGTAAAAATGAAAAGGAAAAGTGTGAAATTTTTCTCTTTTTTTGGTCAAGAAGACCTGTAATGGCATAGAAATATTTGGACATTGTATATTTATTTTTTGCTATAAATTTTACAAAGACAATCTTGTTAAAATTGTTGTTTACTTAATTTAAGTTGGTCCATTTTATCAGAAATCTTGATTTTGAATAGATCTGTTGTAGATCTCAATTTTAAGTTGGTTTGTTTTGTCAGAGATATTGATTTTAAATAGATCTGTTTTGTTGTAGGTCTCAATTTTCAATCAGTTTGTTTTGTTGGAGATTTTAGTCTGATTCAAAGAGTGTGTGACACTGCTTAATAGAGTTATCTGATATTAATTTTTGTACTTTATTTATGCATTTGTATATCGAAAAAAAAAGTTTTATTTTCCCTGCATATATTGTCATTATTAGTGTCCATGACATTCGATTAACGTTCATACTTCCATTAGCAGAGGCTAATAACTGAAACGCACTTCTCTTGTAATTGCTAAATTATATGTGATATGTCTAAAATTAACATAATTGAAAGATATTTATCAGCAAGCTCTGTTAACTCAGACTGTTTATAGAGACCATTTTTCAGAATCATTCTTATTAATTTATTTATTTATTTATCCGTGAAAATGAGTATCTTGAAAGTCATATTATCATACTTTTCTGATATGGCTAGTCATAACAATGGCTTTTGCCAAAAGACTTTCATGACTTCAGGTTGGTATTAAATGGAAATGATGTGAATCTAATATCCACTATGGCCACAATAGCAGCCATTTTGAAACTCTTGTTAATATTACTCCTCCAAGATGGAAAGTCTCATCAAAACAGGAGTTTCACCAGAAGACTTATTTTATATCTTGCTGCTTCCAAATTTAATTGGTATTGATCTGACATCTATTATGGCTACCATGATGGTGGCCATCTTGAAAATCTTGCTATTGCTGCCCTTAAATGGAAAGTCATTTTGACATGGGGTTTTCATCAGAAGATTTCTTGTGGTGTCTGGTTGGTCCATAAATGAAAAGTCATTTTGACATGGGGTTTTCATCAGAAGATTTCTTGTGCTGTCTGGTTGGTCCTTAAATCAAAAGTCATTTTGACATGGGGTTTTCATCAGAAGATTTCTTGTGGTGTCTGGTTGGTCCGTAAATAGAAAGTCATTTTGACATGGGGTTTTCATCAGAAGATTTCTTGTGGTGTCTGGTTGGTCCTTAAATGGAAAGTCATTTTGACATGGGGTTTTCATCAGAAGATTTCTTGTGGTGTCTGGTTGGTCCTTAAGTAGAAAGTCATTTTGACATGGTGTTTTCATCGGAAGATTTCTTGTGGTGTCTGGTTGGTCTTAATGAAAATGATGAAGACAGACCCTCAACTTGAAAATATTTTTATCTCTACGTCTCCCAAATGGATGGTTGTATCAACATGAGGTTATCACCAGCATACTGTTTATGTGACCTTGTTGATTGTAAATGAAAATGTGACAATTGTACATCCAGTATGGCTGCTACAACAGCTGTCTTGAAAATTTTGATGTCTTATCGAACACAAGGGTGTCACCAAAAGATGTTTAATGATGCCTACTAGGTCCTAAATGTAAATGGTGCCAATCTGACATATATTATGTCTACCACGCAGCTAATTTGAAAAAACCTTATCACTGGAGAATATCAGGGATGGTTTGAACACTCGGCAGTTAAAAGAAAGAAATTATATTGTCTTGAATTACTGGAAATTCTGTTCAGCCATTTCAGAATTGTTTTGCAATAAAAGTATTCAGACATTATACATTTCATTTTGTTTGAAAATTTTAATAAAGAATCTGATTAAAATTGATATTTATTTTAATTAAATCTGTTATGGCAGAGGTCTCAATTTTAATCTAACTGATACAAAGAGACAGTTTAATAAAGGAAGGCATCTAGTAATAATTTCTGTACAGCACATGGAAATTTGCATACATGAAAATGATTCTTGATTTCCCTGTTCTTGTTTTCACCATAGGAGTTTTATGATTTGTATATTATCTTTAATAATTTTCGTAATATTTGGTTAATGGTTGTACATCCCCAATTCAGGCTAATCATTTATTTATTTATTTATTTTAGGGTATGGCTTTTACTAACACGTCACCTTTGCTGGTACCAACTCGAGCAAAGAAGGTAAGTTCACTCATTTGGTTCACAACCATAGGCTATATCAATATTGTATGCCATCTTGAAGACAGAGGTGATAATTGTAAAGATCTGCACATATAATTTGCTTTATAACATGGCCACTCAGTGTATTTGTCAACAGGGTACTTAGGACAAAGTATTTTAATAACAAATCGCTGTTGTTTTGTATCAAAAGATTGACTCTAATGCTTCATAAACTTGCCAGCCAAACAGAGTGAAAGTGTCAGCGGATCAGACCCATGCCAGCCAGATGAAGTGAAAGGGTCAGCATATCGGACACATGCCAGCCAGACCAAGTGAAAGTGTCAGTGAATCAGACCCTTGCCAGCCAGACACCGTGAAAATGTCAATGGATCAGACCCATGCTAGCGTGATGAACTGGAAGGGTCAGCATATCAGACCCATGCAAGCCAGACAGAGTGAAAGGGTCAGTGGATCAGACCCATGACAGCCAGCCAAACTGGAAGGGTCAGTGGATCAGACCCATGACAGCCAGAGTGAAAGGGTCAATGGATGAAACCCATGCCAGCCAGCCTGAGTTAAAGGGTCAGTGGATCAGACCCATGCCAGCCAGACAAAGTGAAAGGGTCAGTGGATCAGACCCATGCCAGCCAGATGAAGTGGAAGGGTCAGTGGATCAGACCTATACCAGCCAGACAAAGTGAAAGGGTCAGTGGATCAGACCCATGCCAGTCAGATGAAGTGGAAAGGTCAGTGGATCAGACCCATGCCAGCCAGATGAAGTGGAAGGGTCAGCATATCAGACCCATGCCAGCCAGATGAAGTGGAAGGGTCAGTGGATCAGACCCATGCTAGCGTGATGAACTG
Organism: Sinohyriopsis cumingii; assembly: GCA_028554795.2. Taxonomy (NCBI): domain Eukaryota; kingdom Metazoa; phylum Mollusca; class Bivalvia; order Unionida; family Unionidae; genus Sinohyriopsis; species Sinohyriopsis cumingii. The sequence goes on along the minus strand of CM068841.1, from coordinate 23,287,351 downwards.
GAACGGTCAGCATATCAGACCCATGCCAGCCAGACAGAGTGAAAGGGTCAGTGGATCAGACCCATGCCAGCCAGATGAAGTGGAAGGGTCAGTGGATCAGACCTATGCCAGCCAGACAAAGTGAAAGGGTCAGTGGATCAGACCCATGCCAGTCAGATGAAGTGGAAGGGTCAGTGGATCAGACCCATGCCAGCCAGATGAAGTGGAAGGGTCAGTGGATCAGACCCATGCTAGCGTGATGAACTGGAAGGGTCAGCATATCAGACCCATGCCAGCCAGACAGAGTGAAAGGGTCAGTGGATCAGACCCATGCCAGCCAGATGAAGTGGAAGGGTCAGTGGATCAGGCCTATGCCAGCCAGATAAAGTGGAAGGGTCAGCATATCAGACCCATGCCAGGCAGATGAAGTGGAAGGGTCAGTGGATCAGACCTATGCCAGCCACATGAAGTGGAAGGGTCAGCATAATCGACCTATGCCAGCCAGATGAAGTGAAAGGGTCAGTGGATCAGACCTATGCCAGCCAGATAAAATGGAAGGGTCAGCATAGCAGACCTATGCCAGCCAGATAAAGTGGAAGGGTCAGTGGATCAGACCTATGCCAGCCAGATAAAGTGGAAGGGTCAGCATATCAGACCCATGCCAGCCAGATGAAGTGGAAGGGTCAGTGAATCAGACCTAAGCCAGCCAGATGAATTGGAAGGGTCAGCATATCAGACCCATGCCAGCCAGATGAAGTGGAAGGATCATACACATACCAGCCAGCCAAACATTAGCAGACATAAAATGCAAAAGTTTATTATGTAAAGACTAGAAGCAAGATAACTATAAAGCAAAGCCAATGCAAATGAAATGAAACACTCAAACCAAGAAAGCATCATGTTGAATTTAAGTAGGAACAATAAGCCAATATATGCACACAAATGAATAATATTTCAGTCTTAAAAGAACCATACCTTTCAGAGAGTTTTGCATTGTATTGCTGAGCTACAGGGTTTAGTGCTTATTAATATATGAACTATATAAAAATATAGAGTGCACACATTTATAATTACATATACAGATTACCAAGACTACAAAAATATACACAAATTCTATCCACTATTTGTCTACTGCCCATTTTAGTACTTTATGATGAATCATGCGTCGCTGTAAATATCACCTTTACTTTTTATATCTTGAAGCTATACAGAATGAATAAAAAGGTTTAGCACTTTTCAGACTCAGAACTACTGGTTGAATTTGCAGTGAAGACATTAAGGAATATCTCTGGTAAAAACAATTACCAAAGGTTAGGAGTACTGGTCATAGCTGATTCATGAAAAAGTGCTAAAACTTCTTGTGGCACTGCCATGACCTTGTCCTGACCTACAAAACTAATGTTTTTTTAAACAATTCTTTTATCAACAACAGCACCAACCCTAACAGTCAATACTGGCTTCTTTCTTCTTCATTATACATTGATTGGGGGTTATGGCGAGATCTACATGAACACTTTGTGCTAAGTCAGGATCCACTTCACCAATTTCCACAACCTGTGGAAGGCAACTGGTCATACTTTCTAAGAAGAGAAGGGTGGCAGATGTGGGATGCAGTGATAGAAAGTTATCTTGAGACATTAGTCCTCATGATCCTGTTTCTCATTTAGACTTCTCCATATATAATATATTTGCAGTGGCATGCAGCAGGCTTACGGGTGACTCCACAGAAGTTTTCAGGTCTTGAGTGATTGGCCTGAACACTTCAGCTCTGGCTCTGCCCTAGTGTCATATCCCTTGATGGAGCTGTGTTCTGTAGTAGAAAACATACTTGTTGGTGGATACAATTTCTGCTTCACCGCATAAGAGGAACTATTGACTTGAGATAACCTCAGATTTTCCTAGGAAGAAAACACAGACATAAGACAAAACCAAATATATATACATTTTTCCATAGTGCTCATTGCATTTCTGTAACTGAGTTTCACTGTTCTCAGGCCTGTAGCAGTCTGTACTAGAAATTTTTAATTCACTTACCTTGAAAGATGAGGCCATTTTAAGTGCTTTGTCTCTATTCCACTAATTTGCAGCTTTTAAATGCTTTGAATTTTTAGTTTGACACCTTGTGTAAAATAACTGTTTAACAACGTATTTGTGTGAGACAGGTAGAGAGTCATTAAGAATAAAGCATCTAACATATGTAAAACTTAAAACTGGTACTTAGATTATATTATTGAGCTTTTATGACTATTATATACCTTTACGCAATTTCTGCACTGGCAGGTTGTAACCCACTAGAAAACAAATTAAAGACAGTATATATTGACTGTTTTCAGTGACATCTCTTGGTAATACTAAATCAATGATACTCAACAAAACTAATATTCCTTTTTCTACCAGTCTTAAAATTACCAGTTGATTAAGACTAGTGGGACATTGAATGTTTTATCATTTAGTGTTTTGTACCAACCCTATGAGATGTGCAAATGATTTTGAGGTCAGTAAAATCATGCAATGCATAATATAAAAAGGGCAGATTTTTATTTTATACTCACAATGCTTTAAACAAAATTTACAAGCTGATTTTGATTTGCTGGATGGTGTCATTATGATAAACAAAACTTAAAGCTAGAGGTAGAAGATAATAATTGAATTGTGTCTGTGTGCATGCCAGCAGAACACACAGCCTGCACATAATGATTGAATTGTGTCTGTGTGCATGCCAGCAGAACACACAGCCTGCACATAATGATTGAATTGTGTCTGTGTGCATGCCAGCAGAACACACAGTCTGCACATAATGATTGAATTGTGTCTGTGTGCATGCCAGCAGAACACACAGCCTGCACATAATGATTGAATTGTGTCTGTGTGCATGCCAGCAGTACACACAGCCTGCACATAATGATTGAATCGTGTCTGTGTGCATGCCAGCAGAACACACAACCTGCACATAATGATTGAATTGTGTCTGTGTGCATGCCAGCAGAACACACAGCCTGCACATAATGATTGAATTGTGTCTGTGTGCATGCCAGCAGTACACACAACCTGCACATAATAACTGTCTGTGTGCATGCCAGCAGAACACGCAGCCTGCACATAATGATTGAACTGTGTATGTGTGCATGCCAGCAGTACACACAACCTGCACATAATGATTGAATTGTGTCTGTGTGCATGCCAGCAGAACACACAGCCTGCACATAATGATTGAATTGTGTGTGCATGCCAGCAGAACACACAACCTGCACATAATGATTGAATTGTGTGTGCATGCCAGCAGTACACACAGCCTGCACATAATGATTGAATTGTGTCTGTGTGCATGCCAGCAGAACACACAGCCTGCACATAATGATTGAATTGTGTGTGCATGCCAGCAGTACACACAACCTGCACATAATGATTGAATTATGTCTGTGTGCATGCCAGCAGTACACACAACCTGCACATAATAATTGAATTGTGTCTGTGTGCATGCCAGCAGTACACACAACCTGCACATAATGATTGAATTGTGTGTGCATGCCAGCAGTACACACAACCTGCACATAATGATTGAATTATGTCTGTGTGCATGCCAGCAGTACACACAACCTGCACATAATGATTGAATTATGTCTGTGTGCATGCCAGCAGAACACACAGCCTGCACACAATGATTGAACTGTGTATGTGTGCATGCCAGCAGTACACACAACCTGCACATAATGATTGAATTGTGTCTGTGTGCATGCCAGCAGTGCACACAACCTGCACATAATGATTGTCTGTGTGCATGCCAGCAGAACACACAGCCTGCACATAATGATTGAACTGTGTATGTGTGCATGCCAGCAGTACAAACAACCTGCACATAATGATTGAATTGTGTCTGTATGCATGCCAGCAGTACACACAGCCTGCACACAATGATTGAATTGCATCTGTGTGCATGCCAGCAGTACACACAGCCTGCACATAATGATTAAATTGTGTCTGTGTGCATGGCAGCAGAACACACAGCCTGCACATAATGATTGAATTGTGTCTGTATGCATGCCATCAGTACACACAACCTGCATATCATAATTGTCTGTGTGCACGCCAGCAGAACACACAGCCTGCACACAATGATTGAATTGTGTCTATCTGCATGCCAGCAGTACACACAGCCTGCACACAATGATTGAATTGCATCTGTGTGCATGCCAGCAGTACACACAGCCTGCACATAATGATTGAACTGTGTATGTGTGCATGCCAGCAGTACACACAATCTGCACATAATGATTGAATTGTGTCTGTATGCATGCCAGCAGGACACAAGCCTGCACACAATGATTGAATTGTGTCTGTGTGCATGCCAGCAGTACACACAGCCTGCACACAATGATTGAATTGCATCTGTGTGCATGCCAACAGTACACACAGCCTGCACATAATGATTGAATTGTGTCTGTGTGCATGCCAGCAGATCACACAGCCTGCACATAATGATTGAATTGTGTCTGTATGCATGCCAGCAGTACACACAACCTGCACATAATAATTGTCTGTGTGCATGCCAGCAGAACACACAGCCTGCACATAATGATTGAATTGTGTCTGTGTGCATGCCAGCAGTACACACAGCCTGCACACAATGATTGAATTGCATCTGTGTGCATTCCAGCAGTACACACAGCCTGCACATAATGATTGAACTGTGTATGTGTACATGCCAGCAGTACACACAACCTGCACATAATGATTGAATTGTGTCTGTATGCATGCCAGCAGGACACACAGCCTGCACATAATGATTGAATTGTGTCTGTATGCATGCCAGCAGTACACACAGCCTGCACACAATGATTGAATTGCATCTGTGTGCATGCCAGCAGTACACACAGCCTGCACATAATGATTGAATTGTGTCTGTGTGCATGCCAGCAGAACACACAGCCTGCACATAATGATTGAATTGTGTCTGTATGCATGCCAGCAGTACACACAACCTGCACATAATAATTGTCTGTGTGCATGCCAGCAGAACACACAGCCTGCACATAATGATTGAATTGTGTCTGTGTGCATGCCAGCAGAACACACAACCTGCGCATAATGATTGAACTGTGTCTGTGTGCATGCCAGCAGAACACACAGCCTGCATGTAATGATTGAATTGTGTCTGTGTGCATGCCAGCAGTACACACAGCCTGCACATAATGATTGAATTGTGTCTGTATGCATGCCAGCAGTACACACTACCTGCACATAATGATTGAACTGTGTCTGTGTGCATGCCAGCAGTACACACAGCCTGCACATAATGATTGAATTGTGTGTGCATGCCAGCAGTACACACAACCTGCACATAATGATTGAATTGTGTGTGCATGCCAGCAGTACACACAACCTGCACATAATGATTGAATTGTGTCTGTATGCATGCCAGCAGTACACACAGCCTGCACATAATGATTGAACTGTGTCTGTGTGCATGCCAGCAGTACACACAGCCTGCACATAATGATTGAATTGTGTGTGCATGCCAGCAGTACACACAACCTGCACATAATGATTGAATTGTGTCTGTTTACATGCCAGCAGAACACACAGCCTGCACGTAATGATTGAATTGTGTCTGTGTGCATGCCAGCAGAACACACAGCCTGCACATAATGATTGAATTGTGCCTGTGTGCATGCCAGCAGAATACACAGCCTGCACATAATGATTGAATTGTGTCTGTGTGCATGCCAGCAGTACACACAGCCTGCACATAATGATTGAATTGTGTCTGTGTGCATGCCAGCAGAACACACAACCTGCACATAATGATTGAATTGTGTCTGTGTGCATGCCAGCAGTACACACAACCTGCACATAATAATTGTCTGTGTGCATGCCAGCAGTACACACAACCTGCACATAATGATTGAATTGTGTCTGTGTGCATGCCAGCAGAACACACAGCCTGCACATAATGATTGAATTGTGTGTGCATGCCAGCAGTACACACAACCTGCACATAATGATTGAATTGTGTCTGTATGCATGCCAGCAGGACACACAGCCTGCACATAATGATTGAATTGTGTCTGTGTGCATGCCAGCAGTACACACAGCCTGCACACAATGATTGAATTGCATCTGTGTGCATGCCAGCAGTACACACAGCCTGCACATAATGATTGAATTGTGTCTGTGTGCATGCCAGCAGAACACACAGCCTGCACATAATGATTGAATTGTGTCTGTATGCATGCCAGCAGTACACACAACCTGCACATAATAATTGTCTGTGTGCATGCCAGCAGAACACACAGCCTGCACATAATGATTGAATTGTGTCTGTGTGCATGCCAGCAGAACACACAACCTGCGCATAATGATTGAACTGTGTCTGTGTGCATGCCAGCAGAACACACAGCCTGCATGTAATGATTGAATTGTGTCTGTGTGCATGCCAGCAGTACACACAGCCTGCACATAATGATTGAATTGTGTCTGTATGCATGCCAGCAGTACACACAACCTGCACATAATGATTGAACTGTGTCTGTGTGCATGCCAGCAGTACACACAGCCTGCACATAATGATTGAATTGTGTGTGCATGCCAGCAGTACACACAACCTGCACATAATGATTGAATTGTGTGTGCATGCCAGCAGTACACACAACCTGCACATAATGATTGAATTGTGTCTGTATGCATGCCAGCAGTACACACAGCCTGCACATAATGATTGAACTGTGTCTGTGTGCATGCCAGCAGTACACACAGCCTGCACATAATGATTGAATTGTGTGTGCATGCCAGCAGTACACACAACCTGCACATAATGATTGAATTGTGTCTGTTTACATGCCAGCAGAACATACAGCCTGCACGTAATGATTGAATTGTGTCTGTGTGCATGCCAGCAGAACACACAGCCTGCACATAATGATTGAATTGTGTCTGTGTGCATGCCAGCAGAATACACAGCCTGCACATAATGATTGAATTGTGTCTGTGTGCATGCCAGCAGTACACACAGCCTGCACATAATGATTGAATTGTGTCTGTGTGCATGCCAGCAGAACACACAACCTGCACATAATGATTGAATTGTGTCTGTGTGCATGCCAGCAGTACACACAACCTGCACATAATAATTGTCTGTGTGCATGCCAGCAGTACACACAACCTGCACATAATGATTGAATTGTGTCTGTGTGCATGCCAGCAGAACACACAGCCTGCACATAATGATTGAATTGTGTGTGCATGCCAGCAGTACACACAACCTGCACATAATGATTGAATTGTGTCTGTATGCATGCCAGCAGTACACACAACCTGCACACAATGATTGAATTGTGTCTGTGTGCATGCCAGCAGTACACACAACCTGCACATAATGATTGAATTGTGTATGTGTGCATGCCAGCAGTGCACACAACCTGCACATAATGATTGTCTGTGTGCATGCCAGCAGAACACACAGCCTGCACATAATGATTGAACTGTGTATGTGTGCATGCCAGCAGTACAAACAACCTGCACATAATGATTGAATTGTGTCTGTATGCATGCCAGCAGTACACACAGCCTGCGCACAATGTTTGAATTGCATCTGTGTGCATGCCAGCAGTACACACAGCCTGCACATAATGATTGAATTGTGTCTGTGTGCATGCCAGCAGTACACACAACCTGCACATAATAATTGTCTGTGTGCATGCCAGCAGAACACACAGCCTGCACACAATGATTGAATTGTGTCTGTGTGCATGCCAGCAGTACACACAGCCTGCACACAATGATTGAATTGCATCTGTGTGCATGCCAGCAGTACACACAGCCTGCACATAATGATTGAATTGTGTCTGTGTGCATGCCAGCAGAACACACAGCCTGCACATAATGATTGAATTGTGTCTGTATGCATGCCAGCAGTACACACAACCTGCACATAATAATTGTCTGTGTGCATGCCAGCAGAACACACAGCCTGCACATAATGATTGAATTGTGTCTGTGTGCATGCCAGCAGAACACACAACCTGCGCATAATGATTGAACTGTGTCTGTGTGCATGCCAGCAGAACACACAGCCTGCATGTAATGATTGAATTGTGTCTGTGTGCATGCCAGCAGTACACACAGCCTGCACATAATGATTGAATTGTGTCTGTATGCATGCCAGCAGTACACACAACCTGCACATAATGATTGAACTGTGTCTGTGTGCATGCCAGCAGTACACACAGCCTGCACATAATGATTGAATTGTGTGTGCATGCCAGCAGTACACACAACCTGCACATAATGATTGAATTGTGTGTGCATGCCAGCAGTACACACAACCTGCACATAATGATTGAATTGTGTCTGTATGCATGCCAGCAGTACACACAGCCTGCACATAATGATTGAACTGTGTCTGTGTGCATGCCAGCAGTACACACAGCCTGCACATAATGATTGAATTGTGTGTGCATGCCAGCAGTACACACAACCTGCACATAATGATTGAATTGTGTCTGTTTACATGCCAGCAGAACATACAGCCTGCACGTAATGATTGAATTGTGTCTGTGTGCATGCCAGCAGAACACACAGCCTGCACATAATGATTGAATTGTGTCTGTGTGCATGCCAGCAGAATACACAGCCTGCACATAATGATTGAATTGTGTCTGTGTGCATGCCAGCAGTACACACAGCCTGCACATAATGATTGAATTGTGTCTGTGTGCATGCCAGCAGAACACACAACCTGCACATAATGATTGAATTGTGTCTGTGTGCATGCCAGCAGTACACACAACCTGCACATAATAATTGTCTGTGTGCATGCCAGCAGTACACACAACCTGCACATAATGATTGAATTGTGTCTGTGTGCATGCCAGCAGAACACACAGCCTGCACATAATGATTGAATTGTGTGTGCATGCCAGCAGTACACACAACCTGCACATAATGATTGAATTGTGTCTGTATGCATGCCAGCAGTACACACAACCTGCACACAATGATTGAATTGTGTCTGTGTGCATGCCAGCAGTACACACAACCTGCACATAATGATTGAATTGTGTATGTGTGCATGCCAGCAGTGCACACAACCTGCACATAATGATTGTCTGTGTGCATGCCAGCAGAACACACAGCCTGCACATAATGATTGAACTGTGTATGTGTGCATGCCAGCAGTACAAACAACCTGCACATAATGATTGAATTGTGTCTGTATGCATGCCAGCAGTACACACAGCCTGCGCACAATGTTTGAATTGCATCTGTGTGCATGCCAGCAGTACACACAGCCTGCACATAATGATTGAATTGTGTCTGTGTGCATGCCAGCAGTACACACAACCTGCACATAATAATTGTCTGTGTGCATGCCAGCAGAACACACAGCCTGCACACAATGATTGAATTGTGTCTGTGTGCATGCCAGCAGTACACACAGCCTGCACACAATGATTGAATTGCATCTGTGTGCATGCCAGCAGTACACACAGCCTGCACATAATGATTGAACTGTGTATGTGTGCATGCCAGCAGTACACACAATCTGCACATAATGATCAAATTGTGTCTGTATGCATGCCAGCAGGACACACAACCTGCACACAATGATTGAATTGTGTCTGTGTGCATGCCAGCAGTACATACAGCCTGCACACAATAATTGAATTGCATCTGTGTGCATGCCAGCAGTACACACAGCCTGCACTTAATGATTGAATTGTGTCTGTATGCATGCCAGCAGTACACACAACCTGCACATAATAATTGTCTGTGTGCATGCCAGCAGAACACACAGCCTGCACATAATGATTGAATTGTGTCTGTATGCATGCCAGCAGTACACACAACCTGCACATAATAATTGTCTGTGTGCATGCCAGCAGAACACACAGCCTGCACATAATGATTGAATTGTGTCTGTGTGCATGCCAGCAGAACACACAACCTGCGCATAATGATTGAACTGTGTCTGTGTGCATGCCAGCAGAACACACAGCCTGCATTTAATGATTGAATTGTGTCTGTGTGCATGCCAGCAGTGCACACAGCCTGCACATAATGATTGAATTGTGTGTGCATGCCAGCAGAACACACAACCTGCACATAATGATTGAATTGTGTCTGTATGCATGCCATCAGTACACACAGCCTGCACATAATGATTGAACTGTGTCTGTGTGCATGCCAGCAGTACACACAGCCTGCACATAATGATTGAATTGTGTGTGCATGCCAGCAGTACACACAACCTGCACATAATGATTGAATTGTGCCTGTGTGCATGCCAGCAGAACACACATCCAGCACATAATGATTGAATCGTGTCTGTGTACATGCCAGCAGAACACAGCCTGCACATAATGATTGAATTGTGTGTGCATGCCAGCAGTACACACAGCCTGCACATAATGATTGAATTGTGTCTGTGTGCATGCCAGCCAGCAGAACACACAGCCTGCACATAATGATTGAATTGTGTCTGTGTGCATGCCAGCAGAACACACAGCCTGCACATAATGATTGAATTGTGTCTCTGTGCATGCCAGCAGAACACAGCCTGCACATAATGATTGAATTGTGTGTGCATGCCAGCAGTACACACAGCCTGCTCATAATGATTGAATTGTGTGTGCATGCCAGCAGAACACAGCCTGCACATAAAGACTGAATTGTGTGTGCATGACAGCAGTAAACACAACCTGCAAACAATGATTGAATTGTGTCTGTGTGCATGCCAGCAGAACACACAGCCTGCACATAATGATTGAACTGTGTATGTGTACATGCCAGCAGTACACACAACCTGCACATAATGATTGAATTGTGTCTGTATGCATGCCAGCAGGACACACAGCCTGCACATAATGATTGAATTGTGTCTGTGTGCATGCCAGCAGTACACACAGCCTGCACACAATGATTGAATTGCATCTGTGTGCATGCCAGCAGTACACACAGCCTGCACATAATGATTGAATTGTGTCTGTGTGCATGCCAGCAGTACACACAGCCTGCACATAATGATTGAATTGTGTCTGTATGCATGCCAGCAGTACACACAACCTGCACATAATAATTGTCTGTGTGCATGCCAGCAGAACACACAGCCTGCACATAATGATTGAATTGTGTCTGTATGCATGCCAGCAGTACACACAACCTGCACATAATAATTGTCTGTGTGCATGCCAGCAGAACACACAGCCTGCACATAATGATTGAATTGTGTCTGTGTGCATGCCAGCAGAACACACAACCTGCGCATAATGATTGAACTGTGTCTATGTGCATGCCAGCAGAACACACAGCCTGCATTTAATGATTGAATTGTGTCTGTGTTCATGCCAGCAGTACACACAGCCTGCACATAATGATTGAATTGGGTGTGCATGCCAGCAGAACACACAACCTGCACATAATGATTGAATTGTGTCTGTATGCATGCCAGCAGTACACACAGCCTGCACATAATGATTGAAATGTGTCTGTGTGCATGCCAGCAGTACACACAGCCTGCACATAATGATTTAATTGTGTGTGCATGCCAGCAGTACACACAACCTGCACATAATGATTGAATTGTGCCTGTGTGCATGCCAGCAGAACACACATCCAGCACATAATGATTGAATTGTGTCTGTGTACATGCCAGCAGAACACAGCCTGCACATAATGATTGAATTGTGTCTGTGTGCATGCCAGCAGAACACAGCCTGCACATAATGATTGAATTGTGTGTGCATGCCAGCAGTACACACAACCCGCACATAATGATTGAATTGTGTGTGTGTGCATGCCAGCAGAACACACAGCCTGCACATAATGATTGAATTGTGTCTGTGTGCATGCCAGCAGAACACACAGCCTGCACATAATGATTGAATTGTGTCTGTGTGCATGCCAGCAGAACACAGCCTGCACATAATGATTGAATTGTGTCTCTGTGCATGCCAGCAGAACACAGCCTGCACATAATGATTGAATTGTGTGTGCATGCCAGCAGTACACACAGCCTGCTCATAATGATTGAATTGTGTGTGCATGCCAGCAGAACACAGCCTGCACATAAAGACTGAATTGTGTGTGCATGACAGCAGTAAACACAACCTGCAAATAATGATTGAATTGTGTCTGTGTGCATGCCAGCAGAACACACAGCCTGCACATAATGATTGAATTGTGTTTGTGTGCATGCCAACAGAACACAGCCTGCACATAATGATTGAATTGTGTCTGTGTGGATGCCAGCAGAACACAGCCTGCACATAATGATTGAATTGTGTCTCTGCATGCCAGCAGAACACAGCCTGCACATAAAGACTGAATTGTGTGTGCATGCCAGCAGTACACACAACCTGCACATAATGATTGAATTGTGTCTGTGTGCATGCCAGCAGTACATATAACCTGCAAATAATGATTGAATTGTGTCTGTGCATGCCTGCAGTACACACAACCTGCACAGTTAAGGCTGCATTTGAACCTGTTGCAGCTTTGTACATGATCCTCAGTGTGACTTGGCCCATGGGCATTGAGGTGTTCTTTTCCCTTTGTACATGATCCTCAGTGTGACTCGGCTTGTGGGCATTGAGTTACTCTTTTCCCTTTGTACATGATTGTCAAGCAGCACTTCAGAATTTCGCTAATAAGAACTCCATAGCAGTAAGTGAATGAAGTCAAAGGTACGCTAACTCGTAATGACCTTGTATAAGCATGGTGGGATGGTGGTCTTACAAGATGAAGTCCTGACAAGTTGCAAGCCACTTTTGGCTGAAATTGTAATATAAAGCATGCAGCCTGCAGTAGATTGATAAAACCACACAATAAATCCCAAATGAACATCGGATAGGACCAAAGGAACACAAAAAGGGCTGGATTTTTGGAGGCTATTGCACTTCATGTGCTTTGCACGGCAGTGAAGCGAAAAATTGCAACACCTGTTGGTATTAAGGGGAGGTAATGGGCAAGAGTTACTTCCCTGTGTCTCTCTAAAAATAAAACAGGATAAGACGTTTTTCATCTTTTAGTAGGGCAGGATTCATTATGTAGCAGGCTAATATAGTATTTCTAATGCAGTGTGATTGGTGAATGTATTCAAAGGAGAAATTGAAATCTGTCACCTTTTATTTAGCAATAATTTAGTTGTGAATCACAATCGGTATATACTTATTTGCTGTAAAGAGTTTGATTAATTTCGTTTACATTGTGGACATTTTTTGTCCTAGTAGTTAGTTGGAGAGAATGAGTAATTTGTGAAGGTTATAAACTTAGATTGCTTTGCTTGTCTTCAAAATTGAATAGTTTGTGAAAGTTCAGAAACTCAGATGGGTTTGGTTAACTGCAAATTGAGTAATTGTGAAGGTTCAGTACTGAAAATTGAGGTACACATATTGCGGAATGTTTTTTTGTTTTTTTTTAACTTTAAAGATATTTTAATTCCAGGAAATTCTTGGTACCAATCCAATATGCATGGCAGCACCAGCAAAAGATGGCGACAGTTTTGTCCTGGACATGGCTACAACAGCTGTGGCCCTGGGAAAGGTATAGTGACAGTTACAAACTGATATATTTCAACCCATTTTTAGTGAGTTTACAGCCATATGAAAGAGGCTGCAACTTTTTTTAGGGGAGCATACAGTATGATTGGTATGATTAGTATGATTGGTATGATATGATTGGTATGATTAGTATGATTGGTATGATTAGTGTGATACAATACAGCTATTGATATAAACACATTACACATTTGCTCTCTTGATTGAACTCAGACACGTCAACATGAATAAATGATGTCCACTATCAACTTCTGAAACCTGCATCGCTCAGTATATTATTAAAATATTTTAATACAATTTTGGAAGCTGGTAACTTTTTGTCTTCATGGTGAGAAGCAACAGTGGTATGAGTACCTAAACCTGAAAAGGACTATACCAACACTTCAGCTGTTGTCCCATAGTACTAGAAAGCTGATAACCAACTATCCTTATCGAACTCAGCATGTGATGTTTTGTTTATGCCCAAAACCAAAGCAATGTCACTTAGAAATGAAATTTCATTCCATCTTATTTTAGTTATTCCTCATCTTAAAACAGCAAATATCTATTTTGCCAATACTGCAAAATGCTGTGTTCCTAATTTACCCCAATGGTTTTCAAAATCATCCTAAAATAATATTTGATGTTTGCCAGTTAAAATTGTTTTAACCAGTGCTTCATTTTTCCGAGTAAATTCAATAATTCAGAACCTCCCATCATAGCCATATATCCCTGTATACAGTCAGTTCAAATGTCCCTTTATACAAATGGTACAAGTGTCCTTATATGCAGATGGTTCAAAAGCTGGAAACCAGGTTGCAGCTGCCTAAAGATGAGATATTTAGTTAGTTACAGGATTTTAAGTCTCCAAACTGCAGTCATACTCAGGTTTATAAGCTACACCAAAACCTCTCAGAACAAATCATCTTTTCCAATTTCCTTTTTATACTGAAAGTCTTGCATATCCTTAAATTTGACACCCTATTGATATACCTCATCTTACAAAAACATGATTTCCTCTGGAGAAAATATCAGTTCTTTCTTGGAGAAAATGGCAAATAGCATTATGCATTCTGTTCATGTGTAGGTTACTGATCCATTTTATATGTTGTGTTGAAACAAAACTTTAAGAAAAATCAATCCTTTTTTAGTGTGCCTTTTCCATGTCAATTAGGAAACAAAGTTCTTTTACAACAATATACCCTTTCAAAGACAGGAATAAGTGTTAAGTACTGTATTTGCATCTATTCACAGGTTGAAATTGCCCATAGGAAAGGTGAACCGATTCCTCCAGGGTGGGCAATGGATTCGTCAGGAAAGGTGAAGTCACCATTTTTCATCATTTAAGGTCGCTGAACAGTAATTGTTTTGTTTCATTTGCTTTGTTGATTCATTTTCTATTTTTCCCTTCTCTCTTCAAATAAAAAAAAAATGCATCCCCAGTCTTGTATCGGTTGAATCGGTTTTGGTTTAAATTGTTTGATATGGATCTTTTGGGCAGTGATGTTATGATGTTAAGTTTAAGAATGGCATGTCATAAATAATTTATTCCATGCTCTGACCTAAATATACACATGCCATCACTGTACAATGCAAAATAAACCATTAGGTGATAAAACAGTCCTCATATTTTTACACATGGAAGTTGTTACACTTGTATACTGACAAAATATGCCTCATCTGATGACAGATTCTTGGCATGTTATTTAACTCCTGAATCGCCCCAGATTAAAACTATCATTAGACCCTCTCTACATTCACTTTTAATCAGTGGATAATCATCAGACTATGTCAGCAGGATTTCCCAGGATAACTTTATATTGAAATGTTATTTTTGGTCAAAAGAACAATGCTCATGGTTATATTGAGTCGCATTTGTCAAAAGCAAATAAAAGAGTTTCCCAAGATTTACTTTATTTTATATTTAAAGGTCTAACTTTCTGGTACAGTAAATTCAAGCTGGTCCATGTGTAACCAAGCTTGATCCTCAAACTGGTCTTTCTGTAACCCATCATTGTTTGCAAAATGGTTTCTCTGTAACCATGCTTCCTGTGCCACAGTCCCCGATGCAAACTGGTCGGTATTTAACCTAGCTTGATCACCAAATAAGGCCATCTGTAAGTTGGTTTCAGTAGTAAAATTGGACTGTATCTAACCTGGCTTCTGTACAAATGGTATCTGTAACCTGGCTTCCTCAACAAAATGGCCTCTGTAAATCAGCTTCCTCTGCAACTGGTTTCTTTGTAACCAGACATCATCTGCAAACTGGGCCCTCTGTAACCCAGTTTTGTCTGCAAACTGGTCTCTTTGTAAGCCTGACTTCCTCTGCAATTGATCCCTCTGTATCCTTGCTTTCTCGACAAACTGGCCTATGTAAGTCAGCTATCTGTGCAATGTGGTTTCTATATAACATGACTTCATCTGCAAACTAGGCTGTCAATAAACCCAGTTTTGTCTGCAGAATAATCTCTTTGTAAGTCTAACATTTCTGCAAACTGGTCTCTTTGTAACCTTGCTTCCTCTGCAAACAGACCCAGCTGTAAGCTAGCTTTTTCTGTGGACTGGGCCATCTGTAACCTGTCTCCTTTAATAAACTGGCCCTTCAGTAACCCGTTATTGACTGAAAACATTGTAACCTGGCATTCTGTGGCCTTTCTGTAACCTGTCTCCTTTAATAAACCGGCCCTTCAGTAACCCATCATTGACTGAAAACATCTGTAACCTGGCATTCTTTGGCCTTTCTGTAACCTGTCTCCTTTAATAAACTGGCCCTTCTGTAACCCATCATCCACTGAAAACATCTGTAACCTGGCATTTTGTGGCCTTTCTGTAACCTGTCTCCTTTAATAAACCGGCCCTTCAGTAAACCATCATTGACTGAAAACATATGTAACCTGGCATTCTGTGGCCTTTCTGTAACCTGTCTCATTTAATAAACTGGCCCTTCTGTAACCCATCATCAACTGAAAACATCTGTAACCTGGCATTCTGTGGCCTTTCTGTAACCTGTGTCCTTTAATAAACTGGCCCTTCTGTAACCCATCATCGACTGAAAACATCTGTAACCTGGCATTCTGTGGCCTTTCTGTAACCTGTCTCCTTTAATAAACTGGCCCTTCTGTAACCCATCATCCACTGAAAACATCTGTAACCTGGCATTTTGTGGCCTTTCTGTAACCTGTCTCCTTTAATAAACCGGCCCTTCAGTAAACCATCATTGACTGAAAACATCTGTAACCTGGCATTCTTTGGCCATTCTGTAACCTGTCTCCTTTAATAAACTGGCCCTTCTGTAACCCATCATCCACTGAAAACATCTGTAACCTGGCATTCTGTGGTCTTTCTGTAACCTGTCTCCTTTAATAAACCAGCTCTTCAGTAACCCATCATCAACTGAAAACATCTGTAACCTGGCATTCTGTGGCCTTTCTGTAACCTGTCTCCTTTAATAAACTGGCCCTTCTGTAACCCATCATCCACTGAAAACATCTGTAACCTGGCATTCTGTGGCCTTTCTGTAACCTGTTTCCTTTAATAAACTGGCCCTTCTGAAACCTATCATCCACTGAAAACATCTGTAACCTGGCATTCTGTGGCCTTTCTGTAACCTGTCTCCTTTAATAAACTGGCCCTTCTGTAACCCATCATCCACTGAAAACATCTGTAACCTGGCATTCTGTGGCCTTTCTGTAACCAGTCTCCTTTAATAAACTGGCCCTTCTGTAACCCATCATCCACTGAAAACATCTGTAACCTGGCTTACTCTGCAAACTGATTTCTTTGTAACTTTGCTTCCTCTACAAACTGATTTCTGTGTAACATGGTTTCCTTTGCAAAAATACCATGCTGTAATCCAGCTACATCTGCAAACCAGTCAGTCTGTAACACGGCTTCCTCTCAATAGAGACCACACTCCATAATTAAAATAGGCTGGGACTTTGTCACAATAAATATCTATTTTAGCCATGTTCAAACAATCTATATTAAATTACACTAAATAGCAAATTACTCAGAATGACAAAATCAGTTCATTGTTTGTATTCAGACTCTTTACGCCTGTAGTAATTTATGAACCTGCATGACAAGAATAAGGATTTAAAAACGTATTATCGCTGTGTTTCAAAGTCCTGGTAAATTTGTAAGATTGATATTATGAACTGCTTTTTGTATTATGAACAGTTTTGCTATGGCAGTTAGATGCCTTGTGCCATAAAGCCAATACTGATCTTTTTAGTCATGAACTGTTTTGCTATGGCAGTTAGATGCCTTGTGCCATAAAATCCATACTGATCTTTTTGTCATGAGCTGTTTTGCTATGGCAGTTAGATGCCTTGTGCCGTAAAGCCAATACTGATCTTTTTAGTCATGAACTGTTTTGCTATGGCTGTTAGATGCCTTGTGTCATAAAATCCATACTAATCTTTTTGTCATGAGCTGTTTTGCTATGGCAGTTAGATGCCTTGTGCCGTAAAGCCAATACTGATCTTTTTAGTCATGAACTGTTTTGCTATGGCTGTTAGATGCCTTGTGCCATAAAATCCATACTAATCTTTTTAGTCATGAACTGTTTTGCTATGGCAGTTAGATGCCTTGTGCCGTAAAGCCAATACTGATCTTTTTAGTCATGAACTGTTTTGCTATGGCTGTTAGATGCCTTGTGCCATAAAGCCAATACTGATCTTTTTAGTCATGAACTGTTTTGCTATGGCAGTTAGATGCCTTGTGCCATAAAATCCATGCTGATCTATTTGTCATGAACTGTTTTGCTATGACAGTTAGATGCCTTGTGCCATAAAATCCATACTGATCTTTTTGTCATGAACTGTTTTGTTATGACAGTTAGATGCCTTGTGCCATAAAGCCAATACTGATCTTTTTGGTCATGAACTGTTTTGCTATGACAGTTAGATGCCTTGTGCCATAAAATCCATACTGATCTTTTTGTCATGAACTGTTTTGCTATGGCAGTTAGATGCCTTGTGCCATAAAATCCATACTGATCTTTTTGTCATGAACTGTTTTGCTATGGCAGTTAGATGCCTTGTACCATAAAATCCATACTGATCTTTTTGTCATGAGCCATTACAATAGATGTAACTATTTTAGAAACTCTGATACGGTGTTCATATGATTTTATGGCTAGAGGATTCTGTGTTCCCCTCCCTCCAAATCTAGAGGACACACCATTTTAAATGGACAAGTGAAAATAATAGTACATAATACGCTAAGAGTGCTTTAAAAATTAGATAATATTTTCTTTGACAGTTTTGAAATCATACTTTGTGGTCTGCAGTTTACTAGCATATTTTGTTTGAATACTTACATTATTGTAGTGAGAGTTGTATCATGTATGACAGTAACTTGAACATATTTTGAATATCTGGTTAACCTGAAATAAACTGTAAATGGAATTTTCCATTCTGGATGTTGCTCTCGTTTAACTTTAGTATACACGTATTATCTGCAGGAATTTATTATAATAAATACCCATCATTTTTAATTAGTTTGCTTTTCAAACTAACAGAATCATTAATTAAATGGCTTTACATTGCAGCATTGAAAATTTTCATTACCTGATACATTTTGTCAAAATAGATATTTATTGCCATCTTAGACTTTTATGACCTTTTGTGACTTTGGACATTGTTAACACCAACAGAGACATGTATGGACGTCCACAAATGAAAAGTTGTAGATGTATTGATTGATTGTTTTCAGACAAAAAGTATGCCAAGGGGGATGCATAGGGTCAATTTTTGGGGGACATGGGACAAACAATTGCAGGGAAATACATGGCCCACACTAAGTGTTGCAACACTTGCGTTACAGCAGATGCAATCAAATGTAAGAAATACTATCTTTTTCTCGAAGAGAATGTTATTTTCAGTTTTGTTTCAGGAAACTCTGGATCCGAGTAAATGTGAAGGTCTCTTTCCACTTGGAGGGACAGAAAAAACCTGTATGTAACAAAGCTGTTGAAAACAACTACCAATATTATATTCCTTTCTGTTCTGGGAGACAGTAGAAATGTTGAGAAAGCGGGAAAGAGGTTATATAAGCTCCACAATCCCTTTTCACTAATAACTTTTACTTAATCCTAATAAAATTAGTCCTGTTGTTGCTATAATGGTATTGAAATGGAGAGATCTTGATCTTAAAGACAGAACTGTACAAATTACAATGAGCAGTTGTCTGGCTTGTGTAACTACTGGAGTAACACAGACATGGAAAGTTTCATATGGGTTTGATGCAGTCAGTCTTAACTGATTTGATCGTTGTTAAAAAAATACATGAAAATTCCACAAAATTTGATAAAATGTTGATAAAAAAATCAGCAGTTTTTAAAACCAAAAACCTCACTGCGTACAAAATCCACTTTTAGGAAGAGTAACTGAAGACAAATGACTCTTTTACCAAAACACCAAATTCAGTCATGATCTGTCAGATTCTCCCAAATCATCAAATTCAGTGGACAAATGCACATTCAGTCAAGATCTCCCAAACCCCCAATACTCACATTTGTGGGATTTCTCCCCATTCAGTCAAGATCTCCCAACCCCCCCAATACTCACATTCATGGGATTTCTCCGCACTCACTCAAGATCTCCCAACCCCCACAATACTCACATTCGTGGGATTTCTCCACATTCAGTCAAGATCTCCCAACCCTCCCAATACTCACATTCATGGGATTTCTCCCCATTCAGTCAAGATCTGCCAACCCCCCAATACTCACATTCATGGGATTTCTCACCATTCAGTCAAGATCTCCCAACCCCCCAATACTCACATTCATGAGATTTCTCCACACTCAGTTAAGATCTCCCAACCCCCCAACCCCATACTCACATTCGTGGGATTTCTCCCCATTCAGTCAAGATCTCCCAACCCCACCCAATACTCACATTCATGGGATTTCTCCGCATTCAGTCAAGATCTCCCATCCAACCTCAAAACTCACATTCATGGGATTTCTCCGCATTCAGTCAAGATCTCCCAACCATCCCAATACTCACATTCATGGCATTTCTCCCCATTCAGTCAAGATCTCCCCCCCCCCCATACTCATGTGCATGGGATTTCTCCCCATTCAGTCAAGATCTCCCAAATTTCCCCCAGATCCACAAATTCAATGGAGAAATCCACATTCTCTTAAAAAAAAACATTTCTGCAGGTGTAATTACCATGTGACGTATCCTTGAAATATACCACATTAAGAAATACATTACATTGTCTTGTACATTTTTAGTTTTAAGAGTGTCTTCTGTTTTCAGATTAAAGCCCAGCACACCCAAAGTAACCACTTTTATTTCATTGACCAGGCAAATTTGCACTTTGTTTTGAGGTATTTAGTAAGGTTCTTACATTTAAATTTAAATGTAAAAGAAGCCGTGCAAATTAAATGATTTTTAACTCAACTGGTCATAAATCAGGAGAGCTTACATTGATTATCATCCATTGTCCTTCCATCTGTCTCTTAGTACGTTATTGCTGCTTCTCCTATTAACTACTTGGAGGATTGTCAAGCTCACATTCACCACATGGTCCAAAGTGAAAATGGTGCTAATTAGACATCCAATATGGCTGCCACAGTGTTGCTACATTACCTGAATGGATAGTCAACATAGAGTTTCAACAGAAAGACTTCTTATGATGCCTGTTTGGTCCAGAATGAAAATAGTGCTAAATCTGATATTCATGATGGCAGCCATGTTATAATCTGTGTTATTGCTACAGAATATCAACATTAAGATTTCACTAAAAGGCTTATGGTGTCTGGTTGGCCCTAAATGAAAATGATGCCAATCTGATGTCTGATGTGGTCACAAAGTCTAATTGGTCCTAAAAATTGCATTCTTGCAGTTTTATTGTTTCCACAAGGTTTGATTTTTAAAGAAAAAGAATTTCAGAGGTTGCTTTTAAAAAAAGACCTTGTATATCTTAGGAATTGTCAAAATTAAATTTGAATTCCCTTTATTTTGGTACATGATTGTTGGGTGTAATTTGGGTGATAGAGTATACAGCTTGACCTTGCTTCAGATGCAAACCTTTCAAAAGATTGCTTGATCTAATTGGTAATTTTCACTTCCAGAACTTCAGAGGTAATTTGGAAGAAAATTATCCAATAACTTTTGTTGTTGTTTTTATATTTTATAAATCATTTATTGCACTTTCAGAAGTTAGTTTTGTCTGATGTTGCTAAATTCAATATCCCTAAAGTTCATTTCTCAAGCACATGGGATCATCCATTTTTATCAGCTGTCTGCTTTAGGTAATGTGTTGTTTCCCTAATACTACATATAAAAAACATTTAGTCACAATACATGAAAGTGGCATCAAAGTATGACAACATTCTCTCCATTGTCCCAGATTCAGAAGTAGTTAATAACTAGTGCAGAACCAACTACAAATGGTACTGATCTGACATCCAATATAGCCACTTAGTGGCCATCTTTTAAACCTTGTTGCTACTTTGAAATGGAAAGATATTTTGACACAGGGTTTTCAGCAGAAGAGATCTTATGGTAGCTATTTGGTCCTCAATGAATATGATGCCATTTGACCCTCAATATGGCCATCTTGAATATATCAAAATCTCTGCTACTTCCAAAAGGTTATCTGAATAAGACTTCTCACAATACATGTACCTACATGGTCCAAAATGAAAATGATGCTACATCTGACATCCATTATGTCCAGCACAGCAGCTAATTCGAAAGTAAGTTTTGTTATGGCTGAAGAATAAACATAATGAACATTGTAATCGATGCCAAACATGTCTAAGTAATCGATGCCAAACATGTCTAAGTAATCTATGCCAAACATGTCTAGGTAATTGATGCCAAAGATGTCTAAGTAATCGATGCCAAACATGTCTAAGTATCTCATTATGCATGAGAATCAACTTCCCCCGTATAAAAAAAACAATTTTTTTTATTGTTATTAATGGATGATCTTAAATAAAAGATTGGTTCCACAGAAAATCCTGAAACATGAAAAATCCTTTCTATTTATATGAGCCTTGGTGAGCAAAAATTTAAAAATTTTCCATGAATTTCATTGATTTCAATTGAATAGATTACAGTTATAAGATTCTCAATGCCACATGATGAACAATGCTGATTTTATTTGTTGAGGTCACTAAATATTTCTATATTAGCCCAAATAACACTTTAGTCATTTTCAAAGTATTTGACTCGTATTATGGTTCTGACACAAGTTTGACTTATGTTTGCAGCTGGTTACAAAGGGTATGGCCTTTCCATGATGGTGGAACTGTTCTGTGGAATCCTTAGCGGTGCTCACTATGGTCCGAACATAAGGACATGGAAGGATACACACCAAAAGGCAGATTTGGTATGTGCACACCAATGTAATGAAACTTTTCATGGATAAATGTCAAAATATTTCACTACTGGTGTTGTAAAAGGTCCTCGCTACTTACTTTATGACCAGATAACTTTCAGTTTCTGTGAGCAATATGAAAACTTTCGAATGTCGTAAACTCTTATCCACCTACATTAGAACTACACAGCACTTTGTAAGTTTGTTGCTTTAAGTAAAGTACTGTATTAACAGAAACAAAAATTCGGTATGAGCACTGTATCAACAGCAAAAAATTCAGTGTGAGTACTTTATTAACAACAAAAAAATTCAGTATGAGTACTTTATTAACAACAAAAAAATTCAGTGTCAGCAAGAGACTACACTGTCATGGTATTTGTCACATGTAATAGGAGTGATTGATTTTATCTGCTGGTATTCAGCACAGGTTTAATTCAAAGACAGATCATTCATCTGTGTCTGCATGAAGTGGCCATATTATTTTGTTTATTTTTAAAGTACAAGCCAGCAACTACCTACTTCAAATATTAAAGGCCTAATTTAATACAAAAAAGGTGCATTTTATAACAAACCTCTTGCAACTCCCAAGAAAACTTCATCAGGAATGGAGACTCCCAACAAGACTTTATCATATTGTGTTTCTTGCACAACATTAGGAATAGAAATTCCCAACAAGCTTCATTTTATTGAGCTTTTATTTCATCATTAGGTATGAGAACTCATTTTGTACTTAACCATAAATTCATTATGTCTGCTTTCATGCAAACTGCAAAATATG
Source organism: Sinohyriopsis cumingii (assembly GCA_028554795.2). Classification (NCBI taxonomy): domain Eukaryota; kingdom Metazoa; phylum Mollusca; class Bivalvia; order Unionida; family Unionidae; genus Sinohyriopsis; species Sinohyriopsis cumingii. Next base: position 23,263,717 of record CM068841.1, on the reverse strand, counting down.
CAGACTGTTAATGCTTCAATTGTTCTATGTGAGCTATGTTCCAGGATGAACAGGTTTACCTCCCCTGCTTTTGTCTGTTAACCCCCTTAGATATTTGGATTTATGCATACATTACTGATGTAGATTTTATGTGTAATCTTATATTGTTATTGATATATGATGCTGCTTAAACCAATCTCATATTTTTCAATATTGAATACATATCAAGAGAGTTGACTACACTAATCATGTGGAACAATAAAACTTTTTGAATACATATCAAGAGAGTTGACTACACTAACCATGTGGAATAATAAAACTTTTTGAATACATATCAAGAGAGTTGACTACACTAATCATGTGGAACAATAAAACTTTTTAAATTACTTCACAAGCATTAATTTAAAATATAGACTCTGGAAAGTTTCACTTTAACTCCTTGGCTTTCCTTGAGAATCGGTCTCTTCTTTCCTGTTTATGTATCTGCCTATTCCCTCATACAGCATTCATAAACCTCTGTATTTTCATTTTTTTTCAAACAGGGACAGTGTTACGTTGCAATAGATCCAAATGCATTTGAGCCTGGATTTGCAGACAGGCTTAGTGATTTGATGAATACGTGCCGAAATTTGGAACCGGTAAACCTGTGTGTGTGTGTGTGTGTGTGTGTGTGTGTGTGTGTGTGTGTGTGATGAGCCTGTATCATTGAGTATCAATGTTAATTCATGTTTCATTCAAGCAATTTTGGAAGTAAAAGGTAGGATCCTTGTCATCGATCCATCTGCTCATCTGTCATGTGGTGAAACTTAGTTCTGCCTACGACAGACTCCCACATTTTTTGTACAATAGGCAGGTGCTAAAAATTAAAACTTAGCATCAGATTTTTGGTCATACCCTTGAACTAAGATTCATTAATGATTGAACGGGGTAATAATCAACAATTAATAATTTAAAACTCATAAACAAGCTGATTTGAAACACCTGTAAGTCTTGCTTGTACTTTAATTGAATTATCATTTAAAACTACCATCTTTACAATTCAATGACATGAAATTTTAAGCACTTTCAAATTTGACCCATGTATTTGTGACATCATGCTTCTGTTAGCAACCATGGTGGCCCTGGGACATCATTTATTTCTGGGTATGTCTGTTTTCTTATATTCAAGGAAGAAAATGAAGATATCTATTCACAGGGTAACTTATCGATAACAGACTAAGTTTGACAATTTTTTTCAGGTGCATGATTTATGACCGACTTGAAATTCAGACTGGTCTGCCAAGACAAGTTAAATAACTACATTCATTGTCTTCTGACATGTTTATTTAAAGTTCCAAAAATTCCAAATAAGGTAACGTCCTATAAAATAGCAGTGACTGTAATATAGCAAAACTTGAATGACATTTCAACAATTACATGTATATACTTTAGCCAACAAAAGTCCACTCCTTTCAGACATTTAAAGAAAGCAATAAAATGTCTCAATAGACTGAAATTACAGTAACATGCCATAACATCTGTCCTTTACCTTGGAAAAATTACACTACAGTTTAAGTTTGATTGCACTAGGCTTTGTATATACAGTGAACCTACCTGTGCAGTACTAACTCAAACCTAGTGCTCCAGGATTAAGTTTTTGCATCGGTGAATCTGTACATTGCAGGCTGAAGGAGAAACTGAAGTACTCGTGGCAGGTGACCCCGAGCGACAGCACATGGCTAAATGTGATAAACAAGGTGGAATTCTTTACCATCCAAACCAGATCAAATATGCGGTAAGACACTGGTAAAACCTTGTCCAGCCAATTTCTAAGCTAACTTTTGTCTTATCTCCAATGGCATCATCATTTAGTCCCTTCTACTTCACCATATTAATTCTACATATTTCCTTTGACACACGTAAACAAGTCTATTCTGGAACAACCAGTTTTTAATCCCAAACCTCCCTTTTATTATGATATTAAATATATTCATACCAAAGGTAACTTTTTCTTTAATCAGGCAATTTCATTTCCTAATGGATATAAAAGCAGACTTCTTAACAATAGTCTAATACATGAAATCATATTTTACATTAAACTGCCATTATTTTAAAGAAATAATAAATTTCCAGTGTGCAAGAGTTGTGTGGCACTCTTGGAATATGCATTTGGCACACTTGGGAAATTCTTTGCACCATTTACTTATATTTTATCTTTCTTTGTGAGAAGTAAATATATTTATCTCATTAAAATGGAATATATTTATCTCATTAAAATGGAATATATTTATCTCTGTCATTAAAATGGAATTTATTTATCTCATTAAAATGGAATTTAAATCTCAAAGCCTTTGTCATATTGTTTAACAGTTTTCTAAAGATAGTTGATACAGATTGACTTGTGTGTCATAATCTTATCTCTACCAAGAAAAGCATATCAGTTATTTCTAAAGTTTCATTCCACAAATGCTTTACATAGTTCAGGCATTTCACGTGGACTTTAACAAAATGTACTTATCTGTCATCAGTAACATCAGCTTATAATAAAACAAAAATTACCAGATCTTTGTAACTAGCATTTTGTTTGGTTAAACTCATATCATGTGATGCAGGAAACTAAAAGTTCTTAGTCCATAGCACCAGAAGGGAACGACATATGTATTCATACACCCTTTAACAGTATTTGATAAACAATCATTGAAAAGTATTGTTATTTATTTCTTTAAGTTCATTATGTTTTCTTTAATTATATGTGAATATAAGAATTTAGGCTAATATTTTACAGGATTCATGAAGTCACCTTAATTTTGTTATGACTGTTCATGCAATTTGTAAAAGGGGATAAAAAAACAACACAAATGCTGAAAATTCTGTGCTAAATAATGAATTTAGATGTCAAAATAATAAATGATGTTTAACTGATAAATAATATTGATTGATGAACCGGAAATAAAAGGCAGGACTTTTTAAAAAATAAAATGTAGTTATTGTTAAAAAGTCAAAATAATATTCAGAAATAATAAATGTGTAAGAGACATCGGTGCTCTCGATGTGCAAACATAAGAAGAAGTGCTTCTTTTAGTAGTGCCCATACAAAAAAAGTATTTTCTCTACATTATAACACTAACTGCATAGCAGCTGATGTGATTTATGTGATAACCTGTAAAAAATGTAACAAGCAATATGTTGGACAAACACTTCAACAAATTTATAAGAGAATGAATAATTACCACTTTCATATAAAAATTATAGAGATCCTCAGTTCTCCTCTAATATTTCAACATTTTAATACCAGTAATAACTCTACTCAATTTTTCTTTCAAATGTATTTTAAGGGTATTTAAAGTCATAGCATACCTTTATTTCAAGGGTATTTCAAAGTCATTGCATACCTGTATTTAAAAAAGGTATTTTAAAATCATTGCATACCTGTAATAAAAGGGTATTTTAAAATCATTGCATACCTGTATTTAAAGGGTATTTTAAAATCATTGCATACCTGTATTTTAACAGTATTTTAAAATCATTGCATACCTGTATTTTAAGGATATTTTAAATCATTGCATACCTGTATTTTAAGGGTATTTTAAGTCATCATATACCTGTATTTTAAAGTTTTTTAAAATCATTGTGCACATATTTTGGACATATTTAATAATTGTTCTTGCAAGAATGACACTTAGCAACACTGCCATATGGAAACATTTGCAGGAACACTTGTGTAAGACATTGAACCCATGATGTAAATCTTTGGCTCGACCTCATCCATCATTCTTCATTAAACATTGTCTATATTGCCTCATCCCTAATGCCTTGTCAAACATTGGCATACAATATATGTCTATACTGCCTCATCCCTAATGCCTTGTCAAACATTGGCATACAATATATGTCTATACTGCCTCATCCCTAATGCCTTGTCAAACATTGGCATACAATATATGTCTATACTGCCTCATCCCTAATGCCTTGTCAAACATTGGCATACAATATATGTCTATACTGCCTCATCCCTAATGCCTTGTCAAACATTGGCATACAATATATGTCTATAGTGCCTCATTCCTAATGCCTTGTCAAACATTGGAATACAACAGATGTCTACATTGCCTCATCCTTAATGCCTTGTTAAACACTAGCATACAACAGATGTCTTTGGTGTCTGATAACATGAGCATCACATACTTCAAGTCATCTGAAACAACAGATTATTAAAAATGCGGCATAATTTACCCATCCTGTTTGTTTCTATATGGACAGCATGGCATAATCTACTGTACCATTTTTGTTTATATTAACAGCATGGTATAATTTACCTACCCCAATTTTTGTCTCATTGGACAGATTTTACTTTAATTGCATAAAAATTCATCATTTCTTTAATATTTGACCAGATTCACTTTTATGGGCAAGAATATAATATCTTCAGCAATTTAAGTTTTTTGTATTTAAATTGACAAATCAAGTAAAAACCATGTTATAAGTGAATATAAATCCTTGTACTGGTTATACTCTATTAAAGTTGAGTGTTGCACTGTGTTGTATTCAAGTTCACCCTTCCCATATATTCATACAAAAATCTGTATCTTTGCAGAATGATATTGCAGAGCAGCTAGGAGTTGAGCCCATGAAAGCCCTTTGACTTGGAAATGTCAGATAAATAAGGAGTTATCATCTTTTTTGTTTTACTTTTTTTTAATACATAGACTGAAAATCAGCATGATTTACCTAGACCTAGTCCTCTATAGACATGCATGTGATATACAAAAGGGAACATGTTTTAAATATGGAAACGAAGCTGGTTAGAATGGGAGATAACTTCTTTAAAAATTTTCTATAACTGATTTGTAAGTGTGCTAAAGGGAAGGATACATTTTCAAAATGTATTGCACAAATATTAGATAAGGAAACAGGAGTAAACTGTAATGCAAAATTTGGTGTACTGTATGAAAATTGATTTCATATGACGAGCTAGTAATTAAACTAAAGAGAAATTTTTGTGTCGTATCTATTTTGTTTGGCATCAATGGTCTTTTCTTTTATGCTTTTTATTTCTTTTTATATATAGTTCTTTTTTATTATTTGATTCTTGCGTTTGTGTACTGATACTTGATACTCACAGCTATATTAGAAATAAACCACAAGATACACACTGTCAGGTAATCAGCAATACACTGCTGTTACATTAAGGTGACTGACTTGTAACATGGGAGTACAGCAAAACCTCTTAAAACTGAACCCTAATTATACAGGAATACCCTCATGATTAAAGCTTTTTCTGAAGTCCCGAATTTTTCATCTTTATACTCTGAAAATTAAAACAATATTCCAACCCCAAATTTAAATACACCTCTCCCTCAATAACTCGCACAGAATGAGGTCCACAAACATAGACCGCACTATAAGCTAGGCGCAAGTTACCAAGGGACCTCAAAAAATCGCTTTGACATCGAAAAAAACGTGGGGGGGGAGCGGCATTAGGGAACTGGGCTGTTTATTGACTGAATCCTCATTTTACAATCTTGTCGATAATAATTTTTAATAACGCGCTTTTTCTGATGAAGTTGTTCGTTATTCTGTTTAAATAACATTTATTTTCAAAATGTCCAACATATGAAAGATCGTTCCAACTGGTTTCAACAACCATCATGTGTTGGGAAAAATAATATGTGTATTATGTCACTGCTTTTTGTTTTCTTGATGAGTCTGGTTCCCGTAGTGGTATTTAATATTATCCTGCCAAATCGGGAGTCACCAGAGCAGGGAACTAGACTAACTGTTGATACACCACCAAACAAGATCCCTTTTTTTTCAAAACCACATGACATTTATTTCGTGAGACAATCATCTACGTTGAAACTCAGTTTTTTTATTGCTCAATTAGTACAATATTGATGATGTGAATTAATTAATTAGAATTAATAATGAAACTTCTCATTTCTCAAATTCCTTGAGGATATCTCTAAGTGCCAGTTCAAAAATTCTCTGAAACTTGCTTACCCACAATGGTCAGTATCTGTGAAATCAAACTCTTTATTTTATGAAGTATTTGTTTCACTTGGCTGTCTTGTTATCTTTGATCACAGTTACGAAAGAGTTAGTTAATTTAAGGTAGTTTATGTTACATACACAAAAACATTTATAAGTGTTCGATTGATCAAATGAAATGAGTTCACCAGACATATGACCAGGGCTGCTAGATTTTAAGATTATAGGATTTTCGTGCCTTTTAACTTTTCTTTTATTCCACCTCCTTTATTTGATTCAGAAGACATATTTAATGTGATAATACAAAGGAGGCCAGATTTTAATTCAGTGCAACAATACAACAAATACTTCTGGAAGTCAATTATCAAAACATGGTCGGCACTTAATTAGGTTCTCAGAGAAATGCTCGCAGACACAGCTGTTATGGTTGATTGAGTCATTTTACATTTAATTACAGGAGGACCCATTTGCATTTATGACAATTACACCTAAAAGGAACTAAAAGATAGACCTAGAACATAAATTTCAGTTGATAAAGAAATTATTTAATTTGTGTTTATTTATTAAAGTACTGCCTCCACTCAGCGTGAGTGACATTTTCATTGATCTAAATTTCCTTACATATCGTTAATTGTGGTGTACTAGGAATGTCGTTAGGAATGAAAATGTAAAAAATTGTATGACCCATTTTTAAATTTGATATTTCATAGTGTTGATTAAAATTTTCCAGGTCCTATCTACCGTTTTCAACCATAAAACAACCAATATATCAAAGTTTCCATATCCAATTTTCTTCAAGTTCGTCAAATAGGGATCAATTATGGGGGTATTTTCTGGTTTAAAAAATGGGATCCACACCTGACCCCGCATTATAAGCAGGTTCATGAGTTATCAGGGTACGAGTTATTATACTATTGTATAATTGTATTATGAAACAAATATAATGCCTTCTACAATGAAAGTCAGTAGGTAAGTAGCAATCTGTACTAACGTAGGAAAGGTCATGAACTCTTAAGTTAGGTCATGTGCACTTTTGTCTGACCTGTTGACCATTTTTGGAAAAGAGTATGCATTGTGTAACAGAGCTCTGACCCATATCCATTTTTGGGACCTGGGTAGATGCATTGCTGACCATAGAGTCTATTAAACACTTCAGGAAGGGTTGGGGTAAGCGGTGCCAAATCTGCAGCATTCAGAGTTCTTTACCTATTCTTTACGGGAAAGAAATCCCTTTCACCCATTGCTTCACAGCAATTTCAAAACTTAATTTTGGATAACTTAATTCAAATTCCTCTTAAATTGTCCACCTTGAAGTCTAAGCAACCATTGTGCATTCATTATTCAACACCAGTATGTATGACCACTGGACAGGTGCACAGAAATGGTTCACTTTATCAGAATATCAACTTTTTTTTTTCCCAACAGATACATACCTAAAAAAATTGCACAATGAGTCAGAGTGTGCGGATCTAACACACTATGTTTACTCCATCAAGTTGTTCCTATGCTGCTCCCTTGGAGGTGAAATTGCTGTCATTGCGAAGAACTCCATAATCCACCGTCTTAACCACACTGCAACTTTCAATTTCGACCACACATTGTTTGAACTGATCCAGACTTCATTCACAATGGTCAGTTCATTTTTTTCTGCCTCTACCACCCTCCTTGTAGTCCAAAAAACAAGCTGACTGAATCTTTGGAACTTGGCAAGTGCTTGCATTTATTGCTTCACATGCCCCAGCAACCAAGTGCAGAGTATCAATTCAAAAGTGTTCTCTATGGTATAGTAGTGTTAGGGGCCAGCTATGCTATGCTCAATGGTATAGTAGTGTTAGGGGCCAGCAATGCTATGCTCTATGGTATAGTAGTGTTAGGGGCCAGCTATGATATGCTCTATGGTATAGTATTGTTAGGGGCCAGCTTTGCAATGCTAAAAAAGAATGCCATAAGGCTAAGAGGATTTGGCTTTTCACCAGCCACACTATTCATAAGCAGATGTATGAAGTTGCTAAGAAGAATGCCACAAAAATAGTGTTAGGGGCCAGCTATGATATGCTCTATGGTATAGTAGTGTTAGGGGCCAGCTTTGCAATGCTAAAAGAGAATGCCATAAGGCTAAGAGGATTTGGCTTTTCACCAGCCTCACTATTCATAAGCAGATGTATGAAGTTGCTAAGAAGAATGCCACAAAAATAGTTCATGCAGCGACATCAGCTTACTACAGTACTAAGATCACTGAAGGTTCAGCTGCAAAGAGCTCTTTGAGATTACAAACAAGCTAGTGTCAAGGAATAAATGTACACCACTTCCAATGATCTTCTCTCCAGTTGAACTTCCAGACCTGTTTGCAGAATTCTTCCATGACAAAGTATAATCCATTCGAGATAAGCTTTATCACACAATTTCAGTGGACTCATCATCACCAACAGCTGTGATACAAAATATCAATGGCAACCTTTAACAACATTTGAACCTGTCCCTATGGACTTGATGCATATATTTGAACCTGTCTCTGTGGACTTGATTCATGAATTTGAACCTGTCTCTGTGGACTTGATGCATGCATTTGAACCTGTCTCTGTGGACTTGATGCATGCATTTGAACCTGTCTCTGTGGACTTGATGCATGCATTTGAACCTGTCTCTGTGGACTTGATGCATGCATTTGAACCACTCTCTGTGGACTTGATGCATGCATTTGAACCACTCTGTGGACTTGATTCATGCATTTGAACCACTCTCTGTGGACTTGATTCATGCATTTGAACCTGTCTCTGTGGACTTGATGCATGCATTTGAACCACTCTCTGTGGACTTGATTCATGCATTTGAACCTGTCTCTGTGGACTTGATGCATGCATTTGAACCACTCTCTGTGGACTTGATTCATGCATTGGAACCTGTCTCTGTGGACTTGATGCATGCATTTGAACCACTCTCTGTGGACTTGATTCATGCATTGGAACCTGTCTCTGTGGACTTGATGCATGAATTTGAACCTGTCCCTATGGACTTGATGCATACATTTGAACCTGTCTCTGTGGACTTGATGCATGCATTTAAACCTGTCTCTGTGGACTTGATGCATGAATTTGAACCTGTCTCTGTGGACTTGATGCATGCATTTGAACCTGTCTCTGTGGACTTGATGCATGCATTTGAACTTGTCTCTGTGGACTTGATGCATAAATTTGAACCTGTCTCTGTGGACTTGATACATGCATTTGAACCTGTCTCTGTGGACTTGATGCATGCATTTGAACCTGTCTCTGTGGACTTCATTTGAACCTGTCTCTGTGGACTTGATGCATGCATTTGAACCTGTCTCTGTGGACTTGATGCATGCATTTGAACCACTCTCTGTGGACTTGATGCATGCATTTGAACCACTCTATGGACTTGATTCATGCATTTGAACCACTCTCTGTGGACTTGATTCATGCATTTGAACCTGTCTCTGTGGACTTGATGCATGCATTTGAACCACTCTCTGTGGACTTGATTCATGCATTTGAACCTGTCTCTGTGGACTTGATGCATGCATTTGAACCACTCTCTGTGGACTTGATGCATGCATTTGAACCACTCTGTGGACTTGATTCATGCATTTGAACCACTCTCTGTGGACTTGATTCATGTATTTGAACCTGTCTCTGTGGATTTGATGCATGCATTTGAACCACTCTCTGTGGACTTGATTCATGCATTTGAACCTGTCTCTGTGGACTTGATGCATGCATTTGAACCACTCTCTGTGGACTTGATTCATGCATTGGAACCTGTCTCTGTGGACTTGATGCATGCATTTGAACCACTCTCTGTGGACTTGATTCATGCATTGGAACCTGTCTCTGTGGACTTGATGCATGAATTTGAACCTGTCCCTATGGACTTGATGCATACATTTGAACCTGTCTCTGTGGACTTGATGCATGCATTTAAACCTGTCTCTGTGGACTTGATGCATGCATTTGAACCTGTCTCTGTGGACTTGATGCATGCATTTGAACCTGTCTCTGTGGACTTGATGCATAAATTTGAACCTGTCTCTGTGGACTTGATGCATGCATTTGAACCTGTCTCTGTGGACTTGATGCATGCATTTGAACCTGTCTCTGTGGACTTCATTTGAACCTGTCTCTGTGGACTTGATGCATGCATTTGAACCTGTCTCTGTGGACTTGATGCATGCATTTGAACCACTCTCTGTGGACTTGATGCATGCATTTGAACCACTCTATGGACTTGATTCATGCATTTGAACCACTCTCTGTGGACTTGATTCATGCATTGGAACCTGTCTCTGTGGACTTGATGCATGCATTTGAACCACTCTCTGTGGACTTGATTCATGCATTTGAACCTGTCTCTGTGGACTTGATGCATGCATTTGAACCACTCTTTGTGGACTTGATTCATGCATTTGAACCTGTCTCTGTGGACTTGATGCATACATTTGAACCACTCTCTGTGGACTTGATTCATGCATTGGAACCTGTCTCTGTGGACTTGATGCATGAATTTGAACCTGTCCCTATGGACTTTATGCATACATTTGAACCTGTCTCTGTGGACTTGATGCATGCATTTAAACCTGTCTCTGTGGACTTGATGCATGCATTTGAACCTGTCTCTGTGGACTTGATGCATGAATTTGAACCTGTCTCTGTGGACTTGATGCATGCATTTAAACCTGTCTCTGTGGACTTGATGCATGAATTTGAACCTGTCTCTGTGGACTTGATGCATGCATTTGAACCACTCTCTATGGACTTGATGCATACATTTGAACCATGATATACTACTTCACTGTCTCCAGCATGTCTTGTCATTTGACACAATAAACCATGATATACTACTTCACTGTCTCCAGCATGTCTTGTCATTTGACACAATAAACCATGATATACTACTTCACTGTCTCCAGCATGTCTTGTCATTTGACACAATAAACCATGATATACTACTTCACTGTCTCCAGCATGTCTTGTCATTTGACACAATAAACCATGATATACTACTTCACTGTCTCCAGCATGTCTTGTCATTTGACACAATAAACCATGATATACTACTTCACTGTCTCCAGCATGTCTTGTCATTTGACACAATAAACCATGATATACTGCTTCACTGTCTCCAGCATGTCTTGTCATTTGACACAATAAACCATGATATACTGCTTCACTGTCTCCAGCATGTCTTGTCATTTGACACAATAAACCGTGATATACTACTTCACTGTCTCCTGGGTCCCTGAGTGGCTGAGTGGTCTAAAGCGCTCTCCATTACGGATCACTGCCATCTCACCTCAGATCCTCACTTTCAAAATGAGAAAAAGGAAAATGAAAAATTAAATGATATTTTTTAAATACTTATTTGAATTTAATTCTCAGCTTCATAAGATCACATTAGAGATAAACTATTTTTCAGTAATTATCCCATAAATGTTACATCTATCATCTGAAAACAATTTTTTTCAAATGACTTAGTTTCTTTACTTTTTACTGTTCATTGACTTAACAAATGTATATACATCTTTCTGCTTATCTAAGTATTCAAGTACTGGATGCTTATCTAAGTATTCAAGTACCGGATGTTTGTCTAAGTATTCAAGTACTGGATGCTTATCTAAGTATTCAAGTACCAGATGCTTATGTAAGTATTCAAGTACTGGTTGCTTATCTAAGTATTCAAGTACTGGTTGCTTATCTAAGTATTCAAGTACTGGATGCTTATCTAAGTATTCAAGTACTGGATGCTTCTCCGTCATTCTCATTAATTTATTCAATATTTCATTGTATGGAACTGTGATGCTTTGCAGTCATCATCTTTCACACTAATTTTGAGTATTTCTCAGCTGCATATGGGATTGTCTGTCTTTTTTGCAAAGCACATTAACCCTCAACAACAATTACATTATCTGCGTTCAATTTGTAATGGTCAAAGACAGATAGCTACAATTTAAGCAAAATTACTTTGCTTTTCAGCAGTCATAAACCACTCTAAAACTGTTTTTAATGAACCATCTGATCCCAAATTTTAAACCATGAGAACTGCTTTTCCCACTCAGGTCTCTAATTTCTTATGTTCCTAGTTCTGCTGCCTATTTTTATCAGCATCCTTCACTGAAATCGAGACCAAGCCAGCAGTCAAAAAACAGTTCAAGTTCTCTTTGTTGTCTTCACTTGTGTTCTCGCTTTGGTCTATTTTTGCCTTTAATTAGCATTGGTGTCATTTTCATGTTTGGGGCAGCACATTTCCCGAAAAATAAAAACAGATTTTTATGACTTGTTACAAGTCAAAGTAGTTTTCTACACTCTTTTAAAAAGTATATGCTAATACTATAGTGTCCTAGTCAGAAACACAGACTGAAGTTGCAGTTATTATTATTAATAATATTATTATCCTTCTGGTTCTATCCAGCTCAGGCTCTGAAAACGCTTTGATTACTTTCATGATTGATACAATTTGTTACACTGGCTTTGTGCATGTTTACTTACATCTAGCCGTTAGCTATTCTGCTGACCGGCCATGGCTGATGTAAATTTTTAAAAATGAGATCATCTTGGGGAGGGGGTAATTGGGTGCATCATGGGACACATTACAAGTAAATCATCTGAGAATATCATCTGTATTTGACCCAGGTACTAGGGTTTCTGAGTCCTGTGCTACTACTACATTCCTTCTCTGAAGAGCATCAATGTGTGCCAAATGATATGATAAACTTTGAAATTACTGGAAGCTCTTTATATTGGTCAATTAAAAAAGGTCACCAGAACATGACCCCTAAATGGTTGCTGTCAGATCTTCAACATGACCCCTAAATGGTTGCTGTCAGATCTTCAACATGACCCCTAAATGGTTGCTGTCAGATCTTCAACATGGCCCCTAAATGGTTGATGTCAGATCTTCATGTAAGAGAGTGGACATCTGATTTTCATCTGAACCCATCTCTCACTAATATCGTGAGCACAACCTTTGTCTATACTGATCAAGACAGACAAATAAATTTTCTATAATGATCAAGACTGAATCATACAAACACATTTGTCTAAGGTCCAAACATCATCAGTTGTGAATTGAAACAATGATACATGCTATGAAAACCTCCATTTCACTAATTTTATTTTTTTCCCTGTCAATCAGTCTTCATAAAAATTCTTGCTTACTATTCTGGCAGGGCAAATCCACTTCCAGCCATAATAGACGGCCAATAAGCTACTGAATATGTGATGGCAATGTGACACAGTAACACTGTTTAGAATAAATTGTTGCATTATAGTTTCTTATGGAGCTGCTTGAACTTATTATCTGAGATTGTTATCTGTTATTATAATTTAAGCATATTTACAAGAAACGTACTTTTATGATAGATTTCATAATTAAAACATCCCATACATTTGTTTCTTATTCATATCACATTATTTAGAATTTCTATCCAAAGTCGGGGTCGCGAGTGGTCTAAAGCACTCTCCGTTATGATCACTGCCATCTCACCTCTGCCTGCATGGGTTCGAGTCTAGGATTCGGCCAATGTGGGTATGCGAGAAAGCTAGCCAGTAGCTTCTCGTGGTTCTTCACGGGGGTTTTCAGGGTTCTTCCTCCACCATTAATACTGGCCGCCATACATAGCCTGTCGTGTGCTGAAAAATGGCGTTAAACCCAACAACAACAACTATCCAAAGTCAAGCAATTTTACTTGAACAATACATTTTCAGTAATCCTTTAAGAGAATCTTGGTACCGTATTTCATGTCATATTTTGTATGCGAACAAATAATTATTCATTTCAGTGTACGAAAAATTATATGTAAAATAAATAGTTACCATTTTGTGGTACTGACCATGTATGAAAAATAATGGGACCATACCTGAATAAGTTGTACGGAACACATGATACTCAACAACCCAATGGTACAAACATATAAATAAAGATATATTTTCTGTTTCATTCTGCTCTCAGGAATCCAATTACTATAAAAATGAAAGTACTCAAAAAGATTTTTAATTTCATTTTAGAGAGAGAGAGAGAGCTTAATGACTCAATGTGCAAGCTCATCGGCATTTAGAATATACTTCTTTGTAGCTGTTATGTTGTGTAATGTTGGCAAAATGATTAAGATGGCCTGAACATGTATGGATATTTATTGGTAAATTGTATGCAACAATTAGACCAATAAGTAGGTCTCAGCTTTTTTTCTGTCCTGTCAGGAAACAAAAGCTGAGACCTACAAGTAGGTCTACACAATGATCCAAGTCCATGTTGTCAAGAAACTAAGTGCAACTTGTATTCAACAGCAACAACCTCATTTTCAAATTTCAGTAAAAAAATGTAAAGAACTTAAAAACACATTTTAGGTAATGTGTGCGAGCGTGTGCTTGTATGTGTGTGTGTGTCAGATAGAGAAATTGTACAAGACTATTTATTCTAGGTTTCTTTTGGGAGGGTGCTCTCTCCTGTTTGATCTTTGCAGACCAGTTAGGGAGGTTCTCCTGCCCTACTATTATTGGTACCAAGAGGCGTGTGTTTTATGGATTCTGTCATTCATCGTCATCCATTAAGTAGGTTTCCATCATTCTATGTTTTTCTTGTCTTCTTCGTATTCTTTTTTCCCTTCTTATGCTTCTAATTCCAGTTCTTTTATTTGTTCCTCTGTCAGAGTTAGTTGTGCTGTTTCCCTTGTTGTTTCACTTGATTTTATCTCTGTTGATGTTATTTTGGTTCTCAAATTGTTTTGCTGTTTTTCTCCTAATTCGTCTTGTTGGCCCTGTCTTGTGCTGACTGTTTTGGTTTTGGATTTTCCTGTTCTATTTTTCCTGGCATGGTGCTCATTTGTACTTGCTTCCTCTTGGTTTCTTCTGTTGTTGTTTCTTCCTTTTGTAATCGTTTCTGCTTTCCTATCTCTTTTCGTTTCTGGATTTGCTTCTGCCCCACTTATTGCTGTTGTTTTCCTCTTTGTTGTTGCTTTGGACATTTTTGTCTTCTTCTTGTTCTTGTTGTTGATTTTGTTTCCCCATCTCATGTTCTTGTTTTTCATGTTGTTGGATTTGCTTTTGTCTTGGTTGTTGTTGTTGGTTTACTTTTTGTTGTTGTTTTGAGCATATATTTTTTTTTCCTGATGTAATTGTTGTTGTTTTAGCGTCTGTTCTTCCTGGTGCTTTGTTTTTGGGAAGATTTCTACTGTCACCACATGGGTTTGTTGTTTTGTTCTTCATGGTGCTGTTGTTTTTGTTTTGTCTGCTCTACCTAGTGCATTATTTTTGGGAGGATTTCTGCCGTCGCAATGTGGGCTTGTTTGTTTTGTTCTTTATCCCCAGTACTTGTCGCCACTTGAATCTCTTCTTGTTTACTCAGACATTTGTGTGGTGCGTGCCCTGTTTTTCTGCACCTGTTACACATTCTATGGTGGATCCAGCCTTTATACCACGTTGTGGCTTGGAAACTGTAAAGGTAAAAGGCCCTTTTCATTTCTCTGAGTTTACTTCTCTCTATTTCTAAGATTTTTATTCTGTTGTATATTGTTGTTTGTTGAATGGTTGTCAGTCTGGATGTTTCTACTTTTGTTGTGAACTTTTTTCAAAACCTTCGACTGTTACTTCAAGGGGTATTTCCAGTGGTAAGTCCAATAGATGAAGCTCTCCTGTTTGTTTTATCTTCTTTTGAATTGGAATTGGCTCTTTTACTATGACCTTTTCTCCCATGATGTTGATTTTGCCATACAGTATTATCGGTATGTTCCCTCTTGGTCGAATAATTATATCCTTTGTAGCCATTTCTGTTTATTGAGTAAGTTAATTCGGATAGTCTGGATTTCTGACTTTCAGCACTATTATGACTGTAGATGTTGATGGTATCCTATCTCTTGGTGTAGTCAGTATGTCCAATTCTTGGGTGCCTTCTTTATTGGAGCATTCCAGAAATGATCCATCATCTGTTTCTTTCTCTTTATCTTAAAGACTTTTTACAATCTCTGTATCTCTTTGTATGCAGCTGCCATATTTTGTTTCTTGTTTGTCAAAATGTCTTGTGAGTAGAGTTCACTCTTGTGCTTCAGTTCCATTTCCAACTGTATATTTTGTTGTGAAAGTTATGTTTTCAATTCTCATAATTATTCAGGGCAGTTTTTAATTGTAGCTTTTGCAAAGAGAAAAAAAGATGATTTCCAGTTACCTGATAAATGTGCTAATCCTCATAGGACAACTATATTCCATTATCAATAAACACTTATAAATCAGCGATTCATTTTTGTTTTAATTACGATATACATTGTTACAATAACCATGTGGCTATGCAGTGTTATGGTTATTCCAATTGAAACCAGATAGAGAGGAAGATTCGAAATACCCATACATGTTCAGGTCAATCAGCGAGGCTGCCAGGAGGGAAATGAGGCTCTCTTTAGGGAAATGAAAATCTGTCAATGTGCTATCGAGGCATTGTCCATACAGCAGATGTTGTAAAGACAAGTGATCATACACAATACCTGTTATTCAAACTCGCCAATAAAGATAACAATAGAGGGGTATATAGTAGAACAGATTCAAAACAAGATGTTAATTATATCCATGTCAAAACAGTACAAGCACTTCAAAGATTGCACAATGTATATGTATGAATCGATTTAACGGAGTATGTGACTGAAATTGACAACAGAAAATGACAAGGTTTTTATAATTTATTTGTGTATGAATATAATGAAACAATAAGACTAGTTCATCATTGGTATGTGGTCTTCACTTTAGCATGTACTCAGATATAATATTTGTTTGATAAGAAAACGTCACAGGGCTTCTGAACTCATTTTAAAATGCATGTGGTGTTTTGTTATGGTGATGGACTTAATATGAAGAACTAATTAGCAATAATTAAGGATTATGTTCTGTGAAGGCCTTTGTCCAGTTGTTAATAACACCAGTAGTTATTGTAATGTTATTATGAGAGCTTATGCATCAATCATTGTATTTTCTTAACAATTCATTATTAAATTTTGTAAAAACAAAATGACTATATGGTATTTTTGATCTTTTTTTGCAAACATAAATCTTCTTAGTAGAAATGTTATGTCTGATAATTTAATGGATTTTTGGAAAAATAAAAAGTGATATTTACAAAGAAATATGATACATTTAAATATTTATTTGTTTGATAACTAGATTATGTATGAAAAAATTAAAGGGTACAAAAAATACATGAAATAACTTATTTTAAGATACCAGTATACAATTTTCTTAACTTACAGATAATGCTAATATATTTAAGTTAAACCATTTGCCTGTAACTTGGGTCTTTTTGTTCCTGGTTATTTGCATTCTGTATGTTCTCATTGCCACTTGTTTTTCTTAAATTAGGTTGTAGGCTAAATCTAAAAGTTTTTACTTACAATTAAACAATTTAATCATAATGCTATGATTTTTTTTCCAATTAAATTCTTTTTTATATTGACACAAAATCTCTCATCAAACCAAAATTTTGCAAAATATAAGGAAAGCTTATGTCATATTTCCAATAAGCCTGTGTTTTCCAGTTGCTCTACAATACATTTTTCCTGGAGCAAATGTTGAACAGTGACATTGGATATAGGCTTCTGTGAAGTGCATCAAAGTAGGTGATATAAACTATACACACTTCTCACAATGCTGTTTGGTTGAAAGCATGCCAAGAAGACTTTGCTAAAATAACTAATGTTTCAAAGCAATGAGAGAAATCACTATAAAAGGGGCATATTTCTGAAAAAGTTAACAAAAGGAAGTGCTTAAATGCATCAAAACCCGAGTCCAAGATAGTCAGCAATGCTTAAAATTTGGGTGGGGGTAGATATTTCCTTCAGCATGTGGACTCTTATAGTCACAATTTACTCCTGGGTCAGTACTCATGAATGTAGTCTATATAAGGTTTTAGTGAATTTACTTTTTATGAGTTTAAGTAACAAAAACCAAGACAAACACGTTTTAAATTCAACAAATAATTTAAATTCTCTAACTTATAAAATGAAAATATAAGAAGAACTTACAATGTGAATTCCATCCCAGGTATCACCAGTCCAAAAAGAATCGAATGTTCCAAATGAATTCCAATAATCTTGAATGTGTTGATGTACCAGTATTGAAGTATCATTGATATAATCCAGAATGTCTGTGAATTAATTCACATTAATCCCAAAGCAGTGTTTAAGTTTAAAAAATGTAATTACAATTAATTGCTCTCTCAAATTATATTTGAACACAACTAAAATCTGACCATAGATTTACAAAGACTGATATGAAACAGGAATTAAGAATAGTTCACTAAAACTGCTTTATATACAAACTGTCCCTGACCCAAAATGCAACAGAATACCCTGGGTGTGGGTAATTTTTCAATTGGAAAATTCCATCAAATTCATAAATAAGGCCAGGTTTTGAACTTAAATTCAGGTGAACCCTCAGTCATGACAATAGCCAGGTTGGTCAAAACTAGACCTTCAATCGGAGACAAGGGTCAAGCACACAGTATAATAAAATATACCTAACAATATTACCAAATCTCCAAAGGTTCATAAAGTCAAGTTATACTGAATTACCATGGACCAATCCCATACTCATTAGACATGTGGCTATTACTATTGTCCTTGCTTGTCAATGTTTGACATTTGCATTCAGTACCATTTCTTTGCAAATTGCATCCCAATATTACCTTATCAAGTGCCCTACTGTTAGTTCCTTTTTAAGTAAGACATAGGCTGCATCCCATCATGCATTTTAGTCCCAATTTAGTGCATCTGCATTTCAAATTTGACCAATAATTCTTTATTATTCTAAATCCTAAAATTTTTTTAACCAGATCCTAAATTATCGTTTACCGACTTTTAAAAGGATTGCTCATATCTTAGATTATATGTAGTGTTTTGTCCTATTTGTATTTTGACGTGTTTTTGTGTCTTATCATGCTCCTTGTACCGTTAATGTCTCTTGTTTTATGTAATGTCGGTAAAAAGAACATCAGAGCTCATGTTGAATTGTTGTTTTTAATCCTGCTGACATTAAATAACTCTTATTTTATCTTATGTTGCTACACTGTATAATTAACAAACAAAACCAAATGTTCTGAACATCTTGTTAGTCCTGAGTGCAAGCGAGAAAGTATCAAATATGCATGTGTTAGATGGTTAATATAAGTGTCTTCTGTCAAAAGTTCAATGTGTTCTTGAATGAGCTGTTAGTTTTTGAGGACTAAATGGCTTCAAAAATCTGGTAAATTTTGAGTTTTTGATTGAACACAGTCCTTTTTAGGAACAAAATTAACTGTTAATTTCACACAGTTTTATTATATCATATGTAAAATATGCTGCAGTTCATATACAGTGGATATGGTATAACCATAATACTCGTACAAACAATTTATCACTAACTTGCAGGCAAAAATCAGTCCTTATCGAACTTTGTCCTTTGTTGGGAATGGATTAAGAAATTTAGACAAAAAATATATGACTATACAAACCTTAATGGGCATGGGCAGTTGTCATAAAAGACTTGCATGCATCAAGTTCATATCATTATGCCTTATCTTGCTGTAGCTGTTATGAGTGGATTGACGAGAGAGAGATAGAAAGCAGCTATATCAATGTAGAATAATGTGGCAGGGACTGTTGTTTGCAGCATATCATTAGTACTTTCCCAGTGTTCAGTTGCTGCATTTTTAATGTCATGTTCATTTTTTTGGAATGGATTATGAAATTTAGACATGTAGTCAACACAATTTTAGCAAAGGGAGATATGTGTGTATGTACATTATCTATACACATTTAAAGGGTCCTAATGTCTGGATCCTAACTGAAAGTTTGGTTCCATAATTAAGTAGACTTTGAGAAAGTCATTGACAGGTTATCATGTTCCAGTAATGACATATTATATTCCAATAACGAGATGTTATCATAATCCAGTAATGACTGGCTATCATATTTCAGTAATGGTAGGTTGTCATATTCCTGTAAAGTTTGATAAACTCTACATCATTTTAATAGCCTTTAAAAGGCCTCAAAGCATGGCTTTTTTGATACAGGAGGTTTTGTGAGAAAGTCCAAAATAACAGATGCTTCAACTGAGTGGATGCCAGACATACCATGAACTCGCATTACTTGATGGAAAGGTGAAAGAACTATACTAATACATGTGATCATAAGAATAATAAATGAAATTCTTCACACCCTTTATTTTTAAAGATAAATAAGATGAAATGTACTATTTGTACACAAGAAACTTAAAAAAAAACTTATCACATGACATGTCTGTACCTGGGTTAATATAATGTGGTATATTTTCCAAAACTATACACATGTAATAACACTTCCTGATGACATAATGTCCCACATTGAACATGTGTTATAACACTTCCTGACAACATAATGTCCCATACTGAACACATGTAGTAACACCTGACAACATAATGTCCCTTATTATATGATTCTAATAACACCTCCTGATAACATAATTTCCCATAGCATCTTACAAGGCAAAGACAATGTTCTGGACATCCAATTTTTCTTGGCATTTTCACTGTTTCTTTAAAAAAATTGATCCCTAATGTGAATAATTTCACTGTGGTGCTTGCCATAAGGGTGAAAGTTCTGTACTTACTTTATAATTTTTTTTTTAAAGAAGAACTTTTGATGGTCTTCTTGAAAACAGTTACAACTCTTCTAAATCCAGTATCAACAGTCAAAATATACAGGGCTTGCATTCCACTGTTAATAAGAAAAGCATGATAACAATGACAAAAACAAAACAAAAGATATTATCTGAAAAATGTGATTACTGGCACAAGAGTTGTTCCCACAAGATACCATACTGACCACATCACTCAATTGGGAACAGTATAGACAGAGATTTGCCAGCACATCTAACAATGACAGATCTTGGATTACACATATACAAATATCCTATGCCATTTCCATCCAATGCTAGAAAAAGACCTTGGATGTAAGGAATGGCTACTCTAATCTACCTCCAAGCCTGGGATCTGCTATCGGATCATAATTACTTAAGATCACAATCAGGTCAACACTAATATCAATGTAAGCAACAGTTTGAGACTAATGAAACCAAATGAATTACTCCATATTTTTCATTAAAAATCTGTGGCATTTTAAAATTTAAAATTAAAAGTCTGGATATTTCATTGATTGTTGAATTATCAGGTGTTTTTTTTTAACATATGATTTTTGAAGTATCTATTCTTCACACATCAAGCCAGATGTTCACTGTCCAAATGCTTACCAATCTAAGAAGTATCGCCATGATCACCTTTGAGTTTCTGAGTCAAAATTATCTGATTCACATTAGAAAGATACAAGGATGTTTCAGTCACACTGAGTCATTCTTGTAGGTGAATATGCATTACATGTTATATTAGAAACACAAGTAGCCATGGAGAAAAATGGACAAAGATCAGCACACCAAGGACATGGCATATATATATATTATTCTTCTAGGTCTTCAGAAAACTCCCTAAAATATGGCCACAAGAACAATAATGGAAATCTGGAAATCTTCCTTAAGCAAATCAAGCATTTCCTTATATTTTTTTGCATGATTTGAAAAAATTTCTGGAAATAAAAACAATTCTCTCTCTAAACGCTGTTCCAGATGTATCAATTATATTAAACAAAAAACGAATATCTCTAAACACTGTTCCAGATTATCACACCTATCGAATAGAAAACAAAATTTTCTGAAGGCTGTTCTAAACATATGACTTGTATCTAAAAGAAATGCAAAAACTTTCCAAAACACTAGAAATGAGATACCCACTTTTACCGCCCATGATCCTAGCTTGTAGCTTAAAGGCCCATGACCTTATATTTTAGCCTTAAGGCCCATGACCTTATATTTTAGCCTTAAGGCCCATGACCTTATATTTTAGCCTTAAGGCCCATGACCTTAGCATTTGGCCATAAGGCCCATAAATCACTTGCCTTCTTCAGTATTATGTACATGACAAAAATGTATATAAAATACAGAAATGAGCTGGAGAAACCTGGAACATTCTTGATCATATGGAAATTACTAATAAACAACAAATAGGTGACAATACAGAAGTGAAGAGAGAGCAAAACATTTGATACTGAAAATTACATGGGATAAAGTTTCATGGATAGTGGTCTCCCTTGGGACACAAGGCCTAAGGACACAAAGCATGACATCAGTGTCCTGTCACAAAGACATATGCTGTCCAAAGAAAGTAGATCCGTTTGAGTAAAACATGTATGCATGCATGGTCCCACCATAAACCAAAGAATTTAAATGTGAAAAATTGCTGCAATAGCATGCAAATTTACTTGGTTCATCTATATATGAATCAAAATAAGTATATCAAATTTCACTTATCAACCTGAAGTGGTCATGCTATGATGGTTTTAGTCAGAAGGTCTTGAGTTCCAAAAGTTGAAAAATGTGTTAAAGAACTATACTGCTATATTGACCTGAAAAATCTATTCAGGTCATCTAAATTAGAATAGAAATTGGCTAGCAGAGATTTTAATATATCTACAATGAGTTGATTTGCTGTCAGGCTAACAAACTTCTAAGGATGGATGGATGGACAGATGATATATGGATGTATGACTACATATAGACAGATATGACCAAATCAGAATGTCCCCAATGCAAGCTAAAAGGATGGGGAAAAGAGGGGAAATAGAACAATTTCCATAAAATTGGAAGGTTGTATTTGGAAATCAGATGTTGCATTGTTGCTTACCAAAAAGTGTTCTGCAAAATGACCAATTTTCAAATACCAAGGTAAGGTGTTCCAAGGTAAAGCGGACTTATGCAATGAAACTTGCTTACCACAATACCACAAGCATTTAAAAGGTTACAAAATATCACCATGCTGCAAGACATAGGAAGCACAAAGTTTATCATGTGAAAGGAAAATGTTCAGTATGTAACATCATGTTTAAGTGCACCCATCATAATAAAACAAAGTATTCATATAAATTGTTCGTTTCATGTAAAACAGTTTTTAAAATTGTTCACACTGATATGGACTGCATTGGAAAAAGGTCACATTTTCAGGAAAAGAATACGCATTAATATATTAGAACGGTCAGTTTCAACATCAAATTTAAACAGACTTTTTCAATATACTGAGAGCCTGTATTTCAACCTTTTAGTTTAACTGAAATAATTCTTAAATATAATTTCATACAATATAATGGCTAGTTTTATAAAAACTGAGTAAATTTATTTATCAAAGCATAAAACCAAAGGTCATGCAATAATATTTCAGCTTAATCATATATTACTAATTCATGGTACAGAAACCTTAAAAACAAATTTAGAAATTAAATGACAGAAATATATTAGCACAAAAAACTTCATATTTCAAAGTGCAAATATAAATCAATAAATTTTCATATATATATATAAAGAATTCATCTATAAAAAAATATATGACAAGAACCAAACAAAGAAAAAAAGAACTTTTCTCTACTGATGCATCTACAGTAACTAACAGATATATACTACTGTACTACAAAATGCAATAAAGTTGCTAAATAATATGCCTATAATATGCCTACTTTCATTTCTCATCTGACATGGTGACTGATTTAATGGCGCTTATAACACAGTATTGGCTATTACCATTACGAATGGAAAACCATGTTCATTTCCAGACAACTCACTGAGGCAGCCTTGGCATGATGAGGAATAAAATATTTCAAAGATTTACAAAGTTAAAGGGAAACTTTCAAAAAGTATCTGTAACTCTCACCATATAATTAGGTTATAGTCTATGTGATCATGTATACAAAATAAAAAAACAAAATGAAAACAATATCAGTCAACACTGTATCTTCAATTTATATCAGTATAGACCAAGATTTGATGTCACATCAAACCATAATAGATCTGGGTCAACACTATCTTCAATTTATATCAGTGTAGACCAAGATTTGATGTCACATCAAAACCATGATAGATCTGGGTCAACACTGTATCTTCAGTTTATGTTAGTGTAGACCAAGATCATGATCACATCAACCCTGACAGATTAGGGTCAACACTGTATCTTCAATTTATATCAATGTAGATCAAGCTCTGTTGTCACATCAAACCAAGGTCAATGTAATTTGTTATACATGCATCATGCAATCAAATAATCCTGTTGATAACAATAACATAAAATTTCTTTTTTCCCCACTTCATTTCAAAATTCATATTTCTTTACTACTTCCTTTCTTAGTGTAAAATACAATGTTTCACATAAACAATAAGGTACTTAAAATCGATGCTTACTGCACTACTAAAAATGATGGTATCTTTGTATCAATATGATATAATTTGTTACCTCAGTGCATTAAAACTCTACGAACCCTGTAAAAGTCTGGACATAAATTGTGGTTGCAACTTCTGCTGCTTATTTAACAATGAAAAAAAAATGTTTATAAAATATTGACAAAAGTAATAATATGATAAAGTCTACAAAATATACAAGGCCTTGGGAAATCTTCAGGAAACTATGACCATCCACAAATCAGCCAATCAGATTTTCTGTTGCAGAAAACCAACGTGATCTCAATAACTGCTGTACTAAAACCAACCTGTCCAGATTTGATGGATTCTTCAATTTTTTCACAAATGTAGTGACTGGACAAATTTTCAACAATTTTCTATGTTAACTTGGGCAGAGTTCTGACAAATAGTAGCACAAGAAAATGCACACAAATCTATAAATGATTTTGGATTGAAACGATCTAAGGCTATGTACAATTAAAGGGCCAGCTGATCATCAGTCCGTTTGAGGGACTCTTGTTGAGGGACTCTTGTTGAAGTGATTTTGGATTCAATGGAATTAAAGCTATGTAAAATTAGAACTTTTCTAAGTGTTAAATACTTCAACATTTCAAAAATGATTATTTGTATGAGATCACAATAAATTTCCATACCATTTTGAAGTTCTAGCAAAATCTACTTGTCACATTTCCCTGTTCTAGTGTAATCTATATTCATATTTCACTATTTAAGTGTAATCTATTAGTCACATTCTGTTGTAGTGTTGTTGTTGTTGTGGGGTTTAACGCCATTTTTCAGCACACGATAGGCTATGCATGGCTGCCAGTATAAATGGTGGAGGAAGAACCTGGGAAATTACTAGCAAAAACCACCAACCCATGAGAAGCTACTGGCAAGCTTTCTCACATACCCACATTGGCCGAATCCTAAACTCGAACCCACGCAGACAAAGGTGAGATGGCAGTGATCTGTAATGGAGAGCGCTTTAGACCACTCGGCCACTCAGGGCCTCCTGTTGTAGTGTAATCTACTTGTCACATTTCCCTGTTCTAGTGTAATCTGTATTCATATTTCACTATTTAAGTCTAATTTATTAGTCACATTCTGTTCTAGCATAATCTACTTGTCACATTTCCCTGTTCTAGTGTAATCTACTTGTCACATTTCCCTGTTCTAGCATAATCTACTTGTCACATTTCCCTGTTCTAGCATAATCTACTTGTCACATTTCCCTGTTCTAGCATAATCTACTTGTCACATTTCCCTGTTCTAGTGTAATCTATTCGTCACATCTCCCTGTTCTAGCATAATCTATTTGTCAAATTTCCCTGTTCATGTGGAATCTACTAGTCACAGTTCCCAGAGTCACTAATCACATTTCCTATTTAAGGTGCAAAAACAAATTTTATCCAAATATACTCAAAACATTTTTCCAAAAAATTAAATTAAAACCCTGCTGAACAATGTAACAATAAGTGAGGCTCTTTTCCATTTGTTAACTATCATGTTACAAAAATTATGAAGGTCTCCCTGACATGCTGATGTCAAAATATTTAAATTTTGCAAAACAATGTAAGCTATAGCTATATGTCAAATAGCTGGACACCATCTTATTCAAATATGTTGAAATTTAAGAAGTTTCATAAAAATTACAAACATTTATAAACTATTGTGATAAGAGGAATGTTCCCTGAAACTTGGTTCATTTATCTAGAATCAGTTACAGTCTAATTTACTGTCAAGTGCTAACTACAGGACTGGCCATAAATGGCCTTTTGGACAGGCCTCTTTAATTCACAAAGTCAATTAGTGTGGCAAACTGACACAAGAAGGATAGAAGAGAAACAATTAGAAATGAAGCTGTTATTTACAATTCCAAGTATAGAAAATAATACACACACAACTTTTTGACATGTTACTTATACCAATAATTTAAACTCTGAATAATAAATACCTTGCATTTAAAATACACAAATTCATGCCTATCTCAAGATTAAATACAAATTTTTTTGACCATGTATGGTGACCACTGGCTGTTCAGCATATGGCCCCGACATTAAAGAGATGACGACTAAGTGAATCTGGCCATTTTGTGTACCATATATTCTTAAGTACAAGCTGTGCCCAACTTCCTATATTGACACAGATCTGCATAATGCATTGGCCAATCAGGGTCTACGTTGTTAGTTCTACTGATCACCTTTACTAACTACACAGACCTTTATAAGCCAGCTCATTATGCGATGTAAGATCCAAGACTTAACATTTGTATCTGACTTGTGGGCAGTATATATGGCAGGTAACCTTGATATGGCGGTGACCCTTAATACAAGTTTCACTGTATAAAGGACAAGAATAATCTGTACAAAATAGGTGTTTTCCATTTAGCTTGGGTCTCTTTTTTTGGACTACTAGCATGCACAAAATGTTTAATACAATTTGTGTAATCAGTTACAAAAGATCAAGATATTAAGTAATCTCAGTTCTGTGTAGAAAATTTGGAAAAACTTTTCCAAAACTACAAATATTAATATAAAAAAATCACTTTGTCAATCTACTGCATGTTTGGCGAGGAAAAAAAATACTATTAAAGTGGAAACAAGGCAAATTTATGCTTCCTTTGGTGCACAAACTAACAGATAAAAGTTTAAAGTTACAGTTCTCCCACACATGTATTAAAATCTCATTTTGTGTAGAATTTATGTTTTAATCTTTCAAGAACTACAAATAAAAACACTGTTTTTCCAATTTATTGCATGTTTTGTTGAAATATTAAGTAATGAACTGTAAACACAACAAACATTTGCTTGAGTAAAAAACAAATACAACCGAAAGTCACAGCTCTCCCTCATTACAATGTCTCTCATTGTAACACAGTTAACTGATATAATGTAAAACTGCTGTAGACCCTATCACCAAAATTAAACCATTGCACTTGAATTGATCCATCAAGCGTATGTAAATAGTTGAAAGAAACAACATCAAGTTTAGTATTACATTTATTTTTCCTGACTGAAAATGATTGGTGGTAAGAATTAAATGCTCTATAACCATAAATTTTACATAAACTAAAATGATAACTATTTGTTGAATGCCCCCATCCCCCAGAACACATATACACACTGGTTAAATTTTTTATCATACTCGTTATACCATGGTTTTGTATAAAATGCAGTCAGTAGTTACAGACACCAGCTACTGCGTTATAATGAGTAGGGACTTCATGTGCAGCCATCCAGAACGATGATTATACTTTCACTTTAGATTTTTATATATTTTACTTTGTTGTCATTGATGTTATGAATCAAGAACAGAATAAATGTATCCATATTCTACTGGGTTGTGTCAAATTTTCCATACAGGAAGCCTCTCCGTTCTCTCTTTTTTACAGCAAAGATGATGAAGATCCCAATAAGAATGAGGAACAGACATGAGATGATAATCACCACCATCCAAGCTGAAATTACATTAAAACAAGCACTGCTTATAATTCGTAACCCAAAACATGTATCAAAGATACATATAAGAAATATTAACTTTCTATACAATATTTTAAATCCATACAGACAAAATGTATGTGGTCTCTTTTTAACACAAAAAGAAAAGACTACTCCAAATGCAAATATAAACATACATGAAAGCACAATTACAAGCAGCCAAACTGAAATCAGATCAACACAAGTGTGGTTTATAATTAGTAATGCAAAGCATATTTTAGGGATATAAATAAGAAATGTTAATTTTCTATAAATTATTGAAGATTCGGTCAGGAAATCTCCCTCTTGTCTCTTTCTTATTGCAATGTAGATGATTATCCCAACAACCATGAGGAACAGATACGAGATGACTATCGTAACCATCCAAGCTGAAATTACATCAAAACGTGCAATGCTTATAATATGCAACCCAAGCATGTCCTAGGAATACAAATATGAAATTTTAACTTCTTACAAATTACTGATGATAAGATACTCCGCTCTTTATGTAAACTGACCAAGTCATTAACTTCAAAAAGCATGCACTTAACATCTAACACACCTTGACCCAGTTAGCATGTGAAAAAGACAAAGCACTATACCCACTAAGGTTGCTGAGTATTTTAAATTCTTGCAAAACAGCACTTAATTTGGTGTCAATCTACACAATGCACACATACCTGCCACAACAAAACATTTCATGCAAAAAACACGATTTGTTACTCGCAACACCCATCACCAATACGGTTATATTTTAAGACATGATTTTCAAAAGTCTTAGATACAAATATATAAAAAAGTAATCTTGTTAGCACCAGTAAATATATGTTCCTAGTATGATGTCTGTATAAATGGTGAACAGCCCTGCTTAGAGTCCATATAAAACTACCCTCTGGAAAGTTTGTACAATAGACTATCACAGCTAATTAAAAGTTAAGGTGGTTATATATAAGCAACCACCATTTCACAGGTTACTCAAGTGGCTGAGAATAACTAGGGTAAAGCCATATTAAATTCTTTGAATACTGCTGTGGGAGAGCCCATGAGGTTAATTTGCACCTGTCAGGTAAAGTGGAACTAACCAATACATTAAAGTTATAGATAAATCAAAGAAATGTATGTTTAAAAAAAATTAGCACACCTCACTGCCTATTTTTCTTAAAAGGTTTTGGCAAGTTCATGATAAGCAGCAAAGTTTCTTTAAACTCTGGTTTCACTCCATGTATAAAACACAAAACATAATTACTTCTGCTGTCCAAACAGTGTATAAGTGTGATTCAGTTTGAAGGTAAAATGTTGAAATACAGCTGTGATTCAATACACAATTTTTTTTAAGCTTTGCTTGCTTTGTATATGGCTGATCCTAGCCATATACAAAGCAAGCAAAGCTATAAAAAAAAATTTAAAGGCTGCAAACAACATATTGAGATCAGTTATTCTGGGAAGCGTGACATCCACTGACATAGCAGCATCACCAACAGTATTTCTGTGTGTCACTCCCACACAAAAATGCAGATAAAAAAGAACATTTTCTATGCTGAAAGATGTTTACATGGTTCCCACGCTTTTTTAAATATAAATTTCCAGGTCTTTTCCAGGTTTTTTCAAGATGAAATTAATTTTTCAAGGTTAACGTATGACCATTACTGAATGGAATTAAAGAACATTTTGGATTAGAAAACATGCATTTTCCGAATCTGAAGATGTTTCTCTTTCAAGACTCTCCTAAAAATATATGTCAGAAAAGATGATCATTTACAAAACCACAAAATTAGTCACATGAAACAAATCTGACTATATTCCTATAGATTGGCATTTGAAACCATTTCAATGTACAGACTACAAATTTTAACTTTACTTTGCTGACCTGCATTATGTTGCTACGTGGAAACAACATAATGAGCATAAATTTGGTTTCCTTTCAAACCTTTAGTTCTAAAGAATTCTAGAGCAATATATGTGCACGTTATACAAACTAAACATTTCCTATCACAGTATGAAAAAAAACCAATAAATGCAAAGAATTAGTATCTTATCTTGTAATGAAAAAAGTTTAACACTGAATTTATGTGTGCCAATAAAATCTCAAGATTTTTCAACCAATCTAAACTCCTTAAGACAATTTGGTTAAAAATTCCATCCTTTAAAGACATTTACAAAAGGTTTGATTTAATTTTTGACCTTCCAAATTATATACTGTTGCATAAACGAGGACAGAATTTTCTGTAAAATCAACTTGTCTTCTTGTAGTTCAATAAACCAGTCCCAAAACTTGATACATGGGCACTTATCGTTTCTTACTATATAATACAAGGGACGACAATTTCCCATTTCCTATTTCACCAATGCTTCAAACTAAATGTCACTGTGTAATAGTTTTGTACCAAAGTTCAGCTCAGAGATTCAAAATTTTTCTAATCCAGGTTTCCTCCAAATATTCCAACCCCATTTTTCACATCTGGACACTTAGGATGGAGTGTGGGTTCAGAGCAATTACATATAAAAATTTGGAATCTGCCACCACCGTAAGATAGTTTAAATTTGCTGGGCCCGCTGGTAAGCTATGTTATATCGACTTATACCTGCATGAAATCGATAGGAAAATTATATATTTTCTCAAAAACGGCAAGTATTATAATCGTTATGTCTTTAATCCGCTGACAGAGTAGACAAAACTCAGCATAGATGAAACCGGACCCCGTACTCGCCATCTGCATTAATAATCACATGACTTCACAACTCTCAAACAACGACATCAGAAGTCCAATAGTCATGTGATAACAACAAACTCCTTTTAAATGTCGTACAAAATTTCAGTTATATTAAATGAAAGTCTAACACCTTTTGTAAAAACCAGAAAGAACATACAATTCTCAACATATTTATTTCAAGAACAACTAGAAGAAACTTGGCGTCTGATTCATCAAGCAGAGTAGTCTGGTTCCCTGCTTCGTATGCTCCCTGCATGAGAGAGCACATGTCAACATGGTAGTCACGTGATACAACAAAACTGCAGAAGTTGATCTTGGAATAAATATAGGTAATTTTGTGCTCTTTAGTTTTTGTATTTTTATTACATTCAGTACAAGACTTTCATTTAATATTCTTTTAACTATATTTGAAAAGGACAGTTGTGAGATTCTGTGTGCTCGTGCGACTAGCAATCAAAATCATTAGTACCAGCTCAAATTTCATCAGCACATTAGTTTTATCGTCTATCAGCAGATTAAAGACATTACGATTTTAATACTCGCAATTTCTGAGAAAACAAATAACGTTTAAGTTGGCTAGCCCATCCGTAAAGCGATTATGCTTTAATGCCACCATGTTGGCCTCCTGTGATGCTAGACTGGTTTTCATACATTCCATATAAAAAAAAAGATACTGATATTGAAAAGTCTGAAACAAAAACTATACCAGATGAATCTAATCCACTGATCGTTTGGATTGTCTCCACAAATATATTTATGGCAAGCACCCAAATGATCCAGACTGCAACCACCAAATATTCTGGTTAGAACTCGATATATTTAACTCGCAATCAGTTCAGTTACGACTCAATTATGTAACTGTTTTGGGTGTCAAGTTGTAGAGGAAAATTCATGATTTTTTCCCAACTTTCGTCAATATTTGCAAAATTCAATGACTTTTCACAGTTGGAAAGAAATTATCATTGCTCCCAACTTTATCCTGATTTCGCAGTAGAATGGGAACCTGTGTTCAAGATTTTTGGGGAAATGTGTACAACAATAGCATCTAGCCTCTAATGAGTGCGAAGACTAAGAGCTGTAAAAAGCATGAAATCCATACCGGTGGAGAATTTCCATGTTGCAGTGCCTGGGTCTCCACTTGGAAGAGCACACTCTTCATCCCAGTTGACTGGTACCCTGTGTTTTGTAAGTTTCACAAGCATCTCAAATGAACAATTCATGGTACAGTCTGAAACAAATTAATTTGAACATCAAGTAGCTATACAAGATTTTTTTAAAGCAAGAAAATGTCCCTTCCAATAATCTATCTTTGTAAGGGAAATTATGTGTTACGCGGACAAATTTGGAAATATAATAATTCAAAAGGAATATCGATTTTTATTACAAATATTGGCATCAAAATTTTTTTGCTGAACAGCATGTTCCATGTAAAACTGACTAAATGGCAAGATGAGAATGTTTTCCCCAAAAGGACATTTTCCTGCACTGCAGCGGTTATACACAAATCAAGACATAATCTGAATCAATCTAGAGAAAATCATGCACAAAGGAAGACTGTTGTTATTTCAATATTTCCTTGATTATACATTGATTGAACAAGAATTACATTAAAATTAATTAATGAAGTAGGCTCTACATTAAGTATTGCTCAAAGTGGTAGCAACTTTTCTGCATCCACAATAAAAATTAAAACAATACTGATCATGGAATACATGTGCCTATTCTAGGAATAAAAACCATGATGGTAGAAGTACTCAGCAAAGCTTTCTCCAAAAGTCCCAAACTGATAAAGAGAGAAAGAATTGTGTTACTTACCCAGAATTTTATATGAACAAGCAAACCGAAAGAATTTATTAGACTGGGTGACAATTGTAAGTGGCATCATTTTCAATCAGACCAAGCAGACTTCGCATGAAGTCTTCTGGTGACAAATCCATATTGATATGACTATGTTCAGAAGAAGTAATTACAAGATTTTCAAGATGGCTGCCATATCAGGCATCAGATTGGCAACATTTTCATTTACTAACAACTAGACATCATAATAAGTAAAAATCCAAGGTCAAGGTGACTTTCCATTTAGGAAGAATATCAATAACAAGATTTTCAAGATGGCTGTTGTAATGGCTAGATTTTATGTCAGATCAGCACCATATTTGTTTAAGACCAATTGGACATCATTAAGAATTTGTTGTGTGAAAACCCAAGTCGATATGACCATCCATTCAGAAGTAGAGACAAGAATTTCAAGGTAATTAATGTATGTCCAAGCAGCACCATTTTCATTTCGGACCAACAAGCCATGGGATAATGTGTTTGTAGTAAGTTTCATGGCAATCCTGCAATTGGTTGAGGAGAGGCAGCAATAACAACCATGTCCTGATGGACAGACAGACAACTGATGATGACAAATGATGGACAGACAATGTACAATAGACCATTCCATAAACAGTTCTGACATATGACTAAAGAAACTCGTGAAACAAAATTATTTTAAGTGTTATGGATATTTAATTTATACTGTGTGCATGACCTTTGTCCATAATTGACGGTCGAGTTTTGGCTTATCTGAATGGTGACATCTTTTTTAAAGGATGTTTACTTCACTTTGAGTTCAGGGCTCAACCTTATTTACTAAGAATGTTTTAGAAGCAAATTTGTTTACAATTTGATGGAGAGGGAAACACTTTTTCATTCCTGTTTTAAGTTCAGCCAGTTGAATCATTTACTCTTCAGATACAATTTGATTTAAAATTGGAATTAGAAAGATCTCAGTGACGTTTTGGAGTAAAACTTTGGGATTATTTTGAATTCATTCAAAGACATTCTGGATCATAACATTGTGATACATCAAGACTATTGATACATCAGCTCATTTAAGACTATCGGTACATTAATCAAGATTACTGGAATTCATTTGGATCATTCTGAACTAATGGACTAGTACAAGAACATGTATGATTATTTTGGATTTAATTCACATTACTTATGTTCCTCTTGAATTTTCACTTTGTAACTTTGAGAAATACATTTGTTAATTTTAATAAACTTGTTGGTTTGCTTCTTTTGGTTACTTAGTTTAAGACCACAGAGTTGCAACAGAGGCATATTTGGAAGACGGGATTGAAAGTACCTGTTAAGCACAAACAAATACCTTCAGTAAACATCCACATCACATGCACAGTAGGTACAGTTTCAATCTTTAACAGTGATATTTCAGTTTCAAAGAAACACTGCTGCAGGCATTGACAGAGCATGCAACATAAAACAGGTCAGTGAAAGTTTTTGTTACTTTCTGCTTTCAGCTATCTTACACATCATTCCAGTCTTCAGGTCACTGGAATGCTTACAC
The DNA here is from genome assembly GCA_028554795.2 of Sinohyriopsis cumingii. Lineage (NCBI taxonomy): Eukaryota > Metazoa > Mollusca > Bivalvia > Unionida > Unionidae > Sinohyriopsis > Sinohyriopsis cumingii. The sequence goes on along the minus strand of CM068841.1, from coordinate 23,229,957 downwards.
TTGAACAACATCCCAATCACTCAAACAGATAATCAAAATATACTTCAACTGGCTCACACAAATGAAATATACATGTATTGTCAAAACAATATATACCATAAAAAAAAGAGTAACACAAAGAAATTGATGCTCGACTGGCAGGAAAGAATTGACAGGAATTCACTGATATTCTTGAGAAACTTTAAATCAGGTAATCAAAATTAACATGACATTCACAAGATGCCAGTAAGTGTAGTACAAACACCTTTATCATTGACTTTTACGTTGAACCTAATATCACGTATAGAAATCACTGAACTTGTCTCTGGTAATGTCATGCGGTGTCAAAATAATAGCAATAAATTATGGATCTTTTGGTGTAGGAATTTTAGTCAGGGCAAGTGATTTTTCCTTTTCAGAGTCACTTGAACTGGGTCTGAGTCTGACAACATTTTCTTTGAGCACCTGGCGACAAGATTTTCAAGAAGGTAACTATGGTACCATGCTGGAAATCAGATGAATACAATATTCATTTAGAAGCAGCTAAATATTGCTTTAATTTTTTAAGTGAAAAACCCATGCTGACAGCCCATACCAATGCTGACAACTACACAGCCAAGATTTTATCAATATCTAGTAGCATAAAATATATCACTGAAATACAATATTAACTGTGTAGAAGTGAAAGTAGGATCTATGAATAGATGGATGAAAGGAAAGAAGGATAGAAATACAGACCCCAATTTATATCCCCCTTATCTGTGAAAAGTGGGAGGCACGTATGAGTGGAAAATTCAGATTTCTGATTTCATTGTAATTTCATGAAAAACATCATTCAAAATAAGCAAACATTTCTGGAATTCTACTACCCTGGACAAAGGGCACAATGGTGTACAGAAATGTAGCAAAAAAAACTTCTGAACTTTAAACCCTAAATAACACATTTAACCTATTCTACATCTCAAATGGGAAAGTTTATGTGACACAGAATTGCAGAACAACATCTTAACCAGACCAGTGCAATAAAATAACATGAAGTGAATTACTAGTACTGAATACAAGCAAATTAAAGATATATTGTGATGGTACATGGGACACCACTTAACAACATTATGTTGCTTCTTAAAAAGATAATAGTACAGACACCATGCCAAACTGTAAACTGCAGAGACCCAGATCTGCAATCAGTTAATGCACCAGCATCTCTGGGTTTCTGCACTTTGTTATAATTAATTAGTAAAACAAATGATACAGACCCTGATCTACCAGTGCATTATGCAATGGTAGATAAGGGTCTATGCTGTTTGGAGGTGGCCTCAACATGTACACAAGTATATACAATTGTCTACATTTAACAAGACTGAAGCTTTAACATAAAATAAGCTGGATAAGTTGGCAAGTTAACATGTCAAACAGGTAAGTCTGGGATCTTATCTTCATTCAGAAAAGAATAGTTGACTTGTGATCCAGGCCCTTTTATTTTTTATTTTAAAAATATATATTTTGCACTGAACTTGTTAATTAAAAACAAAATTCTTAAAAAAAATAAAAGACACACAGGTATAGAAGCAAAAGAAACTCACTTGGCAGAACCATGTTGGTATAATTGTCTGTTGTGTTCTTGTAAAGAATGTTCACATAATAGTTCTTAAGTGGGTCTTCATGGAGTTCAAGTATAACTGTTGAAGCATATGCTGGACTTTTCTTGTTGAAGAGATTCAAGGCACTAAGAAGGGCTGAAACTGTTGTGTCATGCTAAATGAAGAAAATGATAAAATGAAACTAATTGTCACTGGCAGATTATTCATTTATCTTGAACTTCTGCACAAATAAAAGTCATCTTTCTTGGTACTAAAACATTTGGATATGAGCAGAGGTCCTCATGTTTCTCAAAACAATCACTGTTCATTTGGTATATAAATGTATTCTTTGCAGCAACCATTATGGAGTAAAACTGATAGTGGATACAAATTACATGATATAGATCTTTCTAATCATATAACAAACTCTCCTTTCAACTCCAAGAATTTATATTTTAATAAGATTTGGAGCATTTCTTTTAAAACATTAACCCCTGGAGGTGTTTGTCGTTTTCGTCTGAAATTCGAGTAGAAAACACATTTTGAAAGGTATTTCTGAATACATCCTAAAACACCAACTTCCAGGTGATCTTCCAATAACATACTGCCTAGTTGTGTTAGAAACATTGTTTTTCACTGGCTATTTGGCTCGTGCGTGAGCAGAAGGGTAAAAGTTGGCTTTTTTTGTGCTTAATGGACCCATTATTTTCATATCGAGACTACTCTTTATTACAAATGCCCATCTTTATCATACTTTTTGTAAAGGTTTATCTGTCTGTTTGCAGTTCATACTGGTCTGCCTGAGATCTGAGACCTAAAAGTCTAAACTCCAGACACAATATCGGATTCCAACCACAGGCGAAGTTTGGGTAGAAAAAAATTGGGTCCAAAAATTGAGATTTTTCCCTCTGTATTTTGTAGTGGAACTAGGAATTCCAGATTTTTTTGTATCATTGTAGAGCTACATCTGTCTACCTTTCTATAATACAACCCATTTTAGTGTATCACACATGACCAAGATGCTACAGAGCTCAGCAGTAGGCTACTACCTCCTGCCACTTAAACTCGTCACCAGGGGTTAATGTGTTAAAGAAACTTCAATTTCACTGGCAGTATGAATATTCAACTTGCTGAGCCTCTCTTTGTTTGACATATTTACATGAATATTAGCTGTCAGAAAGTACACCCTTTAATCAAACACACAACAGCAATTACACCCTTCAATCAAATACACACAAAAGCAAGTACACCCTTTAATCAAAGAAACACACAACAGCAAGTACACCCTTCAATCAAACACATACTACAGCAAGTACACCATTCAATCAATCAAACACACAACAGCAAGTAAACCTTTCAATCAAACACATACTACAGCAAGTACACCCTTCAAACACACACACACTACAGCAAGTACACCCTTCAATCAAACACACACTACAGCAAGTAAACCCTTCAATCAAACACACTACGGCAAGTACACCCTTCAATTAAACAAACACACAACAGCAAGTAAACCCTTAATCAAACACACACTACAGCAAGTAAACCCTTCAATCAAACACACACTACAGCAAGTACACCCTTCAAACACACACTACAGCAAGTACACCCTAACAAACACACACTACAGCAAGTACACCCTTCAATCAAACACACACACAACAGCATGTACACCCTTCAATCAACACACTACAACAAGTACACCCTGAATCAAACACACAACAGCATGAATACCCTTCAATCAAACACTACAGCAAGTAAGTACACCCTTCAATCACACACTACCGTAAATACGCCCTTCAATTAAACACACACTACAGCAAGTACACCCTTCAAACACACATACACACACACACTACAGCAAGTACACCCTTGAATTAAACACACACTACTCCAAGTACAACCTTCAATCAAATACACTACAGCAAATACACCTTCAATCAAACACCCAATACTACAGCAAGTACACCCTTCAAACAAACACTCTAAATCTAATACACCCTTCAATCAAACAAACACTACAGTACAACAAGTATACCCTTCAATCAAACAGTCACATACAAAACAGCAAATATACCCTTCAATCAAACACACATACACATACAACAGCAAAAAGAAACTTCAATAAAAAACAAACACACACAGAACAGCAAATACACCCTTCACACACACACCAGCAAATAAACCCTTCAACACATACATACACCAGCAAATACACCCTTCAACACACACATCAACAGCAGAAATCCATGCCTGTAGATCATAAAAATCTGAGCTGGAGTGTAAGATTGAGTTTTTACTCTCAACCAATAAAAAGTGGAATTACAAAAGTAAAGTTCATTATGGATGGCTGACAAAAGAATGTGAAGCTCCAATTACAAAAGTAAAGTTCATTATGGTTGGCTGACAAAAGAATGTGAAGCTCCAATTAAAAAAATGTTGCAACTTCCAGATCAAAGATGCCATCACATTATACACCAGCAGATTATGGTCATTACTGTTAAATGAAATCATTGAAGTTACATATGCCATGGTTTTCATTAATTTATAGAATAATATTAAAAGCATTAATATATGCATATTTTTGTCCAATAACAAAAGTTATAAACTTCTATCTTTTTCACATTTCTTATTTTGATGAGCCCTCAACTAAATCCCACCAGTAATTGCTCACACTTTCTCAAAGTTAAATCAACATTATCACAGGAGCAAATCAAACATTCTGCTCACACCTTCTCAAAGTTAAATCAAAATTATCACAGGAGCAAATCAAACATTCTGCTCACACCTTCTCAAAGTTCAATCAACATTATCACAGGAGCAAATCAAACATTCTGCTCACACCTTCTCAAAGTTCAATCAACATTATCACATATGCAAGACAAACATTCTGTAGCACCTTTCCAAAACTGAAATGACATAATAGCATGAGGAAAAGAAACATTCTGCTCATAAACAAAAGCCACACACTGCAGGATGAATGGATGATACAAATGGGACAGTGTTTACTTACTGGGAAGACACAATCTAACAGAAGTTGGGCTGCTGATTAATTTGACACCAAATTTTGCTCTCATATGAAAAGAACACATTGATATTTCCAGTCTTAGGGCTATAAGCTACAAGATCAAGCTTGGTTAGTTGGATGATCATGGGCTTTATGGCACTGTAGGGCTATATAGCCATAAATAAGACTATATTATGTACGTATCAAAAATGTTCCAACAAGTGATTCAAGTACAAAAACAATGACGTGGTGAAAATATATGACGGTTCCCAATCGACATGGAATGTAAATGTTGTGTATAAAGGGTAATATAGGTAAAAGATAAATTTGGGTGATTAACAGTACAAAAATAATCAAAGAAAATATGGTTGCATACAGGATACATTTCAGAATAACTACTTTTCTACTCCAGGACCTATGAACAACATTATAGCTTATGCTTTCTAGATTACCTTCAACATTAACTGTTGGAAAAATATGTAAGTGATTATCTTAACACTTCTTATAACTTTGAATCTTCATCAGCAAACAGCAAAGAAGAACTGAAAATTGATAATCTTTTTAGGAGACACACACCCCAATTGTGCATTAAGATTAAGTTTTGTCTAGTAAAGTTTCATAACTAGGGTCAAGGTTATATTTTATCCATCAATAATGGCCCGACAAAATTACCACCAGTTATGACTTTAATAGAAGATCCTTTGTAGACCCTGGTTAGCAGACACATTATGCCTCAGAAAACAGATCTACGCATTCACAGATGGCCATGTGCTATTTAAAAGCAAATATAGTATGTGTACAGGAACAATTTCATTCATGTTAATAAAAAAATGATTGCAAAACAAAAAGACCATAAAACAGGCAGAAGACATTTGTACACACCCCAGAATACATGAAAAATTTTGTCTCTATTGTATTGTTCTGCATTTTCCTCATGTTGTCCAACATCAAACCTAGGAGTGGACCTAAAAGAAAATATATCTCCAAATAATTTTTGTATACAATTTTGAAATAAAAATTTCAAACTTCAGTAGGATGAAACAGGTTTCATTGATTTTTCTAAAACTATTAATTTTAAAATAACATATTCTTGCTAATGATATGTCAATACTACAAAAATACTTAAATGTACACAAGATTTCAAATGACTGTCAAAACTAACTTTAAAAAATTCCATTATTAACCATATTGGTCTTCATTCCAGCATGCCTATTGCGACAGAAGGCAGCTGCTACAATTTATCTAAATCATGTACATACACATAATTGAGACACTGATATCACTGTGTGTGTGTGTGTGTGTTTATGATGAGCTTTCACCAAATAAAATTCACCCAATTAAGATATTTTAAGCACACTGTGGATGATAACTAATGAAATCTGGGGTCCTCGGTGGCATAGTGGTATTAGGCGCTTGCACAAATCTGGGGTCCTCAGTAGCATAGTGGTATTAGGCGCTTGCATAAATCTGGGGTCCTCGGTGGCATAGTGGTATTAGGCACTTACATAAATCTGGGGTCCTCGGTAGCATAGTGGTATTAGGCGCTTGCATAAATCTGGGGTCCTCGGTAGCATAGTGGTATTAGGCACTTGCATAAATCTGGGGTCCTCGGTGGCATAGTGGTATTAGGCGCTTGCATAAATCTGGGGTCCTCGGTGGCATAGTGGTATTAGGCACTTGCATAAATCTGGGGTCCTCGGTGGCATAGTGGTATTAGGCGCTTGCATTTACAGATTCCTCACTTCTCACCCCTGTCCATGGGAGTTTAAGTCTCAGCTTGACCAACCCCACGTTGACAGAAAGCTTGCGAATAGCTTATTGTGGGTCGGTAGTTATTTCTTCCACCTAATATACTGGCCTTCCATGTATAGCCTGTCACGTGCTGAAAAATTGTGTCAAATCCCACAAAACCAAACCAAAAATCTAATGAAATGTATGCAAATAAGATGTTTTTAAGCACACCATGTGGATATCAAACAAAATTCACACAAATCCTCAGTGTGGTTGTCTGCAAAACTTTGAAACCTGACAATAACCACCAACAAAAGAGAAGCTACTGGCAAGCTTTCTTTCATACCCATGTTAGTCGAGCCCAATACTCAAACCCACACTGACAGAGGTGAGATGTCATTCATCTGCAAAGGTGAGAGCCTTAGATCACTCGGCCACCCAACATCCCCTGTAAGTCTGAACTGAGCTGAAGCAATCACAATTTCTTTTTCACCTTAAGTATTATTTGTGTTGTCTCTTATAACCAAAGGTAAAGGCCGAGTAACTGCTCTTGAGTTTGCTCAAAGTAGACCCCTAATGGCATCTGCAATATAATCAAGCTGCATTTGCAATATAATAAATGTTATTCATTTGCACAAATATTTGTAAGATTTAAAATCTGTAACTTACCTCCCTTGTACAGGCTCCTATTTTCTCCAAACAACAGAGTAAACTGATAAGATTCTAGCAATCTTAGTTTTTCATACACAGTTATATTCTCCACCGTCCTATTAGATGTCCAGTCTGGTAACGTCAAGTTATGGGTTTTCTAAAACAAAAGAAATATAAAACATGTTTCATGAGGAAGTCTTCAAGTCAAAATATTTATAAGACGTACAACTAATTGTACAAAAATTATTTTTCACATCAGCATCATCCAAATCAACATGATTCAGACTTGTTCACTCTTAATGTTTTACATTCGCATCATTTTTAGAAACCAAAATGTTTATTTACCAGACATTGATACAAGCAACTAATTTCTTCTTGACTGCCTCATAAAGTACTGGGTCCTGACAAATGCTCAACACAATAAACAGATCTAATCAAGTGCTTAAAATATTATTTGTACCATCCAAAACTGTTATAGTATCCCATGGCTTTTGCTTTAAAACAAATTTATAGAAATTATCAGTTTAAATATTTACTAAATTATCAGTTTAAATTTTTAAATGACTTATGTCATGGATTTATGGATATTCTTTTCTCCATAACCCCTGCAGATGTTAAATGCTGGAAACCGAACTCACTTAAAATCTTATGAACATGGAGCTGCTTGCCAAATTTGATTCAAGTCCAACATTCCCTGTGAAAATTACACTGTAGAATTATAAAGCTGTTGGTGTGATTTGAGTGTGGGAGAGGGCAATCAGGGTCCACAACTCCTAGATACAATGACACAGAAGGCCAGACACTGAATTATTCTGAGGTGTCATTCGAGTAAAGTCGTGTACCAAAGTTACTTTGTGGAGAACAAATTGTTGGTGGGCAGACTGACAATAAATAGACAGGCTTCACTAAGCTGGACCAAGATAGTGTGTGTGTCTCTTCTCTCTCTCTTGCCAATGCTCCATGCTTAGGGGAAGTAGTGATAACATTTATGTTAATGGACCGATCATGGCCAGACAAGAGACTGATGATTCACAAACAGACAACAGGTCATCAAGTTAGGTCTTCTGGTCTATGACTAGAAGATAAAAACAAATTTTTGTTTTTCTTAGGAACATAAAATCTGAATAAAAAAGAAGTCCTTTGTACTGAATACATATATAAATAGATGCGGAAGTGCAGGTCAACTGAAAGTACAAGAAAAATCTTGATTCAAATTACAGGAAATATAGTACATTTTAGAACAGCAAATATGTTTTATGCTTCCCATGTCTAAGATCTATGATCTAAATAATGTGTTCCATCCACCTGATGTAGGCAAGACAGGAACTCCTAGCATATAATATTTAGGTCTACTGTAATATCATACCAAAGTTTCAGCTGAAGATGTGATAAATGTAAGAAGATATGTGTCTTTTCAAAAACAAATACAAAACTTTAAAACTGCTTTCTAATATGCCTAAGAAGGTGACAAGTCTGTATGCATTAGGATTTAACAGCACTTCAGCATAATACTGGAAATATGGTGCCAATTCAAGTAAAGTTCTAAAAATATATATAACTGAAACCACAAAAAACTCGGGGAAGATAAACCCTTCCAAATAAACAAAGTACAATGATGATAAAAGCAAAAGATGTTAAAATTCTGTAAAAATACAAAACCTATAAAGATAAGAGAAAAAAAATAAGGGCAAAAGATGTACAGGATAGGAACTCCTAGCATATCACATCATAAACCATAAACCCTATGTAATATCAAATAGTTTCATCTGATAAATTATGTCAAAGTTATGTGATATTTAAAATCTGCAACACATATCTTGCATTGTTGATGCTGTTGACAAAGTGAATAATACATCTCACCATATCTTTGCAGGTGAGAAAAACAGTTTCAAAATTGAAATAAGATTCAAATCACCCCAGGTAAACAATGCTGTACAAGGAAGAGAATGGTGCTGTTATTATATTAATAACAAAATATCCCACATTTATATATTTTCATGCTAAATTTGTCTTATTGTCTACCAAACTAAAAGTTTTCACCAAACAATGTTTGACAAATGCATACATTCTCACCAGATTAATATTTCTTTTGCAAGATACAGAAATGACAACAAATATTTGAGATACTACCATGTAACTTAACAAGCTACTCAAAAGCGTACCTCACAAAAAAGACCATCTGCTATACGCCATATGTTGGTAATGTTGTTGTGATCCCAGCCTGTCTTGTTTCCAATATAGGTATAGAAGTCCTGCAAAAGAAAATAAATGATGCAACATGCTTTACCTGGCCAGAACACATTAGTCTTCCTGAGTTCCATAATGCAACATGCTTTACCTAGCCAGAACACATTAGTTTTCCTGAGTTCCATAATGCAACATGCTTTACCTAGCCAGAACACATTAGTTTTCCTGAGTTCCATAATGCAACATGCTTTACCTAGCCAGAACACATTAGTTTTCCTGAGTTCCATAATGCAACATGCTTTACCTGGCCAGAACACATTAGTTTTCCTGAGTTCCATAATGCAACATGCTTTACCTGGCCAGAACACATTAGTTTTCCTGAGTTCCATAATGCAACATGCTTTACCTGGCCAGAACACATTAGTTTTCCTGAGTTCCATAATAAGAATAAGACAAACTGGTAATGGCAAAATGGTCCGATTGCAAGCTAAAGTCACCATAAATGGTGTCAGTACTTATTATGATGCATCTTCTCATCAGCATCAACACACTGCATGTCTAAGTAACTGAAATAAAATAGGTCAACCTTGATGAATGAAGTATGAAATATAGACTGCATTGCCTTATTTTTTATTGACAAGTGCAGTACTTTGAGAACCATCTACATATCAAGCTTCAATAATACTGGAAACAGTATCTGAGAAAATAAGCTTAGCACAAAGGTTAAGGCATTCTATTAAGTGTGAAATATAGATCACAGTCATCTAGTTGTGTCTTATGGGTGTAGTACTCTTCCTGATCCATATACATACCAAGTTACATGACAACAGTGTCTAAGAAACTAAGCTAAATATAAAGGTTAAAACAATTGACTTGGGTTGAAAATATTGGTCACAGTGACCTTGTTTGAGTGACATCCCTAAGTTATCAAAACATCATGAAAAAGGAAACCTTCCTTTTCTATGTCAAATGTTCAAGTCATAGATTGCTTCTAAGAGGTTTCAGTTTCTATTTTCTGAACATATCATTCTGTTTATGTTAAATTACTCTGTGTCTCTATAATTTATGCAGATACATGTACTAACAAATAGGTAAACATGACCCTCCAGCTTAGAATTTCTATTTTACCCTGAAAACAGTGAATTATATTTAAGATCTTCACTTAATTAGAAAAAGACTACATACACAACTGAAACACATGGTCTTCATGTTACATACAAAGACCATGCATAATCTTCATATTACATACAAAGGCCATGCATGGTCTTCATATTACATACAAAGGCCATGCATGGTCTTCATATTATATACAAAAGATATGCATGGTCTTCATATTACACACAAAGGCCATGCATCGTCTTCATATTACATACAAAGAACATGCATGGTCTTCATACTACACAAAAAGGCCATGCAAGGTCTTCATACTACATACAAAACACATGCATGGTCTTCATATTAGATAAAAAGGCCATGCATGGTCTTCATACTATGTACAAATGACATGCATGGTCCTCATACTACACAAAAAGGCCATGCATGGTCTTCATACTACATACAAAGAACATGCATGGTCTTCATACAACACAAAAAGGCCATGCATGGTCTTCATACTACACAAAAAGGCCATGCATGGTCTTCATACTACAAAGGACATGCATGGTCTTCATAGTACATATAAAGGACATGAATGGTTTTCATATTACATACTGTGGGCATGTATGGTTTTCATTTATTATATACAAGTTCTTTAGTATCTAATACAAGTGTTAAAGCCGTACATAGACCCACATTGCACCAACACATAAAAATAAAATATCTGAATTAGCAATAAATCTGATGTAATACTGTAGTAAAAGTTATGTATAGCAACCATCTAGGGGTGGGACCACTTAAAGTCTATTGTTATGACTACATTTAAACCTGTACACAGCAACCACCCAGGGATCTGACCACTTAAAGTTATTCTCTATGACTATAGTCAAACCTGTACACAGCAACCACCCCAGGGATCCGACCACTTCAAGTCAATTTTTATGACTACATTTAAACATGCAAACAGCAACTACTCTGGGATCTGACCAGTTGAAGTCAATCATTATGACTAAATTTAAACTGTTCAAAGCAACCAACCACGTGTCCAATTACTTTATGGTTAACCTATTTACAGAAACTACTCAGGGGTCGGACCAGTTTAAGTCAATTATCATGGCTATCTTCAAACAGCACCAGACAACCTAAAGGACAGCTTTATTGATTACATGGTGTTTTGCATAATTTGGTTTGGTGGAAGTGGAAGGACTGATAGGGGTTAACAGCACATTTAACACAGAATTGGCTATAACACAGAAGAGATTGGAGCCAAGTGCACTGAATCCTCTGACCACTGAATTACAAGCATGCTGTTAAATATGAATTAATAAATGTATAAATCTGTGCATGCCAAAAAAAATATGAAAGTATTGAGAATTCAGATGGGTACGAGTGTTCAAATAATACTGCATAAAACCAGATGAAAAGGATGAACATAACTTGCAAACTTTTTAATGATCATAGGCAGAGAGATACCTTATTGTCCTAAATACATGTTCTGTCTAAATACACAGTCTTAATTGCAAATCTGTTTAACCACACAGTCTTAATTGCAAATCTGTCTAAATACCTGTAGTCTTAACTGCAAATCTGTCAAAATACATGTAGTCTTAATTGCAAATCTGTCCAAATAGACAGTCTTAATTGCAAATCTGTCTAAATAGACAGTCTTAATTGCAAATCTGTTAAGTCATTTCTTATCTCTTAACAAATAAATGTTTAAAAAAATCCACAAAATATTTCAGAAAATATTTAATGAATTATCATTGATAAACATCTTCTACTGATATAATCCTGCATTGTTTTAAGTGCTACACAAAAACTGTCAAGCTATCTCTAGGGAGAAAATTCCTTCCTCTAAGGATTAAAATTTTAGTTATGTCCATTTAATTATCGAAGCTGACCTTTCAAGTTCAAATTGTCAGAAAAACTACATATAAAATTTGAAACAAAGTATCTTTATTAAACATGAGCAAATGGTATGCAAAAGCCTATGAAGAATTAAATTTTTCCAAGCCAAAAATCTGAACGATCTACAGTCGAATTTTCTGATGCAAAGAAAATGCATGATACCACTCAGGAGACCATTAAGAGTTAGTCTTTATGAGCACATGGTCTTTGTACCCTGTTAAATGTGTACAAGGTATAAATCAATGCATGCAAAACAAACTTGAATGATTCATGATCAAATTGCAGTCCAATCTGTATAAAGCAACCATTCAGAGTACAAGTAGTGTTTACTCCAAGCTGTGACCTTGTAGCTTTATACAGTCCAGTTGATCAAGCATATAGAATGAACACAAAATGAAATAATCATACAATGATGACGAATTTAATGAAGAATATACTTGTCCCTTTTGTCCTGACAAAGCTTTTCTGGTCCAGATTCACCTTGAATAATTTTATTTTTTGAGAAGTATGGAGAATGTTTTCTCTCTATCAGCACTGGAATGTGGCAACCACAAAACAACCAGTATGGAGAGTACAGAAAGACATTGACTTAGCATGCAATAAAGATTAAAATTTAGTTTATCTGTGACTGGGTTTTTAAAGTTGCAGACTGTTATCCGATACTCCTCCAAGCCAACATGATAATGAGGAGAAGGTATCAGAGTTAGATACGATCTAGTCCCAAGTTTCATATTCCTATGTATGTTTTTTCTATTAATGTGAGAAATCTTATGTTTTGGCATTCTGACATGAACTAAAACATATCTCAACTTCCTTAAATATTCTATATAAACAAAAGCACAATTCAACAACACGAAAAAAAATCAAAGGTCAGCTGATTTTTTTTTAAAGACTTGAAAGCCATTATGAATGACCTCTATTACTTTAAAACCTCATAAAACATACTTCATTTGACCATAAACTCTCCAGATTACAACAATAAGGTAAGCAATTAACAGCTTGTTACATACACAGGTCAGCTTCTGTAACCTGACTGCACTGGTATTACATTTCCAGTTTCTAACAGACTGGTTATGTCTGGTTACTGTAATATGGGGAGAATATATGCACAAATATCCGATACTTTTTGTTATAAAATTTAATTATATATTGTTTTAAAGCAATATAGATGCTAGACCATTTTTAAAATGGTACTTTTGTCCTACTGCAGGTAAAATCACATGTATGTTGAAGGGCAATCAAACCAATGCCAATATTTGATTCAAAAGTTAATTTAATCAGGCAAAACCATTGGTTACCTAAAATCATGAAAATTTCATTTGAGATCACACAATATCTTTTTGATTGCATCAGTTTTCATTTTTCAATGTTTTCCTGACAGAATTGACAGGATTGTATTAAAATTTAAGCCTTTTTCAAGGTGTTCCAGAATGCCAATGGAATTCAGGGCTTTTTAAGGACAGCTATGGACCCTGAGGCAATCAGAACAGCTAATTCTACTAAGGAGGTGGGTGGAGGGCCTATAAAAAAACTTAATGAAATGAGAGGCTTGAAATGGAAATTAGGCATCTAATATTCATCTTTTCTTCCTCAATTTTATGCTTAAATAGCTGTAGATGCTTGGTCAATTGTTCAGAATACACAGTACCATCACAATTCTCCAGCATACTGAAACAGTTGGTCAATGAAATGGGGGTGGGGAACTTACTTTATTTCTTTTCTCTTCCTCTGAGATCTGGTGAGATTTCAAGGCCTCATCCAGCAACTGGTCATACTTAGGACAGGGCTTGCCCATAACCAAGATCTACAATGGACAATTCAATTCAACATTAGCAACAGCAGATTTTGTCTTGACAACATTTAAGGATTGATTATTTATTTGTTAAATTCAACGACGTATGAACAAAATGCCATGAAAACTACGATCGATGAAGCGGATCACAGAGAGGTTTGCACACCAGTTTTCTTTTCATCCTTCATTCAATTAAAAAAATAGATGACCAATCCTTATAATTAAATTCAACTGCATACACAGTTAATGAAACTCATAGTTTAATAATATTCTTTTATTTAATCAGATTTTGAATTTCATTTGGTATGGTACAATAATACAATACAGTCTGAGAAAAGATCGCCAACTGACATCAATTCACAGCTCTGATCAGCTGGAAGATATTAGATGCTAACACGTGCTTCATGTGAGTTTTATTTGTTTCATAATAAACAGTCAATCCTCAAATGAAAGTGTATATCTGAGCACTTTGTAATTCCAATGAACTGAAATAAATGAATAAATCCACACAAATGATCACAGCTATTTGTCTCCTCAAAGACTGATGTTTATGCTTGGGATAAATAATTTTCAGTCAATTATCCCTTATTTGAAAAACTAAGATAGTTTCAAAACATCATTTTGAAATAACCCCATCAAATCTGTCATCATAAACTCTTCAACAGCTTCCAAGGTCAAAAAGTCCACAATAACATGTTTACTCATATCCTGAAACTATAACATAACACACATTTCAAACAAAGTTTTGGTGAACATGTGCTGATATCTAACTCAATTTCCTTCTTAAGAGATTTACAGTGAATTTTTCTGAATATGTATTTTATAATTGGTAAATTTCATCAAGAATTGTCCACTGAATTTTTCATGTATGTACATGCTTTGATATGCATGATAAAGCTGGCTAGCTCTAATACTGTTTGTATGCTGCAATGTACATACTTTGATATGCATGATAAAGGTGGCTAGCTCTAATACTGTTTGTATGCTGCAATGTACATGCTTTGATATGCATGATAAAGCTGGCTAGCTCGAATACTGTGTGTATACTGCAATGTACATGCTTTGATATGCATGATAAAGCTGGCTAGCTCTAATACTGTTTGTATACTGCAATGTACATGATTTGATATTCATGATAAAGCTGGCTAGCTCTAATACTGTTTGTATACTGCAATGTACATGCTTTGATATGCACGATAAAGCTGGCTAGCTCTAATACTGTTTGTATACTGCAATGTACATGCTTTGATATGCATGATAAAGCTGGCTACCTCTAGTACTTGTATACTGTAATGATCCTAAATAAATGCATTGTTTCATTTTTCACAGTGGCTGGAACATATTTATTGGACTGTGATAGTTACCTGTTTGCAACAAAAATGTTCATGCTTAAGATCACTACCAATGGCAGTTTAAAATCCCAATTAAAGTTCCAATATTTTGAAACAATAGATATCTGGTTGTCAAGTTAAATGAAGGTGGGACATCTCGCAAGAATGTTCAACTTTTTAATTTGTTCTCATGTTTTCATTTCCCTAAGAAGAGCTGCATCCCCTCTGCAGCCTCAACATCATGGTAGTTGTCTCTGGCTGACCAAAGTCTAGCCCAATTTAAGTACAGGTACATGTAACATAAACAACTATACAGCCACATTCTACTAGGATAATAAATATCAGAGTATATTGTTTTGAGAAATGTGTTTGTGGACAATGAGAGATAGTTCAAAATGAGGAATACCATTTTAGATGCATTTTCAAATGGGATTTGACTGGTATGTGAATTTTCTCACATATGATCAAATACATGAATTCATGGATTTTTCATATGCATGTATATTATTTAACACATTGTGGAGTGTACTACACAAATGTAAGTTGTCAATATACAAGTGTATTTCAGACTAGTTGTCTTCATTTAATCAAAATTTCCAAACAAAATTCTCTGTGTAAATCCTAGTCACTGACGACAGGTCATCTCTTACAAATTCCACTTGTATGCAAAATTTCAATTTAATTTTCAGCCCCCCCAATATTACCTTGGTCATGAGGATGCTGATATTAACAGAAATTAATGTAATATCAAAATGGCAACATTTTTTGAAAATTGGTGAAAAAATATTGAATTTGGCAATTTTTTGGGCGACAACATTTTTAAAGCCAGCACCATCCCTGCATGACCGCAGTAAAGTTGACAATGGGTCAAAAACATTAAGCATCCATATCAGAAATATGCATTATTATAATCATAATAGCATCAGAAGAAAGGTGAAATTCAAAGATGAATTTTAAGTACTATAGACCATCTGCATGCAATTAACATGATGCTGATTTGCCATAATATTATAAGGATGAAATGCTGTGCAAAATATTTATGTATGGAGGATCTCAAGTGGGTAATGATCAAATACTGAATGCATAAAATGAGTTTATTAGTGTCCATACTGAATGTATGAAATGGGTTAATTAGTGTCCATACTGAATGTATGAAATGGGTTTATTAGTGTCCATAATGAATGTATGAAATAGGTCAATTAGTGTCCATAATGAATGTATGAAATGGGTCAAATAGTGTCCATACTGAATGTATGAAATGGGTCAATTAGTGTCCATACTGAATGTATGAAATAGGTCAATTAGTGTTCATACTGAATGTATGAAATGGGTTTATTGGTGTCCATAGTGAATGTATGAAATGGGTTTATTAGTGTCCATACTGAATGTATGAAATGGGTTTATTAGTGTCCATACTGAATGTATGAAATAGGTCAATTAGTGTTCATACTGAATGTATGAAATGGGTTTATTGGTGTCCATACTGAATTTATGAAATGGGTTTATTAGTGTCCATACTGAATGTATGAAATGGGTTTATTAGTGTCCATACTGAATGTATGAAATGGGTCTATTAGTGTCCATACTGAATGTATGAAATGGGTCAATTAGTGTCCATACTGAATGTATGAAATGGGTTTATTAGTGTCCATACTGAATGTACGAAATGGGTTTATTAGTGTCCATACTGAATGTACGAAATGGGTTTATTAGTGTCCATACTGAATGTATGAAATGGGTTTATTAGTGTCCATACTGAATGTATGAAATGGGTCAAATAGTATCCATACTGAATGTATGAAATGGATTTATTAGTGTCCATACTGAATGTATGAAATAGGTCAATTAGTGTCCATACTGAATGCATGAAATGGGTCAATTAGTGTCCATACTGAATGTATGAAATGGGTTTATTAGTGTCCATACTGAATGTATGAAATGGGTTTATTAGTGTCCATACTGAATGTATGAAATGGGTCAATTAGTGTCCATACTGAATGTATGAAATGGGTTTATTAGTGTCCATACTGAATGTATGAAATGGGTTTATTAGTGTCCATACTGAATGTATGAAATGGGTTTATTAGTGTCCATACTGAATGTATGAAATGGGTTTATTAGTGTCCATACTGAATGTATGAAATGGGTTTATTAGTGTCCATACTGAATGTATGAAATGGGTTAATTAGTGTCCATACTGAATGTATGAAATGGGTTTATTAGTGTCCATACTGAATGTATGAAATGGGTTTATTAGTGTCCATACTGAATGTATGAAATGGGTTTATTAGTGTCCATACATAATGTATGAAATGGGTCTATTAGTGTCAAGCCTTGTACCAACGATGTGATAAATAACACAATAAAAAATATCAGTAGGAAAATTCAAGAATTATACTTCCTGTGGTGAGAAATATCTGAATAATTACTCCTACACGTGAAAAAGATCAAACTGGAAGATAATTGTAAGGGCTCTTGACACCTGCCTGACCATGTTTGAGGACATAGCAGATGACTTTTCAGCACTATTGCTGCTCCAACAGCCAAAAGATGAGGTCAACATCATTTTCTTGCTTGGTTCCTGGAGTAATGATGTAATGGATGTTCTCCATATATATTATGACCAGGTACAGTATTAAAGAATTAAATAATGATGATTAAATGTGGATCTTACATTGTCTTCCTCCTGTGGCTGAGTGTGTACTGGGATGGGCTGCCATGTGATGTTTGGATTCCAGATTTGCCCTTCAGTCTTTGGGGGGTACATTCCTGCTAGGTTGGAGTATGCACTCATTAAACACCTGCTCTCATCTGAGCTTAGGATCTGAATCTGAAAAGATATAAATACAAGTTGACCTAAATTTAAATTATTTTCATCTGAGCTTAGGAACTGAATTCTGAAAAGAAAAATATGAATGGACTACATATGTTCATCTGAGCTTATGACCTGAATCTGGACAGAGATAAATATAAGCTGACTTAAATTTCAACCTAACAGTGAAAAATCATTTGATATCATCAGACTTTGCATATTACGACTTTAATTTCAACCTAACAGTGAAAAATGGTGTAAAAGTGTTTGGTATCATAGGACTTTGCATATTATGATTGTATATTTCTGACATAAATGTTCTAATTTAATAAAATCGACGAACTGTTTCTCAACCAACATCATAGGATTGTATCAAAGCCTATGGTCATTTTGAAAATTAGAGTTTGCTTAGTTTTGTTTTGGTGTTTTATGGCATGGGACACTTGTGTGTGAACGGTTTATATATAGCCTTGGAGAAACATACACGTGATGTATCCCTTGTCTACTGTGATTATTCTCAACAACTTTTCATGGCAAATATAACAAGCAATCTGACTCGGTCAGTTTCTTTTAGCTGCATCCAATCAATGGAATGAAGCTGTTTTGGTTACTTGAATATTTCAGAGGTCAAACTGTATCAACGACACCTGGACAGCAAATATGAATACAAGGAACAAACTCCCCATTTTTTCTTTCAAAAAGGTGGGACAAAAAAACACAATACAACACTCACCTCTGATGCCTTGTAATCTGAGCTGATGAAGCCACCGTATCTCTTCTGTAGCCATTGTCCCAGCTCATATTGCTGATTCATACCGATCTGAAAAAGAGATTTGGACAGATGCCAACACAAATTCAAACACCTGAGTCTTCAGCAAAGTACCAGAATCCCCCTACTTTTTTCAATTTTTTCTACTTTTTTTCCATCATGCTGTTACACACAAGCAAGAGAGCATTCAAATCCCTCTGCCCTCAGAGAATCAAAAAAAAAATTTAAATCACATCTACATTCCACCTGTAATCATATCCCAACATTTATATTTTGTATTTAAAAATATGAACCTGTAATATGAGACTGATTTTTGAAAGAAAGACTTAAAATTCATCTGCTCTCATCTAAGCTTATGACCTGAGTGGAATTTAAGGCCCAGGACCATGACTTCTTGTGGCAAGTGCATAAACTCTGATAGCAACTGGTCTTATTACTGTATTTATCTATTTTCTATTATCTCCTTTCATACACATGTATAAAATGTAGTGCATCTATATATCATGCATTGTGATGTGTTCAAATAATGCTGATTGTAATATATCAATAAATAAATATCCCTAAAAGGGACTGACACTCAACTGGGCTAATTTAGAGTCCAAGAATTTAAGACCGTATCTTCCTTTTAACAGCCAAGTGTTCAAACCATTTCAGATTTCTTCAGTAATTAAAAAAGGAACTTTCAAATTAGTTGCTGTGGTAGATAGACTGGACTTCAGATTGACACTATTTTTTCATCTATTTCTCTCACTAAAATTTGGCAGTCTACAAGAGCTAAAGACTGTCAAAGCTTTAGGACATTAATCCCAGAACTTCAAAAAGTTTCAATAATATGGGGCCTGGCCGTAGTTTCGCAAAAATTCTCAAAATGTCTTTTAAATTATCTTGTTATGGTACAACAAGACAATATCAATATTTCCACTGGAGGCAGAGATAGTGAAAAGGATTCAAAATTACTGTTTAGTTTTAAATTTAAAAACATGGAAATCTATTTTCTGGAAAAGATAGTCGAGGAAATCCTCCAAATTTCCTCAAAGATGAGGCAACATTCCTTTATGGAAAGTTCAAGATTTTACGGCTGTTTGGATGTTTGCCTGCTGAATGTTCTGTGGCAAAAATAAAATCATCATTACTAACCAAACAATACAATAATCAAATCTCGTTTTAAGGAAAATATTTTGTGATGTGCAGTGAAAATGAGGCCAGTAACACTGGCGTACCAGGGAACAAACTTGAATCATATCAACATTTCAGCTCGATGAAGGAACGAATGCAGAAGACATGTGATTTTCAAGAACCTGATCACAGGAAAGTAACACTGTTCATGATGTTGCTTCTATAGGAATTAATACCAATGCTTTGCCACCAGCAAGCAAAACAAAAACCATACAGCCTTGCACAGCAGAAAACTGCTCTGGCTATAGGAAGACTGTTGGAAGTGCTATGAAACATTCTTGACTGAGAACAGCATAACTTAGGGCTCTAGTGACATTGACATACAAACTACTCAAAATATTTCTGTCAAGGGTGATTTAAATGTTAGCTGGAAACAGACTAAATCTTGGACTTCATGAACTCTAGCTGAACCATTGAATCAGTGAGCATATCTACTTGATTCAAGGAACATGCAACATATTCAAGTTGATAATTTATCTCAAGCAATCATGCCAATAAGACTGAATACTGCCTGTCAGTGTCACAGGCCTACACAGAATACCTACTGTAACATATATCTGATTTAATATATATTTATATTTATTTTATTTAATTGTTTGTCAGTTTTTAATTTTTTATTTTATTATAATGTAAATTTTTTCACTAGAGATGATACTTTTTCAGAAAATTGTTTGACCTTGACCGTTAGTTTATAAACACCAGGTGTTGATCTAACTTCTGACCTTGATTCAAAATTAGTAAACAAAGTTCTATCTTATTTTAAAATGGTTGTTGTCAACGTCATGATGGGACTTCATGGGTTAAAAAGTAAACACTTTTTTAAAAATTTTATTCTTGGAATAAAATCATTGGTGTAAATCAAGACCATATTCTGTGTACGTGATATAAACATGATCATGTGACACACACACACCCACTTTCATATCGCAATTCAAGTTTTTCCATAACTACGCATTTGTGTAAAGATGTGTAGAGAGAGATTTCTCAGTTTTGGGCTTTGAATACTAATGCCAAGTTAATTTGTTGTAGCCAGATTTGAGCTATAATTTTCTTCAGATCAGTTGGATTTCAAAAGGATTCTTTATTCTCTGGAAATATTTTGAGGAGTGCTCACACAGAAATTTTGTAAAGACATTGCTTACAAATTTAATTTGGATTTCCAACACCGGAGTGGCATTATTTGTATTTCTACAAGGAACTGTAGATAAGCACGGTACTGACTACAGCATAAGTCATCATTATCCATCTTGGAATTTACATCAGGACTCGAATTTGAAATTATTAGAACATTTATTACTAGGACTTTTGTAATTTAATTTGTGGATTATTTTCAGATTATTTTTGGATTTGATTCTTGAAAATGTAAGTTCTTCTCCTTTTTCATTTTTTACAGAATTTTCCAGGAAAATAAATTATTTGTTACATTTTAAAAAGCTTGTTGTTTTCACTCTTTCTGTGTTACTGTTTATTCGAGCCTAATCATGTAACACTATGAATACTGCCTGTCAGTGTCAAAGGCCTACACAGAATACATATGAATATATGGCTGCTTTAGGAAAAGATAGCTGTGATGCAACAGGTTTACATCCAGGTCTTTGGCATAAGGTACAAAAAGTTGATATCACTCTTTCAAGAGGATGACTGCAAAAGACAACAAAAACAAAAATATACACAGTAAGTCAATCTCCCTATTGCACCACAAACTCAATGTGCCATCCTACCCAAGGGACAAATGATCATTTGTATCAGAAGTAATGATAAAAATACAATCCTGAGGAATCCAGATGGATCAAGATATGGGGGTCAAGAGGCAAAATATGGCAGGAAACAGGCTATCCTACACTCAAGGCAAAATATGGCAGGAAACAGGCTATCCTACACTCAAGGCAAAATATGGGAGGAAACAGGCTATCCTACACTCAAGGCAAAATATGGCAGGAAACAGGCTATCCTACATTCAAGGCAAAATATGGCAGGAAACAGGCTATCCTAAACTCAAGGCAAAATATGGCAGGAAACAGGCTATCCTACACTCAAGGCAAAATATGGCAGGAAACAGGCTATCCTACACTCAAGGTGAATCAATAAAAAACTTCTACAATTTCATATAATAAAGAAAACTGCAGATAAGGAGACAGAAATGCATGAATAGGAAGAAGGTGTAAGCAAGCTGACATCAAAGTTAAGATGAACTGGATAATACTGAAGCCTGCAGAAGACAAAGATGGAAATTACATTAAATCACCAGACATTATTCTAAGAATAATATTAGGATGTGTGAAAGACTGCATGTTAATACAGCGGACTCCAAAGTTTATAGTTATAAAGTAAAATTAAATTAATCACATACCTTTGATCCATAATAGCAGAAAACAGAGCCTGTTGCAAACTATTTTGCAAGCAAAACTCATTTTTTTAATCCATCCATTCATATACTGGTACATGCATTTACATCCATCCTTTCATATACTGGTAAATGCATTTTCATCCATCCATTCATATACTGATACATACATTTTCATCCATCCATTCATATACTGGTACATGCATTTTCATCCATCCATTCATATACTGGTACATGCATTTTCATCCATCCATTCATATACTGGTACATGCATTTTCATCCATCCATTCATATACTGGTACATGCATTTTCATCCATCGATTCATATACTGGTACATGTATTTTCATCCATCCATTCATATACTGGTACTGGTACATCATTTTCATCCATCCATTCATATACTGGTACATACATTTTCATCCATCCATTCATATTCTGGTACATACATTTTCATCCATCCATTCATATACTGGTACTGGTACATCATTTTCATCCATCCATACATGTACTGGTACATGCATTTTCATCCATCCATTCATATACTGGTACATGCATTTTCATCCATCCATTCATATACTGGTACATGCATTTTCATCCATCCATTCATATACTGGTACATGCATTTTCATCCATCCATTCATATACTGGTACTGGTACATCATTTTCATCCATCCATTCATATACTGGTACATACATTTTCATCCATCCATTCATATTCTGGTACATACATTTTCATCCATCCATTCATATACTGGTACTGGTACATGCATTTTCATCCATCCATTCATATACTGGTACATACATTTTCATCCATCCATTCATATTCTGGTACATACATTTACATCCATCCATTCATATACATGTACTGGTACATGCATTTTCATCCATCCATTCATATACTGGTACATGCATTTACATCCATCCATTCATATACTGGTACTGGTACATCATTTTCATCCATCCATTCATATACTGGTACATACATTTTCATCCATCCATTCATATTCTGGTACATACATTTTCATCCATCCATTCATATACTGGTACTGGTACATCATTTTCATCCATCCATTCATATACTGGTACATACATTTTCATCCATCCATTCATATACTGGTACATACATTTACATCCATCCATTCATATACTGGTACATACATTTTCATCCATCCATTCATATACTGGTACAGGCATTTACATCCATCCATTCATATACCAGTACATACAATTTCATCCATCCATTCATATACTGGTACATGCATTTTCATCCATCCATTCTTATACTGGTACATACATTTTCATCCATCCATTCATATAATGGTACATGCATTTACATCCATCCATTCATATACTGGTACATACATTTACATCCATCCATTCATATACTGGTACATGCATTTACATCTATCCATTCATATACTGGTACATGCATTTACATCTATCCATTCATATACTGGTACATACATTTTCATCCATCCATTCATATACTGGTACATACATTTACATCCATCCATTCATATACTGGTACATGCATTTTCATCTATCCATTCATATACTGGGTACATTCATTATTCTCCATCTACTACTTTTAAATTATTAATTATTCAAATAAAGGAACAAACTTACATTGGTTAACCATCCTGGGATTCCTTGTGGCCAGGTGTAGTTAATATTAGGATCTGTAGGAAAAATCTCAATAGGGCTCCGATCTCCATGGCGGTAAACCTAAAACAGCAATAGTATAGCTTAATTAGAAAAAAGAAATAAATAATTTTTTGTTACATGCATGCAGGCTGCACTCTAGGCGACTTGGGCAATAGGTCACACTGGTTTTCCCATCACAAAATATTACTTTTATAAGTGATTGATGATCAAGAGGAATAGCAATCAGCAAGCTGTATGATTGCTTATGGATTGATGTGCAAGTCAACCATGATATCACATCAATCTATGGCAAAAATATGTTATCAAAGTATTCAGAACACTGACAACTTGCAATGCTAATAGGATTGGATACTAATATACATAATATCAGATGGAAGAATACAATTCCAGAGATAGTGCTATTCATGGTCCCTAATACTATTGTAAATATACTACTAGAAATAACTTCAAATATTTTTCTAATTTTATTTTGCTTTATATTCACTAGAGAATTTATATTCACATTTTTAAACACAAGCTGAAAAATTATAGACTTCCTTTAAAAAGCATTTTCAACTCTTGTTTCATGCATTACCATTAGTGAAATGATATCCTGGGAAGATAACTACCATATAAAGGCTAATCTGCAACTTAAATTTGAGTGGCAACCCCTGGACATAAAAATGACCTGAACCCAGTGCATATTGAATACTAATTTTAGCACTATTATTAGTAACAGAATATATATTGTGAAAGAAAATGGAAACTATGCCATAATCATTGATGGACTGAAAGCCTGCAAGCCACAAATGTCAGTCATCCAGGTGGAGTCAAAAACGATTATGCAAAGTTAGAAGACTTTTTGTTGTTGGGGTTTAATGCCATTTTTCAGCACATGATAGGCTATGCATGGCAGCCAGTATTAATGGTGGAGGAAGAACCCAGGAAGAACCACCGACCCATGAGAAGCTACTGGCAAGCTTTCTCACAAACCCACATTGGTCGAATCCTAGACTTGAACCCACACAGACAGATGTGAGATGGGAGTGATTCGTACTGGAGAGCGCTTTAGACCACTTGGCCACTCTGGGCCCCTACAGAGGATGATGAAGGTCAAAAATGCCAAAAAACAAATTATGAATATAAACATGAACAATAATTTTTACATAGTTGCTTCTGGTATTTATACAAATGTTCTGCACCAATTTTTTTTATAAAAAAAATGAGTTTGTTTCTAAAAGCATTGGGTGAAATTGTTGCAGAATATTTCACATATACAATATCAATATCATTAGTTAATTCACAAATGCAAAGCACCCTCAAATATAATTATTAAACTGCACCTGATTGCCATAAATGATTACGGTGGCTGAATTTGAGACTAATAATGGCAGAAATAGAAAACCATCAACAGCCTCAAGCACAGATATAGAATCAGTAGCTAGTGGAATTACAGGCAGTAAAATCCGAGTAAATTTTGGCATATATGCCAGTGCGCTCACTATACATTCCATAATCAGTACTCTTGATTTCACAATTATGATCCAGCAGGGGCACCTGTGGGTAAGATTCAATCATTGGCATGTGCATATGATAAAAGGGGGTGGGAGGTAGAATAAAGAGGAAATCACTAGTACACTACTACTCCATTATTAAATACACATTAGATTTTAAATGTACCTGACAGGACTTAATCTTCTGATAATGGATTGAGGATGATTTCATAACAGCAGTACTTTAAGGAGAAAAAAAGATGACCGTTATCACATAAAATCAATACAAGCTAAACTTCCTGTTTAAGGCATATTAGATAGCCAAGATACAACATGTATGCCAGTTCTCATTACATATGCATTGTTTTGTCTCCATTATCATGTCTGCATCAAAACTGGTGGTCATGTTTAATCAACTGAAGTTAGCAACATTGTTTTGGATTTCATATTAGAGAGCTGAGATTTAATTCCTATCAGATTAAATCAAGAAGCAGCCTGCAGTTGATATATTGCCTGGATGTAACATGTACCAAAGTGGCATAGTAGTATGACTGGTTATATCTATTGATTGGAACTAAACTTCTCATTGGAGTTAAACTTGTATAATCTATAATTTTGTCCTTCTGTGATTGTGGTCAAAATAATGGGTTCACTTTGAATTCTTTATCCTTGATTATCCATTGGATAGTCGGGCAAATAACCAGTCAACCTAATGTATGTCACCCTGATGGCTTGTTTAAACAAATTTTTCATTAGCATGTTTCCCTAAAACATGCATACATGAAAAGAAAAAGAAAAAAAATAAAATATATATATATATAAGAGTTTAACATGGTTGTTTCTGAGTTTATCATGGTATAAACTCTCAGTTGCCAAATCACACTGCAAATAACACCCAAAGGTTTTTATTTCTAATTTTATTTTTTGTTTTATGTTATGTTGCTTTTTTAAGATATTTCCTATCAGTTTTAGAGCTTGTTTAAGCTTATTTTTGTTGAGGCATCTGCTATGTAGCTATTTACAGAACAGAGGGTTCTCAATCTCCAACGTAATAGCTATGTCATTATCATATAAAAAAATTCTACCAATGGTAGTAAATTTAAGGTTTGGAACATTCCACGTCATGGTCTTTTAATCTTTTATCTAAATTGGTGGGTGTGATCTGAATAGAACTTCAATATTCGAAGCAAAGGATGTACTGTTTTGTTTAACATGCAAATGACTCTTGGATTTTATGCTGCCATGAGTTCATTGTGACTTGGCCGAATTGTTATTGTACTGACATGTAACTAATTTTTGCGTCTACAAATCTATTTTCGTGTTGATTAACAGTGTAGGCTACATACAGGGGCTACTTACAAATGAAAATAAGACTCGGTAAATGGTTATAATGATGGAGGTCCAATGGTCAAACTGTACAAGACACCAACACTGGCAGTTACAATGGAGGAAGTTCAGCGGACCTCCCACCTATCCCACATCATAACTATCAAGGTCAACATGTTAGACTGTAGGACTGTGAATCCAACTGTTATAATATAACTCTTCGAATCCCCTCCTCCCAATCCCTATATCCATTTACCTATAGTTTTAAATTCATTTGAAATGAGCTGCAGTGAAAGTGCTTAGTCCAATGTTCTTGGCAGATTTTGAGTTTCCCAGCTTTTCTTTTTCAAATCTAGCCAAATAAAGAATTATTTATATTCAGAAAAACAGCAAAAATGTATTACATGTATTTGATTCTGTCAAATCAATTTATTCAATTTTCTAACTAAAATATAAACCCACCACTTCTTTTTCATTTTAAAGGCATGCAATGTGTACGACTTCCAGTTCACTGTTAATGTTAGTTACTTTGCATGTGACCAATATAGAAGTTAGTATAAAGTAGTTTTCCGTATAGTTTATACAGAAATAAATGCAACTGGGTCTGATCACAAGATTATGTTCTGACTAATGGAAATCTTCCCTTCACTTATCAAGATGCAACTGCAATTTTATACACACACACACACATATATATATAACAAAGCTGACACCAGTCTTGTGGTGCTCTTCACTTCCTCTGCCACTCCAAAAGAAACTGGATCTGAAGCCCCTTTCACAGAGTTTGCCTTCTCCTGCAAGCCGGGTCTCGCGAAAGGCAGCAATGTCCACGTTGTATCTGGTGAGTTCTTCTCCTATTAGGCAGTTCTCCTTTGGACCTCTTGGCTGGACCTCCCAAGGGAGTAAACGACAAGACTCATGACCATGAAACTTCCCCTCCTGTCTGGAAGAAATCACCTTACCATCATCAGTTGCTATGCTCCAACCCTGACCAGCCCAGATGAAGTGAAAGTAAAGTTCTATGAGGATCTTCACTTCCTCATTGCTGAGGTTCCATTGGCAGATAAGCTCGTTATTCATGGCGACTTCAGTGCAAGAGTAGGCTGTGATCACATTACCTGGAATGGAGTGCTACAAACGTACAGAGTGGGTCACTGTAGCATCAACGGTTTCCTTTTGCTCAAAACTTGCTTCGAGCATGAAAGGCTGATCACCAATACAGTCTTCTGCATCCCTACCCAAAAACAGACGTCATGGATGCACCCTCACTCTAAGCACTGGCATCCATCTCATTGACTATGTCATTGTCAGGAAGAGGGACAGGTAGGATGTGCATGTGACCAAGTTCTTGTTTGGCACCGAGTGCTGGACAGACCACCGCCTCATCATCACCAAGCTCAACATCCACATTCAGCCCAAATGATGCATACAGGGAAGGAAGGCTTCCAAAAAACTAAACACCACCAAGCTGACACGTACCAGTACTAAACAGTCTCCCTCGTGGATGCCCTGGAAGAACATCTGAAATCCATCCTTCTGGACAAACAGAATGTGAAGACCGACTGGGCTGCATTCAGAGAGCTGGTCTACAGCACTGCTTCAGAAATTCTAGGACTCTCAGCCAGAAAGCAGCAAGACTGGCTTGATGAGAACTGTGACGAGATCAAGCAGTTGCTGGATAAGAAACACCAACTCCACCAAACCTACCTCAACAACCCAAAGTCCACCTCCAGTAAAGATGTGTACAACAATATTCGCAGAACTGTACAGCAGAAACTCTGTCAGTTGCAAAACACATAGCTGAGCAACAAAGCTGATGAGATCCAGTGCTACGCAGATGGGCATGACATGAAGAACTTCTACAATGCCTTGAAAGAAGTGTATGGACATATATCCTCTGCATCATCCCCCCTTCTCAGTGCAGACAGGAAAGCATTAATTACTGACAAAGAGAAGACTCTTCAACGACGGGCTTAACACTTCAACAGCATCCTGAATCACCATTCATCCATCAACGATGAAGCCATCAGTCGTCTCCACCAATTACCCATCAACGAAGCACTGGATGAAACTCCAAGCATAGCTTGAGACACAGAAAGCGATATGCTGCTCTCCAGTGGCAATACCCCTGGTTCAGACTCCATCCCAGCTGAAGTCTACAAGGGGGCATGGCCCTGATAGAAAGGCTCCACCAACTGTTTTCACTGATGTGGCAGCAAGAGACGATTCCCCCAGGAATTCAAAGATGCTTCCATAATCCGCCTGTATGAGCTCAAAGGGAACAGCCAGGACAATGACAACCACTGGGGTATATCCTTGCTCTCAATCGCAGGAAAGATTCCCAATATCACCGTCAGTGACCAAAAACTAAACGTAGTGAACTGCTTCACCTACCTTGGCAGCACAATGTCACAGAGCATCACTACTGATGACAAAGTGAACCTCTGCATTGCCAGAGCCAGCTCACCTTTTGGCACATTGTATGCCAATGTCTGAAATAAAGAGACATCAGCATCCAGGCCAAACTAAAGGTCTGCAGGGCAGTTGTGCTCCCCACACTACTTAACACATGCGAAATGTGGACAGTGTACCAATGCCACGCCAAGAAGCTGAACCACTTTCAAACCACAAGTCTCAGAAAAATCCTCAACATCAAGTGGCAGGCCAAGATTCCAGACACTCAACTACTCGCCCAAGCAGGTCTACCCAGCATCCACACCATCCTGATGCAGTCCCAGCTACACTGGGCAAGACATATTGTACGCATGCAAGACCACCAGCTGCATTGAAAGCGTTCAACATAAACCCTGATTTATGGGAGCAAACAGCAAGCGATCGAGTCACTTGGAATTCCTCCGTGAATAAAGGCTCCAAGTTGTGCGAATCTAGCAGGACAGCAGCTACAGAGCTGAAGAGGCAAGCCAGAAAAGTGTGTACCATCAACCCTCCTGGAGATGTCCCTCTCATCCCTTGTCCCTTATGCAAATGAACATTCCATGCAAAGATTGGCCTCATCAGCCACCTGTGCGGGCTCAGAACAGAACCTGCCCCTCCAATCCTTGGATGACTAGAGTGGTCCTCATCGACTCAACAGACGAACAACAAAAAACATATATAATGATGTACACAATAAGAGTAAGAGTAACAGAAAATGGTTAAAAATTATCCCATTTGCATTAACTGTATCAGAATGATGATGGAAAAAGAGTGCAACTGCAAAGAAAAATCCCTGCCATGAATGTAACTAAGGACAAGAATTTAAATTACCCAGACTAAGATTAACAGCCCATTTTAAACAATTACACTATCCATACTCACTATATCCAAAACAAGGATATAAAATAATCTATCAATGATGTTTCACCATGACGATTAATTTAGAGTATTATCTAATATTTAATAACCTTCAGTATAAATTTTTTTAAAAATGGTGACATTGCCTACCAATTAATGACTGCAGTTTTCAGATACTAATGTTAATGTTCAATAAAAAAAAAACTAGATCCCTGTATCCCAGAATCAGCTTCACAGGTAAATGTGGAAACAAAAAGGGTTTTACTTCACATTATACATTTTTGTGCAAGCCTACAGACCAAAACAATTAATATGAAAACAGTCACTCATATAGCCTCTACTTTATAGTTAGGATATATCCACTTCCCAAGTAAGTGCACAAAATATAATTGAATTTTAATTAATACATGTGTTATATCTGTGGTGCATGCCTCCAGACCACAAGAGATAAAATGATGCCACTCTCACATAGATATGATCTCTTCTACATTGGTAGTAATTAAACTGCCTTTTATACTGTAGATCTGATTGGCTATCAGGCAAACCAAACGTGAGCAGGATATTTTTCAATAATGTTGCTAAAATTACAAGAAACTTAGACAAAGAATTCTTAGGGGTCTTAAGTTACACCTTTTGTTGAACCTAAATGAGTTACTCTCTTCACAAAATACATGTACCTATGAGGAACTACTCTGTTCACCTGGAAACAAATTATCCCAAATCAGATATTTCAAACTGAACATGATCAAACCAGGAATGGAAGTTTTGGAAACTGGATGTTCCTGGACAGCCAGCTTTGAAAATCTGGCTGCCCAGTAAACTACTACCATTGCTCAACAATTTATTACCAACATTTTCACTTGTAAGTCATCGTCAGTCCTGCTAATGGCATACATGCCAAGTTTTCTATGACCTCAATAAGGGAGATTATGTTCAAATCAGGGAAATTAGCATAACAACTGAAAATCAACTTATCTCCAGGTGCAATACTGGTACATAATTTTTGGGTTGACTAATGAGAAAACAATATTCCATTCACTATACTGCATTTGGTTAATAAACTGCAGCAGACACGGCCATGTCAATTGGTAGGATGGGAAAATGGTCTGGCATTCCTTAAAGGTATGTCAAAACTTTTGAGCAGGCATACAAAGTTGAATGCTTGAGCTAAATATAACAAATTTATTACATTACAGAAAATGTAGCTTGAAATACCAACAATGATTCTTTAATAGGTCGCCCAAGATAGGAGAGAAGCATTCTCCTTTGGTCTTATTATATAGTACATGAATGACTGATAGGTTGTTGTTGTTGAAGGGTTTAACACTATTTTTCAGCACACAAACACACGCAGACAGAGGTGAGATGGCAGTCATCCGTAACAGTGCTTAAGACCACTCGGTCACTCTGGGCCCCCATGACTGATAGGTAAATTGTAAGCAACAATACACAAAGCTTTCTCCTTTTTCACTACACTTCATGTATTTAAATTTGTCTATTCAAGCACTGTTGAGGTTGCAAACATTTTTCCCCCGATGGAATAATTTACATCAAACCCAATGGCTATGTTTCAACATGGCACCAAAGTAATTATATTTCCAAATAATTCATGAACTATTTTAAACTAGTCAGTTTGCCTGCAAACTATTATATATGACACATTACTCAATACTGAAATATTGATAAATACATGAACAATAAATACATCAGCACAAATTATGAGCCACTATCTGATTAGGTGTCAGATCGATAACAACTAGATTGAAAGATTACAATAATAATAAACAGTCTATTATTTTAGCTGGAAATATATATATGCCAAACTGATGTTTTAGCTTGAAATTTACATACTTGGCAGTTTTTTATTTTCAGAGTTTTTGTTGGCAAATCAGACGGTCAAGATGGGACCAAAAATCAAAAGATTGAATACCAGGCAATTCAGAAGACTTGGCATGTGTTTAATGGGAAGTGTCACAGAATACCAGGCAATTCAATTCAGGAGACTTGGCATGTATGTAATGGGAAGTGTCACAGAATACCAGGCAATTCAATTCAGGAGTCTTGGCATGTACGTAATGAGAAGTGTCAAAGGCAACTAGGCATATATTTAATGAGAAGTGTATATAATGGTAAGTGTCACAGGAGACTCGGCAGGTATGAAATTAGAAGTGTTTATAATGGAAAGTGTCAGAGTCAACTTGGCATGCATGGAAACAGGTCACAATAGTACCCATGAATGTAGTTCTAGCCTAGTTTGGTGGTTTGGTGGTGACAGAAGAGTTAGATTTATGCATTTTTGATAGGGATTTAAAGGTAATTGTTTATTTTTAAGAATATGAGCCCAGGGTGTGGTTGTCCGTGTGTATTTCAGTGACAGTGCACAGTGAGTAATAAGGCCTTGGTGATGATCCAGAAGTGAAATCTGTGTTCTGTTTACATGCTGCTCTGTTTAGAGTCCAGCCTCTCAAAAGCATCCACGTGAACCTTTGGCAAGAACTTCACCATGAAGTCATCTTTGAAGGTATTTTAGATTAACAAATGATCTGTATTGATTGTCACACAGTGGAAAGGTCAGTACCAGGAAATCAATGGAGAGAATATATAGTAAAATTAATTGTATTCTATGTCATTCTGTAATGGAAAGTGTATGTAATGGGAAGTGTCACTGCAGACTTGGCATGTATGTAATGGGAAGTGTCACAGGAGTTTATATACATATTTCATATCAACAACAAAAAAACAACAGATTTCCTTTCTTTAATAACTAATTGTCTGTCATCTTTATGTAGCCCTGACCAAAAACCTGTTAATAGTTTCATGTTTAGATAAGTTTATATCATTGTGGTTCATGCTATCATGAACTGGATACTAATGAATAAATTGGATACTAATGAATGAATTGGATACTAATGAATAAATTTGATACTAATGAATGAATTGGATATTAATGAATAAATTGGATACTAATGAATGAATTGGATAGTAATGAATGAATTGGATACTAATGAATAAATTGGATACTAATGAATAAATTGGATACTAATGAATGAATTGGATACTAATGAATGAATTGGATGCTAATGAATGAATTGGATGCTAATGAATGAATTGGATACTAATGAATGAATTGGATACTAACTCATGTTTCAAATTGCCAGGGAGTGATTCAATTTCCACATGTCCAATAAGCCAAACAGTATACAACAACTGTGACTGGACTGATTATTTAATCTTGCCATATTCCTTAGCTAAAGCTAACCAACAGAAGCATGGTTCCATGCTCTACAACAAGTGCCCAGTGATAGAATTTCAAAGGCTGTGCAAATAGTATTTCTAGTTATGCTGCATAGCTGCTCACCCATTTGACACAACTGCCTAAAATGAGTCTAGGACATTACCCCACCCCCCCAGTATATTACCCTACTGTTTATTACTTCCCAGTCTGCTACCCCATCCCCCCCCAGTCTACTACTATATAACATACTTGTTATACCCCAAGACTAAGTAATTAAAATAAACTTCAAAAGAATTATTTCTGGTGAATTATATTTTTTAATATTTATATAGTTTTTCTGGGGCATGCGCATAGAAACCATTTCTGCTCGAAGTATATTTCAAGCCTTCTCATGTCCCCATGGTTAGCCATGCCTGACACTTGAACCCACAGAAGAGGTGAGATGGCAGTGGTCGGAATGGTAAGCGCTTTAGACCACTCGGGACCACCGCACTAGAGGATGATGGCCATAAAGCTTAACACTTTTTTAAAAAATGGCAACTATCTTACATCTCACACTTTCTCTACATTCATATGTATAATGCCGACATTATTATATCAGAATGTATTTACAGTTGAAAGGTTAACTTTATGTATTTGGCAGAAACAAACAGAATTTTACAAAATACAGAAAAACATGTATGCTCACCTATGCCTACCTTTTCTATATGGAGTTCCTTTTACAAAAATAATTTTAAAATGTGTGTGAATATTTTGTATAAAACCCCAAAATTATAAAACTCTCTTGTTATCCATGACAGGAAGATCCATAATTCTT
This sequence comes from Sinohyriopsis cumingii, assembly GCA_028554795.2. NCBI lineage: Eukaryota > Metazoa > Mollusca > Bivalvia > Unionida > Unionidae > Sinohyriopsis > Sinohyriopsis cumingii. The sequence goes on along the minus strand of CM068841.1, from coordinate 23,195,782 downwards.
CTCAGCACCTGGCTACATAAAAATGTAAACAATGAAAACAGTACAAAATAAACTGGGTTTTTAAAAAAATCCATTTTATGAAAAAGCTGACTTTTTTAAAAACTAAAGCATCATATTATAACGATAGTCACAATGCTCCTATGACCAAATCGTTAGAGCATCCGCCTTGGATGAGGGAGGTTGCAGGTTCAATACCTGGCCAAGTCATATCAAAGACTTACAAAAATGATACTAACAGCTTCCTCACTCGGCACTCAGCATTAGGAGGTTAGTGTTAGGACTGGTCGGCTTAGTGTCAGGATAATGTGACTAAATGGGACATAATGCTACATGTCTGTGGCAAAATGCCCCAGTGGTAGACATCACAAAAAATGCCATACTACATACATCGTAGTGATATGACAATTTTTTTTAAAGCTATGTAAAGAATTCACACACATATATAATGTTAGTCAATATGATAACTTTATTGCACATGTTTAGTACGTTTGAAGTGTAATGTATTGTCTAGGTTAGACTCTACATATCTAATCACTGTCTAGCCATATACTCTTGATACGACTTATCTAGAGACACTGGTATTCAAATTAAAATTGTCATATTTAGTACATGGTGATAAAGAGGTAAAAGTTTAACCAATTTGCTGAATTTGGAATAAAAGAAAATCAATTCAAGTCATTTTTGTGAATATGAACATGAATACTGTCACAATAAAGAACAGAAAATCAATCTATAGCAATTCTATAAATAAAAAAAATATTTCTTGAGAATAAGTCTATGCTAGTTCCTTCTCTGATTCCACATTTTAACACTTGTCTCAATTTCATGAACTGCATAATGTATGTGTGTTTGTGTGATTTGGATTTTTAACGTAGCTTTAAAAAAATTCAGCCATATTGCTACGATGTCTGCAGTGTGGCAGTTTATAGTGATGTCTAGCACTGGGACATCATGCCACAGACGTGTAGCATTATGTCCCACCCAGTCACATTATCCTGACGTCACATTATCCTGACACCAGGCTGACCAGTCCTAACACTAACCTCTTAATGCTGAGCACCTAGCGAGGCAGCTGTTAGTACCACTGTTATAAGTCTTTGGTATGACTCGGCTAGGGATCGAACCCACGACCTCTCACATCCGAGGCGGACACTCTAACCATTAGGCCACCAGAGTGGTGAACTGCACAATACTGCTGAAAATAACTGAATTGTTTTAGAAAACTGGTTTTATTATAAAATGTGAAAATTGACAAAAATATCTTATCATAACTACATTTAAAATGCAAATTTACTAAATGATTTCAGATCAATGTATATGTACAAGAACACTTAAATGGATAAATTTGCACTATTGGTTTTAAAAGCAACATATAATTTCAAACTGAATGACTCAAGAATATGGCATTTCATGCAAAACTGTTGGGTGGGTGTGATAATTGTTAAAAAGGCACTGAGGAGCTTCAAAAATACCTGGAACAAAGGCAAACCCAATTTAATCTTAAAGCTGAATGTTCACAAAACATTTCAATATAATCATATGTAAGAGATATGACAAGAGTTCCACAACTTGCAAAAGTTACCAAAGACCAGTATTAAACATGGTGGACAGTGCATGTATTTGAATGCTTAAGATAAATACTGCACACTCCAATTATGCAGAAAACTTTCCATTTTGAAGCTAAAATTGAATCAACTTGTGCATTACTCAAAGAATTATGGTATTTTGGGCAAAAAATAATTGAAGGTCGCTTTGAAAAAAATGAGCAAAAAGCTTCAGAAGTACAAAGAACACATAAAAGGTCAAATAATTCTCAAGGCTAAATGCTCACAAAACATTTATATATAGACGTGAAAATTTCAGCACGAAATACCACGAAGTCGAAAATATGCAAATATGACCAAAGACCTGTATTAAAAATAATGAAATGTGCCGCTCTTTAAATGACTTTTTAATTCTACACCATCAAATTATGCAGAAAACATTTTCATATCTATAGTTCTCAAAAAATATCATTACCTGGTGGCTAATAAAACAGTGACAAACTGGCAATATTGATTAATTTTACCCCCACCCCACAAAAAAATCACAAAAAATTGACTACATTTATTAAAATAAATAAAATTAAAAATGTAACAACACAAAAAATAACAAAAACACGAAATACTACCAGATTGACTTGTCTTAGAGTCGATGGTACCGACCAACAACAATTCACAACCAGGAAAAGCACGGAAATCCTGAGTTTAGCCTTCATGTTGTCAGTACCACCTAATGAATGAAGATTGACGCTTTCTCATGGACTGCTCCCATAAGGTTACTTCAAAAAAAAAGCAAGACAGCAACCAGTCTATGTTTACGCGCAGAAAGCCTGAGGTATAATCTATAATCAGGGCGCTCACCAGTTAATATGTACTTTTGAGAGATTGACGTATGTAAGGTGAAGTAGTTCGCATTTATAACACGCACAGTGGAGAGAATGTTGGCAAACCTCTATGCTACATTAATGTAGTGTGGATGATATTTCTTTGGATATTGTACTTTTGGAACTTGTACATGATTTAAGCACACTACTGACTAAAATGACTGCTCCCTTGTGCTCAAAAATCAGCCTGAATTAATCTAAATTACACTATAATAATAATAATAATAATAATGAGGACTTTGTATAGCGCCTAATCTTTAGAAGCTCTAAGCGCTTTACAACATTAGGCAACACCTATAAAATAAAAAATATATAATGATATGATTACAAAAACAAACACCGTGAAATTAGAAAACATTAAAAAAAAAACATGCTGAGAATATTTAAGGTTGGAAACATTATTAGGTCTTTAAGTTTGTTCTTGCAGTCGAAATAAGTGAGTTTTGAGAGCACTCTTGAATGTGATCACTGTGTCTTTGTGTCTAAGTTCAGTGGGCAATTCATTCCACGTTGCTGGGCCCTGTTATGAAAAAGAACGCTGTCCATATGACTTTGTTTACATCGTGGGAATAATGAGTATACGATTGTCAGAAGAGGAGCGTAAGTATCTTGCTGGTGTATACACTTGTGTGAGGTCGGATAGGTATGTTGGACTAGAGTCCGAAAGTGCAACAAATTTTGTGTTTGATTCTGGATCGAATGGAGCAGCAGGGAGGGCGAATCCTGCAAAATTTAGAAGGTTCCAAATGTCGAAATAAAGTCTCCACAAGGAGGGGGTTTCAACCAGAAATAACGTCGACTACGTTTCAAGAGGAATTCTCGGAGAGATAAGCCTCTTTGGGAGGTCCTCCTGAGTTAGTCCAAATACGGTTTCTGGTTGAAAAACCCATTAATGGCGCTTCGATTACAAAAAAAATAAACCAGTTCGTTGTCGTCGCCCTCCCTGCTGCTATGAATTAAAAAATATATCAAGACCAACTCGATACCATGTTCCAGGATCGTGTAAGTTTATTGTTATAAATCCGTGTGGGGTTGATTGAGCACGACTAAAGAAATTTTTAAATTTATTCATGTCCATATCACCGCTACACCAGGTATGATGAAATTACATAACGTGTGAGTATCAACTCCGTTAAAGACAGTAAGAATATTACAGTTAACTCTGATCACTTTAGGAATCTGTACATATCTTTGAGTAACATAAATTACATCTGTGTTTTTGTGTCTACATCTGGAAAATATCCTGGCAGGATTGGACTGCTTATCCAGCATTACATCATCGTGAACAAGTAAATTATTAATAAATCCATCAATATTATCAATACTTGGCGCTTCATTAATGTCAGTTACAAATTCAACAACATCATCTCCGCTCTCATTTAACGATTTTGCATTTTCATTAAAATCTTTTAACACTTCGTAGCATCGTTGATCATCAACTGAAGGTGCTACCAAATACAACTTGCCCCACTTCATCCACTTCATTATTAAATTAAGTAACAACTGCGTCTGACCACTCCCAGATGGTCCAATCATAATCATACGAACAGAATTTGGTAGCGCTGCGTGAAGCTTAACTGGTTCTCGTTTCCTTGTAGCAGAAAAGTCAGTGATTTCCATTAGAATAATATAAATATGGATTTATATTGTGTGAAATGCAGGGCGCGCACGCCAACAAGTGATCTAACAACCATTACAACAAAAAATAACAGATCCGCGGTTACAGGCAAGTGTGAGCGATGCGGTACAAAGAAATTTAAATTTATCTCCACACAGTCAGGTGAAAAACCAAAGCAAAAGCCAAAACCAAAACCAAAGCAAAAGCAAAAGCCAAAGTCAAAGCCAAAGTCAAGTAAAAAAAAAAGCAACACGGGGGTGACATCGCAGCAAAATTAACAAAAATTACCTGGGACTCCGTGGGCTAAATACCCAAGAGAAAAACATCTTCCAGGATATAATTACTGCGGTCCAGGAACCCGACTTGATATTAGACTTGATGACCAAGATCAACCAAAACCAGGTGAGTATCCGATAAACGCTATTGATAAGGCGTGTCATGCTCATGATATAGCTTATAAAAGTAAAAATCTACAAGATAGGCATCTCGCGGATGTGAAATTAATTCACGCACTAAATTCTATTATGAATAAATCTTTCAAAGAATCATTAGCTAATTGGTTGGTTAGATCCGCAATGAAAGGTAAATTAGCGTTAGGTGCTGGTAATTAATTATAAATGGAATCGATTTATTATTCCCCAAGAGGATACTGGAGGGGCAGCGCAGCAATTAGTAAACTCGCTGAAGCAGCAAAAGTTACGCGTGTTACTGCTAAAAAGTGGTTATCCAAACAGGCAATATGGCAAATTTACCAACCACCGCCTAAACAAATTCACTTTGCACATTTTGATGTTAGTGTTCCTAATGAAGTTCATCAGGCTGATAAATTATTTCCGCCACATGATACTATTAAAATCCGAAGACGTCAAATTACATATAAATACGCGTTAACTGTAGTTGATGTTGCAAGTAGATACAAAGATGCAGAACCGTTAACGACTAAAACAGCATCTGAGGTTGCTTCTGCTTTTGAACGAATTTATCAACGAGGACCTCTACGATGGCTACAGTTGTTAAAAGTTGATCCTGGCAAAGAATTTCAGGGTGTAGTAATATCGCTGATGAAGCAACATAATGTCAACATCAGACGAGGACATACTGAAATTCACCGTGATCAGGCAATTGTTGAGCGATTTAATCGAACACTTGCTGAGTGATTATTTGGATATCAATACGCGAAGGAATTCATTCAGGACAAGAGATCACGCGAATGGGTTGCAAGATTACCAGGTGTGATAGCTGCATTAAATAATGAAATTACTCGAACAATCAACATGAAACCTATTAACGCAATTACCAAAAAAAATATACCCGTACAGCGACGTGATTTTTCAGCACAACCAATACTGGGCGATGTCATTGTGAGATATTTATATGAACCAGGTGAACCTGAAAAGGGTAAAAAAAAGAGCGACTGATCCTATTTGGAGTATTACTACACACAATATATCTGGTATAACTAGATCTACTGGCAAATTGATGGAAACATAAGCTAGCATTGAAGATCTTAAATGAGTATACTGAGGTGACTCGCCATCAGTATAACTTACAATTTTACCCAGCGGAGTTCCGTCAGATAAATAAGCTTTTTCTCGACTTACAAATATACCTCTCGCATTTGCATCAGCGACCACAAATTTATACTCGGCGGGATCCATAAATAGTCGTGAATAATGTCGTTTATGATCATATGCACCACCCTGAGTAAATTTACCAATTATTCTCCTACCAAGATCATTCGCGTTTCTTTTCTCTTCGAGGTTGGCGATTAATGTATCGTAATCATCACTTTCGCAATCAACCAGTTCAGGTCATCATCAGTCTCATGACCTAGTGTGGTCGTTGAGGCACTGTGCTGCTGAACATCTGACCAGTTCCCTCCACTTGTCTCGATAATGTGCCAATGCCTGTGTCTCCGCAAAACTTTTCCTGGTCCATTCTGTGATGTTGTCAGTCCACTTTTTCTCTGTCTACCTCTCCTTCTGCCACCCTGGACGCTGCCCTGCAGGACTGTTGTGCATAGACTGTTGGCTCTAGTGACATGGCAATACCATTTCAGCTTTCTCTTTTTGACAGTGGTGAGGAGGTCCTCATATTGGCCTACTTCGCACCTGATGGTGTTACGCACTTCTTCATTTGTGATGTGGTCCATGTAAGAGATGCCAAGGATGGTTCTGTAGCATCTCATTTCAAGTGACTGGATTCTTCGTTGTAATTCTGCTGTCAGGGTCCATGCCTCACATGAGTACAAAAAGACTGAGATGACTAGAGCTCGCAATAGTCTGATTTTAGTTTTCAGACAGATATTCTTGTCTCTCCAGATGGATCTTAGCTTTGACATAGCTGCCATTGTTTGTGCTGCTCTTGATAAAATTTCTGCTCTTGATCCCTCTTCAGTGATTATGGGACCAAGATATTTGAACTGGCTCACTGTTTCCAGTTCATGTCCTCTGACTTTAATCTTGGCTGAGATTTGTTTACCACTATTTGTCATTAGTTTTGTCTTCTCAGCGCTTATCTCCAGTCAAATCTGGAAGATGTTTCATCCAGGTTTTTCACTAAGGTGGCTAGCTCGTCTTCACTGCCTGCCAGCCCATCAATGTCATCTGCAAAGCGGAGGTTGATGATGTTACGCCCTCCAATGCTGACTGTCCCACAGTGGTTTTCCAGGGCTTCGTGCATGATGCGCTCTAAGTAGACGTTGAAAAGTGTGGGTGACAGGAGACAGCCTTGACGCACTCCCACTGTTGTCTGGAACAAGTCCCCCACAGCACCTTGGGCAATTACTGCACTGGTAGCCTTGGCGTACAGCTGCTTGATGGTTTTGGTTAATTTTTGACCCATGTTATACTTCTTCATTGTGGCCCACAATGCCTCATGCCACACTCTGTCAAAGGTCTTTTTGAAATTTATGAACACATGATAGATGTCTTGTTGGTGTTGCGAGTACTTTTCGCACAGAACCCTGAGGTTGAATATTTGTTCTGTTGTGCTTCTTCCACTCCGGAACCCGGCCTGTTCTTCAGCGATTATTTCTTCTGCTTGTGGTTTCAGTCTGTTCAAGATGATCTTCAGCATTACCTTACTAGCATGGTTGATCAAACTGATAGTTCTGTAGTTTTGGCACAGTTGGAGATTGCCTTTTTTGGGAAGTGTTATAATCAGTGACTGGGTCCATTGTGTTGGCCATTCACCTGTCTGCCAGATCTTGTTGCAGATTTTTGTTAATAGCTCTTTCACTGATTATCCCCCATTCTTGATAAGTTCAGCTGGGATGTTGTCTACTCCAGCTGCCTTCCCATTCTTCAGTGCTCTTACTGCTGACTCCACCTCTTCTTTGAGAATGGGGAAGTCATCATCATTTGAGGAGTTTGGAACTTCAAGTTCTTTGCAATACTCAGTCCATCTTTTTGCAATGTCACTCGCTTCTGTGAGGCATTTTCCATTTTTGTCTTGAATGGTACTGACTCTTGGTTGTTTCTATCTGGTGAGGTCTTTCACAATTTGGAATGCCTTTTTGCTGTTATTCTTTATCAGACTGTTCTCCATTTCTGTGCACTTTTGTCCAATCCAATTTTCTTTTGCTTTGCTCAGGTTTTTTCTGATATTATTGTTTATTTCTCGGTACTTCAATGCCCCTGTTGTGTGTCTGGTGTTTTTTAGTTCTCTTCGGGCATCACACAACTTCAGAATCTCTTCTGTAACCCAGGGTTTTTTCTTCGGGCGATGGAGGCCAGTGATGTCCTTGGCAGCTGCTGTCATGACCGTGTTGAAGGTGTCTGTCATCTCATTGACATCACCATCCATCACAAGGAGTGGAGCAAATTTTCCTCCAATTGTGGCTTGGAATGACTCGCAGATGTTGGGGTCCTTCAGTTGTTCAAGGTTGAATTTGAGCCTGATGTTCTTTGGCTTGTTAATTTTCTTCAGCCTCACTCGGAAGTTCATAATCACGAGGTCGTGATCACTCCCAATATCAGCACCTGGGAATATCCTTGTTTTTGCTCTATTGATGCCAGATCGGTAACGGTTTTGAACCAGTATGTAATCGATCTGGTTGTGATGGGTTCCATTTGGTGAGTGCCATGTCCAGCATCGTGAAGCTTTATGTTGTCCCATGGTGTTGGCTAGTACCAAGTTGTTGTAGCTTGCGAACTCGAGCAGCCGACTCCCTCTTTCATTGGTAAGCTCATTGCAAGAAGGTCCACAATGTACTTCCCAGTCTTTTAGAGCATCTTTGCCAACTTTGGCATTCCAGTTTCCTTGGACAATGAGGATATCTTTCTTACTGACCATGTTTAGAATACCCTGTAGTTTGTTGTAATACTCCTCTATTTCTTCATCATCATGATCGGTAGTTGGAGCATAGACTTGGATAATTGTGATGCTAAAGGGAGATGCTTTCAGACGACTGTAAATGATTCTGCTAGATAATGGGCAGCATTCAAGCACAGATCCCTTGATGGCTTTGTTTACAAGGAAGTCTACTCCATTTATGGACTTGTCACATTCTCCACTATAGTACAATATATGCCCATCTTCGGTTTTGTGTTCTCCTAGGGATTTCCATCTAACTTCGCAGAGTCCCAGAATGTGCCATGTGTAGTGTTCCAGCTCATGTGTCAACTCTTGGAGTCTTCCAATTTGCGCCAGAGTTCTAATGTTCCATTTGGCGATGGCAATGTTGTCTCTCTCTCTGATTGTATGCATAGTACCAGTAGCACATTTGTCACCTCCGTCCTGGTGCACAACGGCAGGCGCGTCCCTTGTTGACCCGGGCGACGACCGATCCGGTATTGTAAGCTCAGATTTGTCCAGCATTATCAGTGTGTCTTGGGCAAAAGTCGTCTGGCGGAGCCCATCCCTCTCCAGACCAAGGATTTCCAGAAGGGGATGTAGTATATCGTCCAGCTGCCTTAGGGTCTCCACTCCGGATTTTCTTTTAGGGTTTACTCCCTTAGCCTTTGGCTAACCAAAGCCGACCTGCAAGGCAGCAGGAGACTCGTGGATGGGCGGGTGCGTCCATTTCCCGAGCAGATAAAGCATCTACCACTGCCCCAGGTGTTCAGGTGTTGGTAACCAAACTTCAGTCTGTGCCTGATATGATATAATTGCCTCACTGACCGTCAACGATACCAGTATTTTACAATCAAGCATACATCGTAAAAACACTATTGGTGCCCAGCGCATTTCACTAAAGTGCCGACCAAACCAAACATAACAAATAACATGAAGACCCTTGGCGAATTCAAATGACACTACACGAGCGAATCCTGTTAGGTCAAAATCGGGTAATTGTCCATTAATGGCCACTCGAGTCATCGAGTTTGTGGGGTGTCCAAATCTTTTAAAGTATCCAGAGCATTCTTCCATCCCGAGAAAACTTCCTGGATAACACGCAACCATATCAACTGATATCATCTCCTTGTAATTATACTTGGTATTCCACAATCCGCCGTGTCCGTATTCGCAACAACTTAATTGTACATCTTCGAGAAACTCACTTCGGGTTGGCTTCCACGAATTTTTTCTCTGGCAGCATGGGCTACAACTGATGGAACAGTGAAACAATTAGTAATCGGTCAGTATCTTTTGAATATCTCTGAGCAAGTTTTCTCATTGTTTCATGAAGAGATTCCTTACGGTATATTTCACCGTTAACGTGTACAAATTGATCATACTTGCCATCTTCGGAACTTTTAAATAACCACACTGACACAGGATCGTTTTCACCTATCTGTTTAATAAAATCAAACATGTTTCTCTCAGAGTTCCCCCCCCCCCGGAATTTTTCGAGGACGGGTAAAATCTTACAGTTAGATCTCGTGGAAATATTGTGACTGCACTGGACCAAGCGTGAGCGTTATGATCAATGATATTTATTGGAGCTCCGTTCCGATTATATTTCGATTTGTATAATACTACCCCTGTTATCGTTGCTATGGTTATGGGGAATCTTAATGTTTTTTCTAACTCGGCAACATCGTTTATTGTAGCTCTTGTATCCTTGACCCGTTCAGCCCATTTGTTTATTTTTTCACGTCGTAACACCGTTAGACCGTTTCTGCGCATCGCATTTGTAAAATGTTCTGTTACTCGTTCAAAGAGGTAATCGATAATCGTTTTCGCTCGTGCATCGCTCATTGTAGCGTCCTTGACATCGTCGTCGTGTATAATTTTGAATGTAGACCACACGTGAGATGCTCCATCATTACGAAATTCTTCTTTGGCATCTCTGATAATATCAAACAGACCAGTCAGGGCTTGCCTCCGCAAGTCAGGGGTTAGTCTGTCAAGATCGAATCTAAAAGCTTTCCGGGGCTTGATTGCAGATACTCTCTCAAACTCCTCCATATTATATTTAAGACAAACATTTAAATAAGAAATATTATATATATATATATATATATATATATATATATATATATATATATATATATATATATATATATATATATATATATATATATATATATATATATATATAATACCTCAAACCAATCAGTGCAAGTGGCTTAAAGTGGGGTCTGTAACCCCTTGTAATAAATCCTGCAGAAAAGAATTCTGCGGGGAACATTCACAAAGCATTCGAAAAGGGAGTTTAGGACCAATACCGTGTCTGCGATGTGGTATTGGAGTCAGGGGTAAAACACAGTTATGCGCAAGTTGCAGTGGTAAGCGATACAGGGAACTCAAAAGATATTATGATAATAAAAATTAATGATGCGCTGAAATGTGAGCGCGATTATATAACTAAGTTCTCAGGCAAATTATAAATTAGACAAATAACAATATTATTGTATAAATGAATCAAGAATTAGCGCCACATCCTACTATTAAGAATTACGAAGCGTCTCGCAATGGAATAGTTAGACATTGTCTGCTGAAGGTACCAGTTGGTTTTGTTACTAATGCTGGTTATCTAATGTTTGGTGCTGGGAAGAAAAAATATTACTGTTATCGTTTTGTATTTGAGGTTTTATCAGGGAGAGATCAAAAACGGTCTTGTGATCGATCATATCAACATATAAAAACCGATAATTCTTTGTCCAATTTGAGAGCTGTCACGCAGAGCGAGAATTGTAAACTCGGAGAAACTGGTTGTAATGATAATAGCGCCAAGGCAATTTTATCCATAAATTTAGAGACAAACGAAGAAAAAATATTTCATTCCATGTATGCAGCTAGCAAGTATTTTGATATTTGTGTGTCTTCAATACGAAAAGTCGCAGAAGATATATACAAATCCGCTCTGTCTAAAAAATATAAACAAAAGATTGTTTTTCATAATTGTTAGATTGTGTACTTCACTAAAATCCAGGGTTTTTATTTAAATTTCAGCGTTATTTAACGGAGATAATTCCGTTAAGCATATGTCATGCAATTAGTTCCCTCCCCCTTGACTTTCAGAAGATTGCGCAACACATGTCATTACCTTTTGCGGGTAATATATTATCCTGAAAAGTAGAACTAAGTTCAAGTATTATTTTGCAACAACCAAAAATAACTGAAATCAAATGGTACGTTATAAAGTTGACTGTAACGAATCGTCTATTGTATACACACTACAACGAGTAAACGGTTCTCCGTGTTACATTTCCACGGAAGTAGGTATCTCCAATTACTTCCCCCTGATTTTTTCAAGGATTTTATCAAAGACTGTCAACACGGGCAGGCGTAATCGTTATTTACAATAAATAATAATTTTTTTCACAGACGATATACTTGTTTTATTAAATTCGTTTGGTTTCTTGGTTCATCTGCATTTTTTCTGCGATTATATTTAAGAAAAAAGAAATACAAAAACAGCAAATTAGTTTCCAAGTATCAGTCAGTTTATATACTATAGCGTCCGAATTATATACTGGGGTTTCGAAACCCAATAAAGTTGCACACCTTCCGCGTTATCACCACGAAGCGGTGACATTTTGCAGCTCACGGGATTGATTTTGGGTGAGGTGTGCAAACCTGTTCAACGTAGAATATAACCCCGTATCTGTCTGTGCTGTCCTTAGTATAAGTTATCTATCCATAACTCTCAAACCTACTAGAATGTCATAAGACAATCTAGAGGGAGCACGGTAAATAATGTATATATATATATATATATATATATATATATATATATATATATATATATATATATATATATATATATATATATATGTTGTACTGTCCTGGCACTATCCGTCAAACCTACCAGAATGTCATAAGACAATCTAGAGGTGGCACGGTAAATAGTATATATATACATACATACATGTATATATATATATATATATATATATATATATATATATATATATATATATATATATATATATATGTTGTACTGTCCTTACACTATCCGTCAAACCTACCAGAATGTCATAAGACAATCTAGAGGGAGCACGGTAAATAGTGTGAAAAAAATACCATTCTGGACTTGCTGGGATGTTATAAGAAAACTTAGAAGTCCACATAATGGTGTAAATATTTTTCTTTTAAGTATTTAATTATAATAATATGAATTATGAAAATATCAATGATGTAATTTCTGCTATTAAAAAATTAGAAGAAAACGGAATTAATATATCTGATGAATTAAATCCTGAAAAAATCATGTGTGATTTTGAAACACTGTATGAGGCTAAATGCGAAGGGCGGTATATTTTGCCTGCTCAGTATAAATTTATTAAGAAAATTAAGACGGAGTTATATAAATCACTGGCTGTAATAGAAGAACAGCGACTGGATGAATTTGTCTCTCTCTGCCGTGCAATCGAAAAAATTAGATCAGCATTATCTCAAGAATACGAAGCAAGGAAGGTAATTCATACTCGTGTAAGACAATTGGAAAAAATTATGTCAGATTGTGAAACGATCGAGAGTTAGACCCCTTGATTGGGAAATGGAAGTCAAGTACGTGGAAATGAAATTGAAAGTAAAAAAAAATATTATTTACCTGCATCAATCTGATGAGTTAGATAAAAAAATTTACCTGTATCAATCTGATGAGTTATTTTTTTTTACTTGTATCATGAGTTAAATAATATTTCCTTAAGCCGATCTAATTTAATGCAGGAATGTGCATAATTTAAAATCTGGTCTCTGTCACATGTGATCATAGAAATACGTTTTTGCCGCAGTTCATCTAACTGTCCCTGCGTTAATAAAAAACCTCATTACCGAATACATCAATAATTAAATCAACTGTGTTGACCGGGGACCGCATAAACACCTCTTTGATGTAGTTTTCAAGTGCTTGCTTGTCGTGTATGAAAACCTTCACATGTTAGTACATTATATAATACTCGCTTGATTAATTAGAAATCAGGGTCTGTCAGTAAAAAATAAATTTCTTTGCAGATATTTTTTGCTTTTTACTGAAAAACGTTGAATTCGCATGATTTTGACTAGTAAACACCCTATGAAAATTAGCAAATCGGATGATTTTTATGGTTTTGACTAGCTAAGTACTTTCCGAATTAGCAAATCAGTCCATGTGTATGATTTTGATTAGCTAAGTACTTACCGAATTAGCAAATCAGTCGATGTGCACAAAATATATATATATAAATAAAATATTTTTACTGTTGCTCGTGCAAAAAAATAAAATTATTATACTTGCTTGTGAATTCCAGTCGATTTTCCATGATATTTACTAGTAAACACCTTATCAGAATTAGCATATAGGACGATTTTTATGATTTTGACTAGCTAAGTACCCTTCAGAATTAACAAATCGGACGATTTTCATGATTTTGACTAGCTAAGTACCCTTCAGAATTAACAAATCGGACGATTTTCATGATTTTTACTAGTTAATTACCCTTCAGAATTGAGAGCGTTGACAGTTTTTCAGTAAAAAAATAATTTCTTATAATTCTGAGCGACAGTTAGAAAAATATCCACCTTGACTGTCAGGAGAATTATTTTTTTTACTGTTTTCTTGAATGAGATTTTTAGGATTTCACAAGTAAATTAATATTAACTATTTCATTCCTTAAATCCAGAAGGTGGCCTGATTGGTCTGTTAGTTTGAAATGTATTCTTGATAACAGTGGACTATAACACCGCAGATAGACTGGATTGATCGGCTCTTGCACAATCAGATATCCAGGTGGTTCTTTTGGCGTGAATGAATAAAGAACAAATCCTTGCTGGGCTTGATTTGATACTGTCGTGTCTGTGCTGTAGCTGCAGTCAATGACATCACACACAAGATTGACCGCGACCACAGGGGTTATATTTACAATTTCCGGGGATACATGTCGGCCTGTATACCTTCGCTGTCATTGTTGTGCCGGAGAATAGTTGCCGATGGCAGTGTTTTCTCCATTCTGCGAGTATATCAGGAAAGAACTGATCAATGATTTTGGTGGTGGATTTCTGGTTTATGACGATTTATATCTCTCGGGGGAGCATTAATTATTATCCCAATTGCTCGCTGGTTAATATATTCCATGTCGGATACAAGCTGATTTAATATTTCTACGCGTTTAATAATTTCGCTACGTGAGCTAAATATATCAAAAAGATGTTCTTGGAAACTTTGCTGTAGTCGTTGTAGTTGTGTTTTGTGTTCTTGATTAATGATTTTAAAATATTCAATGATTTGACTTAAATCAATCGTATAATCTACATCTATTTTGATAACTTCATCAAACATAAATAGCCATTCCATATTATCCTTGTCAACGAATCTAAACCCATCAGCAAACGTTGATCTTTTTATATCAAGTAAATGTTGTTTGTATGATGGGGCAACTTCGTGGTATGACTGCGCGTCCGTGACATAATCAGACTTTTTGGGCTCTGGTAACGGTGGAAGTGTCGGTGGTGGAATTTCAGGCCATCCTAACACTATTCTGATCGAACTCTGATATATATCCACGGCGTAGTTAGGAGAGTTTATCTCGATTGCAGAAGACAGCGTTGGTTCATGAACAGTTATTTCTATCTTGGATTCTTTTCCTGTGATATTTTTTTATTCGACGTTGTAATTCCTCATTGATTTCGTCGATTTGATAGCTCCCGGTTGGTACCCCAATGACATTCCAGTCGGAAGTGCCATCTTGTTTATTTTTATTTGCAAACACAAACGAATTATTCGCTGGTAATCCACAAAATGATTTTGATCTGATATTGGGACAACTGTAGTATACTCATAATTGTGCTAGTGCGATTTCATTCACGGGAATTGCAGTTGGAAAATTAATATCGAATTCTGTTCTAATCAAGCTTACTGTTAACATCGAAGTTTTTTGGGGCTTGTATTTTCGGCTCTCTGTTGAAGTAATTCTGTCATTATTTATCTTTGTTGTTTTTAAATGGCGGGTGCAGTCTTCGTATATCTTAACCATTAGAGCGAATTCGGAATCTGATGTTGTTTCGTCGTTGAGGCTTGATGATATCAGCGACGATAATTTTGAGTATGCTGCTGTTGCTGTGTTTAGTTGTATGACATAATCGTGCAATTTTGTGCTCATGCATGAATATATTTTTTTCGCGATTATATTAATAACAACTGCAATTGCAGTCGATGATGAAACGCATATTGTTACTGCGATTGCAGTTGTTACTGGCGTTAGCGCTGATAATACTACTCCGGTGGATGCAACGAACGCGGATATTGAGTATACTATAGCATCCAGGATGACTGCTCGTCGTTTATATTTTTTTTACTTTTGTTGTGTACATGTCGATGAGGGTTTTTAACTCTGATTGCCATTCGCGTACTTGATCGTATCTATATTGTTGCGCATCTAATGTTGTTGTTGATGCTGTCATTGACTTCGTCGTCGTTGACTTCTTCAGGGGAGCCATTTCTTATTTTACGCAGTAACCATTTGAGGTGTTTCAGTTGCGAATTCCAAACACCACCACTAAGATGCTGCGTTTAATGTCTTATCGGCTGCTTCCAGTATAAATTCCTCTTCGGTTCCCTTTTTAATATGATAGTAACAACCCCGGAAAACCTGTCGGTGGAATGTTGCCAGGGATATGTTGTGAAAATCTCAAATTTTGCAGCACTGAACGCAGAAAACCTATACACTCCAGTGGCTGTTGCGGTATATTTGATAGTATTATTTTGTTTAGACCATGTTGCAAATCCAGATGATACCGTGTATACTATGTTGGTAAAATGCCCGGGAGTTACTCCAGGTGGGATTTTAATCAAACTGGTTTTGTTAACAATTTCAGGAATCCCACTTACGATATCTTGTTGTGTTTGTTTGATCGTATTAATATTGGTTTTGATATCAGCAAGTTTTATGTCAACGGTGAGTGGATCACCAAAAACGTCTTCTACGGTTTCATTAATTTTTCTAAAGTTTCTACGAAGATTTGCAAACGCGTTTACATAAACGTCATACTCGTTCCGCAACGTGGACAATTTATAGTCAACGACGCCGTAGTTAACGTCAACATATTTTTTCGTTGCAGCATCTTCGTCGGATGTTGGATCTCTTAAAACAACTATTTTGTTCCCATTCATGCTGAGCTCACCTGTCATTGTGTCACCGGTATTTTTAAGCGATTAGCAACGCTTTTTGCAATTTCATTCCTGATGGTTGTAATCGATTGACTTGAATCCCTAATTTTTCCACTGTCAGTGAACATAGGAATGTTGTCCGGAAGAGCGCCAAGAACCCTGCGAACTATGTCATTCCATTTGATATTGCTGGTTTTTAGTTTTCCGTATCGGTCCTGAAATATAACAACCTCATCTGGGTCTATCCCGGATAACGTTAAAAGATTGTCGATTTCATCTTTGGTCGCATATTTTGATAAATCTATATCGCGTTTTTTTATCTTTGTTTCAACGAGAGATCTTCCGTAAATATCAACCATTATTCTTTAGGGATTGTTTAAATCGACACGCGGTATACTCGTGCACGACCTTGTGAGGCGGTTTGGTTGATTTTGATAGCGCGTCAAGTACATTTAATACTTCACGGCCACATATTGGTGGATCGGTTAGTGTTTATGTTGGTAGCGTTGAATACCAAACTGGAATGGGAGCGAAAGTACTTCGTGCATATTTTAGAAATTCAACTGGCGGTGCTAACCCATACGAATCGAAATAGATAATTCCACGTGGATGTATCGCGTAAGCAACCCAGTGAGTTCCTGGACCATCGCTGTTATCGAGATTAATAGTTCCAGTTTCTGGATTTTTTGGTTGTTGTGGTCATTGATCTCGCATAAAAACACCTCTGAAATTTTTTATTTTAAGTTGTTTTGCAGCATCGAGCAAATCAAAATTTGATATCGGTGAAATACTTTGTATTTTTAAAATCGTTTTAGGTACCATGAAGGCGGAGTTCCTGGAAGTCTTAGATCCGATCCGTACTGTTCCACTGGTAATTTTAGACGACCCGGCTGAGGCATATTGGACTTTTTTGGACGCCTTTTTGGTTTTTGTGTCCGTGATGATCTTTTTTTTTTAAGTTCTCCTTGTATACAATTCCCTTTCCAGTTGCTTTCTTTAATGCCATTTCAACAGCTGTTCCAACAGCACCTAACGCGGCTGCTTTTGCGACAGCTGGGGCATCAGCAACTATCAGCGCTGGTATTGCTGAGAGAAGTGGAAATATGCCACCGGTTTTAACCATATCCTTGATGGCTTTTGGAGCAAAATCAAGCTGAGTTCCAGTTTTTGCTTGCTTTGCTTTATTGAAATGTTTTAATTGGGTTTTAGTCAGCGATAACTTGCTTGGGCCACCATTAGCAATTTGATCATTTTTTAGTGTTATCGTTGTCCCACATGCCTTTGGGTTTTTTGATTGTAATTTTTTCGCCTAACCAGGAGTCAAAGTAACATTAACGTGACTGTACGACATTGTTATAATTAACGCGATTGATCTAATTCTCTACACGCTTTTAACAATGTTACATGTTTTCCACTGGGGCATCAACGACTCTCATTCGCCCACCAACACCTTCAAGCATCATAGATTTGTCACTGAGTATAACAGCAATTGCTCTGTAATTATCAGCTGAATTTACGATAGCTCTGAAGTGTATATCAACGACAGATTGTTTAACTAAGTCAAGATGTTCCAACGAAAAGTAATAAATCGGGTACAGCTTGTAAAATCTAGTTGTGATATTTGTAAACCAGTGTCTATGTTTTGATCACGTCCCATGAATGTCATCAAGCGATGATATGCATGTGCTACTTGATTATTATCAAAATTCAATAATATACCCTCGGATGGTTCTTGATGCCCGTTTATTCTTAAGGATACTTCAGTAACATTAAGAGAGTCAGATATCATTGGACTTCTTTCTTGATTGTTTAATCGGTTAACCAGTTGAAAAGCAATAAAAACATGTCTTGGTGCAGAAACACCTTGCTGTGATGATATATGCCAGGTAAATAAACCGTTGACAGGATTTTGATTAATGTCGGTGGTTGTTGTTAACCACCAAAATATTGATTTACCGCCTTGATCCATAAAAGAAAGTAGACGCTGTTCCTCAGTGATTGATGGTGACATTACCGGAATCAATAACACGAGTATAAATAATATTACTTTGCCCTCAGCAACGGCGGCTGGCCGCCAGATAGCATCATTATCCTCTTCTCGATGAAGAACAACTGTGTGTTTGGCTCCAAAAATAACCTTTCTGACATTTTTGCAAAATCCAAAGATGTGGGATAGTGGAATTGCGCATGAAAATTTTCTACGATCACCTTTTAACATTAATTTACGTGTAGTAAAACCTAAGTTGTAATTTGGATTGGAATCATAAGGCATCAAAAATGCAGCAGCGGGTCTCTCTATCGCTCCATCAGGTTGTGGGTCAACTGCGGTATTTCGAGGCACTTGTACACGAAGAAATGGGTCGGGATTAGGATGGTCAGAATTATCCTTAGCAAACATCATAGCCGGACCAGCTGATCTAGTATAATTTTCTGAATATCTTGCTAGACCTATAATCGTTGTAGCAACGCCAAAATTTTCATGAGTTGTCTCAATTTCTTTTCCATCAATCATATAGGTAGCACTTTTGAATAACGTCGTGATGCCATTATTAGCAAATCCAACGAGGACATCCCTTCCGTATGGTGTATTAGCGACGACGTTTGTTACAAGTTCACCTGTGACTTCAATAAATGCTTCAGCGGGCAAGAAATACCTACTTGTATCCTGAACTCGTAATTCAATTCGCCCCTGTTGATTTGGCGATATTGCTTCATAAGAATAATACTGATAATCACGCACGGATTCGTCCTTGAGTACTGGTGCATCCATGTCCAATACTGGGTCAGATACACGTTTAAACATTTTATTATAATTTGTTATCTTCTAAAACGAAGACCGCTTCCTGATATAAAACTTGTATTTAGTTGTTCAGCCCCTTGATTTATCAGCGCTGCTAGTTTTTGATTTGCGGCTTGATTTATTACTTTACTGACATCTGCAGGCATCACTTCGGTGCTTGGTAATTTGACCGGTTGTGGCTGGACTGCTTTTGGCCTGCGTATTAATCGTGCTAGTCTATCCTTAATTGCCAAAAACGATTTACTGGCAACGTTACCAATAGCGCCAGTAGCCTTATCACGAACAACGTCAATAGCTTTCATTGATAATTGTTTTGCGATCGGTATTGCTTTAGGAGCTATCCTTCTGAATAAACCCTGAACAACATCACCGAGTCCGTCTCCGTAAGTTGCTTTATAGGTTGGTAATCGCGAGTTTATTACCCTGACTGGTACGGGCCCACGATGAGAAGTGTGTATGATCATTTTTGTTTAATTATTCATTTATCTAACAACTAGTCACTATGATAGTCATCAACGAGCTCATCAATAAGTTCTCGGTAGATACTAGTATCCATGATACCGCCTTGAAATAATCGCCGACAGATATCAGCCGCTTCAATAATTATTTCTGGTGAGTCATTTCCAGCTCGTTTACCTCCTATGAGAACTTCTAATCGTTGCACGTCATTGATGATATTGTTAGGACAGTCAATAAAACCAGACCACTACCAGTAGCGCCGGTGTCAGGCTCATCTTCTTCTTCTGGATAATACAACTCTTTTTTTTTTTGTTGCGATGGCGCAGAAGGTTGTGGTTGTTGTTTTTTTCTTTTGCTGGGGAGGAGGTTGTTGTTGTTTTTTCTGTTGCTGGGGAGGAGGTTGTTGTTTTTTCTGTTGCTGGGGAGGAGGCTGTGGTTGTTGTGCTTGTGCAAGATATCTATCTATTGCGTTAGAAAATGTAATAAATCTAGTATCATTGTTTCTAGACTGATCAGCATTATAGTGTAAACGAAATATCCACTTGTACCAGGCTTCACGACCTATAGCATCATCGGCATACTCCGGTTTTAAAACCTTGCCTCGTTCATTAAAACTCAGCGCGGCAAACTCAGCTAAACCATCTACGGTTTTAATTGCCTTTATGGATTTAATAGCCAGTTCGGTAAATTTATCGTTTATATCAACCTAAGTCTTGGCTTGTTCTGTTTCTGTTTCTGTTGTGCGACCTTTTATATCACCGACTTCAGTACGAACTTTGCCGACCCCTTCAGGTATTTCTTCACCGGGTCGAGGTTGAGCTGCAGCTACACCAGCCGGAGGGCCTTGTAAAATCTTTTATGTTTGTTTAGTTCTCCTCGCAATTTTTTCAGCTTGCTCAGCGGTTTGTTTTAATATTGGAAGAATACCTTTTATTCTTTACTCTTCCTCCTTAATATCATCCTTAATATCTCCCAATAAAGCTCTTTCAGTGACCGCCGCAGCTTTTTCAGCAGCTGTTGTAGCAGGTTTAAATAAGTGTTCCTTGCCTGTAGCATATTCAACTTGTGCTTCCTGTCGCGCTTGTAATTATTGTCTTACAGAATCTCTCACAGGAAGAAATTTTTTGATTGCTTCTAGTCTCTCTCGAGCTAATCTAGTGGTATATGCTTCTCCAATATTTGCCATTATCAATAACATAAATTTTTAATTCATAGCAGCAGGGAGGGCGACGACAACGAATTGGTTCATTTTTTGTAATCGAAGCGCCATTAATAGGTTTTTCAACCAGAAACCGTATTTGCACTAACTCAGGAGGACCTCCCAAAGAGGTATATCTCTCCGAGAATTCCTCTTGAAACGTAGTCGACGTTATTTCTGGTTGAAACCCCCTCCTTGTGGAGACTTTATTTCGACATTTGGAACCTTCTACATTTTGTAGGATTCGCCCTCCCTGCTGATAATGGATAGCCAGTGTAGGGTACAGAGCAGCAGGGAGGTGTGCTCTGATCGTGGTACTCTAAGTATGATCCGAGCAGCTGTGTTTTGAACTTTTTGAAATTTCTGGAGCAGATATTGAGATGAACCAAACGGAATTGAGTTACAATAGTCCAATCTTAAAAGTAATAATGAACACACAAGTGTTTTAGTGGCATCAACTGAAAGATATTTGCGAAATGAGTTGATGCGTCTCAGCTCAAGATATGTAGCCTTGCATATTGTTCATAACATGTTGGTGCAATGTGACAGTACTGTCCGGAGTAACACCTAGGTTTCGTATTGATTGGGTGAATTTAATGTTGGTGTTGCTGATATTTATTGTTTGAGGTACAGGATGTGAACGAGAAAGTCTTTGTTTTTTATCAGAATGGCCTCAATTTTATCATTCATCTGCATCTTGTTACATGTCATCCATGATTTCACATCAGAAATGCACCTCTCTACACCTTGGATGGTAGCATCAACTTCAGCTGGGTGGCTAGATTTGTATATTTGGGTGTCATCAGCGTACAATTGGTGAGACACTGGATGATGATCTATGACACTTGACAGCGACTGAGTGTACTGAATGAAGAGAACAGGTCCAAGAACAGACCCCTGTGGAAAACCACAACATAGATCAACTGGGCTGGAGTGTATTCCATTTGCAGATACAATTTGTGTCTTGTTGACCAAGTAGGACTTGAACCACAGTAAGGCTGTATCATGAATCTCAAATACATGCTGGAGACCGTGAAGTAATATATCATGATCTACTGTGTCAAATGCTGCAGACAAATCAAGGAGGGTGAGGACTGTAATCTTTCCGCTATCCAACGCAGAGAGCAGCAGAGAGGGTGAACAGACCACTTAGGGGAATGGTCACCCTTGTGTTTTACCAAAAAAAATAGTGACCACTCATAGAGGTCAATTACCACGTCTACGATTATTGTTTGTCCCAAACAGAATTGTAGACGAACCCTCTCTGTTGCTATCAATATTGGGAATCATCATCTGAATCATGGGAATCTTCATCTGTTTCATCTTCATCTGAATCTTCGGAATTTGTTCTATGTTTCAAGTAATATTCAAGTTCTGATGGTGGTTTTTCTATTTTGGGATTTATGTTCTTTCTTTTTCTGTAATAGTTCATCAAACTTCGACATCGATCTCCACCGCAATTTTTACAAATCTGATATAATCCTCTAACACCGTTGTTACAACCAACACAACCTCGTGGACCAGCATGAAGGTTTTTCTTTATAAGATAATTATGTTTCTTGCAATATTCTCCACGGCACCTTTTGTTGCATTTATCTGTTGTTCCTTGACGCAGCCACGCACAGTTGTTCATTATATTAATGATATCTATTTAATTAAATTTAATTTTATCATCACCCCTCTCTGCTGCTCCCCCTGTTACCCAAATATTTTATCAATACCCACACGATATCTTGTTCTTGGATCATGTAAATTTATTGTTATAAATCCATGCGGGGTAGCTTACGCTCGTGAGAAGAAATTTTTGAATTTAATTATATCCATGTCACCACCACACCAGGTTTGATGAATATTTCGCAACGTGTGTGTGTCTACGCCATTAAACACAACTAAAATGTTGCAGTTGTCTCTGATCACCTTCGGAATTTGTGTATATCGTTGAGTAACATAGATCACGTCTGTATTTTTGTGTCTCCCTCGGGAAAATATTCTGGCTGGATTTGATTGTTTATCTAGCATCACATCGTCGTATACAACTAAATTATTAATAAATCCGTCTATGGAATCTACGGATGGTGCTTCATCAATATCGGTTATAAACTCTATAACATCATTATCCTCATCCAGTAATCGTGCGTTTTCATTGAAATCTTTAAGTACATCATAACATCGCTGATCATCAACGGATGGTGCTACTAAATACAACTTATCCCATTTCAACCATCTCATTATCAGATTAAGTAATAACTGCCTCTTACCCGATCCAGATGGTCCTATGATAATCATTCTGATGGAGTTCGGTAGCGCAGGATGATGCTTAACTGGCTCTCGCTGCCGAGTTGCTGAGAAATCAATTATATCCATATATATTATAACATGAATTTATATTGTTTACGCTGTAGAGTTAAAACTCCAACTACTGATTTAGCTACGGTTACAACAAAAAACAAAAAAATAGCGTACGGTGGAAAATGTTCTGTATGCGGTAGAAAGAAATTTTCATTTTTACCTAATAAGCGCGGTGGTGATATTGCTAATTTGATGTCAAAGTTTCCAGGGGCTCCATGGGCTAAATACAGCGGAGAAAAACATCTACCAGGATATAATTATTGCGGTCCTGGTACTCGACTCGATATCAGGCTCGATGATCAAGATCAACCAAAACCAGGCGAGGAACCAATAAACGCTATTGATCGAGCTTGTCATGCTCATGATGTAGCTTATAAAAGTCAAAATCTACAAGATAGGAATATTGCAGATGTAAAATTAATTCATTCATTAAATTCTATAAAAAATAAAAATATTAGAGAATCATTAGCTAATTGGTTAGTAAGATCCTCGATGAAAGGTAAATTAGCGATTGGGGCTGGTAATTAATAATGGAATCAATTTATTATTCACCGAGAGGATACTGGAGAGGCAAGGCGGCAATTGGTAAACTCGCTGATGCAGCGGCGGTTAAACATTCTACTGCTAAAGCGTGGTTATCTAAACAAGCAATATGGCAAATTTATCTACCACGTCCTCAACAAATTCAGTACTCGTATTTCGATGTCAGTGTTCCTAATGAAGTTCATCAAGCTGATATTCTGTTTTTACCGCATGATACTGTGCGTGGAAAAACGTACAAATACGCGCTAACCGTAGTTGATGTTGCAAGTAGATATAAAGAAGCAGAGCCGCTATCAGCGAAAACATCATCTGAAGTAGCCGATGCGTTTGAACGAATTTATCAACGAGGTGGTGGACCACGAGGTGGTCTACGATGGCCGCAGCTACTACAGGTTGATCCTGGTAAGGAATTTCTTGGTCCAGTATCATCGCTGATGAAACAACATAATACCAAAATACGACGAGGTCATACTGCAATTCACCGTGATCAAGCAATTGTTGAGCGATTTAATCGAACACTTGCTGAACGGTTATTTGGATATCAATACGCGAGGGAATTTATTCAGGACAAAAGATCTCGCGAATGGGTGGCAAGATTACCAGGCGTGATAGCTGCATTAAATAATGAGATTACACGAACAACCAACATGAAACCCATTAGCGCGGTCACAAAAAAAATATACCAACACAACGGAAAGATGCTGGAAAACAAAAAATATTAGGTGATGTCACAGTCAGATATTTATATGAGCCTGGTGAACTTGAAGGTGGTAAAGCGAGAGCAACTGATCCTATTTGGAGTGTTACCACACACAAAATATCTACCGTGACAAGATCCACTGGAAGAAATGTAGGCGTTTCCAGACCTGCAATCTACAGATTAGATTCGGCCGCTCCTCAACGTGGATTTACACGTGAACAACTACAAATAATTCCCGCGGATACACAACTACCACCGCGATCACTCCGGTGATTTCGATCACTTAACTAGCACTAGCGCCTCTACGTCGATTACACTCAAGACAGGTTAACATGGTATTTTCTCGTGTATGACCGCGACTATTATCTTTTCTATCTACGGTAAATTGTCTTGAATCATTACTCGAATATCGCCATAACATTATACAATTACAACTGGTGCAATGATTGTTCTGCTGCTGTTTTAACTCAATAATAAATTCAACATCAAGATCAAAGTCACGTTTATTTTTTTTGTCAGATTGTTTGTATCCGATTAATTTTTTTCTTATTATATCATCATCGATGATGTTAAATTTATCAACGATTTCAGGAATTATGATTCTACGTAATTGAGATATATTTCTGACCCTCGATACCGCCAAATAAACTAAATTTGACCACTCGATGCGATCGTCTACAATCCAGACTCGTGTATCAGAAATAGTTAATCCCTGCGACGAGTGGATCGTCATAGCGTATCCCAACACCCATGGAGATTTGTCAGCGTTTATTGCATCTTCGACCACACTGATATCAACGGCGACAATATCATTTAATACGAGATTCTGTTTCCTTGACTCTGTCAAGGGTCCTGGAATATCAACATTAATATTCTGTTTTCGTGTATCTGATGGTCTATAACACAACGGTACGGGTAATTCTGAATATTGTTCTTTATGTAGTTGAAATAACTGTTGTTGTAAATTGTCTCTGATTATTCTTCTACTTGCTACGATCAAATCGTTGGGTCTCCATAAATTTAAAAAATTACTCATTGAGGTCTCTGAGATTACTCCACGTATTATTTCACACTGAATTTTGTTTGATTGTAATCTGATTAATTTTTTAAACTCCTTCAAATTTGCATCAAGAGCTCTATGATCATCATCTATTTCTTCATAATAATCAACGAAATTTTTTAACCAATCATGTGGAGATGGTCCAACAAAAGGCGGCGGTTGACCATGATCACCACACATTATTATAGCGGTATTTTTCGTCAACAACCAATCAAGAAACATTTTTAATGTATCCAATGACACCATGCATATCTCATCCCAAATAATTATTTTAGGTATATATTTTTCTCCTATCCGTTCAGGAGTCCATGTATCTCCGCGCCATCGGAAGAAACTATGATACGTGCACGATTGTACTTGCCGCTGTTTCATCTCACGTGCAAGTCTATGTGTGGGTGTCAGCACGATTATATCTGAATTTCTAAAAACATTAATCGTTCGAGTTGTTTTTCCGCATCCACCAGGTCCATTGAGATATATTGTCTTATATCTGGTTATTGGATCACTCAACGATGGTGCTTTCGACATTTCTGATATTTTATTACCCTCACGATAAAAATCTCTCACTGGAACATCTGCTGATTCTGTGTAATTGTGTAATAGTTCCTTTTTTGTTCTCCACGAACCCCATCGTTCATCATTACTTGTAAATTTCATAACAGGTTCTAAATATTTACTTGAAATATAAAATGAGTCTGTTGCGACTCTGACTGCGGTCTCAGGAAATCTATTAATCATCGATAATAAATTTATAGAAACATAAGCCAACATGGAAGATCTTAGATGAGTATATTGCGGGGATACGTCATTTATGTAACTAACGATCGTACCTAATTTTGTTCCGTCGGATAAATAAACACTCTCTCGATTTACAAACGTATTTTTCGCCGTTTTATCAGCGATTATAAAATCGTACTCGGCATCATCTAAAATTAATCGTGCGTTATGTCTTTTATAATCATATGCACCACCTTGAGTAAATTTACCTATAATTTTTCTACCGAGATCTTTTGCGGTTTTGAGTTTATTAGGAATATCATCCTTAAACTCGCTAATAACTTCAGAATCTGACATGGGCAACCAAACTTTGGTCTGTGCATGATATGATATAATTGCCTCACTGACCACCAACGATGTCAGTATCGCACAATCTAGCATATATCGCAACAAAACTATAGGTGCCCAACGTTTTTCACAAAAATGTCTGCCAAACCAAACATAACAAATCTTGTGAAGATTTTCGTTAAACTCGAACGACTCAATACAGGCGAATCAAGTCAGATCAAAATCAGGTAATGGTCCATTAATTGCCACTCGCGTCATCTCGTTTGTAGGGTGACCAAATCTTTCAAAGTACGTAGAACAATCTCCGTATCCCAGAAAACTTCCTGGATAACATGCAACCATATCAACCGAAATAACATCATTGTAATTGTATTTGGTATTCCATAATCCGCCATGTCCATATTCGACGCAACTTGCGCGTACGTCCTCGAGTAAATCAAATCGTGTTGGTTTCCATGAATTTCGTTCTCTGGCGAAATGAGCCGCAACAGATGGAACGGTAAAACAATTAGTCAGTAATTTGTCAGTATTTTCCGCGTGCTTGCACTGTAAAAACGTCGCAAGATTTTTCATCTCGTCATGGAGGGATTCTGTGCGATATATTTCACCGTTCGGTTTGACAAACTGATCAAATTCACCCTCCTCATTACTTTTAAATAACCATACCGATACAGGATCGGTTTTACTTATTTCGTTGATAAAATCAAACATACTATCTGCCCCAGAATTATCTGCCCCAGAATTATCTGCCACAGAATTATCTGTGGGGTAAAATCGAACAGTTCGATCACGTGGAAATATTGTTACCGCGTTAGTCCATGCGTGCGCGTTATGATCGATAATATTTATTGGAGCTCCCTTCGATTTATATTTCGACTGGTACAGTACTTCTCCCGTTATTGTCGCCACAGTTATTGGAAATTTTAATATTTTTCCTAACTCAGCAACATCTTTTATTGTAGCACCGGTATCCTTAACTGAATCAGCCCACGAGTTTATTTTTTCACGCCTTAAATCAGTTAATCCATTTCCACGCATCGCGTTTGTAAAGTGTTCTATTACTCGTTCAGCCACACAATTTAACCTTGAAAATTTCATCGGCGCTAGTTTATCAACGTTAGGTTTTTTATTTATCTCATAAATTCCATAAATAACTGCTGTTACAGGATATGCTCGCTCATAATACGGTTTGTCAATACCAGTCAATAGACCCGGTCTGGAATTTTTACTTAATATGATAGTTTTATTATTACCAAGGACAGGATCATATTTGTCACGGATAATCCAACTATCTGTTTCTGTTAATACAATAAATTTTACTCTGAAGAAATATTTTTGATTGCCCTCGTATTCAGCGATGTAGTTAATGATAGTTGCCGCTCGTTTGTCATTCATTGTAGCGTCCGTGACTTTGTCGACACTGACTTTGCCAGTGTTGCGTATAATCTTGAACGTTGACCATGTATGAGATGCACCATCCGTGTAAAATTCTTTCTTGGCGTCGTGAATTTTCGAGATCAAACTTTTATTTTTCGGATCAACCAGATCTCGTACTGGCAAGTCAGAAGATTATCTGTCAAGGTTGAATTTATATTTAACAGGCCTAGTTTGGGATAATCTCTCAAACTTGTTCATATAATTAAAACAAATATTTAAATAAAGAAAATTATATATATATATACAATGTCTCAATGCAGATGGTTGATGATCGGCTCAGTAAATCGATGCAACAAATCCTGTAGAAAGGAATTTTGTTGGATGCACTCACAAAACATACGACGAGGAAGTCTAGGACCAATACCATGTCTACGGTGTGGTATTGGAGTGCGAGGAAAGACAGAATTATGTGGGAAGTGCGGCGGGAAACGGTTCAGAGAGCTTAAAAGATATTATGACCAAAAAAAATAATAGCGGTGAAAACGCTATAAAATCCGTGAGGGATTATATATCAAGATTTCAGACAAACAATGATTTAAACATATAATATTATTATAATGAAGCAAAATATATTTGTCCCACATCCTGTCATAACAAACTATGAATCAAATATTAATGGTATCATCAGACACTGCAAGTTAAAAAAACCAGTTGGTTATGTTAATAATTTTGGTTATCTCACATTTACTGTTGGGAAGAAACATTATCGCTGTCATAGATTTACGTACGAGTGTCACAAGGGTTTGATCAAAGACGGTCTTGTTATTGATCATATTGATGGGAATCCTCAAAACAATAATTTATCCAACCTTCGTGTTGTCACACAAAGCATGAACTCTGCATGTGGAAATACAGGAAGATGTAAGACAGTTTCTAGAAGGGTAGTAATTTCCACAAACATGGAAACTGGTGAAGAAATTATGTTTCGTTCGATGTGTGCTGCTGCGAAATATTTTGATATTCACCCGCATTCAGTACAAAAAGTAGCAGAAAATATATATAAAACAGCTTTATCGAAAAAATATAAGCAGAAAATTATCTTTGAGTATCAATAACTATCATCACCACATTATTAACTATCATCACCACATTATTAACTATCATCACCACATTGAATTAATTTTTTAATTTATGTCACAGTAGGTCCTCCATACACTACTGAATTTTTGATTACATAAGGGGAGATTACTTTGTAATATATAGTTTTCTTCGTAGATGGTTGGTTTTTTATGATCGTAATTAGTCAGTTTAACTAATTACATCGTAACTAATTACATCGTAACTAATTACTCGTAGAAGTATTATTTATGTTTTTTAAATATTTCCCCATTATACAACACATGATAATGTTATTGATCCGTAGGAAGCTGTGTGTGAAACAGAAACCGTTGTCATTGTAATCGACCTGCAGTTGTGTGTTCATGCCACTGTTATTATTGATTATCAGTCTGCTTAGGAAAACTGCTACAAATACAGAAACTATTATTCAGAAACTGTTATAAATACAGAAACTGTTACTATTCAGAAACCGCTACAAATACAGAAACTGTATTTATTCAGAAACTGTTATAAATACAGAAACTGTTATTATTCAGAAACTGTTATAAATACAGAAACTGTTATTATTCAGAAACTGTTATAAATACAGAAACTGTTACTATTCAGAAACCGCTGTTATAAATACAGAAACTGTTATAAATACAGAAACTGTTATTATTCAGAAACCGCTGTTTAGTGTAAATATTGGTTCCTTAGCTATATAGCTAGCTATATATTAACTTCCGAAACATATGTTCGTAACAATGTTTGATAGCTCAATCAGTATGGTATTGGACTGTGACGCTCGCGGTCCAGGATCGAATCCCCATGGCTGACAATTTGTCGGTGGTGTACGCATAATTGCGATTTTTATAATAGTGGGGGGAACCGCAAAAAACCCCCCGCTCAGCAAAATTCCCAACCACAATATTGACTTGTGGTTGATACATATTTTCGTATCACCCGCTGCATTAATTATTGTGGGTGGGTTTTTGCTGAGCGTACATGTTTGTACTGTCCTTAGTTAGTGCCGTTTCATTCATAATCTGAGCTCGCTAATACACTCGATAGGGGCTCTTCATTCATTGTATATATCCATTTCATTGTATATATGTTATGTGTATATCCTCTAAACTTGGTAGATTGCGGTGGCAAGCTACGAGTTTAATGAGGATTGTGCTGTCCTTGTGCTGTCCTTAGTTAGTTATATGTTATGTGTATATCCTCTAAACTTGGTAGATTGCGGTGGCAAGCTACGAGTTTAATGAGGATTGTGCTGTCCTTGTGCCGTCCTTAGTTAGTTATATGTATATCCTCTAAACTTGGTAGATTGCGGTGGCAAGCTACGAGTTTATGCTGTCCTTAGTTAGTTATATGTTATGTGTATATCCTCTAAACTTGGTAGATTGCGGTGGCAAGCTACGAGTTTATGCCGTCCTTAGTTAGTTATATGTATATCCTCTAAACTTGGTAGATTGCGGTGGCAAGCTACGAGTTTAATGAGGACTGTGCTGTCCTTAGTTAGTTATATGTTATATGTATATCCTCTAAACTTGGTAGATTGCGGTGGCAAGCTACGAGTTTAATGAGGATTGTGCTGTCCTCCCTCTTGGGCCTCTAGACCGTTGTTTGGCGGGTTAGGGGCTCTCGTAGAGGGAATATTTGCCTAATGAACTTGGTAGATTGCGGTGGCAAGCTACGAGTTCTTGGTTGTGCTGTCCCTGAAACATCCCGACGAACTCGCTAATACACTCGATAGGTGTTCTGGGATATTTTTTTTTTATTTTAAAGATTCATATATTATATAATGAACCATGAAAATATCAATGATGTAATTGTCGCTATTAAAAAATTGAAAAAAGATGGAATTAATATATCTGATGAACTTAATCCTGAAAAAATAGTTTCTGACTTTGAGATTTTACAAGAACGTAAAACCATGGGGACACACACACTATCATCTGAATACAGGCTCATGAAATGGATTCAATCGGCAATGTTTCAGTCGCTAGCTACCGTAGAAGATGATCATGTGAAGGAGTTCGTTCCTCTTTCTACCGCCGTAGAAAGAATTAAGTCGTTATTATCCCACGAGTATGAGGCAAAGAAAACGATTAGTACTCGCATAAGACTATTAAGAAAAATAATGTCAGAAGGTAACTTCGTTACTGGTGAAATGATCCAAAGTAACTTCGTTACTGGTGAAACGATCCAAAGTAACCTCGTTACTGGTGATAATGAAAATGAAAGTTTTGGTAACTGGGGTCCATGTCAGCGCTGACCACGTGTATTGGTAGTCAAAATCAAGAAAGTTCTAACCTTGTCAAATTGTTCCTAATAAATTTTATTTATTATAAATTAATTTTATTTATTAATAATATTATTTTTACTGATGATTTTTTTTTTTTACTAAAATCAAGAAAAATGCACGAATTGTTTGATTCTGACGGGGTAGTTGGTAGTCAAAATCAAAGAAAAATACACGAATTACTTGATTTCTGACGGGGTAGTTGGTAGTCAAAATCAGGAAAATTGAGCAATTTCGTTGTATTTTAGTAAAAAAAAAATAAAAATCTCAGTAAAAATAATATTATTAATAAATAAAATTAATTTATAATAAATAAAATTTATTAGGAACAATTTGACAAGGTTAGAATTTCTTATTTCTGACGGGGTAGTTGGTAGTCAAAATCAAGTAATTCGTGCATTTTTATGTTTCTGACGGGGTAGTTGGTAGTCAAAATCAAGTAATTCGTGCATTTTTATGTTTCTGAGGGGGTAGTTGGTAGTCAAAATCAAGTAATTTGTACAATTTCAGTAAAAATCAGGAAAATTAATAAATATTATTTTTTTTGTGATAGAAATTTTAATTTTACTTTCATCGACCAGCTTTTTTAGTTGCCTGGGCCGATTAATTTGTACCAAACACAAATTTGTGCTAGTAATAATAAAATATTTTTTTAAGTTGATCGAATTTGATTCTGATCTCTGTTACAAATGTTCTTCTAACTGTTAAGAAATCCTCGCGTGTAAAACCCTCCATTACACGAAGATCTACGACAAAAGTCCTTAGACAGAAATCCTTACGACGGAAGTCCTTAGACAGAAATCCTTAAGATTTCACATACAGATTTATTACAAGCTCTTCTTCACGTATGTCAATTAAGCGATTAAGGTGGTCTGTGAGTTTAAAATTGATTCGTGTTAACATATTATTGTGACACCGCAAATACACAGGATTAGTTGGTTCTTGCACGATTAAACTTCCAGGGGGAACTTGTGGTGTGAACGTGTACAGGATGTATCCTTGTTGAGCCTGATTTGATCTTCCGAGATCTATTTGATAGCTGCCATCGATTACATCACAAACCAGATTGACCGCGACCGTCGATGTTATATTAACGATCCCCGGAGATATGTGTCTTCCGCCGCCATGTGGATCATTATCATATCTGAGAACAGTTGGAGGTGGTGCTAGTTTTTTCCATGCATCGAGTATTTTAGGAAAAAACTCATCAATGACATCACTGACAGATTTTCTTAACTCATTTACACTATACCCGGGAAATTTAAAATTTGGTACATCGGCTTCTGTTAATTTATATTTTTCTAACCATTTATATGCATCAAATTTTTTAAATGATTCTAAACTAACCATCGCTTGAACTATTCGGTTATTAAAATATTCCATATCTGATATAAGCTGATTTAATATTTCCACACGCGTGATGATTTTTTCACGCGATGACGCTGATATGTCAAAAATATGTTCGTTAAAATATTGATTCAGTTGATCTAGTTGTTTTTTACATTCTTGATTGATTTCCTGAAAATATTTAATAATATCATTTCGATGAAGACCAAAAACATGTCCTGTTTCCCCCTCCCGACTTAGAAAAATCCATACCTCAATATCGTCGTGAAAGACAAAATGGCTAAACATTAATTTATTTTTAAAAATACGTAGTTTTTCCCCGTATGATGGATTAATTTCATGATATGATTGCCTATCCGTGACATAATCAGACTTTTTCGGTTCTGGTGGTCCTTCATACACCCTGGGAATTTCAGGCCATCCTAGCACGGATCTGATTGAAGATTTATAAATATCAACGGCATAATCAGGCGAGTTTATTTCAATCGTCGAGGACAGGGTGGGTTCATGAACATTAATTGATATTTTTGATTCTTTTCCCGTTATTGATTTTATTCTACGCGCAAATTCCTCACTGATCTCTTCAATCTCGTAACTGCCGGTTGGTATTCCAACAACAACCCAGTCAGGTGTTCCATCGGGTTTGTTCTTGTTAGTAAATACAAGCGAATTATTTGCTTGTGTACCATTAAATGATTTTGATCTGATATTTGGCCAGCTGTAATATACTCGTAATTGTGCTAGTGCTATTTCTTTTACTGGAATTGCAATAGGAAAATTAACACTAAATTCAGGATTAGTTGAACTTACCGAGATCATCGTTATCTTTGGCGGAGTTGTGTTGGTCACGATCTGCTGGAGTAATTCTGTCATTATTGATACTTGTATCTTTAATACCGATACCTTCGTCGTATATTTTGGTTATCATTGAAAATTCGAAATCAGATATAATTCCATCACTGAGACTCGCTGATAACAACGAGGATAATTTCGAGTATGCTACCGTCGCTGTATGTAATTTTATTTTGTAATCGGATAATTTTTCGTTCGTACAAGTACATATTTTTTTTGTGATGATACCAAGCACACCTGCAATAGTTGTTGCTGCTGAAATACAGATAGTTACAGCTACTGGTGCCATCGTTGTCAACGCTGATAATATTACACCGGTTCCAGCAACAACAGCGGATACTGAATAAACAATCACATCAACGATAACCAATCGTCGTCGATATTTTTTTACTTTTACTGTATATTGATCGACTTGATCTTTTAGCGCCGCCTGCCATTCACGCGCTTGATTGTATCTGTATTGTGCACCGTCCATATATATTTTTATACAGTAACCAATTGATGTGCTTCAGCTACAAATTCCAAACACCACCAGAAGGATGTTGCGGTTAATGTCCTATCAGCTGCTTCCAGAATAAATATTTCCTCGGCTCCGATATTTAATATAACAGATACAACCCCGGAAAACCTGTCGGTGGAATGACGCCATGGAAACGTTGTAAATATTTCAAATTTTGCAGCACTAAACACAGATAGCCTGTACACGCCAGTGCTTGTTGCGGTATATTTGATGGTATTATTTTGTTTTGACCATGTTGCAAATCCCGATGATACCGTGCATACGATGTTTGTGATATGCCCGGGAGTTATTTCAGCTGGAATTTTAATCAGATTGGTTTTATTGATAATCTCAGGAATTCCCGCTACGATGTCTAGCTGTGTTCGTTTGATCGTGTCTAGGTTACTTTTGATATCAACGAGTTTTATATCGATGACGGAAGGATTTCCAAAGAACTTATTTATGGCATCATCGGTTTTCTGAAAATTTCTTCGAAGCCTTGTAAAACCGGTTACGTGAACGTCATACTCGGCCCGCAGCGTGGATAGTTTTCCATCCACGTCGTCGACGTATAGTTTGTTTGCGACGTCGTTGTCAGATTTTGGAGCTGTTACAGCTACTATTTTGTTCCCGTTCATGCTAAGTTCACCTGTCATCGTGTCACCGGTGTTTCTCACGCGATTAGCAACACTTTTTGCAATTTCATCTCTAATGGTTTTAAGTGACATACTTGAATCTCTGATTCTACCACCGTCAGTAAACACGGGAATATTATCTGTAACTGCACCGAGTACTCGTCGAACTATATCATTCCATCTGATATTGCTGGTTTTTAGTTTACCATATCGATCTTGAAAAATAACAACCTCATCTGGATCAACTCCAGCCAGGTTCATAATATCAGCGAGGTCATCCTTAGTCGCATACTTTGACAGATCAACGTCGGATTTTATTTTCTTACTAGTAGAAGATCTTCCGTAAATGTCAACCATTATAATAAGATCCGTTGTTTAAAATGCTTTACGCGCAACAAATCGGTTGCTTGTATAATCGTGCACGACTTTATGTGGCGGCCTGGATGATTTTGATATAGCGTCGAGTACATTAATTACTTCACGGCCGCATATTGGCGGATCTGTCATTGTTTGTGTGGGTAGCGTTGAATACCAAACTTTGGAACCTCTAGTTGTTGCGTGGAGTGGTGCGACATACTTGATAAATTCAACAGGTGGAGCTAACCCGTACGAATCAAAATAAACAATTCCACGCGGGTCAACCGCGTATGATACCCAATGAGTACCAGGTCCGGAACGTTTGTCAAGATTAATAATACCTGTTTCTAGTTTGTTTGGTTGTTTCGGTAATTGATCTCGCATAAAAACACCTCTAAAGGCGGATATTTTTAATTTTTTAGCGGCATCAAGTAAATCAAAATTTGATGCTGGAACGTCTAACGAAATGACCCTGGAAGCCTTAGGCCTCTCCCCCAACGAGATCCCGGTAATCTTAGACCGCGTCCCTTTTTTTTGTATCCCTTTCCTGTTGCTTTCTTTAGTGCCATTCCAGCGGCTGTTCCAACAGCACCTAACGCGGCTGCTTTTGCTACGGCTGGAGCAGCCGCAGCTATTAATGCCGGAATGGCCGCAAGTAGTGGGAATATACCACCCGTTTTAACCATGTCTTTGATGGCGCTCGGGGAGAGATGGAATTGAACTCCAGTTTTTGATTCTAGGGCTTTATTGAAATGTTTAATCTGATTATTTGTCAACGATAATTTGTTTGGACCACCACTAATATGATCTCGTTTTAGTGATATTTTAGTTCCGCATTTGTTGGCGGTTTTTGATTGAAGCTTTTTTACCTGACCCGGGGTCAGAGTAACATTAACATGACTATACGACATTTTTATATAAAATATATTTTTCTAAATAACACGATTAAAGATTTTCCACCGGTGCATCAACGATCCTCATTCGACCACTGCCACCTTCAAGTAACATGGCCTTGTCGCTAAGTATGACCGCGATCGCTCTGTAGAAGCCGGGAACAATTGGTGGGGTATATCAGGAGGAGGGTTAGTAACATGAGCTCGAAAGTGTATATCAACAACAGATTGTTTGGATAAATCAAGATGTTCTAGTGAAAAATAATAAATCGGATATAGACCTGTAAAATCTAGTTGTGATATTTGCAACCCGGTATCTATATTTTGATCACGTCCCATGAATGACATTAAACGATGATATGCGCGCGCTACATGATTTTGAACAAAATTTAGTTGTATATCCTCGGCTGGTTCTTGATGTCCATTTATCCGTAAGGAAACTTCATTAACTCCAAGGTTGTCAAATATCATATGTGAACGTTCTTGATTATTCGTCCGAGCATTATCTTGTAGTGCAATAAAAATATGTCGTGGTGCAGAAACACCCTGTTGTGATGCTATATGCCATGTAAATAAACCATTAATATTGCTTTGAGCAGCATCTGTGGTTACTGTTAACCATGATAGCAATGATTTACCGCCTTGATCCATAAAAGATAGTAATTTTTGTTCCTCAGTAATAGATGGAGTCATTACTGGCATCCATAGTGAAAGTTTTGATATATTTACTTTACCCTCGGCAACACCAGCACCTCGCCAGATTGCATCATTATCATCACTTTTTCTTACGAGCACAATTGTGTGTTTAGCTCCAAAGATGACTTTTCTAACATTTCTGCAGAATCCAAAGATGTGTGATAATGGAATTGCACACGAAAAATTTCTATTATCTCCCGACAGCGCCGCCCGGCGTGTTGCAAATCCCAGGTTGTAAGTCGCATTAACGGTTCCTATAATATCAAACTCAGCACCTGGTCTGTCTGCGTGCTCAAAATCAACTGGTTGTGGATTAACCGCAGTATTTTGTGGTGTTCGTATTTTGATATACTGAACATGATCAGCGTTGTCAGTAATATCCTTAGCAAACATCATTGTTGGACCAGCTGATCTTGTAAAGTCGTCAGAATATCTCGCCAGACCAATTATTGTTGTAGCAACGTCGACATCATTCTGAACTGATTCAATATTTTTTCCATCAATCATGTATGTGGCGCCACTAAATAATGCCATGATCCCGTTGTTGACAAAACCAACACGCAAATTATATTAGCAGCATATGGCGTATTAGCTACAACATTCGTTACAAGTCTACCTTCTACTTCAATAAACGCTTCAGCGGGCAAGAAATATCTACTTGTATCATGAACCTGTAATTCGATTCTCCCCCGATGATTTGGTATTCTTGCGTCATAAGAATAAAATTGATAATCACGTACCGACTCGTACTTAAGGACAGGTGCCTCCATATCAAATGCTGGGTCTGATTCGCGCCTGAACATTTTTATTATAGTTACCATTTTTCCAAATGATGATCATCGTCGACGAAGACCACTTCCTGCTATTAAATTTGCTGTTATATTTTTTTCTGCTTCTTCAGATATCGCCGCTAGTTTTTGATTTGCAGCCTGATTTATTATTTTACTTACGTCTGCGGGCATCACCTCAGTACTTGCCAGTTTCACCGGTGGTTGTTGTTTTCGTCGCAATAATCGTGCTAGTCTTTCTTTGATCGCCGAGAACGCCTTACCAGCAACATTGACAATTGCACCAGGAGCTTTATCACGAACAATATCAATAGCCTTCATCGATAATTGTTTTGCAACAGGCGCTACTTTTGGAGCTATCCTCGTGAATAATCCCCGAATGACATCACCAAGTCCATCTCCGTAAATAACACTATAGATTGGTAATCGTGAGTTTACCGCTCTAACCTGTGTGGGTTTACGATGATTATCATGCACAATCATCTTATTTTATTTACCATTTATCTAACAACTAATCATCAACGAGCTCATCAATAAGTTCTCGGTAAACGCCAATATCCATGATACCACCTTGAAATAGTCGCCGACAAATATCAGCTGCTTCATTGGTTATTTCTGGTGAATTATTTCCGGCACGTTTTCCTCCTATGAGAACTTCTAACCGTGATACGTCATTGATGATATTATCGGGACATAAACCACGTCCTGTTTTAGGTTCATCTTGAGGTGGTGGTTGCATTACCGGAGTAAGTACTTCAGTGGTGTCCGGGGGTGATCCAGATGGTGAATCTGTCGGTGTAAATGTCATTTTCGGTGCAGAAATTTTACGTAAAGGTGAAGGAATTTTC
This sequence comes from Sinohyriopsis cumingii, assembly GCA_028554795.2. Classification (NCBI taxonomy): domain Eukaryota; kingdom Metazoa; phylum Mollusca; class Bivalvia; order Unionida; family Unionidae; genus Sinohyriopsis; species Sinohyriopsis cumingii. The sequence continues at coordinate 23,157,389 of CM068841.1, read as the reverse complement.
TTCGAGGAGGGTGATTTAAGTGACTCTTTAGCCTTTTTAATTTCCGACATCAACCTTTGCTGTGGCGAAGAAGATTGTTGTTGTTCTATTTGTTGCAGAGGTTGAGGAAGCTGATACTGGGAGGACTCTCCTTGTTTTGGTTGTTCCCGTCTCCCTCTAAGTCTATTTACTTCTTCATTAAATCTTTTAAATTCTTGACCTCTAGCTTGTTTTTTATTGTAATATACGCGATATATCCATTTAATGAAATCATAATCAGTTGTTTTTCCATAAAAGGGTTTTAAAAAATTAGATTTATTAGATATATTTTTTGATATCATCTCAGGTAATCTCTCTCTTTCAATATTTCTAATTTCCTCAACAACTCCTTCGTTAAATCTTGCAATATATTTTAAGCTCTCTCCTCCTGATTTGGATTTAGATGCAAGTTTTTTTCTCACATCGGCGACTTCAGTACGAAGTTCTCCAATACCCTTAAGTATTTCCTCACCAACAGGTGGAGGCTGAGCTGCGGCTATGTCAGTTGGAAGGTCTCGTAAAATCTTCTTTGCCTGTTTAGTTCTTCTTGCTATTTTTTTAGCCTGCGCCGCAGTTTGTTTTGATACCGGAAGAAGATCTTCTTTGATGACAGTTGTAACTTGTTCAGTAGCCGCAGTGACGGGCTTAAACAGTTTTTTAGTGTCTTCTTCAAACTCAACTTTTGATTCTTGCTGCGCTTGCAGATTTTTTCTAAATGAGTCTCTGACAGGAAGAAATTTTTTAATTGTTTCTAATCGTTCTCGTGCTGTTCTTGCAGTATGAGATTCTGGATGTACCATTTTATTATAACATAATAATTTAATTAATATCAGCAGAAGAGGAGCAGCAGAGAGGGTTCGTCTACAATTCTGTTTGGGACAAACAATAATCGTAGACGTGGTAATTGACCTCTATGAGTGGTCACTATTTTTTTTTGGTAAAACACAAGGGTGACCATTCCCCTAAGTGGTCTGTTCACCCTCTCTGCTGCTCAGAGAGAATGTCATTAACTACTTTCAGAAGAGTAGTTTCATTACTGTGGCAACGCCGATATGCAGATTGTATATTGCTAAAAAGACTGTTTGAATTTAGATGAGATACAAGCTGGGATAGAACAACATTTTCTAAGATTTTTGATATGAATGGGAGATTAGAAACTGGGCGGTAGTTCTTTAAATCGTTATGGTCTAGTATTGATTTCTTCAGCAGAGGCTTTACAATGGCAGTTTTTAAAAATGATGGGAATTCCCCGGATGAGAGAGATATTAATAATATCAGTTAGAGAAGGCAATACTGGATCTAAGCACTCAAGCAGCAATGATGTTGGAACTGGATCACGTTCACGTGACTTTGGTGCAATCTTCATCAGGATTGTACGTACGAAATCCATAGAGACAGGTTCTAATGCTGCTAATGGTTGCCGCTCAAATTCTGTATCCCAACTGTATGGTGACGACGAGTCAGTTGAAATTGTGGTGTCAAGCGTATCTCTAATGGTTTATACTTTGTCACGGAAGAAATTTGCAAACATGTCCGGAAGGTCGACTGGAGAGAAGGTAGTTGGAAGTGGTGTAGATTTGTTCCTTGACATTAGCTTGTTAGTAATCTCGAAGAGCTCTTTGCAGCTGGAACTTTCCATGATCTTAGTAGTGTAGTGGGCTGATTTCGCTGCATGGACTATATATGTGACATTCTTCTTAGTGGCTTCATAGATTTGCTTATGAATAGTGAGTCTGGTGGAAAGCCAAAGCCTCTCAGTTTTACGGCGGTCTCTTTTAGCAGTGCGAAGCTGGTCCCTAACACTGCTATAACATGGAGAACACTTTTGGATTGATAGCAGGAGCACACATCAGTTTGCCCTAGATTGTTTTGATTGTGGCATTGTTTCATTTCGCCCCCTTTATTGCTACATATAACCGAAAGTATTTAACAATATAGTTCGCAATGACAACCAGGATTATTTGACGACTTGGCGGAAATGGTCGAGCAATGTGCCGATCCTAGGAAAAGGGATCTATTTAGGGGCACTTTACAGATATTATGAACTAATGAGAGAGTGACAGGTGTAAGTTGCAACATGCACAATCGAGAGGATGTTGACATAGAAAGTCCGGGATGTCAAAACGACCAAGCAGAGATATCGTTAACTGCACATCTGAATCAAGGCCAAGCTGTACTGAGTACGCTATAACACATATTATACACATCAATTATACACCAAAATAAAGATCATAAAATATTATTTTAATAATGTGATGTTCATGGTTGTTTATAAATAGCTATAACAAGTAATATAATCCTTGGAAATTCTATTTCTTGAAAAATCTGCAAAATACGCAACTTTAGTGTGCCACCTCGAACGATATTCTAACTAAGATTCGGCTCGTTGGGGTTGGAAAGAGACGACGGTATTCCGAATGAAACGGATATCATTCGCACTATCTTTGCTATTTCTGTAACCAAAAAGTTGTTCTTGCAGAAGAATGTGACAGATGATGGAAATCCCAGAACAAACATGCATTCCATGGTATAGAACCGACATTTCTGGTTTACATGATATTGAAAATATTTTTAAGTTTTACAACCCTAAAAACACAAATATTAATGGAGACGTATTACATTTTAGGACTATTAGAGGCTCTGCTACATCGAGTACTGTATTCTCAGTCACATAGTCATACAATGTAAAAACAAGCTTTGCACATAATATGGCTTTTGGATTGGACATACACTCATAATTCTAAATTCTGAGTAATTAAAGCTGCAAATTCTGGATTGGCCGAAGCACATTTCCTTTTATATACCACATACATTTGTAAATTATGCCTCAAGAATAGTTTGGTTATATTCTTCACGTGGAATTATTTATTTTGATTCGTATGGGTTTGCTCCACCAAAAGAATTTTAAAGTACATAAACACAATAAAATCTCCAATTTGGTATTCAGCATTACCAATGCAGACAATAACAGATCTGCCAATATGCAGGCGTGAAGTAATTGCTGTACTCGACACTCAAAGTCCCTATTACCACTTCATAAAGTCATGCATGAGTATACAAGCAAACGGTCCAACATTTTAAACAGATCTTAAAGCATAATGGTAGGTATTTACGGAAGGTCTTCTCTGACTAACCTTAAGGCAACTTATCTAAATATGCAATACATAATGCGGTCAGGGATGAACTCGCTAATCTTTTGAGTCTTGCAAATGTGGAGCAAAATGAAATCTTTGTTTTTCAAGATAAACAAGGACGATTAAAGACAAGTAAGGACCCATTGACAGATATTATAGATGAAATAGAAGATAACTTAGTGGCGTTTACTAAAAACAGTATAAAAAAATCAGTGGAATCAGTTCTATCAATCCTGGGAGAAATTGCTGGACATTTCTGAAGAATTGGGGATATTATGTACGGTGATCTCAATTAGAATAATAATGCAATTTTTAATGTTAGAGAACCAAAATCAGATGATGTGGTAACAAAAAGATATGTAGACAGCAACAACAACACGATCAGAACTGAGATCAATGATCATTTATTAACCGCAGGTGGTACAATGACTGTTTTTTTTAACATTAATAATAAAATTACTGGTCTTGGAGAACCAGAATTAAACAATGATGCTGCAACAAAGAAATATGTCGATGATAGCAACATTCCTATGATGAACTCATTAATGACAACGAATGGTGGAATGATCACATTTAGATGTGAATATTCTAATCGTGTACAAATGTTTTTGAATTTTTGTAGAAACATAAATAGAGCCATTAATGAATTTTTTGGAAGTTCACTAGTCAGTGACATTAAACTCGTTGACATAAAACAATTACCGACAGTGTAGTGTATACAGTAGCATCTGGATCAACGTTATGGTCACCACTAAATAAATCCATTAAACATCATGCTGAGGTTACCGGGCTATACAGATTATCAGTACCTGGTACTACAACATTCATTATATCTACCACAATTTCACTGCATTATCCACTAACTGGATCCTCTGGATATATGTTACTTATGTTGGATAAAATTGACAAGGGAACATTTGTGGTGGAACCCAAAGAAAATGGGAACCCTGTGTTGTACCGATGAATCAGCCATACTCATAATCGGGCCAATTAGTGGAACAATCAGTATCAGCAGAAATAATCGGTGCCAATGTAAACAAATTTCCAAAATATAAATTTAATCATAACATTCATCTTGACATGGCTTGACTTTTATATCAGAATTAAATAGTGGAAATTAAGGAATAAATATTTGATTTGGGGGTTAATTGAAAGACAGTATATTCTTAAAAGTAAATACTTTTTAACATGCTGTAAACTACCACTGATTGTCTGCTCACAACAAATTATCAGTACCATGCATGCACTTATCCCAATCACAGCAGCCAACCAGCCAATGAGGCCTCATGTGGCTGTTGAACTTCCAGCATACACATTACAGGGATGATCCTGGCCTTTTAAAAGTTGACGCCAAAATAAATCGCCAATCTCAAAATTTTGTTGCTAATTTTCAAAAAATGTTGCCAGAATAAGTAGTGAATATTTTTCCAAGACTAATGTAATAGGCAGTGAAAATTGAAAAGATGGGATAGTTATTACTTTATTGACGACAAGCATTACAGCCATAATATTACAAAATAAATCATTACATTATTGTTTTGCACTACTTCCATGGTCCTTACATTGCGTATCACCGTTAGTGCATAGGTCAAACTGTTGTCACTTGAAAAAAATGCATTATCAAATGAAAAAATATCTACAGTCTGTCTTTTTTTAATGAAACATCAGCAATTAAGCAAATCTATATTATGTATATTATTTTCCAAATAATAGTTTTGTAAGAAACTTTATTTAGATAATGACATTTTAATACTAAAACCCTTCGATCGTACTTTGCAATGTAAGATAAGTGACATATAATGCTACCGTCGATTTTACCCTTTCATGAATTAAATCCCCCCCCCCTTTTATGGCTAGCTTCACAAAGTACATCTCCATCAACCAGGAGTTCAGAAACCTTTTTTTTGCTGTGCTTTACATGCTTTGCTTGTTAGTGAATTGCTTCCTAAATCCCAGGAATGATCACTGAATGCTGTAGATTTTTTATTGACAAGCAAATTATGATCTCCATTCCTACCAATGAAACTTACACGAGTCAACTTGACCTGGCATTACTCTACTGTATATATAAGCATTGATTACCATCATTAAATTTTAAAGAAGGAATGAAAAAACATATCACAGAGCATATGTGCCCCAAAAATACTAATTAGGAGTAAATAGTTATTTAGCAAAGAGCTTTATTTGCATATATGAGTTAACAATAAGAAATAAGGTGGGATATAAAATGTGGGAAATAGTTACCACATGTATGGTAGCTTGAGACCACATTTGAACTGTTAACATAAATCCGTACCCATTTTAGGCATAGTTATTTATAACAAAAATAGGGCATGGTTTACTTACAAATCAAATGCTAGTACTTCCACTAACTGTAGAACAGGAGGTTTCTTGAAATAATCGATCTCATAATTGGTATCGGCAATTTTAATAATCAGCTATATGCAATATCAGCATAATCGGCAAAAGGTGACATTGGTTCAGCTTTACACTGTTGTACTATTGGTGTCTTGAATTAGTTGCTAAAGTACCACCTACTTACAATATAATGAGCTCCCCAGTCAACATTTAACATTACAGATACAATCAAGCACGTGAATGGCAAACAGAAATAAAAATATCATTGATAAGTATACAGTTAAAGTAAGAAAATATTGTAGACATATAGTTGTCATTGACATAATTATGCATTCGGTGTCTGCTGTTATCACTGGAACCAGTGTATTACTATCAACAATAACAATTACATTGCCAGCAGTTATAACAATTTGTGTTTCAGCTGCAACAACAATTGCTGGCCTTCCTAATATCATCGCAAAAAAATATGCACATGTACAAACACAAAATTACATGATTATATAATAAAATTACATACAGCGATGTTAGCATACTCCATTTATCTTTGTTAATATCATCAAGTCTTAGTGATGGAAAAATATCAGGTCTTGAGTTCATGGAGATGATTAAGATTTACAAAGAAGTAATGACTGTGATAGAATCCATGCCTGAGTTAAATAATGATAATAATAATAATGTCAACTCTGAACAAGTTATTACAGCAGATTGTCATTATCACAACTCTGTAAAAAACTACGATGATTTCAGTAAGCTCAACCAATTCTGAATTTAGCATAAACTTTCCAACTGCAATTCCAGCAAAAGAAATAGCACTAGCACAAGTACAAGTATATCATAGTTGGCCAAATATTAGATCAAATTCATTCAGTGGATTACCAGCAAATAATTCTTTGATATTTGCAAATAAAAATAAACCAGATGGAACTCCCAATTGGCAAGTTGTGAGTATACCTACAGGTAGTTATCAGACTGAACAAATCAACGATGAATTAAGTCTATTACAGGAAGAGAATCCAAAATTGCTATCACTGTTCACAAACCAGCATTTTCAGCTGCAATAGAAATAAACACTCTAGAATATGCTGTAGATACATGTGTATGTATCAGTAATCGATCCAAGGTGTGTTAGGATGGCCAGAGATCCTGTTTATCAAGGACCACCATAACTAAAAGGAGATGATTTTCTCACAGATAAGAAAATATTTATAAACATTTCAAAATATCGAAATATTTTTCCTAAAATGGAACTGATGATATATATAATATTTATGCTTTTAGTGAAGAGTTAAGATACATGGATGTTTGTAAAATGTATTCCAATCCCATTAATTCTGAGATCAATCAATCAATAAAATACAAAATCTGTTTTCGTCATTATCACAATACTATAATGATGATACAAAATGAAACAATACAATATCTAAATCAAGTAGAATCAGATTATGATTATGTTATAAAACTTTCATTGAAAAAGTATTTAAACAAGTTATTTCTTCTCCACACTCTAGAGAACCATTTCTCAATCATTATAAAATAACAGAAGGGTATAAAGGACCAGGTGACTTTACATTCGTAGTACCAAATTTAATAAAGAGGAATTAAAATAAATTATCAGCAAAAACTTTCCTAAAATCATCGAGTCATGGAGAAAAATAGCCCCAGCAAATATTCTCAAACATAACAATGATCTGTAAGGTGGCAGCAGGAATATTGATCCACAGAAGGTAAGTTTGTTGGGGGGGTGCACATATGATGTATCTAACATTTTGATTGGGTGATATTTACTCCATTTCGATGACTTTGAAATTTTGGATCAGTCATGAAGTACATAAATCATGAAAAATAAGTACATATAAAATAGGCTTCATCATAAACTGATGACACTTTAGACAGGATCTGCAAATGTAAGGTGCTTGCACAGTCCAACACCAGAGATGAAAACAGAAAAAAGAAAACAGATTTAATTTATATAGTTAATCCTTTGTTCCATGCACATCTTTACTTCAGATTTAACAGTATTATAGAAAAGTTTTTTTCAAATGGTTTTTGCTTGTTTTTTTTCATTATCATCATTGTCATTATCTTAATTATGATGCATGAAACAATGTCAGATTTACTTTATTCATCCTCACTGTTCAAATTAATGCTTTAATTATTTTTTATTTATATTAACTACAGGTAAGTAAACTTTAAAATATTCTGTGCCCAATGAAATTATTATATTATGTATTCAGTACTATATAGGGTTTATTATCTCTTTCATAATAATTGAACATAAGATTTTGAAAAGAACACAAAATAATTGTCAGTTATAATCATTCAGAAAGGCATTTGATCATCTCATTTTGAAAGGGTAATTGCTTTTTCTTTATTGAAAATAAACCCTTATTCTTTGATCCACTGTTCTGTTATTTTTATCAGTACAGCCAAATCATTGATCTGAAACCATTGGTAAAGCTGTCATTGTTTTAACCTTGGCTAAAAACATTTTGTTTCTAATGTGTCTATAAATATTTCTACATATATGTCTTCATTGGTATTTTTTTATATATCGCCATTGGCTGTCAAATGCATTGACCATTGATATTTACACAAATTTCAACCAACAGCTGTTATTATTTTCATATCTGTATTGTTAGCTTCATTTCCCAGCTGACAGTATCATTAATCTATGGGCCTCTTGAACATAATTTGGCCTTGACTAGAATTACATGGATGCTAAATTAGGTTTCAGCTATATCTCTAGGAAGATTAAATTAGCCATGTGGTTTTTGGCATAGTATGATTTGCTCATGTCATTAAATCAGGAATTGATTCATCAGTATTAATTGACAATGGACTATAATCTGTTACTGAAATCATGGCAGTACCCTTGTATACAAGGAAGATCACAGTCATTATGAAACTGAACAGAGATTACATTTGCCTTTCTCTTGCTTTTCATTGTCAATATATCATACCATCACAGATGCAAAAAAAATACTGTATATACTCACTTAGAAGTTGAGTCAAACTGCAAACAAAGATCCTATTCTGCTGTAGCATAATGCACCAGCAGATTAGGGTCTATATCAGGGGTCTCAAACACACAGCCCTCTGGCTGCATGCAGCCTGTGAAGCCATATTCTGTGGCTTGCAAAATGATTGGCATCACAAGGTGTCACAAGAGATAACAAAGGTGATACAGCCCATGGGCTATTGCAGATGCCCTCATGTGGCCCTCAAGGTTGTTTTGAGTTTGAGAACCCTGGTCTATGTTGTTTGTAATACTGACTACTTCTAACAAACTGCACACACCCAGATCTGTTGGTGCCTTATGTGACAGCAGATCTAGGTTTGTACAGTTTGCAGTTGACCTAGTCTTATAAGTGAGTATACTCAGTACCACTCAAATTAAATGTTATGATCTTGTGCACTGACATCATCATTGTTTTATTCATGTCTCTCACACATGCACATGCAAACATTTATTCATAACAAGTCATTTTGAGTTCTTTTCAGTTTTTTTGTAATTAGAGTCATGAGCCACCTCAGATGCAGGAGGTCATGGGTTCAATCCCTGGCCGAGTCATACCAAAGACTTATAAGCATAATGTGACTGGGTGGGACATGATGCTATATGTCTGCAGCATGATGCTCCAGTGCTAGAAATCACTATAAACTGCAACTGCAGACATCATAGCAATATGACTGAATTTTTTTTAATGCTACATTAAAAATCCAAATCACACACACACACACACACACAGATTCATAAGATTATTGATGCTCATGGAATATTAGTTGCAGGAAATGTTGGCCCTATTAATCACATCTTGTCAATCTACATGGTACAGAGGTGTTTTAATTATTATTAATGAGTTATGAATGATTATTTGTTAATCGAAAATACATGCTATTAGAAGAAATAGTGGCATATATCAGTAAAATGAGATGACAGTTGTACCAGTTTATTTTTATGTTAGTATGAATAGGTTGGTGAGCATAAAGGCCATGAAGATATGTTTTTTGGTCCAATCCTCCTTTTTTAATCCATGGTCAGTACACAGAAATAATTTTGTACTGCTTTTACATATATTGTTTTTGTATACTACTATTTTATATATTAAAAAAATAACATGAATTATGTTAGAATTTAAACAAAGAATTATCCATAAACCAGAAAGACTAACATTTTACCACTCTGCCTTTAAGCATGGTAGCTATTAATAACAAAAGAACAAAAAACCCACTTTCTCAAAGAGTGCTCAAATTTAGTGCATTAAATACCTACAAAGGATACCATTAAACACATGGTGGGTATGTAACATGATGTTTACCACACGCTTTACACTTTATTACAGAAAGTTATATCATTCAGACTAATTCATTACACTCTGTGTTGCAGGAATGTTCCACCCAAGAATGGCTTGACAGCCTATTTTACCAAGGAGACTTTCCACAAGTACATCCCTGAAGAAACTTTCCACACCAAACTCCTGAAACAGTTGGAAGGTTTTGACGTCTTACCAAAAACAAAGTTCACACCAGTTCCTGAGGTGAAGACAAAGGAAAAGGCAAAAAAGGAAACGAAAAAGGATAAATCAAAGTTAGAAATTGAGGAAACATGCACTCTAGAAGAAATATCACAGAATGAAGCAGACAGAGATGAGTGTGAAAATGGCAGCAAGCTTGACAACAGGCTGAACCCATCCATCATACATAATACTGGGAATGATTGCAAGTCAGGGAATGCCAAATCCAAGCAAAAAGCTAAGCAGAGTGAATCCTCCACAGCAATTTCAGAGATCCTAAGGTATTTTTCTTGTCATTAGTTGATTAAATTGTGATTTCAGTTTGCACATATTTTGTTTTGTTGCTTCAAACCATACAGAAAGTGCAATAAATGATGATCCTTCTGTCCATAAGTGCTGATGGAAATGTTACTGTTTACATCTACATGTAAGTTGGTCCAGTGGCAGATAGCATAGACCCTGATCAGTTTTCATATAATGTGTCAGCAGTTCAGGCTCCCTGTTGTTTGTTCTGCTGATTCTTCCTGACAAACTGCATAGACATGGATCTCCAGTACAGTGGCAGATCTGGGTCTATACAGTTTGCAGTTGGATTAGTGCTGTACATGAACATATATGGTATTTGTCGAAAAAAGTATGCTCTTGAAATTAATCAAAAATAAGTATGAAAATTCAAACATTTGTATATTTTCTTATATTTTCCCTTGCTTCCTTCACTGTTATAATTTTTTAAACAGGAAGAGACATCATAAATATTAATAATTAAAAATGATTGAAATTGAATATTGCGATTAATTTTCATAAGATGATTGGTATATTGTTGATTATATGGACAGCTATTATAGCATTATGATGTTAATTCAATAGTGTAATACATATATATATATATATATATATATATATATATATATATATATATATATATATATATATATATATATATATATATGGTACAGAATTCCCTATTCATTTTGAAAGGATATAATACAAATATATATGGTACAGAATTCCCAGTTTTGAAAGGATGTTAATTAAAATGAAATGTTCATCTTGGTAAGCTTGTCAGATTGAAACCATTGGTGTAATTCTCATCATTGACATTGATTGTTACTGAGATCAATTATTGCATACTAGCCTCCATGACAAATGGTGTGTCTCATTGCACATAAATATGGAGTGCAGATTAATTCCAACACATCTTGCATTCTCAAGTGCAAATTACATCATCTCGTCTTCATGTTTGGAGATGTTGAAACCAAAACATGTAAGTCATATTTTCAGGACAGTTAAACCTATGCCTAATACGATTTTGTGTACACAATAATGAAGTCCTAATTTTGAAAAATGTGTGACAAAATAGTGAAAAAGTCAAAGCAGCCCAATCTTTGTTCAAGATTTTATTTGTCAGATTTTAAATCCAGTAATGTTGACCAGCTAGGTGATTCCAATCAGCCAGGAACACTAATGAGCAAAACTGAACAACCATCACAAATTGAGCAATTACTTTTAGAGGAAAATAAAATTTCTGAGATAAATTTATGTTTCTTTTTTAAGAAATCATGTGAAATTTTATTTTTAAATGCTTTATTTCTCTTTCACCTTGATGCCTCCCCCTTTCTCTCTCTCTCTGGACTGTGTATTAAATATGATTTTTTTTAGATAAAATGCATCATTATGACTCACAAATTGATTATGTACTAAACTATACAGAAGTATACAGAAGTGATTGTTCAGTCTGCATGTTGTAGTGGTCAGAATTACCTGCATGTTGTGGATTGAATTACCTACTTGGTGGCCAGAACTCAGCCAGTTTGATTTTATCGAATAAAAGTTCCACTTCTTTTTGTTATTTATAGTTCCATGTCACATTCACATTCAGATTTCGGTTCTCTCGTCAACATTTGACCTACTTTCATAAAATAAATAATCTGATATGCATATTCATACATGTAAATCTCTAATATATGACAAATATACTCAATATCTTGTAAGTCTCACTTGAGTGCACATGGCGTATAGGATTGAAAGTATTGTGGCATGTCTGAATGTTTAGCGGCATTCAAATTCATTTTTTATCCATCACAGCTCTCTCCCAGGGTCAGGACGGAGATATCAGTCCCAAAGCAGTCAGCAGCATCCTAACAAGAAGTCTTGTCTGAGTCAGCAGGAACAGCGCTCTTACCTTGACCTGTTTGAGAAATATGGCAGTCACATTCCTGTAGATCCAACTGAAGAGGAACGAACTGAGCTCAGGCGGTTCATGGTGGGCTGTAAATCTTGTCCAAATTATCTTTGAAAGATTTTTAGCATATTCCGGGGCTATGCTGTTTTTCTTTCTCAGTAAAAAAGGGGATTATTGGAATTTGTACTTGTTTGCTGATGCATGCATGATATGATGATGTGTGATTTGTTATACAGTATGGAAGGTTAGTAGTTGTACAGAAGAATCCCAAGTAAGTTTTCATTTATCACCTTGACCTTGTTTTATAATCAAATTTTGGTCCTTAGGTTTTTCAAAGACAGGGTAAGACCTTCTTGTTTAAAGAAGGTTAATGTGATCTACATTGTGAACTGTACTGTGAATACATTCTTTTTTAAATCTGAAACCATTGAAAGTTGTACTGTGAATACATTCTTTTTTAAATCTGAAACCATTGAAAGTTGTAATTGTCCTCATTTTAAACTTTTTTTGCAAGTTCTATAAAACATGAAGTAAGGCTGCTGCACATGTATCTCACTTACACTTGTTGGGATGGCAAAGCATTCATTGTCTTTAGTATATGTGTAATCCCCATCATCATGGCCAATAGATGATAAATTTGTATCTTGATATATATTACAGGCTCTCAAGTCCAAAGTGAGCCAAGAACAGGCAGATTTCCAGGCCTATCTGAAAAAGTTGGCTCAAAAATGTGTGTCAGACTACAAGTTTATACTTCCTAGTGCCAAGAGATACATTCAGGTAAGAGGTTGTTGTTGTTGTTGTTGTTGTGGGGTTTAACGCCATTTTTCAGCACACGATAGGCTATACATGGCGGCCAGTATTAATGGTGGAGGAAAACCCCGGGAAGAACCACCGATCCACGAGAAGCTACTGGCAAGCTTTCTCACATACCCACATTAGCCGAATCCTAGACTCAAACTCACGCAGACAGAGGTGAGATGGCAGTGATCCGTAACAGAGAGCGCTTTAGACCACTCGGCCACTCTGGGCCCCACCAGGTAAGAGGTACATTCAGGTGAGAGGTACATTCAGGTGAGATTTATACCAGTGGTCATCTGATCAAACTTGTAAAGTACTTGATATAGGCAAGGTGCATATAAGGCTTCCATTTTTAAGCCATGTAGGACCTCCAGTTTCAATTTATATAGGACCTACAGCCTATTGATAATCTGGTATTTTCAGTGCATGTAGTTACTTCCATGCTGATTCAAAACTAAAACTTTGATTTGAATTATCAGTCTCAATCTGCTTTAATAAAACTAATTTAATAACTTTATTATAAAATTTATGGTTTCCAGCTGTGCATTATTTCAGAGAATACCCTTGTATGAACTGAAACCACATATCATGGGTCGTGACAAAAAAAGCTGTAACTGACAAAAAATAGATACCTTTCTGTACATAAGAGATCAGTTGTGAGAACTCGGTTGCAGTGAATTATTATTAGTGTTGAGGAAGACCATGTGAAGGAGGTCAGTCATATTAAGAAAGCATTAAGATCGAACAGTTACAAAGCTAGATGCTAGTTTTTCTGGAAAAGGAATGGAGAAGCAATGAACATTGGAAGGAGAAAGGAGAAATGTGTGTAATTGTCCTGTAACCATATATTAATAGTCCTTCTGAGAGATTTTTAAAAAATCGACTTAAAACATGGAGCTAATGTGATCCACAAACCCTTTAACACCATCCGTTCAATCTTGGTACATCCCAAAGACAACACTCTATTGAATAAGAAGTGTTCAGTCCTTTATAAATTCCTTTGTGATAATTGTGAAAAAAACTACATTGGGGAGACTGCTATAAGCCTTAAAAGAAGAGTTAAAGAACACTTTTACACCAAAAGAGAATCTCTGAAAGCAGTTGGTGATCATTGCAAAGAATAGGGGTATACTAATTCTTGTGATAACATCAGAGTACTCGGTAGAGAGAAAAGTAAGGACGAAATTTTTTTATGGAAGTTATTGAAATCATGGAGGGTGGGGGCAAGTGTTGAACCATGATTCCTGATTGAAACATCTTTCCTCTGATGAAGACCTTGTGATAAGGTTGAAAGCAAAGAAGTCTTGATTTATTTTGCTACAGAAAGATATCTATTCCTGTTCATTAACTTTAAATGGCTGTAGCTAGTAACAATATTCATTCTAGAGTGACAAAAATGCTTTCTAATTTGCAAAGCCAGAATGAGAAAACGGGGAAATTCCAATGCAGAACCCAAGCATGCACATGATTCCTACACTTAGGCATTATTAACATAACATTAGGTGTTTTGGGATACACATTCTATATAAGATAAAGCATTCCTGAGAGTGCATTCTCCGCATAATGGGTCTTGGCTTATGCCTCAGTCATTGCTGGGAGAGAATGCCCTCTCATGAACTCTTTGTCAAAAACCTAAATACCCAGGGATAATGGAAGGCAAAATAGATTATTAATTTTAGTCCAATGTTTATCATATTTTGGCTGCATTACAAAATTATGCTGCCTTTTCTAAAAGGGTAGGTACTTCAGTTGATGGCATTTAGTGGTCTTTAATATGAAACAAAAGAACCTGTTGAAAATCACTAACCTCAGATGGATGACTACTGACCCTTTCCTGTGTTTTGCACCTGGGATCAAACTCAGGAGCATAGAATTACAAATCAAGAGGGTTGCCTTATTTACTATATTGCATTAAATTTCCAGTGACATAAGAATGAGTTTGATCAACTTTGTTTAGATATTTGAGTCTCTGTTTAGTGATAGTTTGTACAACGAAGTCTGTCAGTCTGTCTCTCTCTGAAAATTAAATCCGTATAGGGACAGTGTTGGTTCTGAATTTGCTGTTGTACTAAAATGAATGACCATGGACCCTTTCATGCATTTGCACCTGGGATCAAACTTGGGAACAAGAATTCCCAAGAGTTTAGCCTCATTTACTGTATTGTATTAAATTTCCAATTACATGAGAATTGATCAAATCAATTATGTCCCTGTCTGTCTGTTTCTCTCTCTCCCTCTCTCTCTCTCTTTGAAAATTAAATCAGTATGGGACAATATCAGTACTGAATTTGCTGTTGCTTAAGTTTTAGTGTTTTCTTTCCAGGCTTCACTGTTTTCTTTCCGACTGGTTATTTTATCTTTCAGAAACTTATCATACAGAATTTTACCCAAAAACAATTATTTTATACCACTCTTCTGTTTTTAAAATTAGTTAATAATTGACAAAAAGTAAATTTACTTCTTTAGAAATAAATAACAATGAATCTGAATTTCCAATCAAGTCCAATGTTAAGGTTTCTTTTGATCAGGTCCTTAAACAAGTATTGGAGAATGATAACAAAACTAGTTGTTTTTGCTCAAACCTACACATATTTTGTTTTGCTGACACAGTCACACAATATATAGAGGATATTTACATTTTAAAATACTTAATGAGTATAGAGGAAACATCATATAGTCATGATAGACAGTACAAAATGTTTCCACTTCACAGGTGAAATATTTAGCTAATATATGCTAAGAAAATGAACAATTACATTTTATTACATATTTGTTGAGGCAGCAACCTATGATTTGTATGGACTTGTTTCTCAGTTCTGTGTAAGTGTAATTAATGGTTGTACTGCTACATGGAGAAAAAAAAGTTTCTGAAATTTTACACTAATTTTAATACAGCAACTTTTTACAAATTTAGATTGTACATATCATCTTCAGATTGTGTTTTTTGTCAAATTAATGACTCTTTTCATATGAAAATGAAGAAAGAGATTTTATTTTTCTTAACACATTTCTTGCATGGATTGATACAGTAAAGATTGCTAGGTAGGGTTGCTTTATGAATATGACAGATTTCAGAGCATAACATCATTAAACAATGAGTTGTAAGGATTTTGGTTTCTGTTTTTGTTTGTTTCTGCATTCAAACATGACTGTGTTGGCAAGCTTGCAGTCTAGTTTGGTAACAGATGATGTACACAAGTTTTGATTGTCACTAAATTTCTGGTTGCTATCAATGCTGATTAATGACTTCTGATTTTTTCTCCATAGTTTTCAGATTTGATTATTATTGCGATGAGTCAAAATGGCTAACAATTTTATTGCTACATTTAATCAAGAGTTTTACATAAAAAAATTGTTTACCATTTGTCACTGAGTGTGATGGTATGAATTACTGTACGGATGACACAGGATGTCAACAAGTTCAGTCATGCGGATACTTTAAAAGTTAATGCTTGAAATCTTCTTATTTGTTGGTTAGGGTTCATTTTTAGGCATTCTTGACGGTGCTTTCTTATTGATTACATAAATGTAAACTAGAGGATAAACAGTCTTGACACGTTAAGATCTCTTCATCTTCAGAGAGAGAGAGAGAGAGCATAAAAGATGGAAATTTTCCTAAATTTGGAAATACATATCTTAGTAACATATGTAAAGGCAGGTATACTTCTAAATGAAAAAAGGAGTTCCAAAAGTGGTATTGACACTGTGGTGATGTCATTTTTCTAACAGTGATTTTATAATGAAGTTGAAAACAAATGGTGTGATGGATTGATATGCAGTCTATAGTAGAGACCCCAGGGATAACATTGAACCCCAGGGATCAGAAGCTTTTGTGAAGTCCAGCTTTTACACATTATTTATCTTATACTTTTTGTTGGTAGAGTATTTAAACAATTGGAAAAAGATTATGGCCAAACAAATGTTTTGGATAATTATCAACATTTTTTGCCTTATGTCCAGAATGACAAGTGACAAGGGAGTAGTCATTTTAGCTCATTTTGTTGGTCAGGTCCAGCAAATATGCCCATTTTAAGATCTTTCTCTCTGTCTGTCTCTCTCTCTCTCTCTCTCTCTCTCTCTCTCTCTCACACACACACACACACCATGCACACACATATATACACTTTTGTTGTATGAATAGTGCACTGTATTTGTTGTGTGAAGTCAAAAATGTTTTGGAAAGAACTACCAATAGAGATGATTGAAGTAAATTTCAGTTTAACATGCCATTTTGATAAAAACTAATAAGAAATTGCCTTTCTATTATTCAGGATAAGATTCAGGACAAGAAGAAGGAGGTGGAAAAGTATCCCAGGCATTACAGCATGGTGGAAAGTGTGTCTCTTGTGGCAGACAATGCTGAGCTGCAAAGTGCTGTTAGGCTGAACTATGTTAGCCCACTGCTTTCTCTGGTAATCCATACTTATGTTTATAGTCAACACACTGCCAAATGAAGTTAATGGGTATTTAGTCTTTTGTTTGTTTATTCATTCTTTTGTTTTGTACCATTTTTGGGATATTATAATTATCCTTTTTATTTTGAGTCATATTCTTTGGACTTTATGCACTGTTTCATACTCTTTTCATTAAAGTTCCTTGTATGAATATTTAGGGGACAGCTAGTAATATGGTTGTCATGAATCTGGTTTAGAAAAATTTATGATAGAGTGTGAAAAAATTCAGATATTATGGTAATCTGGATGCAGGTTCAAGGTTCTTACCAGATATATGTATGCATGCATGCATATATGTATGAATGTGCATGTGTGACTCACACACACACACACACACACACACACACACACACACACATGCCTGCCTCTCAATAACTCACTTCAACAGGGTCCAAAAACTTAGAACTTGCTATAAACGAGGGTGTGAGACACCAAAGGACTACTGTAAAATGAAGAAATGTTGGTAGTGTCACAGTTTTATAGCAAAAAAGAACTTTGTTTCACAATTTTATTGGGAATAATTGTCAATAAATGGCTTTTCTCTAATTAAATTGTTAACTTTTTATTATAAATTACCTTTATTTTCAACTGCTGTCTGAAAGATTATGAAAAACAACTCCATTAGATTTCAACACATCATGTACATGTGTGCCCTGTTGTGTACCTGCATAGTATTGTGTAAAATTATGTCAGTGCCATTCGCTCAACAAAAGATTCCTTTTGTTAAAAAATTTGAGACATTTATTTCATGAAACAACCATCAACATGTATATTCAATTTTTTAAAATTGTTTTATTAGTGAATATTGATACCATGATTTTATTGCAAGTAACAGTGAAACTTCTACTCATCCTTAAACAAAGTTCTGAGTGCTAATTCAGGAATTTTAAGTTTACTAGAAAGTTTGGAACTTGCTTCTCCATAATGAACCATATCTGTCAAACAAAGCTTTGAATTCACTACTACTTTGCTTGGTTGCCTTACTATCTTTGATCACATTGGTGAATGACTAGGCTAATTTAACGTAGGTTAATTGTTACTTACACAATAAAAATTTATAGTGGTCTAGTGGTCAATTGAAGTTAGTTGACCAAACACAAGAATATGACCACTGGCTCTTATGCAGATAGGGTTTGCATGCCTTTCCACTTTTGTTTAATTAAAATCCCTTTTATTTGATTTCATTCAAATGACATAATTAATTTGATAATACAAAGCAGGTCTGCTTGTAATTGAGTGTAACAATGCAAGAAATACATTGGCAAATCAGAGATCAAAACGCAGATTACAATTAATTAGGTTCTTACAGAAATACACGCTGACATAGTTGTGACTATAGATCAGCATTTTTCTCATTTTAATACAATAGGGCATATCAGTTCTGATGGTCACACTGAAACCGACTTAAAGTATACAACTCAAACATGAATTTCACTTGACAAAACTTATTTCATTGCTATTTATTTCTTCAAATAGGCATTAGCGACATTTACACAGATCAGAATTTCATCAAATATTGTTATTTATAGTTTACTGAGATTCTTTTTGGTAAAGAAAATGAAAACAATATAGAACTTAATACTAAAGTTGATAATTTCATGATGTTGATTCAAATTTCTGGGCACTAACAGCTGCTCATATTTATTACATACTCATTTTTTTTTTAAATGGCTGATCTGGCATTTGATGAAGATCTTCAGTCTGTGGTTGGTTCCATATTGCAAACCTAGAATAAAAATATTATTTTAGGTTTTTCTTGCAAAAAATAATGTTCAAATGAATATTAAAAATCTAGTCTGCATGTTACAAAAAGAATAATTTTTCGTTTTCTTAAAAAAATATTTGCTTAAATTGTCACCTATAAGTTGAATGCATTATAAATTTCTGACATTAAATGAAAACATAAAAATAGAGAGCTTGAAAGTACTTTAAATGAATCTGTATAAAACTGAATGTATTTCATTATAATTTGTCCAGAAATTTGCTTGGATGTAGAGTGTGGGTGCATTCTTAAGTAGGGTGTAAAAAAAAAGGTCATTTATTGGTCCAAAACTTATGTTCTATTTGAGAAGGAAAAAATCTTCTTGCTTATGACTGCAGTTTAAATCCATTTATATATTCCATACATTTAAAAATATTCAAAGCTAACGTGTAATTAACTATATCTGCAGTACAGACAGACCAATGAAACAAACACACAGTATATATCTAACTCTAGCTCTAGTTACATACATGGGGATTTTTCAGAGGGATGTAGAGTAATCGTTAATAAAACATGCCATACTCATTTTTCTAAAAGTATGCATTAAAATAATTGAAAAGAATGTGTGAATAAAATGAAGATATGTAATACATGTGTTTGGCCGAGATCATTGGTACCTCATGGGTAGAGTGAAAAAATTATGATAAAAGTTTATCTTAGAGCAGCCAGATGTAGATATATAATTGCAGTAATAATTAAAATACCTCCAGCTTGCACATTCAGCTATCATAATTTTTACATCCATTGATGAGAGCAAAATAATTTGAAAATTTGGGCTATTTTTATACCACCATTTTGTTATATCATTATCATCACTTTCTTTGAAACAGCTCTATGTAATTTTATCAAACTTAAAAGCAACAAAACACATCATTATAAACTTATTAAAGAAAAAAATAACATATGATCAAAGGCCAGAAAAAAATACCTTTAATATTTTGCATGCTTTCAGACCCGAAAATATTAGGTCGTGCACATAACTCATCTTGTCCACCAAACCGTGTACTATTTATTCTCACCACTCCAGTGGCCTAGTGGTTAGAGCGTCCGCCTAGGAAGCAAGAGGTTGTGGGTTTGATCCCAGGCCGAGTCATACCAAAGACTTACAAAAAAATGGTACTAACAGCTGCCTTGCTTGGCGCTCAACACTAAGAAGTTAGTGTTAGGACTGGTCAGCTTGGTGTCAGGATAATGTAACTGGGTGGAATATGATGCTACATGTCTGTGGCATCATGCCCCAGTGCTAGACATCACTATAAACTGCCACACTGTAGACATCTTAGTGATATGACTGAAAAATTGTTAAAGCTACATCAAAAAGTCTAATCACACACACATACACACACACTATTTATTCTCCTGTATAATTGCAACACAGACATCAGGAAAAAAATAATAGCCCACAGATAATAAAACATGCTAAAACCTTTTTATTACACACATACAGACCATAATAAAGGTTCATATTTTGAAACTATGAGTAATAATTTCAGTGTACTGAATTTTGTGTCCAACGGTTCACATGGGGACCTTTAATTGTGGCACTCAGATAGTTCTCTAAACATCATGACTAGGGCACATGAAACTACCTTACATCATTAAAACAAATGCAGATATTGCCATTTGACTACAAGCACTTGACCATTGTTCATGTCTGAAGAGTTCCAAAGTTGTTATATGCGGAACCAAATGTGACTACGATCAGAGGAGCACCAACTTTGTTCAGGTAGAAGAAGTTTCATCTGAATCAAAGGTAACATAGTTAAATTAGGCCATTGGTTGTAGTAATTTTAATGTTAAAATTGGTGTTTCTGAAGAAGGGCTGTTCTTTCACTGTAGATTTATGGTAGGCTTGGTTGAATCTGTAAAAATGGCAGCTACATGGCAGGCCATGTTTCTTAATAACCATACTGTATTACTGTTTTTGCATCATCAGAGCTGATTTTAACTTAGGATTTAGTAATGGTTTTTGTACTTGTACTTAATGCAGCAAAATTGTTTGTCCACATGCAGCATGGTGCTTTAACTGTATCTTAACTATTGTTTTTGGTAATGCTAATAACTAAGACATGAAAGTACATTATTTCTATGTTATCACATGTTATATGCAGAACTGTTTGACATAAATACATATTTTCACTCCATCCATTGTTTTTATTTTGCTTCCATTTACATTTTTTAGGTATAGATTTTCCGGCTTGCAATGATTTGTTTTAATTCATTTGAATATTTATAAATTATTTACCATCATAGTTGGGATATGGTGTCCAAGTTACCTGCACAACAAATGTAGTTTTTAATCAAAATATGGTTTAATAACATATAATATTGATTTTTCGCATGTGTATACCTGACCACTGAATACTGGCAAATAGCACAGATCAGATTAAATAATAGAAAATTCAGAATTAATCAGTAGGAAAAAGTTAATCATGTGTATGTTCAGCAGATAACAATGTCCAGTTATATATGTTCTTTATATGTCAAGTTAAAAATGCTGTGAAATGAGATATTCTAATGTATTATTATGCTTGTTTGTGCTTATTACCACTTGTAATTTGTGCAAAAAGAGGACACCAAATAATATGCGCAGCTTTGTCAACGAGATTTTTTTCTCATCATGTTTAAGTCAAAATATGAATCTCTCAGGTTAGGTTTGTAAGTACCAGTATTCATTAAATATAAAGGTACACAGCCAGTGCATAAAAGATGTTGTTTACGTAAATTTGGTTTTTGGCATATATGTAACACTTTTTCGACCCTTGATCTTGGTCAAGCACACATACAAAATCACATAATTGTTTTGTTCTGAGTTGGGGGAAAGAACTCATTTGATTTGTCATAGGAACATATATCTCATCCTGTCGGCCTTGACATTCCTTTGCATTATCAAACTTGTTGTTTCCACCCACTCGGAACAAAACACATACATATGCAGTCTGGTGGACAATAGCACATTTTACATTGTTTTGGTAATTTCAAACAAATATTATTCAGTTTCATTGTAACATGTGTCTTGCACGAGTTGATAGTCACATGATTTTTAACAATGGTTGTACTGTGTTATAGCCTTGAATCAACTAATCTCATGTACAAAATGTATCCAGTTTAGACTTCAGCTCTTTGGTGTTCAAAGACAAAGGACATTATGACTTTTACAAGTACTTAGGCATTGAATGTTATACACCCTGGCCCTTCATCCCAGGCAGTTGAAAGTAAAAAAAACTGATCAAGTTTAAAGTCTTCATAAACTACTAACAATGATTTTTATACATGTACAATTATTTCTCTTCTAGAGCCCTGTATAAACATATCATATTTGCTATCACCAGTCCCCTATTTAGCACTGTGTTCAAAAACTGAAGTTACCAAAATGAAAACATTTTAGTTTTTCTGTTGAAACATGAGAATGGATGCTTGTATTTGAAAAATAATGTTTGGCAGGTTAGTGATGAATTCTAGATTAATTTCTCATTGTACCACTGTCTCTTGTGATTTTCTGTACTATCTGATTACATTTTTTTCTAGACGATGTACAGCGGCTTGTACTGGAATCAATTTTGAAAATGTCCTCCTTTTAGTCGATATATGTTGTTCTTATAGAAGAGAATTAGTGGTGTAATTAGCATTGTTAGCAAGTAATCATCAGCACTCTTTTGCCAAATCATTCATGTTGCCTTGAGGAGGAAAAAGGTGTGCTGTCCTCTCTTCAAGTGCTTTTGCATGCAGCCGTTCACTTTTGATTTATTCATCTTGCAATATACTTCTTTTTTTAAAAAACATAACAAACATTTCTTTGAGAGAAAATGGATGGTATTGTTTACACAGACTGAGAAAAGACTGGTTTGAAAATGTTTTGGGGGGCTTTTAAAGAATTAAATATTTTTTATCCAACTAAGAGCAATGTACTGTTATAATATTTTTCCTTATTCGGATCTGGCTGAATCATGTCATATCTTTTGTTTGTCTGGCATCACTCTTGGGTGAAATTTTGAAAAGTTTTCTCAAATTTGATCCTGTTATGTCCTATTATCACATATGAAGGATATGTCTTTTGAAATAAGAACCTTGCTGTGTCCAACATTAGTTACACCATATGCAGTGAATTGAATTATTATGTCAACTTTGTAAAATCTCTTTATCCATGGGAACATTTTTTGGACTAAAAATGTAGCAGTGGTGGTGCCAGAAAAAGAATATCTAGTCTTTTAGTGTGAAAAGGATGGGCAAATCCAAGTCATACGGATTTTGATTTCTTTGTGTTACTCTAAAAAAGAAATGTGTATAACCTGGGGTGTCCTAATACAATAGATAATCATAATACAAAGGTCCAAGCAAAGCTGCAAGAACCATCAATATTCAGATGCTATCCAAAGCACATAGAAAGCATCCACAGTGGCTTAAAAGAATATTCCTAACCACTGAGCAGTTAAGAAAGATAGCTGCTTGGTTAAAGGTAATATCAGATCAGTATCCTCTGAACTTTCAAAGGCTCGGGTAAGACTAATAACAATTTAGTTCCATGAAACATGAACTGTTTTTATGAACCTGGCCTTTAAATATAATGTGTCATTACAAAAAAGTGGAGTCAGTCAGATGGCATGCCCAGACTAAATTCTCCAGCTCTTATCTGTGTGACACCATGCAAAAGGAGAGAACTGAATCATGCTGCACCAGAGGCAGTTGCCCAGACAATGACCACACCAAATTTATGAAAGCACAGCCATGGAACCAGGCAGGATTTTGCTACTTTTGCTGGATTCACATTTAAAACGTTTGATGATAAGACAATGAAATGCAGATGATACAGGGATCGCTTGTGCATATGTATTGACAAATGGTAATTGGTTTTGCTAAACTAAAGCTAGGAGAGATTCATCAATTATTAGAGCAAGCATACTCCTCCTGGGTGACACAGGTAGAAGTAGGATGCTCAACATTTCCTCCTCCTCTTATCTATTCTCGTAAGACTGCTCTGGTGTCCTAAATGGTTCGAGTGTCTGCCTTGCATGTGGGAGGTAGATGGTTTGAACCCCAACTGATTCATAGCAAAGATTGAAAAAACAAATTGCACTTGCAGCACTGGTCAACCTGGTGTCAGGATGATTTGACTGGGTGGGATGATTATTCTATTTTCACTGGTAGTCAAATCTTTGAAAATGTGATCCAGTGAACAAAGTTTCAGATTACATGAAACTCATGGTTGTGAAATAGGTCCAATGTGTCCTCACCACATGCTGAGTGGTGGCAGCCAGTTTGCCATGGATTGCATTCCATGTCATTGGAAGAGAGGATACAGGTAGTTGAATAGAGGAGAGGGTGGAGGTTGCCACTTCAATGCAACACAACAACTTGATCATTGGATCAATTGACTAATCCTGACAACCTTCAGGGTCTATGTTGTAGATTTTCAGTTTAAATGAATTATGTATGTTTCAAGAATCATCCTAATGATTAAACAACAGTGTTGTTCTTCAGACCTTACAAAGAACATAGCCTCTGAGGGTGGTGGCAAGGGTCAGTTGAGTAAGGTCTCTTTTTTCAGTATAACCCTTTATTGCCCTGACATGAAAAATGCAGTAAACTACTTTTAAAAAGGCCTTTTCATCCATTTCCAGGACTCTGTCAGAGCATTTCAATATACTGAGCTGATCTGCACCAGTAGGTAACAATATTTATGTTCCAGCTCTCTTTTTTCTTTTTTGGGATCGAAGTTTGATACAACATTCTCTAGCTTAATCTCTGAGACCATTTATTAATGAAGGCTCACTTTGACCTGGTCGAGTTTATATCTGATTTGGCAGCTCAACAGGCTACCAGCAGCTTCATAATGATATGGGTTATTCGACTTCCACTAGATTCACAATGTTGAAAATGTTCTTGTTTTCTTTAAGACTGCATGTCTTAATTGTTCTAAGCTATCCTTTGTGGTATTAACATGTGATTAGAATCTGCTCATGCATTTGGAGACCAGAGCTCAGGCCATCTACAGGTTACACATATGTAACTCCCTCAACCTCTTACCTAATCCCTCAATGTACTTCCCATAAAATAGGAAGGAAAAAAGAAACAATATCTAAGGGGAGGCTACTCTAGACAAACTTATGTCTCAGTAAGCAAACAACAGTTTAGCACTTACAGTGCTGAAATAAGCCCAGAAGATGTACTAACATCTTTTTTCTGATTAGGGAGTCTGGATTTGTAATGTAAGGACTTCAAAGGCATTATCATCAGGTAAGCATTATGAAAGAAGCATAGTTTATTGTAAAAATTGGTTTCCCTTGAATTTTCGTCACATTGTAATTTATTTTTTATTTGTGGTGGTACCAGATTTTGTGGATTTATTGGTTTGTACAAGCCACAAATGTAAGCACCCACTATAAAATGTATTACCATGAATTTAGCTACCAGTGCAAAGTCACAAAAAGGTATGACCATGAAGTATATAAATTTGCAGTACTGTATGTATAACATCACCAGTAGAAATGGAAGATCCCTTGTGATTTAACAGTTGGTCATGGATAAAAGGTTGCCAATTAGCAAAACCTGATCAAATCATATTCAGGGTAAGTTCAGATCACAATAATTGCTGTCTAAAATCTAAATATATTTTACATTTTCCAGGGTCAAGTACCGAAAGTACAACTTCCCAATATGTCAATGGGGATTCATCCACTTGTGTCAACAGACTTCAAGAAAATTCAGGAGCGTTTTCCTACACATCATGACCAGTCTGATTCGAATGGTACCTGGAACCATGAGGTTTGTAGAGATTTTAGTTTTTATTGATTAGTCGCATGCGGTGTGCACATTGTAAACTTAGGAGGAGTACAGCTATCAGGATTTAGCTTCAGCTTGTATTCTGTAATAACAAAATATTTGGCTACTCCATGCCCATTTCATAGTTTCAATGAAAGCAAATGTTTAGATTTTTTGTTTCTATTTTTATCTCACTTGTTTTTAGCAGATTAGGCAGTGAGCACAATATATACTTGCTGATAAGTCAAATTCAACTGCAAACTACATAGACCCTGATTTGCCATCACATCATGCACAAGCATATCTGGGTCTGTGCAGTTTGTTAGGAGTACTCGGTAGAACAAACAGCTTAGGCCACGATCTGCCAGGGCATTGTGAAATGGCAGATAAGGGTCTGTTTAATGGCAGAAAAGGGTCTGCATAATGGCAGATAAGGGTCTGTGCTGTTTACAGTTGGACATATAAGTGAGTACATATGGTATTCATTTTCAGAACTATAGTTCAGTACCATTGAGTGGGTATATCCTTCCATTTTTTCAGAAAAAAAATATCTCACCATGTTAAAATAATAACAGTAAACCTTAACAACACAAGAGGTATTTTTAGCAGCTAAATGGATGCCAGTTTTAGCTTCAAGTACAACTTTTAGCAGACGACAACTTACACAGTTGAAAATCCATTAGAAATTGATTCCATCTTTTCAAGTCATAAGTTCTTGCTATCTGTTCTCTCTCTTTTTTGACAAAAATTGCATTGATATGGGTGGTGAACTAAAGAATGTAAAACATTTTACCCACAATGCCTTCCAGAAAAATTAAGATAATTACCCTCAGTTACATGCAAAAATGTCAAATTTTCATGTTTGTCATAGTCTGCTATAAATTATTCTTAAGTCTGAAATTTGACATTCATTTACCAACTCAGTTTATATTTTTTCGGAACATAATTATTCCACTCTATAATTTTAAAGTCATTTCTGATGAATGGATGAATCTTAGTGCAGTATAACTTGTTTATATTGTTAATAAATGGTGTGTCATGTACCACATGGGGGGGTCTATCTTCAGAATCAAAGTCATGGGTCACTATTTTTGGTTTCAGTCACATTTGTCCTTCTACATTCTAATTAGGAATCTGTTGAAGATAATGAAGCTTTTCTGTATATGTGTATTGTCACTAGAAGATGTGTTGTATTGTACATTTGGGGTCAAGGCCAGTGTAACAGGTAAAAAACATCTGAGGGTTTCATTTTCTGATTTATGTCCTAAGAGCTGTTTGATGTTCAGCGATGAACCATGGTACACTTGTGCTTCTCAGTTTGATGGCATTTCATATATCAGTCAGGTTTTTATAATTCAGAGTCCAAATCATGGATAAAGGTTTGTACTCTATTTCTGCATATTACCTCTAATGCCCTTTGAGACACAGCAAATGTTACTTTTCATGTCTTTCCGAGCAATTTAAAATGTAACTTTTCATGTCTTTCATGTAACTTTACAGCACTGTCTTTAAAGTCATAGATTTCATTATTATAAACTTTGGTTATCTTTCATAGGCAGAAAAGAAAAACTCAACCATTGTTGCATTATAGTCAGCATTTTAAAAATGTTTCTATAAAGTACGGCTTATTACAGTCTTGCAGTAAAGACAGCAATGCTGAGTTCTTGGCAGTGCACCATGGTTGCCAGGTGGTGATGTCATCTTCTGCTCTCAGTTGTCTGGTAGACAACCAAGACTCCCAACATGACCGCCTTTGGGAACTTCCTGTCCATATTAAGGAGCATGAATCAGTGGGTGAGATGCAAATTGATTACAGACTACTCTCCAGTCCAACTGTTCTATGATCCAAACTGCTCAATGCCACTGCCTGCACAGATCATTTAACCCCTGTGGTCAACCTCTTTTTGGGTTGTCATTTTTAGTCAAATTTGCATTGACTTTTGGCAAAAGAAAAGCTAAAGAAAAGCTGAAAAGTGAACAATATCAGTGCTAGAATCATTGGTTAAAATCTTAAAATCTGTATATTTTCTGCATTCTGTATTTTGAAAATCTCTTGGAGAATGGCGAGAACAGGAGCAGGCATTTCTGCAGGTAATAGGCTAATTTAAATTTGTGGATGTAGTGGCATTTTGAGACAAGCAGGAGCACCATCAGGGAACAATTTGAAATTGGTCTAATGGATGGAATTGTACAGTAGTGTTTATTTCATATGAAACTGAATTAATGAACTGAATTATGCAATGATAGATCAGGGTCTGTGTTGTTTACAGTTGGACCTGACTCAAAAATGGGTAACCTATTGGTATTGGTAACCCTGTTGGTATATTGGTAACCTTGTTGGTATATTGGTAACCTTGTTGGTATATTGGTAACGTTGTTGGTATATTGGTAACCCTGTTGGTATATTGGTAACGTTGTTGGTATATTGGTAACCTTGTTCATCAGAGCATCAAGAAAAGTATTATATTTTGGCAGCAGAGTATACTTAGTTTCATGAATATTCCTTTTTTGAATTTTTTTGTTGCTTTTACATTTAAAATCAGGGTTCCCACGCTATCAGGAAAAACTCTTGAAGTTTTCCTTCACAAGTTGATACCTGAAACAATTACGTAATTGAGTTGTAACTGAACTGATCATGAGTTAAATTTATCGAGTTCTAACCAGAATATTAGGAGGTTGCATTATGGATCATTTGGGTGCTTGTCATAAATATATTTGCTGAGACAATCCAAATGCTCAGTGGATTAGATTCGTCTAGTAGACTTTTTGTTTCACAGACAGTTTGATATCCGTATCTATTTTTATATGGAAGGTATGAAAACCAGTCTAGCATCACAAGAGTTATACCTGCATAACATTGATACGAAAATTATTAATTTTCTCAGAAATTGCAAGTATTAAAAACGTTATTTCTTTAATCTGCTGAAAGACGATAAAACTAAGGCGCTGATGAAATTTGAGCTGGTACTAGTGATTTCAATTGCTAGTCGCATGAGCACACGGAATCTCACAACCGTCATTTTCAAATATTGTAGAAAATAAATATTAAATGAAAATCATATACTGGTTGTAATATAACTACTAAAATTAAAGAGCACAAAATTCTCTATTTTCATTCCGAGGCCTACTTCCTGAGTTTTGTTGTATCACGTGACTACCACATTGGCGTGTGCTGTCTCACACATGGAACATACAAAACAGGGAACCGGACTACTCTGCTTGATGAATCAGACTGGCCAAGTTGCTTGTAGTTGTTCTTGAAATAAATATGTTGAGAATTATATGTTCTTCCTGGTTTTTACAAAAGGTATCAGACTTTCATTTAATATAATTGAAATTTTGTACAATGACATTAAAAAGGAATTTGTTGTTGATATCACGTGACTACTGGACTTACGATGTCATTGTTTGAGAGTTGTCAAGTCATGTGACTATTAACGCAAATGGCTATTACCGGGTCAGGATTCATCTTTGCCGAGTTTTGCCTAGTCTGTCAGCAGATTAAAGACATAACAGATATAATAATTGCCATTCTTGAGAAAATAAATAATTTTCCCATCGATTTCATGCAGGTATAAGTCAATATAACATAGTTTAAATTTGCTAGGCCCACTGGTAAGCTATCTTACAGTGGCGGCAGATTCCAAATATTTTATATCTAATTGCTGTGAACCCACACTCCATCCTAAATGTCCAAATGTGAAAAATGGGGTTGGAATAATCAGAGGAAACCCGGATTAGAAAAATGTTGAATCTCTTAGCTGAACTTTGGTGCGAAACTATTACACAGTGACATGTGGCTTGAAGCATTGGTTTCAGATCTTAAATAGAATGCAGGAGAAATGGGGAAATTTTCGTCCCTTTTATTATATATTAAGAAACGATAAGAACCCATGTATCAATACAGGTTTTGCGACTGGTTTATTCAACTACAAGAAGACAAGTTGATTTTACGGAAAATTCAGTACTTGTTTATACAACAATATGTAATTTTGAAGGTCTTTTGTAAAAATTTAAATCAACCCTTTTGTAAATATCTTTAAATGATGGAATTTTTAACCAAATCATCTTAAGGAGTTTAGGTTGGTGGAAAAATCTTGTTTGAGATTTTATTGGCACACATAAATTCAGGGTTAAACTTATTTCATTATAAGATAAGATTTTAATATTTTTCATTTATTGTTTTTTTTCATACTGTGATAGGAAATGTTTATTTTGCATAACATGCACATATATTGCTCTAGAATTCTTTAGAATTAAAGGTTTAAAAGGAAACAAAATAATTTATGCTCATTGTGTTGTTTCCACATAGCAACATAATGCAGGTCATCAAAGCAAAGTTAGAATTTGCATTCTGTACATTGAAATGGCTTTAAATGCGAGTTTATAGGAATATAGTCAGATTTGTTTTGTGACTTATTTTGTGGTTTTGTACATGATCATCTTTTCTGACATATATGTTTAAAAGAGTCTTGAAAGAAAAACATCTTCAGATTTGGAAAATGCATGTTTTGTAATCCAAAATGTTCTTTAATTCCATTCAGTAATGGTCATATATTAACCCTAAAAAATTAATTTCATCCTGGAAATTTATATTTAGAAAAGCGTGGGAACCATGTAAAATGTGCTGTATTGTAGATCCTTACTTACAGTTGGCATAATACTGACTCTGACACTTCCAGCCAGTGTATTAATTGTTTGGTGTTCATTCAAATAGTTTTACATTGTTTGGGAATATACATGTATGTTTAATCTTATGCATAAATTGAGGCTTTCTAAACCTGTTTATGTACAAACCTGTAACTTTGTTGACCATATAATTAATAGCTTCAGTTGCACTATCCTTTCTCCACAGATTTTCTAATTTTCATCATATTTTGTTTTCAGTGAATGGGCAGATTGTTAAACATAATGTAATTTACTTTGACAAGCCATTGCAGCAAAGCAGTCTTACCATTCGAGAAAAAAGCACCTGGTTTCATAAATATGGACTCAAAATGCTAGTTGTAAGCTCAGTACAGAAAGGTCAGGTCTTTTCTAACCCTCTTCAGCCATCAAGGTGTCAGAAAGGGCAGACAACTCTAAAAGAAGCACAGGGACAGGAGAGTTCAAAATGTGATGAAGGTAGAAAAGATGATTTTGTTCAACAGCCAGATTCAGAGAAGAAGAATAAGGTGAAAGAATCTGAAGACCAAGGCAAGCCTATAAGTGATTTTGGTGATCCATTTGGTATGGATGCTCAAAATATGGAAGATTTAGAAACTTTTGGAGCATCTGCATTTTCACCCAGAAGAAGGTCAAGCAAGAAACATGATTTGGATGACAGATATCCAGTAGCTTTTAAGGAAGAGGACAAAACAGATAATGAAATTAGGAAGAAAGATAAATCAGGATCCAATTCAGGTGAATTCTTTTGTTCAGAGGCAGTTGATATTGATAGCCTTGAAACCTTTGGAGCAATGAAAACTTTCTCAAGTGATATATCCAAAGTTACTAATCAGGGAAGTAATGAAGAAAGTGCTGGAGAAGTAAGGAGGAAAGATGTTTTTCAAAATTCAGAGACAATTAAAAGAAATTCAGAAGAGAATAAAGAAAAAGACAGTAAAGTAGAGCTTATGGCATTAAAAACATGCTTAATGCAGCATTCAGTTAAACCTGAAAGCCAAGAGGAATCTTTTTCATCAGTTTCTTCAGCAGCAATTTCTCCAACTGAAAACAAGTTCCAGACTGATGCCAGCAGATCAGCATTTACTTCGGTTCCTGCAAAACAGGGTGCAGAGATCCTAGAAGAACAAGCAGTAAAGGATGAAGAAAAAGAAATAAAGAGTGATATCAAAAATGAAATTATTATCAAGGACTCTGATCTGAATTTAAGCACAGAGGATTCTGATGAAGAAGATAAACTGGTTATAGCGTGTGATTGCCACGAGGAAAGTAATTTAGAGAACCAGTCATCCTCTGGGTCACTTAGACGTTTGACAAGGTCTGCTTCCAAACCATATGTTCAAATCTTTGGTGATCAGTTGATGGTTGACACACCACAAAGTCCAATTGGTGACTCCCCTTCCAGTCCAGTAATGTTGACACCACAAAGTCCGACAATGGAAACTCCAGAGAGTCCACAGAAAGACAGTTCTGTCAGCCCTATTGGAGGAGGAAAGCAGAGAGGGACCTGTATAGTAATTCCACTGGAGCGTCAGAGTGATACAGATACTGGAGATGAGACTATCGATGGTGTCAGTAGTGCAAAAAAGAGACAGAAATTTTCGCACATTGTTTGTGATCATTCAGATACTGGCAAAGATTTTGCAGGGACATCTTTTATTTCAGATTACTCTTTGAGACCATTAACAAGATGGCAAAGCCCAAGAAGGCAACAAACTACTCAGCTTGGTAACAAAGATAATATTTCTGCCATGCCAGGGCCTATTAATAAAAATAGTGATACCGTGACTGGTGCAGAAGTAACAGCAACTATAGCTAGTAGAATTGGCAGGCATAGAATTGCACATCAAACATCTATTAAGCAGGATAGTAAAGAAGGCAGTGATGTTGCAAACAAAGAAGAGAAAAAAAGTTCTGTGGAACCTCCATCACTGTCAGATGACATTGAAATAGAGGCACCACCTCGAGTTCTGAGGTCAATGTCCAGGAAGAGTGATAGCAGTGACTCACAGTCAGCTTTAGCAGAGACTGTCAGGAAATCTGCCAGGAAAAGGTAGCAGATTTGCACATTTTTTTAAATAGTTCAACTAGTGTTGTTTATTTTTAGAACTAGACATGCATACTTTATCAAACATATTTTTAACAGATTTTTATATCAGCTAGAACTATTGGAAAAGTTAAGACATGGTGGCCATGATTTCTTTCCATCTACTGGTTAAAATCTATACTTTAAAATAGTAGTTGTATATCCTCTCATCACAGTTGTAGATTGCTATTGGAGTTAACAAATTAGTTCATTGTTTAATATGGAAGATTTTCAGTAATTAATCAGTAGACTAGTCTTTAATTACATTAGAACAGAGACATTTTTTACATTTAAATATGCATTTTCTTTTGGTACTCATCATGTTTTCATTTTGGAATGGAAAACAGCTATTTGGTTGATATATTGATTCAAAAATTAATTCTGATGATTGCTTCTTATCAGTTATTGGAATTAATATGCTCTAACAACAGTTGATTGTATCAAGTAAATGAGGAACTTGTCGGAAAGTAGGCCTGTTTTTGAAGTAATATTTGACTGGATGCAGTAATACTGTTTACATATAAATTTGAACTATGTGAACATTAATAGTGAAGCAGTAACAAGCTTGCTTTGTATTTCTCCAGTCCTGGGTTCAACACTCTATATTGACAAATGCATGGATAAGAAACTGCCTATCCCATTGTATTTGGATTCCTTTGGGTTCTCCAGTTTCTCAAGATCATAATACTTTTGGAGTACACACACCAGCCACCTTGTGAATCCATCCCTCCCAAAATAAAAAGTACATTTGCAACACGTTTTGGCTTGTTTTAACAACAGAAGTGCTAAACATGCATCTGCTTGCCAAAGTGGAAGTAAAATCAGAGTGGTCTCCCCATCCCATGGAAAGAGGAATTAACACCAAATCCTGTCAAGCTACAACATCTGCTTGTGACTGGAAGCACATGCTTTCCTGAGGTCTTGCAGATGCTGAATTAAGTTCAGCATAATGAATGGCAAATTTCCACCATTGTTCTGCTCTTGATGTTTACAGATGCCAGTACATTGAGCAGGATTAAATATGTGAGATGCAAGTGGTCAGTACTGTCTGAAGACAATAGATAGTACTGGATTTGGGCAGTAGACCACATCAGCTTTTGGCCTTTGATTTCCTTGACTGGGTACAGTGATTTGTTTTCCAGGTATAACCATTCCTGCTTTGAGACACAGATAGGACCCAGTTAGTACTTTATTTACTTTGTATGGCAGTCCAACTAAATCATTCCATGAAATTACAACACCTTGTATAAATCCTGGTACTAAGGTGATTATTCTCTTGAGAGCCATGCCAATATGTTGATGAGTAGAAATTGTGTAAACATAATCCAGCTGGGGACTCCATATATGAGGCATGATGACTTGTAATCATTTATTCTGTCCATGAAAATTAAGAAAACAAACAAATTGAAGATCTGTAATATTACCACCATTACAGTATGGACAGACGGTCCATTCCAGTATGGTATGGACAGACAGCCATACTGCACCAGCCAGCCAGACCACAAAGCATATGCCATCTTGGGTATGTTGTTCCAACTGTCAACCAGCCTATCCAGCCATTTGAATGAGCTATGTTTGGTCACAGTGGTTAGGAGTCTCTTATCTCAAATGGGTAAGCAGTCTGTCCAGACATACTGCTTAGCTGGCCAGCAGTACTAATCAAACCACATCAGCTGGCAGGACCACAAGGCACATACCATCTTTGATGAACCATTCTGACTGCTGACCAACTGGTCCAATCGTATGAACAAGCTTTGTATATTTACAGCTTTTATCTGTATCTGGTATGCTGGCAAAGCAATGAACTGGACCAAACATTCCTATGAAATTCATAGCCAACCTTCATTACTTGTGAAGCCATTTGACTCATGCCTGACTAGCATTCCATAATGTGATCACTACTAATGGCATATCCAGTGGGCAAAATGATGATGCATGCTGATGATACTTCATCATTTCCTGTTGATGAAGGTGATGACACAGAAATGCTGAAAGATGCTGATCCAATACTGGAACAGACAGAATTTCGTTCACAGCAGCAATAGGGGATATCTATAGGAGTTTTGTCTCCACATAAATGCCATCTTCCACCTTCAATCAATTTCTTCTTGGGAGATATAGACAGTGATGACAAAATGTTGTCATTCAGAATCAAGCTATAATTATTAAAGTTTGCAAGAATTACTTGGCATCTGTTAGAGCATTTGTAATCCCAGTGATGCAAGACTATCTTTATGGAAAGTCAGTTGCATGCAACTTTCTCCCAACTGGTTTAAAATCATATACTGACATCTTTTATCTAAGACAATTCTTTAACGCCACATCAAAGTTACTCAGGAACGTTGTGTTGACTTCCTCCCTTCTTGCCTTCATGCTATTAATGATTTTTTTTGTCTTGCCTAAAAAGTCACTGATGATGATTGCTGTTTTTCAATACACTCCCTTCCTTTCAGTTATTCATTTCTGTTAGGGAATTGAATTGAGAAGGTGAGACAACAAGAGGCACAATAGTCTCCCTTTAACTTTCATTGCAGTTTCCTATCTCTGCAAGACCCAGTTAGGGAACATGCAAGAGAAAGTATGATTGTTACCAGAGATCTCTTATGGCAGTTCTCACCAGCAGCAGGTTGGTGTATTTGGTCTTGAATGCTGTGTGTGTCCATGATGTTCAGACTAGGTTGTTGCAGTAATGGTGACTAGGCAGGAATTGTTTTCATTATTGGGTAATGTCAATTAATTAATGGTCAGTTAACTGGCTATAGAGGCACAGATAAGTTGTATTCCAGTACAGTTGTGACAACAGATTTATAGGTAGAAGAAAGGGAAATCTTTAGACTGTCCCATATTATAATAATCATGTGTATAATAAACTGGAAAGTCTTTTAAAAGAAACATTAATCATAGACTACTGATAGTGATCAGCAAAAGTAGTTCACAGTGGTCTGCTTTTTACACTGCAATTATTACACTAATGTTTTGCAATTAGTTCAGTTTCACTGACAATTGTACATGGTAATGAAATGTATTGGTGTATTTATCTTGGAGGGTACTACTTACCATGGGCAAAAGTAAATCATAGTGACAAACTTTTCATGTTCCAGCAATTACAAGAAGTTTTGCATTTTGCTCATTTCTTGGACACTTTTGTTTGTAGTCTTGAAATTTGATGGATGTATTTACTTAGGGGATCCTGGTGAATACAATGACCAACTGTTCAAGTCAGAAGGACCTACCTTTTGTCCTGTAGTTCATTTAAAAGTTTTTTTTTATTATGCCACAGAAGATCATGATTTCTTGTGATGGATTTTGTGGATGCCGCAAATATTGAATTTAAGGTATCAATGAACACTGAGCCTTTGGTGTTGACAAAAAGACCCTCTTCCCTGATCCACATTTTTTTAGTTACCAAATAAATTATCAGTTTTGTCTTGACCATAAAGGTCAATAATCACAAAAATAAATGAATTCTTAGTATATTCAAGTGGCCTATTACATTATTTAACAAGTTTTATTAGACTGGCATATTACAATAGATGCCACAAGCTGCTTGTATATTGTCTTATTTTACAAGTTTTATGAGTGGCATTTTACAGTATATGCCACATGCAGCATGTATATTGTCTTATTTTATATGCTTTATGAGTGGCATTTTACATTATTGAACAAGTTTTATCAGGGTGGCATATTACAGTATATGCCATAAGCTGCTTATATATTGTCTTATTTTACAAATTTTATGAGTGGCATATTACAGTACATGCCACAAGGTGCTTGTATATTGTCTTATTTTATGTTTTGTGAGTGGCATATTACAGTATATGCCACAAGGTGCTTGTATGTTGTCTTATTTTACATTTTGTGAGTGACATATTACAGTATATGCCATAAGCTGCTTATATATTGTCTTATTTTACAAATTTTATGAGTGGCATATTACAGTACATGCCACAAGGTGCTTGTATATTGTCTTATTTTACGTTTTGTGAATGGCATATTACAGTATATGCCACAAGGTGCTTGTATGTTGTCTTATTTTATGTTTTGTGAGTGGGATATTACAGTATATGCCACAAGGTGCTTGTATGTTATCTTATTTTACAAGTTTTATGAGTGGCATATTACAGTATATGCCACAAGGTGCTTGAGTACTGTATTTGTTAATGAGTTTTGCTAGAGTATCATACCACTAGGTGCTCATATATTGTCATATTTAACATTTTTCACACCATGTCTTTGCTCGGTGTCATATCACAGTATATGCCATGAAGTGCAGCAAGTGACCTATTGTATTATTTAACAGTGGCATATTGCCCTTGTTAATGGGAGTAAGTAGATTTGTTCACCCAAGGTAGGTATGTTCCACAAGGGCAAAGCCAAAATGGAACAAGACTTGTTGCAAGTGAAACAAATCATACCTCCCCAAAACAAGGATAATATATTGTTTTTGATCCTAAATTACACAAGAGAGGGAAAACACAATCATTTGAGGGAGATATAATATTGAGGGAGACACGATGTTTTATTCTCAGACATGTGAGCACTAATCATTCACCTTTCATAAGGTATAACAATACAGTATACCAAAGGCTGCTTATACATTGTATTATTTAACAAGTTTCATTCATTATATGAACATATCTTTGAAGTTTATCACACACATTTATTGACTTACTTCACTCTAGTCTTGCTGAGTGTTGTGTCACATAGTGGTGAATGATTTTTTTCACCTGATGTAATAATGATGAGAAAGGTGAGCTATATGTGATAAGTAAAGATAAATCTCAGATTAAATTTGATTTCAGAGTGACCAGAACAAGTATGGATAATGTCCAGTTGAACCCTGATGGTCATGTGAATGTTACCACAGACAGTGTGATCGAAAGAAAGCTTGCAGGTGACTAGATATAGTACTTAGTTCCTTTGAGTGTGTGTGAGGGTGTGTGTGATTTGGATTTTTAATGTAGCTTTAAAAAAATAATTAGTCATATCGCTATGATGTCTGCAGTTTGGCAGTTTTTAGTAATGTTTAGTAATGCTGCAGACATGTAGCATGATGTCCCTCCCAGTTACATTATCCTGATACCAGGCTGACCAGTCCTAACACTAACCTCTTAATGCTGAGCTCCAAGCGAGGCAGCTGTTATTACCATTTTTATAAGTCTCTGGTATGACTCTGACGGGGTTTGAACCCGCTGCCTACCGCATCTGAGGCGGATGCTCTAACCACTAGGCCACCAAAGCGGTCTCTTCGAAAAGGTCTTTTCATTGATTAAATATCATAAATATAAGTTATTCATTCATCCAGATGCTAAACATTTCCAGTTGTTTATATATCAGTTAAAATTTTTTATAGAAATATGAAAAGTCTTGCCAGACTTAAACTGTCATTGGTTTACACTGCTTGGTTCAGAGGGAGATAGCATTTTTAATTTTACAATGGCTACATATTTATTGCTTCATCTAAGAAATTCACCCACAAGTAAGGATAGGTTATACAGTGATATCCATATCCTTCTCTCTCTCTCTCTCTCCCTCCCTCTCTCTCTCTCTCTCTCTCTCTCTCTCTCTCTCTCTCTCTCTCTCTCTCAATCTGTGCATTATATCTTGGATGAGTTTTGCATTTAGGTTACGAGGGATGTCGAGGTTATTGAGTTAAATATGACTGTAACACATAGGCTTGAACCCCATCTATGAAATAGGAAATCATTCATTTTACTTGGGGTTTATATTTTATACTGTCTTGTACTTTTTAAACACAAAAGTGAGTGAATTTTCAGAATTAGACGTGTTTTCAACATTGAAACAAAATATAGTATTTATTAAATATTTAATTGTCAAAGGATTCAAAAGAGCAAACACCAAGATCAACTTTTTTGACTGATTTAACCCAAAAAGCTATGACTGCTTCAGTGGCCTAGTGGTTAGAGTGTCTGCCTTGGATGCAGGAGGTCGTGGGTTCGAACCCCAGCAGAGTGATACCAAAGACTTATAAATATGGTACTAACAGCTGCCTTGCTTGGCGCTCAGCATTAAGAAGTTAGTGTTAGGACTAGTTGGCTTGGTTTCAGGATAATGTGACTAGGTGGGACATCATGCTACATGTCTGCTGCATGATGCCACACAGCAGACATCATAGCAATAAGACTGAAATATTGTTAAAACCACATCAAAAATCCAAATCACACACACACACACAAAACGTTATGTATAATGAGACACAGGCATTCATGGTGGTCAGGTAAAAAGGAAATCATGTATCAGGCAGTTCAAAGTAGCTGCTTCCCACACTTCTGGAATGCTGAGATCAAGATGTGTGCAAGAAAAGGATATTCATGTAGGCGTTTTGATCAGAAGAAGAGCCTGTGCTTATCAAGCCTTGTGGTACATTATGTCAGACATGTCTGAATAGTCTTGGGTATGTCAGACATGTCTGAATACAGTCTTGGGTATGTCAGACATGTCTGAATACAGTCTTGGGTGATACTTTTGAATATTTTGATATACTGCAGATTCAGTTACCTTCATTCATGTCAGTTGTAAGGGTTATGCAAAAGTTGTATGCTTTTAATGGGTGAGGAAGTTGTGTTTTCTTATAGACGTAAGTTTTTGGTTTTAAGAGTTTTTTTAAAAATCACAAAAGTTGGTATCAGCGAATAAAATTAATTTACAGTATTGTGTCCACAAATTTGATGTATTACTACTGAAAATATGTTGCTATTAGTCATCTTTGGCATGCATCTATCCTTCTGTTCATCTGTGGATAGGTTGTCTTTTTAATCTGTGCTCCAGCTAACTGAGAGGCATTCTTACTTGGTACGACTAAAGATTGGCAGATGAAAATAAATGCTTGGGATCCTTAATGCAGGCACTGGGAGGATGGATTAAGTGTAAAGAATAACAAAAATGTGTGTATTTGCAATGGCTTTCATCTTGTGTTATTAGTCTATGGGATTTTCAAACAGTGGAGGTTGAACTTTTAGATCATTCACTTTTTTCAGAGACAGCAGTTGAATTGGTTTCAAAAGAGGATGTTTCACCCCCAAAACGGAAAAGAGGTCGACCCCCTAAGAAAAAGGTTGTTCCATTGGATATAGAAAAGGACAATGAAACAAACACTACCCCACTCAGTATTATTAGTCATGTGCCACCAGCCATAACATCCCTTGTGCTTGGTCAGAATAAAGTCCAGGCAACCACAGCCTCAAATGTTCAACCAGTGATATCTGCTGTTACATCTGGACAGAAGGTCACACTTCCTGCTTATGGTGATAACAATGGTCAACCAGTGTCCTCTCAAGAAAAGAAGTCCGACAACATTTATATGAAAAAGGATCTAAAACAAGGAATTGTAAAAGTGGAGGCAAGTAACGCTAGTCCATTGGATGCCATATTGAATTTGCAGCAAAAAATGCTTGGAGTTCCATCAGATGGCTTACATGGTAAGTGTAAATAACTTACTTTTTACACCATCTCTAGAAGATAAAACAGCTGTGATGAATGAATCTCTTGTGCTTATTCAAAAAATAGACTTAATTCATCTTGTATGCAATGAATACTGAAAGTTAGAGATTTTTCCGAAATGTTATATTCTTCCAAGATTTTTTTATTAAAGAGCAACACTTTTTCATGAAAATAATATTTGCATAGCACAATAATTTAATTTTTTCATGTACACTCAAGGTTAGCTAATACCAGCATTTTTCTGTGATAATTTTGTTGATACGGTGATGTTTAAGTAAAATAAAACAAAACATACATCTGTCAAATTGGTAATCAATTTCTAATTGGCTGAGAAAAAAGCACATGGATGCAAAGTTTCAGTCTCTTTTTTTACCGGTTTTTCATCATACTTCCTCTATATGTGCATGGTAAACTGGTGTACCAGGCTACATTTTTTCAATGGTACATATTATGGTATTATTTCACTGTATTGGTATTTTGGTAGTTTCTGTTTGTAAAGAATGTACAGAAATTGCCACGTAATCTTTGTTATGAATTAAATGATATTAACTATGTTTTCTTTTATCACAAGAAAATAATTTTTTAAAAAATCATTATTATAGTTTTTTACAAAACAGCTGTATTTGTCAAAATGTTTGTGTGAATATTACAAGTATGATTATATTTATGATCCTTACATTAACTTGTGTCATGTATGTCAGTAAAGTAGTCAAATGGTATGTTTTGAAGATATTTGGGCCAAATCCAACTTTTGGAAAAGTTTCCGATTTAAAAGAAATAACCATGTCATTTATTTTTTTTACTGTTGTGTGAAGTAGATGTATTCCTTTGTAAGACTGCGAATCATAGTTTTTCAGGACAGCAGTTTAGTCAACTAAATATTTTTTTCATTTCTTGAGTGTGTTTTATGTTAACTGAACCTCTCTGATAAATATCTTGCCCAGGTGTAGGCATCCCACTTAAAGTTTCCCTGCCTATTATATCAATACTGTAGCTAGTAAATTGTAGGCTTCAATGTCAAAACTTTCTCTTTTTATTAATCAGTTCTCTGATGTTAGCACAATGACTTTTACAGGGTGTCAGCTCTATTGTCAGCTTAATTATCCAACTTTTGTTACAGCTTTTATATTGAAACTTACGCAAAAGTTAACATACACATACCAAATAAATCTGTTTTTAGGTACTGAGCATTTAAGTTTGGTAGCGGATGGGTGGGTCAGGATCTGCGATCTTTTGTTGAACTATTTAATATCTCAGGATAATTTTTTTGTACAAATAATATATTAAATATAATATCATAATTTTTTGCTATAAATCAGAGCAAGATATTTTTTCAGCAATTGAAAGACAATTTTTATTTTTAAAAAAAAGTTTCAGACACCTGCCCCAGAACATAAATTTGCTGATGTCTAATTATAGTATACCATGATATGTGTATCAGTATGCTCATATTGTTATACCATAATCCACTTTTTCTGTCATCTGGCTTGAGTACTGTATGCTGTGAGATCTCTGCCATTTTAAAAAGAATTCAGTACATTTCTGATAGCAAAGAGAAACCAGATGAGGAACTCTTATAATGGATATCTCTGACAAAATAGTATCGGACTGTTGGCCGATCACTAGTAATTAATATATTTATTTAGCCTGACCTTTGTATTTGGATGAAAAACAAAATTCCTCTTCCTTTCACTCGTGCATTTAAATCCTTCAGAACACTCACATTTTGCTGTAATAATCTGTGTCAGAACAAAACATCTGTGTATTCATCATCTCTTGACCTTTCTATAAAATTTCTGATGCATGTATGGAAGGTAACATCGCTGCATTACCAGAAAGTTTTAAAGAAATGGCAGAGATCAACTTGTTGGTCTATCCAATAGTCATGTTACTGGGACTAACTATAATCAACCAACCTTTAAAGGCAGGAACAGTAACTCATACAATGAACCAAACGATGGCTAATTCCTTTTGTCTCTAGAATGTTCCAGAAAAAATAGTTTTGCTGAAACTTCAAAGCACACTGATTACCTTTGTAGCATTGATCGTTCTATATAAATAATAAGCAGATGAAAAATAAATTCAATCTCAATGTTCTATAATTCTTTGATGTTGCTGCCACAATAAGAAACTTGGTCTTCCAAAGCTGTCCTTTGTGGTAACTTCAATAACATGTGAACCTTTCATCAAAGAAAGCCAACTACAGTCTTCAATAAAAACAAAGAACCTTTCATCAAAGGAAGTCCGCATGATACTTAAATAAAAGCAATGGAATTTGATGGATTTTTGCATTTTCCAAAGAGACTAGAACACATTTATTGTGCAGGGAAAGTTTCATTTTTACAGGAAAAATGTTTATGATTATGGTCGCTACCAATGGTAGTATAAAACGTGAATTAAATTTCCAATCTTTTGAAATCATAGATATCTGGCCATCAAGTTAATTGAAGATAGGGTATCTTGCAAAGATGTTTGTTAAACTTTTTAATATGTTCACATTTTTTAGATCTCTATGAATAGCCTCAACTCCTGGGTAGCTTTGGCAGAGTGATAGTAGTCTCTAGTTCATGAAAATATATACCAGTTTAAGTACATGCACATGTAACATGTAAACAACTATAGCCACGTAGTACTGGTGACAATATTGTAGTGAATTTTTTAGTGACAATTGGATATAGATCAAACAAATGCTACTAATTTTTTAAATTTTTTTATAGATGTGTTATTTGTATTTTCAAATAGGATGTGACTCATTCATGAAGTTTATAACATGTGATATTTACTTGAATTAATGGATTTATTATATACATGTACAGTACTTAACTGATTATAGTATGCAAGTGTTTATCAGACTAGTTTGTCTTCATTTAATAAAAAGCATGTATTTTTGTGCCCGCTCATTACTTCTCCCATAAGCCATTTTTTTAGGTACATGCATCATTTTCTTCAGCTAACTGACTTGGTTATAACATGGTCGGGTCCTACGGACCTTAACCACCTTGTTACAT
This sequence comes from Sinohyriopsis cumingii, assembly GCA_028554795.2. Lineage (NCBI taxonomy): Eukaryota > Metazoa > Mollusca > Bivalvia > Unionida > Unionidae > Sinohyriopsis > Sinohyriopsis cumingii. Next base: position 23,114,187 of record CM068841.1, on the reverse strand, counting down.
TGTAATTATTATTAATTACAGATGAGACCTTAAATTTTGAATTTTTAGCATCAACATCAGCCATACCTGCAGATGAGACTGGGAACTTCAAACATCCAAGAAACCACAATGTTGCTTATCATCTTTGGACCTTAGGGACCACCAGAGTCCTCATCAGATGTAGTTACCATGGCATTCTCAGGGAGCCACAATATTCAGTGGGTACTTCATTTTTTCAAAGTCGGTAAACATTACATTTTTGTGACAGGGTCTTGTTGATCTATTATCTCCTTTCTAACTGTTGTGCAACTATTTATAACCATTCATTTAGGCAAGAAAAAGGAAACTCTTGTATAGTTGGATCCAACTTAAAGCAGCATTGATCCTGACCTGCATTTGCATAATGTGCCAGCAGCACAGGATCTGTTTAGTTTCTTCTGATGAGATCCACTAGTGCATTATGGGATCAAAGATCTGGTTCTGTAGAGTTTGCAGTTAAATTCGGACTTGTAAATGAGTATAGATGGCATATAAAGACACCTCCCAAATCGTCTACTTTTCCTTCTTTTATATGTTTGTGCTGAGACTAACAATGTCAGAGAATAATACAAGAAAACTGTTAAGAGCATCAGCTGATGTCAAAAGCTTTAGAAATGCTAGGATTTTTACATTATCTGCAAATATTAGAGTGTACTAGCAAATATGTCTATTTACATTAGCCTCAAATAAATGCAGTACTTACAAGAGGAACAATATTTTTCTTCTGTCACAGCAATTCCACTATGTTCACATTTGTCCCAAGCTGGAATACCAGCTGTCATTTGGTCTGGAGCAGAGCAGTGTCAGTGAAGTTGCCAGAAACTGGATTGGTCTGTATATTAGACCTAACTGCCAGCTACTCAGAGGTATTTTTCTGTTCCAACAAAATATATTTCAGTAACTGCAATAATTGTTGTGTTTGTTTATTAGCACAGTAGCATTGCACAATGAATATAATATGTCACATTGTAATATAATTCATTGTAAATTTATTGATTAATGCAATGCCTTTGTGCTTGCAAAAAATTGTTTTGTTTTTTTTTAATACAAATTCCTCATAATTAGAAATACAAATTATGAAATTCATGTAGTAATAAATTATTTTGTTGCCCAGGAAAGTGCTTAAGGTGCTACTGAAAACCAACCAGTCAAGACAACTACAATATCAGTTGATTTGGATTTTGTTTGTAATTAAAGTCTTAGGATTCTTCAAGTAAAGTTTAAAATGATTGAATATTTTGGTACAATTTTACATTGTGAATTTGATTCCCCTTCTTTTTCATTGGTTGAGAAACTAGCATATTACAGAACAGGTCATTGTTTTATTTTGTTATACAGCCAGGATCAATGCCTTCACCTCAGAGGTGGCAGTTCTGGAGGAACTTGATATACAAAGAGTTATTCCCCTTACCTCAACATTCAAGTAAGTGTCAGTCTTTGACTTTATTAAAACCTCTACAAACTCTGACTGAAATTTCTTTACAAATGCTAATTATGGAACAGTGTACTATCTAAAGCAGACAGCTCATAAAAAAGGACACTCCCATGTACTCAAAAATTGAGTTTTGACTAGTCCAAAGTACACTAAGTTTAGCAGTTATGAAAATATGGAAAATAAATTTTGCCAGAGTATACAATACTAGCTTCACCATTCCAGAGGCCTAGTGATTAGAGGAGGTCGCAGGTTCGAACCCAGTAGAGTCATAGCAAAGACTTATAAAAATAGTACCAGTGGCTGCCTCGCTTTACACTCAGCATTAAGAGGTTAGTGCTAGGACTGGTCAGGATAATGTGACGGTGGGACATCATGCTACATCACTATAAAACTGTCACACTGCAGATATCGTAGCGATATGAGTGAAATTTTTTTAAAGCTTTGTTAAAACTCAAAACACACACACATACAATACCAGCTTCTGAGAGTACAATAAATGAATTATAAATGTATAAAAAGTAAAAAGAAATGTCTTGGTTTTTTTTTTCTTCACCACTTTACCTTTTGAAGTACAGGAAGTGAAATTGACCACATGGAGCTAGCAGAGAGTCGCACATCTGAAGTAAGGTCAAGCTGTATACTCAGTTAAATAAATTACACACATGATTCATGTACCAAAACAAAGAGAATTGAAAGTTATTTTAACAACACCTAAGATATACAATGTCTTTTTTAAATAACTAGGATAACCAGAGAGGAAAACCTGGAAAATTATTTTTCTTCAAAAATCAAACCCTGTACAAAGTACAAAATAGTAGAGTGGAACCTAATTTTTTTTCTACTAGTTATAGACCAGAATTGTTTTTAGAATAGTCTGTTATCTGTCATCCATTATCTGTCTTCTTTCCATCCATTCACACAAGTTTCCTACTGCTACTCCTAATGTTCATGTTGTGTGTGTGTTTGATTTGGGTTTAAATGTAGCTTTAATATAATTTTCAGTCTTATCGCTACGATGCCTGCAGTGTGGCAGTTTGTAGTGATGTCTAGCACTGGGGCACCCACCCAGTCACATTTATCCCATCCAGTCCTAACACCGACCTCTAAATGCTGAGCGCCAAGCAAGGAAACTGCTTGTACCATTTTTATATGTCTTTGATATGACTCGGCCGGGTTTCAAATCCACGACCTCCAGCATCTGAGGTGGATGCTAATCTACATGGTGGATTGCCATAAATCTTTTCACATACATTGATCCCATGGTCCAGTTTATCCTAAGTGAAAAAAGTGCCACTGGGACAGCATGAAAATTTTGTTTTCGCTTTTCCTGAACGAATGTTCATATGAACTTGGTTTTTCACGAAAGATTTACTATGCTTCCTAGTTGATCCTAATATGAAAATAGTGCTGATCTATGTGGCTGTCACAATGGCTGCCTTTAAAATCTTGTTATCACTACTCATCATAAATGGAAAGTCTTATTGACATGGGGTTTTCACCAGATTTCTTATGTCTAGGTAATGCAAAATCTTGTTATCAGTACTCGTCATAAATGGAAAGTCATATTGACATGGGGTTTTCACCAGATTTCTTATGTCTAGGTAATGCAAAATCTTGTTATCAGTACTCGTCATAAATGGAAAGTCATATTGACATGGGGTTTTCACCAGATTTCTTATGTCTAGGTAATGCAAAATCTTGTTATCAGTACTCGTCATAAATGGAAAGTCATATTGACATGGGGTTTTCACCAGATTTCTTATGTCTAGGTAATGCAAAATCTTGTTATCAGTACTCGTCATAAATGGAAAGTCTTATTGACATGGGGTTTTCACCAGATTTCTTATGTCTAGGTAATGCAAAATCTTGTTATCAGTACTCGTCATAAATGGAAAGTCATATTGACATGGGGTTTTCACCAGATTTCTTATGTCTAGGTAATGCAAAATCTTGTTATCAGTACTCGTCATAAATGGAAAGTCATATTGACATGGGGTTTTCACCAGATTTCTTATGTCTAGGTAATGCAAAATCTTGTTATCAGTACTCGTCATAAATGGAAAGTCATATTGACATGGGGTTTTCACCAGATTTCTTATGTCTAGGTAATGCAAAATCTTGTTATCAGTACTCGTCATAAATGGAAAGTCATATTGACATGGGGTTTTCACCAGATTTCTTATGTCTAGGTAATGCAAAATCTTGTTATCAGTACTCTTCATAAATGGAAAGTCTTACTGACATGCGGTTTTCATCAGATTTCTTATGTCTAGGTAATGCAAAATCTTGTTATCAGTACTCGTCATAAATGGAAAGTCATATTGACATGGGGTTTTCACCAGATTTCTTATGTCTATGTAATGCAAAATCTTGTTATCAGTACTCTTCATAAATGGAAAGTCTTACTGACATGCGGTTTTCATCAGATTTCTTATGTCTAGGTAATGCAAAATCTTGTTATCAGTACTTGTCATAAATGGAAAGTCATATTGACATGGGGTTTTCACCAGATTTCTTATGTCTAGGTAATGCAAAATCTTGTTATCAATACTGATTAGTCCAAAATGAAAATGGTACCAATTTGATGTCTGATATGGCTGCTACAGTGACCATCCTGAAAACCTTGTTATTAAAATTCTCCCAAAAATGTAAATATTGCAATGGGATTTTCACCAGAAGATTTATTATGTATTGTTGGTCCAGTATGAATATTGTTCACATCTGATGTCCAATGTGGCAACAACAGTGACCATCTTCAAAATATTATCACCACTCCTTCTGATTGGATGGTCATATCAACATTGGGATTTTACTAAACAACTATTTATGATGTCTGGTTGGTTCTGATGGTACCATCTAGACAGGGGCCCCGAGTGGCTGAGTGGTCTAAAGTGCTCTCCGTTACGGATCACTGCCATCTCACCTCTGTCTGCGTAGGTTCGAGTCTCAGATTTGGCCAATGTGGATATGTGAGAAAGCTTGCCAGTAGCTTCTCGAGGGTCAGTGGTTCTTTCCGGGGTTTTCCCGGGTTCTTCCTCGACCATTAATACTGGCCGCCATGTATAGCCTATCGTGTGCTGAAAAATGGCGTTAAACACTACAACAACAACAACAACAACCATCTAGACATAAAATATGCCTGCCACAGTGGCCATTTTGAAAATCTTGTTATTTTAATTTTTTTCTGAATGAAGGGTCATATCATCATGTGATTTTCACTGAAAGAATTTTTATGATGTCTGGTTGTAAATGAAAACCATGTCAGTCTGACTTCTGATATGACTGCCATCTTGAAAATCTTGTTATCACTACTTCTCTTAGGTGAGTGGTTGTGTCAGATAATGTGTATTCACCAAAAGGATTTTTTATGATGTCAGTTGAAATGGTACCAATCTGATATCAAATGCGGCCATCATGCAAAGATTATACAAGCATTGCTCGATTTTGATAACCTTGTGCTGACACGGATGGTAAACATCTGAACAAAGTTAGATTTTACTGGTGCAAAAGCTAATCAAAGAATCTCATCACACATAGTTTACCTGTTACCATAAAGTTACTACATGAAACTGTTTTTTAAACCATACTTTAAAAAAGTAAAATGAAGTAAAATAGTTTCTGGTCTTTACATGAGCTGCATTGATAATTAACAAGAAGACAAGTCATCATCATGGCAGTAGGATAATCCCATTCCAATATCGCCACTGAGTCACCAAATTCATCCACACACAATAACAAATGTCGTTCAGAGTACAAAGTAAATAGTTACATGCATTTACATAAACAGTTTAGTTTTAGTGGCTTGGTACATGGTGAAAGTCTCAAACATGGCTTACATAGCACATGCCTTATGGTCATATAAAAATAGAAAGCAGCGAATTTCCTGACAAGATCATGTGGCTATTAATTTTGTTTGAACAAAGTTAAAGGCACATAATAGCTATAATAACTATAATAACTAGTTACAGATCATTCAGTGCAAAAGCACAGAAGCAGACAAATGAGATCATCAGTTTTGTACTGTTTTGCACAACTGCAGTTAGCCATGCAAAACCAGACCTTGAGGTTTTAAGTTGGTGTATTTAATTGTCTGAGGCAATCAAAGAGATAAGCTGACTCTACTTCTAGTGAGTTCTACTCCTGTTAATCACTAACTGGCTGTTTGTGACTTAATTGCACTTACATGAAACAATACAATAAATTTATCAGTCTTTGTACCTCAACATGTTTGCACTGAAGCACAGTGGCTCATATCATTGTTTATATATATCTTTGTATATGGAGGTGAGGATACTTTTCTTCTTCAAATACATTACCCAATCATAGTACCTTAGGAGAACTACCACTGCCTTGCAAATCCAGCCCTCCCAGATACAACTTTTAACTCAAGAGAGCTAAAAGTTGTCAGCTGACCCATTGGCAGTCAGGCAGAGTCATCTCCCCTTACATATAAGACTTGGCAGCAAGGCATAGGGATATGTTAGTTATTACTTCTGCTCGTGCCAAGAAGCATTCTCTCATCACTAAAGGCCTCACAAAGCCAAAGCTATATGGAAGATAGGTCACTTCAAGTTGGAGTTTTTTTGCTTCTAAGGAAAGTATACTCCATCTATATTTCAAACTTTTTCTCTCTTTCTCTCACAACAAAGTTCTGCCTTTACAAATTAGTCACATTTTGTCATCGTCACACCTTGGGTACTTGCACATGGAGCCTAAGCGACTTCACTGTCCATTTGCGCTATACCTAATTTTATGTGCAAGACTCTGGTGCTCATATAACTCCTATATATATGTAATTTCCTTACTAATGGGTACATATTAGCAAAGTTTTTAGCCAAGGTTTTCTTGGTGTTCGGGCGCCATTTTAGTGTATTACTTGTACGGGTGGTCTCTGTGCCTTTTTTCCCTATTGCCTCATAATGGATTTTGTCACACCTACTGGGTATATCTTGATAACAATGCCTTTATTCCATTCTTTGTGAAGGTTGTTTGTGTGTAATGCAGATACTGGTACATTCTGTATTTATACCATTCTAATCCGACAAGTACATTTCAGCGCTATATACATGGTTTATTCAGTCCCCTGCTGCACATGCCTTGTGTCATGTTTATCTGCATAACTTTATATCATGTTGATTGAACACTTAGTCATGCACATTATTTACATGCAGGCATGTCTTTATGCTCTGAAGAACCCCTTATAAAAGTATAATTCCATTGTTTTTGTATATCATGGTGAATTCTTTTAGTATGGTATATTTAGCCTTGGAACACCTTGCTTCAATGATTCTACTTGTATAGGCCGTCCTTGACCTCCCTTGAAATAGGCATTCTTGTTGAAATTGTCTGCTAGCAATTTTTTCCAGGTAACCATTATTTGTATAGCTCTGCACCCACAGACTGGTAGTATTTTCACATGGTATGCAACATAACATGTGCAGGCACACAGGTTTGTAAACAGGTGATGTTGTCATTGTAGTTCACCTGTATGCTTCCTTACCATATTAGACATTAATTTCTGGGTCACCTTAATGAATTGGCTCAGCACGGACATTGTGTTCTAGAACAGGTGCAGGGCTACAACTTTATCCATTTTTCTCTATTTTGTCTTACAGATTAGAACCATGGACGAAGCACAAACATACAGCTGAGACCAAAGGCATCAATAGTCTGCATGCTGATTTCTTCTGCAGTGTGATCCTTTATGGAAGCAAGGGAGATAATTTAACTTACCCTTTAGCCACGAAGTGCCGGACATTGACATGCTCGAAAACAGACCTGGCACCCAAGTCATAACCACCACCTTCCCATTTTTGGGAACTCCCCCATACCTTGCCTCCTTGAGGTATGACATGATTCCTCCTACAGAATAGGACAGAGCTGACAAAAAGCCATGTTCACTCTCATTCAACAGACGTACACACAGGTTGCACAGAGGGAGATCACACCTTTCTCTATCTCATAGAAAAAGGTCAAGACGATATATCAGCTCAGAATATCTCATCTTGGGTCAAGTGGATGGATTATTCGCTCAGCATACAGGGAAATAACCCAGGCTCAATTAACTTTTTTATGCATTTCATCTCATGAGGTTAGGGCAGTTGCCACCAGCCTAGCATTTGAAAGAAACTGTTCTCTAACCATCATCATTCAGGCTGAGGGATGGAGATTGGAGTCCACATTTTTCTAGCTTTTATCTCTGAGATTTGTCATCTCAAAGGGCCCAGTTCGATCTGGTAGGACCTATATTTGTAGCTCAACAGGTCACATTTCCAGGTCAATAGACAGCGTCTTGTGACACATCTTCACGACTTCCACTGGATTTGCATGCGGAAAATCTTCTTCCCTTTTAAAGCCGCACCCCAGCAGTTGGAGTCTCCTCCAATCGGGCTACTTAGAAGCTGTCTCTCATACTTTAGGGGATCAGAGATTTTATTTGCACCCCTTCCACCTCTTACTTATTTTCCTAAGGTATTATGATTGGGTAATGTATTCAAAGAAGAAACCAATTTTTCCTAGTAAAATATGTTTCTTCAAAAAATACTTACCCTAACATAATACACATACACACTCCCGTAGTTATATCCATAGTGAATGTGCCTTCCACTCCAGTAAAAAGTAAAATATCCTTACACCTTGCCGCCAAATCTTGTATGTAAGGGGAGATCACTCTGTCCAACTGCCAATGGGTCAGCAGACAACTTTTAGCTCCCTTGGAGGGCTGGATTTGTGAGGTAGTGGTAGTTCTCCTAAGGTATTATGATTGGGTAAGTATTTTCGAAGAAACATTTTACTATAAAAAAATTGGTTTCCATTTGTTTTGCAACCTGTATAAGAATCAGCGTTGATATTATCACTGCTCATTGTCATGATTTCACCCACTCAATACGTAAGTGAACCCACTGAGTGGAATACTGCCTTCTGATTGGTTGACTGCAAATGGGGTTTTCAGTCCAATATATTACATCAGTTTTAGTGGACCAGTAAGAGAGCAGTGGTAGTACTGGAAAATGTGCTTGCATTCCTTGAAGTGGAATAACAAGTCAAATTTTATGTTGGCCTAAAAAATTTAATATTCTGATCTAAACATCTGTGCTACAGCCATTCCTTTATGCGAAGTGTAGCTGGAGATATGTGTCAGTTCTTAAATGGGTCACTGGAGAAATGGGAGAAGACTCCTTCTTTGTGTTATAATATGTAGTATATGTATAATTTATTGGTAAATTGTAAGCAGTGATGCAAGCCCCTGTGTCCTATATCAAAGTTGGCAAATTTTTGGGGGTACATGAATCATTTTCTTCAGCTAACTGACCTGGCTGCTTATAACATGTTTTAGTATATAACACGGTCATGTTCTTTGGCTCCCAACTACTGTGGTATAGCAAAGTCACACCGTGCATATATATATATATATATATATATATATATATATATATATATATATATATATATATATATATACACATGTGGCCAGTATTTTTACTACAGGAAGAACCTCCAACCCACAGAATGAGAACTGCAGGTAATCTCACATACCCACATTGGTCAAGATGAGACTTGTTGAGATGTGAGTGATTTGTGAAAGCAAGTTAGACTGCTTGCCCCCACCCCACCCCAATATGCATGAAAACATATCAGTGTAACCATGCGATTTTGCTGTGAAATTGAATTTGGTTTAAGACATGCTTTGCAAGGTGACAATTAGCAGGTTATAATCTCTTATTTTCTTGCATAATATGTATTCATTTATAAGCAGAATTATGCAAATTACTTCATCATTTGTTTATAGAAAGAAATCCATCCACACATTTTGTTCATGGTTTATTTAACCTTACCAAATACTCTTTATGTTAAATTGCAAGGATGAAATCTTATTTTCTTTTTTTTCAGACCAGCTCAAGCTTTCTTAGTGCTTCAGAGATTACTCAGTGTCTTGCTAAAGTAAGTTGATCATTCTAATGCATTTGTATTAACTTGGAACATGTTGATGAGACAGTAGGAAAGAATACAATCATTTCTAACTTATACCAGAAAAAAGTAATTTGTGTACAATTTTAGTGCCAAAATGAACTTCTGAAATTATATGAGAAGTTTGCATGCTTATCTGTCAGTTTTGCCTATTCTCACTCTTGTACTTGAATTTTAAACTTTTCATTGATGGCCTGATTTAGAAGTCAACAATATATAGGATTAACTTTCTCAGCTCATACTTCCATCCACCCTATCCAGGTTGTAAATACACCCATTGTGATTTGACTTGCAGTGAGGTTGCATATTGGAATTAAGGTGCCACACATTTAAATTTGGTACCTGTATCTGACTTTCCAGGATTTATTCAGCAATATCATGATTTCATTTTGCATGCCATCTCATTCATTACCACCAGTTATAAATATGGATGCATCACTGAAGTGTTTCACTCCAAAACTAGGTTACTCTGATCTAGAGATGGTGAATGATTAACCTATTTAATAAGAATGTCAGAATTTTCATATTATGGTTTAATTCAACTCATTTTGTATTTTTCTTGAGAAACTGGTGGCACATTTTAGGGAGACCATTAGAAGTTTGTATGAATTCATTTATTTTTGGTGGTACCAGTTTTTGTGAATTTCATGGTCGTTACAAATCCTGAATAAAAAGACCCAATGAAAATGATCCCTCAATAGAAACTAAAGGACGCATTCCACAAACCAGAATTTAAATGCCAGTGAATGTCATTTTTTGCTAAACCACAAAGCTTGAAAAATAAATGAATTAACTGTAAATTTTACCTTAAAAGAATCCAATACCATATCTGCAACAGATTTCTCATTGAGGTTGTAGCTGAATTTGCCTTGCAAGAATCCATTACCACAGTTGCAGCATAATTCTAGTTTAGTAAGTAGCATAATTTGCAGTGTGGTGTTTGTGTACTCTACTATTCATGGTAAATAATCCAATACCAGTGTTTTCCATGATAATCATGTTAATTACTATATATACTCAGTTGTAAGTCAAGTCTAACTGCAAACAACATAGACCCTGATTTGCCATTGCATAATACACTAGCAGATCAGGGTCTGTCATGCTTGTTCAGCAGATAATCCTAACATTGCATAGATCAAGATCTGCCAGTGCATTATTGGATGGCATATCTAGGTCTGTGCATTATGCACTTTGATCTGACTTGTAAGAGAGTAGATATGGTTGCTACTTTTAGAATAGAGACCAAACATGCCTGAATAATATCAGTTACACAATCTATTCACAAAGTAATAACTCAGAAAAGCTATCCTTGGTAGGGCTACATAGCATTTCCAATCATCTATGATGCTGAATATAATCATGGATCACATCCAAGCTGAATAAAGTGATAAATATTTGGGTGTTCCGGCTGAAATGCATATGTTATTACATGTTCTTGATTTTTCTCCCTACCAGTACAAGTTCTGCAGTCAGAAGTTGTTTCCAAACTGGTTGCCATTTTGTGCCAGATCCCATAGAAAATCTTCGTATAATAATAATAATAATGAGGACTTTGTATAGCGCCTAATCTTTAGAAGCTCTAAGCGCTTTACAACATTAGACAACACCTGTAAGATAAAAAACATATAATGATATGATTACAAAAACAAACACCATGAAATTAGAAAACATTAAACATGCTGAGAATATTTAAGGTAGGAAACATTATTAGGTCTTTAAGTTTGTTCTTGCAGTCGAAATAAGTGAGTTTTGAGAGTCCTCTTGAATGTGATCACTGTGTCTTTTTGTCTAAGTTCAGTGGGCAATTCATTCCATGTTGCTGGGCCCTGGTATGCAAAAGAACGCTGTTCATATAACTTTGTTTTCATAGTGGGAATAATGAGTATACGATTGTCAGAAGAGGAGTGTAAGTATCTTGCTGGTGTGTACACATGGGTGAGGTCGGATTGGTATGTTGGACTAGAGTCCGACAGTGAAACATAGCACAGAGAACAAATTTTGTGTTTGATTCTGGATCGAATGGATAGCCAGTGTAGGGTACAGAGCAGCGGGGAGGTGTGCTCTGATCATGGTACTCTAAGTATGATCCGAGCAGCTGTGTTTTGAACTTTTTGAAGTTTCTGGAGCAGATATTGAGATGAACCAGACAGAATTGAGTTACAATAATCTAGTCTTGAAAGTACTAATGAACACGCAAGTGTTTTAGTGGCATCAGCTGAAAGATATTTGCGAATCGAGCTGATGCATCTCAGCTCAAGATATGCAGCCTTGCATATGTTCATGACATGTTGGTGCAATGTGAGAGTGAGAGTACTGTCCAGAATAGCACCTAGGTTTCGTACTGATTGTGTGAATTTAATGTTGGTGCTGCTGATATTTATTGTTTGAGGTATAGGATGTGAATGAGAAAGTCTTTGTGTTGTGATCAGAATGGTCTCAGTTTTATCATCATTCATCTGCAGCTTGTTACATGTCATCCATGATTTCACATTAGAAATGCACATCTCTACACCTTGGATGGTAGCATCAACTTCTGTTGGGTGGCTAGATTTGTATATTTGGGTGTCATCAGTGTACAATTGGTGAGACACTGGATGATGATCTGTGACACTTGAGAGGGAATGAGTGTATAGAATGAAGAGAACAGGTCCAAAAACAGACCCCTGTGGAAAACCACAACATAGATCAACTTGGCTGGAGTGTATTCCATTTGCAGATACATTTTGTGTCCTGTTGACCAAGTAGGACTTGAACCACAGTAAGGCTGTGTCAGGAATGCCAAATACATGCTGGAGACGGTGAAGTAACATATCATGGTCTATTGTGTCAAATGCTGCAGACAAATCAAGGAGGGTGAGGACTGTAATCTTTCCGCTATCCAACAGAGAGAAAATGTCATTAACTACTTTCAGAAGAGTAGTTTCATTACTGTGGCAACGCCGATATGCAGATTGTATATTGCTAAAAAGACTGTTTGAATTTAGATGAGATACAAGCTGGGATAGAACAACATTTTCTAAGATTTTTGAAATGAATGGGAGATTAGAAACTGGGCGGTAGTTCTTTAAATCGTTATGGTCTAGTGTTGGTTTCTTCAGCAGAGGCTTTACAATGGCAGTTTTGAAAAATGATGGGAATTCCCCGGATGAGAGAGATTTATTAATAACATCAGTTAGTGAAGGCAATATTGGATCTAAGCACTCAAGCAGCAGTGATGTTGGAATTGGATCAAGTTCACATAACTTTGGTGCACTCTTCATCACGATTGTACGTACGAAATCCATAGAGACAGGTTCAAATGCTGCTAATGGTTGCTGCTCAAATTCTGTATCCCAACTGTATGGTGACAACGAGTCAATTGAAATTGAAATACTGCAATAATTTTCTCAGATTTTAAAATTATCATTGTTCCACTGAAAGAAAACATCTAAAACTATTTTGATTAGTTTGCATATTATCAAGAATGTGCTGCATATAAATATTAGGATACCCTCCAAATTAGTTGTTATGATATATTTGACTGGTAACAGTATGCTGCATATGAAGGTATAAATATTAGGATACCCTCCAAATTAGTTGTTATGATATATTTGACTGGTAACAGTATGCTGTATATGAAGGTATAAATATTAGGATACCCTCCAAATTAGTTGTTATGATATATTTGACTGGTAACAGTATGCTGCATATGAAGGTATAAATATTAGGGTACCCTCCAAATTAGTTGTTATGATATATTTGACTGGTAACAGTATGCTGCATATGAAGGTATAAATATTAGGATACCCTCCAAATTAGTTGTTATGATATATTTGACTGGTAACAGAGTCCTGCATATGAAGGTATAAATATTAGGATACCCTCCAAATTAGTTGTTATGATATATTTGACTGGTAACAGTTCATTGACTCTGACAGCCAGTCAAAGAAAATGTAGGTGTTTGCAGTGATAATCAGTATCAATTTTGCACAGTTCAGCCATCATGTCAGCAGCAGCACACATCTTCAAGAAGAGAAATGTGAAAATTAAGTCATCCTGGACTGATAAATATTTGTTTATAAGGTTCAATCAAAAGGGACCAAATTATTCTTTCATGCAAAGCAAACCACCCAGAGCTGCAGAGGATTTCATCACCTTTACTCCTGATTTGAACTATTGCACATCAACCTCTTGACAGGATTTCTCTATCACAGTTGAACTGTTGCACATCAACCTCTTGACAGGATTTCTCTATCACATTTGAACTGTTGCATATCACTCTCTTGACGGGATTTCTCTATCACATTTGAACTGTTGCACATCAACCTCTTGACAGGATTTCTCTATCACAATTGTTGGCTGAAAATCAAATTTTAAATATTTTATAATTACCTTAGAGAATATCTAAGGCTTTTTAAGCTAAGTACTATTTACATGATCAAATTTATATTACAGGTGCCCAGTTGGTCAGTACTTGATTGTTCATACACCAGGAGAATCCAGCTGTAAGATCTTAAAAAGTACAGAAGGGAACAAAAGGTACAGGCTTTATGTTTCAGGTTTTTCTTTTCTCCATGAAACAATACTCTGTATGCAACATCAGCTGTCTGCTGCATTTTAAAGCATTGTCTTCTTTATCTGCTGTATGAAATTGGTATATAATGCTTAGTTTAGTCCTTTGCAGGAGGTAACATCACCCTAACCAAATCCACCTGCCTTAAGTGATTTGCACACATTTGTCCATTAACATTTCCTATTCTGCATAATAACATTCAATCTACAGCTTGTACCTCCACCAAACTTTGTGGATCGCTTGCAGTTGATATAACAATGACCCCTAATGATTTGGGGTTTAACAGATCTATGGTCAAGGTCACAATGGCAGAAGAAAAATTGTTTCCACACAACAACTTGAGTTCTCTACCATCTACTGTTGCCAGTGTAGATGGCTTGTGCATGGAGTAAGGATGGTCCCTATTGACTGAGAGTAGAAAAAAATCTTTAAGCACAATACTACCAGCCCCGCCCCTCATCAGTTACCAAACTGTGGATGGTTTTACACTAGCTCAAAAGGTCAGAGGCCAAGGTCAGTGTAACCGAAAGAAGAACATTGGTTTCTTCACAACAAGTCCTCTTGGCAAACATGCAAAAATGAAGATTTTTTATTGTGACATCAAAATTTCAGAGGTCAAGGTCACTTTGACCAAAAGAAAAAAGAATCCATCTGGATGGAATCAGCTTGGAGACAGAATGATTTGACAAAGATGTCATTGTCTAGGAAGTTTATATGTACAAAGTGTTGAGGGAAGTGATGGGCATTATGAGTTTTCCTACAGAAATGTAAGAGTGGATAGATGATGAACAAATGTTCAAAAACGTTTTAAAAATATCAAAATTTAAGAATTGTGAATAGTAAATTATTCATCTGCATCACTGGTCTCTTACCCTTAAACCAAAAAGGATAATTGGATGAAAACAGAACACAAATTAACAAGCATACTATGAACAGCACATTATGTGCTCACCCTGTTTAATGATCCTCTATTACTTCACTCAGTATGAGAGACCTTGACATTTGACCTTTTTGACCCGTAGTCAGCATGCTTTTTCCAATATTCTTAGTGTAAGCCATCTACAAATTTTGGGCCAGGTGTGCAACATAAAATAAATGGTGATGTGCAGAAAAGATATTTATTTTGTTAGTGACTTTAACATTTTATCATTTGCCTCCAGAATCTTACTTATCCCAAATGCAAGCCATCCACGAAGTTTGGTTGAGCATCTCATGTAAAGCAGAGTGAAGAATTTCAAAATTGCTGCCAATTTATCCAAAAATTATCCAGGTGTATAGCACCATCTTTTTAGTTAAAAACTGCATCAAAACTACCTTTGTTATAAGAGATCATTAAAGCTCATCAGTGTTAATGAGATTCGCCAGTTTTATTTCCCCTTAAAATTTAAATTTATCAGCAAGTCCTTGAAAACAATTTTTATGGAATTTTTATTGGGGTGTATGTTAATCTGTCCTTTATGTTTTTGTTATATTTCAGATTCTCAGCATCACTTTAATTGTTGAAGCAGTACCCAGTATATTGTTTTGTGTCCAGGGAGTTAGAAATGCTTCTTGTCACTATGTTACCATGACAACCTGCTTGTTTCCATTATTGTGTGGTGTAAAGGGAATTGAAGACTAGTATCATTTCCTTACTTTTGTAGTCACTTTCTTTCATAATTTAAGTAGACGTCATTCAGCTGGGGTTTTCAACTTGGAATTAGTGTCCTCAAACTGTGGAGTTCCAAGTAATGTCATCTGGACATATTAAAAATTCAAAGCATATTCAATTTTTACCATATATTTCTTTTTAGAAATTGTAACCTGGAGGATATTATTCAGGTTTACATTTTCTTGCAGAGGCTCATATGACCTTCACTTTAAGCACCTGGGCTTCATGACAGACACTGCATCTAGCAGTGCAGACCCTGTGCAGTGGAATCCAATAGACACCAGCCTTTTTCTTCCCCAGCATCGGCGGAAAGGAAGGATACCTGCTACCTATACACCCCAAGGTAATTCCTATACATTTATGTTCTGCTCTTAGTGATATAATTTATATAAATATATATTTATTTAGTTATTACAAATTTATTATTAGCAAGACCTATGCATATTAATATGGTGATCTTGCAAGTGATTGGCTGAGATTTTATTTACCACTTTGGAAACTTTTTAATGGGATTTTTTTATGAACTTGCTATATTGGCTTATATTATTAAGAAGTTAGATGAATTTGATCATGGGCAAGATCTATAAATATTTATGAGGTAATCTTGTATCTGATTGGCTGAGCTTGTTTTCACTCTGAAGACCAAGTTCAGATCAAGAATTTGTTCTAGCTCAGTAACCAAGCTTTTATCATTATGTTCTTTTATGCAGGTTCAGTAATAAATGATATATGTACATTTTGATGGAGTGATTTGCATATTACTGGTTGAGCTTGTTACCTCTCAGGAGACCATTTTGCTTCCAATTTCCTTAAAACTTGGTCAGCAGGTTGGATAGTTCAATAATAAGCAAGGTCTATGAATATTATTTATGCCTTATTGGAAAGAATTTTTATGAGACTAGTCAAATAAAATCTACACGATATAAAGTTTGGGCGACAGTTTGTGTTCTTGCACTATTACATAATGATCACTGTTATGTAAACCAATTGAGTGATGTTAAGTCTATGCCTTTTGTTCTGAGTGGGTTTTTTTCATATGATTTTAGTGAAGTTCAAGTTTTAGCTTACTTTGCCATCAGTTCATGCCATGGTCATCCAATATATCATCCATTGTTCATCAACAATTGCTATTTTAGCTCATTTTGAAAAAAACCAATGGGTCAGTTTAGGCAAACTTTGCAGACAGCATCCTGACATTACCAAAAATGTAAACAACGCAGAATCCAAAAACAGAATTGGACCAAATATGAAAGAAAACATTTCAACTTTATACAAATGATGCTAATCTATCAAATTTAGCTGCAATTATCAAAAAAAGTAAATCATATTTTTTTCCAAAACCAGTGAGGAGTTTACATAATTTTACAGAAAGGATTCTGACATGAAGTCTTTTAAGTTTGTCAAAAAGATGCTTAGCTGCCAGCATATGTCCACAGTTTACCAAAAAAATAACAAAATCTTCAATGATTTCTCAAAAACTGCTTACTTGACTTTCACCAAATTTGACAGAACATCCAGGGGTGAAAGTCATTGAAGCTTGCATGGAAGATAGTGATTCACCATCAGATTTGGCTTCCATTTTTTAAATTTAAACAATTTCTGCAAAAACACTAAACTGACTGAATTTGACAAAAAGCTTCATGGAAAGAAGATAATCTAGTATGAAGGTGATGCTGACCAAAGAATTTTTAAAAATCCAAGACAAACCCATTTCATTTTATTTGTCATTGAAACCATGCTGACTGATATTCTTGAGAAACTTTGGTAACAAAGCTTTTTTTCTTTGTTTGATATAACATATTGGCAAGATACCAGTAAATTCAACACAAAAATTCTTCGTCATTAACTTTGACCTTGCAACTGATATGGACAGAACGAAACACATCTAAGATATTTTTTATTGGTCATCTACCAACCATATTCTGTCAGATTACATAATTTTCATTTAGAGCCAACCAGACATCATAAAAGTCCTATGGTGAAAGATCCATACATTTGTGTCTATTTAGCAGAGGTGTCAATTACAAGATTTGGTGGCCATGTGGGAAATCACATGGAAGCATTTTATTTATTACCAAGAAGACATCACAAGCCTTTCCACGAAAACTCCATGTAGATGAAACCATTCATTCAGGAGAAGTGATGATATGATTTTCAAGATGTCGTAGTCGTATTAGATGCTTAAGGGTACCATTTTCATTAAGAACCAACTAGACATTATAATAAGATAACAAAATTCCCAAGATGGTCAGTGTGGTGGCCATATTGGATATTTGAGAAACAATTTTCATTTAGGACCAAACAGAGATCACAAGAAAACCTTTGCAGAAAACCACATGCTGATACATTGAACTGATCTGGAGTTGCTTTAAAACCACATGCTGATACCCTGAACTGATCTGGAGTTGCTTTAAAACCACATGCTGATACATTGAACTGATCTGGAGTAGCTTTAAAACCACATGCTGACACATTGAACTGATCTGGAGTTACTTTAAAACCACATGCTGATACATTGAACTGATCTGGAATTGCTTTAAAACCACATGCTGATACATTGAACTGATCTGGAGTTGCTTTAAAACCACATGCTGATACATTGAACTGATCTGGAGTTACTTTAAAACCACATGCTGATACATTGAACTGATCTGAAGTTACTTTAAAACCACATGCTGATACATTGAACTGATCTGGAGTTAATTTAAAACCACATGCTGATACACTGAACTGATCTGGAGTTACTTTAAAACCACATGCTGATGCATTGAACTGGAATTTTTCAGGATGGTCACAAAGGGAGCTATAGTCACTGTTGATTAGGCACCACTTTCATTTGGGATGAACAAAAAAAATCATAAACGCAGTGTTTGGGTGAAAACACCATATCTGTGCAAGTATCAGTTCTGGAGGAGTATTAATAACAAGATTTTGAAGATAACCAATATAGCAGCCATATTGGATGTTAGATCAGCACAGTTTTAATAGACTTCACAAGAAATTTGTACGTGTTAACTCTGTGTCGATATGAACAGGGAAGCATGGTAGCAAAGTCAATAGCACAAAAGACTAATAGTAGTTCAAAACTCATTGTTTCAATACCCCTCCACACACACCACCAGGCCAGGTCAGGTATTTTGTTTTGGTGTCCTTGCGAAAGGCACTTGCATCTCATTTTTTCAGCACAATGAAGCCAGGAAGGCATTAAAAGTGCCATAAAAGCCAACAAAACAAAAATTAAGGACAATATTTTCAAGAACAACACTGGTGGCCATATTAGAGTCCAGCAGACACCATTTTTCTATCAGACCAACAAGACAGTACAAGAAGTCTTTTTGTGAAATTGATGTAAATTCAGGAGGAGAAGAGAAAATATTATCATACTTTTGACTGAAGGAACCAATTTCATTTAGGACCATCTAGAGATCATAAAGTCTTTTCATGAAAATCTCTTGTTGATAAAATTCTGTTTAGGCTGAGAAGAAATATTTTTATTATGGTTACCATGAAGGCCATATTTATGTCAGAATGGCACCATTTTCATTTTTGCCCAACAGGATATCATAAGGAGAATTGTAATGAAAACCCCTCATCAATATGATCATCCCTTCGGAAATAGTATCAGTAACTAGTTTCAGAATGGATGCTGTGGTGGCCATATTGGGTGACCAAGGGACACCGTTTTCATTTAGAACCAACTAGACACTGGGTTGAGTATGTTTGCAAAGTTTCATGGCAGTCCTCCAAATAGTTTTTTCCAAATGGCACCAGACAAAATGCCAATGTCATGTCTTCTGGCTTATAATGAATAAAATTCCACCAAACTGAATTGAAAAAGAATTGACAAAAGGCATTTGGATGAAGGCTTATCAGATTTGTACAAATTATGCTGAGCTTCTTTCAGATATGACCACCACTGCTAAAAATGGAAAGAAAAAAATACTAATTTTATTGCTGAACATAGCTGAACTCAGTCTGACAGCATCCTGGCATAAAGGCTCTTAAGTTTTATGCAAATAATGTAGATCTGCTATCAAATACACTACTGTTACTAAACACCATGTAGATCTGCTATCAAATACACTACTGTTACTAAACACCATGTAGACTGCTATCAAATACACTACTGTTACTAAACACCATGTAGATCTGCTATCAAGTACACTACTGTTACTAAACACCTACCAAAAGGCCCATGTAGACTCGAGATGTTCACATGACACCATGACTAACAGCATTTGACCAAGAAATATGGTTCAGTAGGATGCTTTTTGTTTCTGTACTTTATTTTTATCCATGTCTGACAGCATTTTTTTTGCCAATATTTCAAGGCCCTATGCCAGGACAGTTTGTAAAATTATGTTCATCATTTAGTAACAGCAGAACATAATCATTTGTAGAACATCAAACTGGCATTCAAATGCTGTGAAATTAGTTGGTTTTTTTTTTTAGTACAGCAGCCATGATTGATGGCAGATTGACTTCATTTTGAACAATTTGAAAGGTTCTTCGTGTAAGATTGCTTTCTGTAAACTTTTGTCAAAGTCCGCCGAGTGGGTTCTTTTGAAAATTTGTTTAATTTCAGCATTTAAAGTATAGGTGATCGTATTTGATAGCAGGTCAACCTCATTTGTATAAATTTTAAACAATTAAAACAAGAATGCTGTCAGATTTGGTGCAGTTCATCTGAAAAATTCAAAGAAGTCATTAAAAACAAATTTGTTTCTTGACTAGTAATGGTGACCATATTGGATGGCAGGTCAGAATCCTTTGTGCCAGTCTGAAACATCTTCATGCCACGCTGCTTTAAAAGTTGATCAAACTCTGTTAAGCAGTTTTTATGATCATTTAAATAGCACTTGCTACAGGCTTTTATGTTTCCTAATTCAACTCTTTGGGGATTTTATGAAATTCTTTTTAGTAATTCTACTCTTGTTTCTTGTTTCAGGTTTCACCAATGAGAAGTTCAAGTCAAAAAAGAAGAAAAAAGGCAAAAGAAAACAGAAGAAAAAGAAGTGAATGTACCAATTTTCGAATAACAATGTTTTGAGAATCTAATAAAATAAAAATAAACTATTTGTTTGTTATTCCTCATGCATAGGGTCTTCAGATGAACAGTGGCAGTTTTTCACAAGTGTCCTTCAAAGGCGCTACCACAACTACTGGTCAAATTGAATTTGAAGGACTCCATGACATGTCTCTTTCTACTCTCCTTTTTCCTTTTAACTGCTGAATATTTAAAATATCTTGATATTAGTGAGAAATATATCTTTTCACAAGTTAACATGTCCACAAGGTAACAGCAATACATTCTTTTCTAATAATAATAATTAGGACTTTGTATAGAAATCTCTAAAAACTCAAAAGATTGCTCCCCCTTCCCCACAAAACCTCTGTGAAATTACTAACAAAATCATGCTGAAAATAATTAGGGCAATGAAACCATAAGTCTCAAGTATTATGTATATTTGATTTAATTTATATTTGATTTAATTTGTCTGAGTTTTAATTTTTTAAAATTTCATTACATGTTAAAGTAATGTAATTTTGTTTACTGGAATTTGACATTTTCCAGAAATTAGTTTGACCTGACTGTTTTGTCGTAAACAGAACTTTTTATCTTTATGCTGACCTAGTTCCTGACCTTGATACAGAATCAGTTTGGGTTATTGTAAACATTTTTTATATTTATTCTTAATGTGTGATTTATAGGGTGGAATCGAGGCCATACTGGGAATACATGACAAATATCATGTATCAATTAGGGTTTCCCAGTGGACTGACCCACATCTGGGCATCTGTTTTGTGCAGTAGTCAGGTTTTATACTGATGTTTAGGGAAATAATCTCAGTTTGGGCTTTTTACCTTTAATACTGAAAGGTGTTTTGTTGTGACCAGATGAGTTGAAATTTTATTTTATGGAATTATTCATTTCCCTGGAATATTTCAGTGCTCATACAGAATTCTTGGACAAAGACATTTGTTGAAATTTTATTAGGAATTGAAACACCAGAATATTATTATTGTTTACTGGCTACAATATACATCATCGCCTTCCATATTGGATTTCATCAGGACTCAAATTCATTAGAACATTTTATAATTTTTTATTCTTGGATTAGATTCTTAAAACCATAAGTTCTTTTTTTAAATCATTTTTACCTTGTTTTTCTAGGGAAATAAATTATTTGTAAAATTTCACAAAGCTTGTTGTCTTCACTCTTTTCTTGTTGCTGCTTATTAGAGCCTAAACACGTAACACAAGTCTCTTCTTGCAGTCTAAATACCGTATATAATTGCACATAAGCCGAATAATTTAAGAAAAAATAGAGGCCTGGAAGTAGGAGATCAGCTTATCTGCGAGCCAATGTCTAAACTTGACAGTTTTTAGGTCTTTTTGTTGACTACTGTAATGGCTGTAAATCTTGGGACAAGAAACAATATTTTTTTCCATGTCCTAAGACATAGGCATGTAAAGAAAATAACTTTCACCGATCCAATAATTATTAACCTGTTATAAGGTACTCTGATTTTGCTATTATTTTGCATGTGAATATTTTCTGATTTCTCCAACACGAAATTAAATAAAGGTAAATACAGACTTCATAATTCATGGACCAGTTGAGTTTACCCAGGCAACCAGGCTGAAATATAATGTACAGTACTTACACGGTGCAAAGCGTCTCTTAAATCTTTGTTTATTCCCAATCATATTAGATGGAGATTTTGCTTTATTCATTCTTTCAACCAAAGTGCATTCTTCCAGATAACATTTCAGCTAGTCCTTAATAGCTGTTTCATTTACATTGAATCACGTGCTTACAAGTTTTCAATGATGTAAGCAATCCTACAAATTGAGGTAATATTTTTTTAAAAAGGTATGCACGTTTAATTGTACAAGGCACATAACCAGCATGATTTACATGTTGACGAAGAGGTCATAATAAAGGCTAAAATTCTCATATAGGTCAACTATGATCAGCATCAATTTTAGTTTTGCGTTTTAGCTGAACAAACATCATAACTTTCCACACAATGGAAAGCGTATGTTTTGCCATCTCCTATGTTGATAGTCGATGAATTTATCTTTTGTTTTGCAACAGCAGTACAGGCCAGTTAATCATTAAAACCCTGAAACTGGCTTGTGTTAAGATGGAATTCTGACTGGCAACTATACCAGTATATTGGTGTAATTGGCTTTTATTCCATAATATTAGCATGATTACCATAGTTTTGTAAAATGGAGTGCAAGGCATACCTATGAACTTTTCAAAAGCCAAGCAGGGAAACTGAATAAAAAAAATAGAGATTGGGACCTAAAATCGGGAGTTTTTTCATGGCATTTTTTCACTAAATATCGATTGATCTTCCTGGTCCAATATGCGTGTAATTCACGAAAAGACTTGCCGTTTCCCCCCGAGATGCACCCTATTTTCCCTCAGGACGTGCCTTATTTTCATATTCTGGTCAGCTGTGGTCAATCTGCACAATTGCTAATGATTAGTCTTAAATAAAGAAGCAAGAAAGCCAGTGTGACTAATTAAAAGTTAATCCTTACTGATGCAACTATTTTGTGAAAACGACTGGCCCTTCATCTTAATTCAAAGAAACCACGTTCTACACTATTGTGTGTTATGCAAGCACCAGCAATTGATTGGCAAATAAAGGATTCCCAGTTTAGTTGAACTAATGGTATCTAAATAGGCTGCCTCATGGTACCGTACATGTGGCAACTATTTTCCCTCGTATATCCGACCATATTCCCTTATTTTCAACTCGTAAATCATTTAGAAGGTTAATTATAAAACATGTATTCTGAATTAGTTTTTTGAAGACATATTTATTGCGTGGTATGTATTTTCATTTCTTCTTTTAATTTAATGATGGTAATTAACATTGGTATACACATTATAAAAATGCCCGGTGTTCACTCATATAAGTTTCTTTCATGGGACGGCACTACAGCATATTAGTTAAGCATTCGTAGTGATCATTCTTGGAATTGAAATTAATTGTGGACAATTTTTTTGTTGTGATTTATTTTTTTGTTCTGGTTTATTTTTTATTTTTGTATTGTTGCAGCGGTAACAAATCATTAATTTACATGAATAATGTTTAAACATTCTATCTAGTGAAGAAGCGAATTCTTTTTAGTAAAGTAACTATTTTGTCACAGCAATAATTCACAGGTGATGCAACAGAACATGAAGGTGGTTGTTGTTGTTGTTCTAGGGTTTAACGCCATTTTTCAGCACAAGATAGGCTATACATGGCGGCCAGTATAACTGGTGGAGGAAGAACCCTGGAAAACCCAGGGAAGAACCACCGACCCACGAGAAGCTACTGGCAGGCTTTCCCACATACCCACGCTAGCCGAGCCTTGGACTTGAACCTATGCAGACAGAGATGAGATGGCAGTGATCCGGAACGGTGAGCACTTTAGACCACTCGGAGCCCCGAACATGAAGGACTTTTCTTGTTTAGAAGAAATGAAAATTGAAGACAATGTAATAATCAGGAGTTCTCTGCAAAAATCTATATAATTGAGAGGTAGATGTGTAGCAACCCCAAAAATCATGAGGTTTTCTTTTCCTCCCAGCATGAAAGTTGACAGGTATGGTGCAAGGTCGCTTACATCAAAAAGCAAACTATAACTCGACTTTTACGGTATCAGCATAATTTTTTAAACATGATTTCTGAAACTTCATTATTGTATTTCGGAGATATCATTAAATTTTAGTACAGTGGTACCCATGATTCGACTCCAAGGGATGTACTTAACTAAGCATGTAATCAAACCTACAATGTACATGCGGTGCTGCCATCATGTAAATACGTTTAGTAGCCTAATTACAAGCGTTGAATCAAACTGTATTGTTGTTCGTTGTGTTGTCATACTGAGATTTCATTTTAATGAGTTAGGGATTTACAATTTCAAAGCAAGTAAAAACATAATTACCGGTACACTGGTATAAAATGTCCAATGCAATAATGCACCAACAAACAATAACAAAAGTAAGAGGTAGTGTTACAGCAATTCATGATTGCTAAATTCTTGTCATCGTTCGATCAGATTATACACAAATCTAAATTAGGCAGAAACAATAAGAAAACAGAAAATTAAATTACTTTTCAAACAGGTTTTTACCATTTCTTTTTAATAATCATGCACGCCAACCTCAAGTATACATGTAATTTATTTTAAATATGAATGCATTTAGAATTTACCTTGTGCATCATGAGACGTCTCGGAGTTGTGGGTCGGCTTATACATGGCTCATGCACATTTTAGTGTTTATACCTGTTCAGTTTTGGGATCGGCTTATATGGAAACGGGCTTATATGCGAGCATATATGGTAGGTGAATTTTTTTAGCACTCTTGAATGAGCTTATAGTGTCCTTGTGTATTTTTTTATAAAACTTGTTTGACTTGGGTGTTGGTTTCTTCAACACAGAGTTTACACTTTAAAAAATTATGGGAATTTCCCAGGATGAGTGAAAAGTACTGATAACATCGGTGTGTGAAGGCAATATTGCATCTAGGCACTCAAGCAACAGTGATGCTGGAATGAGATAAAATTCACATGACTTCAGGGCACTCTTCATCAGAATGGCAGACAAGAAATCCATGGAGACAGGCTCAAATATTCTTAAAGATTGCATCTGAAATTCTGTATCACAAATGTAGTGTGGTTGTGAGTCAATTGGAAAGAATTTAGTAGCAACTAAATCTAAAAAAATTATTTTAGTGAAAACCCCATGTTGATATGAATGATGATCCAATCAGGTGGAGTAATGTTAAGATTTTAAAAATGATCATTATGGTGCCAAACTGGTTGTCCAGGTGGCGCCATTTTCATTTAGAACCATTTAGATATCAAAAGCAGTCTTCTGGTGAAAACCCCATGCCGAGATTTCTTTCCATTCAGAAAGAGTAAAAAGATTTTCAAGATGGCTGTCACAACAACCAGATTGGCACCATATTTATTTAGGACCAACCAGGACATCACAATGGCCTTTAGTGAAAACCCTATGTGGATATGACCATCCATTAAGGAGGAGTAGCAATACCAGGTTTTCAAGATGACCATCATGGTGGCCATTAGAGTGGAACCATTTCTTTTAAGACCAGCTGGACATCAGTCGAACCATTTCATTCAGGACCAAATGGACACCTCAACAAAGTTTTCTTGTGTCAATATGACTTTCTATTCACTTTGTGTAAAGTGGTAATCATCCAAGTGGTTTAGTGATAAATTTGTGCTAACCGATGGATGGATGACAGGAGCTAAAAGTAAATCATGTTAAAATTTTCCCATAATTTTTATCCAGACAATTATCAAAACAAGTCTTCCTGACTGGTCTGAATACTAAAGAGTTGGTCTCTTTATATTTTTTGTGGCAAAGATTGGATGTCAATGAAAACAGATTTAATTGTTATGTGAAAACAACAAGGCTGCTTGCTTAAGGAAAGTCACTAAACCTTATTCAGAATAAATATATATATATATATATATATATATATATATATATATATATATATATATATATATATATATATATATATATATATTAAACATCTGCATGAGGGTAGTGTGTGTGTGTGTGTTTGTGTGTGTGTTTTGACTGGATTTTGACTGTAGCTTAAACAATATTTCATATCACTATGATGTCTGCAGTGTGGCAGTTTTTAGTGATGTCTTGCACTGGGGCATCATGCTGCAGACATGTAGCATGATGTCCCACACAGTCACATAATGCTTACCCCAGGCCAACCAGACCTAACACTTTCCTCTTAATGCTGAGCACCTAGCGAGGCAGCTGTTAGTACCATTTTTATAAGTACCATTTTTATAAGTCACTGGTATGACTCGGCTTTTGGTTGGAACCTGCAACCTCCTGCATCTGAGGCAGACACTCTAACCATTAGGCCATTGGAGCAATCCATTAGGGTAGTAGTGATGGATGCAGAATCATTCTGGATTAGCCTGAACTTATTTCACTTTAAGATAATCTTATCATTGAAATAAAATAAACAAAAACCCAACTAAATCATGAATAACAGTTTAATAAATGTAAACATTATATGACAAGTGTCAAAACTGGCATAATATCCACCTTTAGAGGTAAGCATCCTACCCTCCTTTTCCACTGATCAATACGTTGTAGCATACCATGATAATAGCTCACTGAATGCCTTTCCGTCAAGTCTGCCTTGGCCTGAAATAAAATGGCAGCTAGAGAAACAAAGACTGATTAATATAGCATATGTCAACTTCTCTGTCTACACATATTAGACAGAAATAAGGACCGTCATTGATTTCATAAAGTTCAAGAACCATACAGTAAATTTTTAACTTGTGTTGCATATCTAGGTAAAAAGAATTCCTCGAACAGATTGAGGTCCTATCGGTCAGAATATCCAGAAATACAAGATATCTTTTCCCCTTAAGTGCCAAGTGTTGAAACCATCTCTGATATTCTTCAGTGATAACAAGATCTTCAAATTAGCTGCTGTGACGGGAATATTGTCAGAGTAGTGCCATTTCCATTTAGGACCAAGCAGACGTCATTACCAGTCTTCTGGAGAAAAGCCCCATGTCAAATCACCATCCATTCAAGGGAGAAGTGACAACACAATAATCAAGATGTTCAATATGGCAGCCACATGTGATGCATGATTCATTTCTAGTTAGGAGCAACTAAATATCACAAGAAGTCATATGGTAAAACCCCATGATGATATGGCCAAAACCAAAATGACTTTCTATTTAAGTTTATGAACATCAACCAAGGACACGCCTTGGCTGCTGACCCATGCAGATCCGATAGCAAGATTCAAACCCGCACCATCACTAGTCAGCTCACTAACCAATTAAACTCCTTTCCATTTTAGAGTAGCTGCAATAATAAAATTTCCAGGATGACTGCATGGTGGCTATATTGGATGTCAGATTGACACCATTTTAATTTAGAACCAACAAGACCTCGTAAGAAGTCTTCTGGTGAAAAGCCCAATGTTGATACAACTTGACATCTGGGAAGAGTGACAACAAAAAGTTTTTGAAGGCTGCCATGGTGGCCATATATGATATCAGATTGCTGGACCAACTAGAGGGACCCTGGGTAAGAAGTCTAAGATGCTCACCTTCACTGATCACTCATACATCTCACCTTTGTGTTATTTAGAGTGTCGGCTCAGCCATCTTGGGTATGTGAGAAAACTGGACAGTAGCTTCCCATGGGTGTACGATTCTTTCTGGCTTCTTTCTCCACCAGATATATACTGCTCACCATGTATACCCTATCATATGCTGAAAAACAGCTTTAAACTCCACAAGACCAGAACTAAACAAACATAACAAGTCTTTACGGGAAGGCAAATAACAATATAAGCAGCCATCCTGAAGACAAGAGTTTCAAAAGCACTATTCTAGTGATCATACTGGATGCACCAATTTCATTTAGAACTAACAAAACATCACAAGTCTTTCTGTGAAAACCCCACACAGATAATATATAACTATTCAATGACAAGAAGTAGTGATAAGATTTTGAATATGGCCACTGTGATGGTCCTATTAGACATCTGAGCGGCACCACTTTCATTTTGAACTAACTGAAAAGACAGTAAAAATCCCATGTTGATACAACCATCCATTCAGAAGACAAAAGCAGTGATAAGATTTTCATGCTTGCCACTGTTGGATGTTCAAGGAGCACCCTTTCAATGTAGGACCAACTGGAACTTGTGATGAATGCATGTAAAATGTGATGGCAATCCTCCAAGTCGTTTAACTCATTAACACCTGGCGCCACGTTTACATGGCAGGAAGTAGCAGCCTACTGCCGAGCTCTGTAGCATCAAGGCCATCTACGATACACTAAAGAAGGTGGTATTATAGAAAGGTAGACATATGCAGCTCTACAATGATACCAAATAATCTGGATGTCTTAGTTGCACTACAAAACACAGAGGGAAAAACCTAATTTTTTAGACCTGTTTTTTATCACCCAACATTCAGCCGTGGTCAGAATTCGATTTTATGTCCGGATTTTAGACTTTTTGGCCTCAATGTAAGGCAGACTGGTCTGAACTGCACACAGTTAGGTGAACCTTTGCAAAAAGTAGGATAAGGTGGGGATTTGGAATAAAGAGTGGTCTCAATAAGAAAATGATGGGTCCATTAAGCAACAACAAAAAAAAAAATCAAACTTTTACCCTTCAGCTCATGCGTGAGCAAAATAACCAATGAAAAAAGATGTTTCTAACACAACTAGGCATTAGGCTAATAGAAAATCTCTTGAAGGTCGATGTATTAGGATGTTATCAGAAATAGTCCTAAAATGTTTCCTACTCACATTTCAGGTGAACATGACAAAAACCTCCAGGGGTTAATGAATTAAGACAAGTGTTAAAACAATATTCTCCTCATGGACAATAGACAATAGGTCATCATATAAACTTTTCTGATCAATGACCAGTATCACAAAAAATATCTTGGACACAGTGAAAATCATATTCTTACCCTTACCAAAAACTAAATGGTACCTAACAGAACATACCTTAACCCAACTTCACGGAAGGATAAAAAGAAACCTCTAATTTTGCTGTCTTAATGTCCAAGGTCAAGGTCAATTTGAATCAAATGACAGGAAACAGTTTCCAACCAAGAAACTTAATACAAATTGATCCAACTTAATACTTACCAGTAAGTTGCACTTGAGGGATAATACACTCCACTGATATCAGGACAAAAAGCAAAAATTGAAGGTCACTACGATCCAAAAAAGACAAGTATGTTAAACTTGTACATTTCAGCAATCATGTCATGGAGCTGGACCTAAAATATGGCAGTTCACAGTCGTAATTCCAACTTTGTGTATAGTGATATGACTAGGTCGTGCAAGAAAGTATCAATCTTAATCTGTGTAAGCAACAAAAGCAGGAAAAGTCACAGAAAGCTCATCTTGTTAAGGGAGCATTGAAAAGCAGGTCATACTGATGTGCAACAACTAATGTAGGTCATACTGACATGCAATAGCCAAGGTAGGTCATACTGATAAGTAATAGCTAAGGCAGGTAATTCTGATATACATCAGCTAGGTAGCTCATACTGATATATAATAGCTAAGGTAGGTCATACTAATATGCAACAACTAAGGAAAGTCATACTATATACAATAACTAAGGTAGGTCATACTGATATGTAGTAAAGGCAGATCATACTGATATGTAGTAGTCAAGGCAGATCATACTATATACAGTAGTTAAGATATGTCATACTATATACAATAGCTAAGGTAGGTCATACTATATACAATAGCTATGATATGTCATACTATATACAATAGCTAAGGTAGGTCATACTATATACAATAGCTAAGGTAGGTCATACTATATACAATAGCTAAGGTTGGTCATACTATATACAATAGCTAAGGTAGGTCATACTATATACAATAGCTAAGGCAGGTCATCCTATATACAACAGCTAATGTATGTCATACTATATACAATAGCTAAGGTAGGTCATACTGATATACAATAGCTAAGGCAGGTCATATGAATATACGACAGCTAAGGTAGGTCACGCTGATATGCAATAGCTAAACTAGATCATACTGATATGCAACAACTAAGGTAGAATATACTGATATAAAATAGCTAAGGTAGGTCATACTGATGGACAACAGCTAAAGTAAGTCATACTAATATGCAACAGCTAAGGTAAGCAATATCTAAAGCAGGTCATATTAACATGCAATAGCTGAGGTAAGCCATACTGATATGCAATAGCCAAGGCAGGTCATACTGATATGCAACAGTCAAGGTAGATCACACTGATATACAAAAGCTAAGGTAGGTCATACTGATATGCAAAAGCTAAGGTAGATCACACTGATATACAAAAGCTAAGGTAGGTCATAATGATATGCAACAGCTAAGGTAGATCACACTGATATACAAAAGCTAAGGTAGGTCATACTGATATGCAACAGCTAAGGCAGGTCATACTAATATTAAATAGCTAAGGTATAAGATGCACAATCAGTTATGCATATACAGTTTAATGCTTAAACATGAAATAGTGTCAGAGAAAGTGACAAGGGATAATGTATCACAGCAATAAGTGACTTGTTTATGGCATGAAACCATCATGTCACTAAGGTTAGATATATACAGATACCAAGCTTCATGCATATGCCAAAAACAAAAACAATATGTTTTTAAAAAAATAATAAGCCAAGAAACTAAAAATTTACATCAAAATACTAAACACTGGGAGCAAACTTACAGATTCATACACAAATCATTTAAATAAAAGCACATGCTGGTTATTCATGACAGCATAACAACCCATCAGAAATGTTAAAGTCTATATTTCATATATCCAATAGTGGCCAACTCCATCTCCACTGCAGTCCACATGATAAATGAGAGATCCTTGTGAAGGAAAATGTATCATTTTGAATTGCCTAAACTTGGTGATACATAACAAACTCTAACAGTACTTATATACTGGATTTAATAAATTCCTAACCTGTATGTTTTATTTATAATATGAAGAAACAATGTACCTTGTAAGAAACACCAATAAAGCCGAAATTAAATCACATGATCTCTTATTTAGCATTCTATATGTCAGAAGGTAAAAACCATGGCCCATAAATGATTTAACTCTCAATTTCTTATCACTGTTGTAGGTATAAAAAGGTACTATAATGGCTGAATAATTTGTAAGCTTTGTTAAATCTCTAACAGATACAAAAGTGCAGAAGCTTTCAAAACATCATATACTGTTACACCTACAGTTCTAATTTAGATTTTTTTCTAACAAGATAAAATTATGTAAATGTATTGATTCACATGCAACAAGGCCACTATGTCCTCAGTAACACCTCAAAAGACCTCTTTGCCTTTTTTAATCTCTAATAAGGTCACTCTCTCCTCGATGCAGTTCAGGGCAATGATACATTGAAACCATCGCGTGCGCGCACGCACACGTGCACACACGCACACACACACACACAACCCTTCCACACATAAAAGAAATGAATAGGTCATAATGATGACCATACTATTAAGTAAAGTTCCACAGCAATCAAATGAAAACTGTAGCATAGTTGCATTCACAAAATTCTAAGACATGGATTACGAGTTATACAATCTTCCAAATGAGCTTCCGTGGATCTCCGCTTTTGTGTGTGTGTGATTTGGATTTTTAACGTAGCTTTAACAATTTTTCAGTCATATCACTACGATGTCTGCAATGTGGCAGTTTATAGTGATGTCTAGCACTGGGGCATCATGCTGCAGACATGTAGCATGATGTCCCACCCAGTCACATTATCCTGACATCAGGACGACGAGTCCTAACACTAACCTCTTAATGCTGAACGCCAAGCAAGGCAGCTGTTAGTATCATTTTTGTAAGTCTTTGGTATGACTCGGCTGGTGATTGAACCCTTGACCTCCTGCATCTGAGGTGGATGATCTAACCAATAGGCCAATGGAGCAGTTAAAACCAAGCAAATAAGTGAAGCGTATGGAAAGTTGTATAAGAGAGACCCCCTGTGCTGTGACAGCAGGTCTCTTCTCTGTGGAAATCTCCTAGACCTCTCTACCAACAGGTTGAGGAGACTGTTGAACCCCAACAGCTACAAGGTGGGGGGAGGTGGGCAATCAGAATGAGTCATTACATATTGGTGCGAACCCGAGGAATTATTTTGAAAGGTGGAATGGCTCAACTGTAAAGATGATCCCACTACAGACTGAAGGCATCCAAGCCCCAGGCCCTCAGGAATGACACTTTAAATATATGAAGTGGGAGCTTGGTGTTCAGTTTTGTAGCAAAAATATCACTACTGACCACCATCTATTAGTTAAAAATACACTGCTCCTACTGACTGGTGTATAGAAAATGCAGTGTGGACCATACAACACCATCTGGACAAGTCATCTGCCAGGATATTCCTTTTGTTCACAAAACTGCAGACAAAGTGAGACTACCCACTGGAGGATGTTCTAGACTTCCACACAAGGAGAAGAAGCACATGTACTTGTCTGAGGCACACTACTAATGATGTTCTGTAGGTCTAGAGAAATGCCTACATTTCTTGGTTGTTTATAGGAATGGTTGATTGTTCCCGAAATCACAGTCCCTGAAGAACTACCAGCTCTAGTTCCTGGTAAGTACCCAATCCTGAATCAGATATATATACAGAAAGGAATCGGGTTCTGGGGTGTGAATTGGGACTCCAGTAAGTAACCAACCCTGATCTATTTCCAAAGCAGTATTCAGAGTTTCCAGCACAAAGTTGTTGAAGTAAGCAAACAATGAAATCTTGGACAAAAGACCCATCATGAGCGATAGAATTTAAGTTATCCTGTTTCAGGGGACAAGAACTTTTCCTTGACTGGTGAAGAAGTTCATCACCACATGAACAATATCCAACTTCTCTACACTGGGGATTAGTCGAATAATTATCAACCAACTGAGGGCCTGGTCCTTCAGAATAGTATGAGGACATTATGCATCAATCAGTCAGATTACTGGAGAAAGTGGACCCCTTCACACCTCAAACAGTGAACTGCTGTTAGCCCCATCAGCCTCCTAATAAAGGCTCTTGGGTCATAAGTGAGGCAAAATGATAGAGACCAAAATTTAAATACCTTCTGCACCAGACGAAATTGGAGGGATTTTCCTTTGGGGAAGGTAGCTGGAGATATGATGTTATACACCCTGAAGGTCAATAGAGGCCACAGAGTCACTGGGCCTTTTATGCATTCCTAAGCAGTAGTCTCCATTTAATAATGGTTTTTTTTCTGAAGATGTGTCTAAAGTGGAAAGATTGATTATGTGTCACAATTTTCCACATTTTTTAACACCAACAAAATCAGGAATAAAATCTCAGATTTTGTTCATTTGTTGCCCTCTTTACTACACCATTCCACAAAAAGTGCACCTCTTACAAGATAGGACTTTTATACAAAGTGGATACCTGCAAAAGAGGAGATTAATGGAAATGAAGCTGTAAACCATCTTTTATTGTGTTCTGAAGGTTTAACACCATTTCTCAGAAAATGAGGATATACATGGTCGCCAGTATATTAGGTGGATGAAGAACCAGAAAAGACCCAGGGAAAAACCACTGACCCTTAGGGAAGCTACTGGCAAACTTTCTCACATACCCAGACTGGATGAGCTGAGACTCAAACTCACACAAAGGTGAGATGTAATTGATCTATAAAGGAGAGTGCCTAGACCTCTTGGCCACATAGGGAACATGAAAATTTCGGCACATTGTCCAACATGTGGAACTATGCCTCTGAAAGAGGGACAATCTGGCACTTGAATTTATGCTGGGAAGAGGAAATGTTGCAGACGTGGGTGCAATTCCCTTGAGCTAACTACCTCCCACCTTAGAGAAGTGCGAGGAGTCTGATAACTTCCTCTCTTGGCCTCTACAACCACCTTATCTGGGGCTCTGAGTGGTCTAAAGCACTCACCATTATGGATCATTGCCATCTCACCTCTGTCTGCATGGGGTTGAGTCTCAGGTTCAGCCAATGTGAGTATGTGAGAAAGCCTGCCAGTAGCTTCTCGTGGGTCGGTGGTTGTTTCCGGGATTTTCCCAGGTTCTTCCTCCACCACTGATACTGGCCACCATGGATAGCCTATCTTGTGTTGAAAAATGGCGTTAAACCCTACAACACCAACAGCTACCTTATCTAGGGCATATTGTGTAAAGGTGAATTTTGAATGTGGACTGTTTATGTGTCTGACCTTTTTTAAAACTTGTAAGTTGGTTCCAATGACCTGTTAGGGTAAGCATGCTTCTTGACCAGTCTAAATGGGCACATAATCATGGCCAGTGACTGGGTGTTGTTGGTCTCTTAAATCCTGCATGTCCAAAGTGGCATCCCAATGGAGGTGGAAAATTCCACAGACAGTGCCACAACATCAAAAGTGCTGCCAGCAAGTGTTGGAGACAACGATTCTGCCTTCAACAAACTGAAGGTAGCAGCACAAGGGATCAGCAAGTAATGCCTATATACCAGAGTTCAGGATATTATTTCCAAGGCCTTTAAAGATTTGACCAGGAGATGATCTCAGGTCGCCATCCCCCACCCGAACATACCCACCTGCATAACACCCTGAATCCAGCTGGGGAAACAGCTTAATAGGCCAAGCCTGGGGAATGTATCCAATCACTTGAGGCAGAAGCCAGTGCATAGAAAATCTATAAAACCTAGTGTGTAGAAGAGGAGACACCCTACTACTCATGCTGCCTGGCAGTCTCTTGGCCCAAAGAAAACACTCAAGAAGGCTCCTGAACCCTGAGGATCACAAATATACCTAAGAAAGTCTTTCCAAACTGGACAGAATCCTAGTGTCCTCAGCTCCCGAATGCCTTAGAACTAGGGGAAAAAAGGTGGTAAACTTTGTTTACCATTTTACACAAAATCCAGACTCCTGCCTCCTCCACCAGCCAAACCAAAAGGTGAGATGAAAAAGGTGTGCCTAATGAAACTGAAGGACCTGCAGCAATGAGTTCTTCTGGAAACTCATTAGAGTCTACCAGAATTGAAAGGGCATCATCATGCTTGCCTTGCGAGACTGGATAATCCTTCCTAGGCCCACCTCCAGAGACAGTGATAATAAAATAGGGGTTTCATTATTCTAAAACCTTTCAAGGAAGAGTGTTTGTGTGTGTGTGATTTGGATTTGTAACAATTTTTCAGTCGTATCACTACGATGTCTACAGTATGACATTTTATAGTGATGTCTAGCACTGGGGCATCATGCCTCAGACATGTAGCATCATGTCCCATCCAGTCACATTATGCTGACCCTAGGCCAACCAGTCCTAACATCAACCTCTTAATGCTGAGCAACTAGCAAGGCAGCTGTAAGTACCAGTTTATAAGTCTTTGGTATGACTTGGCCAGGGTTCAAACCTGTGACCTCCTGCATCTGAGGTGGACACTCAAACCACTAGGCCACCAGAGCAGTCTTAGAGGATGACAATAGGACTAATTCAGAGATCTACCCTCATCTGGGATAAGAGTGAAAAATGGTGGTCTGCCTCTCTTTTCTTGAATAAAGACCAATGAGATGGAGAAGGTCTATATCTGCTCCACAACCTGATGTACACTTCGGAACTATCCATGATGTTATCAGGGAATGGGGAAGAAGACTCATTACTTGGAAGTGGTAGTCCCCAAATACCCCCCCCCCCGAGATTAAAAGGGAACATTACGAAGAGGGACACATTAATCCATTCCCATTCCCCAGAGAGGTGAATAACAGGCTGTGGTACTGAGGCTTGTAAAGAAGAGGGGTATTTCTGGATGAAGCTC
Organism: Sinohyriopsis cumingii; assembly: GCA_028554795.2. Classification (NCBI taxonomy): domain Eukaryota; kingdom Metazoa; phylum Mollusca; class Bivalvia; order Unionida; family Unionidae; genus Sinohyriopsis; species Sinohyriopsis cumingii. The sequence continues at coordinate 23,078,194 of CM068841.1, read as the reverse complement.
TCCATTTCCCTTGTATGCTTTCCAAGCCTTCCTGTCCAAGCAACTCCAACTGTTCTGATGACGATCTTTGCATAAGCCATGTTCAGTACAGATGGACTTCATTTGAGCGGGTGAGAAGAGAAGACTTTCCTGAGATACTGATAAATTTAATAGAATGTTGCTCCATGATTATTCCCACTTGAGAGAAGCAATCAGGAAAAGACATTCCAATTCATCACAAACAGGTCTGCAAGGGGTAATTCCCAAAAGATGCTCATTTGATTGAAGACTGAGTGGTAAATGGATTATTCATAATCAATTGGTCGATTCTGTCAAATTAGCAAGCCCACAATGACACTAAGTCTAAAAAGAATGTGGTGGACTTGAATGTGGATTTGTTGACGAAAACACCACCAAGAAAATCACAAACCAAACTATAGAGATCTGGAGACTTATGCCACACACACCCACACAATTTTGATGAAATATTTGACAGTTAAGCTGTTGGATTGAATGAGAATACTTCTTCCCAACAGCATCACCTACCACAACTGACAAGCAATTACTATGACCTTCATCTCATGAGCTCTTGTTTAGGAACCAAAACTTTGCTATTTCTTGATATGAAGAGAGCCTGCTATTCTAACATTTATGTAGATCATCTTTCCAGTGCTTGATCCTATAATTGGATGCCTTCCTTAAGCCAAGTAAGGTTCTTCCAACATGGGACAACATTTATCTTGAAACTGTGGACCAAGCTTCATCTGACACTAGACTGAAGAATCATCTGCAGTGATCTCATGAACAATCAGCCCAGGAGATCCACTGCTACACTGAGACCCAAGAGTTGGAGAAATTCCTGGGTTGAAATTTGCTTCTCCAAACTAATAGAAGACATAACCATGACCATTTTCAAAGCAAATGCTCGAGGGAGATATCTCAAATGGGTTTTGAAGCTCATACCCAAGAAAATGTTGGAATAGGATGAGATCATGTTGACAAGGAATCCTACATGACGCAAAAGTGATGCAAACGCAAAATATAAAGACAATTCACTTTCTGCTTTTGTAGAATGTTATCCAGGTTACTGAAAGTCAGTGACCTCATTGTAGCTCACAAGTACAACAGGAAGCTTCCATTTCCTAAACATGATACAGTCAATAATGCCCCAATAAAACTAACAAAAACAAAAATTACACTTTGAAAATGTCCCTTGGGACATCAGTAGTGAAGGAAGCCTTTCAGGGTTGAACACTGAAGCATGATTGGTGACCATCTTAGTCGATTTGAAAGATCCACACATCATCTAGGCCAAGTCTCTCCCATTCCAAAACAAAGTGTAGCAGTCTTTCCACACCAGCATGTCTGAAAAGGGTGGTATGAGTATAGCATGATCTCCTGCATGATGAAGGGAGAAAAACTGGGTTGAAAAGGATCTTTGTCTTGTGACCACTGTGCCCAATGGAAATTAAGTTCTTGAAGAGAAAGGTTTAAAAGGATGGTATCCCCATTTGCCATGCCATAATTAAGTATCATTCCTGTTTCTGTGATTTCTCCTCAAAAAATGAAGGTTGGGTGCTAGTCACTGCCCCAATGCAAGGTTTGCCTATTTAACTCATTAACCCCTGGCGCCGCTTTTACGTGACAGGAGGTAGTAGCCTACTGCCGAGCTCTGTAGCGTCAAGATCAATTCTTCTGTGTGGGTTCTGAGAAATGTAAACTGTTAATGAACAATGGACCCTACCCTTAACTTAAATGGCCTTGCAAGAAATATATGAAAAGAATACAGCCAGCCATCATCAGTAATGATACCTACATAAACACAAAACTGAAGCAGTAATACACAGACGGACAAAGCTAACCACATACGCTCTACCACTGGAGAGGTTGGGGACAAAAGCACCGTTTAGTCATTATGCTATTTCATCAGCATGCTACAAGTAACACATTTTTACGGCATTTTATGTATTTTTCTCCTAATAATTTTATTGATTTACACCATGTTATCACTGAGATTTTTCAAGTGTATCTACTGAGCCTCCTAAAAAAATTCCTACTTGAATTTCAGGCAAAAACAAAAAAACTCCAGGGGTTAATGAGTTAACAGCCTGTTCCTGAGCTCTTCTACCTGTCATGAATAAGAAAGTTGAAAAAAAAGCAACTGAAATTTTGCTAATGATTTAGTGATAATCTTTCAGAAAAGTGGAGATGGAAAGAAAGACATCACTTTCTGCAAACTGTAATTTACTTGATGCTGTAATGGCAATGTCACATGATTAGCTGGGTTTTCAAAAGGTTTAGGCTGTGTTGAGGCATCTGCAGAAAAGCCACTGAAACTAAGTCAAACACAAACCCTATCACAACAATGTTCTAAACCAGTTACTGGGTGTTGAGAAAAGACTTCCAGGTCATATGTCTAAAGGAAGACATTGACATTCTCAAGTCTGAAATATCTTTTGACAGCTGGGATATCAGTGTGAAAAACCAATTTGCATGTCTTGCAGAAGGGCACATTGAAATCTTATTCAAGTTATTGATATGATAAGAAAGACATGTTGACACTTGGGTCCTCCAGAGAAAAAGATTGGAGGATGCAGAAATTGTATCAGCAGCCAATGATGGAGTAGATGGAGTAAGACAAAACTCACAGGAAAACCTCTCTGACCGATGCATGGATGGCAGTCTTTTGTTGACATCACAAGGACAAAAATAGAAAATGGTTTTTGGGAGTGCAAGTCTTCTAACACAGAACAGTGCAGTGATAGAGATGCTTTGTTTAATTCATGTTAGTGTGAATAGTGTTTTCCAGTTTTGAGGTTACGGGGGTGCTATACAGATATTATGAAATTCTGAGAATGACAGGTGTAAGATAAAACTGTTTGCATTTGCAACATGCACAATGGAGAGAATGTTGGCATACCTCTGTGTTATTTTCATGTACTATGGCTGAAATTTCTTTGGATAATGTACTGTGGAAAATGCATACTGTCTAAGAACAAAGCTAACCAAAATTGATGCTCCCATGTACTTGATGAAATCAGCCTGAAATAGTCTAAATTACACCATCTTTAGCAATTACAAAAATGGGAAAATGAATTTTTCCAGACTAAACAAAACCAGCTTCTGAAGTTGCAATGAATGATTTACAAAATAAACAAAAGCTGAACAAGTTACCCACTCATTTTTAAAATTACCTCAGAAAACCAGGAAGTGAAAATGAATATTTGGAGCTAGCACTTCTTTGATAGGTGTATATATGAACTAAAGCCATGCCGTGTACTCTATAACCCACATCAGACCTTCAATCATTACCAAAATAAAGGCTTTTTTAACAAGCCTGTGTAACTAGTGAGGATAACCTGGGAATATTTCATCTTGCTTTAAACATCTAATCCAGCAAAATATGAAACTGTAGAATGACACCTTAAAACATATATAAAACTTTGTGCACATTTTTTTTCTCACATATCATGAATGATGTTCTCAACAAAATACATTAACATTTATCTTATGCATGAAAATAAGCTAATAATGCTTATTTTGTTCTTGCTTACACAATATGCCTTGTGGCAGTATTGTGTGTGCAATAACCTTAATTATTGGAAAATAGAAGTCTCAGAACACAGCAGAAAGAGTGAAAAAGTTTCTTTTCATTCATTTGTAATGAAAATAAGGGAAAAAAATAATGACAAAGCGAATTCTCTTTCTTCAATATACTAGTGTTAGAAGAATAAGCAAACATTGTACCCTATAACCTTTGACCTCTATGAACCTGATCTGGTTCATCCATGTTCAAACTGTAAAATTTATTAGTGACATCCCAGGAATAATTGTGGCAAGTTTCGTGTTCCTGTCTTTCAGCATTATATAGTCTGCTATGCTGAGAAAATGCAATTTTGCATTTTTAAAACTGTTCCCTTTTCACAATGGGTGTGGGGGTGGGTACACTCAGCTTGTGTGAGACTTGGCTACCAATGAAAATGGTTCTGTAGGGGGAAAAAAAGAATTATTCAAAAGGATTGTTTTCATGCTTGTGACATATGTTTCACATATACAACCAAAACTAAATCTACCTATGTGGTCTTTATGAGGGGCACTCTTGGCATACTTCTATGTTACTTTCATGAACCATGGAAAAATATTCTTTGGATTTTGTACTTGTAGATACTGTACATGATCTAAGCACACAGCAAACCAAAATGGCTGCTCCCATGTGCACAACAAAGTCAGCCTGAATTAGACTAAAGTACACAATCTTTAGAAGTTATTAAAACAAGGAAAATGAATTTTGCCAGACTAGACAATCCAGCTTCTGAAATTGCAAATACTGATTTTGTAAATATATATAATGTAAAAAAAAAAGTTTACCTCTGAAGGCAGAAGGTGAAAATGATCACGCAGAACTAACAGTTCTGAAGTAACGCCAAGTTGTTTAGTCTATAACCCAAATTACACCCATCCATTATACATGTACACCAAAGCAATGGAAATTAAAAGTTCTTTTAACAATGCCTAAGATATGATATTTGTCTTAAGTAGCTAGTACAACCAGTGAGGAAAACCTGATAGAATATTCAGTGGTTTTAGAACAGAAAAGATGGAAAGGTTTTTAAATTTTTATCAAAAGTGACAATATTTGAAAGTGAATCACCATTTGTAAAAGCATGAAAGGACCATATGGTAGGCTTTCGATCAAGGTTGGTCAGATTCTATCCCACAATTTGGTGGGTTTTTTTTAGGAACAGATGGATCAGCATTATTAGCAGTATCATTCTTTTAATATTTATCAAATTCTGTCAGCCATTTTTTGAGAAAGTCATTTAGTGTGTTTTTGCTCATTTTGAAAATGGCATCAGAACAGAATAATTTGCAAAAATTTTAAAGCTCTTTAAGGAAAGATGCCATGTGCTAAATTTGGCCAACATTGGTCCAGAGAATTCTGAAAAACTTAAAACAGTAAGTACAATAGCCACAATATGGATGATAAACAGAATGCCATAATTAATGGATCCAGGACCATGCCATAAGCACATGCTGCCTTATAGCCATTGTCATAAAATGTCCATGGAAACTATTACAAGCAATAACAGAACAATCAATTAATATAATTTTTAAACCAGATCAAGTGCTGAGTTTTTAAAAAAATAGTACGAAAGAACCTTGGGTAGCCAATTAAAATCACACTGACAAATTCACAAAATGAAGTGTGAAATATTCATCGGTGATGAAGAGCGAGTGAGAAATAGAAAGATAGCAGTATACCGCTCCTGTATGAGATAACTCTAAAGACTCATTTAATTCATGAAAAGGCACAAATGAAATTTTTAATATGGTCTTTGTAAGGTCTCGAAAAAGAGCATGATTCCCAGCATTGGTGGAAGTAGTAACTGGACAAATTGATGGAATGTGGTGTCAATCCATTCATCCATGTTGAGACTGCTCTATTTTTTTATATTTCACCTTGGGGAGCTAACAACTTTTTTCAGTACTTTTTATTCTAAAATAAGCCAAAAGATGTAACAAACATCTGTCTTTAGCTTAAGAGGGCTGGATTTACCCCAACATAGTATGATTCTAAAATATAAATCTTAAGAAATCAAACTTGTATTGACCAGCCATCGAGTTGATTATCTTATTCACAGTGACAAAGGCCTTCAACAAGTTTCAAGACTCCACTATGAACATTACCAAAGAACTCTGGTAAACACCACACTTATTTGTTGAAAGAACTTCCCTGAAAAACTGAAAACTAAACAGTTTGTCAGAAAATATATCATTTTTTTTTAAATTTAATTGAATACAACCTTTCTATAAACTGGCTAATTAGAATGATAAGCAGGTGCAACAAAAAAAAAAAAAACTTGCCCCAAACTTTTAACCAAATGGGAAACCATAACCAGCTCCATGGTGATTAAGCAAGTTCCTCCTATCTTTCGAACAGTTGAGCTGACAATAATGGTATGTGGAAATGGTTTTTTAAAATTTCATGCAAGAAAACCCAAAGGTGTAAAATTTCATACCATTCTGCTTCTTATTCTTCTCACCATAAGGTTTCTTATTCATACATTTTCTCCTTTACCCTCCCTTCTTTTTCTCATCAAATTAGCTCCCTTCTTTTTCTCTTCAAATTAGCTCCCTTCTTTTCTCTTCAAATTAGCTCCCTTCGTTTCTCTTCAAATTAGCTCCCTTCTTTTTTCTCTTCAAATTACTTCCCTTCTTTTCTCTTCAAATTAGCTCTTTGCCTTAAACTTCTTCTTTCTTCTTGTTTTTCAAGTTATTGGCATGAGCTCCATAACTAAATTTGGCTACTTGTTTCTTCCAACCAATGCTTCTCAATACAATTTCACTTTTCTGTTTTACTCTTCAATTATTTCTCCCTTCAACTTAATTTCTTCAAGCTTGAATTTTCTTTTTTCTTCAAGCTTTTCTTCAAGCTTTAAATTTCTTTCTTCAAAACCTTAAGTGAAACAAAGAATAAAACATTATAATACATTATCGTTTATTCACAAGTTCCAAGACAGGATTACAAAACGTTTTTCCATGTGAAACTGACAAGATTTTATTCAATCTGCAAAATAACTTTGAGGATTTTACATTCAAAGCAATAATAGCTAAAAAGTACTGGTTCATATTACAGTGCACTTTCTATTCTTTATACAAAAGCATATGAAAATGTAAAACAATGTCTTACATGGGATTCAATTTCTCTTTCGAAAAGTACAATATACATCAATACAACAAACAGGCTTAAATGATCATAATGAAGCAATAATACAGTGGACATTTATAAGCAAATGTTACATCAGACCCCTCTCTCATAAGAACTCACCCAACACTTCATGTATGAAAACTGTACTCCAGACATGTAAATGTTCTTAGAATTGATAAATGCAACCTTCTGACTGGCTAGGAATATTTTCAAGTTAGATTTGGATTTGTTCAACGTTTTATGATGGCAGTGCCAGCTCTAATAACCAAAAGTAAACGTATCATGAAATTTACATTTCTAATCAAACATTAGCAGAGTTTGGACATAAAAATAATAAAGTATTGCATTTTATGTGCCAACAACTTTAATATATAATTCAACATTTCTTTTAGCAAGATTGGGGATTGAGCACAAGCCCATGAATTTGCAACAGGAATTTAATCAATAGATGGATTAAAACCCTCAGAAGTGTAAACTAGAAATTAGTTCATAATTTTGAAATACATTTGAGGCTTACTCGGAAAAGCGTGAATGTCAATTAAACTTTCGATTAAAAAAGTGAGGTATAAAATGGAGTCACACTGTACCTATGCTTCTCCAAAAGCTCCTCTCTACAACAAGAAATCTTGCAAAAAACAACATAAGCCTTTCAATACTTGGGCAAAATTCAGTGTCTTCTTTTTCAACTGCACTTGTCTAACAATATCTCAAAAATATATGAAAACACTAACTCAGACTTTCAAAGGAATCATAAACCTGGTCATAATTCCACCATCAATAAAATCTTCAAATTTTTCCCTTATAAATACTATGAAAATGGTAGTGAAAGTTGGGAACTGCTGCCATTTTCTCCACGAGATTCTCCAATATACAAACCTCAATTAAGTTCTGCACAAGAAGTACCAGTTTCTAACCACTGATAGTTGTGTAAAAAAAAAGTAGGCTTTGCCCTATTAACAAGAAAAAAAGGCATATAAAATGTCAAAGAGATGAAATTCTGATTTCTGACAGCACCAACTTCACAAATTATTTTAACCTTTTATACGATGTAAAAATGGTACATGTCTTGCTTGCAGTGGTCCTATAATTGGTCAGAAATAATCACATATTGAGTACACATTGGCACACTCACTTTGCCAAAGAAAAGCAAAACCTTTATCTTCCAAATCCTTTGAAATGAAGGTGACAGGAAAATTATTTCAAATTATAAAACTTTAGACTGCAAATGATGAACATAAAACATGAATTTTAATGAATAATATGTCTCATCTGTTCTGCCGTGGCATAATCCAATAACTAGGTATAGTCAAATGAGCAAGGAAAAGATCATGGTTATCTTAACAGCAAGTTCATGGGATGACTGATATTCCTTATATAAATACACCCATAAAAATTCATGAATGTCCAAGAAACCGAGCCAAATGCAAACACTTATGATACTGTGTAATAATTAAGCAACAGTGAACTAGTTTTTCTCAAATTGAGCAATACCCTCCAAGCTGAAAACACCCATCATGTCTCAAGACTTGACATAAAATGTAGTCAGAAAAACAGCTAAATCTAAAAGTGTGTGTAATCAATGACCTAATTTTGCCTACGGTGACTAGTACTTTCCAAGATGAATATACCCATTAAGTTTCATGACTAAGCGTCTGAGAAGCCAAGGTAAATGCAAAAACTGAGCATAATCACCAAAGCATGAATAAGTGAGCAAGCAACTTTGCATAAGGCAAGTACTACCACCCAAGATAAGTACAGTCATCAAGTGGTGTGATTGTATACACAGATGCATCAGGAAGAAAATGAAAAATCTTTAAAATGATGCAACAACAATAACAACAATACTATTGAAAGAGTGATCCCTATGTTTTGCTGATGCTTTGCAGGTGAGATAAAATGTGATTGATAATCATTCTCCCTCCCAAATGTTCCTTTCGGGGAAAGAAAAAAAAGATACACAATATCTTAATGAATTTATACAAGATATGAAAAAATGTTCACTTCACATTACTGCTAAACAATTCTGAGTCCTAATTCTATATACTTCACCTTCTTGTCTTTGCTACACTATGAACATATCCCTAGTGACACGTATACATTAATATTTCCAATTATCTACATGTACCAGACATAGCCAAAACCATTTACAAATATTTCAAACAGCACATAAGAACCTGTCTCCAGAAAGCAACAGCAACTTCCAGAAAAATTCAACTTTTAATATGCTAACAACTGCAAAAGCAAAACTGTACCAAAAATGGTTTATACAAAAATGTTCATGACTTCAAGAACACTAAAATATTCTGTTGATCATTAGGACTTTGCTCTGACATCCTTTAATAGTGACCTGTGAAGAAAACAACAGAAGCATGGTATGATGTACATTTTTAACATGTATACTGTCAATGATAACTTGTATACTGTCAATGATACCAGTTTGAATGAATCCTGTTGTAAAAGCATACACTATTATAGAGTATAAAAAGGACTGTTCCATTAAAATATACATGAGACCTGATGATGCCAGTGCTTAAAAATATATTTAAACTTGCTTCTATCTGGTTATTTATTATATCCAACTGATTCTATGGGTGCATGAAATAAGAGGTTCAAAAACTTTCGCTTCTAGAACTCATTAGTGTGGCAGAGCAGTTGAACATTATGAGAAAAGCATGAGCAATACAGTTCTTGACACACAATGTTCTAATAGTTCTTCTCACCCAAACAAGAACAACACTGAGCATCTCTCTCAGGTCGAGAAATAAGAACAATGATGTCGAAGCATGCCAAATGTGATGTGTGATATTTTGTTGTTCTGATATTAACTTGAGGCGTTAAGGCATTTGCTCCTGTGAATGTCCAAGAACACTGAAGGAAAAATCCCAAACAAGTCAACCAAATTCAGCCTGTGCCCAAACAAGGTTATCCCAAGTCAATCACGTGGACTGGATGTATACACAAAAATGCATTATTAGTCAACTATAAACAGATCAGGGACATGACATAATATTTTATGCTTCTATTCATTTGAATCAAAGTCAAAATTTAATGTAAAAGTAATTTCCTTTCATAACAAAATACAAAGCTGTATCAGAATTGCTCTCAAATCTCTTTACACAAAAAAATGTTTTGCTTAAAATATCTAATGAAGGTTATGGTTGAGAAAATAACTAGTTAGTTACAGCAATGGCAGAAACCCATGCTCATAAAAGATCACCCTCTTTCAAAAAGATTCAGATCTTTAGGCTCCATAGCTATGAATATACGTGGTCACACACGATTTATCAGCAATGACAGAAACCAATGCTCCACACCTATCATACTCTTATGCTCCATACCTAAGAAGATCAATGGTTGCACACACATCTGTGGTGCATGCAAAGGGTTCATGTAAGAGTTTAATGTTGTTTTTTCTGAGTTTATCGTGGTATAAACTGTCAGTTGCCGACTCACACGGCAAATAACGCCCAAAGGGCATTATGTAAGCTGTGTGAGTCGGCAACTGACAGTTTATACCACGATAAACTCGGGAAAAACACCGTTAAACTCTTATAATTGAAATTTTAATTATTTGTTATGTTATTTTGTTTGCATCATTAAAAAAACAAAAATCTTAATTGAGCGGAGTAATACACGTTTGTGGTTTTTTGTTACGTAGCTATTTATAGCACTTGGGATGTCCAGCTTGATCGCAGTAAGGTCATCATAATACCAGTCCTTCAACCAATGGAAGCCAAATTTATTCAATGACTTTTTTTAAAAAAAATGTAAGAATGTTGTTTTCCTTTAATGCTTACTTCGTGTCTGCCTTCACTGGCAGTGTTTATCTTATGCTGTACACGTGACTCTATTTATAGAAGTTGAAAAGTAGTTCTCCTTACAGTTCATACAGAAATGAACGCAATTCATTTTGATCACGTTATAACATTGTGACCAATGGAAATGTTACTTTCCTTTACCAGCTATTGGCATTGCAATTATGGTTCTATTCTTGCTTAACCCTTTACCTCATACAAGCGTCTTTGGACGCCTCTACTCCATTCGCATGGAAGCGCCTTTTGACGCCTCTGCAAGATTCGCATAGAAGCGCCTTTTGACGCCTGCTGTAAACATCAGCCATTTTGAGATAGTTTTTGTAGCGCCACCTTCGGGGAAAACCCCCCTATTACATACTACATTCATTTCTGCGAATGACAATTACGTCAGATCACGTGGTCGCTATTCATGCACTGGTCGATATCTGCTATTTAAAGTAACTGGGTCGTAATCTCCACTCGACAAAATGGCAGCTGCGGATTTCATTCAGTACGTACGAAGTTTTCACGATTAGAATAACAACCACGAAAGATTCAATAAATTAGGTAAAGGCTCTGATATTAATGTAGGCAGCAATTAGTTTTTATAAATTATCAAATTCAGATGACTTAGTGATATAGACGCACACGAAAACCTTGTAAATTTCGAGTATCGGAAATGGCAGCTACGGTTAGTCACGCGGCCTCACTGACATGACGGTGAACGAGTTCTCTCAAGATTTCGAAGCACATAAAAAAATTCTTCTGTGGAAAATAATTACACAGCTTTAACAATCGGACATTACTCTTAAATTTTTCCACATATAATATATGTGAACCAAAAATGTAAAATGCTTAAAATTGTTGTTAAACGTAACATACACTAAACTGCTTAACAGTTCACAGGCAGGATTTCATTCAGTACTTACGAAGTTTTCACGAGTAGAATCTCAACCACGAAAGATTCAATAACTTTGGTAAAGGCTATGATATTTATTTAAGCAGCAATTAGTTTTTATTGATTATCAAATTCAGATGACTTAGTGATGTAGACGCAGATGAAAAACGTGTAAATTTCGAGTATGGGAAATGACAGCTACGGTCGGTCACGCGGCCTCACTGACATGACGGTGAATGAGTTCTCTCTCGATTTTAAAGCACATTAAATATTCTTCTGTGAAAAATAATTACACAGCTATAACAATCGGACTTTACTCTTCAATTTTTCTATATATAATAGATGTCTACCTTAAACGTAAAATGGTTAAAACTGCTGTTAAACGTAACACCACTACATTGCTTAACAATTCACAGGCATGCCTATGCGGATGCGGTCTGCTAGGTAACAGGTGTTCTATTTATAGCGTGCTGCACTTTGTCACTATGCTCTATGAGGTAAAGGGTTAACAGTGGAACAATGTTAGTCATGTAATAAATTATGAATGTTTCACAGTGATAAGCTTTGATGAAGTAATTATATTAAAAATATTTAGTTATAGTTATCTTTAACAATAATTTTGGCAATAGATCTTTATCATAGGTAATGTAATTTTTGTAACTTTCCGAAAAAGTTAAAAGGACTGTCACATCCATTTTACTTCAGAACAAAGTATTATAAAGTTTATGTATTCTTCGGATATTCATTAGCCAATTTTAAAATGTGTATTGGCTTGTCATATTAGTCCTCTGTGAAGAGAATTTTTGTGTAACTCTACATTAGTTGAAAAAAAGGATTTACACCAAGTCATTGTTCATTCTGTCTCGATTTATTGAAACATTTTGACAGTAGACATTACTACAGTCCAGGAATATGAGTTGGTGATCTGAAACTAAGACAAAGAATACAGGCAAATGGAAAACACTTACTGTGAAGCTATACATTAACAGAAATTACTTTGATGAAAGTACATATTCACAGCTGACACTGGTCAACAACTTTATAGCACTTATTATATATATATATATATATATATATATATATATATATATATATATATATATATATATATATATATATATATAGGTAGGAAAAAGCTTTAATCACATCTTGGGATGGATATATCCAAATTCAAAAAAGCCTTTCCTTTGTCCCTACTTATTTTAATGGAACAGCCCTACAAAAAAATTCAATTACATCATCCAGACTGATTAGTTACACCATCCAGACTGATTATTCACAGCAGAAAATAATTTCAGTTGTCCAGTTTCAAATGTACCTATCCTGAACTTTGGAGGTGAGAGGATCTATGATGAGGGAGTGAAATGAATTTAAATGAATTTTGGTACATTATGTTTTGAATCCAAAAATAACTCCATTCCCCATTCTACGCGCGCACACACACACACACACACACACACATCAAAGTACTGAGAGTACTGATAACTTGAAGGATACCAGTGATGCTAATTTATATCATATTATACTGAAGAACATAACTTGCGATGTTTCTAATCAAGATCTGTTTTACTATCATAAACAAACTGCTTTATCTTTATATTTTTCCAAATCTTCTTTTCCTTATGTCACTAATCAATTAATTCTGATTAACATCTGAAACATTACTGGATGAATTATTGCAGTGATTTCCATTTAAAAGCATTTTCTATTATTTTTCTAGTATTACTATCAGTGGTACAATGATCTGAATGACCATCAAATCTGTTACTATTATTAGTAATACAAATTATGCTTAGCAAATGAGAATGGACACTATGTCATAATATATTGTTGGATTGAAATTCCTCCATGTATTTAATGTGACAAGCACAATAACTATTAGGCGTTTAAATAAACTTGATATTTTCTTCACATAATTTACTAGTGAGAGATGTAGAATCTGAGTAGCTTAATGATACTTGACTCAGTAACAATCTGGCCATTTTTTAAGTAGCAAGAACTATGGTAAATCAGGAAGCTTACCATTCAGACACCTTGAAATAAACAGGTACATGTTCAATTATCGAACTCCCACTTCCCATTAACAACCAAATGCAATAAGCAATGCCTAAGAAATTAATTTAGAGCCAAATATTTACCCCAAATCAGTGAATCGTAATACATGGGTCATAATGACCTACATCTGCAATGATGGCATAATATTTGTTAATTTAGGAATATAACCAAAGGGACTCTTAGTACATATGACAAAAGGGATTTTAGTGTGAGAAAAAGTAAAATATATATCAGTACCAATATCAGGTTTCTAACTAGTAATATGGGTCAGAGGAATATGAAATCAAAGTAGTTCTCTAAAGTTTCAGTCATATTATTTCATTAACATTTTTTTGAAACTTTGTGGAAAATGAATCATAAAGCTGCAGCCAATAAAAAGTTCTCTGAATTTGTATTGGCCACAAGATGATCAAATATACATCATTGAATTTTGTCCCCGCCAACGAAGACCGCAGCACAATATTACCTATTACATTAAAAGTTACCATTTACAAGTAGACATGAAGGTGACCACACCCATTCTTGTAGCTCTTCAATAGATATCATTATGTTCCTAATAACAAAATGATCTAAAAACATTGCTCCTCTTATTGTGTCAATTAAACTTTTGTCCATAATCCACAGATTATGTACACTTTATATATCTTTATATATCATGCAGGTAACAGTTATCACTGGGTAAGGTAATTTGTTTTAAAGCACCTAGATGGAAAAATTATATCTGTTTTCCAAATTCTAATATTAACAATGTCTAAATGGTTAATTCCTGACTATACAGATTCATCCTCACTGATCTTGCTGTTTGACCTTAATAACATTATGACCCAGTTCAGTTAGAAAACAGGTACAATGGTCTGCATTTATCTCACAATTGGTAAATAGACCCTCAGTATAAAGTCTGTAAAATGCTTGCATGCTACTAACCCTTGGGGTGTTTTTTCTCTGTGCACTTTTCCCCAATCAATATGGGATTAAAAGGTCAAACTACATGATCAATCTCACCAATATGCGCCCGAGCACCAGGGTAATAATAGCTAGCTGGGGTTGCATTTTTATTTATATACTTATTGTAATTCATACTCACGTGGTGAATATGACCTTGATCGGGATCTAGACCTGGAGTAGCGACTTTTGCGTTTATAACCACTACCATAATAGGGTGAAGGAGATCGTGCGCTGAAAATAATACAAAATATTTAATCAAAAAGCTGAATCAGTAGTGACTTTCTTCACAAATTATTGAGAAAATCAGCCCCATTGGACCTGAGACCACTCACCTGGAAGACATCTACATAACAGCCAAATGCAATGGCAGCTTGCCAAGAAAACTGACATATGATAATATTTCAATTTTAGCAATGGCACCTAAATTGGATGGTCAGTCATCCATACAAACCTGAAGGGTCTGAAGCCAGGATGCTTTCTGTGAAATTCAGTCAACTTCCATTTAACTTGTTTGTTTAGAAAAAGATGTTTAAAAGTTTGTCATAATTTAGTATGGCCATGATGAACAACATCTTTCAAGCAAAGCTGAAACTTTTTATGCAATTTATTTTTTGTCAAATTTGTTTAAATTCTACTCAGCAGTCAACCAGTTGGATTTTTTTGTGTTTAAAGCAATGTATCAAGATCAGATGCCTGAACAGCATTCTGTATCAAGATGAAACGCTGTTTTTTATCTGAATCCTTTTTGGTCAAATTTATTTCTGTTCAATGGATTTTTTTAAAGTTTTTATTTAAAATGGTTATGTAGCTTTTGAGAAGATTTGAAAATAGCAACTCTTGATAGACAAATGACAAACAGACAGACACCTGACCTTTTGGTTAGGTGAGCTAAAATGATACATCCTACAACTCTTAAGTGCTACTGGTAAGAAGTGATCTTCTTGGTTGCATTCTTTATCACAAACTGCACGTTTTACAAGGATTTACATTTAGTGAGTTAACTCACCCAGTAGGTTTGCCCAGATAAATTCCTGGTGTGGGTGTATGTGCCCTGTTAGTAATGGAATAGTCCACTCTGATTCTCCTTCCATCTATCTCCAGACCATTACACCTGTCTTTAGCCTAAAAGAGTAACAGCAAAATGTAACAAGATATATATACAAAGATATTTATAAATCCACATTTCAATCATGTTCTTCTGAAGATGTTTTTCTAATATATGCAAACAATTTATATCCCACCTCTCTTAATACCTCTGGTATGATAAAATATAACAGTTTCCTACACCTCTATGAATGTTGAGCAATAATACTGCATAAATACAACATAAACAAGCTGAAGTCTCAAAATTATTTTTGCTGTCTTGATTTTCCGTTTCAAAAACTACAATTAACACATATCGAGCCTAAAATGGTTCCAACAGAATCCACCAAGCCATGTGGGGGATGAAAAAACAAGTTGAAATTTAGTAACGTGCCCTTACTTAAACAGACTTTTTAAGAAAAGACCCCAAAAAATAGGCTTAAGGAAAAAAGGTAAAATGTTTTTTGCACATCTACATGAACCACGCTTAGTTACAAAGTAGAAAATGAGGGAAGTTTATGACAAGCTCATCAATGATCATGTGGACATATAGACAGGCACATGTACAGACAGTATCCTCCTCTTTTTCCAAGTGCAGCAACAGTACACAAAGAAAAAAATATTTAGATACAGGCCCAGGGCTGGTGACTATTAAAGAAATCACAAGGCCTGATTCAAATTCCACAAGCCCGGACAACAACTGAATGCCTCTTTAATACAGATGGCTTATGCATTCTCGTTCATGGCAATATGTAATAATTGTTGTTTGCCTACACACATCTAACATCTGTTTATTGGCTTATTTGACTTCATGATCATTTTTTTACCTATGCAAATTTGCACAATAGGCTCACCCACTGCAATCTTCAAATGCACCACAATAGCTATTGTGAACTAATTATGTAAACCATGTAAAGGTGGTTTATACCTGACCTCTTCTCCATTCTAACTGCCCTTATTTAAATGGCTCAAAGGATAGTTTTACATCAGCTAAAATTAGGAATGATTAATGTTTATACATGCTACATGTAATGGGCTTATACTTAAGTTTCTTTTCTGTTCTATTTTGAAGATCACTTCAACTCTTACTTTTCGAAACACGACCGTGCAAGGGGTGTTTGGAATAAAAATCGTCTTTTTCTAATGACATGCTGTGTTATGGCAGGTCAACATATTGAAAAATATTTCTGCATTTCATCAGCATGATTGAAGCTTTTTCTGGTACAAGCCCAACAGGCTTCTCGCTTAGAATATGGGAGTGACCTGATCTAAAATTAGAGAGGCCCCAGGCATTGGGCCATCAGGTTTTTTGAGCATTGTGCTATAATAAAATTCTTCAAGTAGTTTAGAAGTAGAAGCAATTTTCTAAATACTCATTTCTTCAACAATTTTTCTAAAAAGTAAAACAAAAAATTCAGATGAAAATGCAAATTTTTAAAGTAAATTATGTTTCTCAGAGAATAATTACCCAATCCCATTATGTTAGGAATATTAACCTGCTACCATGCTAATCCAACCCTACTAAAAGAGGCAAATCATCATATTTTGTATTTTAAGATAGACAAAGGACAGTAATCTTGCCCATTACTTCCCCTTGATACCACCAGGTGTTGCCAGTTTTTAGCTGAGTGAGACATTAATGAGGATGCTCACATGGCGGGGTGGTTGGGAGGGTTTTTAAGTAATGTGATTGGGTAAGTATTCTCGGAGAAACATAATTTATTTTAAAAATTTGCGTTCTCCTTTGAATACGTTCCCCAATCACATTAGGTTAGGAGAATAAGTAATAGGAGGAGGGGATGCTGAGCATCCTGTCTCATCCTTAGGTATCCTTATGGAGATGAGTGGCTGGATTCCCCATATGAAAGATAACCCATTCTCCTAATGACCCAAGCAATAAAGCCTGAGATCTCTTGATCTGGGACTTGTACATACATGGCTGAGGAGATGAAGCTGAGATCTTCTCACCTACCAAATTTTTCACTGGCAAATCCAGTGAAGCTAATGGGCTGTGTTGACTGGTCTAGTTGGGTCTGGTGGCCATCTGTGCTGCTGACACTGGCCCTACTAGATCCAATGATTGTCTCTGTGACGCTAACTCTCTGAGGTAAAAACTCGAGAAGGTCAACTCTGCATGCCAGCCAACAGCTTGTTTGTCTCAGATTGTGTTTGAAAGTGAAGCTCGCAAATCCTTATGATGCAACTCTGATCTTGAGAGATCTCAGAGTACACCAAGCATATAACCCACTTCAACCACAAAGCAACAGCTTGAGGGGTGATGCCTTGTTTTCCTACCTTGACCAGGAAGAAGTGATATTTGTGCATGTCACAACTTGTCTGTGTGTCTCAAGCAGTTCTTGAGGGCGCAGACATAAGGCTACTCTGATCTGGTGAGATGTCAGAGTACACCAAGCATATGACCCCCTTCAGCCAGGAATAAAGGGTACACCAAGCATGATATCCTGTGTTCTGCCCCTCAGAGATTGCTCGAAACTTCTGAACAGTAAACCATGTGAGAAGAGATGTTACTCATGCCATGACTTGTCTCTGTGAGTCTCAAGTAGTGCTTGAGGGTCCAGACAGGATCTTGCATGGCTGTCTCTCTAAACTCGTCTATGGAAAAGACAGGACGAATGGCAACTCATCAGTTACCTACGAATGGCATCTGATTCTTGGCAATTAGGCCTGGTTGTATAAGGAGGACTAGCAAATGTTATGAACTGAACAGAAGATAGTTTGGGTCAACTGAAAGGCACCTAACACACTGGCACTGCATGTGAAAACTAAAGCTATCAGGAAGCATGACTTGTACGACAGGAACTTCAGTGAAGCATGAGCAAGAGGGCCAAGCTTGAGTTGAGCCAAGTTAGAACCCAAGACAAATTCCATCTTGGAAACAATGTTATGGATTTTGGGTGCTTAAAATCTAATTGTCTAACAGATCTGAGAGATCTTTATTTTGCCCAATGCCACATCTGGTATGATGTCGGAACATGTCCAAGGTCATTGATCCCTGAGGACACAAACAGAATCTTGCATGGCTCCTGTTCTCAACCTATGGAAGAAAGCAAGCTGGAAAACTGATTGACTACCAACAAATGGTAATATGTTCTGGGCTACGAATCCTGATGGTATATTGAGAACCACCGAACCCTCCAATCTGAACTGAAGAGAATTCTGGTGAACATAAAGGGTGATGCAGCCCTCTTACCTTCTTATCAGTAAACATGGTCTGTGTAGGCTAGAAGTTTAATGGGGTTCAAATCTAGCCAATTTAAAAAAACTTGATAGGATCCCTCTGGAGACAAAAAAGGGATATTGGCTAAGAAGGCCAATATTGTCTAGAAGATCTGACATGTCTCTATCCCCCCAAAACAAGTTCCCATGATGCCAGAATTTGTCCAATATCATAGGGCCAGAGCCTTTGGTAGCAACTTGGGTCCAACTGTTTCTCCTCCAGAACAGAGCCACAGAAAGTTGGCCATTATCAGAAGCACTCATATATATATGGTTGCTCTCGAGATTCTCCCCACAAATGAAGGTTCCAAGTCCAATTCACAAGGCTGTGCTGGTAAAGGCTGAGCATGTAGAAGAAGAGGGCAGTCGATTCAGGTTGGCCAAATCTTCCTGGGTTTAGTATCATTGGGAAAAATAGATCAATGATACAGTGCTTGTGCCCTTAATGAGGGGTTATTGGAGTCATCTTACCATTCTGACCCAATGATTGTAGCAACATAGGAGGGCTGGCACAGGCCCACAATCCCTCCTCCATGGCTGACTGTGCATTTCATGGCCCAAGCTGCTGTATCTGGAACTGGGGGATGAAAGTGGGTAGCTGTTGATTCCACCTAGTCACCAAGCAGTCAATCATCAGATGTCCTTGAATTGTGTGAATTCGAGTCATAACCAACTGATGGAGGGACATTCCATGTGAAGGACATGACCCCTTCTGGACTGATTCTTGGTGAAGCCACTGATGAAGCCAGAATGTGTCTGAATTGTATGTTGATATGGAGATTGTTGCAGCCACATAGAAAAATGCCAAATCTGAAAGCCCAGAGTTGATGAGGGAAAAACAGTTTGTTGATAACGGTGTGTTGGTAAACGTGGAAACTGTCAACAGACGGGCTGGACAGGGAAGTGGAAGTATACATCTGTCAGATCAAGACTAACAGAGAGGCGGAATGACATTGCCTTCCTCATCTTGAATATGGTGAGGAGACCCCAGTCGAGAATGGGCTTCCACCTGCTGTTTGCATGCCAAAAGCAAGTATTAAGTAACTCATTGGGGAATGTGTCCTTAGCACAAACTCCCACACCTTTTATGAGCAAACGTATCCTCTGTTATCAAAAGGCATCCATCTCCTGATATGACAGTGTATCTTGTGGAGGGGCATGGGAATTGTTGATGAATGAAACCCGAAGCCCCTCAAACTGATCTGGTAAAGCTGCCCCCCATTCTGAGGGAACAGGGATGTCCAGTGAGCTCAAAATCAGTTTCATACAGCCACTGTACTATTGTGTGTGGGTGCACATGTGACTATCGATGATTCGTTCTGCTGCGTTCTCAACTGGCTTGGCTTCAAACTCGGCATAAGTTATGCCTAGTGGCTTTGACAACTCTGCTAAGTCGTATCTGGCAAGACACAAGCTCTCCCTTGAGTATAAGCCAAGATGACTCTAATATTCGGCAGCCCTTACTACATATTACAGATGCTGTATGTCATAATGTGTACATAACATAACAAGGCAGGAGTCCTGGCAGGGTTCCATTCTTTGAAATTGCATATAAATCGATTAAATAAATATTCTGCGGAACAACACAAAAGACAGAAACTAAAACAAAATCTAATGGCTGAAATTACTAGGTTGCCAAAACACTGCCATAACTAGCAGATTATAAACATGTCATATCATAAATGTATGTCCTATATTTAGTTCAAGCAAATGCATAGTTAATAGAGAAGGGACAATGTGTACAAACTATAAACCGAACCACAGTCATGGTAGGCTACAAGAAACTAGCAATGTGTTGAAATACTACTGAAACAAAACACTGTCGTAACCACATGTTACAGACGCTGCGACAGAAACCATGTACATAACATAAAACAGTAGTCATGGTAAACATCCATGCTCTGAAATGTTGTTGTTGCTGTTGTAGGGTTTAACGCCATTTTTCAGCACACGATAGGCTATACATGGCAGCCAGTATCAATGGTGGTGTGTGATGTGATGTGATTTGGATTTTTAACGTAGCTTTAACAATTTTCCAGTCATATCGCTACAGTCATATTAATGGTGGAGGAAGAAACCGGGAAATCCCCAGAAAGAACCAACGACCCTCAAAAAGCTACTGGCAAGCTTTCTCACATACCCACATTGGCTGAATCCAAGACTCGAACCCACGCAGAGGTGAGATGGCAGTGATCTGTAACAGAGAGTGCGTTAGACCACTCGGCCACTCGGGGCCCCTGCTCTGAAATGGCCTGTAGAACATTTACTTGATATATGCTAAAATGACACGAGACACATAAAATAAAGTATAAACTAGTAATGTGCTAAATTACTAGGTCACTAAAAACACTGTCGTAACTAACAAATTGACGAAGCGTTATATCAGAAACCTATGGCCCTGTTTAAAACTTTTGCTGCATGCTTGGTTAATATTAATTCCATCAAAACAGCATGAAATACAAATAAATTAAGGATAATTATCAAGCAGGACTTCAGAATTTCGCTATTAGAAGCCTCATAGCAGACATAGTAAGCAATAAAGTCAGATGTAAACTAACCAGTAATGACCTTGTGTAAGGTCAATGATAGTGAGGTGGGACAATGGTGGTCCTACAAGACAAAGTCCCGACAAGTGACAAAACTCTTAAAATATTGTCAGAAATTGTAAAATAAAGCATACAACCTGCAGTAGATCGATAAATCCGCATTAGAAATGCAAAATGAAGAGTGGATGGGTCAAAATGGACACAAAATGGGCTGGACTGTCAGAGGCTACTGTACTGCATGTGTCTCAGCACACAGCGAAGCTAAAAATCTTGCGACACCTGGTGGTATCAAGGGGAGGTAATGGGAAAGAGTTCCTACTCTTTGTCTATCTAAATATAGACAATAAGATGATTTGCATCTTTTAGTAGGGCTGGATTTGCAAGGTAACAGGCTCATATTCCTAACGTAAGTGATTGAAGATTGTATTCGAGGCAGAAAAGTAAAATCTTACTGTACATCTACAACAACCACATATCTAGCCTACAATGTTCCAACAAAATCCCACAAATGGTATCAAAGAAGTGATGATCATCTTAGTCCACAAATATGACTTTTCTTTGATAGGTTTTCAGGAAATTTTCAAACAATGAGCAAAAAAAGGAAGCTTTTCTTGCACATCAATACCAACCATACATCTAGAACAAAATGCTCTAGCATGGAATGGGAAACAAACTGAAATTCTCAAAATACCCAATTATAAAAAAAAAAAAAAAAGAAAGTTTTGAAAAAAGGGCCAGAGAAAACAAGGCAAACCCTATTACACAGGCTACATACACATTACAACTCACATGATTTTTTCATTTTCTCCTCATACTGTGGTAGGGGTGAAGAGAGCATAGGGAAATTAAGTAAAAATAACCCATCCAACATCTCCCAACATGTCCTGAAGGAGTGTCTGCATCTTCTTGTGGAGAATAGCCCTGCGTACCATGCCTTGCACTGAGAAATGGACATGGTGTTAAAGTTGGTAATTTACCATTTATGACCCCAGCATGTATGCACTAAACAATGAAAATACAATCTATCAAATCACAGAATTCTTTTGCAATAAAGATGGAGAGAAAGCGAGGTGCTCAAAACTGAATGAAAATCCATACTCAGGGTTCATACACCTTTGGTGTGACAAGTTCAAGGACTTTCAAGGACTTTATCCAATTTTTTCCAATCGCCATTTAAAGGATTAGTAAGAATATTGCAATTTCCTGACAAGGGGCATCTTAATATTTGTGCAATAGGCTTGAGACTTTATAACAGAGATCAAAAAACAAATCTTAGGAGAATAACAACACTTTTTATTTGTAAGAAAAACATAAATTCAGATCTTTATAAGAACAAAAAAAACCCATAGATTACAAAGCAAATGAGGTACACTAGGTTCAACAGTTCTTTCGACATGTAGCATCATGTCTCACCCAGTCTCATTATCCTGACACCAGACCGACCAGTCCTAACACTAACATCTTAATGCTGAGCAACAAGCAAGGTAGCTGCTAGTACCATTTTTATAAGTCTTTGGTAGGACTTGAAGAGGATTTCAACCCACAGCCTCCTGCATCTGAGGCAGATGCTCTAACCACTTAAGCCACCAGAGTAGCCAAATACATTAAAAAATACTCAGTGTTTGTGTGATTTAGATTTTTAACGTGACTCTAGCACAATGTCTCACCAGGCTGACCAGTCCTAACATTAACCTTTTAATTTTAAGTGCCTAGCATGGCACCTGTTAGTACCATTTTTATAAGTCATTGGTATGACTCAGCTGGGGTTCGAACCAAATAACCTCATGCATCCCAGGCAGACGTTCTAACCACCAGGCCACTGGAGCAGTCAAAGAAAAAGGAAATTTAAAAAAAAACTGAATAAATAGCAAAATGCAAATCTAGACCACTAGTTGAATAAGTGTACTAATTTTCAAGGAGATATTTTGAGAAGTTTGACACAAACAGCTTATGGTCATATTCTTGTGACCTGTGTTATTACCATAATCAGCCAATCAGAAAAAGTCTTATAACTTTACAATTGTGAGACTGAGAAGTATGGTTGAAGAGCATGTATGCCAAATAATGTTTCACTTTTAGATTTTTGAAAGCTGCATTTCGATTGGCTAATTCAAAAGTCACCAGAACATTAATCCTAAGCAGTCACTGTCAGATCTTCTGATTGGACGCCGCAACAGCTACCATATATACTCACCAGTCCAACTGCAAATAACATAGCATAATTTGCCAGCAGATCAGGGTCTATGTTGTTTGTTCTATTGATTAATGCAAACTGCATAGAACCAGATCAACCAGAACTGTATGCAACAGTAGATCTGGGTCTGTGCACTTTGCAGTTGGACATATAACCAAGTATAAATGGGGGATGGTGGTTGCAGCAGGTGGAGAATATAGACTAATGAAAGAAAATTAAGAAAGCTACAAACATATGGACTTGCACAACATCACACCCCTTTCAACAAATCATTAAATAAGAATGAGGCACAAACATCTTACCTCAATACTGTCATCTATGTTTTTGAAGTAGACAAAAGCAAAACCCCTTGAGCGGCCAGTCTGGAAAGAAAAGCATTTAATTCAATACAACAATACAAAAAACAGACTAAAATGAACTTTGTGATTCTATAAGCAACACTATAATCAGAGTAGCTTGACATACATTTCTAACCGAATAAACATGCAAATCAACTGTAACTTTCATTATAAATTTTTTAAAACATTTTAAAGTAAACATTTATGTTTAGACAGAACAGCCCTCCTTTTTTAGACTGAGTAGTTGATTATACATCAAATTTTGATTACTTTATCAAAAAATCACAAATTATATGTGTAATAATGTATGTAATAAAGACAGAGTAATATATTTATTTCATTCTAATTCTTTTCATTTTGATAACTACTGAACTGTTTGTTACTTTCATTCATTCAATGGACTTTATTGATTATGAGAAGGAAAAACCACAAAATTTACTCACAGGCACTAAACTTCTTTTGTTTTACTTTTAGTATCATTACTGTATATACGAATGGAACTGCAAACTACATAGACCCAGATCTATCAAATGTATGTGCCAGCAGATCTGAGTCTATGCAGTTTGTTAGGAGTAATCAGAAGAACAAACAACACAGACTGATCCTGATCTACAGGTGCATTAGGCCATCTGTTCAGAAGTGATAAGATTTTCAAGAGGGCCACATCTTCTATATTGGATAAGGAGTGTATTTATTTAGCACCAACCTCTGCATGAGCTGAAATCAAAATTACCAATTTTGTCCCAGTAAAACAGGTTTGAGATTACGTACCCAATCAAAATACCATAGGACAACTACTACTACATACCAAATTCAGCCCTCCCAGATAAAGAAGCTAAATGTCACCCACCCCGCCTAAGTGGTGGCTGGGCAGAATGAAGGCATAGGGAATTGCACACATATAAAAAATACTTGTAGCCGAACTTATCATGAAGTCACATAGGCTACCTGTGCAAGTGACTAAGTGCTATTAAATGTGAGAAGATGACAAAGTGTTAGAAAATGGAAAGTTAGAGCTGTGTCAGACATTGGGACGAGAGAAGTTGCAAATAGTTACTGAGTATACTTTCCTCAAAGATGAAAATACTCTCCAACTTGTAACAGTATGCTTCCAAGTTGAATCTGGCTTTTGCAAGGTGGTGAAAGTGTGCTTCT
Source organism: Sinohyriopsis cumingii (assembly GCA_028554795.2). Lineage (NCBI taxonomy): Eukaryota > Metazoa > Mollusca > Bivalvia > Unionida > Unionidae > Sinohyriopsis > Sinohyriopsis cumingii. Next base: position 23,053,261 of record CM068841.1, on the reverse strand, counting down.
TAGAATGAGTAGAAGTAATAAATGGGATATTCACGGGTTCTGCCACCAATCCCTATACCAAGGGGAGATTACTTTGCCTGACCACCACCTAGGTGGGCATATAACTTTTAGCTAAAGTATTATCTAGGTGGGCTGGATTTGCAAGGTAGTAGTTTCCCTATGGAATTATGTTTCTGTAATGTATTTAAAGAAGAATCATAAAATTCCAGGAAATACTTTGGAAGAAGTTGTGATACCAAGCAACTGCTAATATACAATGATGATGAATGACTGATGGAGGTCCATGCATAAGCTCTTTTGGTCTTTGACCATCGAAACTATAAATCTAGCTGGCCCAGCAAGTTTGTTTTAACGATGAATGTCACTCGCTCACTCATGCTGTTCCAACTGGCCTCGTGAATGGGATCGAGACAATACTACCATGCTATAAAAATGTATTCATAATCCTTACCTGTACTTTTTAATATTTTTTTAAGTTTTCTCAAGTTATGTCAACTTTTGATGTATAACAGATCCACTGAGATGAGGCAAACAACCTAAGTCTAACTTTCAATTAATGAGATAATGCCATTACCAGCTTTATATTAATTATCTGCAATTGTAAAACTGCTATTGTAGTCATAAAATGTGAATACCTCCAAAATTTAATCACATGCCTAATTATTTTTCAGTTTTCAAAGAATTTAAAATTTTAAATCAGCTGTAAGCAAATGATCCTGAAAATGTAATCATGCTGTAATCTCCATGTATTTTTATAACAGCATATTTGTTGACTGTAACTAATAACATTACAATTACTTAGAAAATTAGTAATCAAATTCAGGCCATTACAATTACCCCAATTCTGGCTAGTCCACCAGAAATAATCTAGTAGCTCAGCATACCTTAAATACAGTTGCCCAGAGAATGCAGTCAACTCTAAATCTGTTCACTTTAAAATGTTGCATTTTCCTTGTCATGACTGATTATAACTGCATTCCCTTGTAAAATATCATTAGTGTGTTTTTGTGTGTTGGTTTGTTTTTATTTTTAACGTAGCTTTAACAATTTTTCAGTCATATCGCTACAATGTCTGCAGTGTGACAGTTTATAGTAATGTTTAGTACTGGGGCATACCGCAGACATGTAGCATCATGTCCCACCCAGTCTCATTATCCTGACACCAGACCGACCAGTCCTAACACTGATGTCTTAATGCTGAGCAACAAGCAAGGTAGCTGCTAGTACCATTTTTATAAGTCTTTGGTATGAGTCAGCCGGGGTTCAAACCCACATCCTCCTGCATTTGATGCAGATGCTCTAACCACTAGGTCACCGGAGCAGTCCAAAAACAAACAAAAAATATCATTATCTGTATTTTGAAAATTGTACATCAAGTCACAGCCATCAATTGGTAGCTCAATATTCTGCCAGTATCAAAACAAACAAAAAAAAAAACAGCCCAGACCCTAGAATATTACGTCTTTGACCACTATAAACATTCATATATTCTCTGCAACAACAAAGAAGAAAGAATTTGTTGCTTAACTCCAACTGACCTGTCTGTCATACACAATCTGTACCTCCTCTAGCTCACCATACCGGCTGAACACATCTCGTAGTGTCCGTTCCTGGGTGTAGAGACTGAGACCAAACACACCACAACACTTACTGGGCTCAGGGTCATCCTGCAAACAAAGGACAATAGTAAACGACAGCAGTATTTTACAGAACCAAAATCTGGAATTATTTTATCTACAATTTCACTCTTAATATGCTGCAGTTAGAAAAAAGACAAGAACAAAGTTAACTATCTATTTCTGGAGAAAACGAAAATTTGTTTGAGTCATTATGGTATGGCAAGGAATCTACTTCCTACAGATGGCCTACGGATGTTTAATTCACATGGTATAAACAGAGGAGTGACTCTTTCATTCTAACATCTCTCTGATGTAAAAACTGGATCTTTGGCTTTAGAACATTTGGATAAATATTTTAAATTCTCATGAATTTATGAAGAAGAGTACATGTGTCTTACATGAATCAGACGACTTACTCTGTTTCCAAAGTGTCGACGCCTGGATGACATTGGCGACTTACTGCGACTGCGATAATTGCTGTATCTGTCTCTGTGGTTCCTGTCAGATGGAGACCTGCTGCAGAACAAAAAGAAAACAAACTATAAGGACATCAGTAGATGCTAACCTAACAAACCCACACACATATATCCTACCATGCTGAATAATTGCTAACCGCTTTTATCTAGCACGTAAGTAATTGATTTTCTGGGGAAGACAACTCCACTCTTCTACATATCACATACTATGCCTCTCCCTCAATAACTTGTGTACAACAGGGTCCAAAAAGCGCAAACTGCAGTATGAGTAACGATTAAAGAGGAGATGTCATCCCAGCTGTGCATATATGGTGTGTGGGTGTGTGTTCATAATAAAACAGCAACAAACAACCATCACCAGTTCAACTAAAATTTTTTTTAATGTTCTATTTGTAAAATACTAATGCTGCTATTTCATTACAAGTAATACTGGCATTTCTGTTTATCCTTGGGCAAACCTCTATGATAATGTTTATAACAGTCTTCAATTGAAATAAGTTGACCTGACACATTAAAGTGACTGCTAGCTCTTACATGGGTATGATTTGCATAGCTTTTAACTTTACTTAAAATTCAGATTTGATGCAAAAGGTATAATTAGCATAATAATATAAAGTAGGTCTACTTTTAACTGATTGCAACCATACAAAAAAAAACACTTCCACAAATCACAGATCAAAACAGTCCACACTAAAATAGGTCCTCAGAAATGCTTGGAAACATAGTTGTGACAGTAAACTGACTTTTCATGTTTGAATACAAGAAGGCATACTGCATGTATGATCATACTGAAGGCAAATTAAAAGATGAACTAAAACATGAATTTCAAATGACAAAACTTATTTAATTGGTCTTTATTTCTTAAAGTTCTATCACAGTAAGCATGACTGACAATTTCATGGATTGAAATATAGTTGAATTTTGTTATTTACAGCACCGTGTGATTCTTTCCTAAAAAGAATATTTTACTTCATATTAAATGTTGCAAACTTAATGATGTTTATTCAAATTATCAGGTACTAATTGCTATTTTCAACAATAAAAAAGTGATATATCATCATCAGTAATGAAGTTAGTGGCTGGGGACAGTATAATAAGTAATGTTTCACATGTGCAGAGATAGTTTTGACAATAATCACACAAATTTACTCAACAAATGGATGAGTGGTTTAGCATGTGTCCATTTACAATGCAAACATTTACTGGCCCTTGTGAAGTGCAGGATGTTGAAAGGTACTCAATTAGCATAACAGATCAGTTAACCATTAAATGGAATGCTGACTCGCTACTACTTCTTGACTGTTATGAAAGCATCCAGTGGTAATTTTCATTGCTCCAATGGAATATTGATGGCTGGGTCTTGGAAATCTGCTGGCAAAAGTCAATAACAGCAGATTAACATTAATTTCAGGCCATGTGGCAATCCCCCCCCCCCCCCGTAGTTCAGGAGGCGCAGTGATACGCTGATGCCAATGGACTGACGGGCAATAAAAAACATACCACCCCATCAAGCTTTTCTGGTCTATGAAAGGTAAATGTATTCATAAAAAAATTTAAGTAGTGATTTTAACTCTTATCATAATTATAATCATTATAGTCATATTTGAAAACAATAGAGAAATTAGAGATATATGATTGTTGATTGCAACCCAAAATTAAAAAGCAATCAAAATTTTGCTGGCCATTTCTGAAGACTGCAAGCTTGCCAAGCCCATGCAATCCATGTCTGAATGTAGAAATAAACAAAGTAAACAACTAAAATTCACAATCATTAAACTAATCAAATGTGTTGTGCTCTAAATGTATTAACAAAAATGTTAAAATCTCATTATTTTCTTACCAAAACAGTCATTGATTTGAAAAAATACAATAGTTTGAAGCACTATATTTGCAAGATAATTTGGAAAATGTTGCTATCCTAAAACTTATTGTAAAATTCAATACCTTCTTTTATCAATAATAATGTGCAACCATTAATTGCACTAGCATGAAATAGAGAAAAAACCCATGCAAATCAACTGTAATTTTCATTATAAATTTTTTGAAACATTTTGAAGTAAAATATACCTCTCCTTTGACAACCTGCACACAATGGGGTCCATAAAACACAGACCACACTATACTCAAGGGCAGGAGTTACCAAAGGGAACTCTGAAAATGAAGGGGGTACCATCCCAGCTGGACAATGAGAAGACAGTGGAAGTGTAGACATAAAAAAAAGACTGGGGGTGGGGGTATAGCTGTGTTATTTAATGGGTATATACTAGTTTTATAATCATGATGGGAATAATTGTCAATAAATAGCTTAATCTAATGGTTTGTTTGTAACATAAACAATCTCTGCAAGATCATGAAACACAATTTCAAAGTTTCAAAACATCAGGTACATGTGACCCTGCCACACACTGTATAATACGTCACACCTTTTCTGCACAACAAAACAAAATTCCTTTTGTTCAAAAAGTAAATGTTTGTTTCGCAAAAAAATCATGAACACTGAAACTCAGTCTTTTAAAATTGTCTTATTAGTCAAATACTGATGCCACAATTTCATTCCAAGTAATAATGAAACTTCTGCTTATCCTTGAGCAAATCTCGGAGCACCAATTCAGGAATTTTAAGTTCACTAAAACTCTGGAAACTTGCTTATCCATAACGACACATAGTTATCAAACAAAGCTTTGAATTTATAGTTGCCTTGCTATTTTTGATCACTTTCATAATTTAAGGTAGTTGAATTATTTCTTATTTATAACAGAATTGATCTGACACACAACCGTGATTACTAGCTCTTATGCAGGTACAATCTGCATGCCGCTTGCCTGAAACTCTTTTTAAACTCCATTCCCTTTATTTGATTTTATCCAAAAGACATATTAACATGAAAAATACAAAGCAGGTCTGCTTTTACTTGAGTGTAACAATACAACAAATATGTCAGCAAATCGGCGATCATAAAAGAGTTGACAGTTAATCAGGTGCTCACAGTGATACCCAGTCAGAGTTTTGATGGTACACTGACACTGTTCACTTTTTAATACAAGAGGAAATATGGTATTTGTGATGTTTAAACTGAACTGAATTAAAATATAATTTTAAAACACAAATTTAACTCAACAAAACTTCATTTAAATTGTTGCCATCAGCAGGAATTACAGACATTTTCACAGATCAAAATTTTATCACTATTTACAGTGTACTGAGAAAGAAAATGTATTGTCGCTAGGAGTTGAAAATTTCATGATGTTGATTCTGTTACAAGCTTTATAAAACAAAGCATTTGCCTAGAATACAAAGTGAAAATGAGAAGAAAAAAACATACAGTATTACAAATTAAATCCCAAAAGAATCAAAGAATTACAGACACAAATCCTTGTATTATCCTGGCACCAATTTATCCTGACACCAGGCCAACCAGTCCTAACACTTAATGCTGAGCACCAAGCAAGGCAGCTGTTAGCACCATGACCTGGCACCTGAGGTGGATGCTCTAACCACTAGACCACTGGAGCGGTTCATTTCACTCATGAAGTGGAAACATTTATATTGTCACTTGAGGCTTTGCTGGATGACAGCATGTTTTCACTTATAAAACAGTTGCTTATATCTACCAAATAATAGCAGATAGTCATTATTCATCCTATGATAAACTCAAGACCCACCTTGGGGATTGGATAGACCCATATCTGCCATTATATAATGCACCATGAAATCTGAGGACCGCTCCGGTGGCCTAGTGGTTAGTGCCTCCACCTCAGATGTGGGAGGCTGTAGGTTTGATGCCCGGCCAAGTCATACCAAAGACTTACAAAAATGGTACTAACAGCTGCCTCGCTTGGTGCTCAGCATTAAGAGGTTAGTGTTAGGACTGGTCGTCCTGGTGTAATGATAATGTGACTGGGTGGGACATCATGCACATGTCTGCGACATGATGCCCCAGTTAAAAATCCAAATCACACAAACACACACAAATCAGGGCTATAGAGTTTGTCAGAAGAACTTTGTAGAACAAATGAAATGGATTTACATCTGATCTTTTGTCACTGATACAACTTCAAAAATAAGGATGCTAGCAGTTGGCAGTTACTTTCAGTGCAAAAAATATCTGGCAACAGGACATCACACCTGCCAACCCTGACAAGAAAGTCTCAGTAAGGCAGTTGAATATTTTTCTGTAAGTATGACCAGTTTTCAGTAAGACTAACAAAATGTCATAAACTGCTTCTGTAAAGCTGGAAAACATTTAAAAGTTCAGTATTCAAAACATAAAGCGATAGTAAACATTACGTTCAACTGAAAAGTTTATAAAGTGCATGTGGACCTTATTTACCACTAATACAGTTGCACAAACTTCAGTTCCAAACCATATGCAACTCAATGGCTTGTTGCTATCTTTCAACATGACGTAAAACTTGGAAATTTATTTTCTCCATTTCACATGACGATGGCAATCCTATCTCCCGCCACAAGAGATACTCAAATTAATGTGATGATGTGATGTCCTATAAACATAACTGTGTTCCTTCCTGCTTTTATACACAAGAATCTGAATCCTCCTTTTTATTCTTCTGTGCTGATTATTAACACTTTTTAAGTGACTTAATTTCCATTTCATCTGCAACATGCATCACTTGCTGGATGCCATTTTAAAAAAATTATGTAATCAAGAGTTTAATCATTCATATGCTTTGCATGAAAAAATATGTGCAGTTTAAAGCATCTGAGGTACTGCTGTAAAGTTAGTCTGGTTCCCTGTCTAATTCCACTATTCTAATATGAAACCCAGATCCAAAAATAACTCAGAAGAAACGATTATCTGGACTTTTCGGCAACAATCATTGTTCCATAGGTTTTGCTTTTATTCTGCAAGTCTTTATTTTAAGGGCCAATTTCATTAATATTCACAGCAAAATCTTAAGGGTTGGCAGGTCTGGGACAAGTATGACAACTGTCAAATCATGTAAATTGGTATAATTGTTAAAAATCCAAAATAATCATCTGAAATTTTTCTTTTTATAGACTTTGGTGGTAACTAGTGTCCACACATATTATCATGGTACCATACTAAAACCACAAGAGGATGAGACAGACACTTGATAAACCCCACTATGGTACACTACAAAGTTTTTCCTGTATTCACCTTGAAAAAAAATATAATGTGCACAACAACTGCCGGCATTCAAGTTGATCTTTGTTAGGTTTTGCTTTTACATTTATGCACAAGCAGAATTTAACAAGCATTAGTGGCCTTTAAATTCTAAAGTATTCAATCATTAATACAAATGACTAAGTTAAGTCCAAAATCAAACTGCAGATTCAGATATGCCATCACATAATGCACAAACAGATCTGGGTCTATGCATTTTTTAAGAATAATCTGTAAAACCAACAATACACACCCTGTTCTTCTGGTGCACTACGTGAAAGTAGATCTGGATCTATGCTGTTTTCAGTTGGACTCTACTTCTAAGCAAGTACTTATGGTAAAGTGAATATAAAATTATTTGTCATTATTAATTCTTTTGAATTCATGGTTGCTACAAAATTCAAGGACCAAATTAACAATAACCCTTCTGTGAAAAACCCTTACCCAATCCAAAAATTTAAGAAACAATTAAAAAATATAATTTATCATAAAACCATAAAAATTAACATCCAAAAAACTACCTTAAAAAATGTATACTCACCTCCTGCTTCGAGACCTGAAAAGAAAACATTTTTAAAAAAGAGATGTACAAAGAGATAGAATTGCTAGAAATAAATGTATAATATGTACAGCATGTGAAACCATATTAACAAATATTAAATTAATCATTGCGCATTCTTAGAAGTGCAAGTGCCCATAGGTGAGACATCTAGAGGTCCAAGATACGAGCCTTGGTTGTTAGTTCACATCCAGAGTAGCAGTGTTTGTTTTTATTTCACTGGACTGTTTAACAAAAATAGTTTTTTTTCTGTAAGAGTTTTGTATTCAGGTTAGACTTTAAACTCACTGTACTATATGTTCCATCACTTTACAAACACTGTTAACTTGGCTATGTTCAAGCAAAATAATAATAATAACTGGAGGAAAAAAAGGTATATTGTCCATGTATCACAAGTTTCCAAAACATTCATTTTTCCTTTGCCACAAACACTATCATTTCAGGAGGACCCCTTTAAGTGATAGGTGTTTGTAATGCCTAACTACACTCAATCTTTGCCTTGGTGACTTAGACATTTATAAAAATACCAGCATCATCAAACATTTGGTGAAAGCATCATCTGGAAAACTGGAAGAATCTATTCAAGATGAATGGGTGCCATATTTGATGTCGTATTGGTATCATTTTTAACAAGAGTACTGTGAACAGTATATCTTACATTCTTGCTACATTTTAATAAACCTCAATGCAGAGAAATGCAATTTTTGTGCAAAACCCATTTTTAGTCTTCCAATTACAGTGACCTTTACGTTTTAATATATTACCCCAAAATCGATAGGCTTCTTCCTTACCCTCAAATGCAATCATCGTCAAAGTTTGATCCATGTCTGTAATGTAGAGCTTAATGTTATTATGTAGAAGCCTATTTTTCCTCTTCAGACCCAGTGACTTTGGCCTTTGACTTTTTTACACCAAATACTGATAGGCTTCTTCCTTACCTGAAGTGCAAGTCACTCCCACTGTTTTGTCCAGGTACGTAGTGTAGAGCTAGTTTTATTTAATGGAAAACAATTTCCTTCTTCTGACCCAGTGAGCTTAGCATTTGACTTTTTGACAAAAATCAATTGGATTCTTCCTTACCCCAAACTTTGGTCAAGGTCTGCAATGTAGAACTGATGTCTTTGTGTGGGAACCATTTTAATTCCTTTAGTCACTGTGACTTGACCCTTTGACCGTTTCATCCCAAATCAACAAGCTTCTTCATTACGCAAAATGCCAGCAATCCACAAAATTTGGTAAGCTTATGTGATTTTTCAAAACCCTATGCTTCACAGTGGGGGGTGGACAGCATGGAGAATTAAGAAAGAAAAACTCCACCATCTCTCCATGCATCCTGATGGAGTTGCCAAGGTAGGAGAATAGCTTTGCACACCATGCTTTCTTGCAGAGTCGCATCTGACAACCACCATGGAGTGGACATGATCTTGATAATATGGGCATGGTTTACTGTTTATGACTCCTGCACCAACTTATCTTTATCATTACATCTTTCAGGAGAGACTTGCTTACTCTCTGATGCTGAAAAAATGTGATCATTTAGTTAACTATAAACATTTCCAGATTTATTTTTTTATTATCACAAATGGTCACATCAAGTCATCTTAGGTACATGTAGGCAGACAAGTACTCTTTTCAAAGAGAAATGATCATGTGCAAACCAAATGTACCACACCAGAAGCCATCAACAATCTATTTTCTTTGTTACTGACGTCTTAAATGTGCAAACGAAAAGCACAGCAGTGCCTCTTCTGCAGGTTTCTTTTCTTTGCCATTATGTTGACAATAAACAACATAATTGGGGACAAAATGAATCATACTGTATAATCACAGGCTATTCCACTGGACGATTTTAATACCTATTGAACTGTCTGTTACTTTCATTCATTCTATGGATTTTGTTGATTATAAGAAGGAAAAACAGCAAAACTTACTGACAGACACTAAATATCCTTTTATTTTACTTTAAAAAAATGAATTTTCTAACAGTTTAATACTCAAATTTATGGATTTTTCATATACATGTACATTATTTAATACATTGTGGAGTGTACAACACAAATGTAAGTTGTTAATACACAAGTGTATTTCATTTAATCAAAATTTCCATTGTTGTTTTTTTTTTCTCTCAGTGTAAATTCTAGTCAATGATGAACGATCATCTAAAAAAATTCACTTGTATGCAAAATTTCAATTTATTTTCAGCCTCTCTTCCCCCTTACTTATCTAAACATCCACTTATGTTGGCAATATTACCTTGGTCCTGGGGGTTTTCAGATAAATGGATAGTACTGTATTATGAAAATGGCGACATTTTTTGTTTTTTTTTAAAATAGGTGACAATTGAGGTTGGCGATTTTTAAAGACAGTGCCAACACTGAGTCAGTCCCTTACAGCACACATGCAGTCAGAATTTAACTAGTTCAAAGTATGTATATTCAGCCTCATCACTGTGCCATCACTGCTTAAGGACTAAGCATTTGGCTTGCATTCCAGTGTAAATACACTGTTTTCTGTTTGTTTGGCTTTGTTTTTAAACAGAGCAGTTGTCATTTAGAATTTAATTGTCTATATATCAGAGGATTACTTTTCCTTTCCAACAACAGGATAAATTTATATAGTTAAAGGTGTCCCACCCATCAAGTAAGTGTGATGTTGATGTTGTGGGGTTTAACGTCATTTTTCAGCACACGATAGGCTATACATGGCGGCCAGTATTAATGGTGGAGGAAGAACCCGGGAAAACACCGGGAAGAACCACCAACCCATGAGAAGCTACTGGCAAGCTTTCTCACATACCCACATTGGCCGAATCCTAGACTCGAACCCACGCAGACAGAGGTGAGATGGCAGTGATCCGTAACAGAGAGCGCTTTAGACCACTCGGCCACTCGAGGCCCCTCAAGTAAGTGTGCACGTTTGTTCAGATTTTTTTCAATAAAGTAAAAATGTAAACATGTTGCAAAAAGTCTATCAACCCTTCCTAAATATACATGCGATGAACGCACAAGACTTTAAAATTTACTTTTTTATCGTCCAAATATTGGACTGAAAATATGATGACTGATTTGTCAAATGTTATCTGGTTGTAAACTGACATCTCAGTCTTTAAACGGGTTGTAATCATCCACTGACTGTTCAAATGTCAGCTGCTCAACGGTTGAGTGTGCCTGCAGTAATGCACTGGATATTCATAGCTATTTATCTCTCCACTTAAAACTCTTACTAATGGAAGAAAGCCTGTTTTACAAAAACTGCATTTTTTAAGATCAAAAAATGTTTCTCCTCTGAAACTTTGTCATAACATATGAATGTTCATGTACAAACTCCAAAGGATGCAGCAATAAAAAGAAGCTACTATAACTTCTGAAATTCATCTGAATTTATGCATGTCTAGGCAAATGTCCTTTTCATAATTTTACTTGACACAAATGTCCCTATCATATTTTTACCCTTACCACTACATTACTTACAAATATGCTATAAAAAAATGATGCAAGTTTGATTTCAATCTTCTGAATTCACTCTGAGCAGAATGTTTTTATGGTCTGAACCCAAGTTTCCATCAGGTGCCCATTAAGAGATCAGTTTCCTTTGCAGCATGTTCTGGACCAACAACAAGCAAAATTGGCAAGCGTAACTGATAACTAATACATACTAGATGTTAAGCTTTGGTCCTTGTTAAGTGTAGAAAATGCACACAGATATCCTCACTGTGCAAATCTGCATCAACTCAACCCAGGAAAAATTAGCAAAGTATTCCTTGGCACAGCCAATTTCTCTATGGCCAGCATGAGATGACAAGTGGTTTTTGACCAGCCCTGTGCGTCAAAGACTTTCAGAGCATCAGATTCCAAACTGCTCCACAGTAAGTAGATTATACATATTTAGTATGGTCTAATAGCAAAATTCAACAAAAAGGTGTGTTCAGTGTGTTGAAGGTTACTACTGATGATAATGCTTAACACCATGTTCCCAATGCAATCTACCCAAATAATAAAGAAAGATTTATCACAATGTGTTTTTGTCAACTTTATATATCAAAAGGGGAAATGTGGAAGATAAGCTTTCTTTGTCTCTAGCATTATACCTACATCACATGTTGCAGATGTGTTCCCCCAGTTTGATGGTAGATGGGTCTATCCTCAGCATAAGAAAAGATACCAATAAGCGCTAAGAGGTAATAAGTCTGCTTGACCAATCTGATCACCTAAGCTCTTGGAATATGTATACAATATGTTCAGGGCAAGCATCTGAATGATTCATTCAGTAATTTTATCTCAACTGATTGAAAAGTGCTGCAACCTCCAACAATTTTGATAAGAATTCAATAAATTTAACATATGACCAGTTAAATTATGACTCAATTACACATTTTTTTGGTCATCCAGTGGTAGATGAAAATTCACCCCTTTCCCATCAACTATGATAAATATTAGCAAATTAAAGGGCTTTTATTGGTAAGGAACAAAACATATTCTTTCTCTTTTTTCTCTCTGATTTCCTGGTAGAATAGGAACCCTGCAAGCTTCTTCCTTACCCAAAGAACAAGCCATCCTCCAAGTCTGGTAACTCTAGATGGTGAAGCCCTTGTGTTTTTGTGCAGAAATGAAACTAGTAACAGACAAGTCAATGGACATCATAATATGCTCCACCCTATGGCAGGTGTATAAAAATCATTGTCTTATACTCTAATTGTTTGTTCAAAGAACTTTTCTTACTAATTAAATGTGTACATGTTTTTGTACTAAATAAATTCAGAATCATCTTTTTACCTATAATTATATGAAAATCTGAACAAAATTAATGAAAACTGTATTTTACAAAATGGCACATGACATCAAGTCAAACACTCATTCTGGGAAGAAAAGTGGCTTTAATTTACATGTCCAATCATGGAAAGTCTGTCACTCCCACAATAAAGACCAAGATAAGCTCAAACCTGATTGGTACTGTATACACATGTATAAATCGACCTATGGACAAGTCAAATCCTTGGATCCAAAATGTGATAATGGTGATTTTTCCACAATTCTTGAATAAGTCTAGAGCGAATATTTTGCCCTGAAATTTGTCAGGAAAACAGGTTGTTGTACAAGTATTATTTTTTTTAGATGCTCCACTTATTTGTCAATTACTATTTACACTGGCTTCTAAGTCATTTTTTTCTAATACTGATCTTATTTCTAAGACATAGTACATACAGTTGTCAGTTAATTCATCATAGGTCACTAACTTCATTAATGTACACAAAAAAAAACATCTTCTGGTAAGCATTTTTTGTAGGTATGGATTAGAAGTATACATTTTTTTAGTATATCTTAATTATAAATTGATGCCCTCTCTGCATGATTCAAAATTACGGGAATTAGCCATGGTGCCAAGTGATTACCATGTTAGAAAAGAGACTAAAAGGATTCAAGTTCAAATACTGTTATTGAAACTGTTACCATGATGTGACCTTAGTCAAAGCACTTTATTTCAATAAGCACTAAATAACCTACTTGTGTTGATTGCCATAAAACAGAAAACAAAACCAACCAAATAATTTTCCCTTTAAAATGTAACAATTTACTGACCTCCTCCTGTGACGGGAACTTCTAGATCTTGATCGTCTCCTTTCATAGGGACTTCTGGATCTGGATCTGGAATATTTGTAGTGCCCTCCACTCCTAGTTTTAAAGCAAAAATATTCCAAATATGAAATAATAAAGATCCTCTAAAAGTATTTTAATTGTTTGACCAGAATGAAGACTGCATGAAATCACTCAAAATTATGGATTGGTCCTTTATACTGTAAATCGTGGGCAAGCTACATAAAATTTTACTTCCCAGATCAACGTTCAAGCTGGCCTGGCTATTACTACAAACAACCACAACCATGCATTAATAAGAAACAGCTTTAACTTGAGTCTTATACATATTTGTGTATATACACACACACACACACATGAACTATTATCATATTCAATGAATGCAAAAGTTACTCAAACATTATAAAAACCAAAATATACTTTGATCTCCTTCTCTTGTGACCTCTGGAGTATGATCGTGACCTAGATCTTGACCTTGAATGTGATCTGGAAGGTGACCTTGATGGAGTCTGTGACTTGGCAGAGTGATCAGAATGGGCTGAACCTTCAACAGATCTCTCTTTGCCAGACCTGCCTGACTCTCTGGAGAGGGACCTGGAGTCTCTTTGCTGAAAGGTAATGACATAATTAAATTTTACTGTTGATATGACACATGGTGGAGGCAATGAACTTACACATCACACTCATAAGACTGGTTTGATCTGGTGTTTTAAATGGGATAGCAACACCATGAAGATTATATCATGCGCTTTGAGTCAAGTGCCATACCCACGGGAAGACCATATTAGCTGATTCAGGCTGGTTAAATGGTGGGTATTAAATCCATACCCATTCATCACATGTCTAAATGCATTATGGCTACACATTCAAGAGACCTTCAACAATACAAGTCCTACCATGATATAAGCCTAATAGTATTAAATCCAGTGTTCCTTATAGAATCTTCTATATAAAGCTATTAATCCAATGTAAAACTAACTAAATTTACAATATTTAATGGACATGATATCAGCATATCAATTTTAAACTTTGTATGCAAAATTTAAATTGTAGTATCCAATGATATGGTTGAGACAAGTGAGAATTTTATGAAAATAACTATATAAACAGCATCCATATCATGGCTTCCAGGAATCACAACCTCCCTGATATCATCATTTTTCATAAAAATATTTAACATTTGTTTCCCATGTTACCTACTTTAAATACTCACTTATGAGTCAAGTCCTACTGCAAACTGCACAGACCAAGATCTGCTATCTTATAACGCACCAGCAGATCTGAATCTATGTCATTTGCTAGTAATAGACAGTAGAAAAACAAACACACGGACTCTGATTTGCCAATACATTATGTGACATCATGATCAGTGTTGTCACATCAGGATCTATTTTGTTTTAAGTTGGACTTGCTAAGCATTTTAACTGCAGTGTAGCTTAATTAGGAAATGGTATTAATCAGAAGATGAAATGTCTAACGGTGAACGATTAGTGGTGTCGGTGCATGCGCAGAAAACTCAAGCAAATTACACCATATGCTAATCTTTCAATCTAAAAAATTCCAACACTTGAAATAGCTGTCTTCATGTAGTTTCCCAACCTCTGTATGCTTTTAGCTACCAATGTGCTTCCTCACATCGTCCCTGCCACATTGCCCAATACTAAAGATTTTGGCATACTGTGTGCAAAAAGCATGATGTATATCGGTATTTGATGGCTGAATGCACTGCCAAATTTTGGTATATTCCAAACTAAACTTCACTTTCTGTGCAATACATTTCTTTTTCTTTGGTGATAAAGACGTTTTCAAGATACAATGGCGAACGGTAACTCAAATCAGTGTTGGCAGCGTATATGCATAGAAAAATTCCCCGGTTTCTTTCAAAAGAATTTATAAAACTACTCTTAATATATGTAGATTAAAATACGCTAAATGCTTGCTACAGGTCCAACTGTATGAATCAGCTATAGTTCTACTAATCTCACGACTAGCAGAACCAGACAATTTCAGCAACTGCCGATATCACAACTAGCACTTAATGGGAAAATTTTTTAAAATTTGGCATGTGGTGTGAATCGCTGCAGAAAGTCATGAAATTCACACTAAAATCGCGAGGTTTGCAGCTATGGAATAGTTACATTTCCTACAATATCACCATTTGTATTCAATGACATTTAGGCAAGTTCATAAAAACCATGGCATGGAACAGCAGTCATATCTAAGTCAAGAAAGCCATTATGTAGCCAATCAATCTATCCCAATTTATTTTGGAAGCTTCTACAAATTAACAAAATCATTGACTATATCAAGTCTTAAATATTTCTCACTTTCAAAAGTGATTTTCATTGAATAAATCACTTCCTAGAAAATATTTCTAACAGAGTTCCCATATTGTACAGAACAAGTAATCACAGTTTACTGCCCTTCTCTGCACATAATCCATCTAAATGAACATTTTTGATCAATCTGTCTTCAAAGATAAACAGGGAAATTTGATTGTTGTTGCTGCAAATATAGTTCTACAGGCAACACAATCAATCACACAATCAAGCATAATACGATGGGATATCTTGTACTTTCATGTTTGAAAATATAAAAAACAGAAAGAAAAAAATTTCATTAATATTAGGCAAGGCCATGAATTACTGGATTTTCCAACAGAAATAATTTTGATAATTCACTGGAGTGGAATACCAGTGCCTCTTTAATTGACAAAAATAACATTATAACCATGAAATTTGAGCTAATTTTAGATTTTTGCTTGGTCCAATCAAAAGCATTACTGCTTTGAACGCAGACAAACTAAGTTCAAATCCCACAATGCATATATATATTGTCTTCATTGTTTCTATGCCCTTCTACCTTGAATTAGAAAAAAGAATTAAGTTCCTACTGACATTTTCTGCACGAATATACATAAAACATAATATAATGGAAATGCTAACATGATCACACGAGATCCAGTAAGAAATCTGCTACTTCAGTCTCTCTATATGTACTGCAGACCGATATGTGTGGGAATAAAACAAAAAAGAAAATTTGAAAGCTCCAAGTGAAAAACCGTCATATTTTATCTTATGGGAGAAAAACACAAGTATTTTCACCTGTAGCTTCATGAAAATAGAGTTTTTCAACAACTTGATGAAATATATCCATTATTCACTCATTTCCAGCAAACATCCTCCTATTATTTCACACTTAAATATATTATACATTTCAATGTATATTCAAAAGGAAAATTTGGTATTCTTGTTGACAGGGTACAATGTAAGACCTTGTCACTGATATTTATATTTTGGGCGTTGAAGTCTTACTACCTAAATGACGGCACTGTGTAGTAACAAAAGTCAAATTTTTCAGGAATATCTCACACACTTGGGGCTTTTTTATATATTATATCTATAATGTATTGGTCAGACTTCACTTACTCTGGTGACTTTTTCCTACGAAATTCAAATTCTCACACAAGCAAATGGACCTGTTTGCACGTTTTGTTGGCCTACATTTCAGTTAGCTGCAAAGCGATGGAAGCAGAGAATGCTGAAATAGGGTCAAGTTAAAGTATCATTCTTAATGAAATAAATAAAAAATATAGTATGCCTATTGGAACTGTAAGCAATGTTTTGTTTTGTTCAAGAAATATATCCCCATGAACCTATTTAAACATACTTCGGCATACCTCGACTACCGTCGCATTGCATAGTTGTGTGTGATATTCGTGGAAATTTTACTTTTGTTACACTGTTAGTCGACATAAAAACACGCAAGACAGCGCCGTTGGTTATGCGGTAAGACCCTACATCCCCCAGAACAAAAATATCGGGTTATGAACTTACGTGTCTTACGTTGTAGCACAGGAGTCTGACCTTTTATCAGTAAGTACGGCAAGATCTCTGACATGAAATCACATTATCGGTTATATAAATGACATTATCACATTATTGGTTATATAAATGTTCATTTATATAACCGATAAGGTGATTTCATCTTGTCAGAGATTTCGCCGTACTTCATTGATAAAACGTCAGACTCATGTGGTTGTAGGACTAGGGAGGCCACTGGCCTGCCCAGACATCTGACATATTTCAAAAAGAAATCCCCGTAATATTAGTTTTATGCACGCTCTGATGCCATACTTACTCCACTGTCACTCATCGTTATATAAAAAAAAATTAAAAAATTCACAGGATATCCTGCAAACAAACTTCGATAATTTTTTCTGATTGGAAAGATCGATCGGAAACGTGTCACAATATGGGGAAAGCTGCTCCGCACCAGCAATAATTTGTACATTCTAAATTTTTTGGTGCAGGGTAAAAATCGTGCTACCTATAGTAATTGCTACATTAATCTTGCAACTTCTTTCGTTATTTTTATTAACGCAAAACCCGTTAAATTTGTTTTCGATAGCTCTATATTTGTACAATGAAGGCGCTTCTCGGCATTTACTTCTTCTACATAACGGGTCATTTCGTAACATAGCTAGATCTGCTTGAGTAAATTCGTCCCAGCTCGTGCCAAGATTTCTTTAACAGAATCAATAAACTAGAGAGAGGCTTTATTAGTAAATGGTCTCCGTTGTACTGTATTAACCGTGCTACATTAATCGTTGCGACATAGCTAAATTGCATTTTCTCAGTATGACAAGAAAGATCAATTTATAGTCGGCATGACTTTAAAACAATTCAGCATAAGCTCTGGTGATTTTCTTTTTACCGACACGACATAAAAATACACAATTGCTACATTATATTGACATTATTTGCAAGACAAGCACAATCTTATCTTAAAATATAAGGAAGAAAAACGTTTTATAACGGCTTTAATTACAAATGAATTTAGTATTTAGGTAACGCGCGCGCGCGCGTTAGAACCTAATATAAACTACGCCATAAATTAAAAAGACCAGAAACATTACAAGTTGAAGTCGACATTAAATAAAATTAAAACGGAAGCATCGCTTTCGGACAAACAACGATACGAAATGCAAAGTATGAATTACTTTAAAATATCAGTAATATAATAAAATGGAGACAGTCATACATACAGTTATATTTGTTACAAAGGATATACAACATATCAATTATTTTATAAAAATGTTATACAATTTTACATAGTGCTTTGGTATTAAGGTCATTAGGATACAAAGTATCTAACCTATGAATCCAGTAACTTTCCTTTATTACAGAGTAAAGAGTGATTATTTTAGTATTAAAATGTATTGAAACATTAGAGGAGAACTGGGGATATCTGTATTTTTACATGAAACCAATGATTTTTCATTCTTTTATAAACTCTTTGAAGTGTTTGTCCAACATATTGAATGCTACATTTTTACAGGTTATAAAATCACTTTAGTTGATACGCAGTCAGTGTTATACCGTGGAGAAAAAAAACTTCTTTTGTATTGAAGTTACTGAAAGTACAATGAGAAAACCGACGTCGGTCATATATTTAAAATTGTTATTATGATGTTTATCATTAATGACTTTACGTCAATTACGTAATTGTTATTTTAAAATATAAAGACGTCATCTAGTTCTTTCAAAACATTCTGTGCCTGGAGAAACATACAGTAAATGCGAAACTAGTTGCACACAATTATGGCGTTTGTGTTCCTGGGAGGTTTTTTTTGTGGGGTTTTTTCTTCTTCTTCTTCATCTCAATTCAAAATTAAAATTATCAGGTAACAGCAGGGCACTTAATGGCACATAAGACAATTAACGTCAAACAAACGATAACACTGATATAACTAGTTTTCATCGCAATGGCAGAAGAGGTCCTTCGTCCGGATGTGGGTGGTAGGCTGGGGTATTATTTGAAGATATTACATTTTGTCTTTACTATTCAGGAGCAATATTAATAGTGTAATCGGTTAAAAGGTGGTTCCTCTACATCAGGGGTGCACAAGCCCCGGTCCGCGGGCCGGATTAAGACCGCGAACGTGTTCTGCCCGACCCTCAGGGCAAATTAAAACAACACAGAAATCTGGCCCGTGAACAGTAATTATATTAAAGAAATTAGTGTTTGCGGACCTCTAGTGATCTTAGAAAATGCAATCTGGCCCTTGGGCATAAAAAAAGGTTGACCACCCCTGCTCTACATAGTGACCACGTCCTTCGATATAACGAATAGAGCTGCATATCTAAAAGACTTTATACCATATGTTTCAGGTTTTAATTCTTGGGACATATAAAATACTTGAATATCTAAAAATTCAACTTATTGCGTTCAAAACATAAAATCATGTAAACACTGGGGAACACATTCAGAACCTTAAAAGTTTACATATCCATATATGTATCATGTGAAGTACATACCCAGCCATTGGACAACATCAGCAGTGTGCAGCGCCTGCAGTCCACAGGGGAACTTGTCAGTGAACAGTTGTTCTCCACAGCTACAAGAAGAGTTAGTGGCCTGGCCCCATCAGACAAGGTCGACTGCACAACGACCCTGTCCTGTCCGGAAATGGTTCAGCGTGATCCACAGATGTCACAAAAGGATGAAGCCAGGAGGGCAGACAGATGACTCAGTTACGAGAGAGAGGTTTACCACACATGTTGACCACTCCGTGCCGAAATAGCTATCATACCTTCCGACAGCGAACCTAATAAGATTGGATGTCTCGAAGCCAAGGGAACTGTTTGATTTTAAGTGATGCCCATGTGCAGCGGAAGTTTCTCACTGGTATAAACCTTAGCCAGCATTTTTGTGGTTGCCTCTTGGCGACGGAGATGTGGAAGAGGACTGTTGCTGAGTACCGACGGCCATAGTAAAAGAGTAGGACGTAGTGTTCCAGAGATTATACGCATGGTTGTCTTGAGCTGGACGTCAACTAGCTTGGTATGGAACGATCGAGCTCAGGCAGGAGCCCAATACTCGACTGTCGAATAACATACGGTCAGTGCTGATGCGTTTGAATGTCTGCGCACTAGCTCCCCGGGTTGACGCTGAGGAGGATGCAAAGCCCACGGTTCGCATTTGCATTGTTAAGGTGGAAGACGCTGAAGACTGTGTTTGTTGTGCTTGGCTGTAGGTCCTATTTTTTGAAGAAGTCCGTCATTTCCTCCAGGTCCGTGTTCAGTACCTCCTCAAGCTCAGTAAACGAGTAACTTTGGGTCCCGAAAGCAATGTCATCTGCGTACATGTACTTATGCGACTGTGTTTCAGGCAGGTCATTGACATAAACATAGAAAAGACTTGGCGAAAGAACAGAGCCCGGTGAGAGCCCATTACTCTGACGTCTCTTCGAGCTACAGCTCTCTCGGATATGCATTCTGAGGCACCTGTCGCGAAATAACAGTTCGATCATCTCAACTATCCAGCGCAGCAATACTCTGGCAATTTTCAGCAAAAGTCCTGCATGTCAGACGGTGTCATATGCAGCTATTAGATCAAGGAAAACAACTCCAGTAGCAGCAGAGAGGGCAGTAGTATATGGGGTGAGATTAGCGACAATGGGAATTAGCATTAAAAACACCCCCTGGGTAAGATTAGCGACAATGGAAATTTAACATTAACCACCCTGGGTAAGATTAGCGACAATGGAAATTTAACATGGGCAAAAAACCCTGGGTAAGATTAGCGACAAGGGAATTTTAACATGGGCAATGGAAATTTAACATGGGCAAAAAACCCTGGGTCACTCTGGGGACAAGGGAATTTAACATATGGAAATTGAACATGGTGACTCTGTATAGCGTCAAGGGGAATTGAACATGGTGGGACTGTCTAGAGACAATGATGGTAGAGGGTCAAACACAACAGAGACAGAGACATACATACACTAGTACAAGCGTGAGATTTATATATAAAGCATTACCAAGACCTGAAATCTTGCTGGGGTGTTCAAAAATTTGCATATTTGTAATGATGCTATAAATAGCTATAATCAAGGAAATGTTCAACGACAAAATGGATGTGACTAAAAGTAACGCTAAAATGACGAAATTGTCCCAGAATTTAAAGGAAAATAAACATATCCCCGAAAATTAAGTTACAATGGTTTAGACTAAAATGGATAAAATTAGTAACTACTTACAATATCAACTTGTGTGACGATCGTGGATAAACACCCATGTATCTATTTATAGCTATAATCAGCTAAAATTCATATGAAATCCCACTATCTATTTATACTACAACTTGTGGGTTATTCCTTTGGAAAATCCCACTATCTTTTTGTAGCCTCAGCTTGAGTGACGTTCCTGTTTATGAACTCTAGTACATATGTATAGCTACAACCTATGGAAATCCCCAAGTCCACGCCATCCTTATTATACAAAGTCCATATTTATAGTCTCGAAATTTCCAGCGTCAGTGACGTCACTGTACTGAACACTAGGGGATAAATGTCAACAGTGTTGCAAGTGGCTGACCTGAATACACGCTACTGCAGGTAGGTAGGTAGAGTGTATCTGATAGGGATAAAGTGAGTCTTTATAGGGACAAACAGAGACCAATACACACACACACCCACTCACACACAACGTACGCGCGCAGACATACGCACACACACACACACACACACACACACACACACACACAGAGGGAACAGAAACAAACAAACCCCAAATATACTATCAACACAGAAGGGAGATAATACAAACCACAAATAAACTATCCACACAAACGTACGCGAACGCATACAAACCCCAAATATACTATCCACACAACGTCGCTAACGCATACAAACCCCAAATATGCTATCCACACTCGGGAGGAAGAAGAAAAAAACAACCAAATATACGATCTACACAACGTACGCGAACACACACACACACACATACACACACACACACACACACACACGCACGCACACACAGAGGGAACAGAAAAAAACAAACCCCAAATATGCTATCAACACAGAAGGGAGATAATACAAACCCCAAATAAACTATCCACACAAACGTACGCGAACGCATACAAACCCCAAATATACTATCAACACAGAAGGGAGATAATACAAACCCCAAATAAACTATCCACACAAACGTACGCGAACGCATACAAACCCCAAATATACTATCAACACAGAAGGGAGATAATACAAACCCCAAATAAACTATCCACACAAACGTACGCGAACGCATACAAACCCCAAATAAACTATCCACACAAACGTACGCGAACGCATACAAACCCCAAATATACTATCAACACAGAGTGAAGAAGAAAAAGTTTTTTGAAAGCACCTAAGCCCTCGCCTGCAATGACCAACTCTGCCAAACACCTACACCCCACCCCCCACTCCCAACACTACAAAACCCATTTAACCCGTTATTTTATGGCATCAGTGTGAGATTTAGGAAACATCAAGACACAAAATGATGGATGAATAGACTGACTATTGTTTACCGACTTGCATGCCTAAAGAGCGTGCGTGAAGGAAAACATCCTTGCATTTCAATTCTAACTAAAACATGATCCAGAGGGATAGAGAGAGGTGAAAGAGCACAATTTCATAAAGTGTGAGTAAAAACAAAACACGCCATCCTTATTATACAATGTCAAGACCAAGAGACACTTACGTTTTCTTTCTGGTCTATTCTCTTTTAGAAGGTAGTATGAAATTTCACATCAGGGCCAACGCATCGGCTCACATTGTCAATTTTTCCATTTCCATGTCTTTACTGGTACAAGTTCTTCATCATCTTCAATTTCTTCTTCTTCTGAATCCCTCTTCTCTGTTTCGTCTTGTTTTTGTTTCTTCTCTTTTCTCGTAGGGCACTCTGAATTCCAATGTCCTTTCTCCTGACAACGATATTAGGTATCTTGACTTTTGTCTCTCTTTCTTAGACGAAGCAGGTATTCTGGAGACAAATACCCATTTACCTTTGCAGATATAGCAAACTTCATTAGCACTTACACACTTTCGTATGACTCTCATCAAATCAACGACCAAAAGAGTAAGTTTTGTTGCCACTTTCGCTTGTGAATTATGCTTTCGTATGACTTTTAGCAAATATTTGACCAGCAGGTCGATCTGTGCTGACTCTTCCATCTTCTTGATCGTTTGAGAGCGGAATGAATACTCTGACGCTAAGACACTCTCCTTATATAGAGGGACCTGCTGCGTATGAAACCTAGTCAAATGTAATTTTGCAATAAGATGAAACGATTTCATTGAGGAAGTAAAAAGCAATGATGTACCGTATCGCCTCACACAAAACCTGAAGTGTTAGTTCAAATCCGTGTCAGCGATTTCGAAGACGACATAACTGAGCTTTAATCAATGCTCTTCAATTATGCCACAAAACCACGAGTCCTGATTCACGCCAAAAGAAATTTCGTTCGGTCCATAAAAAATAGTATCACATCTGAGAAAAGCAAAAACGAACTTCCAGAAAACTGAGAACGACGGCTTACATCTACAACGTAAATGTATGAGTTCAAGTAGTGCGTAAAACTTAGTCAAATTAAATTTTTATAGTCAAGACGAAACGATCTCTTTTCGAACAAGAAAGTAGACACCAAGCGACAATGGCGATCCGTGTCACACAACACTTTTCAAAATGTATATTATCAGAGGTTTGTTCTAGCGATCTGCACGGTTAAATTAAATGTTGATGTATTTTGCAATAAGACGGACACAATTTCCATGGGATCGCCCATGATACGATTGTTCGTGCATTAGTTTAATTTTTAAAAATATTTTTTTATATAAATCGCCTATAGGATAGACCCAGTAAAACATGGCCATTCTCGTCACTGTCTGAATAGCTACTCAAGTCAATTCGAAGCGAACGCGGTAAGAAAATAAGTATAGCCAATAAAATGGCTTACAACGGGTGATGCATTGTTTTGTTCTAGGACTGTGTGGCATAATAATCCCTATGTTCTTGCGTTGTTACCATTACAATGCAGACAGACTGAAATGTGAACTTACAAGCCCTCTTTGTGTGTGTTGTACCATTTCCTCTTACCACATCAAAATACTGAGTGTCACAGCATTGGTTCGCGTTTTCAAGCTGACCATTTTTTTATATCTCACTTAAACATTTCGACATAAACACTCACACTCACATCGGTAGAGTCAGAACAGACGTGTTACAGTATTGAGGGGCATGTTATCTGTTTTTTTCTTCAAACTAATAAATTTGGGGCTTGTATGAAGTAAAGAACCGAAAGTACAGTGAAACTCAAGGATGATGACCCAATCTGTCTGTCTATTGATGCGTGCATTTACTTAAGAAGAAATATGACCTCTAAAACACAAAGAGATACGGCAAGCATGATTAGATTAAACACAAGGATGTTTTCCTTCACGCCCGTGTAATTTAGAGTTTCAATCGTCTTTGAAGACAAACTTGGTCTCCTTTTGTAGGGCTTGAAATAATAAAAAAAAAACTGAAAAATCTTAACACTTTGCTATAGATAATTTCATCAACAGACTAAACAACATAAATACCGTTACAACAATAGAAAGCCTTAAATCGTCTATCAAAAAGAAATGCATGAAAAAAATTAAAGATTAACGATAACTAAACAATGAAACCGAATTTAACAAAGGCAATGACATGTGAACAAATGACTCTCACTTTGGAAAGGTAGGCGAATGTACTCTGTCATGCACCATCAACTTGAAAAAAATTATAAACAGAGAGAAACCTGAATTCAAAATTCAGTTGTTTCTTTTACTTCAAAATTGTTTCGTTTCTTTTTTCTTTTTTTTTTTTTTGGAAGAAATCTAAGCGCTAATATAGTGTGGAAAAGGGAAAATGCACATACAAGCTTTGATATTTCTGAAAAAATGAGGGGATATTCCTAACGTTCATAACCACCTATATATGCTTGGACTTGTCTGTGACTTATCCACAAAACAAGATGTACATATTTCTGGTCAAGCTGCAAGTGTGTGCGTGTTTTTGAAAATGGTAAAAATGGGATATACAATTTTCTCGTGACACTTATAAAGTGAAGAGTCTGTGCAAGTGTCAAAAGCCAAAGTCATATAAGTTTTGTATTTTGTACGGCTTGTAAAGATTTCCACTTTAGAAAATGTGAAGTATCACAAGTTATTATCACAAACAGAAGTGGAACATAGGGGCTTGCAAGAAAGAAAATAACCCAGACAGTTGGTGTCATCAAGAGTGCTAGAGACGGTACCCGAACTTGCTTGCCTGCTTGCTTGAATTAAAGTGATTTTCGCTCTAATGGAGCATATATCACTGGTTTAATAACGCACCGCGTGATTTTTAATTACTCCTGGGGAAGGAAAGAGAGCCTCATCTCCCCGGCTTTTATGTACTCACAGACTACTTTTAAATTTAGCCACTCAGGTGTAGGACTAATTAGTCCTTAACAACCTGACTGAAAGGCTTTAAACATGAGTGGGAATAGTCTCACCACACACTCCTTTGTTCTGTCCGAGCGTGGTAAAGGAGGAAAAAGGTGCTCAAAAAGACAGCCATGTGTGTTAAGTACTCAACAAAACGCTAGCCTGTACTTATTTCAAATCAAGTCCCGTTTTTGCTAATGGACAGTAAAAAGTACCAATAATGTGTTAACCACTTGTGCAATTAGTTCAAATCTAACGAGTCTGTTAAATTTCCTACTTCCTAACATATCTATCTGATATTAGTACTTAATGTAAATAAAAATAGCCATGCTGATCTTATTTAAATTATTATGTCTAAGAGACATATGCCAGTTTGGTCACTGTTAGGTTTAAAAAGTTAAGTTTGTTGCGGTGTTCCAATGGGTCAAGTTTGTTTCGAGAATAGTTTAGTCAAGGAGGGATACCAAGCCAAATATGGTTCCCCATTTAATAAAAAGCAATCTTTTGGAGCCCTAAAAAAGGCTGTTTTTTTTTTGTTAGAAGGTAACACGTCTCTCTTTTGCTTTCACGTTCTTTCCCGCACTCCTAGTCTCATGATTCTTGATATCAGGAAATGCGTAGCCATGATGGGCGGCAATGTAAGTAGCGGCTTCTACCAGTTGACTAAGGGAGTATCCAGTGTAGGTTTGTCTGTAGAATTGGGGAAGAACTCTGACCCTAATCCCCATTGAGAAGGTCTTGGTTTAAAGGTGTCTAGAGATTTGTAGGCAACGTATTGTATGGCTCTAATAAACTGCCCTGCTTTGTTGACGTCATACAATGCTTGATCTAGCCCCATTTCGGTGTACTTCTCAACGAGGGTCAGCGTCCCCCTCCTCCTCCTCAACCGCCTCAATTTCCTCTTCTGGTTCTGATACTAATTCTTTAGTTGAGGTAGATAGTTTCAAATCCGCTGCTATGCTGTCTGTCGCTGTTATTGTTGTTGTGGTTGTTCTTTCAGCTGAGATTGCCTGTAGTATCGGAGTGAGAAAAGAACGTTGTTGTTGTTGTAGGGTTTAACGCCATTTTTCAGCACGCGATAGGCTATACATGGCGGCCAGTATTAATGGTGGAGGAAGAACCCGGGAAAACCCCGGAAAGAACCACCGACCCACGAGAAGCTACTGGCAAGCTTTCTCACATACCCACGTTAGCCGAATCCGAGACTCGAACCCACGCAGACAAAGGTGAGATGACAGTGATCCGTAACGGAGAGCGCTTTAGACCACTCGGCCACTCGGGGCCCCAGAAAAGAACGTAGTGCCTCCGATAATTACATTTCAGTTTGCCATACCGTTTGTCTAACATAATTGGCCCTTTGTTTTGCCACCACTCTTTCCGGGGCAGGTTGTTTGTTAGGTATAGTCGGCTGTTGACTAGATGTTATTTGTGTTCTCGAGGTGTGTGGAGTGCTAACTGGCTAGGTCTGCATTTCTTGCTCCCGCTACTGTTGCGTATATTTCTTCCCTCCACACCGAGTTCTGGGCCTAATTCTTTTAATTTCGTTGTACCCGAACTTACATTATCCATATTATCACCAACAAAAAAAACGCACAGACCTAAAAGAAACACTCACTCACTTTTTTACAGAACATTACTATTTTTAAAATTTTGATAAGCGACGGAAACGAAGGACTTAGAGTCGCACTTTCTAACCAAGATAAAGAAATCATGTGCTGATAGACTCACTTCTGTATTTTTTCTTCTAACTGACTAACATATCATAGGCAATGGAATGTTATTTCTTTTCGAGAGTATGGGGTAGCCCTGAATTTTTTTTTTTGGAACTTGAAGCTATGGCGATCGCTTAGGTTATAAGATGGCGGCCTCCTCTGACGACAGGCTTTCTCACAGGATAAGGTCTGCTTCTTCGGAAAAGAGAAGAAGAACTCTTTGGTGTCGATACAACTGTTGACAAAGCCTCTGTCAGGTTCATGCTGCTGCTGTTGCTGCTCTCTCTGCTGTTTATGAAGTCTGTACTTCTCCATCCATTCTTCTTTTCCTTCTTGAATTCCTTCTTGAAGAGCTCTTCTTTCAGGTCTTCAGTGACTTTCAACATTATGATATTGTCTATCTCTTCAGGTCTCGGTATCAGACTTGTCATGACCCTATGCAAATTCACATAGGCTTCGTTCAACTTGGCTAATCTTGAGCACGTCTTCGTAGGAAGATAAGTTAACAATGGATGGTCAGACTGGAGACTGCCCCGTTTTTATGGTCAAAGCGCGGACGTGAAGGAAAACATTACTACACGGTTTTCGAGCCGGAACGTTCAAATAGTGTTATGGGAGGGACAGAGAGAAGTCAAAGAACATGAATCAAGATTCCTATAGCCAAACAAACCACAAAGGCATTTTTTTATTCAAAACACAACATTTTTTATTCATACTAACAAACAACTCTAACATTTTTAACAATAATCCAACAATATAACATCAAACATTTTTTTCAAATACCAAACATTTTTTTCAACTAACACATTATTTTGGACAGGGCTGACAACGTTGTGAATGAAATTGTGATTTCCACTGTTGGACGTCATTAGGCCATTGATGGACACTACGTTTCCTGGTTAGAGACAAAAGATAAGCATACTGGTCACAAAACCATCGATGTACTTTCACATCGTTTCTAGAAGAATGACGAGGATCAAAATGAGTCACTAAATGTTCTAAAGAATAGCCCAGGCTGCAATGATGCAGAAAATACACACAGTACTGTCCACACACCAAGGAATATGTGCCTTGTTATTTCACATTATTGAATCGTGTGGTCTGAGCATTTCTTCTCATAAAGTCAATGATATCGTCTTCCAAAGGGGGCAGTCCATAGGAATCAAAATATTCCACACATCCTTCTTGAGGAAAGTAGACGGCTACCCAGTGGGTTAATGTGAGATGACTGTCGTCCGTGTTGATCACATAAGCTTGATGGTTTTGAGGGTGCAATGAGGGAGTTCATCTTTAGCACAGACGACAGGATTCCAAGAAGCAGTGTACAAACTGTGGTTCAAAAGGTAATAAAGTTCTCAGGTATCCATTTTTTGTTTTTTTTTTTCTTCTTCACAGTTAATGATAAGTGATCCTGACTTTTTGCTTGAAAATGTCTGACAAGTAACCGTTTCTTCGCCTTGTCTCCAACTCTGATCCAACAGAGCTTCGATGCGATGGATCTCTTGAGTTGTTAATGGAGGACAATAATGTTCACGCAAGCCTTTATACCACTGTTGTAACACGTCTTCTTCCGAGATGAGACTCCAAGCTTCGTCCAGATATTCGTCCAATTTTTCTTCTTGACTCAGCATTAGGTATTTATCGTGTTGAATTTGACTGGGATGATCGTTATGACATCCATAGCAATCTTTCTTGATCAATTCCGTAATTTTTTTTCTGTGAAGACTATAGCATAACAGGAAACTAAATGTGATTCTTGTTCTGGCCATCTAGACATCATCATGATGACTTCTTCGTCTTTGTCTTGGGGTTCTCCTTCCTCAGGATCTTCACATTCCATGTCCAAAGAATCCCTACTATACAAACATTGATAAAAGTCTTCCATGACTTCTAATAGCCTAGAATGACTTCTCTCAAACTGTTGGTTTATATTGTATTGTCCAATTCAGCATACAGGATGACGTTCACCGTATTATCTGCGCGTAGATTTTCTGCAAACTGAAATTCCACACGCATCTGGCCGGATTTTATAGGGTGAAAATGTCCTTCCTCGCTGTCTTGACTTACAATTCGTTAGAGAACCGTTTTCGAAAATGGAGTTTCACTGTAACTTTCCCTTTGGAGAATGGAATATTTTGTCCCAGATCTCCTTTTATAGCAATGTTGATAGTGTCTAAATACGACTTACTGACGGGCAAATAGTGAGGATGTACAAATTCACGGTGTACGTGATAGGTGTGTGCACCTTCCTGGTCATTGTTTGTGGTACTATCCACTTTGAAAGGAATGGCACGCAGTAACGGAACAGAGGTGTGTCCCACCACGTTGTACTCCACCACATCGGAATACACAAAGATCAAATTAAGTCCTTGGTTCAGTTCTACCGGGTTTCCAAAAGCTCTGTAAAAATCCAAATTACTTTTGATCTTGGGGCTCAAATTGTTTGCGACCATTTCTGCATGTCCACCCAAAATTTCAAACAAACTACTATTGAACCTGAGGGACAATGTGTCCGTATCTTGAAATTTGATCACGAGACGATGAGCCACTTTATGGTACTCAATCTTCACACTTTTTTGGGCTCTGTTCAGTGCTTTGCCAAAGGCTAAGTTGAACCTGTCCGCAATAGTGTCCACCAAATGTTCACCACTAAAATAATAACCTGAAGGAATTTTCAAGGTGTAGATAATGAAGGCTGGATTGCTGGCTGGTCTTGTGTCCCCTAAAAACCCGATTTTATTGATTTCTTCCTCCAATTGGACATTCAGGATTTCCACCTCGAAAGTGTTTTGCTTTTCGGTGATGTTTTTGATTTGTGTTGGGTGAATGATTTCCACTAAAGCCACTTCCCAATGGGCTTCGTGATCTAACTGGATGGTCTGAGGTAATTTGACCGTGTAACAGCACAACGTGTTCTTGGGAAACACCTCCATGGAACTGTCACTGGGTAAGGTTAAAAATAAAATTGGTTGTTATTGCTCATAATTCCAGAGTTTTGTGGCTCTCCGAGGCGATACTGGAAGTTAGAGGAGTGTCTCCGCCCAAAATGGGGTTGTTGTTGGAGCGGTGACGGGCACTGACACTGGAAACAAGGTTCCCGTCGTTCCCGTTCGAGGAGAATTTCAGGGAGGGATTAGGAAGCAGGTAACCGATGTAACTGCTCAATACAATGGTCCACAAGTGTTTGTCTCCTTGTTGCAAACTCAAATTGGCAATGGCTGCACCGATGACACAATACACCACGAAGGTTTCGCAGAAAAAGACGATTTGCGTTTTAGGCACACGTTTTCCATACCACACCCACAAGGGTTGTGTTTGTAAATCTTGCAGAGAAGAATTGGGTGAAGGAGTGATCGCAGTAGCTGAATCTGTGTGAAAGGGCATGATAGTCACTTCTTTTTATAGTGCGACGCGTCGATGCAAGAATGAAAACTGGGTGGATATCCTTTCCAACGTACTTTGACTTCTTTGACACGTCGTTTGCCCACTTTACGGTTTCTGCGTTTGACAATGCCTTTGATGTCGTACACGTCGTCTTTTTTGGTGACACGACTTGATTTGAAATAAGTACGGGCTAGCGTTTTGTTGAGTACTTAACACCCATGGCCGTCTTTTTGAGCACCTTTTTCCTCCTTTACCACGCTCGGACAGAACAAATGAGTGTGTGGTGAGACTATTCCCACTCATGTTTAAAGCTATCAGTCAGGTTGTTAAGGACTAATTAGTCCTACACCTGAGTGGCTAAATTTAAAAGTAGTCTGTGAGTACATAAAAGCCGGGGAGATGAGGCTCTCTTTCCTTCCCCAGGAGTAATTAAAAATCACGCGGTGCGTTATTAAACAAGTGATATATGCTCCATTAGAGCGAAAATCACTTTAATTCAAGTAAGCAGGCAAGCAAGTTCGGGTACCGTCTCTAGCACTCTTGATGACACCAACTGTCTGGGTTATTTTCTTTCTTGCAAGCCCCTATGTTCCACTTCTGTTTGTGATAATAACTTGTGATACTTCACATTTTCTAAAGTGGAAATCTTTACAAGCCGTACAAAATACAAAACTTATATGACTTTGGCTTTTGACACTTGCACAGACTCTTCACTTTATAAGTGTCACGAGAAAATTGTATATCCCATTTTTACCATTTTCAAAAACACGCACACACTTGCAGCTTGACCAGAAATATGTACATCTTGTTTTGTGGATAAGTCACAGACAAGTCCAAGCATATATAGGTGGTTATGAACGTTAGGAATATCCCCTCATTTTTTCAGAAATATCAAAGCTTGTATGTGCATTTTCCCTTTTCCACACTATATTAGTGCTTAGATTTCTTCCAAAAAAAAAAGAAAAAAGAAACGAAACAATTTTGAAGTAAAAGAAACAACTGAATTTTGAATTCAGGTTTCTCTCTGTTTATAATTTTTTTCAAGTTGATGGTGCATGACAGAGTACATTCGCCTACCTTTCCAAAGTGAGAGTCATTTGTTCACATGTCATTGCCTTTGTTAAATTCGGTTTCATTGTTTAGTTATCGTTAATCTTTAATTTTTTTCATGCATTTCTTTTTGATAGACGATTTAAGGCTTTCTATTGTTGTAACGGTATTTATGTTGTTTAGTCTGTTGATGAAATTATCTATAGCAAAGTGTTAAGATTTTTCAGTTTTTTTTTATTATTTCAAGCCCTACAAAAGGAGACCAAGTTTGTCTTCAAAGACGATTGAAACTCTAAATTACACGGGCGTGAAGGAAAACATCCTTGTGTTTAATCTAATCATGCTTGCCGTATCTCTTTGTGTTTTAGAGGTCATATTTCTTCTTAAGTAAATGCACGCATCAATAGACAGACAGATTGGGTCATAATCCTTGAGTTTCACTGTACTTTCGGTTCTTTACTTCATACAAGCCCCAAATTTATTAGTTTGAAGAAAAAAACAGATAACATGCCCCTCAATACTGTAACACGTCTGTTCTGACTCTACCGATGTGAGTGTGAGTGTTTATGTCGAAATGTTTAAGTGAGATATAAAAAAATGGTCAGCTTGAAAACGCGAACCAATGCTGTGACACTCAGTATTTTGATGTGGTAAGAGGAAATGGTACAACACACACAAAGAGGGCTTGTAAGTTCACATTTCAGTCTGTCTGCACTGTAATGTTAACAACGCCAGAACATAGGGATTATTATGCCACACAGTCCTAGAACAAAACAATGCATCACCCGTTGTAAGCCATTTTATTGGCTATACTTATTTTCTTACCGCGTTCGCT
Organism: Sinohyriopsis cumingii; assembly: GCA_028554795.2. Taxonomy (NCBI): domain Eukaryota; kingdom Metazoa; phylum Mollusca; class Bivalvia; order Unionida; family Unionidae; genus Sinohyriopsis; species Sinohyriopsis cumingii. The sequence goes on along the minus strand of CM068841.1, from coordinate 23,020,606 downwards.
TTGAATTGACTTGAGTAGCTATTCAGACAGTGACGAGAATGGCCATGCTTTACTGGGTCTATCCTATAGGCGATTTATATAAAAAAAATATTTTTAAAAATTAAACTAATGCACGAACAATCGTATCATGGGCGATCCCATGGAAATTGTGTCCGTCTTATTGCAAAATACATCAACATTTAATTTAACCGTTCAGATCGCTAGATCAAACCTCTGATAATATACATTTTGAAAAGTGTTGTGTGACACGGATCGCCATTGTCGCTTGGTGTCTACTTTCTTGTTCGAAAAGAGATCGTTTCGTCTTGACTATAAAAATTTAATTTGACTAAGTTTTACGCACTACTTGAACTCATACATTTACGTTGTAGATGTAAGCCGTCGTTCTCAGTTTTCTGGAAGTTCGTTTTTGCTTTTCTCAGATGTGATACTATTTTTTATGGACCGAACGAAATTTCTTTTGGCGTGAATCAGGACTCGTGGTTTTGTGGCATAATTGAAGAGCATTGATTAAAGCTCAGTTATGTCGTCTTCGAAATCGCTGACACGGATTTGAACTAACACTTCAGGTTTTGTGTGAGGCGATACGGTACATCATTGCTTTTTACTTCCTCAATGAAATCGTTTCATCTTATTGCAAAATTACATTTGACTAGGTTTCATACGCAGCAGGTCCCTCTATATAAGGAGAGTGTCTTAGCGTCAGAGTATTCATTCCGCTCTCAAACGATCAAGAAGATGGAAGAGTCAGCACAGATCGACCTGCTGGTCAAATATTTGCTAAAAGTCATACGAAAGCATAATTCACAAGCGAAAGTGGCAACAAAACTTACTCTTTTGGTCGTTGATTTGATGAGAGTCATACGAAAGTGTGTAAGTGCTAATGAAGTTTGCTATATCTGCAAAGGTAAATGGGTATTTGTCTCCAGAATACCTGCTTCGTCTAAGAAAGAGAGACAAAAGTCAAGATACCTAATATCGTTGTCAGGAGAAAGGACATTGGAATTCAGAGTGCCCTACGAGAAAAGAGAAGAAACAAAAACAAGACGAAACAGAGAAGAGGGATTCAGAAGAAGAAGAAATTGAAGATGATGAAGAACTTGTACCAGTAAAGACATGGAAATGGAAAAATTGACAATGTGAGCCGATGCGTTGGCCCTGATGTGAAATTTCATACTACCTTCTAAAAGAGAATAGACCAGAAAGAAAACGTAAGTGTCTCTTGGTCTTGACATTGTATAATAAGGATGGCGTGTTTTGTTTTTACTCACACTTTATGAAATTGTGCTCTTTCACCTCTCTCTATCCCTCTGGATCATGTTTTAGTTAGAATTGAAATGCAAGGATGTTTTCCTTCACGCACGCTCTTTAGGCATGCAAGTCGGTAAACAATAGTCAGTCTATTCATCCATCATTTTGTGTCTTGATGTTTCCTAAATCTCACACTGATGCCATAAAATAACGGGTTAAATGGGTTTTGTAGTGTTGGGAGTGGGGGGTGGGGTGTAGGTGTTTGGCAGAGTTGGTCATTGCAGGCGAGGGCTTAGGTGCTTTCAAAAACCTTTTTCTTCTTCACTCTGTGTTGATAGTAGATTTGGGGTTTGTATGCGTTCGCGTACGTTTGTGTGGATAGTTTATTTGGGGTTTGTATGCGTTCGCGTACGCTTGTGTGGATAGTTTATTTGGGGTTTGTATTATCTCCCTTCTGTGTTGATAGTATATTTGGGGTTTGTATGCGTTCGCGTACGTTTGTGTGGATAGTTTATTTGGGGTTTGTATTATCTCCCTTCTGTGTTGATAGTATATTTGGGGTTTGTATGCGTTCGCGTACGTTTGTGTGGATAGTTTATTTGGGGTTTGTATTATCTCCCTTCTGTGTTGATAGTATATTTGGGGTTTGTATGCGTTCGCGTACGTTTGTGTGGATAGTTTATTTGGGGTTTGTATTATCTCCCTTCTGTGTTGATAGCATATTTGGTGTTTGTTTTTTTCTGTTCCCTCTGTGTGTGCGTGCGTGTGTGTGTGTGTGTGTGTGTGTTCGCGTACGTTGTGTAGATCGTATATTTGGTTGTTTTTTTTCTTCTTCCTCCCGAGTGTGGATAGCATATTTGGGGTTTGTATGCGTTAGCGACGTTGTGTGGATAGTATATTTGGGGTTTGTATGCGTTCGCGTACGTTTGTGTGGATAGTTTATTTGGGGTTTGTATTATCTCCCTTCTGTGTTGATAGTATATTTGGGGTTTGTTTTTTTCTGTTCCCTCTGTGTGTGTGTGTGTGTGTATGTGTGTGTGTGTGTGTGTGTGTGCGTATGTCTGCGCGCGTACGTTGTGTGTGAGTGGGTGTGTGTGTGTATTGGTCTCTGTTTGTCCCTATAAAGACTCACTTTATCCCTATCAGATACACTCTACCTACCTACCTGCAGTAGCGTGTATTCAGGTCAGCCACTTGCAACACTGTTGACATTTATCCCCTAGTGTTCAGTACAGTGACGTCACTGACGCTGGAAATTTCGAGACTATAAATATGGACTTGGGGATTTCCATAGGTTGTAGCTATACATATGTACTAGAGTTCATAAACAGGAACGTCACTCAAGCTGAGGCTACAAAAAGATAGTGGGATTTTCCAAAGGAATAACCCACAAGTTGTAGTATAAATAGATAGTGGGATTTCATATGAATTTTAGCTGATTATAGCTATAAATAGATACATGGGTGTTTATCCACGATCGTCACACAAGTTGATATTGTAAGTAGTTACTAATTTTATCCATTTTAGTCTAAACCATTGTAACTTAATTTTCGGGGATATGTTTATTTTCCTTTAAATTCTGGGACAATTTCGTCATTTTAGCGTTACTTTTAGTCACATCCATTTTGTCGTTGAACATTTCCTTGATTATAGCTATTTATAGCATCATTACAAATATGCAAATTTTTGAACACCCCAGCAAGATTTCAGGTCTTGGTAATGCTTTATATATAAATCTCACGCTTGTACTAGTGTATGTATGTCTCTGTCTCTGTTGTGTTTGACCCTCTACCATCATTGTCCCTAGACAGTCCCACCATGTTCAATTCCCCTTGACGCTATACAGACTCACCATGTTCAATTTCCATATGTTAAATTCCCTTGTCCCCAGAGTGACCCAGGGTTTTTTGCCCATGTTAAATTTCCATTGCCCATGTTAAAATTCCCTTGTCGCTAATCTTACCCAGGGTTTTTTGCCCATGTTAAATTTCCATTGTCGCTAATCTTACCCAGGGTGGTTAATGTTAAATTTCCATTGTCGCTAATCTTACCCAGGGGGTGTTTTTAATGCTAATTCCCATTGTCGCTAATCTCACCCCATATGCTACTGAGGGCGAACAGACCCAAGAATTCCGACAAAAAAATAAAACCTTCATGGAAATCTAATCCGCAGAAAGGTCCAGATTTTTACAAATAAAAGCTTCCTGGGAGGCTTTTATTTTTGTTGAAACCAACCCCATCAATAAAACCTTAGTTCGAAATAGTAGCTGAAAAATAAAGTACTCTACATGTTTATTTATTTTTTGTTTCCTCCACCAGACGACCAACATTGGTAGGCGCCCTCTCTGCTGCAATTAATTAAAAAATTGTTATATTAAAAAATAATGGTACATCCATAATCTCATACTGCAAGAATAGCACGAGAACGATTAGAAGCAATTTAAAAATTTCTTCCTGTCGGAGACTCATGCACAAAAAATCTACAAGCGCAACAAGAAACACAAGTTGAGTACGAAGAGGTCACTAAAAAACTGTTTAAACCCGTCACTGTTGCTACTGAAAAAGTTACAACTGTCATCAAAGAAGATCTTCTTCCGGTATCAAAACAAACAGCAGAACAAGCTGAAAAAAAGTAGCAAGAAGAACTAAACAGACGAAGAAGATATTATGAGATCTTCCAGCTGATATAGCTGCGGCTCAACCTCCACCTTTTGGTGAGGAAATACTTGAAGATATTAGAAAACTTTATACTGAAGTCACCGGCGTGAAGAAAGAACATACACCTGAACCCTGGCCAGTAAAAGAAAATATAAAATTAATTGCAAGATTCAGAGAAGGGGTTGTTGAAGAAATTAGAAATACTGAAAGAGAACAATTACCCGAAAAAATATTAGATTATATATCTGGCAAATCTGGTATTTTAAACCCCCCTTATGAAAAAAACAAAAAACGATGATCTTCTTAAATGGATATATTGTGTATATGCAAACAAAAAACAGGTTAAAAGTGATGATTTGGAATACAACGCTCTTTATGAAGAAGTAGAATTACTTCATAGAGAGAGACAGAGACAGATACAAAAAGAACTTTCCCAGTATCAACTTCCTCCACCTCTGCAACGAACAGAACAGAAACAATCTTATTCACCGATAATGTCGAAAATTAAAGAGTTGTTTGGAAAGCCACCTAAAAAATCAGAAAAAGAAAAAGAAGTATGGGGGAGTAGTCTGGGAAATAATTTTATTTGTCCTGATAATATCATTAATGACGTGTCACGGTTAGAGGTTCTCATAGGAGGAAAACGAGCTGAAAATAATTCACCAGAAATAATTAATGAAGCAGCTGATATCTGCCAACGATTGTTCCAAGGTGGTATCATGGATATCGGCGTTTACCGAGAGTTTATCGATGAACTTGTTGATGACTAGTTGTTAGATAAATAGTAAATAAAATAAGATGATAGTACACAATAATCATCGTAAATCCGTATCGGTCAGAGTGGTAAACTCGCGATTACCAAACTATAGAGCAATTTACGGAGATGGGATTGGTGATGTTATTCAGGGGTTGTTTAGACGGTTAGCCCCAAAAGTAGCGCCTGTTACAAAACAATTATCGATGAAGGCTATTGATGTTGTTCGTGAAAAAGCTCCAGGTGCAATTGTTAATGTTGCTGGTAAGGCTTTCTCGGCAATCAAAGAAAGACTAGCACGATTATTGCGACGAAAATCACAATCACCAGTAAAATTACCAAGTACTGAAATTATGCCCGCAGATGTCAGTAGAATAATAAATCAGGCTGCAAATCAAAAACTAGCGGCATTAGCAGATCAAGGACTAGGTGAATCAGGGAGTAATATTTCAAGCATGATATCAGGAAGTGGAGTTTCCAAACCCGGTAATCTTCGTGTTAGACGAAAATAATTATAATAAAATATTCAAGCGTATATCAGACACAGCATTTGACATGGAAGTACCTGTACTTAAAGATGAATCTGTGCGTGATTATCAGTTTTATTCTTATGAAGCACGAACACCAGATCAACGTGGAGGAAGAATTGAACTACAAGTTCGTGACACAAATAGATACTTTTTACCTGCCGAGGCTTTTCTTGAGGTAGAAGGTACATTTGTAAAAACGGACACTACTAATTACGCAGATGCAGTAAAAGTTAGTTTTGTCAACAACGGGATCATGGCATTATTTAATAGCGCCACGTATATGATCGATGGAAAAAATATTGAATCGATTCAGAATGATGTCGACGTTGCTACAACAATAATAGGATTAGCAAGATATTCTGATGATTATACAAGATCAGCAGGTCTTACAATGATGTTTGTGAAAGATAATTCTGGTCACCCCGAAAGCAATCCGTATGATATAAGACGACCAAGAAACGATACTGATACCGCTGATGCTGCTGTGTGGCCGGTGGTTCATGGTTCTAATCTAGATTTCAACTTAGGATTTACAGCGCGTAGAAATATGTTACTAGGAGACAATAGAAGATTCTCATGTGCAATTCCACTATCGCATGTTTTTGGATTTTGTAGAAATGTTAGAAAGGTTATTTTTGGAGCTAGACACACGGTGGTTCTTGTGAGAAAGGGTGATGATAACGATGCTCTGTGGAGACCTCTTGGTGATGCTGGTAAAGTAGCATTATCGAAACTTTCACTGTGGATGCCGGTAATGACTCCAACGATCGCAGAAGAACAAAAGTTGATTTCTTTCATGGACACTGGTGGTAAATCTTTGTTGTCATGGTTAACAACAAGCACGGATAGTATACAAACTGACGTTAACGGTCAGTTTACATGGCATATAGCATCACAACAAGGTGTTTCTGCACCACGACATATTTTTATTGCGTTTCAGAACCATGATCGATTAGGTAATCAAACTCGCTATCATATGATATTTGATAAACTAGGTGTCACAGATATTTCTTTACGGATAAACGGACAACAAGAACCAACAGAAAATATACAACTAAATTATGAACAAAATAGTATAGGACGTGTATATCATCGTTTAATGTCATTCATGGGACGTGATCAAAATGTTGATACTGGATTGCAAATATCACAATATGATTTCAGAACTTTGTATCCGATTTATTATTTTTCACTGGAACATCTTGATCTATCAAAACAATCTGTCGTTGATGTACATCTTAAAGCAACATTGAATACAGGTGGTGCTAATTATAGAGCAATCGCGGTCATACTCAGCGATAAAGCCATGTTACTTGAAGGTGGTAGTGGTCGAATGAGAGTCGTTGATGCACCAGTGGAAAATATTTAATCATGTTAGTTAGAAAAATATATTTTTATATAAAAATGTCGTATGGTCATGTTAATGTCACTCTGACTCCTGGTCAGGTAAAAAAGCTTCAATCAAAAGCCGCCAACAAATGTAGAACTAAAATATCACTAAGACGAGATCAGATTGGTGGTGATCCAAACAAATTATCGTTGATAAATAATCAGATTAAACATTTCAATAAAGCCCTAGAATCAAAAACCGGAGTTCAATTCCATCTTTCTCTGAGCGCCATCAAGGACATGGTTAAAACCGGTGGTATATTTCCACTTCTTGCGGCTATTCCAGCGTTAATAGCTGCTGCTGCTCCAGCCGTAGCAAAAGCAGCCGCATTAGGTGCTGTTGGAACAGCTGCTGGAATGGCTCTAAAAAAAGCAACTGGAAATGGATACAAAAAAAGGGACGCGGCCTAAGATTACCGGGATCTCGTTGGAGAAGAGGTCTAAGGCTTCCACGTTAGATACTCCAGCATCAAATTTTGATTTACTTGATGTTGCTAAAAAATTAAAAATAAAAGCCTTTAGAGGTGTTTTTATGCGAGATCAATTGCCGGACCGACCAAATAAACTCGAAACAGGTATTATTAATCTAGACTCGAATTCAGGACCCGGTACTCATTGGGTATCATACGCGGTTGATCCACGTGGAATCGTTTATTTTGATTCGTACGGGTTAGCTCCACCCGTTGAATTTATCAAGTATGTCGCACCACTTCAAGCGCAGGTTTGGTATTCAACGCTACGCACACAAACAATGACAGATCCGCCAATATGTGGCCGTGAGGCAATTAATGTACTTAACGCTGTATCAAAATCATCCAAACCGCCACATAAAGTCGTGCATGATTATACAAGCAACCGCTTCGCTGCGTGTAAAGCGTTTTAAACAGATCTTTAGATATAATGGTTGATATTTACGGAAGATCTTCTTCTACCAGTAAGAAAAAACCCGGCGACGTTGATCTGTCGAAGCATGCGACTAAAGATGAACTCGCTGATATCATGAACCTGGCTGGAGTTGACCCAGATGAGGTTGTTATATTTCAGGATCGATATGGTAAACTAAAAACGAGCAACATCAGATGGAATGATATAATTCGACGAGTACTTGGCGCGGTCACGGATAATATTCCTGTGTTTACTGACAGCGGCAAAATCAGGGATTCAAGTATATCGTTTACAACCATCAGAGATGAAATTGCAAGAAGCGTTGCTAATCGCATGAAAAACACCGGCGACACAATGACGGGTGAACTCAGCATGAACGGAAATAAAATAGTAGTTTTAAGAGATCCAACATCCGACGAAGACGCAGCAACAAAAAAATACGTCGACACCGTAGATGGTAAATTATCCACGTTGCGGGCCGAGTATGATGTTCATGTAGGCGCGTTTGCAAGACTTCGAAGAAACTTTCAAAAAACCAATGAATCTATAGATGAGTTCTTTGGAACTCCTCCCGTCATCGGCATGAAACTTTCTGATATCAAGAACAACATTTACACGATCGAACAAACACAGCAAAACATCGTAGCGGGGATTCCTGAGATCGTCAATAAAACCAATTTGATTAAAATTCCAGCCGGAATAACTCCTGGGCATATCACAAACATCGTATACACAGTATCATCGGGATTCGCAACATGGTCGCAGCAAAATAAAACTATCAAATATACCGCAACAGTCACTGGCGTGTACAGGTTGTCTGTGTTTAGTGCTGCAAAATTTGAAATATTTACAACGTATCCATGGCGTCATTCAACCGATAAGTTTTCCGGGGTTGTATCTGTTATATTAAATAGCGGAACCGAAGAAATATTTATTCTGGAAGCAGCTGATAAGAAATTAACCGCAACATCTTAATGGTGGTGCTTGGAATTTGTAGCTGAAACACCTCAATTGGTTACTGCATAAAAATATATGGATGGTGCACAATACAGGTATAATCAAACGCGTGAATGGCAGGCAGCATTAAAAGATGGAGTCGAACAGTATACAGTAAATGTAAAGAAATATCGACGATGATTAGTTATCGTTGATGTGATTGTTTATTCAGTATCCGCTGTTGTTGCTGGAACGGGTGTTATATTATAAGCGGTGACAATGATGGCACCAGTAGCCGTAACTATTTGTATTTCAGCAGCAACAACTATTGCAGGTGTGCTCAATATCATCGCAAAAAAAATATGTACTTGCACGAACGAAAAATTATCCGATTACATAATAAAATTACACACAACGACGGTAGCATACTCGAAATTGTCCTCGCTGTTATCAGCGAGTCTCAGTGATGGAATTATATCTGATGTCGAGTTTTCAATGATAACTAAAATATATCATGAAGGTATCGGCATTAAAGATACAAGTATTAATAATGACAGAATTACTCCAGCAGATCGTGACTAATACAACTTCGTCAAAGATAACCATGATCTCGGTAAGTTCAACTAATCCTGAATTTAGTATTAACTTTCCTACTGCAATTCTAGTGAAGGAAATAGCACTAGCGCAATTACGAGTATATTACAGCTGGCCAAATATCAGATCAAAATCATTTAATGGTACACCAGCAAATAATTCTCTTGTATTTGCTAACAAGAACAAACCAGATGATACTCCTGACTGGATAGATGTTGGAATACCCACTGGTAGTTATGAGATTGAAGATATCAATGAGGAATTTCAGCGTAGAATAAAATCAATAACCGGAAAAGAAGCAAAAATATCGATTAACGTTCATGAGCCGACGCTGTCTTCGATGGTTGAAGTACATTCTCCCGATTATGCCGTTGATATTTATCAATCCACGATAAGATCCGTACTAGGTTGGCCTGAAATATCACCACAGATAACACCGATACCACATGAACCAACTCGGGCTGATTTTATTACAGATGAAAGGAAATTTATAACAGTTCCTGAATATCGAGGTAAATATCCGTGGAAACGGACCGGTGTTTCCGTTTTTATAAGAGCAGATGATGGTGAAAACCTTCCTAAAATAATAATAATCAACGTGTTGTTGGTGGAAAAACTGTAATACTTCCACTCGTCGATGAAGAATTTATTCAATCATATTATGATCCTGTTAATTCTGAATTTAAACAATCAATCAACAAACTACGAAATTTCTTTTCTGATAGCTACAGCGATGATGTGAAACAGCAAATCATTGAGACGATAAAACATCTAAATCAGGTTATATCAGATCTTAGATACGTTAATAAACTATCATTGTGAATATGGTTAAATACGGTAATATAATTATTAATAATTATAACGCTATCAATCATTACAAAATAACTGAACAACAATTACCAACATTTGTAATACCAGGGATTAATGCTGAAAAACTAGTAAAATTATTAAACGATCTTATCACGGAAAATTTTCCTAAAATACTCTGTGCGTGGAAAAAACTAATACCACATCCAACTGTTCTCAGACATAATAATGATCCACATGGCGGCGGCAGGCACGTATCTCCGGGAATCGTTAATATAACCAGCACGATCGTGGTCAATCTGGTTTGTGACGTAATTGATGGTAGCTATCAAATAGATCTCGGAAAATCAAATCAGACTCAACAAGGATAAATTTTATATACATTTACACCACAAGTATTTCCTGGAAGTTTAATCGTGCAAGAACCAACTAATCCTGTGTATCTGCGGTGTCACAATAATATGTTAACACGAATAAATTTTAAGCTCACAGACCACCTTAATCGCTTAATTGACATACGTGGAGAAGAGCTTGTAATAAATCTATATGTGAAATCTTATAATTAATCCATTAAATATTATGGAATGTACCAGCACGTGATGGTTTTTATACATGACAAAGAAGTACTTGAAAACGCCATCAGAACAGCGTTTTCACAACCTCCAAACATGGAGCAATTTAACGTTAATTTAGTTATTGATGAATACGGAAACGAGGATTTCTTATTGACACAAGAACAGTTAGATAAGCTCCGTCGAAAACATATTATCGAGATCATTTGTAGCAGAGACCAGATTCTAAATTATGCACACTCCTGTATTAAACTCGATCAACTTAAAAAATAATATTTCAGAATAAATAAATAAATAAATAAATAAAAATATTTCAGGATAAATAAATAAATAAAAATATTTCAGAATAAATAAAAATATTTTTTATTATTGATATGGTGATTGGTACTTAAAATTATGCAAAATAATCAGATTGTGTGTCTGATATGGTGATTGATACTCAAAATTATACAAATCAATCAGTTCTGTAATTCTGATGGGGTGATTGGTACTTAAAATTATACAAATCAATCAGTTTTGTAATTCTGATGGGGTGATTGGTAGTCAAATTCGTGTAAATTAATTCTGATGGGGTGATTGGTACTTAAAATTATACAAATCAATCAGTTTTGTAATTCTGATGGGGTGATTGGTACTTAAATTCGTGTAAATTAATCAGATTGTTGATTCTGATGGGGTGATTGGTACTTAAATTCATGCAAATTAATCAGTTTTGTAAATAATTATTATAATCTGAAATAATTTATTCAGAGAAAGAAATATTTTATTATATTTTAAAATATTTTCTTGTTATGAATTCGATTAGTTTATGTCTCTGATTTGTAGTTTGGTACTCAAATTAATCAGGGCTTTGCAAAAAAAAATATTTCTGAAATATGTTTTTACTCGAATTCATGTAAATCAATTCTGATGGGGTGATTAGTACTCAAATTCGTGTAAATCAATCAATTTATTAATTCTGATAGGGTGATTGGTACAAATCAATCAGTTTTCCAAAAAATACTACAAAAAAATATTTTATTATTATTCAGAAATGTTTTATTTTTTTTATACAAATCAATCAATTTATTAATTCTGATGGGGTGATTGGTACTTAAAATTATGCAAATCAATCAATTTATTAATTCTGATGGGGTGATTGGTACTCAAAATTATGCAAATCAATCAGTTTATTAATTCTGATAGGGTGATTGGTACAAATCAATCAGTTTTCCAAAAATACTACAAAAAATATTCTGAAATATTTTATTATTATTCTGAAAGGGTGATTTAGTACCAATCGATCAGATTTGTAATTCTGATAGGGTGGTTGGTACTCAAATTTGTGTAAATTAATCAGATTTGCAATTCTGATAGGGTGGTTGGTACTAAAATTTGTGTAAATCAATAAATTTATTAATTCTGATGGGGTGGTTGGTACTCAAATTTGTGTAAATCAATCAATTTTGTAATTCTGATGAGGTGATTGGTACTTAAAATTATGCCAATCAATCAGATTTTATATTTCAGAAATAAAATATTTCAGACAGGGTTGCTTTGGTCGTTACCTGCTGACATGATTTTTCTTAAGTATCTTATGATTCGTAATTCTTGATGACAGGATGTGGGATAAATTTATTTTGCTCCATATATACAATAATATTATTTGTTTAAATCATTGTTTGTCCAAAATCTTTATATTTAATTCTCCACGGATTTTATAGCGTTTTCACTACCATTATTTTTTTTGTCATAACATCTTTTAAGTTCTCTGAACCGTTTTCCACCGAACTTTCCACATAATCCTGTTTTTCTTCGCACTCCAACACCACATCGCAGACACGGTATTGGTCCTAGACTTCCTCGCCGTATGCCTTCTAAGTGCATCCAACAAAATTCACCTCTACAGGATTTGTTGCATCGATTTACTGAACCGATCATGAGCCAAGTACAATGATTCATCTTGTATATATATATATATATATATATATATATATATATATATATATATATATATATATATATATATATATATATATATATATATATATATATATATATATATTTCTTATTTAAATACGTGTTTTAATTATATGAACGAGTTTGAGAGATTATCCCAAACTAGGCCTTCTAAATATAAATTTAATCCCGACAGATTATCTTCTGACTTACCAGTACGAGATCTGGTTGATCCGAAAAACAAATGTTTGATCAGTAAAATTCATGACGCCAAGAAAGAATTTTACACGGATGGTGCATCTCATACATGGTCAACGTTCAAGATTATTCGCAACACTGTCAAGGACGCTACAATGAATGATAAACGAGCGGCAACTATCATTAACTACATCGCTGAGTACGAGGGCAATCAAAAATATTTCTTCAGAGTAAAATTTATTGTATTAACAGAAACAGGTAGTTGGATTATCCGTGACAAATATGATCCTGTCCTTGGTAATAATAAAATTGCCATATTAAGTAAAAATTCCAGACCGGGTCTATTGACTGGTATTGACAAACCGTATTATGAGCGAGCGTACCCTGTAAGAGCAGTTATTTATGGAATCTATGAGATAAATAAAAAACCCGGCGTTGATATACTGACACCTATGAAATTTTCAAGGTTAAATTGTGTAGCCGAACGAGTAATGGAACACTTTACAAACGCGATGCGTGGAAACGGATTAACTGATTTAAGACGTGAAAAAATAAACTCGTGGGCTGATTCAGTTACGGATACCGGTGCTACAATAAAAGATGTTGCTGAATTAGGAAAAATATTAAAATTTCCAATCAAAGTATCAACGATAACGGGAGAAGTACTGTACGAATCAAAATATAAATCGAAAGGAGCTTTAATAAATATTATTGATCATAACGCGCATGCATGGACTAGCGCAGTAACAATATTTCCACGTGATCGAACTGTTAGATTTTACCCCTCAGATATGGGGGAAAGCATGTTTGATTTTATTAACGAAATAAGTAAAAATGATCCTGTATCGGTATGGTTATTTAAAAGTGATGAGGAAGGTGAATTTGATCAGTTTGTTAGACCAAATGGTGAAATATATCGAACAGAATATCTCCATGACGAGATGAAAAATCTTGCGGAAAAGTTTTTAGAGTGCAAGCACTCCACGGAAAATACCGATAAATTACTAACTAATTGTTTTACCGTTCCATCTGTTGCGGCTCATTTTGCTAGAGAAAAAAAATTCATGGAAACCAACACGATTTGATTTACTCGAGGACGTACGCGCAAGTTGCGTCGAATACGGACACGGCGGATTGTGGAATACCAAGTATAATTACAATGATGTTATTTCGGTTGATATGGTTGCATGTTATCCGGGAAGTTTTCTAGGATACGGAGATTGTTCCGCGTACTTTAAAAGATTCGGTCACCTACAAACGAGATGACGCGAGTGGCAATTAATGGACCATTACCTGATTTTGATCTGACTGGATTCGCTTGTGTTGAATTATTCGAATTTAATGAAAATCTTCACCAAATTTGTTATGTTTGGTTTGGCAGACTTTTTTGTGAAAAACGTTGGGCGCCTATAGTTTTATTACGATATATGCTAGATTGTGCGGTACTGACATCGTTGGTGGTTAGTGAGGCAATTATATCATATCACGCGCAGACCGAAGTTTGGTTGCCCATGCCAGATTCTATCAATCTCGATGAAGTTATTAAGGAATTTAAGGAAAAATGTCCTGATGTTTCCGAAGATGATATTATCAAAGAAGCTCCTAAAATTCTCGAGATTAAACTTAAAACCGCAAAAGATCTCGGTAAAAAAATTATAGGTAAATTTACTCAGGGTGGTGCATATGATCATAAAAGACATCACGCACGATTAATTCTAGATGATGCCGAGTACGATTTTATAATTGCTTATACAACATCGAGAAATATATTTGTAAATCGAGAAAGTGTTTATTTATCCGACGGAACAAAATTGGGTACGATCGTTAGTTACATAAATGATGTCTCCCCACAGTATACTCATCTAAGATCTTCTATGTTGGCTTATGTTTCAATAAATTTATTATCGATGATTAATAGATTTCCTGAGACCGCAGTCAGAGTCGCAACAGATTCGTTTTATATTTCGAGTAAATATTTAAAATCTGTTATGGAATTTATAAGTAATGATGAACGATGGAGTTCGTGGAGAATAAAAGAAGAAATATTACACAATTATACAGAATCAGCAGATGTTCCGATGAGAAATTTTTATCGTAAATGTAATAAAATATTAGAAATATCGAAAGCGCCGTCAGTGAGTGATCCAATAACTAGATTTAAGACAGTATATCTCAATGGACCTGGTGGATGCGGCAAGACGACTCGAGCAATTAATGTTTTTAAAAATTCAGATATGATCGTGCTGACACCCACACACAGACTTGCTCGAGAGATGAAACAACGGCAAGTACAATCATGCACGTATCATAGTTTCTTTCGGTGGCGCGGGGATACATGGACTCCTGAACGAATGGGAGAAAAATATATATCTAAAATAATTATTTGGGACGAGATATGTACGGTGTCATTGAATACATTAAAAACGTTTCTTGATTGGTTGCTGACGAAAAATACCGCTATAATAATGTGTGGCGATCATGGTCAACCGCCGCCTTTTGTTGACCATCTCCACATGATTGGTTAAAAAATTTCGTTGATTATTACGAAGAAATAGATGATGATCATAGAGCTCTCGATGCAAATTTAAAGGAATTTAAAAAATTAATAAGATTATAATCAAACAAAATTCAGTGTGAAATAATACGCGGAGTAATCTCAGAGACCTCAATGAACGATTTTTTGAATTTATGGAGACCCAACGATTTGATAGTAGCAAGCAGAAAAATAATCAGAGACGCTTTACAACAGCAGTTATTTCAGCTACATAAAGAAAAATATTCAGAATTACCCGTACCGTTGGTTACCATCCGTTGATGATCAGAGGTGTTATGAAGTATTAAAAGATTTTAACGAAAATGCAAGATTACTGGACGAAGATAATGATGTTATAGAGTTTATAACCGATATTGATGAAGCACCGAGCGTTGATGTTTTAGACGGATTTATTAATAATTTAGTTGTGTACGACGATGTGATGCTGGATAAACAAACAAATCCAGCTAGAATATTTTCTCGAGGTAGACATAAAAATACAGATGTGATCTATGTTACTCAACGGTATACACAAATACCAAAAGTGATCAGAGACAATTGCAATATTTTAGTTGTGTTTAATGGAGTTGATACACACACGATGAGAAATATTCATCAAACCTGGTGCAGCGGTGACATGGATTATAATAAAGTCAGAAATTTCTTCTCACGAGCGCAAGCTACTCCGCATGGATTTATAACAATAAATTTACATGATCCAAGAACAAGATATCATGTAGGTCTTGATAAAATCTTTTAATATTTCTGATTTTTAAAAAAAAATTAAAATTAATAGCAGCACAGAGGGCGCCTACCAATGTTGGTCGTCTGGTGGAGGAAACAAAAAATAAATAAACATGTAGAGTACTTTATTTTTCAGCTACTATTTCGAACTAAGGTTTTATTGATGGGGTTGGTTTCAACAAAAATAAAAACCTCCCAGGAAGCTTTTATTTGTAAAAATCTGGACCTTTCTGCGGATTAGATTTCCATGAAGGTTTTATTTTTTTGTCGGAATTCTTGGGTCTGTTCGCCCTCTCTGCTGTTCCAGTTTTAAGGTTCCTCTGAAAACCGTTTTCAACAAACATAGTCAGGACAAGGTCTTGATCGCAAGTGATGCGGCCATGCCTAAAGCCTGTATGCTCAACACTTATGATGTTCTTCAAGTCAGTACCCCTTCTTTGGAGAATCAGGCGCTGCAGTGCCTTAAAACAGACTGAAAGCAATGAGACTGACAGATAGTTCACCGCATTATGGGTGTCTTTGCCAGGCTTAGGGATCGCAAATTTTTTTGCCTGGGGCCACAAGGTCGGCATACACCTTTCCCTAAGAACCCGGGGGCTTGAACTGGTGCTTGCTGAGCGGCGCCAAGTCGGAAAATCTAGCTGAAGCATTTCCGGCCAAAGAGCATACAGTTGAGTGTCCTCCCAGCGAGTGCGCCTGGCACTACCCAGAGATTCAATCAGGTGATGCGCTATTTCTGGGTCTCCATATGCTTTATACTCCTTGAGAAGAACCTGACACTCTTCGTCCAAGCAGGTATATAGACTGGACGACGGCCACGAGGGATAGACTGAGTGGCTGCCTTGAATATGTCTCTTTGGAAGCGATGGTAAGCTCCTTGACTGAGATGCAGCGAGATGGTAAAGTGACTATGTTACGCTCCAATATGTCACTGTACTTTGTCCAATTTGCTTTGCAGAGGTTCCAACGCCGATGTGAAGAGCTGTGTGTAAACGACAGTTAAAGTCCCATATGGATAAGTATTGGCCTGTGCTGGGGAGTCGTCTAGAACTGTTTGGCTTACTGGATGAGTATGGTGACCAGTGGAGCTGACCCAACAGAGATCCGATGTGTAGTCCTTTTGCCATTTGCAGAATTAAAGGTACCACGTTGGTTGGATTCGTGGGTCAGAAGGAGATCGGAAGGAGGTCATTGTTCATTGCCCACGTCTTCATCGGGGTGCGAGTAGCCCCAGTCAGGGTGATGACTCTTGAAGTCGCCAATATAGACGGCTGGATTCTATATCCATTGATCAAAGTATGCACACCTTTATAGGGTTGGCTTGTTTGCTTTATCTAAATATTTATGGTATAAATATCAGAGATTACTGTTTTATTTTTGCTTAAAGTTTTGTGTTATCTTTATCGCATCAGATGGCCAGGTTAAGGACAGGAGTTGACATTGAAAAAGATAAAGGTATGTATGTTTGTCAGTTGGTTAAGTCTTGTTAACATTTGACCAACACGTTTTAAAACAGTTATCTTAAAACCTTTATACAAAGATTATTTTAAAATCAAATTTAATTGCAGTTGCTAGTTAATAGCAATTCTTAGGAGTTTGACAATTTCGTCGCAGTTTTTGACATAATTGCTTTTGATTACTACAGGTTTCAGCCTGAGTGTCTTTTAGGCACAAAGCACGTGCTTGAAAAGTTGAAGGATTTGCTTTCTATTTGTAACAGTTAACCAGTCAGTCAGAACTTTCCATAGTAGTAGAGTGCGACACTTAAGCTTCAAACGGGACTCCGATGTTTAACAGGGTTAAAGGTTTAAAGACGAAATCGATCATTCAAAATGTAAATAGCACTCAGGACCCAAACAGGAATTTGACACATGAAAACCTGAAAATGGCAGTCTCAGATATAAGGAAAATGTAGCATTGATCAGATTTTTAAGCCCGGAGTTATACTGCAACATTGTCAAATGATTGCTTATATATATATATATATATATATATATATATATATATATATATATATATATATATATATATATATATATATATATATATATATATATATATATATATTGCAATGGCCAAGATAGCATTGGACCTTATTAAAACAGGGTGTACTTACTGGCAAAGTTCGTGAAGTCTGAACTTCATTGACGGTACAACAAAGTGTTAATTATGATGTAGACAGGGACGGTATCTTAAAGGGTTATCATTTGGTACCTGAGGCATATCGACAAATGTTTAGGAATTGTAGGCAAGAAACTGGACAAACCCATGTCGGATTTGCTAGGGAAATAGAACAACTATTTGGCAGGTGGTACTCAGCTAAAAAGATTGATAAGATTTTGATAACGTTAGACAACTCATATTAGTTGAAGAGTTCAAGAATTGGATCCATAATGATGTCAAGACCTATGAGCAAAAGGTAGATTTGTCAATAATCTACTTCTCAGCATTGCTTTTGTTGTTAAAGAATCATCTCAGTATCATTTCCAAATTTCAGTCTGGAGCAACTAGATATCAAACATTTGATAAGACTGATCAGAGATCCTCGTCTCTTTCTACGTGCACTTATTGCAAGAAAATACGGCACGTTATTTCTAATGGGTACAAATTGAAAAGTAAGTAACAGAAGAAAGATAAAACTATTCCAAAAACTCTTATTTCTAAGAGGTCAAGGTCAAGATAACGTTTTGGAACTAATACGTTTCTTGGGTCAAACAAAAACAAAAGTCTGATTTTGTTATGGAGATTTATGAAACATTCAGTTCGAAAGGTTCTATTTCACTTCTTGATGATTCTGCCAATCCTATCCCTATTAAAATATTACGATTAACGGGTGCTTATCAGAGTAATTTAATAACAGGTACTTTGCCCTTGCCTGAGAAGTCGTCTTCTAGTGACGGTGTTATTTTTCAGAAAGTAGAATGCGGCTTTGTTAATGTTTCTTTCCATTCTATAAACATGTATCAGACTTATTCTCAAGATCTGTGCCAGTCGGAGTGGTGTTTC
Organism: Sinohyriopsis cumingii; assembly: GCA_028554795.2. Lineage (NCBI taxonomy): Eukaryota > Metazoa > Mollusca > Bivalvia > Unionida > Unionidae > Sinohyriopsis > Sinohyriopsis cumingii. The sequence continues at coordinate 23,001,811 of CM068841.1, read as the reverse complement.
TTTACCCACTGAGGGTAATCATTTATTACTAGGCAATGAACTAGATGGAGATAAGGTTGTAGTTAATCCACATGAAACCGTCAAAACTTTTGGATGAAATGGTTTATCCAGTTGAGATCGAAATCCCCGATTTTTACATTGATTGTGCAGTTAATAGAGATATGGGAAAAGAGCTTTTGAGAATGATGTTGTTCCGAAAATTATTCCTTTAGCAGATATATTTGTTGATCTGTCCCTTGATTATGTCACCTTTGTTTCTGGTGTTAATAAAGCAAGAGGTATTGATCACAGTGATCCTTTTTGTTTTTGCTACTCATTCGCATTATTATAATCAGGGTGACACAAAAGAATCACTTGTTGTCGAAAACCCAATTAGATGATACGTAAGGCTTACTTGCAACTTGTTCATATATATGATGAAACCATTGGGCAGAATAATTTTAGACTGTGTCGGTCTCTTATATAAGACCAAGTCAGGCAACCAGCACGTTTTGACCATAATGTGTGCATCAACGAGATTCCTAGAGGAAAAAAGCATAGTCAAAACATTTTTCTTTTCTTTTCTTTTTCTTTTTTTCTTTTCCTATTTTCATACTATTGGCCTTCACAAATTTTGTCCAATCGGATCAAGGGTGAAAATGTTTGCGTGGAATTTTCCAACAAAATATGCATGAATTAGGCATCCAGTAATTTAAATAATCAGCTTGTCGTCCTAAAAGTCAAGGATCGTAAAGAAGGTTTCATCAGACTTTGAGGAATATGGTTCGGTCATACTGCTTTGATAAAGGAAAAGATTGGGATGAAGGTGATAAGTTGCTCTTGTTTGCTGTTAGGGACTAATTTAATGAGCTATGTTTTAGTCTTCCTGAACTATTTTAATGGGGGGGGGGTATATTGTTCATGGACCATTTAAGTTATTAAAAGAGAAACTTCTTTCAACCAAAGATCCCGAGATTAATCTTTTTGATTATGTCTGTGATTTAAAAAATAAGCTGTAAAAGGTCTGTACAGTGAAATTTAAGGTATGGCATAATTACAAGAGTAAGGAGTTTTCGACATGGTGATAGAGTCCTGTTACTCTTGCCGATACATCAAAGTCCTCTACAGGATGCTCGTTGTGGTTCTTATACATCTACATGGAAAGGGAAAAGGAAGTGAATTAAATAACGTCAGTAACAATCTGGGATACTGAAACAGAAACAGCTTATAAATATATTAAATTAGTACACTGATAAAGATTGCCCGATTAACATTTAATCAATTTAGTTGTGCCTATTCATCTTAGTTAGGATATAAGCAATAGCGTGCAACCGGACTGTAATGACTTTAATTTAACCAGTCTTCGGAATTCAGAAATATTGAACAATTTGGACAAGAAACCTTCACCTCGTCAGCTATAAGAAAAGAGTGAATTAAAAACGACTGTTATGTGAATGTGAGTAGGAACGGCAAATGTGGGTATGTGAGAAATCTACCAAAAGCTTCCGGTAAGGGGGGGGGGGTTACTACAAGGGTTCTTCCTCCACCGTTTATACTGGCCACCATGTATAGTTTGTCTTGCGCCGAGGTATGGCGTGAAACCCCCAAGCAACCATTTGTGCTGCAGAATAATTGTATTAAACCATTTAAAAGTAACTAAAGTTCACCATGTATTCTATTGCCGAAACCAGACATTTTCCAGATGTGTACTGACTATTAAAAAGTGAACAGTTCACCTTAAGAAATTAATTTCCAAGACCAATAATCGATGATTCTGTTGAGAAAATTGGAAATACAATAAATGTCACCAAATTCGACATATCGATTGGATGTTGACAAATTTCACTCACGAAACGGGCAAAAGAAATTTCGGCATTTGCAACTCCAGATGGACATTATCAAAATAAAGTAATGCCATTTGGTATGAAAAAAAACTTTCCCTCAGCCTTCCAGTGTTTAATGAACATGGTAACATCTGGTATAGGTAACTGTGGTGCATACATCGATACGTCTTCATATATGATACCTGGAAAGATCACTTGGATACTATTCGGAAATTCTTTGAATGACTGGGTCATGCAAATTTGACAATTAATTTAGTAAAACTTGAGGTATGCCATGCTTGTTACGTTTTCTGGACATATTGCGGGGCACAGACAAGTTAAACCTGTTAAAGTTCCAGTTAAGACTATCTCTGAATTCCCAGTGCATATCAGTGAAAAGCCATTGATGCGACTTTTCGGGTATGGCTGGATATGATTGAAAATTTTGCTCCAATTTTTCCATTATTGCCTGTTTTTAAACATCTGTGGAAATAAATTAAAGAAAACTGACATGCATGTGTTTTCTTCAAATTTATGAGTATATGTTCATCATTCCACATCAGATACACTGACATATACATGCCCTCCCACCAATATTTCGATTTGGATCACATAGTTTAGGTTCTTAATTCTTCAGAGAGTATTTTCCATGATACGATAACACATGAGCCTGCTTTCCATATGGAAAAAAAGTACTTATGGATTAAAGTTGCAACTTTATTCCATATGGAATTTTCACTTGCTGTTACGAAATACCTGATATGGCTTGCGTAGACCACCATACATTCTAATATTTGACGTGTTTCGCGCGCTATAGTTTCTTGTAAATATACTTTTCCTTTTGCATCGCGTGACGCCTTCATTGCTTGCGCGGCACGTGCGTAATGTATGTTAACGCGCGCGACTATATATATTACTTAGGAATCTTGACTGACACAGCCATTAGAGGGAAGCTCTTTGTGTATTTAGCAGTCGGGGCGGGATCGCCAATATGTCTTAGTCTGAGCCAACGAGTTGGGCGAGTGATATTTTTTAATCAACGTTCTTTGTAATTAATGTTCAGTTTCGCAAAACACGTTTAAAGTTGTATTATACGTTTGCGTCGTTTTATCGTACTTGTAGTTGAATTCATCAAGAGTGTATGGCTTATGTAATTTGGTAGCGAGAGATGGTACGATTCGGATTATTAACAGGGATTTGAACATATATGCAATACTCCTATTGGTAGGTCATCTTGTCTCTATTATAACTAATATTGAAGACATATTATGTATGTATTAGAGTTTTAGTATATCATATTTCTATTTTTTTTGGTATGCCATTCGCACGTCATAGTCGTACATAAGGAATATTTCAGGTGTTAGTATTAAGCCATTTGAAATGCTCGGATATTTTAATCTAGATACACACTAAGCAGACTATTTGGAAAGTTGTTTATTTTCATATTCAGCCAACTAGGTGTGGATAACTAGGTGCGGATTACCAGTTGTGGATAACTAGGTATGAGTATCTAGGTGTGGATAACTGTGTGCGGACTGACTAGGTGTAGCCAGAGGCCGCAGCAATAGTGATGCAAAACCGCCAGGAAAGTGCCAACGTACATGTGCATAAGAAGTCTGGATGGTTGAAGTGACCGAGCCGGGGAGCGGGTCAAAGGGCATATGAAATGTCAAGTAAACATTGGACATATCAGAGAATTTCATTATAGTGTTTGACTATAAGAAGGTCAGTGTTTGACTAAGCGGAATTTCATTATAGTGTTTGACTATAAGAATTTCATTATAGTGTTTGACTATAAGGTCATAGTGTTTGACTAAGAGAAATGTCATTATAGTGTTTGACTATAAGAATTTCATTATAGTGTTTGAATATTAGAATGCATGGTAGTGTTTAATTATCTGAGACAATTTTATAATTGTTGAATATTTCAAACAAGTATATCTGTTCTTCATCATAGTTTACCATTGGATCCGTATTATGTACCTTTGTATTTTTTGTATTTATTTGGATGTCATGTTACTTCATCATTAGTGTGAGAGAATAATACATTTATTGTCACTTGCATACGTGTTTGTTATTTCTTAAATACCATTTCCGTCTCAAAGAGTGTTAACTCGATTACGTTACACTTGCTGTGAAGTATTTATGGAACTGATATGGAATAAATTGTCTGATTCCATAAGTGTTTCAGTCCATATCTCTTCCAATCGGATTCCTGAAGTATTCCATATTGAATCATGAGAAATGTTTGTACGGGAGGCAAAGACATGACCAAAAATGTAGAGAAAATGTAAACGTGATTAAATATTCTGTAGTACAAGCAGAGACGAATCTTTGGATTTATAAAATTTGGTGCAAGGTGGATTTTGTACTTCATCTGATGTTTACTGAAAATATCAATGAAATTGTGATTGAAATATCACTGACTTCGCCAACATTTCTGAAATGTTTGTCAAAAATTCTGCAAATAATGTGATATTTTGTGATTGTAATATTACTGACATCTCAATAAAACATATCAATAAGATATAATAAAATTTATTGTTTCTTGCACAGTTGACTTATTTTCAGCAACATTTATATTTCCTGTTTCTGATAGCTGTAATTGTATTGTTCATTTTTGGGCACAACAACTTCTTTCCACATCTTTCCTCGTTATATTTCTTTTTCAAATTTTTGTTGTATTTTTGTTTAATTTCAGTTGGATCTAACTGTCCTCAAAACAGAATTTCTTTTCTCCTGATCTGAATCGGATTATCGTCGATATGGACCCTTTTTTAAATATCGTCTCTGAAACCTTTTCTTTATAATGAGGCGCTATTCGGTCCCATTCCGCAACAAGCTTTCTAATAAGTATTTGTTCCGTTTATTATATAACAGATGATAACTGTAAAATAAATTTCTGATTAGTCAACATTTTGTACTTGCCCAATGAATCGTCGTGTAACGGAAACTGATAGGAATGAGCATGCTTGCTCGACATGGCGGTTCTAATTTTCGAGCGGGATACGAGTTTGAATAACCATTTGAAAAATGTGCGGCAATGAGAATTGCTTAAATGCAAAGTCGATAGGAACGTAATTGGTCAATCTGTATGAAAACTGAACGCCAGGACTAGCATTTTGCTTTTTGTGCCATAAAGAGCTTTACAGTAGCAGCTAACGTGCTACATGTGACAAAGAATTGAACCAGGATAATGTCGAAGTTATATACAATGCTGTCGGGATTGTCTGCGCACCTAAGGTTTCCGTCTCCGAGAATGAAGCAAAACGCACACCGAATTCAACCGATTGACGAAAATAAAATACTGCAATGCTTACCATTTGAAAAGAGGCAACTGTCACCAGAATATTCTGTTCAAAATAATATTAATTTTGGATATGGGGATACCCCCCCCCCCACCCGTGTTTTCCTGACTCTCGATATGTCGGCCTATACTGCTCGCAGCTTTGAAAAAATGTAATGTTTATCCATCGGTCTTTAGAAATGAAATATATTACTTTGGACTGTTTCTGTCAGCAGTTCAGTCGAGTAATTAGGTCAGGTTTATAGTTAGTTTTACGAAATTCAAAGTAAAAATGCCAATAAATGACAAGAGATATTAAGCAAACTAAACCACTGTGATAATGTGTGGCGATCATGGTCAACCACCACTTTTTGTTGGATTGTCTCCACACGATTGGTTAAATGTGTAGATTATGAAGAAATAACTGATCGTAGAGCACTTGATCCAGAATTAAGAGTTTAATAAATTAATCAGACTACAACCGAATAAAATTCAGTGGGAAATAATGCGTGAAATAATTTCAGAAACTTCTGTGTACGAATTTTTGCAGCTGTGGAGACCAAATGAATTAATAGTGGCAAGTAGAAAGATAGTTCGTGATATACTTCAACAGCGGTTATTTCAGTTGCATAAAAAAAGGTTTTCAAATCTACCTGTATCGTTGTTATCGGCAAGCAGATACACGAAGGCAGAATATCGACAGGATCGTCAGAGAAACATAATCTTGTATTTTTAAATGATATTGTCTTAGTTCCTGTCATGTTTATGAGAGCGCATCAGCCATGGGAAACACTCCCTGGACGCAAGGATACGCAATGACAATAAGGTATTACGGTGGGTACACGCGCGCGCATACTTGCTATAAAAAACACTAACGACAAAAAAGTAACAAAAAGATAACCTGGTAGAGAGTGACTCTCTGATGGTTAGAGGTTTTGGTTTCACTTTGTTGACCCTTTTTTATCTTTTTCGTTTTCGTAGAAGGCCTTAGTTTTCCAAAAATGACGCTCCAGCAAAAACGCTGTTCACCCCCTCTGCTGCTGAAGCACAGAAAGAGGTCAGGTGGGAAGGAGAAGGAAGAAAAGGACAAGTCGTATATTAGAATAAAGAAGGCATTTATCACAAGCCAGATTAACATGTATTTCCACATTAATATCATAGTCAACTTGTTTTAAATTATGAAATACCATTTTTATAATGTCTTCATATTTAGTACAAAAGGATGAAGAAATGAGTTTCAACATCGAGTTTGTTTACAGAAGCAGCAGAGGGGCTGTACAGACCGAAACTTTTTGCACAATAAACCCCTCCAGGAAACTATTCCTCGATAGAGGGCTTATTTCGACGAAATAAACCCTTCTATTCAGAATACAGGACAAAAAAAAATGTCCCCCGAAAACTCGAAGAGTTTCCAGGGACAAACTCGTTGAGTTTGCACTGACAACTTGGGTTACTTCAATAAATCTGAAACAGTTTCCGTGGCGGGGTCGTTATTGAAAAATCCATGGGTCGGGTCCATCCCCTCTGCTGCTCTGGGAAATGAGTTTCCAAGGAAAAACATTTTTATGTTGCAAATAGTGTATCAAGTCCAATACGGTATCTTGTTCTGGGATCGTGTAAATTTATTGTCACAAATCCGTGAGGTTTTCTTTGAGCATGACTGAAGAAATTTTTAAATTTATTTAAATCCATATCGCCACCACACCAGGTTTGATGAATATTTCTCAGTGTATGTGTATCAACTCCATTGAATATCGCAAGAAGATTACAATTATCCCTGATTACTTTAGGAATTTGTGTATAACGCTGAGTAACATAAATCACATCAGTGTTTTTGTGACGTCCCCGGGAAAATATTCTTGCGGGATTTTTTTGCTTGTCCAACATAACATCATCATACACTACTAGGTTGTTAATTGATTCATCAAGATCCTCGACGCTGGGGGCTTCTTCGATATCAGTGATAAATTCAACAACATCCTCACCGTCTTTACTCAGCGCGCTTGCACTCTCATTAAAATCTTTTATAACGTTATAGCATCGTTGATCATCTACAGATGGAGCTATCAAATACAGTTTATCCCATTTCATCCACTTCATTATCAAGTTCAGCAACAGCTGTGTTTTACCTGAACCGGATGGCCCAATTATAATCGCGCGGATAGAGTTTGGTAGCACTGAATTATGCTTAACTGGCTCTTTCTTTTTTGTCGCAGAAAAATCTGTAATTTCCATTTGTATATAAAGAATAATAATTATGGATCTATATTGTGTGAAGTGTAAGGCACGAACCCCTACGAATGATCTAACAACCATTACAACAAAAAATAACAGACAAGCACTTTCTGGTAAGTGTACGCGATGTGGCACAAAAAAATTTAGATTTCAAAAAAAAAGCGAGAATTTAGCGGAGGTGACATTGCAGCCAAACTTGGAAAGCTCCCCGGAACTCCCTGGGCAAAGTATCCCGGAGAAAAACATCTCCCAGGATACAATTACTGCGGTCCAGGGACCCGACTAGATATCAGACTTGATGAACAATCTAAACCAAAACCGGGAGAGTATCCGATAAACGCTATCGACGCAGCGTGTCACATACATGATGTTGCTTATCGAAGTAAAGATCTACAAGACAGGCATATCGCGGATGTGAAATTAATTCATGCACTAAGCGCCATAAAAAATAAATCATTTAAGGAGTCACTCGCTAATTGGTTAGTAAGATCAGCGATGAAATCTAAATTAGTATTAGGCGCTGGATAATTAAATAAAAATGCAAGCGATTTATTATTCCCCAATCGGATACTGGAGAGGTAACTCAGCAATTAATAAACTCGCCAACGCGGCATCAGTAACACGCGAGGTTGCCAAAAATTGGCTATCAAAACAAGCAATATGGCAAATCTACTTACCACCACCTCGACAAATCAACTTTGCACATTTTGATGTTAGTGTGCCCAATGAAGTTCATCAGGCTGACATACTATTCCTGCCTCATGATACTGTCCGTAGAAAAATATACAAATACGCGCTAACAGTAGTTGATGTTGCCAGTAGATACAAAGAAGCAGAACCGTTAGCGACTAAAACAGCGTCCGAAGTCGCCTCTGCGTTTAAACGAATTTATCAACGAGGACCTCTAAACTGGCCACGATTATTACAAGTTGATCCTGGCAAGGAATTTCAGGGCGCGGTGTCATCACTGACAAAGCAGCATAACGTTACCATACGACGAGGACATACTGAAATTCATCGGGATCAGGCAATTGTTGAGCGATTTAATAGAACACTCGCTGAGAGATTATTCGGATACCAGTACGCGAGGGAATTCATTTACGATACGAGATCTCGTGAATGGGTTGCAAGACTGCCAAACGTGATAGCCGCACTGAATAATGAAATTACCAGAACAACAAACATGAGACCTGTAAATGCAATCACAAAAAAATATATACCCCGCGTCAGTGAACGCGGACAACAGCAACAAAATGTTTCAACGCAGCCAGGGACGCTAGCGTCCCCACTGCTGGGTAATGTCACCGTTAGGTATTTATACGAACCAGGCGAACTAGAAGGAGGAAAAAAAAGAGCAACCGATCCTACATGGAGTGTTACTACACATAAGATATCCAGCATAACCAGATCAACTGGGAGAAACGCAATCTACAGATTAGATTCGACTGCTCCTCAACGCGGATTTAAACGCGAGCAACTTCAGGTGATTCCCGAGGATACACAATTACCACCCCGATCACTAAAGTGATCCGCACTGAAGTGATTCAATCATTTAAATAACTGCAGCAACACCTCTGCGTCGGTTACACTCAAGACAGGTCAACATCACATTTTCACGTGTATGACCGCGACTGCTATCTATTCTATCTACGGTGAATTGCCTTGGGTCGTTTTTCGAATACTGCCACAGCAATAAACAATTACAACTCGCACAGTGATTATTCTGCTGTTGTTGTAATTGTATTACAAATTCAACATCCAAACTTTGTTTGGGATCAAACTCTCTACCATTTTTTTTGTCGCTCTGTTTGTAACCGGCTAATTTCTTTCTTATTGTGTCATCAGCGATTGAGCTGTCGTTGACAACATCATCTAATACAATTCTTCGTAACTGACCTATCCTTCTTACTCTTGACACGGCTAAATAAACTAAATTTGACCACTCGATGCGATCATCAACAATCCAAACTGTTGTATCTGAAATAGTTAGTCCCTGCGAACTGTGGATGGTCATAGCGTATCCTAGCGTCCACGGGGATTTGCTCATTTTCAGTGCCTGTTCAACAGCATCAACATCAACTGTGACAATATCATTTAATACTAAATTCTGTTTCTCCGGACCCGACGCAGTCAGGCGCCCTGGAATATCAACATCAATATTCTGCAATCGCGTATCAGCTGGTCTATAACACAACGGCACTGGCAACATGGGAAATTTCTTCTGATGTAACTGAAATAACCGCTGCTGAAGTGTGTCCCTGACTATCTTTCTACTTGCCACAATTAAATCACCTGGTTTCCACGTTTCCCAAAAGTCGCTCAGCGAAGTCTCTGGAATTATTTCACGCATTATCTCACACTGGACTTTATTGGTTTGTAGCCTGATCAGTGCCTTAAACTCTTTCAGCGTTTCATCGAGTGCTCTAACATCGTTAGTTATTTCCTCATAATAATCTACAAAAGTTTTCAGCCACTCGTGTGGAGATTCACCTGTAAATGGGGGTGGTTGACCATGATCGCCGCACATCACCACTGCGGTATTTTTCTTTAGCAGCCAATCCAGAAACTGTTTTAATGTATCCAACGGCACAGTGTCTATCTCATCCCAGATGATTTTCTCGGGAATATATTTCGTTCCCATTCGTTCAGGTGTCCACGTGCCGCCGCTGTATTTGAAAAAACTGTGATACGTGCACGCGTTAACATCCCGTTGTCTCATCTCCCTGGCAAGTCTGTGTGTTGGTGTTAGCACAATCATGTCAGAGTTTCTAAATAATTCAATCGCTCGAGTTGTTTTACCAGAACCACCAGGACCGTTCAGATAAACTGTTTTGTGTCTTGTAACAGGATCGTGCACCGGCGGCAACAACGAAGTTGCCCCCGACGAAACCATCGAAGATATTTCTGCGCTGCGATACTCATCCTCGATTTCAACATCAGCCGATTTACAATATCCGTGTAACATTTCATTCTTTATTCTCCACGAGCCCCACGATGGATCATCCGATATAACATTATCCAACAGCGCTGAGTGTTTTTTATCAATATAAAATGAATCCGTTGCAACTCTCACTGCGGCAACAGGGAATCTATTGATCATCGACAACAAATTTATGGATACATAAGCCAGCATCGAAGATCTCAAATGTATGTACTGAGATGATTCTCCGTCAATATAACTAAAAACAGTCCCTAGTTTTTCCCCGTTTGACAGAAACACATCTTTGCGGTTACAGAACATGTTGTTCGTGGCTGCATCAGCGACAATAAGATCCAATTCAGTCTTGTCCATGATTAATCGACTGTGATGTTGTTTATGATCATACGCTCCACCTTGAGTGAATTTCCCTATTATTCTTCGTCCTAGATCTTTTGCTGTGCTTTCATCATTTCTGAGTTTGCTTTTAAGTACTTCAGGAGCTTTCTTGATGATAGCGTCGATAGAAGTTTCTGGATATTCTCGTGACCAATCTTCGATGACTTCTTCTAACGTAACCGGCGTTGGAGTTGGCAACCAAACTTCGGTTTGACGACAATAACATATAATCGCTTCGCTGACCGTCAGCGACAACAGTATTCGACTGTCAAGCATGTATCGCAATAACACTATCGGTGCCCATCGCTTCTCAACGAAATGTCTGCCAAACCAAACATAACACACAGGATGTAAATCCTTAGCGAATTTAAACGACGACACACAAGCAAATCCGGTCAAGTCAAAATCGGGTAAAACACCGTTGACAGCTACTCTTGTCATGGTATTGCCAGCGTGGCCAAACCGTTTAAAATATTCGCTGCATTCTCCACGCCCAAGGAAACTTCCTGGATAACACGCCGTCATGTCCACGGATATCATACCGCGGTGATCATACTGAGTATTCCACAAACCGCCGTGTCCGTATTCGACACAGCTCTGCTGGATATCAGCAAGAAAACTTTTCGGAGTTGGTCTCCATGAATTTCGTTCCCGGGCTACATGCGCGACAACACCCGGGACAGTAAAACAGTGTGTCAGTAACGTATCAGTGTTGCCAGCATGATATTTTTCTGCGAGTTTTTTCATTTCCTGCTGTAACGCCATTGTTCTGTATATTTCCCCGTTGGGTCTCACAAACTGATCATATTCTCCATCTTCGCTACTTCTGAATAACCACACAGACACTGGATCGGTTTTACTTATCTGATAAATAAAATCAAACATGCTCCCAGAATTGCTTTGCAATTCCGGATAATACTTCACAACACGGTCTTGCGGAAATATCCTAACCGAGTCAGTCCAGGCGTGACTGTTATGATCGATAATAGTTATTGGTGTTCCACGGGAATTGTATTTACACTCATACAATACCTCACCGGTTAACGATGAAACCGTTATAGGAAATTTTAGTAATCGCTCTAGCTCAGCAACATCATTTATTGACGCTCCTTTATCCGCTACTCGTGTCGCCCACGCTGTTATTTTAGTTTGTCTTAGCGGTGTTAGGCCGTTTCCTCGCATTGCATTTTTAAAATGTTCCATTACTCGCTCAGCTACACAATTCAACACCGACACCTTCATCGGTTTGAGTTTATCAACGCGTGGTTTCTTCATCGGATAAATTCCATAAACAACTGCGGTCACAGGATACGCTCTGGCATAATATGGTATATCAATCCCAACAAGTACTCCCGGTTTTGAGTCTTTACTTAACAGAACGGTTTTTCCACGAACGCCTCTGGCATCAAGAACAGGGTCTAGTTTGTCTCTGATAATCCACGTTCCCTCGCCGACTCCAACAATAAATTTTATCTGTACGAAATATCTTCTATCGTCGAGATACCCAATTATGTTACGCGCGATTGTATCGTTCATGGTAGCATCAATGATACGGTCACGAGAAATGCTTTGCATTTCCCGAGAAACGCTCGCGTTTCCGAGGATAATTTTATACGAAGACCACGTGTGTGCGGCACCATCACGACGAAACTCTTCTTTGGCATTCTTGATAACACCAATTACCTCTGCTAACTCTCTTCGTCGTGGATCAGCGGTTAACCGGTCAAGATCGAATCTAGAACCTGATATGGGTTTTATTCTGGATAGTCTTTCAAAACCCATTATTATAATTAAGACAAATATTTAAATAGACAAATATATTATATGATGAACCAATGCAAGTGGATCAAACTAAATTCATCAGCGCCGTGTAGCAAACCCTGCAGAGGCGAATACTGTGGACAACATGCTCAACAGGTCCGCGGTGGGAGTCTAGGACCGATACCGTGTATCAGATGCGGCATTGGAGTACGAGGAAAAACGCAATTATGTTCAGCGTGTGGTGGAAAACGCTATCGAGAACTAAAACGGTATTATGATAAAAAAAATCCAGACTGTGATAACGCTCTCAAATGCGAGCGTGATTACATAAATAAGTTTTCAAACAAATTATGAATTAGACAATGATTTGCTTATAGTATAATGAATCAAGAATTCGTCCGACATCCAACTATTCCAAATTATGAGGCAAACCGAGATGGCATAGTGAGAAACTACAGGCTGAGGAAACAAGTTGGTACAGTTGATAATGCTGGTTATTTAAGATTTACTGTTAGGAAAGGGAGGTATTTATGTCATCGTTTCGTCTATGAGGTTTTTAACGGAGAGATCCCTAAAGGCCTTGTCATTGATCATATTAACGGGAACAGACTTGATAACAGTATTGAAAACCTTCAAGCGATCACTCAGAGCAAGAATACCATACGAGGAAGAGTTAAATGTAAAACAGCTATAAGAAGAGCAGTGAAATCTGTGAATGTTGAGACTCGTGAAGAAATAATATTTCAATCAATGAGCGCAGCCGGTAGGTATTTCGGTATTTGTCCACCTTCTGTACAGCATGTCGCAGATGGGATCTACAAAACAGCATTTTCAAAGAAGCTCAAACAGAAGATTTCATTCTGTTATATAACTCTTATCGTTGACACAAACGACGATAACTCCTCCGAGAGTGTGTAACGCTTTGCAGAGTTGTCGTTGCTGGTCAGAGGATTTGCTCCCCCTAAGAAAGCCACCTTGATAAAATATTTTATCGAGTTCATAACATGTAATCATTTATTTACCGTAGAATATATATTTTTTTACAAACAATATCCTCGTTTTACTGAATATATCCGACTGTTTTGCTCTTCTGTGCTTGTTATATGACCGCGCTTAAGAAAACATACAATTAAAATATTTTAAACAAGTCCCGCCCACTGCTAGAGCGAATTTCCAACTCGCAAGTAACAGTTGGGTTATATACGAAATCGCTCCCTAAGACCTTTGGGTCGATCGAAAGTCAGCACGCGCAAGCAAAACCATAAATTTAATCCGCCAATGGCGGGTGTCTTTTGTGCACCATCCAATGGTCGATTCAATGGATGGTTTTGCTCTGCTGCTGACCGTAGAAAATGACCCACCTGTGTATGTTTGTGTCGTCATAGGATAAGGTCTTAGGATAAGATTACATGTTCATTGTGCCTTTACTTGCTGTCATACTCGAATCAGAGGTTAAAGGTTGTCTGTTCTGTACCGTCTCTTAGGATAAGATTACATGTTCATTGTACCTTTGCTTGCTGTGATACTCGAATCAGAGGTAAAGGTTGTCTGTTCTGTACCGTCTCTTAGGATAAGATTACATGTTCATTGTACCTTTGCTTGCTGTGATACTCGAATCAGAGGTAAAGGTTGTTTGTGTTGTCAAATAAATGTTTGCCGGGCCTGCTAGAGAACTCGATCCTAGAAGCCAGGGCTGTCTCGTCTTGTAAATAAATGTGCCTCTGAGTCACTTGGCAGTCAGAGGGGTCCGTCCTTAGGATAAGTTACGTGTTATATGTTTGTCCTTGTCAATTCACTAAACACGTCCTCTTGAGCCTATAGAACGTTATTTGACGATCTAGAGGCTCTTGCAGGGGATAAAGTGTTTCGTGTTACATGTTGTATTGTCATGTCGGAAGCAGTCCTCGTGGGGTTCTAGAACGTTATTTGACGATCTAGGCCCTTGCAGGGGATAAATGTTTCCGACTGTCTCGTTTTGTTTTGGAAAGCTAGCGTTTCTCATGCAAAGTGTTTCTATTAAAAATATAAAAATATATAATAATATGAATCACGAAAATATAAATACCATACTTGTTGAAATTAAAGAATTACAACAGCGAGGTTTTAATATTTTACTAGACACTGAAACAATTATGTCAGATTTTGAATCCTTGAATGAGCTATCACGCTTGGGGAAGAACAATCTCCCTGCTCGTTATAGGTTCATTAAGGGTTTGCAAGATCGTGTTTACAGATCACTTGCCGGGATAACTGAAAATCAGGTATCTGAATTTATTCCACTGTGCCGTGCAGTTGAGAAGATTCGTCTTGGATTGTCACAAGAGTATGAGACTCGAAAATTAATTAGCACCAGGGTGAGACGGTTAAAAGGTTATATAAAGAATCTAGACACGGAAATGCCTTGCATTTCTGACAAAAATACTAGTGTTTCTGACTACGAGGCCGACAAGGAAGTATAAACCGCATAGCGTGTGACTCACAGCACAAAGTGAAAGTAGAACCTGAGAACGCTAGCGCCCCCCCCCCCCTGCTTGGAGTGTAAAGCACATTTCCACGGGTAAAAAAAAAAGTGTATTATTTTTTTTGCCCTTGGAAACTCAAAGAGTTTCTCAAGTGAAGGGCGCTTTCAGATTTTCAGGATTTGCTTAAGCGTTTCAACATCAATACAGGAATGAGAATAGTTCATAATCTGTTCTCGTTGACACCAAACTATGATCATATGATTTTGCTGTAGCTCTGTTAATTGTGACGGAGTTAACAAGAAGTCTTCGTCACCATACACGTCAATAACTATTTTAACGGGGAAATACTGTTCTGGGAATGTCTGTATTTGAAATGCGGTTTTTATTGCCTCGTAAAGAATTTGCTTATCATGAATATGAACTCGTGCATGAATGTACTCGGGTTGATACATTATACACAACCGTTTTTTTTTAAATGCGTGCTAGCACTTTCAACGATAACTTATGCTGGTTTTGATAGGGTATTTGCACGATAAAATGACGAAAATGGATCAGTGCAGAAAAAAAAACTATTATAAATATTATGGATCCCTTGACTTAGGACTTCACCAGTAAGTTTATACTAACAGTCTCGTCACGCAGGTCCAACAAATTCCCCCTCTGGTCGGTGAGTTTGAAATTTATCGTTGACAACCACGGGTTATGACACCGTAGATAGACCGGATTGATTGGTTCTTGCACAATCAGAAAACCAGGGGGGTCTCTTGGTGTGAACGTATACAGGATAAACCCCTGTTGTGCCGTCGTAGTATCTGATGCGCTGTAACTGCCATCGATGACGTCACATACAAGATTGACCGCAATAACATCTGTGATATTTACGATCCCGGGTGAGATGTGTCTGCCATCGGATGCTGTACTGTTGTCGTGCTTGAGAATAACAGGTTGTGGTTTTATTCGTTCGTACGCGGCAAGAATATCTTCGAAAGATTGATCGATGAGATCAGAGACTGATTTTCTCAGCTCGGGCACGTTATATCCAGGAAATTTAAAATCTGAAATATCATTCACTTGAATACCATATTTAATTGCAAAATCTGCTCTGGCTATCTGTCTATAATTATCATCGATATAGTCTTTAAGATCCAGTAAAGCCTGAATTATTCTTAGATTTATAGTTTCCATGGCCGATGCGAGTTTGTTTAGTTTTTCTATGGTTGTGATAATATTATCACGCGGACTTGTTAAATCAGAAATATAATCTTGGAAATATACTCGCAGGAGTTGTAGCTGTTGTTTATGTACTAGATTGATCGGAATAAATAATTCAGATTCTATATCATCTAGACGGTAAACACGGAGCTCCTGCCCCCCCTTAACACGTGGAGCTTCTATACTCCAAGTATCGGGCATTAAAGTACTTTTTCTTGCTAGTAATTGATCTGCAAGGAGTAAATAATAATTGTACTCGAGGTCGTGTAGTGCTTCTTTATAGGTCATAAAATCCGATTTTTCAGGTTTTGGTGGACGAGGTTTAACCTCGGGGGCCTTTGGCCATCCTAATAATGTTCGGATTGAGCTGTTATAAATATCCACGGCGTATCCTGGCGTTGAGATTTCAATGACCGCAGACAGCGTTGGTTCATGAGCTGTTATAGATATTTTGGCTTCCTTGCCGGTGATTCGTTTTATTTGGCGTTGTATCTCATTATTGATTTCTTCGATCTGATAACTCCCAGTGGGAAGTGTAATTGTATTCCAGTCAAGTTCACCCTGTTCGCCGGAGTCGGCTTTGCTTTTCCCGAACACGAATGAATTATTTGGCTGCAGACCACCAAATGATGCCGACCTAACATTGGGCCAGCTGTGATACACACTGAGCTTTGCTAACGCGATTTCACTCACTGGAATTGGAGTTCGAAAATTAATACCGAATTCTGGTGTCGTCGAGGACACTGAGATCATTGTGGTCCTTACCGGTGTTGTGTTTGTGACTATTTGTTGAAGCAGTTCTATTGACATTATTTATTTGTTTAGTTTTCAAATAGTCATTGTACGCATCTGACATTAGTTTGAATTCAGAATCTGATATCGTAGCGTCGCTACTTTGCACGTCTAACGATGATGATATCAGCGATGATAATTTCTGATATGCGGTCGTGGCTGTATTTAATTTTGTCGTGTAATCGTGTAATTTTGTGTTAGCACATGATGATATTTTTTTTGCTATGATGCCGAAAACTCCAGCTGTTGTTGTGGCCGCGGAAACACAGATCGTGGCGGCGACTGCTGCAGTTACCGGAGTGACCGCTGATAGTATTGCTCCGGCAGATGCAACAACGGCAGATACTGAATAAACCATAATATCCAGCACTGTTATGCGGCGCTTGTATTTTTTTACTTTTTGACTAGTTACTTCGATGACAGTTTTTAACTCAGATTGCCACTCACGGACTTGATTGTATCGATATTGTTGAGCATCTGGCGTCGTTGACATTATTCAATTACGCGGTAACCAATTGAGGCGTTGCAGCGACGAATTCCAAACAAAACCAGTAAGATGTTGCTGTTAAACTATCGTCCTCGGCTTCAAGCATAAATGTTTCCTCGGTTCCGCTGTTTAGTATTACAGTGCAAACCCCGGAATACTTATCGGTGGAATGTCTCCAAGGATATGTTGTGAAGATTTCAAATTTAGCGGCTGAAAACACAGACAACCTGTAAACACCGGTGGCTGTTGCTGTATATTTGATAGTGTTATTTTGTCGTGACCATGTTGCGAATCCCGATGATACCGTGAATACGATGTTGGTGATATGCCCCGGAGTAACTCCAGTGGGAACTTTAATCAAACTGGTTTTGTTAAAGATATCAGGAATACCCGATACGATATCCTGCTGTGTTTGTTTGATCGTGTTAATGTCGGTCTTTACATCAGCGAGTTTTACATCGACGACTGGAGGAGTCCCAAAGAACTTATCCACGACCTCATCAGTTTTTACGAAGTTTCTTCGAAATCTTGTAAACGCGCCCACGTGAACATCATGCTCTGCACGCAGCGTATTTAGTTTACCGTTGACGATGTCCACGTATTGTTTGTTTGACGCATCCTGGTCGGATTCGGGATTCGCTAACGCGGTTATTTTGTTGCCGCTCATGCTGAGTTCGCCTGTCATCGTGTCACCGGCTTTTTTCACACATTTATCAACACCTTTATCAATACTGTCTTTGATGCTTGCGATTGATATATTCGAGTCCTTGATCCGGCCGCCATCACTAAATGCAACGAAGTTATCCTTGGTAGCTCCAAGAACTCTGCGAATTATATCATTCCACTTAATGTTGCTCGTTCTTAGTTTTCCTTGCCTGTCTTGGAAAATAGCAACTTCATCTGGGTCAACTCCAGCTATATTCAAAAGATTATCGACTTCATCTTTGGTCGCATATTTTGAGAGATCAGCATCTGTGCTTGGTTTACCTCCTCGTGTGAAAGGTCTTCCGTAAATATCCACCATTATTCTTATTGCTGTTTTTCAAATGCTAGCATTTCTCGATGCGGTATATTCATACACTACTTTATGAGGAGGAGTTGCTGGATTTCTTGAGATTGCATCAAGAACATTTAAAACCTCCCTCCCACAAATGGGCGGATCAATTAATGTTTGTGTTGGTAACGTCGACTGCCACACTGGA
This sequence comes from Sinohyriopsis cumingii, assembly GCA_028554795.2. Classification (NCBI taxonomy): domain Eukaryota; kingdom Metazoa; phylum Mollusca; class Bivalvia; order Unionida; family Unionidae; genus Sinohyriopsis; species Sinohyriopsis cumingii. Next base: position 22,983,256 of record CM068841.1, on the reverse strand, counting down.
ACATTAGAAAATCTGCTGACATACTTGAGAAACTCAACTGGCGGTGCTAAACCGTACGAATCAAAATAGATAATTCCACGTGGATCGATCGCGTAAGCAACCCAGTGAGTTCCCGGACCATCTTTGTTGTCGAGATTGATAATGCCAGTTTCTGGATTATTCGGTCGTTGCGGTAATTGATCTCGCATAAATACGCCTCTGAAATGTTTTACACGCAATTTTTTAACAGCATCGAGTAAATCAAAATTGCTCAACGGCGTTAGAATTTTTTTGGATACCATGATGGTGGAGTTCCTGGTAGTCTTAGACCGCGTCCCTTTTTTTTCTTGTATCCTTTTCCCGTTGCCTTTTTTAGTGCCATTCCAGCTGCAGTTCCAACTGCACCGAGTGCTGCGGCTTTTGCTACGGCTGGTGCTGCCGCGGCAATCAACGCCGGTATTGCTGCGAGAAGAGGAAATATTCCACCGGTTTTAGTCATGTCCTTGATAGCTGCAGCAGAGAAATCAAGTCGGACACCGGTTTTTGCTGTTAGTGCCTTATTAAAATGTTTAAGCTGAGTATTAGTCAACGACAATTTGTTTGGACCACCAGTAATCTGATCTCGTTTTAGTGTTATTGATGTCCCGCACGTGCTTGCGTTCTTTGATTGCAATTTCTTCGTTTGACCGGAAGTCAAGGTGACATTAACATGACTGTATGACATTATATCCTAAGTTTGATTTTAATTGCGTTACATATTCTCGATTGGAGCGTCGATGACCCTCATTCGTCCGCCAACACCTTCAAGCAGCATTGCTTTATCGGAGAGTATGACAGCAATCGCTCTGTAACCACCAGCAGGAACACCTACACGAGCTCGGAAATGTAGGTCGACAACAGATTGTTTAACCAGATCAAGATGTTCCAGCGAAAAGTAATAAATCGGATATAAACTCATAAAGTCTCGCTGTGATATTTGCAGGCCAGTGTCTACATTAAGGTCGCGCCCCATAAATGACATCAGACGATGATACGCGCGTGCGACACGATGATGTTCGAAATCTATTAATATATCCTCAGATGGCTCCTGATGCCCATTTATTCTCAACGAAACTTCAGAAACTCCAAGTGTATCAAATACCATTGGATTTCTTTCCTGGCTATCTGTTCTAGCACGGTATTGAAATGCAATGAAAATATGTCGTGGTGCTGATACTCCTTGTTGCGATGATATATGCCATGTAAACAACCCACCATTATCACCCTGAATAACGTCTGTGGTTGTTGTTTTCCAGGATAGCAGTGATTTACCGCCCGTGTCCATGAAAGACAACAGTCGTTGTTCTTCGGTGATTGACGGAGACAACACTGGCATCCACAACCACAGTTTAGTTAGTATTACCTGACCAGGGGCAACAGCAGCATCTCGCCAGATAGCGTCATTATCATCAGGTTTTCGCACAAGTACAACTGTGTGTTTGGCACCGAATATGACCTTGTGGACATCTCTGCAGAATCCAAAGATGTAAGACAATGGAATCACACCTGAGAACTCTTCATCTCCACTTAACATCGATCTACGTGTTGCAAAACCCAAATTAAAATTTTCGTTCATCGATGCAACTGCGTCACCGGCATTATTCATTGTTACATTCCTGTTCTCGGGGCTGTCGGTTATATCCTTTGCAAACATCATTGATGGTCCGGCTGATCTGGTGTAATCATCCGAGTATCTCGCCAACCCGAGAATTGTTGTGGCAACGTCGACGTTATCATGAATTGTTTCAATTTCTTTTCCATCTATCATGTAAATAGCGGATTTAAATAACGCCATGATGCCGTTGTTAACAAATCCAACTCGGTCGCCGATTCCGTAGTTAGTGTTATCATTCTTTAAAAGCCTACCTTCAACTTCGATGAAGGCCTCAGCGGGCAAGAAGTATCTACTTGTATCCTGGACCTGTAGTTCAATTCTTCCGCGTTGGTTAGGATCACGTGCTTCATAAGAATAATATTGAAAATCACGTACAGAATCATCTTTAAGTACTGGTTTGGACATATCAAACGCGTCATTGGATTTTCGTGCAAACATTATTATTATTTGTGATGATCTAATTAAAATGTTATCGTCACCGGAAACCACTACCAGCTATCAAATTAGCAGTTACACTATCTTGCAACGCTTTGGAGGTAATTCCTGCTGTTGCGATCTCAGCTAATTTCTGATTTACGGCCTTATTTACTACGCTACTAACATTTGCCGGCATAGCTTCAGTGGATGGTAGTTTTACTGGCACCAACCTCTCGACTGGGTTTTTTTTCGTATCAGCTGTGCTAGTCGATCCTTGATTGATTGAAATGCTTTCCCGGCAAGACTACCAACAGTGCCAATGGCTTTATCCTTGACAACATCAGCGGCTTTCATCGCGAATTGTTTTGCTAACGGTCCAGCTTTCGGAGCGATTCTTGTGACTAAATCCCTAACAACATCACCGACTCCATCTCCGTAAACAACCTCGTATACTGGTAATCGTGAGTTTACTACTCTGACACTTCTTGGTCTGCGAAAAGAATCGTGTAGTATCATTTTATTTAATTATTGTTTATCTAACTGAATTTGCTAGCAAATTTAATTATTAGTCGCTGTGGTAACCGTCTGCGAGTTCATCAATGAGCCCCCGGTAGATGCTGATATCCATGATGCCACGCTGAATTAGTCTCTGACAGATATCTGCGGCTTCATTTATAATTTCCGGAGAATTGTTTCCGGCACGTCTTCCTCCGATGAGAACTTCCAACCGTGATACATCATCGATGATATTATTAGGGCAGGCAATAAAACCGGATCCTAAACCCTCCCCTGTTGATGGTACAATTCTTGGGGATAAAATGTCTTGAGGCAAACTTTCAGAAGATGTTGTTAAGCTAATTATCGGCGACCTAGTTTGTTTGAATTTTTGGCCCCGCGGACTTCCTTCAGATGCAGCCTCGTATTCACTTAACGGAGTTAGGTCAGGATCTATTGCTCTTCGCCGTGAAGGATATTGTTGTCGTTCTGTGTGTTGCAACGGTGATTTTTCTTCTTGAGGTTGCGATGGTGGAATTTCAAGTTTACGTATAGCATCTACAAGTCTATCGTATTTTGTATCGTCCCTGCTGATTTGTTTTTTATTTTCACGTATACGATACGAATATTTGATAAAATTATCATCTGTCATAGAACCGTGTTCTGGGTTTAAAGACACATCTCTTCTAATCAATCCTAACAGTATTGTCTCAGGTAATTTCTCTTCTGGTACATTTTTAAGAAGTTCAATATAATCCGGCGTAAATCTTTTGGCGGGGTCAGTAATTCTCCCTGTTACTCGCTTACCAGCAGGTACTGACACAACAACTTCATCGGGTGGAGGCGGGGGTTTAAGTCCAGCTGAAATATCCTGTAAAATTTTCCTTTGCTCTATTAAAGCCTCTTTGGTAACAGCTGCGGATTTTTCAGTAGCTTTGGTCACGGGTTTAAATAATTCCTCCGTAGTCTCTGCAAAGCCTTCCCGTGCTTGCTGTCTTAGTTGTAATTTTTGTCTGACACTATCACGGACAGGAAGAAATTTCTGAATTGCTTCGAGACGTTCTCGAGCTAATCTAGTCGTATGTGCTTCTCCAATATTTGCCATTATTTATTTGTCAATGATTTAATTCCGCTAACATAAAAATGTTTTTCCTTGGAAACTCATTTCCCAGAGCAGCAGAGGGGATGGACCCGACCCATGGATTTTTCAATAACGACCCCGCCACGGAAACTGTTTCAGATTTATTGAAGTAACCCAAGTTGTCAGTGCAAACTCAACGAGTTTGTCCCTGGAAACTCTTCGAGTTTTCGGGGGACATTTTTTTTTGTCCTGTATTCTGAATAGAAGGGTTTATTTCGTCGAAATAAGCCCTCTATCGAGGAATAGTTTCCTGGAGGGGTTTATTGTGCAAAAAGTTTCGGTCTGTACAGCCCCTCTGCTGCTACAGAGAAGGTACCATATCTATCATCATTTCGGAGAACATGGATTTGGCAACGGCCAATTAAATCTACAATGAATAATCACAGATTCTCAACTGGTTAAATGTTTTAAACTGTTCTTTTGTGCTGAGTTTAATAGATAACAAAAAAAGAAATACTGGTCATGGACAAACCAAACATTTTTTAATTCTTTCTCTGAGTCCTTGTCGCCCGGCACCTTGTTTTTTGGTTTGGCTTCTTTGCCAATTTTGGGGCTTTCAACACGGTGTTATTGCCGTGTGAGGACGTGACCGCTGTTAATTTAATGTGGGATTTCTGCAAAAATATCATCAATATATCCTGATTTTCTTCCTCAGATTTGGAATTTCATGATAATTCGTCTACCGCCCACGTAGGGGTGCGTTCCGTCAAGCAATTTTATATCAACGGTAAATATTTGCCAGTATTGTAAATTTAAAAACGGTTCTATCCATGTACCGAGTTAAATAGATAATGAAAAAGAACGAACATAGACAAAGCAAACATTTTCTAATTCTTATATATTTATTGATATACATTTTTGTATCAACACAGCGTATATGTTCCGTCTTTGCTGTGTTTAGTGGGACCGATACGGTATACCAAAATAAGCCATATTATATCTTTGCTAAATTACTTGGAAAAATATATTAATTATCGTGAGACAGAAAGAAAATATTTCAGCTAAAACTTTCACGGTCACGACCTCCCATCCCACACCACGATATTTAGATGGCCAACACATTATTGTAGATCAGCTAATATTCATACGAAAACTGTTGTATTGGAAGACAATGCCTAAACACGAAACATCGCTGCTGATGCTAATAATAATAATTAGCGTTATTGGCAACATAATTCATCAGTCCAAATCACACGTGTTTATGGAAAAATAAAGGTACAAGAACAAAAATAATTCTAGGATTAATTAATGTACACAACATAACACAACTGATAAAACCAAGATTTTAAAGCACGAATAACATATTTTCGGGAGAGAAAAATAAAATAAAAAGACATCATTTATATGGCAAACTAAAAACAAAACGCCAATGAGGATCAAGAATTCATTGTTCTAACAGGATTTGGAAGTTTTCACGTACTATATTAAACAAAATACAACGTACATGAAAAAGCGTTTCTCAACTAAACTTTGACATTTGCATATATGGGTTTTAATAAAGTAAGCATTTTACTACTATTTTCATTTACTAATTTATGATAAATGTGTTTCTGTCAATACGGTCAAACGATTTTCATAATCAAAATAATAATAATAATAATAATAATAATAATAATAACCCTATTTAGCCTATTCATTGCACATTCATAGTTGTACACTCCACCGTCGGCTGTACGAATGCACATACGACACTCATAAGGGTATTGTCCAGAAATAGTTTTTAAATGATCAGATGTCAACCCATCACACTTTGCATGCATCAAACACTTGCAATTATCACAAGCAAGGGATCCAACACCACAATTACGTCCACATACAGCACAGGGCCATTTCGTCTTTTGTCTTTTTCTTTTTTTTTTCTTTTTGTGCACCAGACAGATGCCCACCCATCCCACCCCCATTTCCAAAAAAAAAAAAAGTGTTTTTATGTGTTTGTGTTTCCCCCTAAGGTTCGCGTATTTGTATTCTTTTAGAAAAGAATTTATACCAAAAATTTATTTATCTGCAAAGTTTTGATGGTGTATTTTTTTTTCCTTAGTGTTCTCTAACGGGTTGTTTGTCCGATCTAAGTTTATCCTAGTCTGAGTCTCTTCCCTTGTTGGTAGTAGAGACCTTTGCCAAGGGTCCCCTACGTCCTGTGTATGCTATGTGAGTATTTGCTATACTGTATGCTATGTGAGTATTTGCTATATTGTGTGTGTGCTATAGGGATATATGTTAGGACAGCATCTGAGTCCAATCTCCCCTCGAGTTTTCATCTTCTATATTCAGTTTATTGAAGAAAGACAGTTTTTATTGAGTTATGTTTATTTGTTTTGAAAATAATATCTTAAGTTTTGGAATCAATAAGTTTTCAGAGAATCGGTGCCGTATATTGAAGTAAATAAAACCTATTGTTTTATGTGTGCACTAATAATGTGACGATTCTCTTTTTCCTCTTGATTGAAATTTTGAAGTTACCCGGATATGTTCTATAAGAAGCCGTATGGTCTTTAATTCTTTATCATGCTTCTCTTATCGTTGGACATATCCTTGTATTTACTACCGCAGTACGGATCACTGCCATCTCACCTCTGTCAGCGTGGGTTCGAGTCTAGAATTCGGCCAATATGGGCATGTGAGAAAGCTTACCAGTAGCTTCTCGTGGATCGATGGTTCTTCCCGGGTTCTTCCTCCACCATTAATACGGGCCGCCATGCATAGCCTATCGTGTGCTGAAAAATGGCGTTAAACCCAACAACTACCACAATCGGCATTTTTTATCTTCCAAAATTGAAAGACATAATAGTACATCTAGCCTATTACTTGGTTTTGCTAGATATATCATGGCTCTATTTGCCCTTTCAAATTTAGTAGATACCCTATGGTACTATTTCCTATTATCCGTTTGTGTTATGTTTGTCCATTTCTTGCATGCTGGATTTTCTGAGGCTCTTTCACAGGCCTGGCCACTTCGCGTGGCGCCTTGTGGTATAGCCCTGCGACGTCTGTGTCTCTTACTTCTCCAGCATGCAGGTCCCTGTATCTCTATACTTTTTCTAATAAAATATGGAGGGTGAAGTCTCGGGGAAAAAATACTAGAAAGGGAATTATTTTATGTAGAAACACTTGTTCTAAAATGTATTTCTTATAATATTCAAATTTAAATTTCTATTTCCTTAAATTTATAAAACAATTGAGTTAGAGGATGAGATTACGGCCTTTTTTTCTCCGTTCTTTTTCTTTGACAGTCCCCATGAGATGAGATATGAGACCGAGGCTCCAGCCCGTTTGCGGTATACCGGAGTTTCTTCCCCATCTCCCCCTCCCCCGCTATAGTGTCACACTGTGTCATGTTGTCTTGTATTTAAAACATTGTTTTGTTTTGTAATTTGGTTTAGTTTTTAAAATAGCACCTCCGTGAGGTGAGAGATGAAGCTGAAGCTCCAGCCCGTGCTTGACGGTACACCCCCCTAATATTGGCGGTAAAACAGGAGCCCCCTCCCCCTCCCCCCTCCCCCGGTTTAGTGCTATATAGGGAAATTATATTACACATTTATGTTTGTATTCTTATTACTTGGCCACAGGACAACATAACTGTGGTAATATAGACAATTATTTTTTTAAAACTACTTTATTTTTGAAATTTACATTTATATATAAAATATTGTTTCTGTGATATTTATACTTCTTACTTTGTCCTTTTCGAGCAGAAGCACTGGGCATTTGGTAATGTAAACTTAAATATGATGTTTCTTAAATATAAACAAGAAATATATTTCAGAGAGATGTAAATGATATCCAATGACGCTAACACGTAGTAAATTGTTGAATGATAAACCAATACGTACGTGTCCCCTAGTATAAATAGTATAAATAGGCATCATTTGGCATGTTTTTAATTGGCTAGTTTTCCAAAGGTATACAGGTGTTACATTTTGGGGATTTACTCTCTATGCCGTCAAACGCAATGCTTAATTAAATGTTTTGCGGTGAGTTTTTTTTAAAGTAACAAATGTTTTCTTTTGTTTCTTTCACAAACATCTGTTGTTCAAGCGATCATTTCACCATAACCATAAGATTTACGTCAACAAAGCCATGAACCTGTCTTAACCAAATAAACAAAAGCCGATAGAGCAATGTTGGTCTTTATTAATAAATTGAGATCACTAAAGCCAATTTTACATTATTATGAAAAACACACATGTATTCAGTCTTCACAGAACATACTGGTATATAATAATTCTCAGCATATATTTATTAACACAACATTACAAAACAACGAACAACAGAAAGTATCACATAATTTCTTTATAATCGATTTCAGATTTCTGATAAAAATTTATAAATATGTACAAAGATTATTGTTCAAAGTCGTGTCAAGCACAGTTTTAAAACATGAAATAAAGTGTATTAATATTAAACTAATGAAGTTCAACTCAGCTGTATTTTGCATATTATAACATGTATTAGAAAATTTAATTTTCTTCCGATAATCAGTTGAAAGAACAATTTATAAAATAATAACAAACATTTCCAACATGATTGTGTCATACTTTGTTAATACTTTATGATTGTTTGAAATTCTAACTTTGTCGCCCAATATAAGCACTTGTTTAAATCTGACTTTGTCAGGCTTTGTGTGGCTCTGTCGGGCTTTGTGTGGCTCTGTCAGGCTTTGTCAGGCTTTGTGTGGCTCTGTCAGGCTTTGTGTGGCTTTTGCCGGGCTTTGTCAGACTTTGTGTGGCTCTGTCAGGCTTTGTGTGGCTCTGTCAGGCTTTGTCAGGCTTTGTGTGGCTTTTGTCGGGCTTTGTCAGGCTTAGCAGTATTTAACAGGACCGAAACTGATCTTGTAAAAATGTTAGTAAAGTTCAACATTTTATATTAAAAAAATAAGGTATTATGTGGAAGAAAAACAACAACGAATAGGATGCAATGTGTTTACAACGTCTTGTTGATGGGGAAAAATTACTACAGAGTTTAGAAACAGACTATGCGGCGGGGAATTTTTTGACAATTTATGTTCTAGCGGCAAGTTGACACGTCGGGTAGCAGACGATTTTGTAAGTGTGGGACAACTTCTTGCAAAATTGGAAACTTGGATTAAAATGCAGCATTGTTTTAAGGTACACATTTCCATCTTTTATATAATGTATTTATTTGTATGATCCTAAAAGATGCATAGTAAATCGTATTTTTGGGGTTACAAGTTCAAGAAGGTCATGTAGTGGGTCTTCATGTTGACATTTAGAAATCACATTTTCATGTGCATTTTGAGTCTAAAAATGGGATATTTTTGTACACTTTATGACTATCACTTTTCTTAATTAAAGTACGATCATTCTTTTTTGATACAAAATGGATTTTTGAACCAAAATAACACGTGATCCAATGTTTACAGAAATGACGTATCGTTGCGCAGAAGTACCCGACGCGCAGAATTGACCGACATGGTGATAACTCCAAACTGATTAATTTCCAGAATTTAAGGAGGGACAACGGATAGATCACTGGTGGGAATTGTTGCGAGATACCCATCTCTATCAAAGACAGTCATATCTTTGCGGAGTTTTCTTGGCCCACACGTAGAATCATCCTTTAATATCGTGAGTGGTATTATTGTGTATATTATCAAAATATTCTAGATGTGTTAGAATTCATTGTAAAATAAGAGTAATTATATCATGATAAACGTTTTTCATGGCTACGTATGGAACAAGGACTAATTCAAGAGACCACAACAGCACTATAGTTTGTACATTAATCAAAAATCAAGTCTGCAGTACAATAGTGACATAAGGCAGGCTCCTAGCATTTCATCTTTTCATAATCACTGTCTCAAATGGCTGTCTCAAGGTTAATTTGCTGGACTGGATTCAATCGATGGTCATCCGAGAGTTATACGTTGTTGTGTAGTTTTCCAGTCTTCTTGTGATTCTGAAGCGATAGAAGACGTGTGAAAAAAGTTGAATCGAACGGAAGGCTGTGGTCACCGTTGCACTCCTTGTGTTCATTTATATTACCCGCCATGTCGGCCAATTCTGCGCAATGAAACGTCATTTCTGCAAACATTTGATCACGTGTTATTTTGGTTCCAAAATCCATTTTGTATCAAGAAAGAACGCTCGTACTTTAATTAAGAAAAGTGATATTCATAAAGTGTACAAAAATATCCCACATTTAGACTCGAAATGCACATAAAAATGTGATTTTTAAATGGCAACGTGAAGACCCACTACATGACCTTCTTGAACCTGTAACCCAGAAAATTCGATTTAGTATGAATCTTTTAGAATCATACAAATAAATACGTTATATAAAAGATGGAAATGTGTACCTTAAAACAAAACTGTATTTTAATCCAAGTTTCCAATTTTGCAATAAGTTGTCCCACACTTACAAAATCGTCTGCTACCCAACGTTCTACTTGCCGCTAGAACATAAATTGTCAACAAATTTACCATTTTATAGTCTGTTTCTAAATTCTGTAGCAATTTTTCCCCATCAACAAGACGTTGTAAACACATTACATCCTATTCATTGTTGTTTCTCTTCCACGTAATAGCTTATTTTTCATAAAATGTTGAACTTTCCTAACATTTTTACAAGATCGATTTAGTTTCCTTAATATCTCTTGCCATTTATTGGCATTTTTACGTTGAATTTTGTAAAAATAGCTATAAAACTGACCTAATTACTCGACTGAACTGCTGACAAAAACAGTCCAAAGTAATACATTTCATTTCTGTATCACGATATCTTAGATAAACATTACATTTTTTCAAAGCTATGCGCAGAACAGGCCGACATATCGCGAGTCAGGAAAACAGGGTGGTGGTATCCCCTTTGTCCAAAATTATTTTGAATAGAATATTCTGGTGAAAATTGCATCTTTTCAAATGGTAAGCATTGCTGTATTTTATTTTCGTCAATCGCTCGAATTCGGTATGCGCTTTGCTTCAGTATTGGAAACGAAAACCTTAGGTGCGCAGAAATGCCCGACAGCAGTATACCGATAAGGTGATTTCATGTTGTCGGAGATTTCGCCGTACTTTATTGATAAAACGTCAGATTCCTGTGATATATTGTACATAACAGATAGAAGGCCTCAAGGTAGATTAAGTCTGTAACTAACTGAGTTACCTTCTCTAAATAAAGTCTTTATTACTATCATTATTAATTACTATCATTATTATTATTAGTATTATTATTATTATTGTTGTTGTTATTAACCCCCATATCTCTTGCCTTGGATGTCACATACTTACAACTTCTGAATAAATCTTTTTACGTACACTGAAATATCACCTTGGTTAATCAAGTCCTGTTTAAGTCATATCCATTATTTATTTGAAACCTTTTGAAATGTCTGAAAAACTACTGAAATTTCAGTAAAATACTATATTATGATCAAAATTTTAGTGAAATCTCATGAAAGTTTGAGTAAACTCTCACAAAACTTTCCATGACATTAATGTTATAGATCTTGCCAAAACTTAAGTGAATGTTTTGTCCTAAATTTTTGTGAAACCTCACAAATATTCAGTGAAATTTTAGTGAGATCTCACCAAACTTTCAGTGAAATGATGCATCATGGATTAGGTTTTGTATGAAGGAAAGAAAATGAGGATGAGAAAAACCTAAATTTATTTGATAATGTCTGTCAAAATAAAATTTATGATCCATTTTAAAAATTATTGTGAATATTTATCCCAATAATGTACAAGAATCATTAGGCAGTTTAACAGAAATCTGAAGCTGATTTTAGATGGTTTAGGCAGAAAGCACTTAAAAAACCCGTCTGAAAACTGCTTAAGTCCACCTGGAAAATTTTGTTTGGGATGGACTATTACCAGACTCCATATGAACTATTTACAAATTCCATATGGACTATTCACAAATTCCATATGGACTATTCACAAATTCCATATGGTCTATTTACAAATTCCATATGGAATTTTAATTTTATTCCATATGGACAATCTACAGATCTAATGGACTAATTTGCATATTCTATGGGATTTCCCATAAGAAGTATGTAAGGAATCCATGACATTTCCATATGGATATTTCTGTAAAAGTACATATGGATATAATATCCAGTCCATATGACAAATTTCGTACAGGGATTTTTCTCAAATTTGTGATCTGATCTTAATTTTAAGAAAGTTACAAGGGTACCTCCCAGAGGTTTGTTCCAGTCAGGAAAGTTGTTATGTTACCAGTCAAGAAAATTGCTATAGGACACATGGTACTAATGATACAGAAAAATGGGCACCAGCCTAGAAATGAGTGAACATAAAATAGAGTATATATGGGTTTGGCTGACCAGGATTGGTTAATAATGTAAGTTATGTTTTAGGAAAAAAAATCTTTTGAAAGCTTATCCTAGCTGTAAGTAAAAAAAATAGAGACATTGTTTTATTAATGGAATTTCAGTCCTTTAACAGTCTTGAATTTGGAAAACTCATTACTAAAATTAGCACCTGACTCTTTGGTGTGGAATTGAAAGCACATGTTTCAAACACATGCAGGACCAGAAAATGCCACGGCTCATATCCTTTCCTCTACACAGAAGCTGACATCCAGGTTTCATCTATACTGATAAATATAGGTTTGATCATGAGCACTAAAATTTTGTAAATTATTGAATTTTTAATATCATGGTGTTTGCATAGGTTACCTAAAAAAAGCTGAAATATTTAAATGTTGCCTGAAATGCACCACTGCTCTTTAGGTGAAGATGAACTTGCAATATAATTTAATATTCACTAATGTAATATTTGACAAGCAGAACTATGCACATTGCTTACTTATGTACTGAACTACTATTCCTAGGGCTGTCAAGAAAATCAAGAATGGATATAGTGCTAGTCAGGATAACTGTTATAGTGCCTGTTAGGAAAATGTGTTATGGTACCAGTCAGGAAAACTGTGATAGTACCAATATTGGCTGATGTTCTTTCATGTGACATGTTATGGCTGGTTTCATGGCACTGTGGCATACAATATGATAATGTTATTGTTTCAAAATGTGCATTTTGCAGTTGGTTCTGGCTTGTGAGTGTATATGGCAATGTATGTTTGTGTGCATGCACACATACATGATTACACATTAAAGAAGTTTCCATCAAACAGTTTCTGTTTCACCTGTTATTCAGCTTAAAAAACTGTAACATAAAACTATGAAAGTATAATGTTAACTCTGCCACCCTCACTGTCGTGATGCAATATTTTGGTCTCATTCTCTCCAAATGTGGAAAACACAAAAATACTTATTTACATATCACCCACTAATACATGAGCTAGAGACAATGCAAGACTTGTATAAAAAAAAATATTTATTGAAGTAACAAGAATTTACATCTTTGATATGAAAAGACATGTACAGCTCACCAGAGTTAAAAACAATCATATTGCCTGACCAATTTTTTTCGACTGATATTTCTCTATCATTCAAATCGCAGTTGTTAAAAATGTTGATCAACACAATACAAAAAAACAGCAATGATCTAGTCAGTGACACTAGGATTTTTGAATGTTCATTCTTTATTAAATAAATGTCCTCTATAATAATGTATTCCATGAATTATTATCTCTATGTATGTCCCCCCTGCACTGTATTCCAGGAATTATTATCACTACTAATGTCCTCTCTGCACTGTATTCCATGAATTATTATCTCTATTTATGTCCCCCCTGCACTGTATTCCATGAATTATTATCTCTATTTATGTCCCCCTGCACTGTATTCCATGAGTTATTATCTCTATGGATGTCCCCCCTGCACTGTATTCCATGAATTATTATCTCTATTGATGTCTCCCCATTGTATTCCATGAGTTATTATATCTATTGATGTCTCCCCATTGTATTCCATGAGTTATTATATCTATTGATGTCTCCCCATTGTATTCCATGAATTATTATCTCTATTGATGTCTCCCCATTGTATTCCATGAGTTATTATATCTATTGATGTCTCCCCTGCACTGTATTCCTTGAATTATTATCTATATTGATGTCCCCCCCTGCACTGTATTCCATGAATTATTATCTCTATTGATGTCTCCCCATTGTATTCAATGAATTATTATCTCTATTGATGTTCCCCCCCCCCCTGCACTGTATTCCTTGAATTATTATCCTATTGATGTCCTTCCAGTACTTGTATTCCACATACTATTGTCTCAACTGATGTTCTCCTTACACTTGTATTCCACATAATATTGTCTCAACTGATGTTCTCCTTACACTTGTATTCCACATACTATTGTCTCAACTGATGTTCTCCTTACACTTGTATTCCATACACTACTGTCTCTACTGATGTCGACCCGATAAAATTTTAAAGTTGAAATGTACCTTTACTCTATCTAACTGTAACAAAAATCTCGATGTTAAGATCATTATTCGTGAGATCTGAGGAGAAATTGTAATATGTGTAATGGGTGAGGAAGGTTTGTTTATCCAAATTTAATCACTGCTTCACTCCTTCTTTCTGTTTCTTGCTGGATACAATTTCTCCACAATCATCTTGGCAATGTAAGATATGCCATGTGTTAATTTCTTGTCTAAACAGGTCTGATTGTACCAAGAGTGGATACCTAGTTATTGAAGATTTTCAGTAATTATGTACCAAGTGTCAGATAAGTTTTGTCATTTGCATTATACAAACAGTGAAATGTCCACTTAAATGGAAATCAAAATATATAAAAGAAAACAAATTCCTACCATTCAAACAGATATGTAATTAGAGCCTGTACCAGGGCAATAAAGTACTACTTGTATATTACTATTATTAAGTGGGATACAAACAACAGCTGGTGTCAAAATATCAGTATATTTGTTCCAATCATATGCATTTATAATATATAAATGATCTGAAAATGGTTTTAATCAATAATTGATGAAGAGAACATTTATAAATGGCTGAAATTTAACTGTTGATAAACCAAGCGATATATAGGATCCTTGCTCTGGGATGATTCTGTACCTGGCAGATATAGCATGGCACTGTGTCAAAAGTAAACAAAATTGCTTGAGTAAGACTGAAGATATGGTCTAATATGGCCTAAGAATATTTTTAACCAATGAGTTAATGAATAAGCAACAGAATTTAATCAAAATGTTTAAAAAGTGAGTTTACAAATTAAATGTGATCTTCCTTTGCATTACTTTGTTTGCTTTGAGTACACACAACCAGATATGTATATAAAAAAGAGTGAAAAAATAATTAACATACGTGTACAATACTGTTTATGTATATCTGTATGTAACATGGCATATATAAGTTAGATAAAAAGAATTAGATACACCCAAAAAAGTAATAATCACCTCTGCAAGTAAACAACTCTATACATATAAAGTACTCTGTTGCATACCACAAATTCTATACATATATCATATTCTGTTGTATACCACAAAGTCTATACATATAAAGCATTCTGTTGTATACCACAAATTCTATACGTATAACATATTCGGTTGTATACCACAAACTCTATACATATAAAGCATTCTGTTGTATATCACAAACCCTATACATATAACATATTCTGTTGTATACCACAAACTGCAAAAGTATGTCACTAGTGAACATTTATTATCAAAAATGCCAATATTTATTTAATAAAAATCAGTCTTGTCGAATACAAAAGTGGCTACTTGCTAAATAATTAAAAAAAAGTTAAGTATTTAAAGTGACTGACTAAATATATGGTGACAAGTTATATATGGAGAAAAAATATATAAAGTGTTACATTATATCTGAGGAAAGTTAAATTAAATGTGAGGAAAGTAAATAAATCAATATGGAAATATGGCAACAAAACAATTACCAAAAAGTACTAGTGAAAAAACTGTTATTTCTTAGAAAACAATGTCTGGAAGCGTCAACAACATGCAACTAAAATATGTTGCTGATCAGAGATACAGCCAACTTCCTGTTGAAAAAGTGAAAAACAAAACAATACAGAAATAAAAACAGATACAAAGATGACCCTTAGCCCCTATCATGTAGGCCAGTGGTCTCAAACACGTAGCCTGCCATGCCATTTCAATTCAGTATTTGGGTAACATGCAGTAGCTATGATTGAAGTAATCTATGTTTGCAAAAGAGGGATTGGATGAAATATAATTTCATTACTTTATTATGTATATAAAGTGTATTTAACTGAAAAAAATGTAAAGATTTAAATTACCAGCCTCAGAAAAGTAAGAACTGCAGCTATCCGTGCTTATGCAGGCAAGACAAAAATGCTTGATTTCATTCATAATAGAGCCCCAGACAAGTAATAACTGCAGCTTGTGATACTAACGCAGGCAAGACAAAAATACGTGTTTTGTTCATAACAGAGCCACTGTTACCAGCATTAGAAAATAACTGCATCTTGCCATGCCAATGCAGCCAAGACAAAAATGACTGATTTTGTTCATAACAGTCAATTTTATGAGCCTCAGGAAAGTAATAACTGCAAATTGCCACGCTTATGCAGGCAGACAAAAATGTCTGATTTCATTCATAACAGATCAAAAAACACTTACTAGTGTAACATTAGTCATGAATAAGCTTAATCACCAATATCATAGACACAACATAGTGAATAATATATAAAGCTCTGTCTAATTCATATAAAAACAACAAGAAAAACTGATTAACACATCACAGAATGTATAGCGAATCTGATATGCACCTTGAAAAATATTGATATCAGTTAATTTTTTAAATAAAAAATATACCAATGCCATTTAAAGTTTATACAATGTAACACAGATTTTTTTGGTACAGACATACATTGTAATGTAAATGAGAGAGACATTCTTTTGCCTTATTGCAGAAGAAAAGTACATTGTTTTTATTTAAATAATTAATATTATACAATTATCCATGATCATCATTAACCTATAATTTAAAAGGACCCACATTTACTAAATTCTTCTTTTTTCAATTTTCAGTTTGAACTTTTATTCAAAACTCTGGAGGTTTTTTGCATTTTTATTTTACTTCTGTGTAAAGGTACATACTTTCCATGCAATAGGAATTTTTTTTTCTCACTAAATGAGGTAGGTAAATATAGTGAAATATAAATTCTCTCAATCTACTTACAAACATGGGCTTTTGAAATGGACTGTTGAGAAATTGCATAGACAAACAAGGTACATATACTGTATATACTGGCAGATAAATCTTATTTAATTGAAAACTGCATGGACCCAGATCTGGTGTCAGGAACAATAGAACAAACAACACAGACCCTGATATGCCAGCACATTATGCCTAACCCTGATCTGTTAGCATATTATGTAATGACAGATGATGGTCTAAGTTTTCTGCAGTTTGACTTGGCCTATAAGAGAATCTATATGGTACAGCCAAATGTAGAAGTAATCAAGTCTTATTAATTTTCTTCTCAAAAGCTGACAAACTTTGTTGGGGCTGTTCAATTAAGACATACATGGGACCCAGGGAAGGCACTTTTAAAGTAGGGTATTTACCCATATATGCAATTTAGAATTTTCTGATCATTTTAATACAAATTCTGTGAAATCAAAGTACCCTGGCATACATGTTTAAAAAGCTGCCTTCCCTGGGTACCATGTATGTTTAAATGGAACAGCCCTTGCTTGGAAATGCTAGAAATTATTTAAAATACGAAATACGTTAGCTTAAACCAAGCTGTATGTATATGTATATGTATATATATACACACACACACACACACACACACACATATATATATATATAAAAGAAAAGAAAAATTTCTTCAGAATAATTACTGATCCAATGTTCAGCCCCAACCCCTTCCAATAATAGATATAAAAACTATGGTATAGAGAACAAATGAAGAATCAGTTCAGTAGTTTTGATCTTTTAGATTTTCATGAGATTCACAAAAAGCAAATAATACAGCAACAAAAAAAGTGCTCAAGAAAATACATTGAAAATAAGGGCATTGATAGCTGTATCTGGCTTGCATAGATTTTTTTTAATGAGACCTGACACATAATATATAATCAATATATCCCTTAAGAATACAAATCTAACATGTCACATGCATCTGGATTACAATATCCCATCAATTAGCATTTTTTCAGTTTAACTGGACACACTTTCTTCCTTTGATAACTTCATCATCTTGCAAAGAATATACTGTATATATTTACTTATGAGTCCAACTGCAAATTGCACATATCAGATCTGCTGTTGCATAATGCACTGTCAGGATGGGTCTGTGCAGTTTGTTTTGAGTAATCAGTAGAACAAACAGGATAGACCCTGATCTGCAGGTGCACTATGCTATGGCAGATCAGGATCTTTGTTTTCAGTTTTGCTTGACTTCTAAGCGAGTATACATGGTAACTGATTTCAGCTGGCACAGTATTTCATGCCAAATCACATTTGAGAAATCCTATTGTATTTGAGTTGAGACTCAAATAATGGGAATATATCCCCTAAAAGAACTGTACAAAATTTATGAATCGTCATCATAATACAGATATTCAGTATGACACAATTGTAATGACACAATTTTGCAATCTGTTCACCATTTAATAAATCTACAAACCTAGAAAGGAAATACAATTAAATAAGAAATAAAAGTTTGACTGAAGTTAAGCTCATTTGGAAGGTGAGATATAAATCCAAAAGATGGGATACAGATCCATAAGGTGGGATATAATCCAAAAGATGGGATACAGATCCATTTGGTGGGATATAAATACAAAAGATGGGATACAGATCCATTAGATGGGATAAAAATACAAAAGATGGGATACAGATCCATAAGGTAGGAAAAAAATACAAAAGGTCAGATACAAATTTAAATAAAACAGTCATTAAAGTAAGCTCCAACACTTCAAGGTAATCTAACTTACAAAGAAATGGATAAAGTCAAGACTCAGTAAATGATATTTTTTTTGTTACAGATTTTCTGCATAATGCTCAAAACAGATGCATCCATCTTTTTAAAAAGCAAACATTTTAAGAGATATTATGTCAACATAATATTATCACCATGATAAGTGACTGACAATAATTATTCCAATAATTGCATGTAAAACTTGCTGCCCCAAAATATGATTTTGTTCATTTTTTCCTTCTGAGCAAACATGAAACTGCTCATTGTACCTTATCATAAAATTTGTTTCAGATTGCCCTTAAATATGTCAAACTAGTTCAAAAAACATTGTCATCTTGCGGGTCTCAATGATAGCAAGCATGTTACTAATTATAATCCATATTTAATTATACCAATTATATGCTACATTTAATTCCTCAGATTATAAAATAAATACAAAAGTGACGAAAAAGCTACAAAAACTGTGATAGCAAAACCTTTAAGTTTCCCCAGATATGGCATTAACTCTTTGTCTGTGATATTGGTGGCCATATTTGCCGTTGCACTGTTGAAATGGTATCTGATTTTTTTGCTGTTTGTTCTATCTGATTATACTATTAAAGCCAAATCAAAGCATTTGGTGTGATTGTTTATAAAAACACACACATGGATAACAAAGAATAATTTTAGTGAAGGGATGAGTGGGGTTGCAGACATCACTGATGGTCATTGCTCAATAGCCCACATTTTATGGGAGAAAGCCGATTTTATTTTATACATTCTCTGAAATCTAGTTTAAAGACAGATGCTAGAGACATATCAGCTGAATTACATTTGACGTTCTAATGATGAAGAATGAAGTCTGTCTACAAAGGACACTCTAGCAAGTATCAAAATTTGTCCATCATGGTCAAATGACCTCTATATAGAGGTCAAAATCAAAGCAAATATTAGAAAAGGGATCTATACTGTCCAAAATGAGCATTTCACCCCAAAAAAATTCATTCTGGACTTCTTGAAATTTATTTCCAGCTTAAAACTGACCAACCAAATGTCTTAAGTCTTGAAATAACTTTTTTATTAGCTATATCTATATCTACCTAATATATAACGTAATTGCAAAAGCTGGATGTTAAGACACCAGACTCTGTGTGCATGTGCGGGTATACATATATCTTAAATCACAGAAGTTTCCTTTTATTTATCTCCCTCTCCCACCCCACAAAACCAAAAATTAAAATGAAAGCCACATAACATTGTTCCTTACATTCTTGTTATTTGGCCAAGGTTAAATGATATTAACCATCACCAATAATATACATCACTGATGAATATAATGAATATAGACATGGAAAGACAAAGACAGGCTCAGTAAATATGATACGCAAAGATGATAAAGTATTTACATGTTCTGCCGTTTCATACTGTTAAAAGGACTCAATTATTCGTACCGTATATACTCGTGTATAAACCAAACAATTTAGGAAAAAAATAAAAGCCTGAAAAAAGGAGGGTTGGCTTATCCTCAGCAAAGGTCTAAACTTGAAAAAAAAATTGTTTTTTTGTTGTTGACTGCTGTAAAATCTTGGGACATGACAATTTTTTTCCCCGTGTCTTCAGACTTATATGCAGGTTAAAAAAATATATTTTCAGTGCCCCAACACTTACTAAACTGTTATAAGCTACTATGATTGTTTTTGTTATTATTTTGCATGAGTATATAAACTGTTATAAGCTACTATGATTATTTTTGTTACTATTTTGTATGAGTATATTTTCTGATTTCTCCAGCATGAAATTAAATGACTTCATAATTCATGGGCTGGTTTGAGTTTACCCAGGAGACCAGGCTGTATGATAATGTACAGTTCTTACAGAGTGCGAGTCAGGCTAACCACCACTTAAAATACTCCCAAACATATTAAATGCATATTTTGCTTTATTCATTGTTTTGATCAAACTGCATTCTTCCAGATACAATTTCAGCTAATCATTAATAGCCGTTTCATTTACATCGATCCGCATGCTCATGAGTTACTCTTTTTCAAGTGATCCTACAAAGCAAGGTAATCATATTGAAAAGTTACGTTTAATTGCGCAAGGCACATAACCAGCACATATTCACACAACTGTTACATGTTCATGAAGGAACTGTAATAATAAAGGCTAAAATTCTGAATATAGATTGACTAAGATCATCATCAATCTATTTTAGTTTTGTGTTTTGCTGAACAAAATCATAATTTTCCACACAGTGGAATGCTGGTTGTTTCAGTGTCCCCTTTGTTTATAGTTGGCAAATTTGTCATTTGCTTTCTAATAGTAACACAGGCCAGTTAATCGTTAAAACATGGCGACTATACTTCGAAGTGTAATTGCCTTCTACTACACAATATAATCAAGATTACCGTAGCTTTGTAAAACTGTGTAAGATCACTTACAACAAAGCAAAATACAACTCGATTTTTACATTATTACAATAATTTTCAAAGCATTACTTCTGAAACTTCATTATTGTAGTTTGGAGATACCAATAATGTTTAGTGCAGTGGTGCCAATGATTTGAATCCAAGAGCTGTGCTTTATTCAGCGGGGAAGTACTTCATTCAGCACATGTTCCAACCTACAATGTACATGTGGTGGCACCATTATGTAAATATGCTCACCAGTCTAAATGCAAGTGTTGAACCAAACCCTATTTTTATTCATTGTTGTCATACTGGGATCACATCTTAATGAGTTCGGTATTGTCAATTTCAGGGCAAAATAAAAATGTAATTACTGGTGCATTAATACAAAAAGTCTAATGCATTAACGCATAAACAAACAATAATTAACTTGAGTCAAAAGGGAAAGGTACTGTTACAGCAACCTGCAAATGCTAAATTTTTGTCATTGTCCAGTCAAATTATACACAATTTTAAATTAGGCTGAAACAGTAAGAAAACAGAAAATTTAATAAATTTCTTGATGTCTCAAACGAATTATATTAACTTATAACATTTCTATGTAATAATCATACATGCCTACCCCGAGAGAAGTATATGCATAACTTTTGCTTACACAAGTTTGCCTAAATGAATGCATTTAGAACTTACCACGTGCGTCTTGCAATGTCATCGTCTTGGACTCGTGTGTCAGTTTATGGGCAGGTCATGCACTTTTTAATGTTTATACCTCTGCAGTTTGGGAGGGGCGGCTTATATGCGAACGGGCTTAAATGCGAGTATATACGGTATTTATGGGGAAAAAGTGGAAAACTCATTCAATGTCAAGATCACATGAAAATTTAATTCCTGTAGATACTGTCAGACCAACCACATTAAAATATAAATTATCTGAATGAACCTTACCATATTTCCCCAATTACAAGACCACAAACGTAGTCATTTGTAATTAGTCATAGTAAAGGATCAACATTTGAAAATAAGTCAATCCATTAATTTGGGTCCCACATATTGTAATGGAAAGTATATATCTGTTAATCATTGAGATGTGATGCAAGGTACAGTTACTGTATGTACTTGCTTATAAGTCAGGTTGAACTGCAAGCAACATAGATCCTGATATGCCAGCACATCATGTGATCCAGGTCTATGTTATAGGGTTAAATGATTACTACTGACAAACTTTAGAGACCCTAATCTGCCGACACATTATGTGCCAACAGATTTGGGCCTATGCATTCTGAAGATGTTCTTAACTTATAAGCAAGTATACATGGTAATTGTTGTTATTATTCTTCAGTGCAAGATCTTTCATACTTTTCAGTCTTTGGTATGTCTCTTAATATCTTTTCTCCCAAACCTCTTATATGGACTTAACAAATAGCAAACCTCATGGCTACTTCTTCAGAAAAACAGTATCAAGTATGCCCACAGGTCTTATTATTGGAGAAATATGGTATACTAATATTTCCTTCAACAATATGTGTGGATTGTCCCCATGACCAAACCCTATATCTCAATGCTGACAGCACTTATTTAAAATAGCATGTTACTGGGCAAATTTCCATTCTATATGAATTAAGATAGTTGATTGTGATCCAATGTAAATTTTGAATACTACTGGTCTATCTATTTGCCTTCATCTCTATGTGCAACAATGAACTACCCACCCAAAAAGCAACTTGTTTCCATGTAGTATTTATAATTCCAATTTCAACAAGATGAAAAGCACTCATGTAGTTAAAACAATATTTGAAGAAATTAAAAAGCTGTAGCCATTTTCTCTGCACCTAGGGTATATCCCTCCTGCTGCTGTGAATATTCTGTGTATTTTTTGTGTCCACAGAAAACTTGTTCCTATGGTTATGCTTCAGCCTCCACCTTGTATTTATCACCACCTGACCCAGATGTGTTCTTCCAGAACCTGATGTTGGCCAGTTTTGCTTTCATCTGACTTGGGCGATGCTGTAAAAGAGATGTAAATTGTAATGACCCTGATCATTAAAACTGATGATACTACAGTAGTCTGTTTGACGTACATGTACCATGACTAACCATAGTATGTTTGATGTACATGTACCATGACTAACCATAGTCTGTTTGATGCACATGTACCATGACTAACCATAGTCTGTTTGATGTACATGTACCATGACTAACCAGTCTGTTTGATGTACATGTACCATGGCTGCCATATAATCTGTTTTATGTACATGTACCATGACTAGTTATAGTATGTTTGATGTACATGTACCATGACTAACCATAGTCTGTTTGATGCACATGTACCATGACTAACCATAGTCTGTTTGATGTACATGTACCATGACTAACCAGTCTGTTTGATGTACATGTACCATGACTAACCAGTCCGTTTGATGTACATGTACCATGACTGCCATATAATCTGTTTTATGTACAAGTACCATGACTAGTTATAGTCTGTTTGATGTACACATACCATGACTGCCATATAATGTTTTATGTACATGTACCATGACTAGTCATAGTCTGTTTGATGTACATGTACCATGGCTGCCATATAATGTTTTATGTACATGTACCATGACTAGTTATAGTCTGTCTGATGTACATGTACCATGGCTGCCATATAATCTGTTTTATGTACATGTATCATGACTAACCATAGTCTGTCTGATGTACATGTACCATGACTGCCCATAAAACTAAAGACATCTGGAAAGAACAGTGAGTTTAATAAAAAGGACATACACGAAGATATACATTTTACAATTTTTAAATTTAAAATGTAAAAAATTTTTCTTTGTACTCTAAAACAATAAAACCTGCGATGAGCAGAAAACTGTAACGGCTCCAGTGGCCTAGTGGTTAGATCGTCCACCTCTGATGTGGGAGGTCATGGGTTTGACTCACAAAAATGGTCCTAACAGTTGCCTCGCTTGGCACTCAGAATTAAGAGGTTAATGTTAGGACTGGTCATCCTCGTGTCCGGATAATGTGACTGGGTGGGACATCATGCTACATGTCTGCGGTATGATGCCCCAGTGCTAGGCGTCACTATAAACTACCACAGTGCAGACATTGTAGAGATATGCATGGTTCCCACGCTTTTCTAAAATTAAATTTCCAGGGTTTTTCCAGAATTAAATTAATTTTTTCAAGTTTCACATAAGACCATTACTGAATGGAATTAAAGATCATTTTACATAGATTATAAAACATGCATTTTCTAAATCTAAAGATGGTTCTCTTTCAAGACTCTCCAAAACATCTAAGCCAGAAAAGATGATCATGTACAAAACCACAAAATGTATCACACAAAAGGATTTTGATTATATTCCTATAAATTGGCATGTAAAGTCATTTCAATGTACATTATAAAAATTTAAACTTTATTTTGCTGACCTGCATTATGTTGCTAAGTGGGAACAACTTAATGAACATAAATTAGTTTTGTTTTCCTTTCAAACCTTTAATTCCAAAGAAGATTTTTCAAACAACAAAATCTCCTTAAGACGATCTGGTTAAAAATCCATCATTTAAAAAACATTTTCAAAAGGGTTGATTTAAATTTTGACAATAGACCTTCAAAATTATATTCTGTTGTATAAACAATGACTGAATTTTCTGTAAAGTCAACCTGTCTTCTTGTAATTCGTTGAACCAATCCCCAAACCCATATTGATACAGGGGGTCGAATCGTTTTTTTAATATATAATACAAGGGACAACATTTCTCATTTCAGCTGAGATTCAATAATTTGGACTACAAATTTGGTTTAAAATGAATAGCAGTTCATTTTCTAATAAAAGTTTCCTACGAATATTCCCACTCCATTTTTCCATATTTGGACATGTCAGTTGGGGTGTGGGGTCATTGCAATTGCATAATGAAAATTTGGAATTTGCCACCACTGTACGGTAGTGACACATGGTAGTCACTTACCAGTGGGCCTAGAAAATTTAAACTTGTGTTATATCGAGTTATACCTGCATGAAATCAATAGGAAAATGATTTATTTTCTCAGAAATGTCAAGTATTATAATCTTGATGTCTTTAATCCGCTGACAGACTAGACAAAACTATGGCATTGATGAAACCTGACACGGTACTTGACATCTGCATTACTAGTCCCTTCGCAATATCTCAAATGATGACATCGGAAGTCAATTAGTCACGTGATATCAACAACAAACTCCATTTTAATGTTGTTGTAGAGAAATTCAATTATATTAAATGAAAGTCAGATACTTTTTGCAAAAACATGCGATCTGATTTATCAAGCAGAAAGCACATGTCAACATGGTAGTCACGTGTTACAACAAAACTACAGTTGTTCTCGGAATATATAAATATAGAAAAAAAAATTGTTCTTTCATTTTTGAATTTTTATTACAACCAATATAAGACTTTCATTTAATATTTTTTTAAAATACATTTTTTCTAAAACATATGAAAATCTGGGTTAGATTTGTGTACTCATGCGACTAGCAATGCAAATCGTGAGTACCAGGTCACATTTCATCAACGCCATATTTTTATCTTGTCTTTCAGCAGATTAAAGACATAACGATTTTAGTACTCAAAATTTCTCAGAAAATAAGTAATTTTCATATCGATTTCACTCAATGTATCACTCGATCTAACAACATTTAAGTTTGCTCGGCCATCTGATAAGTGGCTATGCTTTGCCACGACCATGTTGGCCTCTTGTGATGCTAGACTGGTTTTTATACCTTCCATGTAAGAAAAGATACGGATATCAAACTGACTTGGAAAATAAAAGTCTACTAAACGAATCTAATCCACTGAGTGTTTGGACTGACTCAGCATGTTTATTGCAAGCAACCAGATGATCCATACTACACCCTTTTAATATTCTGGTCAGAAGTCGATAAATTTAACTCATGATCAGTTTAGTTACAACTCGATTATATGACTGTTTCGGGTGTCAAGTGGTTTTTACCGACTTTCATCAATATTTGTGAAATTCCAATACTTTTCACGGGGAAAAAATTATCACTTCTCCCGACTGTTTCCCGATTTCCAGGCAGCATGGGAACCTTGGATATGACTTAAAAAATGTTAAAAATCCAAATCACACACACACACACACACACACACACACAGACAACTGTCATTTGCTGTGCATGGATCAGCTTATTATACAAATGATCTGTCATGAGCAACAATCTGGTCATGACCTTCAGGCAAAATGTGTATTTCAACAAAACTAAGAATGATTGCATTTCAAAACCAGATATAAACACTATTATAACCATAATCTATGTGTTATCAGTATGATTTCACTCCTAGTGCCTGTATCATATTCTGGCTGTTAGTAGTGACTGTTGGCCAGATATTAATCCAAGCATTCTGGATATTTGATACCAGAGACTGTCAACAGGTTCACTTCTGTTATTTATCTTCCCATGTTTAACTGAGCCTGGGCTTCTTCCTGCCCTTGGATAAGGCACAGATGTTAATTAAAATCCCTTATCTCTGACCCTTACTAAAACAGCAGAGTGGGAGAGCAGGCAGTTATGTAGCTGGGCTTGGTACTGTAAGTAAAGGTTTGTTTTCTTTTTTTGTGAAGATTTTAGCTTTATTTTTCATAAAGTTGTAGGACCCTTACTTGGTGTTTGTGTGTCCTTTGAACCCGAATGCAACACTGTGGTAACCACAATCCCTGCGGAAGGTTTGATGCAGTATCGTATGTTATGGACCATAAACCATACTAAAATACATGTCTCTAGCTGTCACTGGCAAAGTCATCCATACAATGATTAACCATTATTTCTTCAAAGGAAGCAGTCATGGACGTACATAGTTAAAAGGTTGGCATTGTCTCTTTACCTGCTGTGAAAACCCGCAAAAATGGCAGGAGTTCTATACGAGTAAACAATATGGGTAATTGTCACCTGAATAACCCATGTTCTGCAGTATTTATTAGCGGAATAATTATTACCTCCATGAGCCAAATTCCAGAGGCAGAGGTTGGATTTCTGTAGGCATGGACAAACCATGCAGCCAAGGCACCCACAATGATTATGACAATCACGACTACAGCAATAACAATGGGGAGGCTGGATGCACTGTGACCTGGAAACAGAAAAAGCTTCTTTATCAACAGAAGGGTGTATGGAAATTTCAGTCTTACCTGAAAATGATGATGTACCCCTAAACAACCTCCCAAAACATGAATGACCTTTAAAAACTACAACACAAAATTTTAACAATGACACTGTGCAGTGCCACCTCCAAAATCATCACTGCTGGAAAAGTGGAACTTAATGTGGGTCAGACAAAATTACAGTTAATAATAAGAGTCCCTCAAAGGGACTGATGGTATACTGGCCAAAATAATTTCCAGGTATCCAAGATATAACCATATCTTCTTTTGATATTCTGCAACAATGACAATGTTGGATGTAAAATTGGTGTCATCAGCATTTATGATCAATTAAAAGATCATGAAAAGATTATTGGTTAAAACCCTGTCAATGTTCATTCAGGGGTAGCTATATTAAGATTTTCAAAATGGCCATCATAGTAGCAATATTGGTTGTATGATTGGCACCATTTTCATTTAGACCCTACCAGACATCTCAAGAAATCTTTTGGTGGAAAAGAACATTTTAATCCATTCTGCAATAATAAGATTTTCAAGATTGCCCCATAGTAGTCCGATCAGCAAAATTTCCATTTAAGACCAACTGGACATCAGAAAGAGTGCTGCAGAGAAAACCCATGTCAATATGACTTTCCATTTATGATCAGCAGTGACAGCACATTCAAAACGGCTGCCATGGAGGCCATACTGGATGTAAGATCAACCTCATTTTCACTCTGTACCAACAAGATATCAGATGTGTTTTGCTAAAACCTGATGTTGATATGACCATCCATCCAGTAATAGCAATAACAAGATTTTCAAAATGGCTGATTTGGTGGTCATATTGGAGTCATCAAGACATGATAAAGAGTCTTACAGTGACAACAAATGTCGATAAGACTTTCCATTTAGGAGCAGTAGTGATACCAAGATATTCAATATGGTTGCCATGGAAGCCATACTGGAAGTTAGATTCAAACCAACCGTTTTCACTTAGGACCAACCATACAAGATTTTTAACAATGGCCATCTTTGTGGACATAATGGAGGTAAGATTGCTACCATTTCCACTCAAGCCCAACAAGACATTATAAGAGGCCCGATGCTGATATGATTTTTTCATTTAAGAAAAGCAGTAATAACAAGATTTTCAAGATGACTGCTATGGTGGCCATATTGATGTCAGGCAGGTACCATTTTCATTTAAAGGCCAACTAGATACTATAATCATCAATATTTGGCTATCCAATTGGCATCTTTTTTATTTAAGACTAACCACACATCATTATAAGTATTTTGGTGAAAACCCCAAGTTGATATGACTGTCCATCTAGGAACAGCTGCAATTAGAGGATTTTCAAGATGGCTACTCTGATAGCCATATTATAGTCCGATCAGCACCATTTTTAATTTTGGACCAAACAGATATCATCTGACATCTTCTGGTAAAACCTTATACAGATATAACTTTTCATTTTAAAGCAGTCGCAATAACAAGATTTTCAAGATGGCTGCCATGGTGGCCATATTGGATGTCAGGCAGGTACCATTTTCATTTAAAGGTCAACTAGACACCATAAGAATCATCAGTGACAACCCCATTCTGAAACAGTAGTGATAACAGCATTTTCAAGATGACCACTGTTGTCACCATAGTTTATGTCAAATTGGCACCTTTTTCATTTAAGACCAACTACACCTTGCAATTTATGTGTATAAACTTTAACAGTCTACAACAAGTAGAACTGAAAATATCTCAATTTACCTGGATCCTAATTAACAAAAATATTTTTTGGAAAGAAGAAAAACAGTTTAATGCAATGTTTAGCTAGATCACAACAATATAACAAAAGACCCCCTTTCTGTCAAGCCAACCATTTATTTAACTTTGAAAGAAATACAAAAGGATGGAACAATTATTAGCATTTTGCTTAATCTAACAAGTTTTAAAATTGATCTTAAACCAGGTTGTTGATGGATGTTCTGAAAATGTATGGATGTGCAGGCATGCCAAAGTGATTACTGTATTGAATTTGTGCCAAGGCAGTCTCTGTAATAAAGGCGGGCTCAAAGAAAATCATTAACCACACTGCATAACAGTAATATCACTAATTAGTGGAGAATCCTTAATGTTATGTGATATATAGAATCAGCAGACACTAAATTTACAAAGCTTGTTGAATAATACAGTACGCCACTAGCTGCTTGCATAGAAGTTCAACTTGTTTGATAAATTCTGTTTCACATGAACACAAGTGGATGATTCTCTACATACCTTAGTTTCACAAATATTCCCTACCGTATATGCTCATGTATATGTTACAGCCAAAAGCAAACTACTTATACCCAGAACTGCTTGTGCATTCTGTGCCTGTTGGTTTCTGTGCAGTTTGTCAAAGGTAATCACTAAAACAAAAAACAGACCCTGATCTGCTGGCTCATTACACTATGGCAGATCAAGGTCTATGGGTATTTTTGCAGTTGGATCTGACTTGCACATGATTATGTGCAGCACATAGTTTTTGTTTACAACAATTACTATTAACAATCAACAAAAATAAGTCTTAAGTTTTCATTTGTTGCTGATATTATGAGCACAGGTAGATCAAAAACAAAAAGTCAAATTACATAAAACACAAAACTTGATCTCGTAGCGATGGATGCATTTCAGGGCACAGTGAAACTCATGTCGAAAAAACCAAAGATGGGAAGTGTGTAATACTGAAAATCCAACTCGTTCAAATCTCATCCATGTTAGGTGCAGGAAAGCTTTATTTGAAATGAATAATTTCTTACAAAACTGTTGAAAAGCAAAGTTATGATTGGCAATCAAAGAGCAGCATAATTCTTCAAAATGATAATATGAAAAACTTTATTTGAAATGCAATATTTCTTACAAAACTTGAGCTGTTGAAAAGCAAAGTTATGATCGGCAATCAAAGAGCATAATTCTTCAAAATGATAATATGAAAAACTTGACGTTAAACTCATTTAAGGTCTCAATATTATAAAGCTGCATGAAATCCAAAAAAGCTTTGTAAATAATGCCATGTAAATTTTTTTCGAGAAGATGGCCAATCTGTGTTCATGTCTGTGTAAAAAAAAAAAAAGTTTGGAATATTCAGGGGCCATAATCTGGGTTCGAATGATGTATCAAATTACACATACCAGGCAGTTTTGTGACTATTGTGCCATGTGGTATAGTAATAAACCCAACATATTCTAACATGATGTATTATCAAATTACACATACATGTACCAGGATTTGTTGCTAACCATGAGGGAAAGTAAAACAAAATCGCAAACAAAACATAAATCAGAGTATTTCTTTAAAGCACCAACCACAACACCATCTGCTGACTTGCTGGTATTACATTCTCTGTATGCATGGTGCTTACCAGTGGTGGCTATCTATACCCAGCTAAAAACATTCAGAACTGCCATTTCAGGCACCTTTCAGAACTGCCATTTCAGCTTCCTTACAGAACTGCCATTTCAGGGTAGGTGTCAGCATTTCTATCACACATATATTGTCATGAAATAATTCACAAGCAAAAGAATGTACAAAAAATTACTTTCCTCACTAAATTCACTAAAATGGTCCAAATGACAGAAAAGGTGTCCCACATGCCCTTGTCTACTGCAAAAATGCAATTAGTCAATATATGATTACATAATAATTCACACCCTACTGGCAAATGAAGATCTGTGGTTAAATGGGTCAACTGGAATATCTGTTAATTGGAATATATATTTAACTGACCTGTCTTACTTGGACAGAAAGTTGAACCTGAAAATGCACTTAACCATACTTACCATCACCACTATCTGACTGTTTTCTTGGGGCAGCCACAGGGATCAAACTACAGTTGCTGGATCCAGACTGTAAAAAAGAGACATACAGAATCATACAACTTTATTCCGTTTCTAGTCAAAGTGTGAAATCATTTGTTCACAACTGGAACATCACAAAGCCATTTCCAAAATGTAGAGAAATAACTGGAATACACATAACTTTGACATCTTTGGTGATTTGCCTTCAAGAAAAAGCCAACAATGTTCAGACTGTGACAGTCTGCTTCCACAACCATGTTTCTGCTATGATCCACATGTAGTTCTCAAAGGTGGAAAATTACATTTGAGGTTTCTTTCTCAACCTGACAGAAATGGCTAAGGACATTAAAATTACATAATTCCAGGGTTGTGTGTTCAATGTTCATCCAGGCCACCAAGTCTGCCATGCAAGTATAACCTTGGGAAAGGCACACTTAGCTCCCATTTCCTCAACAGGATGTAACAAATAGTGTGTTAAAAGCACCATTAAAACCAACATTAACAAAAACAAACTCATCCATGTTACAGTGTTTGCACATCAAATGTTCACTACATATCATATATACTCACATACAAATCGGGTCCAAATGCAACAGCACTGACCCTGATCAGGCTCAGCATTGTTTATTCTACTGATTACTCCAGACAAATTACATACACCCTAATCTGCCAGTGCATTATACGAGTACAGATCTGGATCTATGCAGTTTGCAACTGGATCAACTTATATTTGAGTATACCAATATCTACTTGTAACAAATAAATCTCATGGTAAATAAATAAAGGTTAATATTCTGATGACCTTCGGGATTTGCAATTCACTTATTTTTAGTAACCTATCAACCTATTGCATTGTGTGTTGGGTAGAGTTACTGTTTGAAAAGCTACAGTCCACAATAACAATTTTTACTTTCATAAATGTAAGAGTTGTAAATTATCCAGTGAACCAATATATCAACAAAAATGAACTCACATCAGTGTCCATTATAACAGAGGTCTCGATTGTAATCTGACTGGGGGCAAATCTATGATTTAGACTTTAAATTTACATACTGCATTTCAATGGCCATCAAGTAGAATGAAAACATTTAGCAAAACATTGAATAAATACATATATAGTATAATGCCAACATTTACGATATATAATTGCTTCTAAGTCCAACTGCAAACAACATAATCCCGGATCTGCCATCACATAATGCACCAGAAGATCTGGATCTCTATTTGTTCAACTGATTACTCCTAACAAACTGTGAAGACCCAGATCTACAGGAACATCATGTGATGGCAGATCAGGGCCATCTGTGTAGCTTGTAGTTGGACTAATAAGTAAATATACACTGTAGATGAGGAAAATATATATCGAAGACATGTTTGTTTAAACTGACATCAGTGTTTCATCAATTCTGAAAGAGAAGACAAGATTTATATTAAAGCATTCCCCAGTACTGGGCCAATTGCTGCCATTTAAAACTTTTAAAAAGTAAAACATTTCAATTTTGAATGATTTTTTTGTTGTTTTTCTAATTATATCTTGAATACGAATATAGATTTTTTTCTTACCTGACACTATTAATTAGTACCAAAATCCAATCATTTATTCTTTACTAAAATATTGATAAAGATTTAAACCAAGGTCATCTGGAGTAAAGTTACAGAATGAGGGCTATGGTTCTTCACTGGGCATAAAAAAGCATTGACAGGCTATACCCCTTACCCATAATGCTAAGCAGTTTGCATAAATGGAAGGAGTGTTGATGATTGTTTACATTGCTGTGTGTTAGGAAAATGGGTTTTGCTAAAGACTGATGACTAAGTTTGAATCAGAAATTATTCTCATCTAAAGAATGTACTGTATATACAAGCTTATAAACTGCATCCAACTGCAAAACAACAAAGATCCAGATCTGCCATAGCATAATACATCTGCAGATCAGGGTCTATGTTGTCTGTTGTACAGATTACTCCTATCAAACTGCACAGACACATACATGCCAGCACATTATGTGCCAGCATATCTGGTAAGTGCAGTTTGCAGTTGGACTTATAAGCTAATATATACGTTAATGGATGAATTTGATAGTTTTTACACTTGTCTAGTTAAAAGATCCCTGCATAGTTTATAATGATTAAAGACTAAGAGAGAGAATGCTGTTGGTGATGTTTCTGGAAGCTTATTTTTCTCTAAGTCTTTAGGGTCAGAAAGATGTAGTGACCTAACAAAAGCTGCTAAGATACTTATTTAGGTATTCTAGGGAAATGAAAGAAAAAAAGAAACGGCCAACGCAACAACAAAAAGCAAACCTACATATTGCTACTTTAGCTACTGATGGCTAAAAATATAATACACTGAAGAAAGTAAAAGCAGACACACATTGTCAGTAAGAATTATAATATGATAATTTGCAGTGCATCAGTGAAATCACAACATTACAAAGTGCTTGTTTTTACACTCTTTGTTAGTTGCAAATCCATATTAAATATATAAAAAATTATTTTTTCAAATTTTCAACAAGAACCAATTCAACATAATAAATTTCTTTAAACAAAAAGTTGTATATTATATACCAATTAAACACAATAAATTTCTTTAAACAAACTGTTTTATGTACCAATTCAACCCAGTAAATTTCTTTAAACAAAATGTTTTATGTACCAATTCAAGACAATAAATTTCTTTAAACAAAATGTTGTATGTACCAATTCAACACAATAAATTTCTTTAAACAAAATGTTGTATGAACAATTCAACACAATAAATTTCTTTAAACAATCTTTCATCATGCTGTACAGTACACGATATTTCCCACTTGTACATAACTTGGTCGCTAGGTAAGGGAAGAGCCTAACAAAAGGCCCCAAGTAAACTATCTTCCCAACATTATATCAATTATTTAACCCAACATTAAATATTTCCTAACAGAATGGCACAATTATTATGTAGACTTTCTCGCTCACACTCAATTCATCCAGGATGATCCACAGAGTCACATAATTTTCACATTTGAAATTATAATTCACAAATTCTTTTTAGGTTTGTTTCTTAAGGTCATTGTTTTCTTTACCTTTGGTAATTAAATCTGAAATTTTTCAAGAGAAAAGAATACTAGGGTATTTTTTTTGTTATTAAAAGCAAACAATACAAAATACAAATTTCACATTTATGATTGACGGCACTCAACATATGAAATACCATAAAACAGTGCACAGTACCTTTGACAACATCGTTGACAACTGTTTCAGGCACTTTAGCATAACAGAAATGTACTGAAAATGTACTGAAACTAGCATCTGTTGAATGCTATTTTATCAAACAAACCCAAACTTGATTCCAAATATTTAGGAATTTCAAATGTGGCAAAGTGTTTTTGAAATAAATCAGCCAATATAAACACAATGTTGGATTCAGGGTCACTCATTTATGGTGTTGCCCATAAAAAGGATAGTTAATGTAAAACAAAACAGAGTCACATTCATACATCTTATCAAACAACACTGGTCAAATTTTTTTAATGTAAGAATATGGCAAAATATTGACTTAAAACCAAACAGGTAAAATATGATAAAATGACACCTTGTAAACAAGACAGGTTAAATATGAATAAAATGACACCTTGCAAACCAGACAGGTTAAATATGAATAAAATGACACCTTGCAAACCAGACAGGTGAAATATGAATAAAATGACACCTTGCAAACCAGACAGGTGAAATACGAAAAAAAAATGGCACCTTGCAAACCAGACAGGTGAAATATGAATAAAATGACACCTTGCAAACCAGACCGGTGAAATATGAATAAAATGACACTTTGCAAACCAGACAGGTGAAATATGAATACAATGACACCTTGCAAACCAGACCAGTGAAATATGAATAAAATGACACTTTGCAAACCAGACAGGTGAAATATGAATAAAATGACACCATGCTAACCAGACAAGTGAAATATAAAGAAAATAACACCTTGCATACCAGACAGGTGAAATATGAATAAAATGACAATTGGCAATTCAAAACCTACATATGGGAATTTGCATCCAAGTCTGCCACTATAAGTCACTAAGAAGGAATAAAGCCATCTACATTGCACAACAACATGGTATACAAGGCTGCAATGTTACATGTGTAAATAGCTTGGTTTAGTTCACTGCCAATATACATTTACAAATTTGGTAACCATGTTAACAAACATTCACGTGGATGTTACCGATGAAGGAAATACCAGTTCATGCTATGTGAAAATCTGCAGTCCATATCCATCAGTCCTTGTAAAAATGTTCATTGGAAATGTAATAAAAGCAAACATGTAACAACTTTCAATTTGTTAATTTTTTTCCATCCTGGACATTATATCAAGTTTTTCATCTTATTCAACATTTTTAGTTTGATTTCCCCTATCTTCATTAGTCTGTCTTTTAATATAAACAAGGAAATTATTATTATTATTATTATTATTATTATTATTATTATTATTATATTATCGCTTCATTATATTCATTTGCATGCATTTTTGAATTTTTAGCCATAATATTTTTAAATAGGTATTCACTGTAAATGGGAATCTATTTTAAACGTACAGGCAAACCATAATTATAATAGCAGGCCTTCTTACATCTGTTGCATGGTCAGGGAATAAATGTGTTTCATAGTTTGCAATCTCCATCTGCAGTAGGGGTCCCTGAGTGGCCAAGTGGTCTAAAGCGCTCACCATTCCGGATCACTGCCATCTCACCTCTGTCTGCATGGGTTCGAGTCCAAGGCTCGGCTAGTGTGGGTATGTGGGAAAGCCTGCCAGTAGCTTCTCGTGGGTCGGTGGTTCTTCCCTGGGTTTTCCAGGGTTCTTCCTCCACCAGTTATACTGGCCGACATGTATAGCCTATCTTGTGCTGAAAAATGGCATTAAACCTTAGAACAACAACAACAACAACCATCTGTAGTACTTCTGGTGCCAGCTAATGCCCTTATCAAGGCATTATGCTGAGACTACCTCATCAGTTTTTTTCATCATGTACATGTATGCAGCAGTCCAAACTAATATCATGATAATTCTTAAGATACCTGACCTAAATTGTTGGATTTATTCAACAAAGACATGTCTTACAAACTGAATCCTGTCATGATATAAGGTTAATGCAACAACTGCAAACTGAGTTAATTATCACGTGCACACTGACAATGGCTTACATTTAAATAGTTGTCAGCCTAACAAGCAGATTGAGGAAAGCTCAAGTCTTGAATCTGCTTGATTAAATGGCATTGTTTAATTTATACCATGTTAAAGTTTTGAAATTTTGTTAATGATGTAATGAAT
The DNA here is from genome assembly GCA_028554795.2 of Sinohyriopsis cumingii. Classification (NCBI taxonomy): domain Eukaryota; kingdom Metazoa; phylum Mollusca; class Bivalvia; order Unionida; family Unionidae; genus Sinohyriopsis; species Sinohyriopsis cumingii. The sequence goes on along the minus strand of CM068841.1, from coordinate 22,947,059 downwards.
TGGCCTATGAGATAAAACTATGGTGGCAAATTATGTCAATAAAGGGTGCAAACCTGCGTAATGATTTCCAGGACGTATGATTTGATCATGACATGTTCCAAATATGCCATTGAAGTGCAATGGCCAATGATAGCTTGCTGTTCAAGGAGACATTAAAAGATAACACGTGTAAGCAGAAAGATTTTATTGTTAAAAGTTATGAAAAAAGAAAAGCCAAGGACTAGAGGCTAAATATAAGTCAAGGGTCGAACTACAAGGGCATCGGAATAGCTCCTCTACTTTTTCTGCAAAGAATGAACAAGTAGATTGATGAAGATCCTATTTATATTTTGAAACTGTAAGAGCAATGCATTCACTAAAATGTGAGGCTATTGTGTCTCTGAGACACTCATGAGCTAAATGTCAGGTTAGTAGACCAAGAAATCTAGGTCAGTAGACACATTAATTTAGATCAGCATGATGCTTCCCAACATTTAATTTTTTTCTCTTTTTTATCTTTTAGTAATGTCAGCAATACTAATTATACCAAGATGCTTTTAGTCAAATCAATTATATACACTTGCGAGGCCTTCCATGTCGGGATGCCTGCAATCAAATTTTGTTAAATTCTGTTTGGCAGGTTTTGAAAAGTTTCTGGCAGGCTTTTCTATATTAGTTGCTATGGCCATATTTTATAATGGCTGGGCATCATTTGAACATGTACAATGCTTAACTGTCTTTATGCCATGATGCAGTAGGGTCAAATTCTGTTCAGCAGTTTGTTTTATTCTGTTTTTTTAGTAACTGTGGTCATAACTGTTGACAGATTAGCATAATTTGCATAAACTTGAAAGTCCTTCAATGCTAAGAATTCTTCAGTCAAATTTGGTCAAATTCCGTTCAGCAGTTTTTGTGATAAGTTTTTTGAAGGTTTTTCTGCTTTTAGCAATGACAGTCATGTTTCATCACAGATTGGCATCATTTGCATAAACTTGAAAGACTTTCCATGCTAAGAGGTCTTCTGTCAGAATTTGATCAAATTCTATCCAGTAGGTTTTGAGAAATTATTTAAAGGTTTTCCACATTTAGCAATGCTGCAGTCATATTACATGACAGACTGGCATAATTCATAAGAAAATGAAGTACCTTAAACAGAGATGCTTTCTGCCAATTTCATTCAAATCCTGTTTAGTGCTTTTTGGAAGACGTAATTAGTACTGTCAGCCATATTTAAGGGTTGATGGTATTGTCTGAACAATCATGAAAGGTCTTCAATGCAGGATGATCTATGCCATGTTTTTGTTTAATTAGTCCAGTTGTTATTGAGATGTTGAAAACAACAATATTTGACAGACAGACGGATGCATGCTAGACTCTGAACCATACCACCGGGCTGAAGCAGACTTACAGTTAACAAACTTAAAATTGTTCCGATGCCCCTGATACTACTGACAGAATTCTAATACTTACTCCTTGGCACTTTGTAGTACTACTAGTTGCTGAAGTTGTTCTAGGAGTTGGTATTGCACTGCAATTTTTAGTGCTCTGAAATAGTATGTAATCAGATGATTATTTCAATCTTCTTTTTTATGGTGAAGAGCCTGGACTTGGTTTGGGATGGCCAGACAAAGGCATCCATGAACTGAAAACTGTATTATGTTGGTGAAAGGAATTATTTTCTTTGCAGGTTTCTTTTCTGTTCTTTCTTACATTTTGGCAAAAAGATTCTTAAAATCTGTCACCTAAGATGTAAAAGAAAATACATGTGCCAGAGTTTTTTTTAGCAATAAATTTATTCTTGTCATCAGCAGACAAATGCACATCAGCACGATGAATGGAAACAGCCAAAACGACTTTTGAATTTGTGTACATGTTATGAGTAGACAATACAAAATAATTGATCACATGAATGGATATTCTAACTGGAACCAGCTTCATCTTCCATTACAAAAATGCAAGGAGAAAATGGTGTATTTATCTATACAATCAATGCTTATATCTAGCAGTAATGTGGAGTATGATGCAACACTGACTATGATACAACATTGAACATGATAGTATGATACAACACTGCAAGTGTGAGCCAATGCAAGCCATTCATGTGATACAATACACAATACATCTCAATAACAACTGCAAGAACAAACTTAAAGACCTAATAATGTTCCCTACCTCAAATCTTTACAGCATGTTATGTTTTCTAATTTCATGGTGTTTTTTTCTTGTAATCATATCATTATATTTGTCTTTTTCTGGTTTTTTAGGTGATTAATGTTGTAAAGTGCTTAGAGCTTCTAAAGATTAGGTGCTATACAAAGTCCTCATTATTATTATTATTATTATTATTATTGTTATCAACACAGTACAATCTGCGAAAACAAGCCAAATTGTTTGCTTTTCATGTTAAAGTGATTTAAAGGGCTTGAAAAGAGAAATCTATTTCAAAAGATAAATAATAATAATACTAACAGTAATAGTAATACATTATTTATACAGGGTGACTATTTTAGTTGAAGAGTATTCTCCCTTTAAGACCTCTTAAGAAGAAAGTATACTATTATGCATATCATAACAAAAGATAATAGTAATTACTATTTATTTTAACATGTTGTTGGTATTATAAATACTACATTCTTTTATAATCCATTAGTAAGACACACATACTCATGATATTTGCTCTATCCTTGGACATCTGTAATTCATTCTATTTATCAATGATTTACCTCTTAAGATTAGAACTTCAATTTCTTCCACTGACCTCTATGCAGATGATACTGCACTGTCTGAGATGGGTAAAACCAAAACGGTACTTGAAAATAACTTACAAGACAGACTTTAAGTATGGTGCAAGGAAAACAGTATGATCATAAATACAGAAAAAACAAAAGCCCTACTAGTTACAACACAACAAAAATGAGCAAGACTTGATAGCAACAAAATCAAGGTTCTCTTTGACATGAGCCTTAATATGACCTCTCAAGATAGAATTCTTGATGTATTCATAGATAACAATCTTGCTTTGTCTATTCACATTAAACATGTTTCAAAAAAGGTTAGTTTTTATCTTTGGCTATTGAGGAAAATCAAAACACACATTCCTCTTTAGTATAGGGTCATCTTTTATAAAAGTTATATTCAGCCATATCTGGACTACTGTAATGTAATTTACAGTAATACCTCTAATTCAAACATAACAACTCTTTTAAGGCTCCAAAAGAGGGCTTGCCATTTAATTCTAGATTAATGTATAGACAATTTTCAGGATGCAATGAATAATATAAAGATTTCAACAATACATCAAAGAATATTTCTTAGAAAGGCCAAATTGATGTATAAAGTATCCAGAAAAGTCATTCCTGTCTGTCTAAGCAATATCTTTCACCAAAGAGATGCTGATGGCACTCCAAATTTAAGTTCCATAAGAATAAAGAATTACATTATACCAAGCCAAAGAAGGAATTGTTTAAAAAAGTTTTCAGTATCTGGTCCAGTGGTATGGAACAACATTCCTGGTGACATAAGGCAGGCTCCTTGCATTTCTTCTTTTCATAATCGAATGTCTTAAATGAATGAAATCTTTAGAAAATTGAACAGTTCTATTACAAAAAATACCATCTGCTTTTCTGTAATTTTGCATCATTTTCATAGTTGAATTTTTCAATGCAGGATTATATTTTGTTTTATATATGTTTATGTTTTCACAGATGCCTGTGCATGTTTCCTAGGCTTGATACTCTGAATTTTAAAATTATTTAATTATTTAGTGTCAAGCCAAATTCTTCACATCATATTGTATATACTGTATATATTGTACATAACAGATAGAAGGCCTCAAGGTAGATTAGTTCTGTAACTAATTCAGTTACCTTCTCTAAATAGTCTTTATTATTATTATTATTATTATTATTATTACTGTTATTATTATTATTATTATTATTATTATTATATCTCTTCTTAAATATGGTAATATTTTATGCGGATTTTACTTGCAGTGGAATCATTAACTGTATCATGTGATCAGTGTAAACAAGATTAAAAAATGTAAATTTAAATCCATCGCAGAAGCCACTGTCACTCCAATGTAAATTAAACAAGAGCACTCTCAATGACATATGATACATCTGCCTCATGACAATTTCTACACTAATGAGAGTGCCAAGGTACATCTGTCTCATGAAAATTTCCACACTAATGAGAGTGCCAAGATTTGCCTGCCTCATGAAAATTTCCACACTATAGAGAGTGCCTGGATTTGCTTGTCTCATGAAAATTTCCACACTAATGAGAGTGCCAAGATTTGCCTGTCTCGTGAAAATTTCCACACTAATGAGAGTGTCAAGATACATGTGTCTCGTGAAAATTTCCACACTAATGAGAGTGCCAAGATACATCTGTCTCGTGAAAATTTCCACACTAATGAGAGTGCCAAGATATGCCTGCCTCACGACAATTTCCACACTAATGAGAGTGCCAAGATATGCCTGCCTCGTGAAAATTTCCACACTAATGAGAGTGCCAAGATTTGCTTGTCTTATAAAAAATTCCACACTAATGAGAGTGCCAAGATTTGCTTGTCTCATAAAAAATTCCACACTAATGAGAGTGCCAAGATACATGTCTCATGAAAATTTCCACACTAATGAGAGTGCCATGATTTACCTGCCTCATGAAAATTTCCACACTAATGAGAATGACATTTGAGGTAAGGGCTCGACTACTGTTTGATAGGGTGTGGATCTGGGCAAAGCTTAATCAAAATACCTGCAGGGGTTAAAACGAGAAAATGTGGATATGGAAACAGGTAACTGACAAACATTAACATTGTAACATTGACCTAGTTGGCAAGGGGGTATAAATGTGAAATCAGATATATAAAAGGCTAAAGTTTCCTTAATATCTTTACTGGTTTAAAAGTAATGGTTTAAAAGTTACACCTTTTCATTAATAGAGATCACAGATTTTTGTTTCTGTTGCCATAAAATTGTTCTTGTAGTAGGAGGCATGGCTAGGATATGCAAAACACTGTCTAGTCATATATATCATAGGTTCAAAAGTTTAAAAAAAAAATATTCAGTAAGTCAAATGTGATACCATGGACAAGGATACAATCACAGAAAAACATTTTCCCATTGCTGTGATACTGACCCTGAGGCAACAGGCATTGCCATGGTACATTCCACAACGTCTACACATGATACATACTGGCAACTGGCTAAAGTTTCATTAAAATATTTTAAGTGGTTCAAAAGCTATGCTCCACAATAAGATACAATTAAGGCAGGGAGTGTGATCATTTAGTCAAAATATATACCTGGGCAAAATTTTATTAAAATCTCTCCAACTGTTACTAAGGTAAGAGCTGGACAATAAAATATTATCAACACTGCAACAAAATATGCCCTGCTCAAGCCATGCATTGGAAAATGGCATTCTTTGTTGTGAGTAGACTGTACCATACATGGAACAATTTTATTTGTAATGATTTCAGAAATCTAGATCATAAATGAAAACTGTGAATCATTATAGTACTAAAATTAAATGAGAAAAGATTTTTTTTAATCATGTCCTTTTATGTTCCATCCTTAAATACCATCCAAACCAAGTTAAACAAAGACTTCAAGAATGCTGAACAATGGAGTAAGAATAACAAAATGTTTCAACATCAAAATAGAATTTTGCATTTTAATAACCAGAGCTCAGACAATGGCTCACATGGACCAGAACGATCTGGACATAAATCGTAAAAATGAAATCCTACAAATACATCAGTCACTGAAAATGTTTTGGATTATAAATGTCTTAGCATTCAAGTTTAAAACTTTCTTGACTGGTTGTAAGGTTATTAATGTATGCTTTCTTCTAAGATATCAATGCTTACCAAAATTAAGAAGTACCTCCTTCCTGATTCCACAATCCTATGTTTTAATGCAAGTATTCAACTAGTACTAGATTGTTGACTTAAAGAACAAAACCGCTCAAGATAAGACCTGGACAGAATTTGAAATTACAAAAAAAGAGCAACACAAGAGCTAAACTTTTTAATGCATGTTTGCAACCCCTGTTAAAATATAACAACATAGATAAAAATAATTAATTATAGTACAGCCTTTTAGTATATAAAGCTACGGAACTGCGGCACAATGTCTATAAGACATGTTTAGCAAGATACAATACAGCACAATATTTGTAGGACATATTTAGCAAGATCCAATGCAGCACAATATGTAAAAGAAATGTTTAACCAGAAGCAATGCAGCAAATAAGACATGTTTAGCCAGATCCAATGCAGCACAATATGTAAAAGACATCTTTAGCCAGAGCAATGCAGCACAATAAAACATGTTTAGTCAGATGCAATTCAGAACAATATGTATAAGACATGTTTAGCCAGATGCAACACAGCACAGTATGTATAAGACATGTTTAGCCAGATGCAATTCAGCACATTATGTATAAGACATGTTTAACCAGATGCAGTGCAGCACAATATGTATAAGACATGTTTAGCCAGATGCAATCCAGCACAATATGTATAAGACATGTTTAGCCAGATGCAATCCAGCACAATATGTATAAGACATGTTTAGCCAGATGCAAAGCAGCACACTATGTATAAGACATGTTTAGCCAGATGCAAAGCAGCACAATATGTATAAGACATGTTTAGCCAGAGCAATGCAGCACAATATGTATAAGACATGTTTAGCCAGAACAATGCAGCACAATAAAACATTGTTTAGCCAGATGCAATGCAGCACAATAAGACATGTTTAGCCAGATGCAATTCAGCACATTATGTATAAGACATGTTTAACCAGATGCAGTGCAGCACAATATGTATAAGACATGTTTAGCCAGATGCAATCCAGCACAATATGTATAAGACATGTTTAGCCAGATGCAATCCAGCACAATATGTATAAGACATGTTTAGCCAGATGCAAAGCAGCACACTATGTATAAGACATGTTTAGCCAGATGCAAAGCAGCACAATATGTATAAGACATGTTCAGCCAGAGCAATGCAGCACAATATGTGTAAGACATGTTTAGCCAGAGCAATGCAGCACAATAAAACATTGTTTTGCCAGATGCAATGCAGCACAATAAGACATGTTTAGCCAGATGCAATCCAGCATACTATGTATAAGACATGTTTAGCCAGATGCAATCCAGCACAATATGTATAAGACATGTTTAGCCAGATGCAATCCAGCACAATATGTATAAGACATGTTTAGCCAGATGCAAAGCAGCACAGTATGTATAAGATGTGTTTAACCAGATGCAGTCCAGCACAATATATATAAGACATGTTTAGCCAGATGCAATGCAGCACAATAAGACATGTTTAGCCAGATGCAATTCAGCACATTATGTATAAGACATGTTTAACCAGATGCAGTGCAGCACAATATGTATAAGACATGTTTAGCCAGATGCAATCCAGCACAATATGTATAAGACATGTTTAGCTAGATGCAATCCAGCACAATACGTATAAGACATGTTTAGCCAGATGCAAAGCAGCACACTATGTATAAGACATGTTTAGCCAGATGCAAAGCAGCACAATATGTATAAGACATGTTTAGCCAGAGCAATGCAGCACAATAAAACATTGTTTAGCCAGATGCAATGCAGCACAATAAGACATGTTTAGCCAGATGCAATTCAGCATACTATGTATAAGACATGTTTAGCCAGATGCAATCCAGCACAATATGTATAAGACATGTTTAACCAGATGCAATCCAGCACAATATGTATAAGACATGTTTAGCCAGATGCAATGCAGCACAATAAGACATGTTTAGCCAGATGCAATTCAGCACATTATGTATAAGACATGTTTAACCAGATGCAGTGCAGCACAATATGTATAAGACATGTTTAGCCAGATGCAATCCAGCACAGTATGTATAAGACATGTTTAGCTAGATGCAATCCAGCACAATATGTATAAGACATGTTTAGCCAGATGCAAAGCAGCACACTATGTATAAGACATGTTTAGCCAGATGCAAAGCAGCACAATATGTATAAGACATGTTTAGCCAGAGCAATGCAGCACAATAAAACATTGTTTAGCCAGATACAATGCAGCACAATAAGACATGTTTAGCCAGATGCAATCCAGCATACTATGTATAAGACATGTTTAGCCAGATGCAATCCAGCACAATATGTATAAGACATGTTTAGCCAGATGCAATCCAGCACAATATGTATAAGACATGTTTAGCCAGATGCAAAGCAGCACACTATGTATAAGACATGTTTAGCCAGATGCAAAGCAGCACAATATGTATAAGACATGTTTAGCCAGAGCAATTCAGCACATTATGTATAAGACATGTTTAGCCAGATGCAATGCAGCACAATAAGACATGTTTAGCCAGATGCAATTCAGCACATTATGTATAAGACATGTTTAGCCAGATGCAATCCAGCACAGTATGTATAAGACATGTTTAGCTAGATGCAATCCAGCACAATATGTATAAGATATGTTTAGCCAGATGCAATGCAGCACACTATGTATAAGAAATGTTTAGCCAGATGCAATCCAGCACAATATGTATAAGACATGTTTAGCCAGATGCAAAGCAGCACACTATGTATAAGACATGTTTAGCCAGATGCAAAGCAGCACAATATGTATAAGACATGTTTAGCCAGATGCAAAGCAGCACAGCATGTATAAGACATGTTTAGCCAGATGCAATGCAGCACAATATGTATAAGACATGTTTAGCCAGATGCAATCCAGCACAATATGTATAAGACATGTTTAGCCAGATGCAAAGCAGCACACTATGTATAAGACATGTTTAGCCAGATGCAAAGCTGCACAATATGTATAAGACATGTTTAGCCAGAGCAATGCAGCACAATAAAACATTGTTTAGCCAGATGCAATGCAGCACAATAAGACATGTTTAGCCAGATGCAATTCAGCACAGTATGTATAAGACATGTTTAGCTAGATGCAATGCAGCACACTATGTATAAGACATATTTAGCCAGAGCAATGCAGCACACTATGTATAAGACATGTTTAGCCAGATGCAATGCAGCACACTATGTATAAGACATGTTTAGCCAGAGCAATGCAGCACAATATGTATAAGACATGTTTAGCCAGAGCAATGCAACACACTATGTATAAGACATGTTTAGCCAGAGCAATGCAGCACAATATGTATAAGACATGTTTAGCCAGATGCAATGCAGCACACTATGTATAAGACATGTTAAGCCAGAGCAATGCAGCACACTATGTATAAGACATATTTAGCCAGAGCAATGCAGCACACTATGTATAAGACATGTTTAGCCAGAGCAATGCAGCACACTATGTATAAGACATGTTTAGCCAGAGCAATCCAGCACAATATGTATAAGGCATGTTTAGCCAGATGCAATGTAGCACACTATGTATAAGACATGTTTAGCCAGAGCAATGCAGCACAATATGTATAAGACATGTTTAGCCAGAGCAATGCAACACACTATGTATAAGACATGTTTAGCCAGAGCAATGCAGCACAATATGTATAAGACATGTTTAGCCAGATGCAATGCAGCACACCATGTATAAGACATGTTTAGCCAGAGCAATGCAGCACACTATGTATAAGACATGTTTAGCCAGAGCAATCCAGCACAATATGTATAAGACATGTTTAGCCAGATGCAATGCAGCACACTATGTATAAGACATGTTTAGCCAGAGCAATGCAGCACACTATGTATAAGACATGTTTAGCCAGAGCAATGCAGCACACTATGTATAAGACATGTTTAGCCAGAGCAATCCAGCACACTATGTATAAGACATGTTTAGCCAGAGCAATCCAGCACACTATGTATAAGACATGTTTAGCCAGAGCAATCCAGTACAATATGTATAAGACATGTTTAGCCAGAGCAATGCAGCACAGTATGTATAAGACGTTTAGTTAGCTGCAATGCAGCACAATATGTATAAGACATGTTTAGCCAGATGCAATGCAGCACACTATGTATAAGACATGTTTAGCCAGAGCAATGCAGCACACTATGTATAAGACATGTTTAGCCAGAGCAATCCAGTACAATATGTATAAGACATGTTTAGCCAGATGCAAAGCAGCACAATATGTATAAGACATGTTTAGCCAGATGCAATGCAGCACAATAAGACATGTTTAGCCAGAGCAATGTAGCACAATATGTATAAGACATGTTTAGCCAGAGCAATGCAGCACACTATGTATAAGACATGTTTAGCCAGAGCAATGCAGCACACTATGTATAAGACATGTTTAGCCAGAGCAATGCAGCACAATTTGTATAAGACATGTTTAGCCAGAGCAATGCAGCACAATATGTACAAGACATGTTTAGCCAGATGCAAAGCAGCACAATATGTATAAGACATGTTTAGCCAGATACAAAGCAGCACACTATGTATAAGACATGTTTAGCCAAATGCAATGCAGCACTTCTATAACCAGACAAACTGCAGTACAATTTCTACATGTTTAGCCAGATGCACTGCAACATAATATCTACAAAACAAAATTAGCTAGCTACACTGTACCACAATATATACATGTTTTGACAGATACAATGCACCACAATATGTACATGACATGTATAGACAGATATACTACAGCAAAATATCTGTAAGACATGTTTAGCCAGATACACAGAAGTTATGCACCATACTCCGCAGAAGCTGGAAATGAAAAAATTAGATACAGCAATTCAAGAAGAGGTTCTTGACTGGAACTACTTGTATTTAAATATGAAAGATTCCAATTGTCTTAATTCTTTTAAAAATAAATGCTTTGAATAGATGTTACATAAGAAAAAAGCATTCTTTTTCAGCTTTTTGTGATAAATAGTCTTATAACACAGTAGATTGTTGAGAAGGCCTCAAGGGAAAATAGTTCTATACTGAGTTACTATCAATATATAAAGCATTATTATTGTTATTATTATTATTATTATGACAGCATCTCACATTTTGCAGTGCATATGGTATAATTTCAAGATTTTCTCACATCTTATGCCTTTCCATGATCATGTCAGAAGCCGCAAAGCATCAGATATATTCAGCCCAAGACAAAATGATTCCTATAATAATTAGCGATGAAAGATGCAGAACCAAGAAACCAACACAAGCTTAGTAAATGGATTACACATAAATGGCAAGATTCACAAGCAGATTGGGGAAATGCTGAGTTCTGAACAAGTCTGAAAAAAATGGCATCATTTCCGTCATTCGAGACCATGTAAACATTTCAAAATTTTGGTCACGGCTGCTGCCTTAGGGGCATATCCCCTCAAATGTTGCTGCCTTAGGGGCATATCCCATCAAATGTTTCAACCTATCAGATATAACTAGAGTACCAAATTATGATATTATGGGTGCTTCAAATGATTTTCAAAGTCATATATGGATTTCATATGATAGTCAATCCTCAGCATGACAGGTTCAGCATATGCAATTGAAATGTAATATTATTGGTGATTACTGCTTGCTATTCAAGGTGACATGGTAGAAGGTCACATACTTTTAAGAAGAAAGAGTGTTTTCTTAACTATTATGATGAAGGAAGTGCCAAGAAAGCAAGGCTACATATGAGTTGAAAGACATGGGCATTGGAATAGGTTGACAAGGGCCACCACGGCTGCCCATGCATTTTATGCAAAGAATGACTGTACAGCTGATTACCATTCTGCCTTTTTTGTAAGTGTAATCCCTGCTTCTTAAAGAACCATTGACTAAAACAAGACACCTTACAAGTCCTGAGATTTCTCACCTGGCTGTTATTGACTCAGAGCCAAATATCAGGTCAGAAGATCAATAAATCTAAATTAGTATGACACTTTTCAACATTTTACGGTTTTTCTATTTTTATTTTTAGTCATGGTGTAATGGCAGTGACAATAAATGGCACATTGAGATAAATTGTGCAAACTTAAAAGGCCTTCTGCCTGGATGCTTTCTGTGAAATCTGGCTGACCAGTGTCCAAAAATAAGTTGTTTAAATGCTTACTATTTTTAGTAATGGTGTGAATATATGATGGCAGACCAGAATCAATTATACAACCAAACTAGAAATGCCTTCCATATTGGGATGCTTTCTGTTGAGTTTTGCTCAATGGTCTATGAGACATTATTTTCAGATTTTCTTTTTTTAGTTACAGTGGCCATATTTTATGATCAAGTGACATCATATGTATATGAACAGTGCTGAAATGTCTTTATGCAAGTACACTTTCTGTCAAATATGGTCAAATTCAGATCTGCGGAAAAGTATTTTAAAAGTTTCTGTAACTCTGGTCATAGTTGATGATAGATTGATGTAGCTTGTACAAAATCCATGTGAGAATGCTTTATGTCCAATTTGGTCAAAATCCACTGAGTAGTTCTATGTTGAGTTTGAGGGTTTTCCAATGTTGCTAACAGCATCCATATCTGATAACTAACAAGCATAATTCGTAAGAAACAGAAGGACCCTGATACCAAGAAGCTTTTTGTCAAATTTGATCAAATCCTACTTTTGGTTAAATATGATCAAATCCTGCTCGGCAGTTTTTGAGGAGACATCATTTGAAATGGTGGCCATATTTGATTGCTGATTAACACAATTTGCATAATGTTGAAATGTCTTCAAGCCAGAATGCTCTCTGCCAAGCTTTCTGAAACTGGTCCTGTGAATTTTGGGATGTTGAAATTAGCAAGTTATGACAGACAATGCATGATGCATGCAGGATTCAGAACAATACCATATTTTCACTTAAGCCTTATAGTCAGTGAGCTAAAAGGACTGTTCAGATGCCATATACGATTCCAATACTTACACCCTGGCACATTTTAGTAGTAGAGTGGTAAGTACCACTAGTTGTTCTACTGCTAGCTGTTGAAGTTGTTGTGCCAGCAGTTGGTGCTGTTCTGCAAATTTTAGTAGTCTGAAAGAGTAGGTATGTTGACTGTAAGAACTGCACACATTTATGTGAATAAAAAAAAAATGGAACTTATTTTCTTCATGGCTTTATTTTGCTACTCCTTCTTACATTTTGTTTACAAATTCTTGAAATTTTTCACAAAAGACCTAAAGGAAAATACATGTGCCAGAGGTTTTAGTCTTTAAATTATTCTTATCATCAGCAGACAAATGCATATCAGCACAGATAAATGAAAACAGCTAAAACTACTTTTAAGCAAAGACAGCTTAATAGAAAGTGAGTTAATTAGAATTAAATGTAAATACTAATAAATATAGAAGAAAATTACAATTTGATCAACAAAACTTAAGGTTAATTCAATCATTATTGTAGTAAAATATAAAGAACTTGTATTTGCATCATGTGATCAGTTTCAATGAGATTAGGAAATGTCAATTTATGTCCACCGAAGAAGCCACTGTAAATTAAATGAGTTCTGCACATGGCACATTATACACCAGTCTTCATGACCTTTTAAATACTAATGACCATGACATCTGACCTTGGGACTTGCCTGTTGTGATGGTATGATAAAAATACCCAATGTCCAAAAATAGCATGTATTCACACCCGATGGTGGTGTATGTATGTAATAACATATCCAGTGTATAAAATAGCATTTATTTACACTCAGTGATGTTGTGTACAATGATACAACTGTCACAATATAGTATCTAACAGTAGTTACATTCAGTGAAGGTGTTTACATGATAATTACACCCCCATTCTAAAAATAGTATTTATTAATACTCAGTGACAGTGATATTGTCTATGTGATAATATACTTATGGTCTCTCAATTGTAACCAAGCACTGTGTTCTTATGATTGTCTACATTTTTAATTGGTATCTATTATTCTTTGTAATTTACTGAAAGTCTTTGATTGGTTCTTCAACACCAATCAGGCATCGATTTAATTCAGTTGGTGATATTTTCTATATTTGTAACAGACATCATTTTCACATCCTTGGTAACTCAAACAAGACTTCTAGGATATTAAGTGTATCCTTTGTATTATACTGACAATTTTGGCATCCATTTTAGCTAGGTAGACATGTCCTAGTGGTTGGTTAAGAACCCTTTTGGTAAGAAGAATCTTTCAGGGCTCATAAGGTGAAAATTGTTTTACTGCATATTTAGGTTACCTGGTGAAGTGATATTTTTACAGAAAGGAGTAAATGAACATTTGCTGTACATGAGCTTGAAAAGGGGAAGGGCAAAACCTGAAATATTGAGATTTACATATAAAATGTCCATCAAGAATTTATGTGTGTGTTTAGGGTTTAATCTTGTATCACCATAATATGGGCTATATAATTTTGATTGTAATTTAAGTTTAAAAAATATATAAAGATAAAGAACCCCCCCCCACCAAAAGAAAGATAAACCATTCCAAATAAACATAAATAAGCAGCAAGACAAAGGACAGAATTATTAAAGTCTTTAGAATTCAGCGTTGTAGTAAGTCTTATTTCTGCAAAAACTTTTTCCCTGGTGGTTCATCACTATTGTTTTTTCATCATTTCAAAATTTCTTAGCTGAATACACATAAAACAAATTTGCCTCATGGGATAAAGTCAAGGTTTAATTGGATGGAGGCATGCATCAGTCGGGTGTATGAGTTGTATATATAATTGACAGTTCATCTGTTCATGTCTGTGATTTGTTTTTTTAGTGATGGATGTGTCTGATGTTTGAAAGGTTGTTTGTAGAATTTTCATTCCATATATTTTGCCAAGAATAGAGAACATGCTGATTGACAGAATATTTGAACATGATAAATACATTTCCAGATTGTATGAGATTTGTGACATTAATAGGGATGTCAAATTTAAGCTTTAATAAGGCTTTCAAAATAAAAAATGAAATCCAAAAAGATGATTAAATTTCTATTTAGAGACATTTCAGTGTAATGCAGTAGGAATATGGCTTTGATTTCCATGGTAAAAATGAAGACATTAGCCTGAAACCTGCAAGAGTTAACAAAATAGTATATCTTATTTAGAAACAACAAGTCCTTGAAGGGGCTGATACTTTACTGTTTGAAAAGAATTTCATGAATTCAAGATAAGACCATTTTTTCTTTTTATCTGCTAAGAGTTGAAACCATCTCTGATTTTTTTCACCAATAAGAGGAGCTTCAAGTCAGCCACTGCAGCAGCCATATTGGATATAAGATTGACTTTTATGGCAATCTAGACATCTTTAGATGTCTTTGATGAATACCTTATGATTATGAACATACATTTAAAAGGAGTATTGATGGCAAAATTTTCAATATGGCTGACAAGGTGGTCACACTGGATGTCACATCAGCACAATTTTCATATAAGACCAAGTAAACATCTCAAGAAGTGTTTTGGTTATATATAAAAAAAAAAACTGTTAATATAAACAAGTTTTTCATATGGAATACTGCACGACCTTGGGAGTGCAGTATATCCATCTGACAAAATGAGTTCATATTTTCCCATACAAATGCAGTAACCTTTTTATTATATGCTCATTTTCTTTTTCTACCTAAGACTTAATTATATAAACAAAATACACTACAAGAAACAATGTAAATGAATGTAAGCTGTATCCCAAACTAAATACACAAGCGCAGATTTATCATTACACAACATTATTAATGCGCACATAACTCCGCCCGGATAAATTTGAACTTAGTCGTGCGCTAGAAATAATTTTAGAAAGAAAATGGTGTTTTTGCCTGCTTAAAATTGAAAATTTGGGGTCATATTGTGAATGAATGCACATTGCAACAACTTTTCCATTTGATCTGGAATGAATATATTTTTGTATTTTTTTCGATTCTATGAAATATCGTGATTATGGACTGGATTCATCTGTGCAAATTGTACATGAAATACATCGGACTGAAGCAGCGAGGGATAAGTGTGTTGACATCTGCAAGTGTGTTTCTGTTCTGTCATTGACTATTGGAAATCATAATGTGGAAAAAATATGAAGTCTTTCAATTGCAATTATCAAAAACACAGTATGGAATTTAATGTTTATTTCATTTTGATTGCAGTAAGGAGGATATGATTGCCTTTAGAATATTGTTGAAATTACAGTACAATTTTCAAATGTATAATCAAGCTTGAGAACCCATGACATGGCTCATGTAATTTGGATTTGCCAAACTAAGAAAGCACATTTTGCGAAAATTCAGTATGGAAAACTGTAAGTATATTTTTTGCCATTATTATTACCAGCTAAAGGAGACAGTTTATGCCTTGTAACTTGCATGTTATTTGTAGGTACCCAGCAATTTTATGAAATCTGGTGGGTCGCCAAAATCCGAAACATTGTATCAAAAAAGTTAACATGGAATGCAGCAAAGCAGCTGGTATGTGGCAGTCCATGAAACATTTGCTTTACTTAATTCAGAAACAAATTTAATCAACCACAGTGTAAAGCGTCTGCTACACGAGTGTACATGATCTGTCTACAAAGTAGTTCCTAATACACTATTGGGCACATGTGTCCTGCATGTGAGTGCAATATAAAGGTGTGCAATATTGTAAAGTACTGAATGATTCTGACAATGTAAAGTTTACGGGGAAAAAAATTGAGCATATAATAAGATTTTCAGAAAGGGCCACTCTCACAGGTATAATGGAGGTCAGACAGGTACCATTTAAATTTAAAACCAACTAGATATCATAATAATAATAATAATAATAATAATGACCTTATTTAAAGAGGGTAACACAATTAGCTAAAAACTAATCTACCTTGAGGCCCTCATACAAAGGAATTCATTTATTTAAGCTGCATCTCTGAAGCCACTGGATATATTGGGTTTGGAAGAAGGAAATAGAGTGGGCATTTCTAATCTCAGCTGGAATACTATTCCAGAGCAGAGTTCCAGAGTATTGGAAACTTTTTTTAAATAACTCCTTATTTGGTTTGGGAATTTTATACTGTTTGCTTGAAATGGATCGCAGGTGGGGAGTATTACCAGGTAGCCTATACTGGAATAGTGATTGTAAATATTCAGGAGCACTATTCTGAGATATCCTGTACATTAATTTGGCTTTTCTCAAACAGATTCGGTCTTTAATAGGTAATATTTTTAACCTACCAGCTAAACTTTCCTTGCTTTCTTTCTGGATTGATATTAGCTCAAATGCTCTTTTTTGAAGATGTGCCAGCTTTGCTATGTTTTTATCATTTGAATTACCCCATACTGTACTACAGTAGTCCAAATAGGGTTGTATGTAACTGTTATAAAATAGTTTCCTGTGCCTTTCAGGGAGAAAATGTCTTATCCTACTGAGAAGCCATAAACTTGAATTGACTTTTTTACTGGTATGTTTGATATGTTCAGTCCATGATAGGTTATTATCTACCAGAACACCAAGTAGCCTATCATGACAGACTATTTGCAGATTTGTATCCTTCCATGTCAGACATAGTTCATCACTATCAAGATTTGTCCTTCTTTGCCGTGTTGAGATAAGTAATATTTTAGTTTTACCAGTATTTACCACCATGCCATTACATGTGCACCAGTTTTCCAGTTTGTTTAGGGCATTCTGTAAAGAAATTTCGAGCTCATGCTTTGTGTTTTGGATGTCTGACAATGTTGTGTCATCTGCATAGAGATCTGTAGATGTTATTGAGT
Source organism: Sinohyriopsis cumingii (assembly GCA_028554795.2). NCBI lineage: Eukaryota > Metazoa > Mollusca > Bivalvia > Unionida > Unionidae > Sinohyriopsis > Sinohyriopsis cumingii. The sequence goes on along the minus strand of CM068841.1, from coordinate 22,929,439 downwards.
CTCTTAGTAAAAGTGGTAGGTCATTAATAAATAAAATGAATAGTAGTGGACCTAGAATTGAAGTCTTTTAGGTGAAAACTCCATAATTATGTGTCTTTCTGTTGAAAAGTAGTGATAACAAGACAGCTGATATCTGATCTGCACCAGTTTCATTTAAGTTGAATTAGATATCACAAGAAGTCTTTTTAGGAAAACCTCATGCTGATATGACCATACATCTTTGAGGATTAGTTACAAAAAGATTTTCATTATGGCCACAGTATCAGTGATATTGGAAGTCACATCATTGCCATTTTTTGGAGGGAACAACTAGACATCAGAAGAAGTCCTGTGGTGAAAACTCATTGTTCATTTAACTTTCAGTCCTAAAAGAGTAGCGATGATTTTCAAGATGGCCATTTTCGTGGCCATACTGGATGTCAGATTGGCACCATTTTCATTTAATATCAACCAGACCTTAGGTCTTTTAGTGAACACCCCAATAACCATCCATTCAAGGGGAATAGCAATAACAAGATTTTCAAACTGTGGCAGCCATATTGGATGTATTTAGGTCCAACTAGACCTTAGCATGAATGCGTAAAACATTTGTCCAAGCAGTTTAGGAGGTGTAGTAATAACACACTTGTGCTAGCAGAAGAACTATGGATGACTTTTTTTGTTGTTGTAGGGTTTAACGCCATTTTTCAGCACACGATAGGCTATACATGGCGGCCAGTATTAATGGTGGAATTAGAACCCGGGAAAACCCCGGAAAGAACCACCGACCCACGAGAAGCTACCGGCAACCTTTCTCACATATCCACATTGGCCGAGCCCGAGACTCGAACCTATGCAGACAGAGGTGAGATGGCAGTGATCCGTGACGGAGAGTGCTTTAGACCACTCGGCCACTCGGGGCCCCACTATGGATGACAATAAATGACATAAAACAGGCCATCCAATAATCTCTACTAGGCTATGACCAGTACATGTCTGAGCAGCACCATTTTCATTTAGGGCAAACTAAACATTGGAATGAATGTGTGTGTAAAGTTTCATGGCAATCCCCCATGTAGTTGAAGAAGGGTAGCAATTACCAACTTGTGCTAAAATGGATGGACAAATTAAAGACAATGAATGACAGATGACGGACAATATGCCCACCCCAACGTTATTATGATTTATGACTTAAGCTGAGCCCAAAAATTAAGAATGATGTTAAATTACACAAGTGATTAACAACTTCAGTCATAACTGATGGTGGATTGTCATATGTACAAATTGGGATGGTGTGCTTTCTTTCTGCTAAATGTGGTCATGTTTTGTGTAGCAGTTTTTTCATGTCAATTTTGTTTCTGCTTTTAGTTATTGTGGCCATATTTGATAGCAGATTAGCATTATCATCATAAAACCTTTAAGTACTCATAGTCAGGGTAAATTTTTGTATGGCCATGTCAGCTAAAAATGTAACTGCCAATTCTGAATGATTCATTTTAAAATCTGCCTAATTTGCACAAGCATCATGCATTACTTAGAACATACACTGACAAAAGAATCTGGGTTAAAAAGGCAAACATGAATTATTATAGTATAAAAATTAGATTAAATTAGATATTTACAAATGAGTAAAAATGTATTTCAAACTATTAGGATCTGCAAATGTAGCTCTTGGTTATACTTCTAAATCAATTTCAAGCCTCATCCAATTGCATCATGCACCAGGCCTCAATTTCATTTTCTCAAAATTATCATCAAACAGAGATTTTTTACGTTATCTTTTTTACCAGACAGAAGAACCTAACTTTCACACATCTTTGTATTTCTAATGAGAAGAAGAAAATAAAAGAGTACAAAAGTTGCTGAATTTCGAGGAAATCCTCAAATTTTCTTCAAGACACACTATATATACTCCCTTTTTTACAATGTTCATTTTGATCATTTGACAGATGACTTGCCCGTCAGCACAAGTTATGAAAGGCTGGTGGGCTAGATAGAAACCTTTCGTGGGCCATATTATGGCCCACTGACCATATGCTGGACAACCATGCTTAACACTATAATTACACAGCAATGATTAACTTTCATCAAACCTGGGTCCATTTAATTGTAAAATATTGCTTGATTGTGACAATGTGAAGTTAAGGAGACAAAAATGAGCACATAACAATACATGATTTATCATTTCTTAAAATCATTCTTGCTGTAACATGGTATCATTTCTTAAAATCATTCGTGCTGTAACATGGTTCAGCACATAATATGGTCAGCAATTATTGACTCCATCTACTAACTACCACACAGCAGTGAGGTTCCCATTGTTTAAATTTAAATATTTAGGGATCAGATAAGACAGATTTCCCAATACAAGAATATTCTGGGGTCAGATCAGACAGATTTCACAGCACTTGAATATTTAGTTGTTAAACAGATTTTGCTAAATCTAAAAATTCAGTGGTCAGATTATAAAGGTGTCATTATATCTTAATACTCAGGGTTAACATTAAACAGATTCTACCATGCTGGAATACTAAGCTTTCTGATAATAAAGAACTGAGTTTTCACCATTTTAATAATTTTCAAATAATCAATGTACATAATGTCTATGCAGTACTCACTTACTATAAAATGCCTCACTATAATGAATAAGAAGGTTTCAGTGTAAAAGGGAGTCAAACAAATACTATGAAATTTATTTTTTAAGAGGTAGTGTAGTTGTGTAGTGAAGTGTAGTTTAAAACTTTCAGTATAGCTGTACTTTTCTGAACTAAATACTGAAGCTTTTTCTTGTAATCAGCTCAAGATGGTGCCATAGCATGTTGCAATGTCAGCTTCAGCTTTTGTCTCCATCTTTCAAACCACCTGGTAGCCAAAGGTGACTGAGTAGTCTAAAGTGCTCACCTTTACCAATCACTGCCATCTCACCTGTGTCCACATGGTTTTTAGTCTCAGGACTGATATATGTCAGTATGCAAGAAAGCTTGCCAGTAGCTTCTCATGGGTTGGTGGTTCTTCCCTGAGTTTTCCTGGGTTCTTCCTCCACTAGTAATACTGGCCACCATATGATGAAAAATGGTGTAAAGCCTACAACAACAACAATCAACCCATTTCTATATCATGATGTATGGCTATGATAAGAGGCTCTGATTTTATTAACAAAGTCCCAAAATGTTATATTAGGAGGTTTTAATAACCACATCAGTGATTTGCTAAAACAAATGGATTTTAAAAACATCTAGGCTAATACTATAGTCAAATGGGGTATATATATTTTTCAGTACCTCAGTATATAGGTAACCCCACTATCATTTGGAGTACTATACTCACATATGCAAGGCAGCCATTATCCAGCCATTCTTGTCGATGCCAGTCTACACTGTCAGAACATCTGTTCACGATACCACACCATTTGCAGGTAAAGTTTGTCTTTTGACTGATGCATGTGTCACAGTCTTTTGCGATATTACAAGCTTGGGAAAAAAAATGAAAACAATTGAAACCTCTTAGATGATCTGTCAAATTCAAAATGAAATAATTTAGGCAATACATATCTATATGACAAGTACAGGGAATCAGTCAAATTCAAAATGAAATAATTTGGGCAATACATATCTACATGAAAAGTACATGGAATCAGTCAAATTCAAAATGAAATAATTTAGGCAATACATATCTATATGACAAGTACAGGGAATCAGTCAAATTCAAAATGAAATAATTTGGGCAATACATATCTACATGAAAAGTACATGGAATCTGTCAAATTCAAAATGAAATAATTTGGGCAATACATATCTACATGACAAGTACAGGGAATCAATGTTTCACTGTGTATTGAATAAATTTCATGATATTAAGTTTGATCTATGCTTATTCAAACAAACATAGTTGCAGAAGTCTGATGGGTGGGTGTTTATATCAGTTACTGCATATACTCATTTAAAAGTTTAATTCAGCTGCAGAACAACATAGACCCTGATCTGCCATTGCATAATGCACTGTCAGTGGAGGTTTTATGTTGTTTTTATTCTAGTGATTACTTCTAACAAACTGCCTAAAACATGATCAGCCAGAGCATCATCCAATGGCTGATTTGGTGTATGCAGTTAGAGTTGACATATAAATGACTGTATATGGTAAACTTTTGTGGATATTTTTATTAAAATTGTAGTTTCTTGTATAAGTATGTGATATTTATCTCCACATTTTAATGGGGAATGATGGGATCTTTTCCAACTCTAGTCCAGTACAGCATTTCCTATAGTGACAGATGGAATTTCGGAAAATTTTGTCATTTTGCCTCTGCATGAAGAGTTTGACTGTTAACTCACTTTCTGTGACCTTGACTCCAAGGTGAACAGGGAAGAAGGAGAGTGTTGATTGTCTGAGATTCATAATAACCCATACAAAGTATGATGGAAATCTAGGAAAGGGTTAAGTGAAAAACTTGATCCAAAATTCTAAACTGCTGATGCTAAAAGTAACAATACAACTGCTAATGTGTTGTGTTTTTATTACTGTGACCTCTATAAAAAGGAAGGAAATTAACAATGGCACTTAGCCACTTAAGTTGCTCTGGTATCAATAATTCAATTGTGGTTTGGTAGAGCATAGATTTATTTAAAGACTGTCTTTCAAAACTCCATTTTCTAAACAGCCCTTTGACAACTATTTAAACAATTATTTCAAAGACATCTAAAAGGGTTTACATTATTTCCTATTAAACAGTTTTAGAACAATGTGAAGAGATTATTTGATTCATCTGTGTGTGTCTCTGTGTGTGTCTGTGTGTGTCTGTGTCTTGTGTGTATGTGTATGTGAGATATAGTCTTAAGATCATAAAGATCGAGCAAAATACTTTTGATTAACTCTTGGGGAAATATAAAAGCATGGAAGTGAAACACAATGAATAAATAAATGAATGGAGGAGAAACTTATTTACTGAAAACTTTCTTGCTTCCTGTTTCTAGGTGAATGACTATTATTAAATACTCTCATAATCCTTAAAATAAACTAGAATGTGTTTGTAAAAACTGCTCATCATGAGTTTGTTTCCACTCTTAAATCTATACCCTCTAGATTCAATGTAAATCTGCATCATAGGCACAGCAAGCATATATTTGGTTATAAGGAAGACATCTAGATGGTTTTCAATATTGAACCATGGTTGTAATTCAAAACCTCATCTGATACCTTGGTTAATGATGAAACATTCCAATTTTCAGACATATATAACTGACAACTTGGGTTATTTCAATTTAACGTAAAACCACTCTTACCCACTAGCATTAACCCCACAGGAACCCAGCAATGGATAAACAAAAGCCCCTCAAAGGGACTAATGCTCTACTAGCGAATAAACTTTACTGAAATTAAAGAGAGGGCCATTTCTTCTTTTTAACTGCTATGTGTTGAAACCATCTCTGACACTGTTCTGCAGTAACAAGATATTTAAATTCGCTGCTGCAGTGGAAATGTTGGATGTCAGATTAGCACCATGTCCCATTAGGAACAACTTGACATCATAAGAAGTCTTCTGATGGTGACGCCATGTTGAGATGATTTTCTGGTTTTGAAAAGCAATGATAACAAGGTTTTCAAAGGAGCTGTGATGGTGGATATCAGATTGACATTATTTTCATTTAGATCTAACTAGACATCATAAGAAGTTGTTTAGTGAAAACCCCATGTAGATATGAATTTCTATTAAGGAAGAGTATCAATATAACAATTTTCAAGATGGCTGCCATGGTGGCCACACTTGATTTCAGATCGGCACCATTTTCCTTTAGGATCTACCAGACACTATTATGTCCATCAGTTAAAAAATAAACCCTGTTGATATGAAAGAGGAATAGTGATAATAATGTTTTCAAGATGAAAACTGGCTGCCATACTGGATGTGACCACAGCAACATTTTCATTTAGGAACAACTTCACTACAGGGGGGGGGTTGTGTGTGTGTGTGTGTGTGTGTGTGTGTGTGTGTGTGTGTGTGTGTGTGTGTGTGTGTGTGTGTGTGTGTGTGTGTGTGTGTGTGTGTGTGTGTGTGTGTGTGTGTGTGTGTGTGTGTGTGTGTGTGTGTGTGTGTGTGTGTGTGTGTGTGTGTGTGTGTGTGTGTGTGTGTGTGTGTGTGTGTGTGTGTGTGTGTGTGTGTGTGTGTGTGTGTGTGTGTGTGTGTGTGTGTGTGTGTGTGTGTGTGTGTGTGTGTGTGTGTGTGTGTGTGTGTGTGTGTGTGTGTGTGTGTGTGTGTGTGTGTGTGTGTGTGTGTGTGTGTGTGTGTGTGTGTGTGTGTGTGTGTGTGTGTGTGTGTGTGTGTGTGTGTGTGTGTGTGTGTGTGTGTGTGTGTGTGTGTGTGTGTGTGTGTGTGTGTGTGTGTGTGTGTGTGTGTGTGTGTGTGTGTGTGTGTGTGTGTGTGTGTGTGTGTGTGTGTGTGTGTGTGTGTGTGTGTGTGTGTGTGTGTGTGTGTGTGTGTGTGTGTGTGTGTGTGTGTGTGTGTGTGTGTGTGTGTGTGTGTGTGTGTGTGTGTGTGTGTGTGTGTGTGTGTGTGTGTGTGTGTGTGTGTGTGTGTGTGTGTGTGTGTGTGTGTGTGTGTGTGTGTGTGTGTGTGTGTGTGTGTGTGTGTGTGTGTGTGTGTGTGTGTGTGTGTGTGTGTGTGTGTGTGTGTGTGTGTGAAGTTTCAAGGCAATCCTCCAAGAAGTTTAGAAGGAGTAGTTATAACAAACTTGTGCTAATCGATGGTGGAAAATGGATGACAGACATTAGACAATGGACAACATGCCACCTCATAATTTCTTCAGACCAGTAATGCTAATATTAGGAGGAACGAAGCTGTGAATGGTGTAATAACCATATAGCAAACCATGAACTATATGTCATACTGACATAAATGTCACTGTAGTACCCCTCATCCAAGATTTACATTCTAAGTCATATGGCTCTACGAGCTAATATGTTATATAATAACCCTATCACAAACTCTAACTTCAGTGTTGGATGATTGGATTGAAAGACATCATCAATCCATAAGCTGGAAATGCTTTGCAATCCTGCCCAAAATTCAACAATGTCGTAAGAACTGTGATAACTATGATAATGTCTGACTCATATTAAAAGAATAACACTTACTAGGTTTGGGATGAAGAAGGATGACCGTTTTAGATCTGATAATCTTTATATCCAATGAAACTCTGTGATATTCGTATATAGTCCGTCTCCTGATATCTGAAATGAAATCATTTTCAAATGATAAGTTAACAGTTGTTGCTAAATTTTCACCAGTGCAAAGATTCATCAAAGACTGCAAAAACTTTTGTTCTCCAACAGAGAATTTATATTATCTTTCTTACCGCTTGGAATAATGAATTTTTCACTGAAGATGCATCCATCAAATAATAAAGCAAGTCCTAATGTCTTTAACTGAAAAATACAGTGCTCTTAGTCTTTAGAAATTCCTCAGTTCTTTATCAAAGAATTAAAAAAGAATACATCTCAGATGTACAGGTTATGGGTTTTGGTGTTTTTTTTTTACAGAACAGCAGTACTTTGAAGGTTACGTCATGTAAAGTGCCATAACCAAGGGCACGCACACCATAGTAGCTGATCTGGACTGACATCTCCAAAAATGACAATGAAGCAATACTGACAACTTCTAAATAGTAAATCTCTCTCTCTCTCTCACAAACACACATGTGCACACATGCACACACACACACACACACACACACACACACACACACACTGATATTTCCTGAATGATTTTAGAGTTTTGCTCCAGAAAAATAGATGCCATAATGTAAACACTTATGGACAAAAATATAATACAAATATTGAAAATAAAGAATTCCAAAGAACTAAAGGCGCATCTAGATCCCTAGTCTAAAATGTGTTTAAAATTGCACCAGGATACCTGAAATGATTTTGGAGTTCTGCTCTGAAAAGAAATGTATGTTATTGTGTTTGATGAATTATAAGACCGATGGATGAGCTAACAAATGGACAAAACATTAAACATAGCGAAGCAAGAATTGAGATTTGCAAAAGGCACATCCTGACCATGTTTAATATATTTACGAAGCTCTATAGAGATGCATGAATCTTCCATGGCTTTGGAGTTTTGTTCTGGAAATGACAGTGCAATGAAGGGACAAATTAATAAATTGATACAAAACATTAAAATACTACAGAACTGTGAATAGCAAAATTCACATCATTTGCATTATGAGTCACATCATTTGCACCACTGGTCACATGGCTAGTCACATCTTTTGAATCACAAGTCACATCATTTGCATGGCTAGTCACATCTTCTGAACCACAAGTCACATCATTTGCATGGCTAGTCACATCAGTTGCACCACTAGTCACATAATTTGGACCACTAGTCACATCATTTTCATGGCTAGTCACATCTTTTGAACCACAAGTCACATCATTTGCATGGCTAGTCACATCAGTTGCACCACTAGTCACATAATTTGGACCACTAGTCACATCATTTGCATTATGAGTCACATCATTTGCACCACTGGTCACATCATTTTCATGGCTAGTCACATCAGTTGAACCACAAGTCACATCATTTGCATTATGAGTCACATCATTTGCACCACTGGTCACATTATTTGTATGACTAGTCACATCATTTGCCCCACTAGTCACATCATTTGTACCACTGGTTACATTATTTGCATGACTAGTCACATCATTTGCCCCACTAGTCACATCATTTGCACCACTGGTCACATTATTTGCATGACTAGTCACATCATTTGCACCACTAGTCACATCATTTGCCCCACTAGTCACTTTTTTTTGGTACCACTAGTCACATCATTTGCCCCACTAATCTACGTACCAAAATTCATAGAGAACAGTTATGGAGTTTTGAACCAGAAATGAAGTGTGGATAATGGATGAATGGACAGTCAAATGGAAAAAACATTAATATTGCAACTGAAGAACTGTGGACAGAAAATAACAATGGTACATCGAGACGACTAGTGAAATATGTGTACTAAGGTTCATAAAAATATCTTGAATGGGTTTGGAGTTCTGATCCAGAAATGAAAGTGTCATGGCTTATAGCTGTTTGGGTGAACAAATGGATGAAAACATTAGCAATATTGAAACTGAAAAATTGTCAATAGCAAAAGGCAAGTCTAAACAATAAACTTAATATGTGTAACAAAATTTCAAAGGTATCTCTTAAATGGTTTTGGCATTTTTCACTTAACTCACTAAAGTCTGGTTAATGGATAGAGAGAAAAATTAACAAAATCATAAAAAAATATTGAATCTAAAGAATCATGAATAAGCAAAAGGCATATGTACACAATAAATCTGATATATGCACTTAATGTAAGGACATTTTTTAAATAATTTTCACTGGAAACAAAGTGGATAGAGAGAAAAATGGACAAAAGGATTAAAATATCAAAAGTGAAGACTTGTATTTAGCAAAAGGCACATACCTCTAAGTTTTCAAGTAATGATTATTTATGCATAATTTTCAAACAAATTAAAACGTATGTATGTAAGCTGTGTGCAAGTCACAGCACATGGAAAACATGGCATTAAAATGAGCACAGCGGAATCAACTGAATGCTATTTCTTCATTAAAAATGGCATTAAATTTAAAGCATGTAAATCAAATTGGTGTATAGCAAGCATACCTGTATAGAGAAACCCTTCAAAACTGAATACCTAGTATAGCAAAATATTCTAAAGATTGAAGACAAAAATGCTGTCCAATATTTTCCTTCTTCTGTATCATCTTTTTGCCCAGTAACTGAAACTTCTCTACCTTGAAACCAAACAAATTTTCTGTACCACATTTCAACTTTCCACTAAACGACCCCCACAAGAGCAAATCTCCCTTAATTCCAAATAATGTTGATATTTATGATCCAGAAATAGCCAGTAGTCACCTGGTAAAAACAATACTCAATACACATTAGAGCTGACACTATATGATAATTCCAAATGTTTTAACCTTAAAGAAAATCCAGCTTTTAAGGTAAACTATTAAAAACTAGATGCTTGTAGAAAAGCCTAAGAAAGATTAATACTCTGGATTTAATAACCAGGTCCAATACTTTTCTGACAGAAAACAATATTTGGAAGGAATGTAATTTCCCATTAAATGTTAAAAAAGCAAACAAGTTGCTAAATTTTTGCACTATTGCACACACACACATTTTTCTCATAATAACATTCTTGCTCATTCCGAAAATTGCTTTCCCTGTCTCACACATGTACACATTCTAAAATTCTGCCTCCCTCAAATCACATAACATTAGTTTTTTGGGGGTTTTTTTCATACAAGGTAGGGTTGTTTTATCTTAATAATTAAGGCTGTTACTGATGATGATGATGTGTAACTTATATAAAAAGAAGCATTTATTCACGGTTGACATATCCTCAGTAAATGGAACACTGCCAAAAACTGACAATTTCATTTGGTCACAAGGGTTTTTGGTTCTGAGAGTTTTCAATGTATTTTAAGAATAGTTTTCAGTTGTCAATAACAAATCTAAGAAAGGTGCAAAGTCCAAAATCATCATCAAGTGGTCAAGTGGTCTGAAGAAGAAACAGCTTTAAAAAAATGGATATATTAATCCCTCAGAAATTTTTCTTTATCTTTTCAAATCATACAAAATAAGAATTCAGAGGAATTAAAAACCAAATGAGTCAAATGCACTGGAAAAGTTCAAGCCTTGCCTGAAATGTTTTGTTTTTCTACAAAAAGTAAATATTTTACAGAAAGTGTGAATAGTTTTATGTTCTAAAGTATCATTATTCAAGACAGACATGGCTGAAGTTGACAAAACAATGACGCCATTTGGTTCATGTATAAGATCTACCATGATGTGAAAAGCTGCAACCCAGATCTGCATCTAAAATGCAGTCTTCTGTGTGACTAAAACTGATTTTAATAAAGCAATACTTACCCATCGCTACTGCGTAGCTTTGACTTTTTTTTACTAAAAAATCATCATTTGTTTAATATGAACACATTGGTCCACAGAGTGGGAAATCGTCAATAAGATATGGACCTTGAAACCAAGGCATGTAGAGTATTAAACAAAATGCCGTTTGTTAGTTTGGAAAAGTATTTTGGGCTTAAACAAATAGTGATCAAAATTTAATGAGTTCAAAAGATTGCTAAAGCTGCTAGAAATGATAATTAGTTTATGCACAGCTTGATTATCTTGAGTTATTGTAGGTACACATTGCCAGTGGTGTAATGGAGTTTATCTGATAATGACCATTGAGGGATGACTTGGTGGTGTGGTAGGATGATCTAATGTCAAATGATAAGGCTTAGTCAGTGGCTAACAGTTGGATAGGGGTGTTGTACATGTACCTTGAAATTGAGAGGCAGGCAGGGAATTATGCAAGAGACTGGTATTATCCTCTTACTTGCTGTCTTCATCGGGCTTGTTTTCAAATAGGAAAAATATACAAATATTTTCTTCATGCTGGGATCAGCCTAGCCCATTTCCATAAATCTGGGTTCAAGTCAGAATACACTCTTATGCTGGGATCAGCCTAGCATAGATTTAATTAAGATGGGATCAGTCCAGAATACATTAGCATGCTAGGATCAGCCTAGCACATAGTCTAATTAAGCTGGGATCAGTCCAGAATACACTTGAATGCTGTGATCAACCTAGCACAGATTTTACTTGAGCTGGGATCAGCCTAGCGCAGTCTACAGAAGCTGGAATCAGACCAGATTATATTTTAATGCTTGGATCAGCCTAGTACCAATTATCTTTGAGCTGGGATCAGCCCAGAAAACACAATAATGCTGAGATCAGCTAGCATAGATTTACTTAAAGATGGGCTCAGCCCAGAATATACCAGAATGCTGGGATCAGCCTAGCACAGATTTTACTTGTGCTGTGATCAGCCCAGAATACACTGTGATGCTGGGATCAACCTAGTGCAGTCTATGTAAGCTGGGATCAGCCCAGATTATACTTTAATGCTGGGATCAGCCTAGCACCAATTATCCTTGAGCTGGAATCAGCCCAGAATACACAATAATGCTGGGATCAGCCTAGCAGATTTACTTGAAGATGGGATCAGCCTAGAATACACTCAAATGCTGGGATCAGACTATCACAGATTTTACTTGAGCTGGGATCAGCCTAGCACCAATTCTACTTGAGCTGGGATCAGCCCAGAATACACTGTAATGCTAGGATCAGCCCAGAACACACTATAATGCTAGGATCAGCCTAGAATACACTGTAATGCTGGGATCAGCCTAGAATACACTGTAGTGCTAGGATCAGCCTAGAATACACTGTAATGCTAAGATCAGCCTAGAATACATTGTAATGCTAGGATCAGCCTAGAATACACTGTAATGCTAGGATCAGTCTAGAATACACTGTAATGCTAGGATCAGTCTAGAATACACTGCAATGCTGGGATCAGCCTAGAACACACTGTAATGCTGGGATCAGCCTAGAATACACTGTAATGCTGGGATCAGCCTAGAACACACTGTAATGCTGGGATCAGCCTAGAATACACTGTAATGCTAAGATCAGTCTAGAATACACTGTAATGCTAGGATCAGTCTAGAATACACTGTAATGCTGGGATCAGCCAAGAACAAACTGTAATGCTGGGATCAGCCTAGAATACACTGTAATGCTGGGATCAGCCTAGAACACACTGTAATGCTGGGATCAGCCTAGAATACACTGTAATGCTAGGATCAGCCTAGAATACACTGTAATGCTAGGATCAGCCTGGCACTGACTGGGAATCAGTCCTTTACATTCAGATTCTTTCCCATGAGTGCCCCCCCCCACAAAGAGAGCCAAATATTTTTAAAATATTTAAATTAAGTATTATGTTATTTTAGTGAATGATGTCTGGCTTAGTGTTTGGAATAAGACATTTCCTTGGACTGACAAAATTCAGTCTCACTCTGATGGAGAAACAAGAGCTATATGTCAGTAATGTAAAGTATTTGGAAAATTAAACTTCATGGCAACCACTGGTTCTTTTCATCTGGAAATTTAGCCACTTCAGGTATGCCCAATATGCTTCTGGGATGGGTATGCAACTTTTGCTGGTGGAACTCCTATTTTTATCAATCCTAGTACAACCTCTGGTAAAAGGGAAGTCTGTTTATGAACCGAGCTGCAAACAAATCCACCAGAGGCTTTCCCCCAAGCGAGAAATGGGACTCTGTATTGAGTGGTTAAAAGACCATTCAATGAGGACTTTTTTGCCTCACCTGGACAGACTGTCTGCTAGTATGTTCTTCCCCAGAATGTGGCAAACTCAGAGGGTGATGTTCTCCAAGGTCGCCAAATGAAGACAGTTAAAGAACTCAAAACAATGACATGGGGCGTGTGTACATCAGAAATCCACTATGACAGATGGAGATGACACATAGATTCATTACTCTATCTTACTCTATAAACGCACTATTGCAATGCTAGAAATACAGCTTTCATTTCTAGCTTGTTGATGTGGAGGGACAATTCACCCAATGACCTAGAGAATCATGCCCTCTAGTTCTGAATGAGTGCCTCAAATAGAAACTGACATGTAAGTGACCAGATAGGAGTGAGGATGGGTGCATGGGGTCTCCATGACAGGAATCTGTCCCTATTCATCCGCCATTGCAAATGGTGATTAAAATCAGATCCTAGAAGAATCAGAGCTGATAAAGAATCTGTCTGGCTTCCACCTTGTGAGAAGAAGGAACTGTAGAGTGCAAATATGGAGAGATCCTAAGGGAACCAGATCTGCAGTGGTATTTAAAATTCCCAATAGGGACAGGTAAAGGTGAGCAGACAATAATGTTTTTGCTTGTAGTGTCTCTAGAAGTACCTGATCAACCCAGACTAAATTTTGATTCCTGAGGAAGTTCATTCCCATTGGAGTGAGCTTTGACTTCTCAAGGTTGGGTAAAAGACACAAACAAGTTAGTGTAAACCAACAACAAAACAGAGGCTGATGGAGGGACTGAACCTGAACATTGTGGATCAGCCAGTTATCAAAATATTGTAGAATTGGGATTCCCAGTAATCAGAAGTATTCTGCTACTACTCCCATAACTTGTGTGGATAAATGATTTGGAAATTGGCAGAACTTATAATTGGAAAATATCCTGGTCCAAGCAAAACTGGAGGACAGAGGTTACTAGCATATAAACAGAATACGGAATGGATGGATTAACTCAGATATAATATTGTTAAGGGAAAACCACAATGCAATAAAACACAAGCAACAAGCGGGATTCTTCTTTGTCACAATTTATGACAAGATCCATTAACAACATGTTCTTGAAAAGATGATTGGTCGGTGCATGGGCAAATAAGGTGTACAATTGGACCATGTCATACTGACAATTCTCCACCGTTGGCTAATGTATTCACATTGAATGAAGGTTTTCAATATGGAAAAATAGAAGCAACACAATGCTGATGGGTAAGATACTGCTGCAATTATAAATAGCAAACAAAATAAAACCAAAGTCTGGATAATGGATAGCAAGGAAAATGAACAAAAACATTAACGAGTTTTTGTCGGTTGGTTGTCTTGAAAATTAAGGTAATTTATATAAAAAACAAAGAACTTCACAATAAAAAGCATTATTTTGACAATCATTCCTAATGTGAATATAAAATGAGTATTTATATAATAAGATGAACACAAAACTGAAGAAAGAATAGTTCTGATTATATTGTGTTGTAAAAGAGTTAATTCCCTTTACTTTAATTTCTGGGATGCAATCTCTGAAATAAAAATTCTTATCAGTAAAAATAAAGTCATCATGCCATGAAAATGCTGGAATGCATGAACTCAGGGGTGGAGGTAATTCTTGTCTTCAACATATTCCCTGTTGATTTGTGAGAATTACCGACTTGTACATTTGAATTTTGATTGTATACAAAATAACAGCAAAATCTCAATGTCAGTAAGAACAATTGTCGCATGATTGTAGACCTATGTGGAGGTGAATGAGATGTTTTATGAACCAGTAAATCTCATATTGACTGATATAAAATGGAGGTCCATTTAATAAGTTTACTGGTTGTCAAAATTTCATTTTCACTGCAACAAAAATCTTTGGTTTCTTTACTACATGATTTATAGAAAATACTGTAATTTAGTTTACCTTGTAACTGATAAATACCAATTAATAAATAAATTGATAAATACCTATTAATACCTATTAATAAATAAATTCATAAATACCTATTAATAAATAAATTGATAAATACCTATTAATGCCTATTTATAAATAAATTGATAAATACCAATTAATACCTATTAATAAATAAACTGATAAATACCTATTACCGTAAACTGCATGATGTAAAGAATGCTACGAAGTCAGAGACACCATGACCATGCAACATAAAGAATGACCATGCAAACTGAAGTAACATCACATGATGTTGTTTCATCCAACAACAAAAATCCCACCTCTCACATGAATCATGCAATAATATACAATTATTGACCTTGGTTGAGGTCAGTATGAAGATTAATGGACCAATTAACCTCATAATGACCAACACAAAGCAGAGGTCAACATGATGGTTTTACTGGTTAAAAAACTTCATATTCAATGAAAGAAAGACCATGAATTAAGGTAAAACTTTGAAAATGATTAAAAATAAACTCAGCCTGTCCCCTTATCAACCTATTTCTCTGCTGACTCAGCTTGTTGCTATTTTGGATGCTGTATGTCTATTAGGCTTATGGAAAAGCTGACTCAGCTTGCTGTTGTATTGTTTAATGCTTACTGTACAAATGACTCAGCTTGCTATTGTATTGTTTAATGCTTACTGTACAACTGACTCAGCTTGCTATTGTATTGTTTAATGCTTACTGTACAACTGACTCAGCTTGCTATTGTATTGTTTAATGCTTACTGTACAACTAGCGCAACTTGCTATTGTATTGTTTAATGCTTACTGTACAAATGGCTCAGCTTGCTATTGTATTGTTTAATGCTTACTGTACAACTGGCTCAGCTTGATATTGTATTGTTTAATGCTTACTGAACAGCTGACTGCTTGTTATTGTAATGTTTAATGCTTACTGTACAGCTGTCCAGCTTTTTACTGTTCTGTTTACCGTATGTCTGTTTTCTCTTATCATGACAGTAACAGGGTTAAAAATGTAATGCATATCTTTGTTCAACATAACTGACAATTTAGGTAAAACATCTCTAATTGTAATATTCTTTCCTACTGCCATATACATGTACATGATGAAATAATAGCTGATGCAACCCAACATACCGTTTGGACATGCATGTAGGATACATCTGTAGGACTAAGAAACTGTACAGTGGTTCTAGAAAGTGAAAGTGTTTCTTGAAAATAAAGGTTACTAATCAAAGATTTGGTTATAAAAACATGTTTGAAATTGTAAATAATGTAGTCTAAATAAAATCAGCATTATCAGTAAAACAACATAATGTGCAATGTATACTACATCCGATTATCATGTACTTTGGCTTTTTCCTCAAGAAGCCCAATCTGATGTGAAACTTTTACATATTTTAAGGAAATAATTAACAGAATATACTATTGAAAAGTTCTCTTTGGCAGAATTGTGGAAATGCATCATTCCATTGGAATGGGTAGTGTCTGTGTCAATAGCAGTCACGTAGATCTTTGTTTCCACATTAACCAATTCCGTAAATGTTTACACGCAGTAAACTAAAACTAAGCCAATTAGATATATAAACATTACAGCCTTAGTCAGCATGCAAGTTCAGCTGCATGATACTACAAATTTAAGCATAAGATAACTGTGATGCAAAAGTCACAGGGTCTATTCTCAAATGAAAAAATCTGGCGGGAGTGAAAGTGAAATTCCCATCAAATGTATGTGAATTATTTTTTCTTTCTTCCATCTCAAGCAGGAATTAGAGAAAAGCTTGACTGCCAGACTGATCATCACAGCTACAAGTTATATGCACAAATATTTCTCATATGACGAGTCCAACCAGAGATCCACCAAATAAAAGTTAACAAAAGCAGGTAGGGTCTCATGATCCTTGACTAAAGAGTCCTAAAATTAAAATTTGCTGAATTTTCTAAAAACGGGGGATATACTTATAATTAAGAATGATCTTACCACAGGAAATAGATTATTAAAACATGATTCAAAACTATAAATTTTAAATTTAGTGAAAACCTTATCGGTAAGTGGAATTGTATACAATAACTGCATTATAAACGAATAAAAACTGCACTTAAAGCCTTAAGTAACATGCAATGAATAAACTGGAACCATTCAATATTCATTAAACCGGAACCATTCAATATTCAATAAACTGGAACCATTCAATATTCAATAAACTGGAACCATTCATATTCAGATGATTATATTGCCAGCTAGCGTGATTTTGCAGCATAGCAATGTGTGGTTATAGCCCAGTTCGATAACATTATTTACCTCCCTTAAAGAGTAATGGCAGAGTTATCAGTCTTGCAATGAGAGTACATTAGTCACTTCTGGGGAGCTCTGTAACAATGGATTTAAGCAAAGGAAGAAGCGATCCATCAAATTTAAACGTTAGCAATGCTAAAGTTCTCAACCTGAGGCGATTTTTAAGAGACTTAGGTTTACCTGTGTCAGGTACTAACAATGAACTGACTAAGCATGTGAAAAGTACACAAGAAATAGGAAAAATACCATTGCAAGTGTTGAGGTATCGCGATGAAAATTTCACAGAAGAATGCAAGCTTGAACGGCTGGTATCGCCGTTAGGAGAAAAACTTCCAGATTTGTTGGAGCTCAAGTCTGGGTGGTCAGATGACATAACATTAATTTCATGTGT
Organism: Sinohyriopsis cumingii; assembly: GCA_028554795.2. Taxonomy (NCBI): domain Eukaryota; kingdom Metazoa; phylum Mollusca; class Bivalvia; order Unionida; family Unionidae; genus Sinohyriopsis; species Sinohyriopsis cumingii. The sequence continues at coordinate 22,911,618 of CM068841.1, read as the reverse complement.
TACAAACAATGACCTTTGCAACCACCTAGTTCTAAATAATAGCAGGACATTTTTGGTCACAAAAAATAACAGGAGAGAAAAGTAAATCCTTTACAGCATTCCGACACAAGGCACCTTTATACATTGTAAAATCATGCTTGGTGACACTTCTCTTTTCAAGATACATCAAAGCATACAAATTCACCACAACCCACAATAAATGATCCAATACTTATATTGTTACCATATATACTTGCTTATAAATTGATTCATACTGCAAACAACACAGACCCTTATCTGCAAGTGCATAATGAGCCAGTAGACTGTGGTTTATGATGTTTGTTTTAGTGAAAACTGTTAGCAAACTGCAGAGGGTCAGAACTAGTGATACATTATGTGACAGCCGATCTGGGTCTGTGCAATTTGCTGATGGACTGGACTTATAAGTAAGTATATATGGTAATTTCAAATTAAAATCAATCTGTGGTATAAGCTCCAATGGCAGGAATAATGACTAAATTCATCTTTGATTTTGAATATGACCTTTTCAGAATAAGAGGCCTGGTCCCTTGTGTTTCGATAAACATAATTTTTGTTTGAAAGTTACAGACTTTTTACCTATTATTTTATCATTTGTTTGCCTAAATGAATTTTTACTGAACATTCAGCAGGAATAAACAACTAAAATACTGTCATAAATATAAATATAAATATATTCTCCAGAAATGATGTCCTTTATCTCTGGAAAAGATTTGAGGATTCGTTAATAATTAACAACTTTATAATATAATATTTCTTTGGTGTAAAATTATGTTAAAAAATGTTTATTGTCATCCTTTTATCAATTTCCACTTCTGACAATAATCTTATTATTTTTTTCATAAACAAGATAATGTACTATTTCAATTTCTTAAAGAAATCTGAGAAATGTGCAATTCTGGGGACCTGCTCAATGCAGAAACAATCTATCTGGATTTAGAAACAATGGATTACACCCAGAACCAAATGCAATGTATACAGACAGCATACAACAAAGCATGGCATTATAACAAGTGGACGAGGATTGAAAACCTTTTTGCTTTGTGCTAATTGGGCTACTCTGAATTCCTGTGGTAATTTTGCGGTCACCAGGATCTACAAGGAGACAAGGTCAAACATGTTTTATCAAATACTACAATATTAATACAGATTCTGGCATGTCACATACTGGTTCATATCAATATAGCATATCACATATTGGTTCATATCAATATGGCATAACACATACTGGTTCATATCAATATGGCATAACACATACAAGTTCACATTATAACTTTTATTAAGTAACAAGTCATCAATATGAAACTTGAAAGAGAATGAAAATAAATTTAATGAATGCAACATATACGAAAGGAACTTTCTTAAACTGAAAAATGAAGGAAATGTTTATTTTTAGTCTATTTCAAGGAGATTTATCTTTGTAAGTGCTATGAAGTTTATAGAGTGAAAATGTAAGAAAACTAAGTGGTGCTGCCAGCAGTACATTATACACCTGCCCTGTGTTTATTAGTCTTCCATGTAGGAACTAGTAATGCATGATTGACTCTGGGTCTCAATGACTTTGACATTTGGTCAAGGTATGTAGTCTTCAAATACACTTATCTGCAGAAACCATTATTTTTTAATGATCCTGACCTCTAACCTTTAGACTCCAAACTCTATAAGAATATTTCTTACCTTAAGTGCAAGATATCTAAAATTTGGTCATATAATTTATTCCATAAACAAAAGTCATTCTGCACATTTTTTTCTCAATAACAATAACATGGACCTTTTGATTCAAGTTCTTTAGGCATCTCAGTACTGTGTGGAAGTCCATCACAAACTTTGGTCAAGTTATGCAGGCTGGAACTAAAGTTAATACACCCAATCAACATTTTCTTCTGTCTGTGGCCTTGACTTTAAAAACTTTGACCCCAAAATCATATTACAAGTCACCCACAAATTTGGTGAAGACACAAGGTCGAGAACTGTCAAAGATACACGGTTAAGAAGTCTATTTGTTTTCATTTTTCAGCCAAAGTGACCATGACCTTCAACCTTTGATTCCAAAATCAACAGGTTTTTACCTACTCAAATGCAAGCTGTCCACAAAGTTCAGTCCAGGACTGCGATTCATAACCATAAAATTTATTGTGCAAAAGGTCATCTTTCATCTTTCAATCTCAGTTACCATTTTAACCTTTGACCTTATGATCCTAAATTTTATAGGCTTCTTCCTTTCCAAAAGTGCAAGCCATCCACAATGTTTGGTGATGGTAGAATGGTGGAGAATTCAAGGTATTGTGCAGATACAAAATATACAACAGATGGATGGATGGATGGATGGATGGATGGATGGATGGGTGGGTGGGTGGGTGGGTGGATGGATAGATGGACATAATCCACTACACTATATGACAGGCACATAAAAGGAGGAAATAATTAAACAGTAGAAATTTGAAGAATATGAGTGCCTTGCAACACCAATTAAGTTCATCTCAGCTTGCAAAATGAAGATACTAAGAATACATGACTCTGCAACACCAGTCCATTCCTCACTGATCATGCTATCCCACCCGTATAGAGGAAAGATGACTAAAGCAATCAATATTAAGTTTATCGCACTTCCTCTGAATGCTGGCTGACTAATGCAATCAATATTGAACTATTCCACCCATACTGAGGCTAGATGACTAAAGCAATCAGTGTTAAACTATCCCATCCCTATGGAAGCTAGGTGACTAAAGCAATCAATATTAAGCTATCACCCCCATGGAGGCTAGATAACTGAAGCAATTCAGCTATACCATCCCTATAGAGACTATATAACTAAAGCAATCAGTATTACTCTATCCCACCCCTATGAAGGCTAGATGACTAAAGCAATCAATATTAAGCTATCCCACCTCTATGGAGCCTTGATGGCTAAAGCAATCAATATTAAGCCATCCCACCTCTATGGAGCCTCAATGACTAAAGCAATCAATATTAAGCCATCCCACCACCATGGAGCTTTGATGGCTAAAACAATCAATGTTAAGCTATCCCATCTCTATGGAGCCTCAATGATTAAAGCAATCAATATTAAGCCATCCCACCTCTATGGAGCCTTGATGGCTAAAGCGATCAATATTAAGCTATCCCATCTCTACGGAGCCTCAATGACTAAAGCAATCAATATTAAGCCATCCCACTTCTATGGAGGCTCAATGACTAAAGCAATCAATATTAGGCTATCCCACCTCCATGGAGGCTCAATGACTAAAGCAATCAATATTAAGCCATCCCACCTCTATGGAGCTTTGATGGCTAAAACAATAAATATTAAGCTATCCCATCTCTATGGAGGCTCAATGACTAAAGCACTCAATATTAAGCTATCCCAACTCTATGGAGGCTCAATGACTAAAGCAATCAATATTAAGCCATCCCACCTCTATGGAGGCTCAATGGCTAAAGCAATCAATATTAAGCTATCCCACCTCTATGGAGCCTCAATGACTAAAGCAATCAATATTAAGCCATTCCTCCTCTATGGAGGCTCAATGACTAAAGTAATCAATATTAAGCAATCCTACCTTTATAGAGGCTAGATGACTAAAGCAATCAGTATTATGTAAGATCCTTGTGCTTAGTGTCACAGTGATGACAGTTCAGGACTTAAATCCATGACAACATGGCTGATGTTATGCAGACAAAACTGGCCTGACTGACATTGACAGACCAAATTTCGAAATCCTATTTTTATTATTATTATTATTATTATTATTATTATTATTATTATTATTATGTTTGATGACATAAACTGTTGGATCAATTTTATGTTGCATGATTGATATATTTCTTTTTAAATATGGTCATCAGTGGATTGTGAGAAATTGATAATGTCATGCTAACTAAACACTGTAAAGAAACCATGAAGAAACATGAACAGGAATGTCACACATGAATAATGATAGGTCATTTTATTTGCGCTGTCTGCTGTCTAGGATGTACAAGTTATTTTGGTATGTGGCTTACAAAAGAATGTAACAGAAGAGCTGCCCCCAGCCACCCCCACCCCCAGCTTATCATAGGAGAAACGAAACCAAACTTAATGATTCTATGTTAAACAACTGCTGCCAAGTCTTCCACATGCAAATGAGAAGAATCAAATGGATAGAAAATCAGACTGAGAAAGTCAGAAAGACTCAAGTTAGGCTCTAATTAGCTGACAGGGTTGTTCTGAAATTTTATCACAACTCCACATATCAGATCTGTATGTATGCATGTAATAGCATTTCACAGCACACCATTACAATTGTGGCAATATGGTGCCATCTAAAGGTAAATATGCAAAAATCAAGATTTATACAAGAACTTTTGGATGATAAAAATATGATGAACAAGATCAAATACTATATAACAGCAAAAATTCTGTAAAAGGTATTAATTTAAAATATAAAATAAAGCTAACAAATGTATGGTCAAAAGTTTTTTTTTACAGAAACCACAGACCTTCAAATTGTTCAAGATTTTGAGTGGATATACATAATTATACAGTTTCTCCATCAAATTCACATCAAAATGTCTCAGCCAAATTTGTAGGTTGTATGCTGTAACAAACTTTAGAGGTTGCCCCCAAAAACTTGAGGAAATTCTAGCTTTCACATTTGTGTTAATCTAAGGAAACACTAAATTACAATATTACTCTGTTCCGCAGAACCCTATGCATTGGTTGCTGTGATGACAATTGTGAAAACCATGGCTATGGAAACAGACCCCCCCCAAAAACAAGCAAATGGCAGTGACCTGGGTACTAAAGTCAGTCATACCAGTAATCACAATGTCAGTCATACCGGTAATGACAATGTCAGTCATACCAGTAATCACAATGTCAGTCATACCAGTAATCACAATGTCAGTCATACCAGCAATCACAATGTCAGTCATACCGGTAATCACAATGTCAGTCATACTGGTAATCACTATGTCAGTCATACTGGTAATCACAATGTCAGTCATACCAGCAATCACAATGTCAGTCATACTGGTAATCACAATGTCAGTCATTCTGGTAATCACAATGTCAGTCATACTGGTAATCACAATGTCAGTCATACTCGTAATCACAATGTCAGTCATACCAGCAATCACAATGTCAGTCATACTGGTAATCACAATGTCAGTCATTCTGGTAATCACAATGTCAGTCATACTGGTAATCACAATGTCAGTCATACTGGTAATCACAATGTCAGTCATACTGGTAATCACAATGTTAGTCATATTGGTAATCACAATGTCAGTCATGCTGGTAATCACAATCAATCATGATGCTATAAGGAATCAGACAACGAGGATGTCAACTCAACAGACAAATGCAAAATGTTACAAAAGAATGAATTATGGCAGCTTAAACCCTTGGTACAATTCAAAAAGGCATTTAAAAATAACTTCCATGCAATTGTTCTGAAACCAATACCAGCATGCAGTCACTTAAATGTTCATTTTAAAAAATCAACAACTCTGGCCTCCAATTTATCAAGCATATTCCATAGAAAATATTACCTTTCCTTTCTTTTGCTGAAATATATATTCATAAGAAGATAGAATAAATAAAAGACAGAACTGACTCCAGATCTTTTCTCTTGTGTCTGAAGTCAGGCATATTTAAGGTGAACCGTATGGTTATATGACTGTATGATGTGTGAAATCTAACAATAATACATCTTAAAGCGCCAATGCAGCTGGTTTTTTTGTGTAAATTACACTATTGTTTCAATCAAACTAAGATCTGAAAGGAAGGAAATGATTTGTTAACAAAACTGACAAAACCATTCTTTGAAATAATCAAGACGATACATTTAAACTATATGACATTATTCAGTTAGAATTAAGAGGTGACATCTCTTAATCCAGCCACTGAAATTGCTCATAATTCTGTCGAGTTCCTTTTCAGGAGTGTTCCAAAAGCAGTGATGTCGTGTACTCAACAAATTCTGCTAGTGACTAATCTAATAATAACAACATTCACACAAATTGATTTGAGAGGAAAGGAAGAGAGGTAGCCCCACTATTTTAAGTGGATATGAGAAGTTTGCAATTAAATAAGTTTGTACAATTATGACGAACAATATGCTTGAAAATTTTCCTTCAGTTCCATTACAATTCATTTATATTTGGAACAAAATGATCATGAATAATATCATGTAATGATCACCTGCCATATCTGATACAGCATGGTCCAGGTTTCTTCTTTTTAGAGTGATGTTATTAAATCCTTTTTTCCAGCATTCAACTGAAACTGGTTGACCCACAATGTCGCCAATCAACACTGGATTAATTGGCATGCATTTTCCAAGGAGAAATTACATGGAGAACTGTTGATATTATCAAGTTTTAAAGGCACCCACTGATGTTTAGGATCAATATCTTTTAAGATTCGGTATTATTCAGAGTGATTTGGCATGTATAACTTTTTGCACGTAACAGCATTAAAAAGGCTTTCAATATTACAAAAATCATATCTTCAATTTCACACCAGTGAAATCCTGAAAAGTAAATTGCACTGAATGTAAACATAAAATAAAAATCATCTCCTTAATAAATTTTTGATCATTCAAAAACCATTTTATTTTTACTCATCAAAGTAATGATGAGAAAAAAAAAGCAATAATGTTTTAAGGAAAGTAACCCAAAAATTCAAGATAAATATGCAGTGTTTCCAGCTAGAAATTTCACATGGACTCAGAAGAGAGCCAAAAATTCTCTGCTATCTAGCAAGTGCTTTGTTCTCTCATCTCTAATTCTTCCAACAAAATCATACAGCAAAATTATTAACTGCCTGATTATATTTTAAAAATTGTTAAACTGCTATTAACTTAGCCATATGGCCCTACTGTCCAAAGATAATATAATCCCCACCCTGACACACTAATTTTGACCATGCTGCTGAATCTTTGAAACAGCCATTTCAGCTTGATGCATATCTTTTATGGGTTATGTTCAGATAAAATTTTCATAGCAGTCTATTATTTGCCCATTCAAATTTACTTAAACTTATCCCAAAATTTATTTAAACTTATCCCAAAATTTATTTACACTTATCCCATTCTGTGGCAAAGGTGATTTTTCAAACCCTAAGCTGATTACCAGACAACTAGGATGGCACCTTGCTGAAAAGGGGCACTGTTGGTAACATGCAACTCTCATTAAGACATCATACATGTACCTGACATTTTTTACATTATTGGAAAAATTGATAAAATGGCAACTTGAAGTTAGAAATTATTTTTTTAAATAGATATTATTGGGATTACAGTTTTAATACAAATATTTTGTGATCTGCATCATTCTATGATCACAGAAGCAACTCAGACCTGTAATGTTGTTGGTTCGGAATCTTAGTCAAGGTAACCGAACCCAAGTCTTCTGTGATCTGAATTTATGGTCAAAGAAGCAGACTTCATGTCCACACTGAAAGTGGTTTCGAGTTAAATGTCAGGCAAGCCCACTCCCTGCCTTTATTTCAAACTGGAGCTATGCAGACATTACTGGACACTAAAAGGTGTATCTTCAGTAAGACACAATTTTTAAAAATAAAATTAAGGTTTTATTAAAGATATTTTGTGATCTGCATGTGTGGTCATAGAGGTAGTCTTCAGGTCAACACTGCAGGTGGTTTTGTGACTGAGGTGAGGTACACTCTCCACAACCACCCTTTTTCCTTTTTATTTCTAGCTGAGCACTGTAGTAGCCATTATTGGAGACATTTGATTCCATCTAATTCATTCCAAATTGATATCAATTAAAGGTTTCAAGACAAGGCATATTCATAAGGTCAAGACTGGGGAAGTGGTTAAGATTCAAGGAACTATTTTAATGTTGCTGTGTTCCATCGATACTTGCTTAAAAGTAATGTCCACCTGCAATCTGCACAGACCCAGATCTGCCAATGCATATTGTGCTGGCAGTTCTGGTTGTTTGCAGTTTGTTTGGAGAAATCAGTACAATAAACAACATAGACCCTGATCTGCCAGAACATTATGCAAAGGGTCTCTGTTGTTTGGAATTGTATTGGACTTATAAGCGACTACATCCAGTATTGATTTTATTAGGGTTTAAATATCTGCCACAGGATTTTGTAAAATTTTCTTCATTGTTAAGGTCAACATATATATTGAGCTGTGAATGGAAGCCAACACAACAGATGTATTCTTGTGAATGTTAGCTGTCCAATATCTTCAAACACTTGCAGTCACTGAAACTTGGATCACCACTTATGAACTGTTCTGATTTTATGTCATTAACTTCTGTATTATGATAACTGAATTCTAGGTAAGATGAGAATAAACGACAAGCAGGCCTGAACTGCTAAAATGGCTTTTAGCTTTGTTTGGAAGTATAGTTTAAAGGGTATACATATGTTTGTGCAATGTGTCTGGCAGGGCAATAGAATATAGCAATAAGCAATAGAAAATAGCAATAGGCAATAGAAAATTGAAATTGGCAATAGAACATACCAAGACAGTGATATGATAATAAAATCTTGTACACACAAATATGAAAATCAAATATCATATCTGTTCATGCTGGACTGGTCCTATAAATTAATATGTGTTGGAAAGAATAACATTAAAGCAGTCCACCGATCTAAAACTGATTCATGTAGATTATAGTCTGATTAGGTTTGTTCTATTGCTCTCTTGCAGGAGATAGGATCATCAGAAGGAATCCAGGAATCAAGTAACAAGAATGATTGATGGTTATTTAATGATTGCACATACCTCCTAATGTAGAGTCGATGTAGAAGGCATCTGATAGGCCGATTTTAACAGGATGATCAGTAGTGCTGATGTTTACCACCTCAATAGGAAGCTGAAAAATGAAGAAAAAAATTGTAATCTTTGCAGCCAAGAAAAGGTTTAAATAGAATCCATAAATACAGTCTTAACATGAATGTGACCCCAAATTTAAGCATAGTGCACGTAACAGTAATCCAGATTGATGAATGTTCAATCTACAGTAAAACCTGTTTTGAGAAGCTACCTCTGAGTTGTGCAAGAAGTGGCCTTCAAATGCAGGCTTTCTCTGTTTGAGAAAAGCCAAATTAATACAGGATATCCAATAATAGTGCTCCTGAATATTTACAATCACTATTCCACTACATGGTATTAGACTACCTGGTAATACTCTCCACCTCTGATCCATATCTACCAAACAGTATAAAATTCCCAAACCAAATGAGGAATTATTTTTTAAAACGTTTCTAAATCTAAACCTTGGCTGATATTGCATTAGATGTGAAAAAAAAATGTATTGTAAATTCACTCTTTTTCATTCTATACCTATTCTCACTATTTTTTCATTGGATTCATAGTTTTACAGTATATTTTCATTGGGTACCTATTTTCACAGTATTTTGTTTTCATTGGATATGTATTTTCACAGTATATTTTCATTGGGTACCTATTTTCACTGTATTTTTTCATTGGGTATCTATTTTCAATGTCTTGTAAAATTATTATTTTTCATTGGGTACTTATTTTTCATGGATTTTGTGGATGCTAAACAGCACCAGTTTCAAGACCCAACAAACAGTGGAAACAATATGACTACTTCCAGAGTTCACCTATTGAAGGACCCAACAAACAGTACTCTTCTGTGGAAACAATATCACTACTTCCAAAGTCCACAAATTTAAGTTTGGACAAACATATTATTTCTAGAAAATCAAAAATTTTGATGCCCACAAAAATAAATGATGTCACAGCATAATATAAAAAAGTACCTGCAGAGTCCCAGAACCATATTAGTATCAATAAACAATAAATTTACCTGCTGAGTCCTCATTCCATCTTAGTATCATGTAATAATAAAGTCCCTGACCCATTTTAGTATCATGTAATAATAAAGTCCCTGACCCATCATAGCATCATGTAACAATAAAGTAGATGTCAAGTCCAGGTCCCATCATAGCATCATGTAACAATGAAGTACCTGTCAAGTCCCTGACCCAACTTAGTATCATGTAACAATAAAGTACCTGTCAAGTCACTGACCCAACTTCGTATCATGTAACAATAAAGCACCTGTCAAGTTCCTGGCCCAACTTAGTATCATGTAACAATAAATTACCTGTCTAGTCCCTGACCCAACTTAGTATCATGTAGCAATAAAGTACCTGCCAAACCCCTGACCCATCTTAGTATTATGTAACAATAAATTACCTGTCTAGTCCCTGACCCAACTTAGTATCATGTAACAATAAAGTACCTGCCAAACCTCGGACCCATCATAGTATCAAGTAACAATATAGTACCTGTCAAGTCCCTGACCCATCTTAGTATCATGTAACAATAAAGTACCTGTCAAGTCCCTGACCCAACTTAGTATCATGTAACAATAAAGTACCTGTCAAGTACCTGACCCAACTTAGTATCATGTAACAATAAAGTACCTGTCAAGTCCCTGACCCAACTTAGTATCAAGTAACAATATAGCACCTGTCTAGTCCCTGACCCAACTTAGTATCATGTAACAATAAAGTACCTGTCAAGTCCCTGACCCATCTTAGTATCATGTAACAATAAAGTAACTGTCATGCCCCTGACCCATCTTAGTATCATGTAACAATATAGCACCTGTCGAGTCCCTGACCCAACTTAGTATCATGTACATATCAATTCCCTGACCTGTTTTAGTGGTTAACAACAATTTTCAGGGATTTGTTTTAAAAGCAATATGTAAACTTTCCCTCCATACCATAAATATTAATGTCATTTTGTGACATGAAATGCAAAAATACAGCTAGGTGAATCAACTTGCAACCTTGTTTAGTATAAAAAGAAATATAATCTTTTTTAGAAACTCAAACTGCTATAATGGCATGAAAATTAACTAAGCCATTACATACACATACAAACATGTACACTATACAATTTTTATTTACAGACTGCTGAAAATGCCTGAGAAACTAATCATGCAATTTACATATTAATACAAATATACTTATTAAATTTCATCTGCCTACCAAAATGATTTTTGATTAATTGTGCTTACAAGATTTTTGTCAAAATGTCTAAGCTTAAAAAGGTGAAAAATGTGTAAGCCATAAAAAGACATAATCCGATCTTTGGACATACTCAAGGTATGCAAACATGCAATTTGGTCTGGCTCAGTAATTTCTGAGGTATCTTGATTACAAGGTAAGTGTAAAGAAAGAACATTATCAAAAAAGGGCTTAAAAATGTGAAGAAAAAAAATTATTTGCTTAACTCATTAAACCCTGATGGTCCTGTTTATGCGTCAGGCGGTAGTACCCTACTTCCAAGTTTTGTAGTGTCAAGGTCATGTAAGATACACTAATGTGGATGGTATTATAGAAAGGTAGACAGATGTATCTCTAAAATGGTACAAAATAATCTGGACTTTCTTGTCGCATTACAAAATGCAGCAGGAAAAACAAATTGTTTGAGACCCAAATTGTTTTACACCCAAATTTTGTTTGTGGTCAGAATCAATTCTGTTTCTGGATTTTAGACTTTTTGGCCTCAGATCTAAAGCAGACCAGTCTGAACTGCACACAGACAGGAGAATCTTTGCAAAAAGTAGGACAAGATGGGGATTTGGAGTGAAAAAAGGGCCAGGACACGATAATGATGGGTCTAATAAGCAAGAAAGACAAAATACTTCTGTGTTCAAAAGTAGCCCCCAAAATGTGTTTCCTACTTGCATTACAGGCAAAAATGAAAAAAATCTCCAGGGGTTAATGAGTTAACTGTGCTAATGCTGGTTTAGTAAAAATAAAAAAAATAAAAATGTGTATTTACAAAATAGACAAATCTGCTAAAATGGGTTTGAAAATCTACTCCAGTTATCTTTATATTAATGCATACATACATTAAATATTTGCCTATACATGATTAAATGGTTATCTTTAAAAAAAAGACTAAATAATTCCAAAATTTTAAACCCCCCTCCCCCAAAAATATAAGTTAAAAAAGTAAGGTCACAATCACAAAATGGATGTTGGGGCCTTTTCAAGAAATTCAGATATCCCATTTGGTCTTGTTTGGATCAATAATTCCTGAAAGGTCTTATTTACCTTAAGTCTGACACACAGCAAGCACACTAACCTAATGACTCATGACCATTTGGGGATGGAGGCATGAGAAGACAATTCTAGACATTGACAAGTTGTGTTTCTATCATCAGAGTAATAAAAAAAGTAATTTTACCAATATTTCATTTTTTATCTAACCTGCAGGATATCATTTCCAGTGACTTTAACCTATATAACTGTTTTCCTAATGCTGCGTTGACCAATCTAGTGACTATTTGACAACTAATTGCTCTATCATTTTTTATTTTTTCATCACATTGATATTTTACTAGTTTGTCACTGTCTTTCTTTATTCTTACATATTCAATCTCAATTAAATAGCAATGACTCTGCATAGTTATGGTACATTTGGAACATCTTCATTGTTATGGTCCATTTGAAACATCTTCATTGCTATTATCCATTTGCAACATCCTCGTTTCTTCCTAAAGTGAGACTCGGAGAACATGCAACTAACTGCAAAAACAGAGTAACATCCAACTAACTTTCAACATGTTAGGTCTGGAAAACAACACTCCACAATGTTGCAGCAATCAATGAAATACCAGCACATTTAATTTTTAACGTTATTCTTGATCTTTGTAATGAAAAATTGACAACTGTCTGCAACTGTTGTTTGCATTGCTGTTATTACTGACACATCATATAGTCATTCTGACATTATGAAGTAATTAGGAATTTAACAGCAACCACAGGGCTTGAGGATGGTTCAAAACAGAAATTATTTACATCTGTGGTTATTTTCTAGACTGAAATGGAAATGGCCAAGGATGTTCTGACTGGGTTTAGGTCATGACTTTGATGAAATAAATAGAATGTTCTGACTGGGTCAAGGCCATGACTTTGATGGAATAAATGGAATGTTCTGACTGGGTCAAGGTCATGACTTGGATGGAGTAAATAGGATGTTCTCTGACTGGGTCAAGGTCATGACTTGGAGTAAATAGGATGTTCTCTGACTGGGTCAAGGTCATGACTTGGAAGGAATAAATAGGACGTATAACATGTACTGGTTCTTAATTTTAAACAACAGTTTTTACATTTTCATTTTTCATATAAAATTCAAAGTACTCATAATATCAGAAGAATGAGGTGATACCAAATTACATAAGATCAGATGGAAGAAAATAATTCATGGGATATTGCTGTTCAGGATCCTGTCCAATATGTAAACATACTGCTTTATATATTCTTTACAACACTGTTTAAAATTGTCTTCCCTTATATGTCAGTAGAGAATTTATATTAACATAAAAAACATTACAGGGAGAATTACTGTGGTGATTTCCTTTCTAAAAATATATTTTTACTATCGTTTCAAGTACTACCATCTGTAGACCAACATCCATGATAGATAAATACTGCAAGGTCATATTATTTACCTAAATTTGAGCTTCATCCTTTGATAATATAAAATATGAAATAAAATGCCAGTGGAGCTACATGTTGTTACTAATTTTTGTAAGATCGTATTTGTTAGTATTACTGGCAATACAAGCTATATTTAGTAACAGAGAATGGACACTATGTTCAAATCACACAAGTCAAAAATAGACTTCTTACCTGTTGGTAAACAAAGAAAATGCTGCCATTTTTGTGCAGGATGGTCTGGAATTTGAATGGTTCACCTGCAGCAAGGAAACAAAATCATTGATAAGTAATAATGATAAAAGTACACCATGTGTGTGCAAGTGACAGTTACAATTAAAAGCGTAAACAGCTGAACTTATCAATAATTGTTTCACAAGTATTAGGTATCCAAAAGGCTTGAAGGAAATCCCTATTAACATGATATATCAGCTACAATGAATTTCTCATCAAACAGTAAATTCCGCAAAGTACATATAACCTAGCTCTGGTTAAATACTTGAATTTTTTGCACAATACACTGTTATATATATTTAACTTGTATTTTGTGTGCTGGCTTTTCTCCATGATTAAATGTTATGTAAATCTATATTGTGTGGTTGACCTTTGTCAGTAATTGAGTTTAGAGCCTACCTGACGACTCACATATTCAAATTTTAATTTGGTTAACAAACTAATGCATAATTAATACATGTATATAATTTTAGATTATTAGGATCATTATTAATTGGAGTTAAACATGTTTATTGATGTGGAGTTCAAGGTCTAGCTTTATTCAGAAATTAAGAATGTTCTAGAAGGAAGCTGGTTAAGAACTTTAAAAAGAAAATGATCCTCATCCTGGTTCTGTTATTGAGTCTTAGCCTTTTACTTCAGAATTACTCATACGTACCTCAACATCTGAAGTGGAGCTAGTCTTAATGTTGTGTTCAGTTATATTTCAGAGAATTTATTTCACTAATTATTCACTGGAATTACAAAGTGCTCATTAATAATTAATGGACTGCATCACTATTTTGGGATTAGTGTGAATTCCTTCAAGAACATTTTGGATTATATCACTGTGATACATCAAGACTGTTAACACATCACCACATTCCACGCTATTGGCACAACAGTACATTCTGTATTGGAAATCATTTGGATCACCACAAGAATTCCATTGGAACTTTAGAACTTTTAGGATTATTTGGGATCTAAATCATAATACTGTAAATTATTTTTCAATTTTAATTTTGTAATCTAGGGAAATAAATCATTTGTTGAATTTTCCAAAACTTGCTGGTTTTCACTCTTTACTGATACATAGTTTAAGACCATAGAGGCGTAATAACACCTAATGCAATGCAGTTTCCTGATGACCCTCTAAACATGACTGGCAAAAATACTTCCTATGCCTAAAACAATGATAAATGCTTTCAAGTTGCTTCATGCAGTGGTAGATGTTTAAACTACTATCCTACCGTATTGAGGTACAGTTACCTGAGTGCATCTTAAATTGATGAATGTGGAGTTTGTCCAATGTAAAGTGTAAAAAGTATTTTTTTAAAATTATTTTTAGTACTTCATGGTTGCATGTACTTTTTAATGGGTGGCATTTTATGAGGCTTTAAATTAAAAATACATACATTTTTCTTTTTGCAATTCTGTGTCTAAATAAAAATCTACAAACTGAGCTATAGTCTGTGCAAGAATAATCTGCTATATGCAAAGTCTGGCCAAGTGAGAAAACAACAAAATACAAAAAGCTCTGAGAATGCTATGTTCTGCTTGCGCCAAAGCAAAATGAGACAAAGCAAAACTGTCATGTGAAAAGCCAGTGCCCCAAGTCATCATGAGATCATTTTGTTGGCCAAGAAATACGGATCTGTAAGACGCTTTCTGAAGAATTTTATTTATTTATTGCATATGCTATGAAAACAAGGTTCTCCTAAGTTTTTTTATATTTGCATCAATTTTTTTTATGGCACAGCAACATAATTTATGCAGTACTGAAAGGCTAGGATGCTTTCTGTCAAATTTGGTCAATTTCTTTTGAGTGTGATTTGGATTTTTAACATAGCTTTAACAGTTTAAAAAAATCACACTCAACAGAATTTTGTTGAGATGTTTACAGATGAAGTTATTTACATGTTTTTATATTTCTTGTAACATCAGTTACATCTGATGGCAAATCTGTAAACATTTCAAAGCCCTTTATGCCAGAATGTTTTCTGTGGATCAAATTCTCTTTGGTTGTTTTTGACAAGCCATTTGAAAAGTTTCCTCTTTTTTGTAATGAAGCCACATTTTATGGCATATTGGCTGTCAGAATGCGGTCACATTTGGTCAAATTCTGCGCAGCAGTTACTGAAAGAAAAACACTTATAAGTTTTTTTTTCTTTCTATTTTTCAGTAGAAGCATCAATAATCTGAAGGCAGATCAGCATCATTTACAAAATTGTATAGACCATTATGCCAGAATGCTGTTAAAATTGAACATACCATTATGCCAGAATGCTGTTAAAACTGAATAGACCATTATGCTAGAATGCTGTTTAAATTGAACAGACCATTATGCCAGAATGCTGTTTAAATTGAACAGACCATTATGCCAGAATGCTGTTAAAACTGAACAGACCATTATGCCAGAATGCTGTTAAAATTGAACATACCATTATGCCAGAATGCTGTTAAAACTGAATAGACCATTATGCCAGAATGCTGTTAAAATTGAACAGACCATTATGCCAGTATGCTGTTAAAATTGAACAGACCATTATGCCAGAATGCTGTTAAAACTGAATAGACCATTATGCCAGTATGCTGTTAAAATTGAACAGACCATTATGCCAGAATGCTGTTAAAACTGAATAGACCATTATGCCAGAATGCTGTTAAAATTGAACAGACCATTATGCCAGAATGCTGTTAAAACTGAATAGACCATTATGCCAGAATGCTGTTAAAATTGAACAGACCATTATGCCAGAATGCTGTTAAAACTGAATAGACCATTATGCCAGAATGCTGTTAAAATTGAACAGACCATTATGCCAGAATGCTGTTAAAATTGTATAGACCATTATGCCAGAATGCTGTTAAAATTGAATAGACCATTATGCCAGAATGCTGTTAAAACTGAACAGACCATTATGCCAGAATGCTGTTAAAATTCAACAGACCATTATGCCAGAATGCTGTTAAAACTGAACAGACCATTATGACAGAATGCTGTTAAAATTCAACAGACCATTATGCCAGAATGCTGTTAAAATCATATAGACCATTATGCCAGAATGCTATTAAAATTGTATAGACCATTATACCAAAATGCTGTTAAAACTGTATAGACCATTATGCCAGAATGCTGTTAAAAGTGAATAGACCAGTATGCCAGAATGCTGTTAAAATTGTATAGACCATTATGCCTGAATGCTGTTAAAATTGTAAAGACTATTATGCCAGAATGCTGTTAAAATTGTAAAGACCATTATGCCAGAATGCAGTTGAAATTGGTTAAATTCTGTTAAGCGTTTTTTAAAATAAAGATGTCATTTCAAGTCTTGTCTGTTTTCATTCAACAGTCATACTTAATCAGCACAGTATATACAAAAATTAAAACACTTTACATCAGGATATGAAAAATTCGGTTGTGTGGTTTATGTGAAGCTGTTTAATGGTTGGTCTATTAGTAGCCATATTTAAAGGCATTTTGGCAATAATTTAAACATCTGAAATACCATCTGAAAAAATACTGAGTCATGACATTGACCTTTGATGATAGAACCACCAATGAGGTATGTGACACACCTTCATTTCAGGATTTACATGTACAGTAAAAACTGTAATGAGTGACCTCTGCTATGTGTGACCACCTGTCATTTCTGATCACAATCGTAATGATGGATCGATTTTTATTATATAAATGCTCTGACCAGCAACCATGATGTCTTGGCAAAATATGCATTGTGACATTGCTATGAATGACCACATTGCAAAAACCGGGATAAACTCCGCCAACCCTTATTTAATCCAATGACCAATTATACGTTCTATTATTATAAAAAAAAAGAGGCTGACTACTGGTATCTGAAATTTTGTGGGTACTTTTATAGTGTTTCATATTTTTTATTGTAAACCAGACTAACTAAAGTACCTGTAGAGTATTCCAGCACTTAGCCTGGTTCCCTGCTTTATTGTAGTGGGACCAACATAGCTACCATTGATAATGTATGAGTAGGACCCAGCATCCAGCCCTAAGAATGACCGTATCACGAGAACAGAGACAGACACTAATGACCTTTATGTAATAATGTCTGACAAAGATCGTTTGAATAGTAAAGATTGTTCTGATCAAAAACACGCATGATTATAACAACAACAAAAAAAAGTATTCTGGCTACTGGTTTGTATCTAGTGACTGATGGTACAGCCTGTAAACCAGGCTAATGTACACATTGCAAATTTGCCATTGTCATGCTGAAATTATGGTAGTGGTCGCATATATTGTTTGTCTTTATACATTTAATCCATAAATAAGGTCTTGTCTATTAAACCAGCAAGTGCGAATCATTTGAGGGACTAGATTTATAGTGTTAAAGGCTAATGATGTTTGTTGCCTGTTTTCCCCAAGATGTTACAGCAATTTCATTCCAGTCACCAAGCTGTCATCTGTTCAAGTTGATGTGACTGGGTTGCACACTTTGTTTACAGAGTTAATCCCTGTATGTCTTCTTTGAACAAAGCAATTGACTTATGTCTCTGGGGGCCCCGAGTGGCCCAGTGGTCTAAAGCGCTCTCCATTACGGATCATTGCCATCTCACCTCTGTCTTCGTGGGTTCGAGTCTCGGATTCGGCCAATGTGGGTATGTGAGAAAGCTTGCCAGAAGCTTCTCATGGGTCGGTGGTTCTTTCTGGGGTTTTTCCGCGTTCTTCCTCCACCATTAATACTGGCCGCCATGTACATGTATAGCCTATCATGTGCTGAAAAATGGCGTTTAACCACACAAAACACAGCAACACTTATGTCTCTGAGTAAATGATTTTCTTTCTGGATTAGATAACTGTTTCTTTTTATTTCATCAATTGTTACAAATGAAATGCACATGTATAGATTTGTCATATTTTTCCTAAGCCTAGTCAAAACCATCTTTACAGTAGATATTACAACTGAGCACTCTAACATCTAGTACTTTAATAACAATGGAAGAACCTCCAACTAAAATGAGACAAATTTTAACGCTGGAGAAAATAATCATTGTAACTGAAAGAAGTGAAAACTAGCAGACCACTCGCAAATAGCGGTTTAAACGTCAGTAAAACATGTTTAGGGCGCTATAAAGGAAAAGGAGTAGATCAAAAATGATTTCATATGGTAATGTATGTACATGTGATCTTCCAATGTAAATGTGATTTCGTGTTTAATGATAGCGGTATATCTTTATTGCTACACAATTTTGTTTTCAAATGAATGCATACAATATTTTGGCAAGAACTATTAATATAGAATAGAATATCTGTACAGTGATTGTGGTTATTTTGGAAACTGATCTTTTTGCACAAACATGTTATTAGAGACCACCTGTCTTGAGAGACTGTGTTTTGTTGGCAGAAGGGGCAGTCTCTCATAACAGGTTTTACTGTATATGAATTTTCATTTCTTAATCTCATATGGCTTGAAAGTTATAAAGTGGGAGCGAAAGTCTGACATACAGACAGATGGAAATGTTGATGGTATGTCTCCCATTATTTGCCACATGCCAGAGGAAAAATAACATTTGTTCACACACACACACACACACACACACTCTGCATAATGCATTATGGACAAATATCATAAGCTAAATATAAGCCACCTCAGCCAACTTTTTTAAAAGGATCAAAACATTGATCTTTCATTTAATACATTTATCAAATATAAAGAAATGTAAATGAGAAGTGTAAATGAATGTAGCATTATGCTAAAACTTAATTACCAGAGTAAGGAAAAAGATGTCACTTTGACCTACTTTTGCTAGTAATGACTGGTAATCCTCAAAATAAAAGTTACTAATAAAATGTTATAACTGAAATTAGAAAAATACTGAATAATAAAAAACACAGCTAGATGTAATAATCTGACAACAATCCCCAAGTCCACAACCATTATGATAATAATACCACCACCACCACCAAGAACTCAATCAGATTAGCAATATCAAATGTGTGACATATGGCTAAGGTGAGACAGTACTAACCTGTACTACTGTTTTGTCCCCTCAGATGTATATTCCTCCATTCCACAACAAATTTTCCATCTGAAAAATTATTTTAAAATCATGAAATCATATTTAAAATAACAATGAAACTGTCAGTGATGAGGAATTCTACATATTATATTTAAAACCAGATTTAGTCTAATACACTTGAATCCTCTAATTATTTGTGTACAGTGATAAGTTGGATCTTAACTTTTAAAGTTTTTATTTTTATTGTCCAACTGCCAAATACATATAGTGTACATCATGCAACCTCAATTAAGTGTTCCATGTGTTATTAGAAAAATCTGAGTTATAAAAGTCTTTCCTATCATCCTCATTTCTTGTTCAAAATCTGTACAATGGCCAACACTGCACCCATCTTGAAAATCTTGTCACCACTCTTCCTGTATACTACCATGAGAAAATCAGCAATATAACTCTATCAACTTTTGTCATGATTTTGAAATTACATACCCTTTTTGTTCCAAATAGATGTTGGCTTTGGTTGGGGGGCTGTTTACCATCTATGCAACTGGAGCAAAGTGCTTTGCATTAGTAAACCTGGACTGATCTGATTGTAGGATTCAAACCCACACCCTTTCAGTGGCACGTCCAGCATGCTAACCAATGAGTCACCTTGACTTCTGCCACCATTAGCTGCCTCTTATGAAATGCACGGAGGAATTTTCTACAACTGCATGCCAACAGGCAGGTTTCAAACAGATATAAAACTTGTACATTATCATGACCACCTGTGAAAACTCTTTTATAAAGTAAACTGTAAGCCTCTTCTTAAAAAATAATAGATCAATATGAAAGAAAAGAAATGATGGCCAAAGACAAGATAATATTTCAACTGCTACAAAAAAATGTCATATAACAAATTTGTTACATTTTACATTGTTACATTTATTATTTTTTGTTGTATTTCAGTGCAATAATAATCATTTTTAATTATTAAATAATTTGTATTACAATAATTATATTATAATTATAAAGAGGATATTTGCTTGAAACGAGTGAATATCGGATATATTTCATCCAGTGGTTGAAAAACTCTGTATTTTCACAAGTGAAAATACTAGAGCTTTTCACCCACGAGATGAAATGTATCCATTATTCACTCGTTTCAAGCAAACATTCTTTTTATTTTATGCTCACATAAAATGGCTACCTAAAGTTTGTGACACAGTGAATTAGCAGATTTCTTATGGTAATGTCAGCTGTTTACCATACATGTTCTGCTGTGCTATGTGTACCTGCACACACAATTAGTTCCACATCAGATTGATACAAATTAACTGATATTTCCAGAATAACAAACTACAAGTTTAAAGGATAATAGACTGGGGTTATTAATAATGACAATGACATGTACATAAGGAAAAAGTAGTTCACTGACAGAAAATCAAAGGGAGGTAAGTATGTTCTGACCCAAAAAGTAGTTCCCGTAGTGAAAAAATATTGTTATTTTTTCACTACAGTGAAATATCATTATTATTTTAATTAGAAAATCAAGTAAGTCATTGCTTAGCATAAAATAAATAATATTATTATAACTTTTATAAACAATTTGTATTAACATGGACATCAATTTTGTTTCACTAACAGAGAGTCATCACTTTGACAATTATAAATAAAGAATACAAAAGTGAAAATAGCAAAGTTTTTTAAATACAAATTCAGGTCTGCACTAATTCAATAAAACAAATCTTATAAAGGAAAAATAACTCATAACAAAATTATTTAGGCATGTTAGCAATTTTATACCAATATATAGCTCTCCCACTGTCATAATGCAAAGTCTGAGTGCATTACTTCCAACCACATTATATACCAAACCGAGAACAATGGTATCTACAAACTCATGATATCCTGTGAATGAAGTCATATATAGAACAGTGATATAGCTGACACTATCAAAATTTCTTAAATAATGGTGTTTGAAATGGAAATGAAGATATAACACTAAGTTTTCCCTTATTTTCTTTCAACTGTTATTCTTATACAGTGGTATGATTTTGATAAGGTCCATAATAGTATTGCATTAAATCTGGAGTCATGTTATGGTGAGGCGTGTTATGGTGAGGCGTGTTATGGTGAAGCGTGTTATGGTGTTATAGTGAGGCGTGTTATGGTGAGGCGTGTTATAATTGAAGAGCTGTATCAATATATGTCAGTCTGTTCATCCATCTTTTAGTCTCTTTGTCTCTCCACAAGTGAAAAATCGTATCATTACTTCTTTGCCACAAGAAAGTTAAATTAAGTGGTCTAAATGTGTGTAGGTGAAATCTCCTGGACTCTCCAAGCATCTCCTGGAAAATCTGGAAAATTCCATGTCTCCTATCTGACAGACCAAACCTCCCACTTATAACAAACTGAGCTGATCAGGAAACTTTCTTCCAAGAATACAAATGCTGAGTACCTCAGGGCTTTAGAAATACCGGTACATGTACATTTGTTTTCACTAGTGATAATCATATTTTCCCAAGTTTTAGAAAGAAAACATACTTTTTATCATTGTCTACTCATTATGAAAATATAAATGTGCAATGCATTCAGTTTGGCTTATAAGCAAATGCAAAACAAAGTCATTTCAAAATTTGAATTGAAATTGGGTATTATACGTGCCTGATTATAACAGATTATATTTCAGTCTTGAAATCTTCTCCAAACAGCTTGGAGCAAATATATGCATGCATAATGACACCAATCAGCTTCGGGAAAATACATACATGTATAGTGACATCAAACAGCTTGGGGAAAATAAATACATGTATAGTGACATCAAACAGTTTGTGGCTAATATACACATGTGTGACACCAAACAGTGGGGGGAAAATACATACATGTATAGTGACACCAAACAGCTTGATGAAAATACATAAATGTATGGTGATGTCAAACAGCTTGATGAAAATACATACATGTATAGTGACATCAAACAGCTTGTACCTAATATACATGTGTGCCACCAATCAGCTTGGGGCAAGTATACATGCTTGTCAGTGAACCAAATGTTGCCTGAGAAGCTAAGAAATTAACAGATATAGTCTTTTAATTATGATGTGCTAATTAACAGGGTCAATTGATGTAAACACCCATATAAGAAATATTGTTAAAATTAAAATGCATTTAATAAATATAACTGAAAGGTGTTTTAGGTAATTAAGATATTCAGGAAATAATAAATTGTAAAGACTCATAAGATGTACATTTATATTGTTATTCAAGATATAATACCACACCCTTAATGGAATCAGTAATGTGATTAGTACACAACTGTATTTACTTATATCTGTTTAGTCATATCTAACCAGGTTGGAAATGGCTGAAGAATGTCTTATTGATTTCAATGCCTGCTCTGTAATTCGTCATTTTCACTCAGAAACTAATTGACAAGTGTTTTTCTTTTCCACTTCAGCAACCATCATGGATGGCATATTTACACCATTTTCATTTAGTACCAACTAGATATAAGAAATCCTTTAGGAAAGTCCCGTTTTGATATTTACCATCCATTCTGGGGCAGTGTTAACATGATTTTTAAGACAGCCGCCATGGTGGCCATGTTGAATGTCAGGTTAGTACCATTTCAGGTTAGTACCATAAGAAGTCTTTTGGTGAAATAGTGAAAATCCTATTTCAACATCACCATCCATCCAGGAGGAGCAGTGATACCAATATTTTCAAGGTGGTAATTGTGGTGGTTATATTGGATGTCAA
Organism: Sinohyriopsis cumingii; assembly: GCA_028554795.2. Taxonomy (NCBI): domain Eukaryota; kingdom Metazoa; phylum Mollusca; class Bivalvia; order Unionida; family Unionidae; genus Sinohyriopsis; species Sinohyriopsis cumingii. The sequence continues at coordinate 22,888,196 of CM068841.1, read as the reverse complement.
TGTGGAACTATTTTCATGCAGGACCAACTAGTGTCACAGTAAGAGCTCTTCTTTTGAAAGTGTCACATTGACATGATTTTCTGTTCAGTAGCTAAAACAAGATTTCTGAAAATTCAAGAGAATGAGCAGCACTATTTTCATTAGGATCAACAAAACATTATTAAAAAAATTCTGGTGAAAACCCAGTATTACAATGACCATTCATCCGGAAGGAGCAGCAATAACAAGATTTCAAGATGGCAGCTGTGGAGGTCATGCCAGAAATATGATCAGCACCATTTTCATAATAATAATAAAAACTAGACACTGGGCTGAATGTGTGTGTGTCCATTTTGTATGTCTGAGTGGCACCATTTTCATTCAGAACCAACTAGACCATGGGATGAATGTGTGTGTGTGGCCATTTTGTATGTCTGAGTGGCACCATTTTCATTCAGAACCAACGAGACCATGGGATGAATGTATGTGTGTGGCCATTTTGTTTGTCTGAGTGGCACCATTTGCATTCAGAACCAACTAGATTATGGGATGAATGTGTGCACTTCAATTACTTAAGGAGTCGCAATGACAAACTTTTGCTGATGGTCAGACAACCAAACAATGGAAACAGACCATCCAATAAGCTCTTCTTGTCTAGGATCCATCTGTAGGACTAAAAACTGATAGTTTCATTGCATTAAAGATGATCTGGCCAAAGGAAACATAGGAATTTGTTTTATTTTAACAGTAAAAACACAGATTAAAAGGGAACAAAGCATACCAATATTTTTATTTTTCAAGCAATTTTACATGTAATCATCATGATGATCACCATGGCAAAGTTTAGAATTTAATGTGTGTGTGTGTGTGTGTGTTTGGATTTTCAACAATCTGAGTCATATCACTATGATGTTGCAGTGTGACAATTTATAGTGATGTCTAGCAGTGAGGCATCATGCTGAAGACATGTGGCATCATGTCCCATCCAGCTAAATTACCCAAACACCAGCCAACCAGTTCAAACACTAACCTCTTAATGCTGATTGCCAAACAAGGAAGCTGTTAGTATCATTTTTATAAGTCTTTGGTATGATCTGGCCGAGGTTCAAACCTGCATCCTCCCACATCCAAGGTGGATGCTCTAACCACTTATGCTCTGGCCACTGGAGTGGTGATTATTTGTTAACAAAGGAATCATGAAATTTGGTTAAAACCAATGTGTTAGAATACACTGATGTAAATGTTACCTACATTTGGATACATACTGAAAATTTGAGGAAGAGAATGCTGACATAACATCTTAATTTTCAAAGCTTAAATTTCAAGTATTCATTTAGCAGCATATGTATTCTGACATATTATTTCATGAAATTATGCTATGTAATAGAACAAATAACTTGATAAATCATCTTCTAAAATTGTTTTTAATAATTTTTACAACCTTCTTTACAATTAACATGAGCAAAGTGGTTCATAATAACTTGATAGAACATAACTATTCATTGAGTTCTATCCTTCTAATATGCAAAACTTAAATGTGACTGCTAAATCACAGTCTGAAAGGATTTGCAAGGACTAACTTGGACCCCAAAATTGGATAGACTTCTTCCTTGCCCAAAATGCAAACCATCCACAAAGTTTGGTCCAAGTTTGTGATGCAGAGCTAATTTTACTCTATGTAAACCAGGTTTCTTATTTCAATCATCATGACCTTGGCCTTTCACTTTTGGACCCCAAAATCTGTAGGCTTTTCCTTAACCAAAATGTATGCCATCTGCAATGTTTGGTCCATGAACGTGATGTAAAACTGATATTTTTGTGTGGAAACTAATTTTATACTTTCAATGATAGCTACCTTTACCTCTGACCTTTTCACCTGAGAATTAATAGTATTCTTCCTTACATGAAGTGCAAACAATTAAAAAAATTGTGTAACTATATCTGATGTGGAACTCGGGTAATTTTGCAGAAACCATTTTTTTCTTTTCATCACAGTGAGCTGGAGCTTTCAGCTGTTTACACTAAAACCAATAATAATAATAATAATAATAATAATAATCATACTCCATTTACAAAGATTGGAAACTGTAGAAAGTGGAAATCTTAAGTTATTGTGCAGAAACCATTTTTTGTCTTTCAGTCACAGTGACTTTGATTTTTGACCTTTTGCGGCCAAAACTGATAATGTTCTTCGTTTCACCCAAGTGAAAGTCAACATCTAGTTTACTAGTTACTGATGGCACAGAAGGAATTATTGTACAGAAAGTAAATGTCTTCTTTGGCAGTTACATTTGGCCTTGACCTCTTGCAAAATGCTGAAATCAAGAAGGTTCTTCCTTAATGCACGTGCAAAGTTATGTAAATTCAGATTGTACAAAACTCAAGTTATTGTACAGAAGCCATTTGTCTTCTTTCAGACACAGTAACCTTGACATATGAATTTTTGACCCAGCAATCAAAAGTTTTCTTCTTTGGTGGCACTCTACAGTTTCATATTTTGCATTCGAATTAGAATTGCTAGAATTTTAAAGAAAAAGAATTCCCACAGCTTTCCTCACTGGTTATACTGGCTATTTAAAAAGACCTTGTATATCTTAGGTAAAGTTCAAAGAACCTTTAATTCCCTTTATTTTGGTGTATGATTGATGGGTGTAATATGGGTTATAGAGTATACAGCTTGGCCTTACTCCACATGTGCACCTTTCAAAAAAGTACCAGCTCCACTTGGTCATTTTCACTTCCTAAACTTCTGAGGCAGATTGTATAAACAAGAGCCAATAACGATTTTTTTTCATTTTAAATATTTGGTAATTCATTCATTGTACTTTCAGAAGCTGGTATTGTCTAGTCTGGCAAAATTCATTTTCCCTATTTTAATAGCTGCTATGGATAGTGTACTTTAGACTAACTCTGGCTGATTTTTTGAGCACAAGGGAGGAGTCATTTTAGTTAGCAGTGTGCTTAGATCATGTACAGTTTCCAAAAGTACAATATCCAAAGAAGTATCATACACATTATATTAATGTAGCATAGAGGTATGCCAACATTCTCTCCAATGTGCATGTTTTAAATGCAAACAACTTCACCTTACATATGCCACTCTCTCAAAAGTATGTAATAACTGGTGAGCTTGGTGGGTTGGGGAAACAGGATCAAAGGGATCAACATAACTGGTGAGCACCCCCTTTAGCCCAGCTCTGGTAACTGTAGATGGTGGACAACGTGAGTTACGAGGGGTATTTGAATAGTTATACCTTTTATTTGTTCTTTGAACCTGTCAATAAATTTATTGCCAATCTAAAGATGAAATGTCTTATAAAATTATCTGCAGCTGCACATGACAGAACCATGCAGATATATGTGTGACATAATGAAAAGTGTTAGAGAATTACAATAATTCTGCTTCTGCTAAGCAAAGAAAGTACTATAAAATCCTAGTGCTCTTAGGGTACTTTCTGCCTTTCATCAAGGCTGACTTGAATATATATGTGTGTGTGTGATATGGATTTTTAATGTAGCTTTAACAATTTTTCAGTCATATTGCTACGATGTCTGCAGTGTGACAGTTTATAGTGATGTCTAGCACTGGGGCACCATGCTGCAGACATGTAGCATGATGTTCCACCCAGTCACATTATCCTGACACCAGGCTAACCAGACCTAACACTAACCTTGAAATGCTGAGCGCCTAGCAAGACAGCTGTTAGTACCAGATTTTATAAATCTTTGGTATGACTCAGTCAGGGATTGAACCTCCAGTCTCCTGCACCCAAGGCGGATGTTCTAACCACTAGGCCACTGGAGTGGTCAATGATATGGATAAAGTTTACAGCTATATTTTTCTGTCATATCCTACAATTATGATGCAACTAAATCATTTTAAAGATGGTTATTAATCCATAGAAGATGACCTATGTTCTGAAAGACCATTGCATGCAACTGGTAAGCAGGAAGTGGCTGCCATAAAGGTGGCAACTGATGAGGATTCTCAATGCACAGTAGAAGATTCTTCTTTTATAATGGACATTAAATTGGTCAGTTGTTTTTAATATATTAAAGATTCATTTGAAGCTTAGAAAAATTTGTTCAAGATTGGTCCAGCATCTGTTGACTGCTGATGAAAAACAAACTTGGGTTGATATTGGCATAAAGCTACTTGTCAAATATGAAAAGAGGCATTTGAACATTTGAGGTATTTGATTGTCACAGGTGATGAAACAATGGACTTGCTTTCTTTAAACCTGGCTCAAGTGAAAAAACAAAAAAGTCTGGATCAGACAAAATGAGCTAAGACCACAAATCATTCTATATAGTTGGACTGTCAAGAATTTTATATCCATTATTTGTCAATACAAAAGGCCCAGTCTTCCAGGTACCTGTGCCCAACTCTGCTAGTGTTACTAAGCATTGTTGTGCCTCAAATGTGTTGACAAAAGTTGTATAACTACAAAAACCACTGGTTCAAACAATGATAACCAAGGTATCCATCTACTTCATGACAATGAACCAGCACATAAATCTGCTGTTGTGAAGGAACATGGTATCCTAACATTGCCAAATCCTCCATCCACCATGAGTTATCTAAATGTGATATTTGGCAGAATCCTTTTATGAAAATTTTCCAAGTGACAGACTGTTTAAAAGTTGCCATCTATGAGGAATAGTGATAATATTGTCAATGTGATGACCATAATGGATATTACACCAAAACACATCTTAATTTAAGACCAAATAGACACCATAAGAAGTCTTCCACTGAAAATGATATGCTGATATGACTTTCCATTTATGAGTAGCAATAACAAAATTTTCAAGATGGCTGTCGTGCTGACCATACTGTGTGCCAGATCAGCATCATTTTCATTTACATCATAAGAAGAACTCTTTTCAAAGAAATCACCTTGGAGATATGACCACCCAGTCAGACTGAGTACATAGAACAAGATTTACAAACAGCTGAGGTGGCCATATTGGGTGTTCACTCAGCAACATTTTCATTTAGGATCAACTATAAAAGAAGTCCTCTGTTGAAAACCCAATGAAAAGATGACTTTCTGTTCAGGAGAAGCAGAAATTACAACTATGATGGCTATATTAGACTTCAGACTGGCACTATTTTTGTTTAGAAGTATACATCGTAAAAAAGTCAATTTACTGTAATCCCTATACTGATACTAACCATCCATTAAGGAGAAGCAGAAATGACAAGATTTTCAACATTGCTGCTGCGGAGGCCATACTGTAGATCCATCTAAACATCATTAGTAGTCTTCCAGCTAAAATCCTGTATCAATATGACTTGCAGTTCAGGAGTAGCTATAACAAGATTTTACTGATGGGGACCAAGGTGGTCACATTGGCCTCATTTTTATTTAGGACCAACAAAACATCAAAGGAAATCTTTCAGTGAAAACTTCATGTTAATATTCAGGAGGAGAAGTGGAAATAAAACTTTCAAAAATGGCCACTCTGGTGGTCATATTGGATGTCAAAACAACCATTTTTATGTGAAACAACAAGATATCATAAGGAGTCTTATCATGAAAGCTCCATGTTCACATGAACATCTATTTATGAGTAATAGTGATAAGATTTTCAAGATGGCTTCTGGTGGCCATATTGGATGTCTGAGCTGCATCATTTCCAATTTTTCATGTGAGAGAAACTTTACCTTGGGATAAATGTGAGTTTAAACTTTCATGGCAATTTTCCTTTCAGTTTACAGCAATAACAAACTTTTGCTAATAAATAGACTGATAATGATGATGAACAACTGGCCATTCTATCATGCACTATGACCAGTAGAGCTAAAAATTAAAGCATGTACAACTGTTGCATATGTAAGTACCAATTTAGCCCCCCCCCCTTAGCCCCTCCTCTGAGGGCAATGCTATGAAGTCCACTCCAAACTGTTGTCTAGGACCTAGGAAGAAAGAATGGTTGACATTCAGCTGAGGGTGTAGATACATAAATCTATTTACCTTATCTGTGCAGATGCTGATGCCAATGCCAAGAATAGCACAATACTCAGAGGTGAGCTAAAACTCAAATTAAAATGCAACAAAATTTAATCATCCAAGGTCAGTGAAGCATTGAATATGAGTCACAGTGACTTACTAATAAGATATGGCTGATGCATCCCCTCCCCAAATTTAATGAATCTAGAAATAATGGTGTAAATTGTAAATGGTATTAATTTGTCATGAGCTAAATGCAAACACGTAACCAAAGTTACATCTAGTTTGATGATTCCAACATAAAAAGAGCTTAAAACAAAATGTAACCAAAGTCAGAGAAGCATGAAATATGGATCATACTGACCTATCTTTATGATAAGGGTATTACTTGTAAATAAGGGTCCCCTCACCAAATTTATAGAATCTGTGTATAATTGTATATTGTTGTCATTATCTAAACAAGACAGACATGCACATGGATACAAAAGTGATCGCTATGTTGAGCATCAGACAAGGCAGGTTCATCAATGAGGATTGTGTTTGTAACACATATATGCCTTCAATAGAACCATAAAAATTAAAGTGCAAGAAGTGGGAGCCAAAAAATAAAAAGAAAACTAAAATCTCTATCAAACTCACAATATTCCAAAGCTAATTCTAAAATTATTTATTGCCAAATAACCTAGTCCCAATCCAAAAAGATTCAAGATTCCCCAACAACTGTGCATACAATTTTATACCCAATGGCACATTTGCCGAGTTTGGACTCATTTTCACTCTCAGTATCCTGACATGATCTCCATGGATCAGATAGCAGCAGGATTTTATCTTTTATGAGGGAGGTAATCAGAGAACCTGGATTTAATCACAGACCTTGGATGAACTACAACATAGCCTTGCAATGTCAGAACCGAGGATTTAGGCAGGAACTGCCGATTTACGAAATAAGTGCACTATAAGCTATGCTGGCCAGTACTTACTGAAATCTTTGTAGTAGATTTCTGAATTATTTCCAATAGAGGTGTCGAAGTTGGCCATCAGTGGAGCTATGTACTGAGTTGCTGTCAGCCACTGATGTAGGAATGGACTCATGTATAAAAATCCTGCAATAGACAAAAAATAGCATATATACATACATACATACATACATACATACATATATATATATATATATATATATATATATATATATATATATATATATATATATATATATATATATATATATATCTAGAGAGAGAGAGAGAGAGAGAGAGAGAGACAGAGAGAGAACTATAAATATACACCAGACAGAACGGAAAGTGCTATTCCTGGATTCCTATAGATGAATGTTTGATAATAGTAGGCAGAATTAATATTTTAATACAAATAATACTATCATACAGGTCAGATAATTTTTAATTTGTACTCTACAGAGATTCGAACCCAGGCCTATGGGTAAACAGCACCCATCGCCTTGAATGCACACACGAGCATATATTCCCTCACGACTACACACACATCACCAAAAAGTGATGTTACTTAATCTGTTATATGCACTTGTGTGTAGCAGACACACTCGCATGATGACCTAGTAATTAATTCTCATGTATCTACATAGTCATTCTGGATTCCTATGAAAAATATCAGCAAACTAGTGTATATGGGTACAGTTTTAAAAAGGAATTGGCCGCCGTTTGGACTAATCTAGTTACTGTCCCTCCATGCCTACCGAATAAAAATAATAAGTAAGATGTATTTTTTAATACGTTTTTTTTACATTTGTGGTAGCAGCGTGATGCTGCCTTCCACGCATGCATCTGAAAATTAACAAAGGGTCAACGGATGAGATGCAGGTGTTTTAATGACAGGGATTATTACAGAAAATGTGAGTGTTCTGAAGGATTTAATTCTGAGTGAAAAGAAAAGGAATTTTACTTACCATCCACATACAAATGTCAGTCTTTGTAATTATATTAATTACTAGCGAGTGGCCAAAAATCCAATGAAAGATAGATCATGAGACAATGCCTTGTCTCGTTGATCTCCATTACCAGAAATGTCAACAACAAAAAAGCAGATATTTCTCAACATACAGAACTGCTAGATGTCAAGATAGGCAAATTATGATATAACAATGCATTGTTAAGATGGTTTGTCAATATGGACAAAGGATTTGTTTATTGAAACAATAGATAAATTTCAGTACATTTTATATCCAGTTTGCAGCTTCCTTTCATGGGGCCTATGAATTTCTGCACTCCAAACCAAAGGTTATATATAAAAGTTTAAACAGCCAACAATGTTGCCAATTTAAAAAAATTGCCACATGGTATGTTTTGCAGCCAATAAAGAAAAACAATCCAAGTTTGCAACACTGGTGAAGACCTACGTGATCCTAGAATAAACTTTTTATGTGTTATTTTTTTTACTTTTAAGAAGAAAAAAATACATATAAAATTTCAGAAGTCAAGCCACAATCGCCTTGTATTATTCATATGCGATCTCTTCCCCAAAATGATAATAAATATTTTACGTTTTTTTTCATACTTTTTTTTTTGCACAAGAAAAATATATGTATATGAAATTTCGGGAGCCACACCACAACCATGTTATATCAGAATTTGTGTTATCACGGAGCGCACTATAGCGGGGTCACACTGTACCTCACAACCAAGCCATGGGTTACCAGAATAGAACACCAGAAGGATCTGATAAGAAGTCACCATCATACAAAAATGATTTTTACCTTCAGTAAAAAATAAAAATTCACTTTATGTTTACTAATGCTAATAAGATTAAACAGTCAAACAATTAATATGCAGCTTAAAATGCTGATTCAAATATTTTTTACCCAATTGTATTTTTTGCCATGAATAAAGATAGGCATAACAATTATATCATATAGTATAATCAAATCTTTCCAAATCCACTTGTCCAACGCTTAGTACAAGTTCATATTTGACACAGGCAAACTCAAGTTTTCAAGGCTTACACCCAAGTTCCAAAATATTGATACAGAGAAAAAGAGAGGAAGAGATTGAGACAGAGAGAGAAAGAGGCTGTGTCATGTTCAGTCTGCATTACTTTTTATTCCACAAAGTTTTACACACATCGATCTTGACATAGTAAAAATATATACAATTTTTTTGCTTTTATATGTACCACAATCTTCTTATGTAGTTGCCCATTTCTTTTCATCTACTGATCCTTTATTTCACACAATATACTGTCAAAGTCATCTGCCATCTTTCTCATGCAGTGCAGACGTGATAATGTGAATATTTACTATTGAAAGCAAGTTTAGACAAACAGGAAATACATATTTATATTTTAACTTTTCAGTTATATTTTAATCACAATATTTGTATGTATATCGAATTTGCGCAACTTTGGAGTACTAACCTTGCTATGTTCAGCTTGTGAGCTCTGAATGTGCTGATGATGTCATCTCTAAATAAATGGCTCATCAAATTTTTTTAATGCATACTGCTGATCTTAAAGTGACTATGGGTGAGAATTGTTAATAAAAATTGAGATTTTCTGGACAGGTGTGTTTGGAGACAAAAGGTACTTATCTTGAACAATTAGCCACCCAGAAATCTAGCACCCCCAAGTGGTGTTTATAATTGGTTGTTTACACGAGTATCACAGAAGACTGATACGTACAGTGCTTTCTGTTTGGCAAATAATTAAATGGATTATAAAAAGGTATTCTCAAATCATTTTTAAAAACTGGATGGCATGGAAGTGGAAGTCAATATGTGAGTGAACATAATACTTCCCGGAATACTGGATGACTATTTGAATTAGCATGAGCAACTGAATGTTAAATATATATATGCAGTTAACACTGATTTGTTCTTGGCTGTTTAATTTTTCAGTTAAAATTGTTTTACCTCTGTCTCTCTGATAACCTTATCTAAGATCCATTAATCTATTTTTATACAAGCATATGTCTGTTATTGTTGTTTTGAGTTTAACTCCAGTTTTCAGCAAATGATAAGCCATACATAGTGGCAAGTGTCTGGTGGAGGAAGAACCTAGAAAAATCTTGGGAGGAATCATTGACTCGTGGGAAGCCACTGATAAGCTTTTTCACATACTCACGCTGGATGAGCCTGAAACTCGAACCCACACAGACAGAAGTGAGATGTTGGTGATCTGTAAAGAGCACCTTAGACCACTTAGCCACCTGGGGTCCCTGTATATGTCTACCAGTGCCCTATTAACTATACCTGCCCTATAACCCTTCTATTCTCTTTATCTTATTTCTACATTTACTATTTACATATCTGAACACATCAATTATCAACATATGGTTTTATTGTGTAAAAAAAAAAACATGACCTTTTGTATTTTTAAAGTATATATAATGTAATTTCCTTAAAATGTTATATATTTTATTTTACCATATTTTTTTAACCTTAGTTATTACATTTTGTTGTCTTATTTTGGGGCAACCTCTAATCCTATAAGGGCAAGTTAAATTTTCCAGGGCAGGCTGACTTCTATAAAATTTATAAAGCCCTGCTAATTAATTTCAGACTTCAATATTAATTCATATTTTAATAAAGCAATGTTTACTTACCTCCTGTTGCTATGGTGACATTTGTGATATTGTGACCATAGAAGGGAAAGTTCCAACTTAGTTTTGCAGTCTGTAAGTAAAATAAGAAAAATAGTAGAAATATAAAGATATGCTAATTGTCTATCATACGAAAGGTGATGAAATTCATCTTTCTAGTGAATTCCCATGCATCTCATTGCTTTGAGTTTATGTAGGTAAGATATATCATTTTACTGTTTACACTAAATTCACTTAATAATTTTAGAAAAGCATTTTCTATTATTGTTTTAACTAGTACCATAGTTGAATAAAATCCTAGGGAAATAACCATCATATGGTTTAAACAGTTAGCTAAATTTTAGTTGCCTCCCTTGACATAAAAATTTATCTACATTTATCTAAATTATTGATTTTAATAAGATTATACAGTTTGTTACTACATGTATTATTGGAAACTCAAAATATATTTAGTTGAAGAGAATGGATGCTATGTCACAGACATCGAGGGACTGAAATCGCGCCAAGCACAAATTGCAAAAACTAAATCTTAACATTGCTGACGACATAACAACAGATTTGTTACGAATAGTGGCACCTGTGTGCTGGTGGACTAGACATATTATACAGACAATTTGTACCCAAAGGTAATCTGAAGAACAAATGCATGCTTCAATTTATATTCCATACATCATCTTGAGTTTTAGGTTGTGTAATACTTACCTGCTACTACTGCACTGCTTTCCTTTTCGTGGACTGTAACCCCCAGTCCAAGCTAATTATTCCCTCCTCTAATTAGTATGGCGGGGTCGGAATTGAAAAGCACATGATACCAGTCTGACCCTTAGTCATAGCCAACATATGGAATATCCCCCATTTTTCCATGGACCTCATGACATTAGAGAGTGGGGTGGGATGAAGGAATCTATGCAACAGTAGCAGTAATTTGAATAGCAGAAATACATTATCTGCTCCTGTTAGATTCATGAATTTACCAATTAAAAGGAAGGCTGATGGCCTCAACAAATGATATGGAAAACTACTGTACATAACCACATGGTAAGAATGTTGTCTGCTGAAAGCTAGTAGAAGGTTGGTTTGCATGTTGTGGAATCACTATAGCCCCCCCCCCCCCCACGCATGAAATCATTCTGATGCATCAAAGATCAAAGGTAAAAGAAGGTGAAGATAGTTTGAGACTACCAGATGGTGGCTTTCATAACATCATCTGAAGATGACTGATTCAAAAAGGTCCAAGATATTGCAATAGCATGTGGCCCAACCATGATGTTATTAGTGGTATTCAACCAATCAAGAAACACAATCTGACTTATTCAAGTAGGTTTCTGACTCAGTTGTCACACATTTAGACTACTGTCTTTTACCATCAGTAATATTCCTCTAGCTTGTCATTTTTTATTTCAGAACTAACTGTTTATCATTAGTCACATGCTGAAATTGAGATTTTTGAAGATTAATTTTCAGAAATTCTATCATAATGGAATTTAAGGATAGGACCCAAGTAAAACCAAATATTTCATCTAATGTAAACTTAAGTCATGACTGATGCAGCTGCTATATTAAATTTATGGGTTGTATCATGACCTACTTTTCTTGCTCTGGTAGCCATGCTACATTCTTATTCTCGTGTATCAGTGAGGCATGTGAGACCCAGAATTCTGCAGAATTCTAGGTTTATCTGTGCCGAAGACCTCAAGTGTTTATCAGTGATAAGCATGAACGATGAGTAAAATCTTAAATTTAAAATTCATTAAAAGATTTGATTCATGGAATTTGCTCACATCAACTCAATATTTTTCTAAAGTACCAACATTATTCTTCTTTTATGCATATATCTTATACACTGCATCAACAGACTAAAGGTAAGTAACTCTTACAGCACTTCCATTAGTTACTTTAATGCACACCAGACCTCCTCATTCCTGAACTTCCGACATATCCAGAAAATTATTCCTGTATTTTGTACACTTACTATTGCTGTCTTGTGGCTATCAGAGAGTGTTTCATGCTGTTCTGCATTTTCCAACTCCACCCAAAATGACTGTGCATTATCTTGGATTATTTGTGATGTGTAGTAAGCATGGTCATCCTGAAACAAAAAAACAAAAGTGGGATGATGAATAACTGTATATTGCACACTCATTATCTAAGAGGTCACTACAGAGATTGCTTGGATATTTTGGAATCCAGATTCCTCCTTTTAGAGAAAATAATTGGATCACATGGGAATCAAATTTTTTGGAGTAAATCACTTAAGTGATAAGACGTAACTTTAGACATGGGTTTGGGAATCAAAAGACACTATCAAAGTGTTTTTCTTATATGAAAGTAACAAATACCTACTTCAAAGGAAAAAACATTTATTGTAGGGGTATTTGAAAACTATCAAGATTCCACTAAGCCTGATAAGAATCAGCCCCTCACCTGATCTCATACAAAAGACTTCATTTTTGTTTTACCCTCTGATGCCACCCTCAATTTTTTTATTTTTCTTACCACTGTAAATTTTTAGTTTCAATCAACACTTTCATATATCAAATTTATGGAAATCTATGAGGCAATTCTGTCGCAATAAATGTCAACAACTAAAATATAAATGTTGACCATTTTCTACAAAAAAAGTTACTCCCATTTAAAAAATACAATTTACATTTGATTTATTCAAGAAAAATAATAACATTTCTGAAATTCATCAACATTTTCTTATAAAAATAACATGTAAAATTACTTCATTGAAAATGAAAAAATACATCTAATCAAAATTAAGTTGTTCAAAACTGAACACTGTTCCTACATGATCGAAACAACGGCAACACAAACTTGAATGGACTCGTAAATAAGCAATTTTCCACTGCTGGTCCATGTTATACAGATACCTTTCATTCAAATACATCTGAAAATGGCTTCTCTCTGGTACGTAGTCATATCCGTTTGAAGTTAACGGCTTCCACCATTAAATGTAAAACACACTGCTGTGACATGCTACTGGTTAGTTTGCACTACATTATAAGGGAGGCAACTCATGAAATCCAATAGATGTCACTAGGATAAAGCACTAAAATATCTTCTCAATCTGCCAAGGTGTAGATAGCATTAATGTATCAGAACCTTGGCTAACAAAGATGATAGCTGCAACACTGATAAGGCCTCTCTGCTTCCAATACATTTCCTATTCCACCAGTTTTATAATTTCGGTAGGCCGATTCTTTTTTTCTATCCAAAATATATATTTAATGTAATTTTTTAAAATTTTTTAATGTTCTTTTGTTGCTTTTGTTGATTTTTTATACCATGGGTGAAAAAAGTGCTAGGGACAGCAATGAAAAACAGGGGTAGTCACTTGACCAGAAACACATATTTGTGCCTTATGTACAGATACTTTACACACTTTAATTACTTGTCAATACAAAAATACAACAACCGAGGTATTTGCTATGATTCAAATGTGACTTCGCTTAGGAATATACAAGTTGCTTGCATATATATATATATATATATATATATATATATATATATATATATATATATGTATAATGCATCCCTAATCGAACACAATGTGGATGCAGATCTGTTGGCATGTCAGGGTCTGATTCTTTGTTCAAAGTTCTGTCCAAACATATTTTTACATATTTTTTGGGGTACAAACTTCACCATGATCATAATTTGTGTCCCAAACTGCATATCTACACTTACATATTACATTTTTGAAATTTCTGATTGCAACCTAGATCGGCATCACATGCATGCCTTCTCTGGAGCCCTATTGGTGTATATAAACAATATGCATGTAAGCTTTTATAGTACAAGTACTGGACACATTATATATATATATATATATATATATATATATATATATATATATATATATATATATATATATATATATATATATATATATATATATATAAAGGATAATAAATGAAAATGATACAAATGCATTTCTTCAATGATGAACTCATGCTTGAACATAGAATCATGTTTTATACTTTCAAGACATCTTGTAAACTTTTAATACTAAAATACTATGTCACTTAATTTGGTGACCAGACTAGAACTAACTTTTCAAGACATTTATTGGAAATGCCTCTAAGCTAAGCCTATCATCTATCAAGGCAAGACACAAAGTGGTGGTGGGGAAAAAACTGATTTTATAATGTAATAGTTACCTATTACTATTGCACAGATTCCTTTCTGGGACTCTATCCCTAAGTTCAAGCTAATTATTCCTCCTCCAGTTAGTATTAGAGGGTAAGAAATAAAAAGGATGATACCAATCTGACATCTTATTCACAGCCAAAATACAGAATATCATCCTCTTTTGACTTGGACCAACCTCATGACATCAGAGAGTGGGGTGGGAGGAACGAATCTTTGTAAGAAAAGCAGATAAGTGTTACATAGCTAAAACTAATTTCACCCCCACCTCAGACTATATTTTAATAGTAGTAATACACTACCTACTACGATGCTCAATTTACCTGTTATGAAGGAAATCTGGTATAGAAAACTAGTGTACTTACTGTCTCTGTAGGAGTCTTTACTGCTATAAGCTCAAAGAAGGCT
Source organism: Sinohyriopsis cumingii (assembly GCA_028554795.2). Lineage (NCBI taxonomy): Eukaryota > Metazoa > Mollusca > Bivalvia > Unionida > Unionidae > Sinohyriopsis > Sinohyriopsis cumingii. The sequence continues at coordinate 22,873,130 of CM068841.1, read as the reverse complement.
GGCCACATGTTGTGTCATCACCATAAAGCCAAAACAAAATAATGCCTTCGCTCCGATGTGCCAGAGATCGATGATAAAAGGAGAAGTATTGTTAGACCACCAGAATGTGGATCTGATAACATCTAAAAACGAGTGATTCAAGTAGGTGCAAGACGTAGCAACAGCCAAAACCTGATCAGTTTTAATTCTCATGAAAGAAAATTCCCTCTCAGTAAGCAATGATAAGCTCTCTTGATTGAGAGGACAATCTACTTGGAAACAGTAACCGGCACAATATCAAAGGAACCTTTTAAAAGGCAGGAAGAGATATCATCATCCTTTGCTTGTCCCTTCAGAAGAAGCCAAATAAAACCGTATGGCCCTAATCGGGTGAAATATCATATCTTCATAATCCTCTGACTGTACAGACATGACTGAGACATTAGTGACCTCACTTGGAATAGGAGTTACTAAAGGTAGCTGATTCTTTTGTCCAAAAGTCTGGTCAGCACCATAAACAAATTTTTTCAATTGACAAGACATGAAGCATGCTCCTTCACCATGACAACACTAAGGACAGCCAGAAAACAATTTTACAGGTAAAGTTCTGAAAGGAAGCTTCACTCAAAGGTAGTTATGGGAATTATGACAATCTAAAAGAACATCTGAAAGATTCACTCTAGGCATCTGTGAGTGCAATGACAGTCTCAGAAGTTCAAAATACTTGATAATATCAGAAAGGTGAAGGTTTGAACCATTGGCAGAGTTAGAATAGGCTACCCTAGAGCCCCTGTTGGGTAGTGGACACAAGACTGTTTCATCAAGAAGGCAGAGAAGAAAATCTACAACTGCACTCAAAGTGAGAAAGTTAGGATCAACACATTTCCACTGCACCAATCATAAAAGATTCCCCAATTCATAAACCCTGCAAAAAAATCTGGTCATGGCAGATGAGACAATGCAGCTGGCAACCTTGCTGGAAATCTGGTCACATGACAACATGAAATAAGCCAATAATGAAGGCAGAGAATCTGTGGGCTGACACAGCATGTCCTTCCACTGTGCAATGAGAGGTTGCTTCTTCCCAAGATCACAAACCCAACAGAAGTAATCCCTCTAGGTCCATGTGAGCACTCCATCATGAATATGAAAGAAGAGGTGTTTGGGGGTGTGAACTGGGACACCAGTCAGAAACCTGTCCAGGTGATTTAGCCAGAAATGCAGATGGTAATGAAAATCAGACCCCATGGGGTCCAAGCTGTTAAAGGGTCTTTGTGCTTTGTGTTAAAAGGTCTTTGTGTTATCTCCATTTGCTAAAGACATGAACTGGAGAGGGCACACTTAAAGTCTCCCCAAGGGAACCATGTCTGCAGCAGAGTTCAGAGTCACCATGAGAAATAGGTAAACTCAAACCTATGAGGTCTTGGCCTGAAGATCCATTATGAGGGACAGGATTTGACCATCATTCCAATCCAGAGGAATATAATCCAATCTTCACCTAAAGAGGTACAGACTTTAAAAGGTCCTTGTTGTGGTCTAGCAAGATGCTTGATGTTTCCACAATGGCTCAATACAAAGGTGTAAAAGCACCTCTGAGGGAATCATCAACATGGAAAGCACATGACGTGACATCTTTACTACTGCCTCCAGGCACAAACTTTAAAAGGTCCTTGTTGTGGTCCAGCAATATGCAGCTCAATGCAAAGGTGAAGAAGCACCTCTGAAATAGTCATCAACATGGAAAGCACATGACAAGACATCGCGCAAATGTTGATGTACTCCTGGAGAAATGATTCTTCCCAAAAGCAAGAGACTCATAAATGCTGCTGAATAGAGATTAGCAAAAGAATCAATCATCATGAAAGTATGAGCCTTAAACTCCAAGATATCTGAGGTTTTAACTGGAGGAAAACCCTTGCTTTAACCAATATTCCCACATGTTTCACACCAAAGCATAGGAGTGGTAAAAAGGGGTCAAGGTAGTGAATGGACTTAATAGCTGGAGAATTACAGGTGAGTTTAATAGCTTTGTCTGGCAGTCTTCTAATTTAGAGGTTTGCCCCAATACAAAAAAAACTATCAGCTTCAATGTTTCCTTTGGAGCATGAATGTCTCTGGAGTAGGGGAGTATAAGCAGGTCTTTGTATTGAAGCAGCCTGGCAGGAATATCAGAAATACAAGCCACATATTAAGGAAACCAAGGCTGAGATGGTTAATACAAATTATCATAAATGGTTTCACAATCTATTTCATAATTTTACCTACCATGTAGAATGGATGAAATTGTATGTTCCATGCTCATGCCAGCTACAGGAAAAAAGCATCTAAAATATGCTCAAGATTTTGTATTTAATGAAACAAACTTATAAATTATACAATTTAGAAGCAAGTGATCATTAGTAATTTCCCATACTCAGACAATCAATAACTTAAGAATCCAAAATTTTCTGCAATATCATACAGCCTTCATCAGCAGCTAATGTTGATCATGTGACTTATCATGGTCACATCTGCATGGGCTCAAGCCTCAGCTTTGCCAATGCTGGTATGTGAGAAAGCTTGCCAAGAAATAGCTTCTCGTGGAGTGGTGGTTCTTCACAGGTTCTTCCTTCACCTGATATATTGGTCACCATGTATAGCCAATTGTAAATAGATGGCTGAAATATATACATTTCTTTTAAGACACTGAATATAGCAATGCACATGTATTAATGCCTTGTTAGAATACCAATATGTTTACTCTGTACCAAATAACATGTTCTGCCTTGTTAAAATACCAATACGTTTATTCTGTACCAAATAACATGTTCTGCCTTGTTAGAATACCATTATGTGTACTCTGTACCAAATAACATGTATTGCCTTGTTAGAATACCAATGTTTACTCTGTACCAAATAACATGTTCTGCCTTGTTAGAATACCAATATGTTTACTCTGTACCAAATAACATGTTCTGCCTTGTTAAAATACCAATACGTTTATTCTGTACCAAATAACATGTTCTGCCTTGTTAGAATACCATTATGTGTACTCTGTACCAAATAACATGTATTGCCTTGTTAGAATACCAATGTTTACTCTGTACCAAATAACATGTTCTGCCTTGTTAGAATACCAATATGTTTACTCTGTACCAAATAACATGTTTTGCCTTGTTAGAATACCAATATGTTTACTCTGTACCAAATAACATGTTCTGCCTTGTTAGAATACCAATACGTTTATTCTGTACCAAATAACAGACAGACTGCAAGGTATGGAGGAGGAGGAGGATGATTGTAAGAAGTTCTAAATAGTTACTGTATGATAATTGGATACTTCAATTGGCCAATGCCACCAACAGACAGACGTGAATCTGCTGAAACAACTCCACACTCTTCTATGGATGCATTTGTGTACACAATGAAGCCAGTTGTTCTGGGTCTAAGTTTCATAACATTACATTTTTTTTAGATCCACAATTTAGATCTACATTAATGTATCAGGCAGGTTTATATGTGCATAAAATTCCTGGTACATTGTACTATTAATAACTAACACTGTACTATTTAAGACAAAGACTGTACTACTTAAGACAAAGACTGTGCTATTTAAGACAAAGATTGTACTATTTAAGATAAAGGCTGTACTACTTAAGACTAAGATTGTACTATTTAAGACAAAGAATGTACTACATTAGACAAGGCTACTATGTAAGACAATAACTACTACTTAAGACTAAGACTGTACTATTTAAGACAAAGACTACTATTTCAGACTAAGACTGTACCATTTAAGACTAAGACTATGACTGTACTATTTAAGATTAATACTATGACTGTACTATTTAAGACAAAGAATGTACTACTTAAGACTAAGACCGTACTATTTAAGACAAAAAATGTACTACATTAGACAAGGCTACTATGTAAGACAATAACTACTACTTAAGACTAAGACTACTATTTAAGACAAAGACTACTATTTCAGACTAAGACTGTACCATTTAAGACTAAGACTATGACTGTACTATTTAAGATTAATACTATGACTGTACTATTTAAGACAAAGAATGTACTACTTAAGACTAAGACCGTACTATTTAAGACAAAGAATGTACTACATTAGACAAGGCTACTATGTAAGACAATAACTACTACTTAAGACTAAGACTACTATTTAAGACAAAGACTACTATTTCAGACTAAGACTGTACCATTTAAGACTAAGACTATGACTGTACTATTTAAGATTAATACTATGACTACTATTTAAGACAAAGAATGTACTACTTAAGACTAAGACTGTACTATTTAAGACTAAGACTAGGACTGTATTATTTAAGACTAAGACTAGGATTGTACTATTTAAGACTATGTGCTATTTAAGACAAAGACTGTACTACTTATGACTAAGACTGTACTATTTAAGACAAAGACTAATATTTAAGACTAAAAATAGGACTGTACTTTTTAAGACTAAGACTGCACTATTTAAGACCAAGATTGTAACCTCTTCCCTCAAATGTTTGTTTATCGGTATCATCTATTAAACCAATAAAAGCTGCTGTCTGGTAGAAATGAATGTCCTGAAGTATATCTGATTGTTATGTATATCTACATGTCTACTATATATTGTTATGTAACTCTACATATCTACTATATACTGCTATGTATGTCTACATGTCTGCTATATTGCTATGTATATCTACATGTCTACTATATATTGCTATGTATATCTACATGTCTACTATATACTGCTATGTATTGTTATTGTTATTGTCGGGTTTAACGCCATTTTTCAGTACATGATATGCTATACATGGCGGCCAGTATTAATGGTGGAGGAAGAACCTGGGAAAACCCCAGAAAGAACCACTGACCCACGAGAAGCTACTGACAAGCTTTCTTACATACCCACATTGGCTGAATCCGAGACTCTAACCCATGCAGACAGAGGTGAGATGGCAGTGATCCATAACAGAGAGGGCATTAGACCACTCGGCCACTCAAGGCCCCTTAATGCTATGTATATCTACATGTCTACTATATATTCGTGGTTTTTTTATATCTGAACAGTACTTCTGAAATTTGGTTAATGTCCTTTTGTGCATTGAAAACTCAAACTCAAAGGTTAAAAGCAAATTTGTAATGTATTACAGCATTGCATTCCACTGAAGATACATATATATATATATATATATATATATATATATATATATATATATATATATATATATATATATATGGAAAACTGAAATATACACCTCTTACATTGAAGGTATTAATAAAAATCATTTTCTTTTCTTATAATTAGTTTCCAGATTAACTGAAAAACCATCTTGTTTAAAGATTCAGGAGTCAAAAAGTCATTCAAAGTCTTTTGATTCATGAAAAATCGGAGTTCTCCATTAGGTTTGTGTACTATGAAGAGATCTGAAATAAACTCTCCCTTATGTGAGGAAGGTACTACAGATGCTACCGATACCATTTCATCTACTTTAATTTATACCCGAATCTTTTGGTCATTAGAAAATTTGATGCACTTTGGTATTCTGTTTTGTTTCCTAGTCTGTCTAGTTTAATCTTGCAAATCTTTGTAAAATCCAGTTAGCAGTCATTGGCCACTGCCATACATTAAACTATGAACAAACTTAACCTGTCAGTTTTGTGTGTGTGTGTATAAAACAGGGTTCATTCAGAATTTTAGCCTCATAGATGTTTGAAGCAGCTCCAAAGGGGAGTGCAGATTTGGCACTGACTGTGTCCTATTGTCAATTTTCCTCTACAAGGTCTAATTCTGACTGGGTCCTAATGTCATTTTTCCTCTATAAGGTCAAATCCTGACTGGGTCCTATTGTCAATTTTCCTCTACAAGGTCTAATTCTGACTGGGTCCTAATGTCATTTTTCCTCTATAAGGTCAAATCCTGACTGGGTCCTATTGTCAATTTTCCTCTATAAGGTCAAATCCTGACTGGGTCCTATTGTTAATTTTCCTCTACAATGTCAAATCCTGACTGTGTCCTATTGTCAATTTTCAACTACAAAGTCAAATCCTGACTGTGTTCAATTGTCAATTTTCCTCTGCAAGATCAAATCCTGATTGGATCCTACTGTTAATTTTCCATGTCACAAGCACATCAGCATGTATATTACATTTGCTATAAATGTTTTAGGCTAATAACCAGTAATGCATGGAGAAGGTGTTATATTTCCAGATTCAATTTACTAAACAAAATTTGGTCTTTATGACCTTGTTTCAGTTGCTAAGCAACCAAGGTAACTGACAAGCCATACACAGCATTATGACTGAAGATGATCTGAGCCTTTATGAGTGCCTTCATCATTTGTCAACAACCTTCTTGACTTTAGATGTGTGCTTCATTTTTTCATGGAGGATATGTCTATGACGTCAGCACCAGTACCAGCAATACCAAAGTCTGCAAAGTCTGACATTTTGGGGTCACAGCTGGTTTTAAATGATTGATGACACATGATTTTATTTGTCTTTAAATAGCACCAAACGAGCAAGTGCTTGGGTGGAAATGCTAATGAAAACTGTAAGTTATACATGCCACATGAAAGGTTATTGATAATGCATATACACCTTTGAATCAGGACACTGTATAAAGCAACATGATCCCGATGCCCTTCTCAGTTGTTACTCCATTCACCCTGAGGTGTTCCATGCCCTCCTCAATGCACAACCAATCAATAAACTCCAAAACATACTGAGCAAATTTGCTAAGCACCCCAATCAAATTTATATTTTAAAGTCTCCCTCTTCAATAGTATCGGAGGAGTTGCACAACCTACCATATATACTCACTTATATACTCAGTTTGCAGTGGGACTAATCTTATAAGAGAGTATTTACAATATACAAGTCCAGCAGCAAATGGGTTCAGAGATGATATACTTACTAATACAATGGAAGCATTGGCGAGTGGATTTGTTGTGGTAGTAGGTAATGGTGTAGAATCAGTGTTGTTTCCTATGGTATCTCCTGAAAACTGTCGTCTGTATCTATTGTGGCTTTGTTGAGAAAAGTTTATCACAGAAGAGATTGATGGACTTTGTCCTAGAATTCTGTATTGTATATCTGAAAAAGAAAAAAGAAATCACATTCAAGTTATCAAAAATGCAAACATTGTGTTTCTTCATTACTTTCATGAATCAGCAATAATTTAAGACTTTAGCATACACAAATTAAGCAACCCGTAAACTCAATTTTTAAAATGTAAAAATACATTACTTTTGTCATTTTGTCACTTGCTTGTGCTTGTTCAGTATAGGGAGTTGTAAGTGCTAGAATCACAATTAGTGGGTTGCAGGTTCAAATCCTGCTCCAGATAGTCATTATGTCCTAGTAAACATGACATAAATTTCAGTACCGGTAGTTACTATTGGCATTCTGTTGGCATTTTGTTATTGTTTGTTCTTATGGATCATTAATGTGCTGTCAAACATACAGTAATATAATTTTATTATAAATTATGGATGACTCTGAAGCATATGTATTATATATCCAATAACTTAACTGCTGGGCTTCTATGACCTTTTAAATATGCAAAAAGTAAAGATCAGCAAATTTTAGGTAGAAACCTAAAAATAGAAGTTTGCTTTAGTACTATGAATCAATGAGAGTCTTCAATTGGCATGATAAACAGCAACAAACTCAGTAATCTTGCTGGTAATTGTGATATAATAATCTTGCTGATAATTGTGGAGTGAATGATGAATCACTGAAAACTGTTCTTCAAAAATTCCTATGTCCATGTACCACCAACATATTTAGCTTATGTTCAATGTAATATATTAAATTGGGGCAGATACACTCTAGAACAACTATGGCAGTGAAAAAATAGGGGAAATAATGTGTGTGTGTTTTGGGATTTTTAACATAATAATAATAATAACAATAATAATAATAATAATAATGCTTTATTTATAGTGGGTGACTCATTAGTCAAGGACTATTCTCCCTTGAGGCCCTCTTTAAAGGAGAGTATAACAATGCACATTATATGAAGATAGTGTGTGTGTGTGTGATTTGGATTTTTAACATAGCTTTAACAATATTTCAGTCATATTGCTACGATGTCTGCATTGTGGCAGTTGATAGTGATGCCTAGCACTGGGGCATCATGCCGCGGACATGTAGCATGATGTCCCACCCAGTCACATTATCCTGATGCCAGGCCAACCAGCCCTAACACTAACCTCTTAATGCTGAGCACCTAGCAAGGCAGCTGCCAGTACTATTTTTATAAGTCTCTGGTATGACTGGTCTGGGATTCAAACCTGTGACCTCCTACATCCTAGGCAGACATTCTAACCGCTTAGGCCAACAAAGCGGTCAGAAGGAAATGCTGATACTAATAGTTTCAGACATATTACTGGAAACATAAGATATCAGTCTTTATATGACTCTTACAGAGAATTAAGACAGGTTTCTGGAATATGTGGACATTTTAAAGTCTGTGCAATTTGTGATATCTTAAAAGTTCTGTGCTGAGATAGGTTTCATTACATGTTGTTTTCCTCGTTTGAACAGATGGAATTATGAACAAAGTATTTAAATATTTACAAAAATTATAAAAAGGTGTTTATAACAGCTATGCACATTTAAATTTGGAAAATTCATGGCTGAGCTTTGTTATTACATTTCAATAGTGCCCAGATGAAAGGTCAAGTTTGGCATAAAATTATACTAAAATCTGAATTCATACCCAGGCAGCAATGATTTTCATTTGTCGCATACTAACCTGGCAATATGAACTGCATTAATTGTCATAAAATTGGAATTTTGTACATTTTTCTGTCTAAAGGTGGTGATATTTACATTAAATGATTTTTAGTTGTCTGGGCTACATAGGGTAGAAAATTGTCATTCCCAGTAAACTGTCAGACTTAAAGTGTGTGTGTGTGATTCGGATTTTTAACGTAGCTTTAACAATTTTTCAGTCATATCACTACGGTGTCTGCAGTGTGGCAGTTTATAGTGATGTCCAGCACTGGGGCATCATGCCACAGACCTGTAGCATGATGTCCAACCCAGTCATATTATCCTGACATCAGACCGACCAGTCCTAACACTAATCTCTTAATGCTGAGCGCCAAGCGAGGCAGCTGTTAGTACTATTTTTATAAGTCTTTGGTATGACTCGGCCAGGGATCGAATTAAAATACAAACAATATTATGGCCAGAGCGGAGATTTAATGGTGATAAATCATGATGTCAATGTGCTTACCATATATGCTTGCTTACAAGTTGACTCTAATTATAAACAACAAAGATCCTGATCTGTCATAGAATAATGTGCCATTTATTCTCTTGCTCCAATGAACTAGAAGTTAGAGCATCCACCTCGGATGCAGGAGGTTGTGGGTTTGAACCCCAGCCAAGTCATACCAAAGACTAATAAAGATGGCACTAACAGATGAATCACTAAGTGTTCAGCAGCAAGCGGTTAGTGTTAGGACTGGTTGACCTGGTGTCAGGATAATGTGACTGGGTAGGACATCATGCTACATGTCTGCGGCATGATGCCCCAGTGCTAGACATACTATAAACTGCCCCACTACAGACATTGTAGCAATATGACTGATAATTTGTTAAAGTTATGTTAAAAATCTAAATTACACACAAATCACACAAACCCAGATCTGCTGTATAATGTGCTGGCAGATCTGGGTCTTGCAATTTACAGTTGGACTCAACTTATAAGTGAGTACATATGGTAACTAATGTTTCATCGCTGGTTAAGGCTAGTACTTATCATGCCTCTGAAGTTCAATATATCTTGTACACAGTACAGGCCTCATACCAAGATGCTGGGTCTGCACTATCGTATCACAAAACCTGGTAGCCCTGTGATGTCACCATATAATATTATCAGCTGGGTTTTGGTGGGGGGGTGTCTTCTTCAAACTATAATCTATATAACACAGGACTGTATGTGTGTGTGTGTCTCAAAGCTGAGTGCCAAGTGAGGCAGCTGTTAGTACCATTTTTAAAAGTCTTTGGTATGACTCGGCTGGGGATCAAACCCGCAACCGAGTACTTTGAATGTATATATAATAGAGGGCCACAAGGAGGATTAGTTTGGTGCAACTAATTCTGTCCCCCTCTTTCAATAAAGTCATTATTTTTATTGGTGTTACTGTATTATTATTATTATTATTATTATTATTATTATTATTATTTTATTATTATTATTATTATTATTATTATTGACTCAATGCAGTGAGGACAGTTAAGTCTTACAGCTGACAGTTTCATATTAAAACACTTTTCCACAGCTGTGAAGCATGCAACTAGCATCTGATTTTGAAATTTGTCACACCATGCACCTTTTCAAATTTCAAAAAATAAATTTTTCTCTCAAAAAATTGAATGGAAGGATGACACACATGACAAAATGAAAATTATGGTAATTATTGATGATGATGATGATGATGTCATTTTAAACTTAATAGCCGTTCTTCTAATACTGGAAGAAATATGATAAAGAACAATTCAATACAGGTGCTAAGAACCAATGTCCTGAATCAGCAAATTTTGAACAATTTCTAAATTTATCCTCTTAGTACAACATAACATTGTGGCCAATCAAATAAAAATTTCACCTGTCCTGCACAAGTTCTAACTTATGTATGACCTATGGATTTATATATTATATTACTAGTGTAAATTTTACTGTATGTATGACCTATGGATTTATATATTACTGGTGTAAATTTTACTGTATGTATGACCTATGGATTTATATATTATATTACTGGTGTAAATTTTACTGTATGTATGACCTATGGATTTACATATTATATTACTGGTGTAAATTTTACTGTATGTATGACCTATGGATTTATATATTATATTACTGGTGTAAATTTTACTGTATGTATGACCTATGGATTTATATATTACATTACTGGTGTAAATTTTACTGTATGTATGACCTATGGATTTATATATTATATTACTGGTGTAAATTTTACTGTATGTATGACCTATGGATTTATATATTATATTACTGGTGTAAATTTTACTGTATGTATGACCTATGGATTTATATATTATATTACTGGTGTAAATTTTACTGTATGTATGACCTATGGATTTACATATTATATTACTGGTGTAAATTTTACTGTATGTATGACCTATGGATTTATATATTATATTACTGGTGTAAATTTTACTGTATGTATGACCTATGGATTTACATATTATATTACTGGTGTAAATTTTACTGTATGTATGACCTATGGATTTACATATTATATTACTGGTGTAAATTTTACTGTATGTATGACCTATGGATTTACATATTATATTACTGGTGTAAATTTTACTGTATGTATGACCTATGGATTTACATATTATATTACTGGTGTAAATTTTACTGTATGTATGACCTATGGATTTATATATTATATTACTGGTGTAAATTTTACTGGCTTTATTCATGAATAAGATACATTCACACAATACGTATGATCTGTCAGCACAAGCTATACTGTACTGATGGAACATGATTCACACTCTTTACTCAACTTCTGATTTAAGGTAAATATATCACTCCCTCACTGTAAGGTCTATCATTATAACATGGTCCCTATTGTCAGGTGAGTATTACTATGGATTCCAGGACAGTAGTAGTAAAATAAAATTTATTATGTACTTCATTATAAAGCCTCACAACGGATCACATGGACAGTATTATAATGAGTACTGTATCATATATTTCATTATAAGACAGCCTCACTATAAGGCAATATATAATATGGATCCCATGGTAAGCATGAGAGTACTGTTTAAACTGTTTGGGGTTTTCATTTCACTTTTCAGCAAATGACATCTATACACAGAGGACTATTTACCTGCTGCAGGAAAAACTTGGAAAAAACCACCAACCCACAGGAAGCTACTACTCATAACCTTTCTCACATACCACACTGGCCAAGCCTAAGACTTGAACCCATGTGGACTACTGAGCGCTATATCATGTACTTTATTATCAGGTTATCTGGCTTTATGACAAGTCTCCTCTATGACTCCCACAGACAGTATTATTATCAGGGAGTACTTTATCATATACATGTATATCATTATAAGACCTCATTATAAGGAGTACTGTATTATATACACATACATCATTATAAGAGTCTTAATATAAAGCAGTATACTCTATAGCTTCCACTGACAGCATTTTCATGAGTACTCTATCATGTATTTCATTGTAAGATTATAAGTCTTAATGTATGGTGGTATACCCCCATGGCTCCCATGAACTGCATTATGACGAGTGATTACTGCAGCACAGACCTAATTAATCTACATGTTCTGCCAAATCATAAAATGACATATTTTAGTCACAACACTCTTCACTCCCTGTTAAGTGCATATTACACAGACAATTATGGAAAAATATGTATAATGTCAACTGGCTCCATGCAAAACACATGCCCCATGTCAAAGAATGACTGATAACAATAAAATGAATTGGCAACTTCCAAAGAAATGGAACATAATTTACAACCGATTTATGTAGATTTCTGCTCTTATCCAATAGTTTTGTCTTGTTACATCAAATTCTTAAAACTTTGCAACGTATGATGGATGATTATTATCCCTAATCAATTATTCTGACTTACTACGCATACAACAGACTTGTATATACTGTATATATTTGCTTCTATATTGGGTCCATTGCAAACAATATTGACCCTGATCTGCCATCACATAATGGGCAGCAGATCAGGGACTATGTTGTTTGTTCTACCGATTGCTCCTAAAAACCTACATAGACCCAGATCTGCTGGCACATGATGCAACAGCAGAAGTAGGTCAATGCAGTTTGCAGTTGGTCACAACTTATATGTGAGTACATATGGAAATTCATCATTTAAAGTTAGTGTCTTTCCATATATACTAGTCTATTAATATCATAAAAATGTCTGTCAAATAATAAATAACAATATGACAGATACATAAGATAAAAATTTGTAGCTAACAGACATATTCTCTCTTAAATATCGGATCAAGGTTGATGGATGAGAGTTATACCATAAACAGTTGCTACATTTCTTTATTTATCATTATACATGAATTGGGGGTGGGAGGGGTAAAGTAGGAAGCCAAAACGGCCACACTATTCAAATGTTCCTCTTTACATGATTTAAAGAACATTAACATGCAATCAATGTCTTCTGAAAATTTATTTGCTCCACTGCAAATGCAAAGCCAAAGGCAGCACAAGAAATATTTTTCATTATTATCTGAATTTTTGTGAATCAATTGTGACTGGTTATATCTGTACATATGTTGTGTCAAGCCATCCGTCTCTCTGTCCATCAATCCATAGTCAGTTCTCCATCGACACCAATTTAATAGGGACAGATTGATTTGGTACAGAGTGCATAATGTTTTATCAGGCTAGACTGCTTCATGGTGAATTCACAATGTTAGGTAATTTAAAATGAGAATATCCCAACATGCTCTCCATATAGGGGCAAAGATTCAAATACAGGTCTCTGCAAGGCAAAGATCCAAATACAGGTCACTGCAAGGCAAAGATTCAAATGCAGGTCTCTGCAAGGCAAAGATCCAAATACAGGTCACTGCAAGGCAAAGATTCGAATACAGGTCTCTGCAAGGCAAAGATCCAAATACAGGTCTCTGCAAGGCAAAGATCCAAATACAGGTCACTGCAAGGCAAAGATCCAAATGCAGGTCATTGCAAGGCAAAGATCCAAATACAGGTCTCTGCAAGGCAAAGATTCAAATACAGGTCACTGCAAGGCAAAAATTCAAATGCAGGTCATTGCAAGGCAAAGATTCAAATGCAGGTCACTGCAAGGCAAAGATTCAAATACAGGTCACTGCAAGGCAAAGATTCAAATGCAGGTCACTGCAAGGCAAAGATTCAAATACAGGTCACTGCAAGGCAAAGATTCAAATGCAGGTCACTGCAAGGCAAAGATCCAAATACAGGTCTCTGCAAGGCAACCTTCACATACATATCTGCATTTGTATGGAAACTTTTACCCTGCTCCACTGGCTACCAACTCGGTGAAACACTAGACACAAATAAACAATGGTGACATGGAATTGTACTAAAGCACGATCAGTGAAGATTGGTACTTCAAGAAGACTGTTTGACCTGGTCAACATGCTGCATTTGACCCTTGCTCTTGGTCATGTGATATATTTGTCCAATGACTTAACTCTTGATAAGAGGACAATCTGGTACACTATGACTGCATATATTTCACTAGTATATTCTTACTAATGTCCATTGAGTTTTCAATGCTATATTCTTAATAATGTTCACTGAGTTTTCAATGCAATATACTTACTAATGTCCATTGAGTTTTCAATGCTACTTTCTTACTAATGTCCACTGAGTTTTCAGTGCTATATTCTTACTAATGCCCATTCAGTTTTCAAAGCTATATTCTTGCTAATGTCCATTCAGTTTTCAGTGCTCTATTATTACTAATGACCACTGAGTTTTTAATGCTATATTCCTACTAATGTCCATTTAATTTTCAATGCTATTTTCTTATTAACGTCCCATGAGTTTTCAATGCTACATTCTTACTAATGACCACTGAGTTTTCAATGCTATATACTTACTAATGACAGTTGAGTTTTCACTGCTAGATTCTTACTAATGTCCATTTAGTTCTCAATGCTATATTCTTACTAATGTCCTTTGAGTTTTCAATGCAATATACTTACCAATGTCCAATGGGATTTCAATGCTATATTCTTACCATTGTCCATTGAGTTTTCAATGCTATATTCTTCCTAACGTCCATTCAGTTTTCAATGCTATTTTCTTCCTAATGTCCATTCAGTTTTCAATGATATATTCTTAATAATTTCCTATAAGATTTCAACAGTGTATTCTTACTAATGACCACTGAGTTTTCAATGCTATATTCTTACTACATGACCACTGAGTTTTCAATACTATATTCTTACTAATGTCCATTCAGTTTTCAATGATATATTCCTACTAATTTCCTACAAGATTTCAACACTGTATTCTTACTAATGTCCTATGAGTTTTCAATGCTATATTCTTACTAATGACTACTGAGTTTTCAATGCTATATTTTAACTAATGTCCATTGAGTTTTCAATGCTATATTCTTACTAATGTCCTATGAGTTTTCAACACTGTATTCTTACTAATGACCACTAAGTTTTCAATGCTAAATTCTTACTAATGTCCATTCAGTTTTCAATGCTATTTTCTTAATAATGTCCATTCAGTTTTCAATGATTTATTCCTACTAATGTCCAATGAGTTTTCAACACTGTATTCTTACTAATAACCACTGAGTTTTCAATGCTATATTCTTACTAATGTCCACTCAGTTTTCAATGCTATATTCTTACTAATGTCCACTGAGTTTTCACTGCTACATTCTTACTAATGTCTACTGAGTCTTCAACACTATATTCTTACTAATGACCACTGAGTTTTCAATGCAATATTCTTACTACATGACCACTGAGTTTTTAATGCTATATTCTTACTAATGTCCATTCAGTTTTCAATGCTTTATTCTTACTAATGTCCATTCAGTTTTCAATGATTCCTACTAATTTCCTACAAGATTTCAACACTGTATTCTTACTAATGTCTTATGAGTTTTCAATGCTATATTTTTACTAATGACTACTGAGTTTTCAATGATACTTGTTTACTAATGTCCACTGAGATTTCAATGCTATATTCTTACTAATTTCCATTAGATTTAATGCTATATTCTTATTAATATCCATTCAGTTTTCAATGCTACTTTCTTACTAATCTCCATTGATATTTGAATGCTATATTCTTTACTAATGTCCATTCAGTTTTCATTGATATATTCTTACTGATATCCATTCAGTTTTAATGCTATATACTTACTAATGTCCATTGGGTTTTCAATGCTATATTCTTACTAATGTCCATTGAGTTTTCAGTGCTATATTTTTTCCAATGTCCATTGAGTTTTCAATGATACATTCATACTACATGTAATCTCCATTGAGTTTTCAATGCTAGTCTTACTAAAGTCCATTGAGTTTTCAATGCTACATTCTTACCAATGCCCACTGAGTTTTCAATGCTTCATTTATACTAAAGTCCATTGAGTTTTCAAAGCTACATTCTTACTAATGTCCATAGTTTTCAATGCTATATTCTTACTATTGTCCACTGAGTTTTCAATGATAGTTTTACTAATGTCAATTGAATTTTCAATGCTACATTCATACTAATGTCCATTGAGTTTTCAATGCTATATTCTTACTATTGTCCATAGTTTTCAATGCTACATCATTACCACTGTTCATAGAGTTTTCAGTGCTACATCATTACTAATGTTCATAGAGTTTTCAATGCTACATTCTTACTAATATTCATAGAGTTTTCAATGCTATATTCTCACTAATGTCCTAGGAGTTTTGAACACTATACTTATACTAATAATATTGTTTTAGTTTTCAATACTGTATTCTTACTCTGGAACTCTGCTTTGGAATAGTATTCCAGTTTAGATTAGAATTTCCACTCTATTTCCTTCATTCAAATCCAATATGTCCAGTGGCTTCAGAAATGTAGTTAAAATCAGAATGAAAATAACTGTATTTGTATTCATAAATGCCTCTGGGTATCATTAAATATAATTCTCATCTGTTTTGTAACTAACAGTATATTAGTATTATTATTAATGTCTTTTCTGTATTATATACAGTCTATTCTCACTAATGTCCTATGAATTTCCTAATACAAGTTAGACAAGACTGAATAGTCATCAGTCACTTCTCAACAATCACTGACAACTATAATCACTGTTTCCTTAGCAAGCTATAGCAAGTGTCATTTTGAAAGGAAGTGGACATGCAATTGGAAATAAAAGGCAACAATACAGATTTGGGATAAACGAAATCAAATATTTGTAAAGAATCAACAGTAATTCCTATTCACCTACTTTTCCATACAAAACACTACAGTGCAAATTTTTACAAAATAAAATTTTATATTAAAAATGTATGCATAGAAAAAAATTAAAATAAAATATTTCAATTTTTAAATCTTTTCATCTGGTAATTTAAGTGCCTAACTGATACATACTAGACTGTTTAAAATTGCAATCACAACCATTACAGAGAATAAATAGATACTGATACGAGGTCACATTCCATTAACCTTCACGTTCACCAATCAAATTACATTTTTACCATTTATCAGAGTCACCCAGTGCGGTAGCTCATGGTATCACCCTCATGGACCTCCTTCTGTAACAGACCTTACAGAATCCTTAGTAAATTTTATAGACAGTCATTTTGGTGTCACCCCCTATGATGGTGTCACCCAGTGAGGTCTGCACCCCCTTGTGACGCCACTGCATTTAAGAATGTGAAAGACTATATTTAGAAAATATAGTTTCAAATGACGACTCTAACACATTGCCTAACTTCATACATTATTAAAAATAAGAGGATCAGGAATTCCAAAGAAGGTTAACCATAATCAATCAATACCTGTCAGATCTAGAATGCTTATAATAAGAAGGTCTTAATTTTAATCAGATTGGACGTCAAAGCAATCTACCTGTATATAGGTAAGATAACGCAAATGATGCAAAAAGGTTTTTGTTTTTGCTGTAGAAGCTAATTATTTACAAATCAAATGACTGTCACATCATGTTAACAACAACAACATTAATAATAATAATAATAATAATAATAATACTATATTATTAATAATAATAATAATTCCAGAGGGAAGTACTAATTTAGCTAAATTCAAGCTAACCCTTAAAGGGCTTACAGAATTCTATAGATATTTATAATATGAATTAATACGTGTGTGTGTGTTTCTTTGTGTGTCAAAACAAATATTTCACTTGTAACTTAATGTATACATATGTACAATACTGTATCCTGTTTATGAACTGATTAATGCATACACATAACAATAAATGAAAAATAAAACATTTTGTGAGAGTTACTACATGCAGTTGAAATAATTTTTTAAACACGACATGGCTGTCAATTTGATTTAATTTGAATGCTAACCAATTCCGGTCATTAGATCTTTTTTCAATGCAATAGTTCTTGGTTGAGATAGTCATAAACATAGTTATAATGTTGATCTGATGAAGCATGTATTGATTGTGTTGCTGATTTGGTTTATGAACCGCTATACATCTCACTAAATTCTGTCAAAAGGAAACCAATTTTGTGAGTGAAACATATCAGTGGATGGATGGTATCGCTGGATCTGCATCTGCTGTATGTACTTGCTTATAAGTCAGATTGCAAACAACAAAGGTCCTCACCTGCCATAGTATAAGGCACCTGCAGAACAGGGTATATGCTGTTTGTTTCTACTCGTTAGTCCTAAAAAGCTGCACAGACCCAGATCTGCTGGTGCATTATGCAACAGTAGATCTAGATATGTGAAGTTTGCACTTGGACTCAACTTATAAGTGAGTATATTCAGTAGTATAATTATATCTACAACCGTTTGAATTTTAATGATATGATTAATGATAGTTGGTATGCATTACCTCCCCACCCCATCCACACATCACCCCAATCCTGAATAGGGTCCACTATCAGTCCATGATAGATAATATATATGCTGATAGTTTTCTTGTATTGACTGGTAGATATTTTTTTATTATTTTGTAGCAACATTACTCATAAGGCTATAATATTACTGACATGAGCAAAATGTAAACCTAGGAACTTATGACATTCTATACTAGATATATATTCCTCATGTTAGCACTGCAGTGGTCTTCTTTGCAATTTATGTACAGTGTACAGACCACTGCCATGATACCATTTACCGACATGATAAAGAACATGATGCAGCTCTTCTTGGATTGTGTTGATGTCTTGAAAATGATGTGTGGAATGTTGCATGATTTGCTTACATATAGTTTCAGTGTATTTTGTATACATTGGCAAGTTTATGTACATGAGAAATAAGATGGGTCCAAGGACTGAGCCCTGAGGCATCCCATATTTTATCTGGACAGGACTTGATAAAGTACTGCTGAGTGCTGCTGCATTTGTTTGGTCCTGTTGCTAAGATAAGACTGTATCCAGGAAATATTTTCCACTAAAATAGCAATACAAGTGCTTTTCAGTGATAATGTTATCATGTCCAGCTAAGTTTAATGTCTTCTTTAGATTGAAAAAGATTAATTCTACATGTATTATGCTATGGATATCAATTTCTTCAAGCCATATAATTTATCAGTTATCTTTATCAGTGCAGTAGAACAAGAGCAGTTTGATGAAAATCCTCTGGGCTTTCCCTAACAGCCACATGATGGCAAATGTCAAACTGTAATGCTATCTGTCACTGGTTGCCTCATCTCAGTAATGTACCATATGTTTAAAGAAAAATGCCCCAGGAAGGCCTGAAATTGTATCATTTTTACATCTTTGACACCAAATTCTTATGGGGGATTATGCCCTTGGACTGCACACAACCCCAAACAAACTTGCATGCTCACCTTAAGTCACCTGTTGATCTGTTCTAAAATTGACGGAAAACCATGAAGCGTGATGGGTGATGATGTCGGACTGTTCATTTCTAAGAAACTATTGATTTGTTTTCTAAATTAGTTTCTCAATAAGTTTGGAATTAGAGTTACAATTTTTCTTACTACCTGACCAATGTACAATAAAGGTGTTACTCTTTCCTTGTTTAATGGATATGAATATCTATTACATTCTAAGCTTACATTTATAATGTGTACACATAATATCAGGTAAGATCATGGAAATTTCAAACAAGAGCAGCTAGAATTGTTCTTAATGCTGATTTAAATACGCCATCAACAAATTTTTTTAAAACCCTAAAGTGATTTCCATTTCAGCAGAGAACTAAATTTCAGAATGGTTTACTAGTCTATAAATCCTTCAAAATTTGGCACCTGAGTGTCTTAAATGTCATTTGAAACTTAATAAAAATGTACATATATAAGAACTAAGATCCATCTCAAACAACAAGTTATTTTCCTAAACCAAATTCAGAGTTTCATAAGAAAAGTTTCGCTTTTTCTGGAGCCAAGCTATGGAATTCCATAGCACTTTATACAAAGTCAGCTGACAATTGCCAAGCTTTTAAAAAGCTTCTTAGTCAAGATCAACAGAAACAATCATTTGTATGATTTTGTTTAATTCTGTACTACAACTTTTTTACAACATTGTTATCATGTACTCACCTATTATGTTTTACACATAATTATTTGTATGAATCCTGTATGTACTCATCCTTGAAGCTTTGTATATATTTTATTGCAGAGTTTTTAACAGAATTTGTTGACTAAAGACACCTTATCATGTAAAATGTTTGCATTATATATATATATATATATATATATATATATATATATATATATATATATATATATATTGACCAAATGAGCTTCTTTAAATAAAGTAATTATTACATTATCATTACCATTATTATTATTATTATTATTATAAGCTATTGACTTGTAACTTGTATTAGCATTTAGTTTTAACAATTTTGAGTTAATGTTGGTTGGAGCAGTAAGGTTTATGAGTAAATCACAAAGAACTTCGTTAGTTTTTTCCATTATTTCAAGTTTATTTTCAATGTCGTTCTGATTACAGAAGCAACCCCCCTCCCCCAATCAAAATTTGTATAGTTTAGCACTGGGTCATTTATTCTAAAATCTTCAGCACAGACAGGAAGATTAGGTACTCTTTTATATCTATGGTATCAGAGAGGATTTCACAGCCATGTTTCAATATTCCAGTTTGTAAACCTATATTTTTTTTTTTGAGTTCTTGAGTTTTCTTTTCGTTTATGGCTTCTGCAAAATAGATTTCTTTTGATTTCCTGATAATGGATATTACTTTGTAACAGTATAATGTTTCATTTACCTAGTGTCTTTCTTTGTGATATGGATCTTGTAGATTTCTAGTAGATTGAATTCCATTATTATATCAATAAAGCTGTCTGTTTTGTCGTGATTCTTTCATGCCTTTATGGAGTATATATATATATATATATATATATATATATATATATATATATATATATATATATATATATATATACATACATATATACATACATATATATACACACACATATATATATATATATATATATATATATATATATATATATATATATATATATATATATATATATATATATATACATACATATATACATACATATATATACACACATATATATATATATATATATATATATATATATATATATATATATATATATATATATATATATATATATATATATTATTACAGTAGAACCTGTCTTGAAAGACCACCCTCCTGCCCCCTATATAGGTCTTTCAAGACAGGTTACAAGTCAATAATGAAGATTTTTATCAGAGTTCTGACATTTTAAAACTTCATCAATTGATGTTTTTTGTAGAAAATAATTATTAGAAACATTTACAAAAATCATACGTATTTCGTTTATAAATGCTTTTCCACCTCTGAGGTACATGTATGTGAGGCACAATGGATGGAGGTCACTTAAAGAAACAATATTCTGTTATTTTCTGGAGATTATTCTGGAGATTTTAGTGGAATATACATGATCAATAATGGATGAGGTAGAATTTATTTGTCTGCTAGCATTTTCACAAAAACATGAATCAACTTTATATATTAAAATCACCGAGAAGAACCAGTTCCAAGTTCTGAGATGAAGCCATGATTATTTGTTCTTCTAAGTGATCAATCAATAAGGATAGCATTTTATCCTATAATTGACTCTGCTGCAAAATCTGAATGCAAGTTGAAGGGGTTCCAGGTCAGTGCATTTTAAATCTAGCCACTGCTTGCATGCTAGATCATTCATTATACATTACATACCTTTATACATGCATCTTTTATGTAAATAAATATGCTTCTAGTGAATGTTTTAAAGGCTAATTGGTGCAAGGATTGAAAGAAGTTGGCTTGAGTGAGTATTTGAGAGTATTTAGGTTCGCTGAAATGCATTTTTAATTATTCATTAATGCAATGTCAGTAATTTCTTTAGCAATCAAATTATGCAAATCAGTTTAATTTGCATCTCCATGACACTTTAATATGGCTGTATAATTCAACTATACATGACGGCCAGTATTAATGGTAGAGGAAGAACCCAGGAAAACCCCAGAAAGAACCACTGACCCATGAGAAGGTACTGGCAAGCTTTCTCACACACCCACATTGGCCAAGCCCAAGACTCACACAGACAGACAGAGGTGACATGGCAATCATCCATAACAGTGAGCACTTTAGACCACGGGGACACTCTGGGCCCACCAAGTAGGTGCAATTTTAAAGCTAATTCAAATTTCAATAAAACCAGACACAAGGATTTACCATCTATTTGGATTTGGATGGATTTTCAATGTAACTTTAACAGTTTACCATCTGTACTCACTTACAAGATGAATCCAGCTTCAAACTGCAGACCAAGACCTGCCATTGCTTAATGCGCCTTAACTCAGGGACTGTCCAATTTGTTAGGAGTTATAATCAGTAAAACAAACAATACACTGTATATACTCTGATCCGCTGGTACATTATGTGACAGCAGATCAGAATCTTTCTTGTTTGCAGTTTGGCTTTTAAGCGAGTACATAAGGTAGGTGCAATTTTAAAGCAGGTTCAAAATTTTAATGAAAGAAGATACAAAGATATAGAATAAGATTATCAGGTAGGTTATATCACACCTGTAGGTTTACGAGCTTGTTTGTGTAAGTGGTATACAAATTGCATGTGAAAGATAAAAAGGTAAACATGGAACACAAATGTCCTAACAGTACCTGGAAACTGGCCTAAACACAAATGTACTATCAGTACCTGGAAACTGGCCGAAACACAAATGTCCTATCAGTACCTGGAAACTGGCCTAACACAAATGGACAGACCAAATGACAAGATTAAGGTGGAGAATTTAAAAATTGTTTTGTACGCCATGAACAAGAATTCTGATGGTTTTAGGATCAGTTTTCATGTGGCTAACATCACAGATGCTCAGCTGCTATGGCAATGGACTTTTTAACAAAGGATTGTTGGTTAGATACCTTACCTTACCAATCCATGTGACCTTAGGAAAGGTACTTCACTAATGCTTGATAGCAGTTGGCCAAGAAATATGGGGCAGTAGAATGACATGACAATATGTCATGCTGGTAAATGATGCTTTATCTCCTGAACACAATACAATCTTGTCTCCCTCAAGAAGAGAGAATGATATCCCACAATGAAATGATTACTGAAATTTCAAGAGAGAAGCTAGAGTTATGATGCTGTAAATCAGCATTGATACACCATCAATAAATCTTTAAAACCCTAAAGTGGCTTCCATTTCAGCACAGTAATCAGTTTCAAAAGGGTTTACTAGTCTATAAATCCTTACATGGATTGGCTCCTGATTATCTTAAATGTAATTTTAAATTTAAGTTATATTTACAATTTAGATTTACAAGTTATAATTTCCTAAACAAAATTCAGAGTTTTATAAGAACAGTTTTGCTTTTTCTGGAGCCAAGCTAAATAATTCCATACCACCTTAGATAACTCATGCCAAGCCTTCAAAAAGCTTCTTAGTCAACATCAACTGGAACAATCATTTGTATCATTTTGTTTAACTCAGTATTACTACGTTTTACAACATTGTTATCGGTATTATGTACTCACTTATATCTTTTTACATGTTTGCTACAACATGTGCTATTGGAATGAATCCTGTATGTACTCGTCCTTGATGTTGTTGTTATTGTTGTTACAGGGTTTAACGCCATTTTTCAGCACAAGATAGGCTATACATGGCGGCCAGTATTAATGGTGGAGGAAGAACCTGGGAAAACCCCGGAAAGAACCACCGACCCATGAGAAGCTACCGGCAAGCTTTCTCACATATTCACATTGGCCGAGCCCGAGACTCGAACCCACGCAGACAGAGGTGAGATGGTAGTGACACGTGATGGAGAGCGCTTTAGACCACTCGGCCACTCGGGGCCCCCACTCGTCCTTGAAGCCTTGTGTATATTTTATTGTAGCAGTAGATCAATTTCTCTAGTTTAGTATAACATTTGTTATGTAAAGATACCTTATCTTGTAATAACTATGCAGCATTATATATATATATATATATATATATATATATATATATATATATATATATATATATATATATACAGTCAAACCCACTTATCTCGACCTCGGTTATCTCGACAACCCGCTTATGTCGAGCGTTTTGGTCCGGTCCCGAAAAAATTCTTCTTTGTTATGCTATTTTTTACCCGCTTATCTCGACCTCTGTTAAGTCGATAACCCGGTTATGTCGGGCATAAGTTTCGGTCCGAAGTAACATGTGAACCCGCTTAATTCGACGAAATGCAACTTTTTAACGTCAATCTCACAGAAATTGTACAAGAAATAGTCAGCAAAAGCGATCGATTTTCAGGCCGGTAAGTTCAAAGAATTAGTTTACTGCTCGCTACCGGATGTGTTTATTCACCACCCGCGCATCTATTTATTTGCCATCTGGAATCATAATTGATACAAACTCGCATTGATGCCTGCGGGGTAAGTAGTCTACTCAACATTAACTTGCTTTAATAAATACTCTTTGTAACCCATGCTAGCGAAAGGAGTGTCATTTGCACTCACAGTCAATGTAAATGTACATGTACATGTATTTTCAAAAACATTTATTGATCTTTATCTGCGAGATACTGTCATATATTAACCTGGATATAATACAATCTTGGTTATTTTGCACCTAACACCGCGTTATGCGTGAATGGCGGGTGCCTGAAAGCAATCGGTGGATGTTTCTCTCTCACTCTCTCGTTTGTGATTTTCTTTGATCCATTTTTCAATCTGATAACATATTCAAACCTCTGAGTACAACCAAACATGATTTGTTTTTCAATATTCACATCAATTATAAAAATGCGTCGTGTGTTATCTGACATAAGTGATGCACACTACAGTAATGGATGCATACGCTACATGTGATATAAGGAGTTCATAGATATATTTTTTCTTTAATAAATTACTTATGATGATAAAAAAGGAATAAATGATAACAACACCAGGTTAGTTCATTTCATTTTATTATCAATTAAGCGTTTTGTTTATTTTATTGTAACATGCAGTGGGAGGGGATTCCAGTAAACACCAGCAAGAGACAGGAGTAATGCTCAAGGACATTTTTAAAATTACCGGTTTTTATGAACCCGGATATCTCGGGACCCGGTTATGTCGACGATTTTTTTACACCCCCGACGTAATCGAGATAACCGGGTTTGATTGTATATATATATGTTCTGTCAAATACTGACTGAAGGCCCTTCTTTGCTTCTTTGTATCAAATTAGGTCCAATTCTCTTCAGCAGTCTTTAAAAAAAATTGGGCAAATGTTTTTCAACTTCTAGTGATGCACTGGTATCAAATCTGAAAACCTTAATGCCCGATGCTTTTTGAAAAGTCATGTCAAATTCTGTTAATCAGTCTTTGAAAAGTCATTGGAAGTGTGCTTTCTGTTTTTATTGGCATTGGTCTAATCTGATAATGGACTGGTAGCATTCTTATAAAACTGACAAACCTTCATGGCAGGATGCATTCTGTCAAATCTGATCGTATCTATTTTCTTGAGTTGATTTTGGTGGCACTCAACAGTTTTGTATTTTGCATGGGTTAGATTTTTAAAGAAAAACAATTTCTCCAGTTTTCCTCACTGGTTATATTTGCTATTTAAAGAAATTTGTGTATATCTTAGGTATTAGTCAAAGAACTTTAACCGTAATTCCCTTTATTTTCATGTATGATTGTTGTGTGGAATATGGGTTATTGAGTATACAGTTTGGTCTTACTTCAAATATGAGCACCTTCCAAAACATTACTAGGTATCACTTCCTGGAGTTGAAAGGTAAATTGTAAAGAAAAAAGCCAATGATTTTCTTTTTCACATTTTATATATTTGGTAGTCCATTCAATGCACTTTCAGAAGCTGGTACAGTCTAGTCTGGAAAAATTCCTTTTCCCTATTTAATAACTGCTAAAAATAGTGTACTTTAGACCAATTCATGCTGATTTTCAGACAACTAGAGGGCAGTCATTTTAGTTTGATGTGTGCTTAAACCATGTACAATTTCAACAAGTACAATATCCAAAGAAATGTCAGTCACAGAACATGAAAGTAACATACAGAGATATACCAACATTCTCTCCATTGTGCATGTTGCAAATGTAGACAACTTCACCTTACAACCCACTTTCTCAGAAGTTCAAATATCAGAAGTTCAAAATAAAGCTTTTTCTTTCTGGGGGGTTGGGTGGGGAGCATCAGCAATATTCGATGGTGGATCAGCATCCGTTGTACAAAAGTGAAGCCATCAATGTCAGATAAAGCTTCAATTTTGTATTGCGCTACATTCCGTGATAACTGTCATTGATACAATATGTATCACAAAAGTATCAATTACATAAATAATCTTATACAAGTTAACCCATGTGTACAAAACAATACACAAATAAATTTTTTACACAAGACAGTTCATGCTCACAAAACAAACATCACTAATGTACCACTGTAGGATTTGCTAAATTTCCAGAACAAAGAAAAACAGTTTTTCATTTGTAATTATGCCTTGCTGTATCTTGTTCTCTATTTGAGATTTCCACATCAAATGCATATTGTTCTATTTAATACCCCCACATCTAAATGTATATTTGTCTATTTAATACCCCCCACATCTAATATATCTTGTTCTCTGTTCAATAAACCCACATCAAATAATATATCTTCTATTTATTTAATACCCCCACATCAAAATGCGTCTTGTTCTCTAATACCTCCATATCAAAATGCGTCTTGTTTTTAATACCCCCACATCAAAATGTGTCTTGTTCTCTAATACCCCCATATCAAAATGTGTCTTGTTCTCTAATACCTCCATATCAGATCTATCTTGTTCTCTCTATGTGACCAGAATTTCATATACATGTGCTTTGCAGAACTTATCAATCCTTGATTGGTCCACTAAAGAGAAAAATAAAAACATCACTTAAGGCCTGGAAATAAAACAAATGCTGAAGTCATTGTGTATCAAACAAAGATGCAAAGGTCAAGTTTGATATGGAACATGTTCTATGTTGAAATTGCTTAGTCTAGGATCATGGGAATATCAGGGGGTGAGGTGGTATAAAATCCACTGCAAGTATTTTTTTGGTTAAATTTGGTTTTGCACCCGCCACCCCACCCCCATGAAAAAACTCCTGTGAATGCCCAATGTCTAGGCTATGTCTTGCATGCATAAAACTTGACATTTAATGGCTGCAGATTGCGGCTGCTTGACAGAACTCCTTCACTGGATATATATGCAAGTCAAAAGTAGGAACTTTATATTTCAAGGTGTCAGGTCAGCCAAATATGATGCACTTTTAGGAAAGGTATATCATACTTCCTGTCTATAGCATGGGGAAAGCATCATAATAAACAAAACACCCAAAAACTGACAAAGCCCTGCAAGATTTACCATTAAGATTAACACCCTAAGCATGCAGGATCAAGTTCAGGTTACCCTAACATCAGTGACCCTGATGGTTTAAATATATAACAATAGTGTTGTTTGATTGGTCAGTAGTGTGGCAAGCAATTCTGGCCTCCCTCCTTCCCCAACAAAGCTTTATCCTCAATAATATGCATGATGGGAATTCTTGGCCACCCACTGAGCCTCCCCTACCATCATTATCTGGTGAAGCTTTAGAAACTAAAAGATAAATGGCTTAAAATGTACATGCAGTTAATTAATGACTTTTTAAAACTATCTATAAGTACAATATAATAATTTAAGTACTTCCATTTCTGATTTGCTCTTCTAAAGTCATATGGCCAAAACTACAAAGTGTAATAGCCATGAAAGGTATAGTCATTAAACTGCAAAGTTTACCACTGAATAAACAGATTCTAACTTCCAATTAGTCTAGGATGAATACAGGTCGTGCATGTATCAGCTAAATGTAAAATGTAGATCACTGTAACCATTTTTGGCTTTAAGGGTGCTGAAACGACAGTGATGCATCCAATCACCAATTGTCAAGACTGGAGCATAAAACTGAAACCCGTATCATCAAATCTTATGAAAGTCAGTGAGCATGAAATACAGGTCACTGGGACATCTTATGGCACAAGAGATGTATTAGCTTGTCAAAATGCATCCATTCATCACATTTCATGAGTCTACTAGTACAACCTATCATAGTATGCATACAAAAACTCACATGGCCATGAGCTAATTGCAAAAGCCAGCAAAGGCTGAAATACAGGTCAAGATGAGCTACTTTCTGGTAGTAACAGAGATGCATATCATCAGAAATTTTAAGATTCTAGCATGACCAGTGCCTGAGAAATGATCAAAACTAAAAAAATTACCGTGTCAATGAAACATACCATATGGTTAATATAATAATAATGGTCAACCAGTACTTTTAAATGAAATGAGGGAGTAGTGCTCATAAAGATGTATCCCCAAGTTTATCATTCTATATAGTGTGTGTCTGTGTGTGTGTCTGAGATTTGGATTTATAATGCAGCTTTAAAATATGTTCAGTCATATACTATAGTTATGATGTCTGCAGTGTTGCAGTTTATAGTGATGTCTAGCACTGGGGCATCATGCTGCAGACATGTACTAGCATGATGTCCCACCCAGTCACATTATCCTGACACCAGGCCAACCGGTTCCAACACTAACCTCTTAATGCTAAGCACTAGCAAGGCAGCTCTTAGTACCATTTTTTAAAAAAGCATTTAGTATCGCTCGGCCAAGGTTTGAACCCACAACCACCCGCATCCAAGGCAGATGCTCTAACCACTTAATGCCACTGGAGCAGTTCAAAGAATGTGAAAAACTTTTGTGACAAGAACTAAATGCAACAAGTAACATATATGTAAGCTAGTAAAATGTGAAATATAGGTCACAATGACTTTTTTTAGTATGGGTGTATACAATCACATAATATAATAATTAAAGCACAAACAATAAAACATCAAACCAAACTCAGTGAAATGTGAAATATGGACCAACTTTTATGAGGGTACAGTACTTCTTGTGGTACTTATGAAGATATATCCTCTCACCAAGTTTCATCATTCCAGTTACAGCAGTATCATACAGCAAGTGAAACTAAAGGTGCATGATATTACAGGTAGACTGGTTTACCATCATGTTTTTTTTCTGGCAGTATGTACCAAGACACTTTCCACAATACAGGAACTTTGGTAGTTTTCATCAGCAAGGCATTTATGGAAATTAACAAGTAATCTTGTTAAGAATTTACAGATGTTAAAAGAATGTTTACATTTTTAAATGGCAAAATAATTCCAAAATGTATTTATCATTTTACAAATTAGTTGTATTTGTCATGAATTATTTTTGGGTATTATAAATATAATTATATTTCTGAACCTATAATGATGTGTTTGACATGTCATGTGTGCTAACAAGGTTGCAGAATGGAATGTTGTCAAAAACATTTGGGCTAAATACAATTTTTGGAGAAATTTCATATAAGAAAAGAAAAAATGTCATTAGCTCACCTGGCCTTGTAGCCAGATGAACTAAATAATTTTAAAAATGCCATTAAAAAAAACAACGAGTAACAAAAACAAAAGCCATACAGTAAAACATTTACAGGAAACATATCAGGACAAGGACAGTCTTTGTCCCATAAATGAACTTTATCTTAAGTTCATAATAAACACGTTGTGTTTTATTTGCTGAGTCTCGCTCAAAGTAAGGACTCAAATGAACAACACATTAAATTTCCAGTCTCAATCGGAGATTTTCCTTTGTCATTTAAAATTAAGTACTCAACCATCAGCCATTCACTCTCCTTTGACTAACTATACCTAACATACCCTCTAGGTTTGTATCCCTACATGTACATTGCTACTGTATATAACAAAGAATAAAATGTCTTAAATAGGCAAAAAAACATGATCAAAAGTTCACAGTATTCATTTATCATGGAAGTTGCAACAATTTCTGTCTACTGTACATGATGAGCCTGGACAACTGATAAATGGAACCTTCTTTCCCATAATATTGTGCCTAACATTAATTACCATCGGGACATTAAACAATCTCCTCCAAGCTACGGACGGTGTACCTGCCGTTGGTGTGAACATTAAATATTTGCAAGAAGGAGCTGTTAAAAGTCAACTTCTGGTCATTTAATAAATGGGTTCAAGAGTTTATGAATTAATCGAAATAATGATAAAAAACAATGATTTACATGTATTGTGTCTAAAGGAAAACATGACATGAAATCTAATAAGTCAGTAAAGGCCTTTCAGGAAGTACTTTTAAAAACAAATTTCAGATGGAAAATGAAAAAGGTCATTCACTATCTCAAAGGACCATAAAAATATGTATTACATTTGAACACTGGCAATAGAATACAAGAATACTTATGTTAATCATGTGTTTGTTACATGTATGTTCATATGTACACTGATATACGATGCAAGTATGGTCATGTGAACAGTAAGCAAATATTACATGCCCTTCTTCACAGTGATATATAATACAAGAATGGTTATGTTAATAATAATAATAATAATAATAATAATAATAATAATAACTTTATTTAAAGAAGCTCATTTGGTCAGCTGATAAGTCATAAGTACATTATATATATATATATATATATATATATATATATATATATATATATATATATATATATATATATATATATATATATATATAATGTTTATTTTTGAAAAACTACCTACCCTAATTTTAAAACCACTGCAGTAAGAAAAACATAATTTTTTGGGGCCTTGTAAGTTCTGTGCTAAAAATAAAAGCTGCCTTTATCTTTCTAACATATCTTATTCAAAGCTGGACCCCTGGCTTAATTGTAAGAGTAACACTGTGACCAAGTGCTACATTTTATGACCAAAGAATAAATAATACATTTTAGCTGATAATAAAATAATCAGCTCTTTATGCACAAAACAAACTTTAACATACTTAAAACAAACTTTAACACCAAAATATCCACAAAAGAAGGGGTTGACTCCATGATTTTCGAACAGCTTTTTAAATTTCAGGATGGGCATTAACTTTGAGCATGGTTTTGATATCAGCTAAATATGATCAATTAGTGAATCTTGGAAATGCAAACACAATATACATATACATAATTAACCACATCCTGACAAGGTTTGTGTCATTATCCTATTAGACAAATTGATTCTATGAGAGAAACTAGATCTAAAAATTATTGATTTTGTTCATCTTCAGAAAATGATAACTTGACATTTTATTGACTGCAAAATGAATGGCCCAAGAATGTGCAAGGAATGTCAAGTTTGTTTTAATTGTCTGAGTGCCAATGGTAATCCATCACCCTTCTCCTTCTTCTGAAACTTACCATCTATGTGCATGTATGAGTGTGTGTGATTTAGATTTTCAACATAGCTTTAACAACTGTAGTCATATCGCTATGATGTTTGCAGTGTGGCAGTTTATAGTGATGTCTAGCACTGCGGCATCATGTCGCAGACATGTAACCTCTTAATGCTGAGAGTGCCAAGCAAGGTAGCTGTTAATACCATTTTATAAGATTTTGGTATGACTAAGGTGGGCATCAAAGTCACGACCTCCTGCATGCATGGCAAACACTCAAACCACTCAGGCTAACAGAGCGGTGGGTTGTAGAAAGGAAATGATGACTAATGTAAGAGACTTGGAAGCAAACTAAACAGAAATTTGGTTTAATAACTTCAAATACCATTATGATAATTACAGCGCTATAGTTTTCTCATTAACTGATAGTATACTTCTTGGTTTAATCCTTACCAAAAAAAGTAACGGTTGTTTTATTGTTGGTTAAAAATATTTTCTCTGTTGGCCCATTCAAGTTAAATTTCCTATCCTAAATTTCTAATTAATATATATTCAAAAGGTTTTGTTATAATGTGCCTTTGTGACAATGTTTAATTTATTAGAGCATTTGATCTGTGTTGTCTGTCAAGAGAAAATAAGTCCAATTTTAAAGTTGTTATCATCTGACACACTGATGCCAGGTAAATAATGGTGGCTATTTAATTAACAAAAGGCACAAAAATCACGCCTCATTCATAATCAATGGTTATAATTACATTTACCTCTACACCTGCATAGGTCTTCAATATGTTTATTGTTGCAGCCATATCTGAGGTTAGTTTGGCACCATCATATCCATTCAGGATTAAGCAGATGGCATAATTAGTCTTCTGCTGAAAACCAAAGGTCAATATGACTTTCCATAAGGAGAAGCAATATCAACATTTTCAAAATGGCAGCCATTGTGGCCATATTGGATGTCAGATCATATTAATTTAGTAGCCACCATACAACATAAGAAGTCTTCTTGTGAAAACCCAATGTTACTATGACTTTAAATTTAGGAAAAGCAACAGTAAGATTTTCAAGAGAGCCACAGTATCACCCATATTGGATAAACAATCAGCAATTTTTATTTAAAGACCAACCTGAAGCCATAAGAAGTCTTCCAATGAAATGCCAATGCTGGTATGACTTCCTGTTCAAGAGTAGCAACACTAATAAGATTTTCAAGATGGATGCATATGGTAGCCATATTGGATTTGGCTGTTTGGGGTTTAAATGCCATTTCTCAGTGCACGATAGGCTATATATGGCAGCCAGTCTAACAATGGAGGAAGAATTGGGAAAACCCCAGTAAGAACAAAAATCCTACATGAAGCTATAGGCAGCTTTATCACCTACCCATATTGGCTGAGCCAGAGACTCAGAAGTGAGATGGCAGTGATCAGTAATGTGAGCCATATTGGATGTCAGATCAGCAGCATTTTCATTCAGAACCAACTAGACATCATGAGAAATCCGTCAGTGAAGTCCCTATGATGATATGCCCATGATCCATCAAAAGAAGCAGCCATATTATTTTCAAGGTAGCTGCCATACTGGATGTTCAAATGGAACACCATAAGAAG
Source organism: Sinohyriopsis cumingii (assembly GCA_028554795.2). NCBI lineage: Eukaryota > Metazoa > Mollusca > Bivalvia > Unionida > Unionidae > Sinohyriopsis > Sinohyriopsis cumingii. The sequence goes on along the minus strand of CM068841.1, from coordinate 22,840,087 downwards.
TCTTCTGGTGAAAACCCAATTCCATGCTGATCTAACTGACCAATGGAGGTAGCGACAACAAGATTTTGAAATTGGCTGCCAATGGTATCCCATTCAATGAGAACCAAGTGGACATCATAATAGGTCATTTAGTGAAAATTCCATATAGAAATGACTACCCAGTTAAGGTGAGTAGTGACAAGTGACCATACTGAATGTCAGAAGCAGCAATGTTCCCATTTTAAGGACCAATAAGACTTTGCTCTGCATGTGTGTGTGTGTGTGTGTGTGTGTGTGTGTGTGTGTGTGCATGCATGACTTTCACAGTAATACTCCAAGTAGTTATGGAGGAATAGCAATAACAAACTTGTGCTAAGGGGCATACAGACAATGGACAACGGGCCATCCCATAAGCTGTGTTGGTCAATTACATGAAAGTGGACCTGAAATTACGTGGGTTACCAGAACATTTGTATACCATCTCAATGCCTGTCAATTAATCGTAAGAAGATATTGACTTTTATCAGATAATTCCATATGCATGTGACAATTTGACTTTAGGTCCACCAAGTCCATTCCCCACTTCTAGGTAAACTCTCTATATTAAGCCTGGACAATACATACATACATAAATTATAACTTATATATCTATGGATACACATACATACATAATACTTACATACATATCTATGCATATACATACATACATATATACATGCATGCATACATACATAGATACATACATACATACATACATACATACATACATACATATGCATACACATACATACATAATGCTTACATACATATCTATGCATATACATTCATACATATATACATGCATGCATACATACATATATACATACCTGCCTGCCTGCCTGCCTGCCTACCTACCTACCTACCTACCTACACATACACTCATACATACATACATACATACATACATACATACATACATACATACATACATTCATGCATGCATGCATACATACATACATATGCATACACATACATACATAATGCTTACATACATATCTATGCATATACATTCATACATATATACATGCATGCATAAATACATACATACATACCTGCCTGCCTGCCTGCCTACCTACCTACCTACACATACACTCATACATACATACATACATGCATACATACATACATACATACATACCTGCCTGCCTGCCTGCCTGCCTACCTACCTACCTACCTACACATACACTCATACATACATACATACATGCATACATACATACATACATACATACATTCATACATACAAACATACATACATACATACCTGCCTGCCTGCCTACCTACCTACCTACCTACCTACACATACACTCATACATACACTCATACATACATACATACATACATACATACATTCATACATACATACATACACAGATACATACATACACTCATACATACATACATAAATACATACCTACATACATACATACATATATACATACCTACCTACATACACTGATACATAAATACATACATACCTACCTACCTACCTGCCTGCCTGCCTGCCTGCCTACCTACACATACACTCATACATACGTACATACATAGATACATAGATACATACATACATACATACATACATTCATACATACATACATACATACCTGCCTGCCTACCTACCTACACACACACTCATACATACACTCATACATACATACATACATACATACATACTTTCATACATACATACATACATACACAGATACATACATACATACATACCTAGATAAATACATACCTACATACATACATATATACATACCTACCTACATACACTGATACATAAATACATACATACCTACCTACCTACCTACCTGCCTGCCTGCCTGCCTGCCTGCCTGCCTACCTACCTACACATACACTCGTACATACATACATAGATACATACATACATACACATACATACATACATACATACATGCATACATAGATACATTCATACATACACACACACACATACATACACACACATACATACATACATACACACACACACACATACATACACACACATACATACATACATACATACATACATACATACACATATACATACACACACATACATACATAGATACATACATGCATACATACATACATACATACATAAATACATACATACTTTCATACATACATACATACATACACAGATACATACATACATACATACCTACCTACCTAGATAAATACATACCTACATACATACATATATACACACCTACCTACATACACTGATACATAAATACATACATACATACCTACCTACCTACCTACCTGCCTGCCTGCCTGCCTACCTACCTACACATACACTCGTACATACATACATACATACATACATACATACATACATACATACATACATACATACACACACACACATACATGCATACATACATAGATACATACATACATACATACACACACACATACATACATACACACACATACATACATACATACATACATACATACATACATAGATACATACATACATACATACACACACACACATACATACACACACACATACATACATAGATACATACATGCATACATACATACATACATACACTCATACACTCATACATACACACACACACACACACACACACACATACATACATACATACATACATACATACATACATACATACATGTGAAATCAACCCATATCAACTTGAGAATGTTACAAGAATGTTATCACCAAAATCAATGCAGAAATTACAACAATCTGACTGAAGAACTTTCCAACAATTATTCATTCCTATTAAACTCTGGATTGTAATTAAACAGGTAGGTACATGTATAACTATGATATTTTTGTCACAAAAATGAACATACTGTGCTAATAATTTAAACATTGAACACAACAGATAAAACCAGCGTGAATCGGTTCACTAGGCTATATATTAAAAGGCTTACAGTTATACAATATATGTATGCATATATAACTTGAACTGATGCCAAAAATGTCCACTTTTGCACTCATGGATCTATGAACTGATAATCAATAAGCAAGTACATCAAACAAAGAACACCTTTCCAGGAAGTAATGAAAAGTCTATGGAATCTAAAGCCAACCATTTCATTTATCTATTAGTGTTGGGAAAATAATCAATCAGCAATTTTTCTTTTGTGTTGCTGATCAATGATTCAGTTATAATTGATTTATCTGTCCACATTATGAGTACCAAAACCAGAGATTGAACTCACGCAGACAGCGATCACTCCTGAATGAACATAACTAGATGTAAAAATTATCCTATTTACCAAATTTACTGAACTTCAATAGGCACAGACTTGGAGCTGTTATCAAAAAGTAATGCGCTTTTTTCTGTATCAGGCCTCAAATGAACACAGACCTTGATCTGTTACCAAATAATGCATTGACATATCTAAGCCAGTCTATACAATTCATTGTAATTATGGATTCAATACATTAATGACGCTGATCTGTTACCAAATAATGCATTGACATATTTAAGCCGGTCTATAAAATTCATTGTAATTATAGATTCAATACAATAATGACCCTGATATGTTTTCAAATAATGCACTGTCATGATGTATCATTATCAGTCTATACATTTCATTTTACAGACTTCAAACAAAGACCATAATCTTTTATTAAATAATCTACTGATATATCTGGATAAGTCTATACATTTCATTCTACTTAAAACGTGAAAGAACCTTATCTGTTATCAAATATTACAACAATAGGTCATCATCAGTCTATACAATTAATTCTACCTATAATTTCAAAGACCCTCATCTGTTATCAAATAATGCACTGACATATCCTAGTCAGTTTATACACTTCATTCTAATGTTGATTTCAAACAAAGACCCCGATCTGTTATCAAATAATGCACTGACATATCTAGGTATGTTGATACATTTCATTCTAATGTTGATTTCAAACAAAGACTCCGATCTGTTATCAAATAATGCACTGACATATCTAGGTATGTTGATACATTTCATTCTAATGTTGATTTCAAACAAAGACCCCGATCTGTTATCAAATAATGCATTGACATATCCTAGTCAGTTTATACACTTCATTCTACTCCCAGCTACAAGCGAACTGGGCCCAGTTAGTTAGTTAATTTAGATTTAAGTGGTTTTCACAGTCGTGCATGTACCACTGTTTTATGCCTACATAGTAGGCTGTTTAATTACTCCTAGGGGAAGGAATTCGAGCCACTTCCCCCAGACTTTTATGTGCTCACGGAGCACTGTTTGAATGGAGGGCTTGCAGGTGAGTGGGAATAGACCCAACACACACTCGACCTATTCAGTCGCTACTACTTAGCTGCATTTAGGTATGTATGAGTGGGAATGGACCCATCACATGCTCATATGTTGGTACTGAATTTTCAGTAGTATTAAGGGCATGCACTGCACGCTATTTATTTTGGTGCCTGACCATGGCAAGGGAGGAGATGGTGGAAAGGTGGCTCCAAGATCACAGGTCGGTGCTCCTAGACTTCAGGGTATCGGGTGTAAATTGTCGTCCTGCATAATTTTGAAAAACTATGCTGTTTTGAGTTTAGAATTTAGCTTAGGAGAGGTATCTTAGGTGACAGTTTTTAGTAAAGTTTGCCACCTTGTGTGGCTGGTCCTGATGGTCTTGGACTTTTGAAACCACCATATATGAAGGATTCTGTTTATAGGGTCTTACTTGTCTAAATTATTGTTGTTTTATTTGCAGCCTTGTGCTGCTGGGCTTGATGGTCATTGGTGTTTAAACCACCTTATAGTTGCTAATTTGGGGTCCTTCTTTCCAAAGTTGTTTATAGTTTTGATACTTTGTGCAGCAGGCCTGATGGTCTTGGGTGTTCAACCAGGACCACCTTAATAATTTTTGGGGCCTAAAATTTCTTGTGGCATAGATATTACTGTCACCGTCGGCTAGAGTATTCTCAGAGATATTAGTGATGTTACGTGCATACTAGGTTAGTCAAGTATTGTTTAGAGAAAGGGGAAAAGGAGTGGTTAGATTGATATATAAAAGAGAAATAAATATAACAATTTTTTTAAAAAGAAAAATGAAAATTTCTATTTTTCTCCCTTTCTCTGAAGAAAAAGGGTGGAAAACAAAAAATTCACCCTTTTTCTTCTTTTTTTTCTTTATTCCACCTTCCTATTTCTATTCCTAGTTGCCTTATTGTCAGGTGTTATTTTATGTTGTTAGATTTGTTTGGTGTTATCTTTATTTTCAGGCTAAGTCTATTTGATTAAGACATATCTTTGCTGATTACTTGGGTCGCTTATTTTCCCCCTAAATTTGAGTTTCTTTAGCCTGAATACTAGTTATGTGAGGTTTATTTCCAGGAACAGGGCCCAGCATCTGCTGGATTGTTATATGGGTCTGTATGGTTTGCAGTATAATACCAGTTTTACACTGGTATATACAATATTCACAGGGGGCCGGGGGGAGGTGAGCGGAGTGGTCTTAGACAATCACCTACATCTCACATCAATCTGGGTTTGAGTTCCTTGCTGGCCTATGTGGGTATGTGAGAAAGGTTGCCAGTGGCTTTTTTTGAAATGGTGGTTCTTCTGGGGATTTATTCATGTTCTTCCTCCATCTAATATACTGGCCGCAATATATAGCATATTATGCGCTGAAAAATGGTTTTTAAAAAACACCAACCCAGTATTCACAAAAATACTGAGGCCATTTACATATAGGACTTGGATGGAAAGGGTTATATACAATAAAACTGTTCTAGTGAAAAGGATTCCATTACATTACAGGAATGGAGAAAATGAAAGTGTGGTGGACACTATAGAGACTGTACAATAAGAACTGAAATGGGGGGAGGCTTTCTCCTTTTCTGAAAAAGAGAATTTCTAAACAAATGAGGGATTAGCAAAGAAATAAAGGCTTGGAAAATATCATGCACGATTTTTACACATTTGCTTGATATTTTGCCTGACTTTTTAATAAATGAACATGAATCATGCATCCCAAAAATATATCCTGCAGTAAACAGGCCATGTGTCATGTCCTAGAAAATGATCTTTAAGTAATTAGATTGTGGTTACAGCAAATGTTTACTGTAATTTAAGATCATTGGGGATAACAGTAACATATATGTTGCCACCTTGCTATTGCACTCGAGCATAAAATATATGGCACAAAGACTAAGTTTTGTTTGAAGGGTGTGATATGAAAGATACATGGTACATAACCAATCTGTATGATGCTTGAAGCAATTCAACAGTATTTGAGTGTTTGTGTGATTTGGATTTGTAACAAGCTTTAACAATTTTTCACTCACTTCACTAAAGTATCTGAATAAAGATTTATTAAATGCAAACCCAATTTTCAGTGTTGACACCAGACACCAAAATCACCAAAGCAAATTTAGAGATCTGAGCTTAATGCAGAGGTAAACAGAAATTATTGAACCATAAACAAATAGTGGTCACAATGACACTATTTCTGTATGAAGAAAGGGTGCACTTTCTGGTTTAATGTTAAAGGGATTGTTCCTGTGATCAATAGTGCCCATTATGAACTTTATTAAGTAAAAACATATTAAAATATGTTGCCTAAATTAAATGAATATAAGCAATTGGTATAAATACAAACAGTTTATGGTGAAGGGTAATCACCTGGGGTGGGGGGCACATTAAGCATGAAAATTATATCCCCATTGGTAATTCCTGACAAATAGTTATTTTTAGAGTTTATATTACTGACAAGGAACAACTCCAACTGTTACATCCATGCCAAGAAATGCGTCATAATAAGTAAACATGATCAGACAGAGTGACTCTTTTGTTACGTTTTCCATGGAAGACTATAAACAACTCATTCAAAACAAGGTAGCTGCAAATTTATTGGATATCCTCCACCAATCATCGTAAATTAATACTTGATTACATAGACAATTCTAATCTAAGGTGTTGTATACATCTGGCAATTTGCACCATGATATACAACTAAGTTTTACATATGCATCTAGAATATTCCTTGAAGCCAGACCATTAAATGGAGACTCAATGGTTTGAAATTTAGATATCAGAAAGCAATTCCTACCATCTCCTAAAGGTTTAAATGTGGGATTGCACTGTGCCCATGTTGTAATTCATACTGTTTGGATACTTCCTTATCCAAAAAAAGAATGGGGACAATGAACTCTTGTACAAGTAATTGAAATGTCATTCACAATTTAGCCATCCATGAAAAACTCCACATAATGTATTAAGTGTACTCTATACAAATACATGTACCTTGATATATTATTAAATGACAAAATGCCAGACTCTACAAAGTTGAAAAATTACCCTTGCCCAGCAGAATGCTACATTTTGTTTTAACAACATAAATGACTCCCACCTGGGTTTCCTCTCAGATGTGCTGGGCTTACTTCAGTGGTAACCCAAGAATAGCTGCCAGTCCTATGAGAACCATGCAATTACACCCAACCCCTGATAATTTCTCCTCAAACCTGGCACCCCATTTAACTTAGTGCCCTAGGCAACCACCAACTTCATCTGTATGTACAGGCCACCCCTGACTTATATTATGCAACAAATGGCTATTTCATGAAGCAGTCAGAGAGTGCCTATGCTCAGTTGGTAAAGAATCAGACTCATAATTCAAGGGTTGAAGGATTGATACCCACCCAAGAAAGCACCAGTTTGCTGCCATGGTGTAACCTTTTAACACATTATGGGCATCATATAGCCACCCAAGAAAGCCCCAATTCGCTGCCATGGTGTATCCTTTTAACACACTATGGGCATCATATAGCCACCCAAAAAAGCCCCAGTTTGCTGCCATGGTGTATCCTTTTAACACACTATGGGCATCATATAGCCACCCAAGAAAGCCCCAATTCGCTGCCATGGTGTATCCTTTTAACACACTATGGGCATCATATAGCCACCCAAGAAAGCCCCAGTTTGCTGCCATGGTGTATCCTTTTAACACACTATGGGCATCATATAGCCACCCAAGAAAGCCCCAGTTTGCTGTCATGGTGTATCCTTTTAACACACTATGGGCATCATATAGCCACCCAAGAAAGCCCCAGTTCGCTGCCATGGTGTATCCTTTTAACACACTATGGGCATCATATAGCCACCCAAGAAAGCCCCAGTTTGCTGCCATGGTGTATCCTTTTAACACACTATGGGCATCATATAGCCAACAATGTTTTAAAATTGCTTACAGTTAAAACCAACATAAACAAAAATGTATGTAGTACTATGACATGACAACTGTATGTAAACTAACTCCGAACTTTAACATAATGTTTAATTTACCTATTTTTATATCATCTGGTTAAAAGGCATAATTAAAATGCCAAAATCCTGCTCACAATTAAATTAACACAAGGTCCTGATGATGAAAACCAATTTACTGAGTGGTATCTAAAATTAGATGAGAAGCAGTCTAGAAATATAAATGCTCAGATACATAAATGCCTCATAAAAATCTGGAGATCTCATCTATGATGGTCTATGCTTACTTACAAAGTTTGGCAAAATCCAATAAAAAAATTAGTCTCCAGAGTTGCATAAAGTTAAACCAATCAAAAACAAAATTATGTCACACAAATGTCTAAAACTTGCTTATAAATCAAACCCATACAGAATCCTTATGATACATGACTATTTAAAAAATTTGACTATGAGCTAAAATGAGTGCTGACAAGCTCAGACATTTTGATAACCTAATTAATATGCATGGATCATAGATGATAAAAACTTTTTTCTTTTGTTTTTTTATTTTACCTTGAAAAACGCGTTTTTTTACGTTTTTTATTTATTTGTGTTTTTTATATTTGGTACTTCCATTTTTTTTATCATCGGTCATACAGGTTGTCCTCTGTCATACTCTAGATCACTGCTCTAGATAACAAATATCGATCAATAAAGAATCTATAATACTAGCCTACAATACTTTACGTAAAATATGCTACAACATAGTGCTGATATCTGGTAGTGTAGGCCAGGCGTGGTCAGATCAGTCAGATGATGATAACGACATTGAGTGAAAAAAGTTTCAATGTTATCTGGACTACGGTTTAAAACTTTTGACATTTTTTCATATTTGTACCACTGAAACTTTAAAACTGGTATATAGCATGTAAATAAGTAAAATATTGATTTTTGTGTTGCCTAAAAACTACTGGAACGTTTTTTTTGTTTTTTATTTATTGAGAAAAAAATGCGTTTTTTTTACGTTTTTTTATTTTAATTTTAACTTTTTTAACATCTATGGCATGGATCTTGCTTAAAAAAGTGTATGTATCTGAGATCTTGATGCAAGCCTATTTACAAAGTCTTGTCAAAATCCTGAATCATAAAACCTTGGCAAACAAAAATGCAAGATCATCTCACGAAGGTATACATAATTCTCACCACAAAAAATGTCACTGAACATCTTGATGATATCAGCCTAGTTACAAAGTCTTATCAAAATCCTAAATCATAATAACTAGGCAAACAAAAATGCAAGATCATCTCACGAAGGTATACATAATTCTCACCACAAGAAAATGTCAAAATCTGCACATAAATATAGTCATTAATCCAATTTGGGGGACATTGAGAATTATGTTACTTTTGTCATTGTTGAATGCCATTCAAAAGTAGGCTAGACAAACAACGTTATATTATACCCTGGGTCATGTAAATAAAGTGCAAGCACATGATAATGATTTGGTGTTTCCTTTTATAAGAAAAGAATGTAGGCTAAAGTTCTGGTATCTTTTTTCTTTCTCTTTTTGTTCATGTAGATATACTGCCACTGAAGGCAAGTTTAATGTCAAGCTGTGTTCCCTTTCCAACTGAGTATCTTTGCCAATAAGAATGACATTGACCTTTTCATATATGTGCACACAGAGTCAAAACAGTAGTATCATTTGAAAATTTGAAGGTATCAGCATGACAGTACACAGGAAAAGAAGTATCACGGTTCGATTCCTTATATGTATTGAAAGTTCATTATTTAATTAATTGACTGATCTTGCCCATAACTGAACTCATCTGACAGCTTCATAACATACATGTAAATCATTTTTAACAAGTTTGATGAAAATCTAATTATATAAGGAGTTGCTCTATATAGCATCATTAGGCTCAACCAAATAGCTGAAAGATCACCTCATTACCGGTAATATGTATGCATCTGTCTCACTCAGATCTCTACTCTAAAGTCTTGATGATATACCAAAGCGGGTTTTACGATTAATATCTCATCAGAAATAGTTTCTAGAGTGATAACAAGCTACACGATTCTTTCATTACTATGCATGAATCTCACTGATTATCAAATCAAATATTATTGAGACAAAAGCCTGTATTCCAAGTCTGATCAAATCAAAACAGAAAAATGGCTTCCATCGTTGTAACAAGCTCAACTAAAGAGATGCAAGAACACCTCATTAATGTGTGCATCTAATACTAAATACTGGACAAGTCTGGAAGCCCATATTCCAAATCTGATCAAAATCGAACCAGAAATATGGCATCAGAGTGGTAAAAAGCAGATTTTGTCAGATACGCAATGCACAAAGCTTGATTGGATTTGATTGAGTATGCTCAAAGAAAGAAACACAAACATATACTACACATAAATCTCAATTTGTGTTGACGCAATGCACAAAGCTTGATTGGATTTGATTGAGTATGCTCAAAGAAAGAAACACAAACATATACTACACATAAATCTCAATTTGTGTTGAGTGTCTAAAGCATGAATAAGTTTATGTGCCAAAAGATAATAATCTACGCCATTATAATGCTAACTGTTTTATATGAACCATTGTCTTTACCCTGAAAAACAGTCATGTACAATTTTTTGCAATATAGGTACTATATTTAAGATGTGTACATACAATATAACCACTTTAATAGGTACTGCATTATTGTAAGACAGTCACACTATAAATCAGTATACTTTATGGTTACTCTTTACTACATTATAAGAAGGGATTACTGTATAATGTATTATAAGACAGTCTCACCATAAGAAAGAAAATTCTATGGTTACCATGTACACCATTTTAATAAGGGAATACTTTATCATGCATTTCATATAAGGCAATAAACTCCATGATTATCATGTACACCATTTTAATAAGGGAATACTGTATCATGCATTTCGTATAAGGCAATAAACTCCATGGTTACCATTTACAACATTTTAATAAGGGAATACTGTATCATGCATTTCATATAAGGCAATAAACTCCATGGTTACCATGTACAACATTTTAATAAGGGAATACTGTATCATGCATTTCATATAAGGCAAAATACTCTCTGCAATATAATGTCGGAATACTACATAAAGATCAGAAGCAAGCAAACAAAAAAAGAATACTGCAACTTCTGACATGGCAAATCATTCAAGAGAAAACATGCCTCGTGTCCTAATAGATGTATGTTCTGTCAGGTGATTTGACACATGGCCAAAGCATCAAAGGTAACAATTTGTTTTTTTTTTATTTATCATCAGGCATGCAATTAGCTTTAAAAATAAAACGACAGAGACTTTGATGGAATACAGTATACCAGTACGTCAAGCATTTTATGAAGAGGAAACACTTCTGGCTATAATGAATGTGCTGCTAATGGGTCCATGTTGCTTCCAACAATGAAAATGCAGTCCATATTAGCAAGCCAAATTAATGAATGACGTTATGATGTTGACAGAGATATCAACAGTCACTAGGTCAACAAAAACATACAACAATGCAAGCTTTCATGTAACACAAATATTGTAAATCTGGCAGTGAGCATGTCTGTATGTAATGCATCATGTAATTTAGCATTAGCAAGATGTTCCGATTCACAATTTCACATTCGGACATACTTTACATACTTATCTCCATTTTATTATCGAAATTTGTTCTGTGGAATTTAACAAAAGCTGGCTGGTAGTTCAATCACTAGAAGAATCAGCTAGGCATATTCAAAGCAATATAATAAAAGCAACCTCTGCCTCAATGTGTTCTTGGCAATGGCACCAAGTTTGCATTTCCTTGTATGTTTCAGGCAATAATGTCATATAAGTGCCCTTAAAAAGCAACCCCCCCCCCCAACTCCCTGCCCTGTTCAATATAAATAAAGTGCAAGAACATTTGAAAGTGGCTACTAGATAAAGTCGTGGGTCAACCTCAACCCCACCCCTAAAAAGAAGAGTTACCTAGCAAAAGTTATCCTATTTTTAGCATAAGATATAATAAACATCTTTATGCACTAATAAGTCAAGTCAAACTGCAAACAACAAAGATCCTGATCTGTTTTATCATAATGCAACTGCAGATCAGCGTCTATCCTGTTTGTTCTAGTAACTGCAATAGTAGATCGAGGTCTGTACAGTTTGCAGTTGGACTCATCTCATGAGCAAGTATATATGGTGATGGAATTATGCCCTTTTAAAAGTCTTTTCAAAATATTGTACCTACCTTGCATGTTATATGTTTGTGATGTGTGATATGGATTTTTAACAGACCTTTAAAAACTTTTCAGTCATATCGTTACAATGTCTGCAGTGCAGCAGTTTATAGTGATGTCTAGCACTGGGGCATCATGATGCAGACATGTAGCATGATGTCCCACCCAGTCACATTATCCTGACATCAGACCGACCAGTCCTAACTCTAACCTCATAATGCTGAGCACCTAGCGAGGCAGCTTTTAGTACCATTTTTATAAGTCTTTGGTATGACTAGGCTGGAGTTAGAACCTGCAACCTCCCACATCTGAGGTGGATTCTCTAACCACTAGGCTACCTCTTGAATGTTTAAAAGAAAATTGATTGACACTGATAAAAAATTGATACCATTCAACTTTTAGTCACAGTTATCAATCACTGTAGATAAGATTTTCATGCTGGGTATCAAGTTTTTCTGAGTTTAGCCATGAGACTAAGTATATAATATTATTTAAAATATAGATAACAATGCAACATAATATATATCAAGTTCACTAATGGTTGTTTCCAAAAATTGTTTTTACATTATATGCATTAATATAATGATTAATTTTAATGACAACCTTATCTGATGGCAGATTTACATCATTTTAACAAATTTAAAGAGCTTCAGGAAAAGATGCTTTCTGTCAAATTTAGTCTAATTCTTTTGTGTGGGTTTTGAGAAATGCAAACTCTACCCTTAACTTAAATGGCCTTGCAAGAAATATATGAAAAGAATACAGACATCCATCATCAGTAATGATACCTACATAAACACAAAACTGAAGCAGTAATACACAGAGGGATAAAGCTAACCATTTATGCTCTGCCACTGGAGAGGCTGGGGACAAAAATAACATTTAGTCATTACGCTATTTCATAAGCATGCTAAAAGTAACACATTTTTATGGCATTTTATATATTTCTCTCCTAATAATTTTATTGATTTACACCACATTAACACTGAGAATTGTCAAGTGTATCCACTAAGCCTCCTAACAAGCTAGTTTGTAGCAGGAGTTTTTGGAATAATCATATTCTAAGACTGAAAATCAATGATCTTGTTACAAGTAAAGACATGATAATTCAATCTCCATTTCATGAAAGGGAGAATAGAAGAAGGAAATGAGTGCTCATTTCCTTTAGACAGCTACACAATTATTCCAACCATCCTCAGTGGTAGCAAAACCTGTCAATATAAATCTACTCCTGATCCAAAGCCTGTCTACAGATACTTATAAGCTTATGTGTCAGACTGATTGGCAAATGAGGAAACTTTAAAGAAAACCTCAATACTAATTACCTATGACTGTGATGCTGTCCCCAAGGTAAACTGGCTAAGTGAGCATGTTGCTGAATAAACTGTTGTTGCTTCATAATACTTCATGCCAATTTTGGATTAAGAAATCTGTCAAAAGCTTTAAGAAACATGCAGAAGAAAAATTAAAAAAAAAGAGAATTATCAAGTTCATCAACTTGAAGGTTTCATGCTTTTGACATGGACCCTCGAACTGTGGTGACCAGGATTATAAAATATGACATTACCAATGCATGTCATCATCAATATCCAATCAAAATGTTTTTGAGAATACCTTGGTATGATCTGGATTTTTATCCTCAGGGGCCAAAGAAAAAAACAGATAGTCAGCAAATCATTTGCAATATGCATTATATACAAGTTTAATGAGAATAATTATTATAGACTGGTTTTACTCTCATGAAGGGGCCCCAGGTGGCAGAGAGGTCTAAGGTTCTCACCTTTACAGATCAATGACATCTCACCTCTGCCTGTATTGGTCAGTCTCTAGCTCAACCAACAAGGATACATGAAAAAAACCTTTTAACTCATTAACCCCTGGCGCCGCATTTACGTGGCCGGAGGTAGTAGCCTACTGCCGAGCTCTGTAGTGTCAAGGTCATGTATGATACACTAAAGTGGGTGGCATTATATTAAGATAGGCGGATGTAGCTCTACAATGATACCAAATAACCTGGACGTTTTAGTTGCACTACAAAACACAGGGAAAAACCTAATTTTTTGGACCCATTATTTTTTTCACCCAAAATTCGCCCATGGTCGGAATCCAATTTTGTGCCCAAATTTTAGACTTTTTGACCTCAGATCTAAGGCAGACCAGTCTGAACTGCACACAGACAGGTGAACTTTTGCAAAAAGTAGGATAAGGTGGGCATTTAGAATAAAGAGTGGTCTTGATATGAAAATGACGGGTGTCCATTAAGCACCAAAAAAAAGAACTCCAACTTTTACCATTCTGCTCTTTTGCAAGCAAAATAACCAATGGAAAATGATGTTTCCAACACAACTAGGCATTACGCAAATCTCTTGGAATTCAATGTATTAGGATGTATTCAGAAATAGCCCCCAAAATGTGTTTCCTAATCACATTTCAGGCGACAATGACAAAAACCTCCAGGGGTTAATGGGTTAAGTAGCTTCCTATGGGTGAATTGCTCTTCCCAGGTTATTCCTCCATCATATACACTGCCCAACATGTATAGCCTACCATGTGCTGAAAAATGGCATTAAACCCACAACAACCCAATGTAATGATGAAAACGTAAAATATGTCAAACTACTAAACCTGTGAGGTTTCTAATATTATTTATATACCTGCTTTATGGAGGAGAAAGAACATGCCTGAACAAGACTGTAAAAGTTGGAACAAGTTTATCCTAAAATCAAATCAGACGACAAATCAAAAGGGTCTTCAGATAGTATTACTAACCAGCTTAAGCTTGTGAAAATCATGTATCATGGACAAGAAAACACTTCATCATTCAATGGCAAGATGGCAACAGAAATCACGGAATGTATGCACTGTGCTATAATCATTTTCTGAAATGCAGTTGGGGGGGTGACTAATTTTAATTATGCAATACTTACCTGTACCTATTGCATAGCTAACCTATTTTCATGCCACAAACTCACCATCCGTTTGAAGTAAATGCATCCTCCCACAGATTAGAGAAAAGTCAGTATAATCTTCTGCACACCAATCTGCATGTCACATGGCAATGCACTGAAGGTAGACATCTTTTTTGCAGACAATTATGCAAGACTTCAGAGTCGGGTAGGAGAAGGGCATTCGGCAATAGTAACAGGCAAGCACTGCCTTATCAAAAGAAGTTTTAACCCTCCACCAATCTACATTTTATTAGCAGCCATTAATTGTCCTGTCACTAATGAGCAGCTGAATTTGTTCATTAGGTGGGTTGGCTGATGCTCTTGTCAAAGTGATCAAAATTTCAGAAACTAAAATGAACTCACCATAGAGGGGGAGGGCCATTTATAGAAGGCTGATGTCTCTCTGAGCCCTATATTGTGTCCTAGGATCATGATCATCCCTGGCACAGATTTGACTGAGACTCGAGATCTATACAGGTAGAGAAGCTACTGTAGGTAATTTGATTTTTAGTGAGAAATCCTGGTTGGCAAAGAAGAGAAACAGAAGCATAATTCCTATTAAACCAGAGACAGCCAGTGTCAATAGACAAGCATGAATCTCACTTTTTCGCGTTGTAGAAGTGAGAGTGAGTAGGAACAGTTTTGAGTGTGAGGTCTTGAAAGGAAATTTCACTCAATGGTCTATATAGGGCTTTGGTTAATGATCATAAAACTCAAGAAAGATTCCATCTGGATATAAGAGAGTTGTAGACATGTCTCTAGAGCTCAAAATACTTATAAAGATCGAGCATGTGCCAATCTGAACCGAGAGAACTTAAATGTGTTGAAGATGGAACCTTGATAAAGGATATTGTATATCATTTGGCCTCAGAAAGGAAGGAATGGAATTCAGCAATTAAAGTTACAAAAGGACAGATAGCATCAATGTGTTTCCTACTGCACCACTGACAGAAGATTCTCCACCTTTCAACACAGCACTTAGATGTAGAAGCTAGATCTCCAGCGCTAAATGATACAAATGGCAACTTGACAAGAGAGATAGCTTGAGATGAACCAGGTGTAAAGGTGGAGAATGTATGGGCTGTTATGAAGGAGGGATCCTCGAGGTTGTGACAGGAGGTCCCTCCAATGAGGTAGAGACCTAGGTCAATTGATCAACAGCTCTAGCAGATCAGTAGGGTGATGAGGATGATCTGTACAGTGAAAATTCTGACTTTTGCAGAACTTGTGGCAGCAGTAGGAACAGTGGGAAAGGAAGATATGAATATGTGATCCTAGTGGAAGCTGAATACATCTACTGCCCATGCTATCAAGTCCAGGACAGGAGGTATGTAAAAGGGAATATTGTTGTTGAACCTGGTCACAAACAGGAATGAGGAATGATTATTGTAGGCCCATGAGATAGAAACAGTTCAAATCTCATGGGATTTAGTTTCATAAAGGAAATGTTTCAACTGGTGACGGACTGAAAATCGATCTACCTGATCCAGAGGAACCCAGACTAGGTTCTGGTTCATGAGAAAGTTCACCCCATGTAAACAAAGTCCTACGATGGAATAAGTCCTGACTTCTTGAGGTTGGATAAAGACCCAAATGGTGGACCAAGAATGGAAAAAAAAAATTCTTTGGGAGTCTAATGGGTGCCATGGACCTGGCGAGTGAGGAGCTTGTGGATTGGACTGGAGCTGTGCCTGCTTTAAAAAATTTCAGATGTTCGCCCAGGGAAATTTGCCTAAACACATAATGTTGATAACCCAGTAAGTCTTAACACAGTAACCCCTGGAGGTTTTTGTCGTTTTCATCTGCAATTTGAGTAGAAACACATTCTGAAAGCTATTTATTAATATATCCTAATACATCAACTTCTAGGTGATTTTCCAATAACCTAATGCCTAGTTGTGTTAGAAACATCATTTCATATTGGCTATTTCGCTCGCATATGAGCAGAAGGGTAAAAGTTGGAGGTTTTTTTTGTTGCTTAAAGGACAAATCTTTTTCGTATTGAGACCACTCTTTATTCCAAAAAGTCTAAAATCTGGACACAAAATCGGATTCCGACCATGGGTAAACTTTGGCTGGATAAAAAATCGGGTCCAAAAAATGAGGCTTTTCCCTCTGTATTTTGTGCGTGTGTCTGTGTGATTTGGATTTTTAATGTAGCTTTAACAATTTTTCAGTCATATTGCAACAATGTCTGCCGTGTGACAGTTTATAGTGATGTCTAGCAATGAAGCATCATGCCACAGACATGTAGCATAATGTCCCACCCAGTCACATTATCCTGACACCAGGCTGACCAGTTCTAACACTAACCTCCTAATGCTAAGCGCCAAGCGAAGCAGATGTTAGTATCATTTTTGTAAATCTTTGGTATGACTCGGCTGGGGATCAAACACATGACCTCCTGCATCTGAGGTGGATGCTCTAACTACTAGGCCACCAGAGCGGTGCCCTCTGTATTTTGTAGTGCAACTAGAACTTCCAGATTATCTTGTATCATTGTAGAGCTACATCTGTCTACCTTTCTATAATACCACCCACTTTAGAGTATCATACATGACCTTGACGCTACAGAGCTCGGCAGTAGGCTACTACCTCCTGCCATGTAAACTCATCGCCAGGGGTTAAGAGGCCATGGTATGTATGAGGCGCCCAAAGAGGGTCTTGGCTACTAGCAGAGCAGCCCTTAGAAAGCATTTAGTATGGTAAAGTAAGACTTTTGCTGATTCCAGTGCAGTGTCATGGTGGATATGAACATTCAGCTGGTAATGTTATGGCAACAGAAATATGCCAGGATATCTTGGCTACAGCTTCCAGCAACGGTGTAAGGCATCTTGAATCAAAGCAACCTCTCTCAATATACTAGAAGAAGTAGGTGAGAACAGGTCAGCATGCCAAGCTATTGTTATGTTTTTCTGCTCCATGGTATCAATTATTTTGATCGGAAGGCATGGCAAGGCACCCACAGAAATACATACTTTGGCCACACTGGCATCCAATTGGGGAGGTTGGACATGGCTTTGATTCCATTCCCAAATTAACTAACTTGGTGCAAGATTGCGGTAAGATGCCCAGTACACAAGTCTAATAACTCTATATGGTTCTTTTATTTCTTATTTTTAATTTCAAGGCCAATTATTATTTCGATACACTATAATTGATCAATCAGGAATAGTCGTGTTGACAAAACAAAGTGTATGTAACTAAAATATACTGGGGTGCCCCAGATTTGCTTATTTTGGTATATTATCTTTTTTGTTTAGTGGGATGAAGGGGATCTGGTAACTGGCAGTGTTATCTATTCAGTACAAAATGGCATTATCCCAGGACACCGACCAAACTCTATGCTTGCATTCTACTGTTACAGTAACAAGCTTATAGTTGGAAACAAGAATAATATCATGTTCTCAGTCTGAATAACAAAAAGAAAACACAAGGAGGGAAACCCTTAAATTATGCTGCATATATTTGCTTTGGCATACATAACGCATCAGTCAACACAAAATATTTGCACTTGTGCTTGAAAATATACTCTCTGGCACTAATGTCTGAATAAAAGGGACATAACAGATAATATGATTTATTCGATCTGTACAAAGTACATATATATGACACTGTAAAGTGTCATTTATTCATATGCATATTTCTATGAAACTTTATTGTTCCTTGCATTCCACAAACCACTGCCATAATATACTTATAGGTCCAGCCAATTTGCAAACAACAAATATTATGATCTGCTACAGTATAATGCACCTCCAAATCAAGGTCTATTTGTTTGTTCTGATGATTATCTTAACAAACTGCACAGACACAGACCTGCTGGCGCATTATGCCATGGCAGATCTGGGTCTGTGTAGTTTGTAGTTTGATTTTACTTATAAGTTAGTACTTATGGTAACTGACATAAATGCTTTATATTTAAAATGCCAACATTATCTTTTATATCATCATACACAAAAATAACATAAACAAAGAATATCCTTTTATTTTATTTTTTTAAACTATGTTTAAAATAACCACTTGCAAATCAATGTTGCAGTATTTGATCAATTTATATGCATTTATGCATTCTTTTTTAGTCTTATATGACTCTTCCAAACAACTGATGGTACAGTAAAGATCCTTAGACAAGTAATGACCTGTAAACATCATGTCCAAAAGGGTTAATCAGACTATTCAGACTATTATGTCTATTTTTTAATGAAAAAATGTGACTTACAAGATTGAAGAAACTCAGGTTCAGCATGTACTATAAAGATTGATATTAGAATGTAGGGATTTTCATTAAAATATCATAAACTATACAGGACATTTTCCATCAAGAAATGTCAAAGTTACTGTACTCTGAGAAAAAAAAATGTTGTAAAGAAATTTAAAAAAAACTAAAGTTAAAAGTAGTTAAATTGACAAGTAAATTGTTTGCAAAACTTGATTTATATGAAATCTGGAGAATATTTTAACACTTTGAAAAAATTTTGCTTCCTTACAAAATGTACTTACTAAAGACATCATGGAGGTTAATCTAAATCAATACACTGAAGGATGGGGAGAGAATCATTTTGGCTGGTAAAAGACATAAATAAGCACTTATGCCTCTGAGGTAATAAATGTCCTTTTAAATACTCTACCTTTAGAAAACCATGGATTTTGTCTATAAGTGATTTAATATTATGCAGAAATGGGTCAGTTTTGTTAAGATGATACTATCATTTAAAAAGTACAATTTCTATTCATTTTCAGAAGGTGTTAATTTTAAAAAAAAATATTCTAATAATTTGTCACAAATCATTTGTATGGCTTGGAATCTCAATTATTAGATGAATTCATTAGAAGAATTATTTCCATGTATCATTAGTGATTTTCCAAAAAGAAAGTTGTTATCACAAGTTTTAAATACACTTATGGAGACATGAACAATATACCTTTTGTGCACCAAAAAGGCATACAATTTGTGGACCCAAATCTTAAAAACTAGTATAACATGACACCTAATTTTTAAAAAAAATGCATGCAATTTGTAATGTTTTCTTAACTGGTAAAAAAAACTGTGCCATCTTAAGTTCATGAAAGTTCCATTCAAACAACTATCCTTAAATTGTATGTTTTAGTGTATCTTCCTCTTTTGTAAAATACCACTTATAAATATACCAGATAAAATTCTTTCACAAGAAATTCTATTGGTAGCACAACATATCCAAATATTCCTAAACACTGTCCAAATCAAATTATATTCTAAACAAAACATATTTTCTGAAATTCATTTCTTAGAATAGCCATATTTACATGCTTAAAATATAAAACAAACAACAAATGCCAAAATGTTCATTTATACTTATATAAACTACAGAAAACGTTTCCTTGTAATTACTTCAAATATTAATACAATCTTGTATTACAAGATCCATTTCTGACACTTTAAAACCTAACGGCAATGGTCAGTATTTTTAAAGAAAAAAACATGTCGAAACAATAATTTATACAGACGTTGAAGGAACTTTAGGCTTGCCACTGAGACATTATACTGAATCTTGTTTACGCTTAGGAAACACGGAAATTTCGCTTACGTATGATTTGGTAATACTTTTGGAAGAGAAACCGAATCGAATGTTTGGCTTCAAATTTGCATCTTATTAACAGCCAAGGGCACGTATCATTCTCAATGCTTCAGCCTTTTCTATGTTTATCTTACTTTACGGATTTAAACTGACTCACTTGAATGACTTGTAAAAACATACATGACGTGACATTCCGTGACTGATACAGGTGAGCAATTGTTTACTTTCAATCTATCGGCAAATTTAAACTACCAGATGTCTCGTTTACAAAATGAGATGAAATAAAAGGATGATCTTACCTTCTGATGCATAATTATGCCTTGAAACACATAATAAAACAAAAACAAATACCAACAAGGTCACAGTTCTACTTCCTTTAAACGCCATTTTGCTAGAGAATTAAGATTTCTATTTTAAAAGGATGACATTAGAAGCAAACCGATTGTTTTGCACCTGGAACAATTGGAATATCCTCTGCTCTTTCTGTGAGACTAAAGTATGATTCGGAGCCGCGAATGAACAAGAAAATTTCCAATTGAGTCCGAAGTGGCGCTCTGGTTTTTCTCAAACCTCACAAGCACTCACTGATGTTCTCTAGCGCAGCCTCGTTTTGAGGTGTCATACGAGGTCATTTTTGCGTTAAATTTTTGGGCTTTTAAAGATAAAGAAATTAACACTAACTGCCCTCTGTTTGCGGCTAAATTTTTACAATTTTGACTTTTTCTATATTTCTGGAGGAGAATCTCTAAAATCCCTAAAACGAGCAAGCATTTAAATTTTGGGTTTTCTCATAAAATGCCACTAAAACCACAAATTGAGCTCAACTCTTATTTGCTGAAATGCCTGATATGGTTTTCACCTCACTTTCACAAGATACGATAAAAATAACGAAAATCCGTTTCACCTATTTACCATTGTTTAAAACGTCACTTGAGTACAGGTTGGGAAAAGTTATTCGGATCCAGTTTGCAATTTAGGTTCCGTCGGTTGGAAAATTGGATGGAAATTTACGAATTGTTCCGAACCTAGTGTTCGGCAGTTGATTGGACGAAGTAAAAGCAACACGCAACGGTCTGGGAAATTCGACAATGTTTACATGAGATCGCACAACAGGAAGAACATTTATAGGGTAATATTTGAAATTGTTGGAAGATTAGATAAACTAATATAGCTGTGAAAGTGCATTAAAACTATAACAAACTTATTGTATTACTTTCAAATTTCGTATAAGTGGATCATTGGGGTGGGTGGGGGTGGTTTATCACTCGCGAATTATTTACATGTCTGATACTCTATGACGTAAGAAATATATGTAAAGAATTCTCTGCTGCAGAGCCTACTATTTAAAAATTGTCTTCGAGCTAGTAAGATAACAGGTAATTAACTGGTCTTTTTTATATTTGGATTTAAATATTTTTTTTTTTTGATAGAAGATAAGGGGGGGGGGGTAGTCCGACAATGTAAGACTTCTGCCCTATTGACCCAAACAACACACATATCAAGGTAGACGTAATTTACATTGTAGGACAAAGTAGGGGTGGATAATAAGAAATGGAGTATAAAACAGGACTGATATTACCAGTACTGCAACAGCTACCCCAAGGGATCCATTTTGGATTAGTGTTACGAAACACCCAAATCCACACCAAATCGCATTGTGACTACCGTCTCATCTCTAAATTGCAACACTTCCCCTCCCCCCAATTTTGTTTCTCTTTAAAACTCCGTGTTCTTGTGTCTAGTTGATCAATAATAAATTCAGCTGCAAATTTCTAGCCTTATATCTTTCAGCTTTAATCTACATTCAGTTAATAAATAAATAGAAAAAGATCAGTAAACTTTTCATTTATTTTAAATGAACAATTATGGCATGACAATTCCTAACACATGTGGCATGATTTACCCAAATACACCAGAATAATACTCAGATAGCACCTAATACTATCCAGATACCAGCACGTGATACATTTTTTACAACTAAAGAGATTTTACATTCATTGCAAACCGTTCCAGTGGCCTAGTGTTTAGAGCATCTGCCTTGGATGCAGGAAGTCATGGGTTCAGTCCCTGGCTGAGTCATACCAAAAGACTACAAAAATGGTACTAATAGCTGCCTCGCTTGGTGCTCAGCATTATGAGGTTAGTGTTAGTACTGGTTGGCGTGGTGTCAGGATAATGTGACTGGGTGGGACATTATGCTACATGTCTGCGGCATGATGCCCCATGCTAGACATCACTATAAACTGTTAAATTGTTAAATCTACATTAAAAATCCAGATCATACACACACACATTCATTGCAAAGTTAGGTTCTGGGTTGAAATGAAATACGTTACACTACAAAAACAATCAGAATTTTTTTTGTATGAAAGGTAATGAACATACTATATCCAATTACCATTTACTCAGAAATTATCGACAGAGTCTGGGATGATATACATGTCCATAATTTGCATAATTATTTGCAGATACATGTATCTATATTCTAGAAGAATGATAAGGAGAAATCCAATCCAGCACAAATGTTGGTATTGCTAACAAATCTATTTATAACTTGGTGTCTGATCCTTTTCAGCTGATTCTTAGAATTTACTCTCTTATTTACAGTCTCTTTTCACTGTTCTTTTTATATACAAAATCAGAGCCACATGTTCAACAAAATCTCTTTTCAGCAAAAATTTTGATGACAATCAGGTGGTGGCTTAAACTGGAGTCTTTTTAACAATCTGTTCATTGATCACACTTTTGTGCACTTTCTATCTTTTAAGCCAATATATCTTCATAACACTTTCTATGCTTTGTTTATTACCAGACATTGTGTCATGTAAAAAAAACTGAATCTGTCTGATATACAATTTAATAGTTATCTCTATTCTTCTTACAAATTGTGTATGTCCATCTGTTACACATTTTGGAAAGTAATACATATATAATCTCCACCTCTGTCTGCGTGGGTTCGAGTCTCGGATTCGGCTAATGTGGGTATGTGAGAAAGCTTGCCAGTAGCTTCTCGTGGGTTGGTGGTTCTTTCCGGGGTTTTCCCGGTTTCTTCCTCCACCATTACTACTGGCCGCCATGCATAACCAATAGTGTGCTGAAAATGGCGTTAAACCCTGCAACAACATATATAACCTCAAAAATATTTGAAATATCTTATTGAAGCTTGGTATATATTTGAATCATGACAAATGTTCATGTCCGTTATGCATGTTGACTTGGTCAGATTAGTAATTAATATTTTATAGTTATCTTTGTTTAAAATTGTCTTTATGCTTGTCACTTATTATACAGGGGATGTTCTGTGGGCACTCTCTTACTGGCAGTTTTTAACACTGCAAGTAGTAGACTTAGTCCTAATACTTTGTACATTGTTAGATTTTATTAGCAACGACTATAATGTAATCTTATATTTGGAACATTTGAGTTTTTGTACATCTTTAGATTTTATAGGCCATTTTTATGAGGCAATCATAGTCTGAACATTTGTGTTTCTGTATATCTTTATATTTTTTAAACCACTTCACTATGGCAATAAAATTTTTGGAACATTTGTTTTTATTCATTTTTATATTTCATAGGTCATTTATATGGAATCCTGTTAAGACCAGTCACTCCATCATGTAGTATTTAGCCAGGTGATGGAGCGATTTGTCTGTTTATTTATTAATTGAGTGGAGATTAAAGTTGAAAGATATATGACTAGTAAATTGCATTTGTATTTATTATTGAACACACAGATACAAGAACATGGAGTTTTAAAGAAAAAAAACTTATTGGATTTGGGTGTTTTGTAACACCATTTTGGGTTCGGTATTGTTATTAGGTTTTTTTAATGACCTATTTCATTATAGAGAGATCAGCTCAAAACCAGAGTATGAGATCCTGCAAGAAACTATCTGCTTGGTCCCCAGATTGACTTCTCAAATTTAATGCAACAATACAGTAGAACCTGTCTTGAAAGACCACCCCTTCTGCCAAAAAAGTATGGTTTTCAAGTCAGGCAGTCTCTTATAACAGGTCATAACATTAAATAAACAATAAATCTGTGCAATCAGAATAAGATCTCTCAAGACAGGTGGTCTCACATAACAGTGGTCTTTCAAGAAAGGTTTTACTATATATATATATATATATATATATATATATATATATATATATATATATATATATATATATATATGTATATATATATATACCCTGATCAATTTGCATGCCCTTAGGCTATATTATTAGTGTATCCTCTCATTGGTATGCCATATAGTATTAGCATATCCTCTCATTTGTATACCCTATAGTATTAGCATATCCTCTCATTTATATACCCT
Organism: Sinohyriopsis cumingii; assembly: GCA_028554795.2. NCBI lineage: Eukaryota > Metazoa > Mollusca > Bivalvia > Unionida > Unionidae > Sinohyriopsis > Sinohyriopsis cumingii. Next base: position 22,814,806 of record CM068841.1, on the reverse strand, counting down.
ATATTATTAGCATATCCTCTCATTTGTATATATTTAGCATATCCTCATTTGTATACCCTATAGTATTAGCATATCCTCTCATTTGTATACCCTATAGTATTAGCATATCCTCTCTTTTATGTGCCCTATAGTATTAGCATATCTTCTCATTTGTATAGTATTAGCATATCCTCTCATTTGTATGCCCTATAGTATTAGCATACCCTCTCATTTGTATGCCCCTATAGTATTAGCATATCCTCTCGTTTGTTTTTAAACCCCTAACAATTTTTAAAAATGAATAGCATCAATGGAGAATAATAGTAAAAGTTTACAACTGTGTGTATTTGGCAAATTGAAAGAGGTTGCATGACTTGGGATTTCTCTGGGTTGCTGGAGATATGATGGAATTGATATTGCAACTAAATCATAGCAAGTTATGCATCAGCCTGCCTGTTTTTGCAAAGACCTCCAACACAGAATGTCAGTTTCTGTAACTCCATCTTATGGAATGACCATAGTCTTGTATACCATTTCCTTAACTACTCATACTTTGTTTTAATGTTGAGTTTGAGGAAACATTGTATTATTTGCACCTGCATTGATATGTTTATTCCAACTGAGATCTATGCTGAGATCCACATTAAGATAAATTTTCATGCAGGTCATTTGTGTGTAGCTTCAAGAGAATATGGCTCTTAATGGAGCTTTCTGGAACCAGAGATGTCACAGGTATCTCACTGAATATAATGTAATAGTTCTGATCCAGTTTAACTTATTACTTTGTTCATTATGTTGATTGTGTTTGAAAAAGGAGTAATGTGGGATATGATCAAGATCTCATATAAATCTGATATTAAGCAAGAGCTGTGCATATTAATGAGGTAATCTTGCATCTGATTGGCTGAGCTTCTTACCATTCTACTGTTTGTCTGAACTACTTTTTGAATTAAGCATAGTAAAACTAACTTTCCTGTGTAAATTACCATAATCTCAGATGATTGCAGTTAAGAGTGAGATTCACACATGTTAATGACATGTTTTTGGAGCTGATTCACTCAGTCAGCAAGTTTGCGTCACAACTTGTAATACATTTTTTTTTCAAATTTGGTATGTGTGAAGAGACTTGTCAATTTAGTGATTATTGCTGAAGAGATATTTATAAAACTTGGTAACTATGTTTGTGTCATCAGGTGATATCCAATGTGTTTCATTGTGTGCAAGACCTTGAATTAGATTGAGATTTTTACTGCTCAGGGGACATTTTTTTAATAAGCTTGGTAAATCAGCTCGCCTTTTTAGGATTTTGGTAGATCATGATTATTAGAGACATCCACAAATATTAATTTTAAAAAACCCAGACTATGAGGCAAATGTAGTCATATTTATGAAGCATTCTTTATCATATTGGCTGAGAACATTCAACTCCGGAGACTGTATTTTTGGAGAGGTTGGAATCCAAATGGACATAATTTCAGTTACTTTTTCATTTTCAAATGGCTTGAATCAGACTTGATATTTTCAGTCATTGCAAGCGGGCAAATTGTGTTCAGCTGTATGTAACATTTCACGTTCTGACCCATGATGCATGAAGAGGGAGTGGGTGGGTGTAGTGGATTGAAAAGCTAAGAAAAAGCATGGTGATTTGCAGATGCAAGTTAGCTAGGTTGCTTCAGTTGCAGTTTTCATGAACAGTGACATACATCAAGCATGCATTTTTATATCTAAGTTGACCAGGAAAATTTCTAGGATTGCATTTGAAGAATCACCTTTCATATGTTTTTAAAACCAGGTTCATTTTACTTTTCACACAGATTGCTCTAGATGATTCCAGAACATCTTCAGTTGCTGCCATAGACAGTCTCATTCATTAATTGATCATCGCTGGAACCAGGATTCACAGAGAAATAGGTCTTCAACATGTATGACCCTCTAATGACGACAGTAGTAGTTTTAGTTTAACATTAGAGTAGACCAAGTTATGGACCATGCTGTGATAATGAAAGGGCATGTTTTGCTGCTGTCTGTCTGTACATTCATGAGTCTGTGTGTCCATCACAAATTCATTTTAGTACAATATTACAAAAACTTTTTGTCTAGATCCATGAAATGTCACACCCTTTATCAAGGTTGCAAGTAGATGACCTAAGTGATTTTTCTGGCCATCACAGCAGGTTTTCAGTTTTATTGTAAATTTTTGGACATTTTGTGAACAAAGTACAATTAAGCAAACAAACTGACAAATGAAATTTAATATGCTTTCTTGTACTCATATGTCGATGATTCAGTCAGATTTTTATACCTTTATATCACTTGTCTCCCTGATGCGGGAGGTCTTGGGTTCGAAACCTCGGCAGAGTCATACCAAAAACTTACAAAAATGGTACTAACAGCTGCCTTGCAAGGTGCTCAGCATTAAGAGGTTAGTGTTAGGACTGGTCGTCCTGGTGTCAGGATAATGTGACTGGGTGGGACATTATGCTATATGTCTGTGTCATGATCCCCCAGTGCTAGACATCACTTTAAACTGCCACACTGCAGACATCGTAGTGATATAACTGGAAAATTGTTAAAGCTACATTAAAAAATCTAAATCACTACCCCAAGGATGGGAGACATAATTGTTGTTAAAATTACTGCCCTTTATGTCTTGCACTGAGTGCAATATGTGACTGATTCTTTTGAGTGTAAACAGTCTTAAAGATTTATGTGGATTACCATAAATCTTTCTACATGTTATGGCCATCTTCTGGAGATGTGCTTATTGATACAAAACTACTCTTACAATTGCTTGTTAGTTTTTGCCCCTTTTATCTTGCAGCAGAATCCAGTATTTTTAATGGACTGCCACATAACCTGGTACATATTATGGTTGTCATCTAAAGATGCACATGCTGATGTTGCGAGTTTAAAATAAGTAACAAAAAAGAGTGAAGACTACAATTTTTGTAAAATTTAACAAATATTTTATTTCCTAAGAATACAAAGTGAATAATGAGAAAAATGAACTTAAGGTTTTACGAATTAAATCCATATTGTAATCCAAGAATTAAAAAAAACAAGTCCTATAAATGAAAAGTTCTAAGTTTATCTCAGTTCAAATCCCAGTGAAATTCAAGATGGAAGGTGATGGCATCAGTAATAGTCAACGTGATACTGATGTGTCAACAGTATCTTGTTGAATCACAGAAAATATTATTCCAGTTTTGAATTCCGTATAAATTCCTGTGAATGTCTTTATCCAAGAATTATATCAGAGCACTTTTGTATTTCCAGAGAAAATAATCACTTGAATTCAATAATTTAAAGAAAATAAAAATTTAGCCCAAACTGGTCACAACATAATACATCTTAACATGTCAGATGTTAAAGCACAACTGTTTGAACTTTTATTAAAACATCAGTTATGCACCTAATTAAGACACAAAACAGATTCCCGGATGGGGGTCAAAAAGTTCATCCGTCTGGAAAAAAATAGAAGTTTGTTAACCAATTGACATATGATACTTGTCACATCATCCAGATGTGACCTTGACTCAATCATTCTTACTCTGAGAAAGATTTTTTAAAAAGTTGTTTACCAAAACTGTCACTGATTTTGGAACAAGGTCATACACTAGATACAATGTTTCTATTCTGGACAATGTCAAATCCAGTAAACAATGTTATATTACAATAGCATGTAATGGAATATAAAAAAAATTTGAAGCTAACAGACAAACAATTATATTAAATATACATAATGCTGAAAATCTTTGTATTTTTGTAAGAGTTAATTTTTTTTGCTATTGCAGCTGAATGCAGTTTGTGATGGAATCTTGTAAATGAAAGTAACTACAAAGTTTCTGTTTACTGTGACACTTTGCTTATATATTTTACAGATATTCCAACCATTCAACATTTTGCAATATTATCATGACACTTTAGTGAAAATTTCACATTCAGAATTATATTCCAGAAAGTTTAGTGTAAAAAAAAATTAAGCATGAGATTTCAGTGTTGTTGCCTGTATACCGATGTTATAGACTGGTATATGAGAGTGTGTGTGTGTGTTATTTGGATTTTTAATAGAGCTTTAACAATGTTTCAGTCATATCGCTATGATGTCTGCAGTGTGACAATTTATAGTGATGTCTAGCACTGGGACATCATGCCAGTTATGTATCATGATGTTCCACCCAGTCACATTATTCTGACACCAGGCCGTCCAGTCCTAACACTAACCTCTTAATGCTGAGTGCCAAGTGAGGCAGCTGTTAGTACCATTTTTGTAAGTCTTTGGTATGACTCGGCCGGGGATCGAACCCACGACCTCCCGATCCGAGGTGGACGCTCTAACCACTAGGCCATCGGAGTCATTGGTATATGAGAGTGAAAAACAAACTATAGAGAACAAGAAACTAGTCTACTACACAATAAATAGGTGAAAATTAGTGGCGGAGATGAAGTAATAAAGAATATTTAGACATTTCATGAGAAAAACTATTGTTTTTTGTTATATCCAAAATGTTGAAGGAATTAAATATCCTGTTTTTCAAAGGAATGAATGCACCATTTATTTTTACTTGGCTTTAGTTGTTACCATGTGTTTGGGTCATTGTATCCTCATACAAAGATGCAACATGTCTGAACGAAATGTATGTTACCTTTAACAAACATATTATTCATTTTGGACATGCTACCTTAATTCAGAAAAGATTAAAAGATATTCATATTGACTAATTATTATACTCAAACTATTTTTTGTGTAGAGTTCTTCACGTTGTTACTCTAGACTCCTTTCCATCATGCAGGTAGGAGTGCGATGCAGTAGAGTTACTTGCATATTTACATGATGAAATTGCTCACCATTCCTCTAGTTTGACCTAATTCATGTAGCTGTTTGAATGAGAAATTTCACACAAGCATAGTAAGTTATTAATGAGCAGATCAGGATATAGGAAACCCTGTCTAATTTTATGTTACCATCTGTTTTTGTCTCCTTGCAAAGCATCGGTGAAACTTGGGATTGCTTTTTGGACATTGTCAGTCATTGTATCATTGTTACCTTTTTATGCTTATATGTTTAATGATGCCAGATAATTTTAGCTGTAAAAATGTGTGGTTCTTGACTTTCTCCAGACTTATAATATTGCATTTGGAATGAAAATGAATCGTACCATACTTGTGCAGAAAGTTTTCATGCATTAGTTAAGTATAATCTTCACCTTTAAAAAAAACAAAAAAACATTTGCAATAAATACAAGTTTTGTAAGTTTCATGTTCAAGACTTGTAATTTGTTTGATTCTTTTAAAATTCACGTATGCTGTCATGTTAGATTTTTTTTTGTTTTCATTATTTTCAGTAATCTTTAAAGTACCTCATGATGGAATCAGCAAAGACTACTGGAAAGAGATCCAAAGAAAACATCCCTCCAGAAAAGAAAAGGTGATATGAGACAGATGAAATATATGTATCTGTATCCGGGCTACGAACCGTGTAATCGGCTAGGACTCCGGTCTCTTGCTAAATAAAGTATAAATAACATTCAATCTCTAAAAACATTAATAAATAAATAACTTAAAGAGACAATATGTAAAAACTTATAAATAACATAATGTAGGAAGCACACCCTAAACACCTTGGCTAGTAATACCATAATAACCTTGAAAAATCTCTCTTCATACATGATTTCTACTAACAACCTCTATAAACAGCAAAGAACACACACCCTTTTTAGAACATTTTGAAGGAAGAAAAAAAATGATTAAAGGCGCAAGAAACACCAGGCAAATGCAACAAGAAACCAGCGATGTGAAGCAACCAGGACCGTTCCCGAGCTCTCCTTCCTACTAATGACAGCCAACCATTCAACTGTAAGGGACCTTTATGGACCCACAGATTGAGGCCAAACTATCAGTATTCCTTGAACCCATAAAAGCCTGGGGAGGTGGCACCATTCCCTTCCCCAGGAACAACTAGCAGGCTGCAGTGCAGTCAGAAAAAAGTGGCACATGCACAATTGTGCGCACACCACTATAATTAAACTCAACAACAAAATCCAGACTACAGTAGTGTTGGGTCCTTCTGTCTAGCTTCTGATTAGAAAGAAAAAATACAAGATCTTATAGAATAAACATTAAAAGTAGTTATTTGTAAATTACCTTAAGTGCAAGAACAGATGAACATGCAATTACTGAATGTCAGTGCAATTACATACACATATACATTTAAGATTTAATACCAGACTTATGTAAACCAGATAATCACAAGAGTCAAAGGTGACTGACTCCTGTGGTGGAAGGTGCAGTGGAGTTTCAAAGATAATTGCACCTTTTCCACTGTTCTCTGAGTGGTTTTAAGATATTATTTGCAATGAATTATATCATATGTTATGAAAGTACAAGAAAAGAGTTGCTTAAGTCGGGGCAGTGAATAAGGTGAAGGTGAAGGTGGCAAGTATCGTAAGGTGAAGGTGCAGTGCAAGTTCGCCTTCTGACGAAGGTGAAGAGTGACACTGTTTAGTAGCGACTGACCATTAATATACTTATATGTAAGTTCCCGAGGGAACAATTTGAATGTTTCCCAGGATTATATAGACCATAATGATCTCTCGCCTTCATTTACATAGGTTAATCATGGTGATAATTCATCGAAGGTGAAATCATGTCAGCCAGTATGGTAGCAGACATGTCCTCATGAATAATAAATATAAAAACAAAATTTGGAATTACGTTTTTATTAAAGTATTGGTCCTGGCCTTGTTGTTAGTTGGCTCAACTAAACTTGGTCATTTTAGTGAGCTTGTCACACAGTCCTTTGCCTTGTTGGGGGGTTTCGACATGCAAGCCCTTGCCTAGTTGGTGGGCTTGACATGCATGTCCTGGCCATTTTCATTTGTGGGCTTGACATGCCAGCCATGACTTCCTTGTTAGTGGGCTTGACATGCCAGCCATGACTTCCTTGTTAGTGGGCTTGATATGCAGGCCCAGATCTTGTTAGTGGGCTCAACATGTAAGTTCTAGTCTTACTACACTTGACATGCAAACCTCAGCCTTCTTTTTGGTGCATTCAATATATAAGCCCTGGTCTTCTTAGTAGGTTTGTCATGCAGGCCATGGCCTTTTTTGGTAGGCTCAACATGTAAGCCCTTGCCTTGTTAGTAGCTTGATATGCAAGCCCTGACCTAGTTAACAGGCTCAGCATCTAGACTTTAATTCTTGATAGCAGGCTCAACATACAGATCCTGGTCCTTATGCTGGTAGGCTTGACATGCATTCCCTGGCCTTGTTAGTAGGCTTGGCATGCATTCCCTGACCTTGTTAGTAGGCTTGGCATGCATTCCCTGACCTTGTTAGTAGGCTTGACATGCATTCCCTGACCTTGTTAGTAGGCTTGGCATGCATTCCCTGACCTTGTTAGTAGGCTTGACATCCATTCCCTGACCTTGTTAGTAGGCTTGACATGCATTCCCTGACCTTGTTAGTAGGCTTGACATGCATTCCCTGACCTTGTTAGTAGTCTCAACATGCATTCCCTGACCTTGTTAGTTAATTTCAGCATGCATTCCCTGACCTTATTAGTAGGTTTGACATGCATTCCCTGACATGCAAGAACTGGTCTTATTGTTAGTCATAAATACTGTAAATTTGAATATTGTAGTCATTGAATTTGTGCAGATATTTAATTTTGCATATTTGCAGTGTAAAATTAGGAAATTACTAATGGAAAATATTTTAGATTACTTGGCCATTAGGCACAGTAGTGTATTTGTGAGATTTGTTTTCTTCATCCAGAGTATTTGGTCTAAAACATATTTACTAAATACATTGATAGTGACACTAATTTTAAGATGCACCAATGATTTTGAAATGACATCACAATTTCCAGCAGTAGCTGTCCATATTTTTACAGACAGGTGGTACTCATAACAATATTAAGTGAGCATTGCACAATATCCTTGGATCAAATACAATCACTGTGAATAATTTTGTTGCTTTTTTAATTCAGAAATTCATATCTTTATATAGCTGTTGAAAATATGAGCATATAACATACAGGACTGCTATTGTGCATGCAGAAACACAATGCATACATCCCCGTACAATGATACACCAACATTATAACCACTCTGGTGGTCTAGTGATTAGAGCATCCGCCACAGATGCAGGAAGTTGCAGATTCAAACACTGGCCAAGTCATACCAAACACTTATAAAAATGGTACTATCAGCTGCCTCGCTTGATGCTCAGCATCAAGATGTTAGTGTTAGGACTGGTCGGCCTGGTGTCGGGATAATGTGACTGGGTAGGACATCATACTACATGTTTGAGGCATGATACCCAAGTGCTAGACACCACTATAAACTGCCACACTACAGACATCATAGCGATGTGATTGAAAAATTGTTCAAGCTACATTAAAAATCCAAATCACACACACACACCCTACAAAGCACAGTAATTGTTGTTGTTGTTGTTGTGGGGTTTAACGCCATTTTTCAGCACGATAGGCTATACATGGCGGCCAGTATTAATGGTGGAGGAAGAACCCGGAAAACCCCGGAAAGAACCACTGACCCACACAAAGCACAGTAACGAAGATGGATTCTTCACAGTTCAGTTCCAGTATTTAAAAGTGGATTTTTTATCATTGTCCTTCAAATTATTTTGAAGGCAAGAAAACGCTGCTGGGATGCAGAAGTAATTCAAATTTACAAAAGAATGCTTTTAAAAAATAGATATGTATATGTATACTGAAGAATGTTGTAACACCATTTCAAAAGTAGGCAATAGTAACCCACTTTTCATACATCAGTGATCATGTTTTGATGTGTAATTTAGACCCTATTGCTTGCACAATCTTCAGACTCATTTTTCCTGCATCAATGATCTAGTTTGGATGTGTAATTTAGACCCTGTAACTTGCACAATCTTCAGGCCCATTTTTCATGCACCAGTGATCTAATTTGGATGTGCAGTTTATACCCCATTACTTGCACAATCTTCAGACTAGATATGTGCATACATCCGGAGAAATACAGCATAATCATATCAAGGAAAAGGCAATGTGACCTTGGTTTAACTTCATCTTCACTCAGTATTGGTCATATAGAGTAGTAACAAGTTAAGATATCTTGTGTCTGAATAAATATATGTAAGCAATTTATGCTGTCTTCGAACAACTACATTTCCATACATGTCAACCATTATGCTTTTGGCATAATCATTAAACTTTTTTTCACTAAATTACGCCTTACATGTAAATGTATTCAGATTACGTGTTTTTGGTATATCCCCCTCCAAAAAAATTAATAATTTGTTTTCTTATTTTTATTAACATCCAATTAATCCCACAGACCGTATTCTAGGAATGATGGCTTCTATGAAACTATAACATAAGAGTACACTTGTCCGTAAACTTTCCTAACAGTATTAAGTTCTATTTATAGCAGCTGCCCTATTTCCAAGAAACATACTGGTTTCTACTTTCAACTTTTGACCTCAGTTTCTATTTATAGCAGCTGTATGGTTTAGTTAGGAGAGAACAGACTGGTTTTCTAACTTTCAATCTTTGCTTGCATATTATTTGTTCTAATTCATATCTGGTACAGAACCAGTCTGTAGGTATTTGGTGCTAAAAGTCAAGTCAGATTTACTCTAGTTGATGCACGTGTTAGAGCAAAAATATTTTTCAAATAATTTCACAGATGGATTAGGAAAAGACAAAAACCGATTCAGAGATGAATACATGAATTACACAATACAGCATTCCATTCTAAGGCAGCTTCTCACCCCTTGCAGGCTGTGTGGAAAGGATTTTAAATTTGGTCATGGTGGTAAAACAAAGAAACCTTGAATTAGCTTTGTTTTACTAACTCCAATACTAAGGTAACTTCTTTTTTACAGCAGAACTTAATTGTGGACACAAATTTTATAAATGCAGAGGCGTTATCTACCAAGTTCTTAATAGAACACAGACTACCCCTAGTGGTAGAAGACTACATTGGTCCTTTGTTCAAACAGATGTTTCCCGATTCCAAAATTGCAGAAAATATGCATGTACAAGAACAAAGTCATCTAATATTATTATGTATTTAGCAGAAGATCTCTTACAATCACAAGAACCATGAAAATTGGGCTGTTTATTATTGCAGCAGACAGGAGTAGTGATTATGACAAAATAATGTACCCAGTCTGTGTAAGAGACTTTGATAATGAAAAGGGCAAAGTCGGAGTGCTCTTATTTCATTACCAGAATTAACAGTAGATTCCACTTGAGAAGATATTTTTTTATTTTCTTGATAATGCTTTGAATAAAAGTAAGTTGGTAGAACTGTATGGGGTTTTCAGCTGATACTGCATCAGTGATGACTGAAATTCATAAAGGAGTTGCATTCTATATTTTGAAAAACGTCTCCATCATTGTATATATCAGATTGTCTCTGTCATATGATGCACCATGCTGCAGGAAAGGCTGCAGATAAATTAGAAGAACTCCTGAAGTATCAAGTTGGCACTCTACCTGACTGTACTTCATGCAGACTGAGTTGATTTTTTTTCTTCTTATTTCCCAGCTAAAAGACCCAATAACTGGAAGATATAAATTTCCTCTTCTTTGTCAGGTTATGAAAGGAATATTGGTTCTTTACCATTCTAATGCTGACTTTGAGAGATTGTTCAGTATTGTTAACAAATATAAAACTGAATTCAGATCCAGACTCTGTAACCCTACACTTAGTTCTGTACTGGTGTGCAAAACATAATCTCAGCTGGTACAAAGTATTTTGAAATGCAATACGAGTCTGTTGCTTTTTAAAGCGCAAAGTGTTATATACGAAAACTTGAAGCAGTAATTGATGTTAAAAGTCCAGAGGAATGAATAAATCATTTTGTACATATGCTCATTGAATTTTTATAATGTTATATATGGATTACTCTTTTTCTGCTCAGATTGCTCTTTTTGTCCACTTGGATTACACTTTTTCCTTGCCAGGGGTTGGAACATATGAATTTCTTGCTTGTGATTGACAGTATAGTGTTTATTTACCTTCATTTTAGAGAAAGTCATAATTATTTGACCAATGGTTTCAGGAGCAGTAAAATTCCAGTATTGACCCACAATGAGGGCATCAGAAAGACTCCTAAGGTCCGCCCTGTCCCAGACTTTGCCAGTCTTCATGAGGAGTGGGATACCAAACTGAAAAAGGCAATGGCTGAATCAAAGAAACCATGCACATCTGTGAGTAGACCAGTATTTTAACTTGGATGAGTGGATAAAAAGAGCTTATTTTTCTACATAGGGCATTATTTTATGACAAAGACATTTAATTTTTGTAACCACAGGATATGCTTCTGGTGGAGTTATCATTGTGAAATGTTATCTTTTTTATATTTTCCATGACCATCCATCTATCCGGTCCAGTTTTGTGTCAGACATCTTTAGGTATTGCCAGTGATATAAAAATGAGACAGCATATGTTGGTATCAAGTTTTTGTCTCACCTGTGATGTATAGTCATGTGTGGTTATATCTAACTTTTGGTGGGTTTGTTTTAAAGGGTAGTATCTTTAACTGTGGTGTACCTGCACAATAAGAAGACTTAACCTCCATTACAGGGCCCTCAATGTTTCCCTTAAAATTTTGTAAGCATAGGTAAGTTGAATAATTGTAATTTTGATTTGCATTTTTATTCAAATTAATTTCCCTCTGATGCACCTCAAATTCCCCCCTGACGCTCCCCACACAGCCAATCTCTGCAGAACACCTAAAGACTTGTGAACAGACAGGAAGGCAGTGCGACCAATTCAATTAATCTTTACTGCTGTATTTACCTTGTAAAAGTCACAACCCCTCTGTAGGCTACTCTGACTTTAATGAAAAGAAGACGGCAAAAATCTGTTTTGATTTGCTTTAGAACCCGCCCTCTCATCCATTGGGCTTTTAACTCACACTGCTTGATATATTTTTAAAAATCCTTTTGTTTCAGTTAATGATGGTAATTTACATTTTTATATATATATATATATATGATAAAGCATAAAGCCATGTGTGAATGTGGGAGGGATGTTATTTTATTTGCAGATAAAACTACACAGTATTGTAAATATTCATTCTTGGGATTAAAAATGATTGTTGATGGTTTTAATGGTTGGGGGTGAGGTTGATGTAGGGGTCAAATTTATAAATTTACTTATGTAATGTTTGAACTTAACATTCTATTATTTACTGAAAATTATCTCCTAATTTATCCATAAAAGTGATTTGTTTCATTTTTAGCTGTGTTTATACAATTGTTTCATATAAAAGATAAATTTGTATATTAAAATCAATGTAATAACATAAGTGATTATAAATATCGTTTTCCTTTGCTTTTAAATTTAGTTCAGTCCCTGACTACCTTAGCTAAATTGATGCTTACATATTAATGATCAGGTGGTTGGAAAATCCCGCAGAATGAGCCATCAGCATTATACCAAACATTGTGGCATACTGCTCTGCATCTAAATCAAAAACTGTCCATGAGCCCAGCAACAAGTCTTTACAGGAAGCACAGAAAGGCATAACTAATCCACTGGTTATTGCAAAGCTTCAGTTTTTCCTGATGATTGCTTGAGAAATTCAGCATTTTCTGAACCAAACAGACAAGCCCATGCTTCCATTTGTTGCTTGTGATCTTAGCCTCCTCTTCAGGAGTCTGATGAAGAAATTTATTATAACAGAAATCATGCAGCTGTGCTATGGTCAGACATGATTTTTCTCCATTTTGAAGTGGAATTCCGCTTTTCTCCTGATTTGAATCCAATTTTTCTTTATCATCTGTGATCCGGTTTTTAAAAAACAGTCTGTTTGGTCCCATTCCGCAATGACCCTTGTAACGTATTCATTCCATATATTAGTTAGCCCACGACTCTCATAAAGAGTATTCTGATTGGTCAAAATTTTAAATTCATCCAGTGAATCTTTGTGTAATGGAAACTGATGGCAATGGAAAGAAGAAGCATGTTTGCAAAAAATGGCATCCAGAGAGAGACCATAACATGAAAAGTTTAGATAAAGGTTTAAAAATCGTATGGGAATGGCTGGAGTGAAAAGTCGATGGAAATTTAGTTGGTCAGTTTATAAGAAAACTGAACACTAGAGGACTGGCATTTTGTGACCTCTGCTCTACGTTAATCGCGGTTGGAAAGTTAGGAACGGCACCTACAAAAGGAGCTGTATACGGAAAAATTGAAGCTCAGAAGGCATTTGGAAAAAGTGCAATTAATTACTGTAAGAAGAAAGATTTCTTGCTTGAGAGAACAGATGTAGCTCTCTGTCAGAATATGTGCACTGCATGTCGCCAATACAAGCACCAGCTTGAAAGGAAAAAAGCTCTCATGGAGAAGGAAAAGAAATGATTGCACATTGAGCCCAAAAAGGAAGGCTAAACAAATATTTGCCAAAGCCACACAAAGAGTTCGACTGGAATATTGACAGGCTGTGTCCATTGGAGAAGACAGGGAATGTATGGGACTATATGGTTGATATACATGGGTGTTTATTTTACAGATTTGTTTTGAAAAGAGAGAAGTATAATCTGTTTGCTTCAAAAATTTGAGAAATTTTTGTGACTTAATTACGATGTGAACACTGACATGCACATGAAATAACTTAGCACCAATAGTATTGGAGAACAAATTCATGTGACAATAAATATTGCAAAATTATTCAAGTCAAGTTGAAATTTTCTGGTAAGTTTGTTAGTTTTTCAAATGATTATTTTGTCGTATATTATGATCATAAGTTGCACCTAACCCCCCTGTCCAATTATCAGCTTTTTTTGTGGATTACCAAAATCATGTCTGTATGGTAAAGATAAATATGGAAGATGAGAAACATCATGTAGATGCTTCAGAAGTCAACATTGGGTTCATTGCTCAAAAGACATTACTTCAGACTAAACAAATCACATCTGACAAGATGAAGTATGACTTCCGGTATGCCTGCTGAAAATTTCTCCAAAATGGTTGCCATGCTCCTACAGAAATCACAAATTTCATGCCCCTTTGTGCAGTGCCTGTCATGCCTGGATCCATTAAATGGCAAAATCTGAAGGGAAACAGCAATGCATCACAAAACTTACAAGAATCCTTTGCATCATGCCTAAAGCTGGGAGAGTGCCTGAAGGCATATGTGACCAGGTACTGAACCAGTTTGGAAAATTGTGTGATGATATTATCTCTAGAGACTTTGACCCTGTTAGATATCCTTTTTATGGAAGATTAGCCTGGAATAAGAATTTTTCTGATCTGTGGAGTGTCATTGAAAAGTTGGTCTCAGGCTCAGCCAATGTGGATAAGTGAGAAAGCTTGCCGGTAGCTTCTCGTGGGTCGGTGGTTCTTTCCAGGGTTTTCCCGGGTTCTTCCTCCACCATTAATACTGATTGCCATGTATAGCCTATCTTGTGCTGAAAAATGGCATTAAACCCTACAACAACAACAACAACAACAACAACATCATTGAAAAGTTGCTTCTTCTTTCACATGGACAGGCTTCTGTAGAAACAGGATTCTCCATAAATAAGCAAGTTACAGTAGAGAATCTTTCTAAAGAGGCCCTTGTAGCACAACAGATCATTGTAGACCAGCTGAGGGAAGCTTGAGGAGTAGAAAATATTCCAATCACAAAGGAACTTTTGTCAGCATGTGGGGCCCAGCAAAAGTATCAGCAATGTTTAGATCAAAAGAAAGAGGAAACAGAATTAGCTGCAAGAGGATTTAAGCGAAAATCATTGATGGAAGAAATCGATAATTTTAAGTCCAAGAAGTGTACACTAGAGGAAAATGTAAGCAGTCTTTTCCAGGCAGCTGACAAATTGGCAGACAAAGCTGAAGAGAAAGGAACATTAACACTTTTGTCACAATCAAATTGGCTCAGAAGGAAAGGAAAAGAAAAAGAAGACCAGTTAGAGCTGGAGGAAAAAGTACAGAAGCTAAAGAGCTTTGGCTAACATTCTGGGACCAGTCATGATGAGTTTACTATAAATATCATTTTCTTTTCTTATGGTATCATTAAATTTATTTATTCCTGTGTTGTTTTGGTATTTGTTTCTGAAATAGCAACTGAAGTTGAACATTTGACACTGTGAATAGTCATTGAAAACTGAAAGCTGGTCATTGAAAAGTCATTGAATTTCAGTTCTCCTGATCTGTATGAACCCTGTTCTTCGAACATGTTACCCAATCATAATACCTGAGGAGAACTACCACTACCTTGCAAATCCAGCCCTCCTAGATACTACTTTTAGCAAAAGGGAGCTAAAAGTTGTCTGCCAACCTATTTGGTGGTTGGGTAGAATGATCTCCCCTTACATATAAGACTTATTGGCATAGTTATTACTTCTGCTTGTGCCAAGAAGCACACTCTCATCATGAGACACCTAGCAAAGCCATAAGCTATGTGGAAGATATACCACTACAAGTTGGAGTTCTTCTTTTCTAAGGAGGGTATACTCCATCTGTATTTCCAACTTTTTCACTCGTTCTATAACGACAAAGTTCAGCCTTTACAAGTTGCCACACTTTGTCATCATCACACATTTAGGTACTTGCACGTGGAGTCTAAGCAACTTCACAGTCAGTTCATGCTATAATTATTTATACGTGCAAGTCTCTAATGCTCATGTAACTCAGAGCTACCAACCATGACAAGTCTGTCTCAGTAAGGCAGTTGAATTTTTTCCTTAAGTTTGACCAGTTTTCAGTAGTGTGTAACAAAATACCATAAAATGATAATTGTAATGCTGGAAAACGTAATTAAAAGTTTGGTATTCAGAACATGCAGTGACGATAAACATTATGTTCAACTGAAAAGTTTGTAAAGTACTTGTTGACTTTATTTACCACTAGTACAGCTGCACAAATTTTAGTTCCAAACCCTATGGAGTTCAGTCGCTTTTTGCTATCTCTCAACTTGATGTAATTCTTGAAAATTCTTTTTTCCATTTCACATGGCGATGGCAATCATATTTCCCACAAGGAGTCATACTCATATTGGCATGTGATGTCCAATAAACATAATTGTGTCACTTCCAGCTTTTTATTTACAAGAATCTGAATATTCCTTTTTATTTTTCTGTGTTAATTATTAACACTTTTCAAGAGGTTTCTTTCCCCTTTTGTCATAATCATGCATCGCTTGATGGACGCCATTTTTTAAAAAGTCCGTATTTTATGGGTAAATTTCATTAGACTTACAACAAAATCATAAGAGTTGGCAGGTCTGTGTAACTCATATATGTGTAATTCCTTTAAAAACGGGTACATCTTAGCGAGTTCCTATCAAGGGCTTTTGTAGTGTCCATGCATCAACTTTAATGTATTTACTTGTACAGGCGGTCTCTTGGCCTTTTTCTCTATAAGTATTGCCTCATAATGGACTTTGTTGCACCTTTCTTTTTACACAAAGGTTGTTTTGTGAGTAATGTAGACACACATTTCTGTATTTCTTCCATTCTGGTCGGATGAGTACAGTTCACCGCTCTATATATGGTTTATTCAATCACCTTCTGCTCATGCATGTTTCTGTAGTTGACTCTTGAGTCATGTTTATGTGCATAAACTTTAAATTATATTTATCAGTGCTTAGTCACTAGCACATGTTACCTATGCCACTTCTGGCTACATTATTTACATGTGTGCATGCCTTTATGCTTAAAAGAACTCCTTATATATGTATAATTCCGTCTTTTCTTATATATAAAGGTGAGTTGTTTTACCACGATATTTTTAGCCTTGGAACACCATGTTTCAATGATTTTACCTGGACAGGCTGTCCTTGACCTTACCTACAGGTGAGCATTTTAATTAAAATTGTCTGCTATCACTTGTTCCAGGTAACAATCATTTGCTATAGCTATGCACCCGCATGGTATTCAAACATCACTTGTGTAGGCACAGAGGTTTATAAACAGGTGGTATTGTCATTAGATTTTACCTGTATGCTTCCTGTACTGTTCCAGTGGCCTAGTGGTTAGAGCAACTGCCTTGGAAGCGGGAGGTCATGGGTTCGAACCCTGCCGAGTTATACCTAAGACTTGCAAAAATGGTACAGACAGCTGCCTTGCTAGGCGCTCAGCACTAAGAATTTAGTGTTAAAACTGGTCAGCCTGGTGTCAGGATAATGTGACTGGGTGGGACATCATGCTACATGTCTAAAGCATGATGCCCCAGTACTAGACTTCCCTGTAAACTGCCACACTGCAGACATCATAGCGATATGACTGCATATTATTTCAAGCTACATTAAAATTTCTAATCACACACACTGTATGCTTCCTTGCTTTATTCGACTTATAAATTTCTGGGTCAACCTTTTAATAATTTACCTCTGAACAGATGTTGCATTCTAGGACAGGTGCAGAGCTACAGCTTTATCCATTTTGCTCTATTTTGTCTTACAGATTGGCAAAGCTTAAAAGTGGTCACCAATCTGCATGCTGATTTTGTCCTCCATGATTAATCTTTATGGGAACAAGGACGATAATTCAACTTACCCATTAACCACAAAGTGTCCCACATTAACATGCTTGGAAACAGCTCTGGCACCCAAGTCACCACCACAAGACACATTATTTTGGAACTCCCCCTATTTTACCTGCTTGGTGTCTAGCTTGATTCCTCCTACAGAATAGGACAGAGCTAACAAACAGCCAAGTTCCCTCTCATTCAGCAGACATATGGACAGGTTAAATGGATCAAATATACCATAACCCATCCCAACTGATAATCTTAACATTATCCTCCTCACACTGATGATGGCCTGTTTCCATTGTGACCAGCCTAGGCCATATACTAGGAAATCACAGGGCCAAACATAAATATTATGGGCACAATCAATGACAGCCCAAGCTTCCAGTATGTCAGACCCAACTTTTATAGACATGTGCAGTGACCAGTCTGATTCATACCATCTTGTGATACTCATTCGGCATGATGCCACAGTTAGATCCTCATGCCTCAACATACGTTGATTCACAATTTCTTTACACTCTGCCATGAGAAGAGCCTCTTTACTAGCAACTGCCTTGAACTCACAGCTTCTAATTCAGGGTGTTCTATGAGTTTAGTGAGCTATAGACCTTGTCCCTCTTCGCCAGGTAAGTGTTATGCATTACAGGGGACTGTAGCCTCAGTCCACACAACCAAGATGATGTTGCTTGTTCTACAAGTACCATCGTCTATTCTACCCTACACAAGGGCATGGGAACATTCCGAACCTCCATGGAGGATGTGTTTCTGCCCACGGAGCTTTGTCCTCCTCCTCCAACTCCATCAACAACATGCACCAGCACTCCAGCATCTGTTGATTTACCTCCCCCGGAGCTTTGTCCTCCTCCTCCTCCACCAACTCCATCAACAACATGATTTTACGATGACTGGAAGATTATGACTTTAGTTACATTCGCAGTCTGAGAGAGTTAAGTACTTTATGGCCTGCCTTCTTCATCAGTTCATCGGTGGTTTTAACATTTGCACTCCCACCAGCTTTTCATTTGGAACCCCAGCATTGACAGTGATCTCGCCACGTTGGGGATGACATTGCCACACTTCATACGTGAGGATCGGATGACCTTTGTCTATCAATTTCGGGCATCCCAATTGAGGCTCAACATTGGCCCCATGGTCGTCCCATGTCTGATGAATCATGTAATAGTACATGTACAGACCATTTCTTTGGCAGCAACATCAAGTTACCTGGACAACATCCTGCAGCAACATCTGCGAGTTAGCTCTAACCGGTCATGATAGCCCTTGTTACCATTATCTCAATCCTACAATGGTGATTTGTCTCCACCAATAAGGATGACCTGAGTCCGCAGACCTTTGCATTATGGTGTGGGACTTATCTCAAACAACAATGAGGAACTCAATCCTACAATGGTGATTTATCTTCAGCAAGGAGCACCCCAGTCCCCAGATCTTTGCATCATGGTGTGGGACTTTTTGAAGTGGTTTTGTCATCAACAACCCACACATGTTCACCACATCCTGTACTCCTCAATGCACTCAATGACCCTTTGTCACATGACAATCAACTAGTACAGAAGGAATAGTCTCTCCATCCCTCAGTTCTCACTGAGATCTGTACCCACTGGGACCAACCAATGGTGGGCCTGTTTGCGACAATTAGGGAATACCAAAAGCCCCCATCCTTTGTATCTCTAAACCTGAACCCAGCAGCTTAGGCAGTGGATGTCCTATCATTGGATTGGACCAACCTGAACTCATACACCAACCCCCAATGCCTCTCATTTCAAGTAATACAGAAAGCAATGGAATCAGCCAATATCCTCATTCTCATCGCACAACTCCATCAGGAGGAGTTGTGGGTTGACTACCTCATCTTTTGGAAACCCAATAGAATTTGGGTTTTCCTTCATCTATTCCTATAACCATGATGGCAGTTGTTTCACCCTTGTTTAGAGCCTTGAACCTGCATGTCTAGCTCATCTCAAATGGGCCCTCAGAACTAAACATTTTCACAACCAGTTGTGGAGAGAATCACTCAGGTGCAACGGCCCTCCACTCTGAAAGCATATGAAATCATAGGCACAGTTTCACCCAATGTTGCACAAATGAACATATCTTACCCCTCTACAGGCATCGATACCACATATAGCTAACAGTCCGATGTTAACGCTCCACAATTGCTGATACCTTTCATCATCAGGGTTATCCAACCTTCCTACCAACTTTGTGTATACACAACCAGAAATGTCCAAAGGGGAACTTATCTTGGCTCCTTTTCATACAAGATCTGCTTCCTCATGGCATTAGCAACTGCAGGTACAATTCTCAAAATACATGCCCAATCAGCAGATCCAATTTACATGCAAAGTTCTGATAAGACAGTTCAGTATTAGTCATGATGGCATCTTCTTTCATTGCTGGGAACCTTCTCCCTTCCACGGGTAGCTAAACTTTTATCACAAACCCTCTCTCTTACCTGGACACATCAACTAAAGGCCACCTACAAGACCCAGTCTGGGCTTTCTGGTGATTCGTTAATACGAACAGAACCATTGCATCATGGGAGATCACACCTCTTTCTTATTCTCATATAAGGACAGGAGTATTGATGGGAACAAAATATTGCATCTTGGAATAAGGGGGCTATTTGCTCAGCATATAGGGAAATAACACCAGCTCAATGAACTTTTTACGCACTTTGGGTCAAACCGTTCAAGTAGTTGCCACTAACTTAGCAACCCACCAGAATTGTTTGCTAACTGACATCAGTCAAGCTGTGGGATGGAGATCAGAGTCCATATTCGCTAGCTTTTATTTCCGAGATCTGTCATCCCACAGAGGCCAGTTCGATCTGGTTAAACCTATATCCACAGCTCAACAGATCTCCCTTCCAAATCGATTGGCAGCTTCTTTAGCCGTAGCTTCACAACTTACACGTGGATAGACTTTAGCTCCCTTTAGCTAAAGTAGAATCTGGGAGGGCTGGATTTGTGAGGTAGTGGTAGTTCTCCTAAGGTATTATGATCGGATAAGTATTTTTGAAGAAACGTATTTTGCTAGGAAAAATTGGTTTCAGTGTGATTTGCAATTTATTAAATCTGTGTTTCAGATTTAGAAAAGAAAAAACAAGGCATTCAGTTTGACTAATGAGGCTTGTGTTTATAAAGACACCAGTTTTGCAGTTCAGGAAGGCAGAGGGGTTCACTGAAAGGAGCAGAGTGGTGCATTGTGGGGGCAGAGGGGCAGTGTGCCCCTCTATTTTTTGCTAGCTGGAACACTGTATTATCTTCTACATCAGTGAAAGAGAGTAGTCTGGCATAAACAAATAATGTATAAGCTTCAATGGAAAGCATTCTGTACGCAGACTTTACAGTTTACACAAATGTTACCAATTGTTCATTAAATATGGTTGGATATACTCTTAATAGAAAATCCTTCCAACAACTTCCTCATAAATTATCAACATTCTTAAATTCAAAATGTTTAGAAAGCATCCCTCTAACCCTGATTGCAAGGCTAAGTTTTCATGCATTTGGATGACAGACTGATGTCAGCCTGGTGAGCTAAGTCCACTAGGGTCTTTTGTTTATCTGTGAAATATATATTTTCCAGTAATACTGGTTTCTCATTTGCCCATCTGCTTCTCTGTTTAAACTATGCACTTAAAATTGCTTTATTTCACAAGTAAAATTCTTAATTTAGGAACCTTCTTTTTTTCAGACAGAGGAGTTTCAGTTCACTACACCAGGAATCAGGTCTCGCTCCAAAACTTCTAAAGATAAGCAAGACAATGATAAAAAAGAGATCAAGCCAAGGTAAAAACCAAAGCACAGACACAAGTCCTTAAAGCATATTAGTACATTTAAGAAAGTCTTACCAAAAACTGGGTTGATCATATCATATGGCCTGACATCCCAGACTAATGACTTTCAAAGTCAGTCAGGTAAAATTTTACAAACTGCTAATTTGGGAAAAGTGCTTTCTTTCCAATCTCTTAACAAGTCTGATGTCCCATACTGATCATTTTTAAACTAAGTAAAGTTCTCCAAAGCACTAGTCCAGGAAAAGTGCTTTCTTTTCTTTTTCAGAACAAGTCAGACAGGTGCAAATTTTTATACTTTAATCGCTTATCAACCTTTATCTGGCCGCTAATGCCCTTCATGCATTCAGAACACTTGGATCTGTCAATTATTCATTCACCTCGTGTGATAATACAAAAAGTGGTAATTGATAACTGTCATGTGCTGAGTTCTGTTGCTGTTTGACTGTATATTGGGGTAAGCAATCAAATTATCAGTCAAAATTCTTCAGACAAAACAAATCTAATATGATCGATTAGCGATGTTTAAATGGACCCTGTCTTGACTCACCGCAGGTGTGTGTGATAACCCTTTTATTTAGTCCATGCAATAAAATTATTGAAAGACATTTCTGTTATAAACTCATTCAATGATAGTAAGGAATCTTTAATTTTTTAATTGATTTTGCAGAGGATTAACTTCCATGTGCAGTATTACGTTTGAAACGATCACATTAATCGGTGTTTGCATTTAAATGACATAATGTATATTATAATATTTTAGTGGAAGTGAGTTTACTTAATTATTTTTGCAAGGATGATCATGAGGAAAATTCAGAGAAAGAAAATTTATGTAAAAGTAGAGGGATAAAACGCAAGGTTGCCACTCTGTCTTGAAGTAACTATTTCTCCAAAGATGCATAAGCCATACTCTGTGGCAGAAAATATATCAAATATGACACGCCTAAGGGTCAAAGAAATTTCAGCTACATTGGGTTCCTAATTCATGGCTTGAATTTGTTGACTCTAAAGGAAAAATGTTTTGCAACTATTGAAAACAATATCCAAAACAGTATTTGTTAATGGAACTGACGAATTAAGGATTTAATCATGTCTCATGACTGTTTTTAACTTAAAAATTTGTATAGCACAGAATATGCATGCATTTTGATAATAGGTCACAACCAAATTCCTTTAAATTATTCAGTCCTATTTACCACAACTTTGTCATCTCTAAAGCTAAATTCTGACTTTGCTAAAAGGTACAAATTTCAGTTTTTCAAATACCTTGTCCTTAGTAAAGTCATTATTATGAAATTCCTCACATTTGTATAGTATAATTTCAAGCTGAATAAAATTTGTTTTTTCTTAATAAAGTTCACACAGATCGTATCCTCTTGTGAAATTCTTGACCTCACTGGGAACAGATTAATACCTACCTTAGCTTTCTGTTACAGAAAAGGCAAGAAAGAACAGCTGTCACTACTTACTTATTGGAATGACTCTGGGGTTATTTTTAAAGGAAGTTATGTAACAAGAAAACTTTGGACCATTCAGTTCTCAATATATGATATTGCATCTCTTTATAGTTTTAATACGGACAATTAACCCAGCAAATTTAACTTGTTATCAAACCGGAGATTATCACATCCTGAAAATTTATGCAACTATATCCATGCTGTCATGACTACACTAATACATCCACTTGCATTGGTTAAAGAAAAATGTGTGACAATATGCAATATTTCTTGTTTTTGTATTTTACCTGTCATGTTTGGATAGAGAAATGTATTTTTTTTTTAGTGACAGTTTAGTTCATAACAAAATTCCCCAATCATAACCCACTTGAAGCTGCTGATATCTGCTTCAATGTGCATAAACATGTACAAATTTGCAGATTTTTTGGCAATATATTGTGGCTTCTAAAGGTTTGAACCATAATTAATACTATGAGGATGCTTGTGAAAGAATTATCAACAAAGTATCTCACCGGACCACTGTGTTAGCAGGGTTTCCATACTATCAGGAAATCTGGAAATGTCATGAGAACTGATAGTCTGTTTCCTGACCATAAAAAGACATTGAATTTCACAAAAATTTATTCTTTAGAATTAAAGGTTTGAAAGAAAACAAATGCTAATTTATGTTCATTATGTTGTTCCCACTTGACAACATAATGCAGGTCAGCAAAATAAAGGTAGAATTTTTATTTTGTACTTTGAAATGACTTTACATGCCAATTTATTGGAATATAATCAGACTTGTTTGGTGTCATACATTTTGGCGTTTTGTACATGATCATCTTTTCTGACTTAGTTATTTTGGAGAGTCTTGAAGGAGAAACATCTTTAGATTTAGAAAATGCATGTTTTAAAATCTAAAATGTTCTTTAATTCCATTCAGTAATGGCCATATGTGAACCTTGAAAAAATTAATTTCATCCTGGAAAAACCCTGGAAATGACCTGGAAATTTATCTTAGGAAAGCGTGGGAACCATGTGTTAGGCAACCTGAGCAAGACCTGTCAGTGCTGGTTTTATAAAATAAAGCGTAAATGATATTGTTATTATGCATTTTTACACAGCATCAACACTCCAATGGCCTAGTGATTAGAGCATCCACCTTGGATGCGGGAGGTCGTGGGTTCGAACCCCGAACGCGTCATACCAAAGACTTATAAAAATTGTACTAACAGCTGCCTTGTTTGACACTCAGCATTAAGAGGTTAGTGTAAGGAATGGTTGGCCTGGTGTCAGGATAATGTTACTGGGTGGGACATCATGCGGTATGATGCCCCAGTGCTAGACAGCACTATAAACTGCCACACTGCAGACATCGTAGCGATATGACTGCAGAATTGTTAAAGCTACATTAAAAATCCAAAATACACACACACACACACAGCATCATATTTTGACAACTGGTCAATGCACAATATCCTCACATAAAACCGGTCCCTCTGTTTTTTTATTGTGATTTTTGTCTTTCTGCTCCCCAGTCTTGAGAAGTTGGATCTCGTTTCTTCTTAGGACTTTTTAATTGTGGAGATGAATTTCCTCTCCAGCCTAGGGAGGGTTTGTGTTCCTCCTAACAGGATTGACCAAGTCCTGTCCTCATTATATGTATTCTGGCAAATACCTTATTGTCAGTTCACCTTTACCTCTCCTACTCCCTGGGTTTATGATGAAAAGTGGAGAATTGTAATTTGTACAATGGGAAACACATTGATCCATGCTGTCCCTTTTAAATAAAGTTGCAGACTTTCTCTTCTTATTCATGGAAAGAGAATTTTCTTTGTCCTCATATAAGGGCTATGGGGCAGCCCTTTCTAATGCTCTCAATTGCCCCCTTTCTAACACTCAAGTGTCTATCTTCATGGAGAAGGTCTAGGGGTTCCTCCATTGGCTCAGACCATAATCTTTCTAATTTCATTGGGTATTTTGAGCTGCAGAGACTGTCATGTCACTAATGCATTGATGGAATCCTTTTTGTGTTCTTTGAGAATTGTCAAAATAATCTTGTGAATCTTTGAGTGAAGCTTCTTTCTAGAGCCTTACTTATGACTTACTTATGCCTTACTTATGACATACTTATGACTTACTTATGCCTTACTTATGCCTTACTTATGCCTTACTTATGACATACTTATGACTGTTTTCCGTAGCATCAACAGTGAGAAGGAGCTAGCTGCCTTGGTAGTGGAAAAGGTGTGTTTATAGTTCAAGCTAAGTTTCTCTTTGCTAATTTGGGTTTCTGTCTTCGAATCAACTGCCTTCATTATCTCCACTTTTGATTGAGATCCTGAGTCTTTGCTGGGGATGATTAATATAGGCTCCTTCACCTAGTTGGTGCTTTAAGGTTTTATTTTGGCCTTATCTAAAGGGGCAAGGAAGTGTTGGAATTGGCTTAAAATGGAGACTATATGTCTCAGAAAAGGAAAGCACTGCAACAGTAGCAGGATTACATTACATAATTAAAATTAGATATACTGCCCCCCAAAAATACATACTTTCATATCATCATTAGAATCTGTGTCATTTACTGCATTGGTGATCCAGTTTCAAGATTATAGTTATGAGTATTTTGTAGTTTCCAAACACCTATTGGCTTTTGCCTTATAACTTTAAAGCGGTTAACAGTTTAAAAAAATGTTTCTTGTTATGCTTAATTCCCTAATTCTAGAAGGTGTCACATAATACACTGGGGGTCCTATCTTCAAGTTTACTGTTGCAGCTCAGTCTTTCACATTTTCATCACACTTTCCTGTCTGCTCCATAGCCTTCAAGCTGTTTGAGATTGAGGGATGAAACCTCGTGTGCTTATACAAGATTACTATAATGTTTACTGCTATCATCAGGGTCAAGGTCAAAGCTCAGTATTTATATTTTCCATCACACTTTCCCTTTTGCTTTATAATTTTAAAACCATTTGAGATTAAGGGATGAAACTTGGTATGCTCTTACATCATCAATGGAGTGTGTGTTGCTTCTTCAACATCAAGGTCTCAAATCATTATTTTAAGTGTTCAGTCACAGCTTAGAGCCATTTGAGATTAAGTTTGTATATTGATATGTTATGACTGAAAGATGTATCATGTGCCACATCTTAGTTTCTATCTTCAGGGCAAAGATCTCTGCTCAATTTTTCATTTTCAATCGCAATTTCCTTGATGCTCTGTAATATTAAAGTCATTTGAGATTAACATATGTAACTTTATGTGCTTATACTTCAAGTATAGCAATTTCAGCATTGTGTCAGAATAATGGTGAAAGGTTATGGCCCTTTAGGGCAAGTGGAATTTAAGTCGAGGCAAGTGAGGTTTTTAATGCCACTAGCCCTCCTGCTTTTTACTTTTATCATTGAATTTTCAGAATGAAGAGAAAAAATAGCAAAGGAGATAATTCTTCACCTTTCTGCCCTGGTCGGGCCATTTTTGGAGAGTTGCCCTGTGAACAGAGGAAGATTGTCAAAGTTCGCAGGCTTCAGAAAGTAGAAAAGGCATATACCCCAAGCAGAATTATTAGAAAGAAATCTGATGAGCCCAAGACAGCAAAGTGCAAATCTGAATTAATTCAAGAGATGGCAGAGCATGTACAAGAGCAGAAAGAATCAGGTACTCTGTGCATTCACACACACACACACAACCACACACACACACACTTGTGTGTGTGCATGAAGAATAATTCACCAGAATCTATATCATATCTATATCATGCTAATAACTCATATTCACAAACTGACAGTTTTGCTTCAGAACTTTTCACGACTCGGCCCTCTCTTGAAACTCACCTTGCCAAAAGGCCAAGTGAATGCATGGTATGGCATCCATCAACAATTACTATTTGAACCTTTTATCAAAAATCAGCAGACCAGTTTTGACCAAATTTGACACAACATTCTGGCCAGAAGGGCTTTCAGATTTATATAAATGATCACGGTCATCATTGCTAGAAAAATACAAATTTTAAAATTCTTTCCCAAAACTGCTGAATAGAATTTGATCAAACCTAACAGAAAGCATTCTGGGTTAAGGCATTTTAAATGCATACAGATGATGCCCACTCATAATCAAATATTACTGGTATTGCAAAAATAGATAATCTTGAAATGATGTCTTCTCCATCACTGCTGAATAAAATTTTATGAATATAGTTTTTACTTTCCTTACAAATTGGAAATATGCTTTTTTTTTTTATTAAACCTCAGTAAGGCCCCAAAAAAAGTGCTTACTTTTTAAAAGAAAAAAGAAAATTCATTAACAGCCCTTTTATTTTTCCAATTTTTCATTCGTAATTTCAGCTTTATCTGGACAGCTACTAACCAGTTTTTTGGTTGCTTTTGTACAATAAATGAAGAACTCACTGGAAACAGGAAGTGGAAGTCAGTATACCAATCGGCACACTTCGAAACAATCCTTAGACTATTTAAATATGGAGTTATGGAATTGGCCAAGTTGTGGCGAGGGATAAATATACACTATTAACATTACAAAATCACAAGATAATTTTGCAAGATCTGTGGTCATTATATCATGTGAACTGTCATTGGCGTGCATAGTTTTGTTATTCATTGCGAGAAAATATATGTTTGCACATTAGAGTTGATTTGATGTTGCTGCATTCGTGAAAATGCCAGATTTTTGTAGCTTTAGTTTGTTATGGCTAGAAAAGCTCAAGTGGCGATCTTGGTTACAGTTGGTATTAGATTCAAGACATTTTCCTTATATTATAAAGTCCTTACCTAATATTTTCATAAAATGGTGTGAACCATGTATGAAATGTAGTAGAAAGCAGCTTAGAATGAATATGTTTCAGTATTATACAAAAGATGATGTGCAATAAAATGTGATTGCCATAAATAAACATTTAACTACTCGTCGAAAACCACTTTTTAGAAATTCACCGA
Source organism: Sinohyriopsis cumingii (assembly GCA_028554795.2). NCBI lineage: Eukaryota > Metazoa > Mollusca > Bivalvia > Unionida > Unionidae > Sinohyriopsis > Sinohyriopsis cumingii. Next base: position 22,787,131 of record CM068841.1, on the reverse strand, counting down.
ATTTGACAGAAAGCATCCTGCCATTGAATGCTTTACATATTTGTACAACTGATGCCACTCATCAAATATGTTCAGAATTTAAAAAACAAGAAAAATTATTTAAAGGACTTATTCTGAAAACATTACTCAGCCCCAGTGCTAGACATCACTATAAAGTGCTACATTATAGACATCGTAGCGATATGACTGAAATTTTTTAAAACTACGTTGAAAATCCAAATCACATAACATCACATTCTGAAAACTTTTACTGGTATAAATAATGAAATTATTAGTAAACTGTTTTGAATTTTTATTTAGATGACAAATACTTTATGTTCTGTATTGTAGACAAAGTTTTTGTAACAGTGAGCATAAGACTGCCGTGACATTTTCGTCACGGTTTATGACATAATAAAAACAATGGTAGCCAACAGAGGAAAGCGTGTCCTCAAAAGAGTTTAAAATTTCAGCAATTTTACTGTGGGGCCAGAAATCCAATTTTTCATGGGAGGAAATGTAACAAATTGAGTTAAATATGCCTGTTCTCCCTTTCATGCACAGATGTTAATCTCAACCAGCTGTAGAGTGTGTAATTGGTGTATCCAAAAAAGTTCTCTATTTTTCCGATAAAAGGTGCTACAGGTGAGCCCTAGATCAGATTTACTATTTCAGTTAACTGATACTTAACACAGTCTTTGTTGTGGTCAGATTGGTTAAAATGTTTGGACACTGGGGAATCTTTATGGCTATGGATATCCCTCAAGTAGTCTCACTTGGAATTCCCTTTTAGTCTCACCTATATCTTTGCTGAACTCCAAGAAAGAAACACAGTTGCAAAAAAATGTTACAATGAGGTGGAGTTGGAGGGGGGGGGGCTTCTTTATTAGATGTGGCTAATTTTTAATTGAGTCTTCAAAATTTTTGGTTCAGGCAACAATTAAATTCATGAAAATTAGTGATACTACAGTAATACTATGATTTAGGCCCTGTTGCACACAAAATCTCATACAAGTAGAATCTATTTGTAGAATGCTGTTATATTTTTCTGGTTACTTAAAATCTGTGAGAAAACATGAAAGAGATTGTTTCAAGTGCCAAATGATCAGGATCTGGTGATGCTACTGAAAATGACTAGTCATTGTAGCTTGGGACTTACTTAGCTAAGGTAATCACGCCTAGATCTTTTGAGCCTCATGGCAGGAGTGAAAAGCATGAAAGGACGGCAAAATCAAGAATAAGAAAGAATCAGAATGTTGTTTGTTTTTTTTGCTTAAACATGATAACTCAAGATGGATGAAAAAACAAAAAAGTGGTTTCTACACAAAAATGTCAGTTATCCACATAAAGAACTATTAAAGACTGGGCAGGCAAATAATGTGCCAATTGTGTTACTTGTGTTTATTCTATAAATGTTTTGTTTCTCTCGTATAGTAAATTTGGCTAAATGTTGCCAATATAGATTACCTAAAATGTCATTAAAATTATCACCAGTAATGTTATTTTTGCATGAATTAATTTTGTGGGCTTAATTTGTCTTTGTAATACCTATCTCCTTTCAGGTTTGCATTTTGAGAAGGATGAGTCAGCCCTGGAGAGTATTCTAAATGAAACTGGAATTCAGGAGGAAACGCAAAATCAGGCAGCCTCACAGCTCCATGAAAGACATACCATGGCTTCCAGCACACAGAGAAATCCATCAGCTTCTCTGCTGAATGTAAGAAGAGAAAGCATTAATTACATATATAGTTGTTAAATGGAGAAATCCCATCCAAAGGGTCAGATTTTATTGGCTTTAATGAGACTTTACAGAATTCTGCTTCTGGTTTCTGACACACACCCCACCCTTCTCCCCCAGTGTTAGATTTCTTATTCTATGCTTATGCATATTCTTTGGTTAATTTTTAAATAGGAAGGAAGGCTAAAAAACAAGAAGCATTAAAAGCTACAGATTTAGCCATTGCTTCTACATTATTAGCATGAACTGTAAATTTTAGTATTTTCACATGTAAATTTTAGCATTTTCACAACTTATAATGTTGTACTCCGAGGAATATGCTCCTTGAACTTTTTTTAAAGTCAAACAGATAAGGTATTATTTTATTTCCGAATGAGTTTTGCGTTCAGTCTCTCTCCGTTTTCTGAAATACAGTATGATATTGAAGAGGAGATCACTTTATAAACATTAAATAATCCCTTCATGGATTACATCCCTTGACATGGCTTTACTCAATCTGGAAGCTACTGTGTATTTCCATAGTTACAAATCTTAGGACTGTGACTAATTTACCCCTAATTGGTAAGGAGACATAGAAATATACTGCTTTTAAAAAGAAATAAAGTCCCATATCCTTATTGAGTCCTAAATGTTGGCTAGTACAACATATCTATTTTTATAAATATCATTAGTCAGATGTCATCGAACACTTGTCTTTTTCTCATGAAGTCACACAATTTACATTTGGATGTGTCATGTGTGATACTACACCTTTCCATGAAAATTGCATCGCTGTGAACTGTATTTCATGGTTCATTGATTTGGACTAATGTCTTTATTGACCTTATTTTCTCAGACACTTTCACTATGGAATGACATAATTAAGTATTTCAGTTTCCTATTCCCCAGCAAGAAAAACAAAGACATTGTCCACATTCTGTTTGATGCACTCGTATATAATGCACCCTATCCACGCTTAGGTTTTCAGCTGTTGCTTGACAATATTCATGTTAGGACACTTTGTTGTTGATTTTTTTAGCACTTAGGTTGGTATCAAGGAAGTTTATGCAGTGTCTGTTTGTTGGTTAGAACACTAGTAATCAAACAAAGTGTTGAACACAAGCTGAAATTTCTTTCTCATGCATTCAGCTTTGACTCCTTGCACATTTGGCAGGGCTGAATTTAGATGAGAAGATTATAATTTCTAAGAGCAGTTCAGATTGCATCATTTTAACCAGCTTTACCTTAGGGCTGTTCCAGTAAAACATACCTTCGACCCAGGTAAGGCACTTTTGATGTAGGCTACTCACCCATAGATGCAATTTAGAAGTTTCTTATCATTTTAATATGAACTCTATGAAATTTTTCACCAAGTCATCCATTTATTATTTTTGATTATTTGTATTAAATCTAATTATGATACAGGTGATGTCATTCATAGATGTCGTTTCTATGGTTATGGCATAAAATTAAAGTAATATAAATACATGTTAGTGAGTTGCGTGACTCACAGAGCACGGTGCTAGCAATGGCATAAAATTAGCATGGTGGCACAGATTCAATGTTATTTCTTCATTATATATAGTAAAACCTGTCAATGACACCAAAACATTGAGAAAAGACAAAACTGGCCTTTGGTCATTTCACTTTTCAGAATTTCTTAAAAAAGATGCAACATATATCATCATCATCATCATCATCATCATTAACTCATTATAACTACTGTATTTTTGTGCACTATTCAACAAAATCATAAAATCAGGGTTCCCACACTACCGGGAAAAAGTTGGGAGAGATGATAATTTTTTTCCCGACTGTGAAAAGTCCTTAAGTTTAGCAAATATTGACAAAAGTTGGGAAAAACCCGGGAATTTTCCTCCACTGCTTGACGTCTGAAACAATTACGCAGTTGAGTCATAACTGAACTAATTGTGAGTTAAAAATGTCTAACGAGAATATTAGGAGGTTGTAGTATGGATCATTTGGGTGCTTGCCATAAATATATTTGTTGAGACAATCCAAATGCTTAGTGGATTAGATTTATCTGGTAGACCTTTTGTTTCACAGACAGTTCGATATATGTATCTTTTTTATATGGAATGTATGAAAACCAGTCTAGAATCATTAGAGGCCAACATGGTGGCCTTGAAGCATAGCCACTTTGCAGATTGGCTAGCAAACTTAAACATTGTTAAAGAGTTATACCTGTGTAAAATCGATATGAAAATTATTTATTTTCTCAGAAATTGTGAACATTAAAATCGTTATGCCTTTAATATGATGAAAGACGATAAAACTAATGCGTTGATGAAATTTGAATTGGTACTGGCAATTTCAGTTGTTAGTCACACGAGCATACAGAATCTCAACCATCAATTTCAAATATTGTAGAAAAAAATTAAATGAAAGTCATATACTGGTTGTAATAAAAATACAAAAACAAAAGAGCACAAAATTCTCTATATTTATTCCGAGAGCAACATATGGTGTTTTGTTGTATCACGTGACTGCCAAGTTGACATGTGCTCGCTTATGCAGGGAACATATGAAGCTGAGAGCCAGACTACTCAGCTTGATGAATCAGACTGGCCAAGTTTCTTGTAGTTGTTCTCAAAATAAATATGTTGAGAATTATATGTTCTTTCTGGTTTTTACAAAAGGTTTCAGACTTTAATTTAATATAATTGAAATTTTTTACAGCGACATTACAAAGGAGTTTGTTGTTGATATCACGTGACTATTGGACTTCCGATGTCGTTGTGTGAGAGTTGTGAAGTCATGTGACTATTAAAACAAATGGCAAGTATCAGGTCAGGTTTCATCTATGCCGAGTTTCGTCTAGTCTGTCATCGGATTAAAAACATAACAATTATAATACTTGCCATTTTTGAGAAAATAAATAATTTTCCTATCGATTTCATGCAGCTCTAAGTCGATATAACATAGTTTAAAATTGCTAGACCTGCTGGTAAGCTATCTAAAGGTGGCAGCAGATTCCAAATTTTTTATATGTAATTGCTCTGAACCCACACTCCATCATAAATGTCCAAATGTGAAAAATGGTGTTGGAATATTCGGAGGAAACCTGAATTAGAAAATTTTGAATCTCTGAGCTGAACTTTGGTGCGAAACTATTACACAGTGACATGTCGCTTGAAGCATTGGTTTCATATGTTAAATAGAATGCAGGAAAAATTGGAAATTGTCTTCCCTTTTATTATATATCAAGAAACGATAAGAGCCCATGTAGCAATAGAGGTTTTGGGACTGGTTTATTGAACCACAAGAAGACAAGTTGATTTTACAGAAAATTCAGTCCTTGTTTATACAACAGTATATAATTTTGAAGGTCTTTTGTCAAAATTTAAATCCTTTTGTAAATGTCTTTAAATGATGGAATTTTTAACCAAATCGTCGTAATGAGTTAATGTTGGTTGAAAAATCTTGTTTGAGATTTTACTGGCACACATAAATTCAGGGTTAAACTTTTTTCATTACAAGATAAGATTCTAATACTTTGCTTTTATTGTTTTTTCTTCTTGATACTGTGATAGGAAATGTTTACTTTGTATAACTTGCACATATATTGCTCTAGAATTCTTTAGAATTAAAGGTTTGAAAGAAAACAAAATAATTTATGCTCATTATGTTGTTTCCATATAGCAATATAATGTAGGTCAGCAAAGTAAAGTTAGAATTTGTATTCTGTACATTGAAATGGCTTTAAGTGACATGGCTTTGAATGCCAATTTATAGGAATATAGTCAGATTTGTTTCGTGTGACTCATTTTGTGATTTTATAAATGATCTTTTCCGACATATGTTTTGGAGAGTCTTGAAAGAGAAACATCTTCAGATTTGGAAAATGCATGTTTTATAATCCAAAATATTTGTTAATTCCATTCAGTAATGGTCATATGTTAACCTTGAAAAAATTAATTTTATCTTTGATAAAACCTGGAAAAGACCTGAAAATTTATATTTAGAAAAGCATTGGAACCATGTAAGTTTATACAGTACTTGTCACTTATGCTTCATAATCCCTGGGATCTGATGTCACCCATTTCCCATTTCTGATGTGACTACACAACTACTTTTCCCACATTCCAACAAATGAATTGCTTCAACCTTCTCCTTTAAGGTTAAAAACCAGATAGAATGATACTGTAGCTCGAGTACAGTGAGTATAAGTGAGATATGAAATGTTAGCACATAAATTCACTTGATATGTCTTAATCTAAACAATGCATTGCACATCAAACAAGAGTTTAAGTTGCAGCCACTAAAGGGAGGGAAAAACCACTATTAGTAAAGAAACACCTGGCCACTGCCCGCAGAAGGCAAGTGACCATTAAATACAGGACATGTATATAGGAAATTTGCCAGGGGGAAATGAGGTAACTATTAGGACTAGTTTGACTGAATATGTTGGGTTTGTTTTATTTTCTCAGCATCAACGAAATTCCATTTACTGCGCTCCTAAAAATGTCAGGGAGTCTTTTAAGCTTGCCTGTGATGAGTACCTGCAGCGTTTCTCAACAATTGACTATAAAGCTAAACGACAACGACCAGAGGAAACACCATCAGCTGGTAGGTGATGATGTAACATTTTACAGATTTAAAAACATGAAACCTTGTATAATTAATTTGATTTTACTGCTAGTTTTGATGATAAAGATCTTATTGTGTTTACTAAGTCTCACAATTTTAATTATTTATAGCAAAAGTCATAAAGGTCTTGTGTACATGTTTACTCTTTTTAAATTGAATATAAATTGCTGTTTTAAAATGTAACACTAATTTCCTTAACCAAGGTCTATTTAATCCTGATTATTTAATACTCTTCACCTTAACTGTCATCAAGAAACTGCCTGACGAAAATTATAGATTACTATGGACTTTTATACTGGCGGCCATGTACTAAACTGGGTCAAGAAAAGAGCATGTCTAATGTATTCGTGTATGATTAATTTTGGCAGTATTTCTGAAAGTTATACAGACTATATCCCACAACCTGAATATAAGCAAGTCTTGAATAAAAGTTCATGTTAGTGTACTTTTTGTTGAAAAATATGTTTATCACTTTTGGGTCAAAGATCTGTGAAACAGGCCCTTTTAAGTTTGGAGAATGACATACAATTTGATAAAAGTTTACTCACATCAGTCAGAGTATTGTTGGACTATTTCTATCATTCCTTCCACATTAAAATCAACAATTGCAAAGATTATTGCAAACCTAGCTATTGGTTAACTATTTTAAAACAATTCTCTGCTTTTCATTGAATGGGCTGTGCTTTTACATAGCAGTACATTGGAGAGAATGTGTGTTCTTAAATTTTTTTTATCTAATGTATAATATGTAATATTTCTTGGTGTATAGTATGTTAAGTAAATTTTGTTCACAGCTATTAATTAATCTCTAATTTAGTATCATTATTCTAGCCATCTGTTTATGCATCTCTCTCTTTCACTCTCTCTCTCTCTCTCTCTCTCTATACTGCTCTGGTGGCCTAGTGGTTAGAGCGTCCGCCTCAGATGTGGGAGGTCATGGATTCGATCTCCAGCCGAGTCATACCAAAGACTTATAAAAATGGTACTAACATTTGCCTTGCTCGGCACTCAGCATTAAGAGGTTTGTGTTAGGACTGGTCAGCCAGGTGTCAGGATAATGTGACTGGGTGGGACGTCATGCTACATGATACCCCAGTGCTAGACATCACTATAAACTGCCACACTGCAGACACTGTGGCAATATGACTGAAAAATTGTTAAAGCTATGTTAAAAATCCAAATCACACACACACACTCACTCTCTCTCTCTCTTATATATATATATATATATATATATATATATATATATATATATATATATATATATATATATATATATATATATATATATAAAAACAGAAAAACGGTTATGTTTATGAAACTTTACATGGCTGTTTCTACAGGAATTCAAGCTTTTAAATAAATTCCTGTAGAAACAGCCATGTAAAGTTTAACAAACATAACCGTTTTTCTGTTTTATTTGTTTGTCTTGTCTATGTTTTGTATTTGCCTCTGAAAAGACTCATTAAAGAGTCAGAAGCGCTCAGGCTAGCTAGATAATAGTTTTGCACTGTTTTGTCAGTTTATTGCAATTATCTTAATCAATCCCTGACACATGTGATCCCTTCCTGGATCCAATGCACTTGAAAGGATTGTTATTCGTCATATGTTTTGTATTCTTTAATTATATTTATATGTATTTATTGCAGGAAAAAAATCCTACACAGGATTCCCATCCAGAGCCTACTCTCCCTTTAATCGCACAACAATTCGAGACAGAAACTCGATTTACCAAGTCAGTTTGAAGACACCAGGAATCACCAATCCAACAACACCAACACAAACCCCAGTTGCAAACTCCATGGTAAGTTGTACATTATGCATTTAACTTATGGTCATGATTTTCCACATGGTAACTGAGTTTGTAGGACTTGGCAAGTAAAACATAAATTTACTATCTTAGTAACCATTTTAATGTTCTACTCCCAACCTCAAATACAGATCTCCTTTGCCTTTCGATGGTAATCTGATTCCATAACTACTGCTGATGGTCAGGCCCCAGGTGGCCGAGTGGTCTAAGGCACTCGCTTTTACAGATCAATGGCACATCACGCCAGTCTTTGTGGGTCTGAGTCTCAGGCTCAGTAAGTGTATGTATGTGGAAAAGCTTGCCAGTAACTTCCAATGGGATGGTGGTTCTTCCTGGGATTTTTACTAGTTCTTCCTCCAGCAGATATACTGGCAACTATGGATAGCCTCTCATGTGCTGAAAAATGGTGTTAAACCCAAAGCATCAACTGGTGATGTTATGTAAAGGTTTAAAGGTAACTTATTTAAAGGTATTTTCTTAAATCCATAATCCTCATGTACTTGATAGGTTAACAACTAATCATCATTTATAAATGGACCATCTTATTTTCATAAATATCTCAGTTAATGTTAATATTTAATCTACTCCTGACTTGAGTCCTTTTTGGTCCAGATTTACTCCCCTCCCCTAATTTTATTTTCTTCATCCCCATCTATATTTCTTCTCAGAAACTTCACTGATATTATGGAATACACAAGAATAATGTTAACATCTCGTAAAGTCTCAGTGACATATGGATTTTCCCCACAATTACCTCAAAGGAATATTCCAATATTTTATGTCAACTTTGTGTCAGTAATGCTGAACCAAGCAGACCCCACTTGACGCTTTTAGTGACAAAAGGCATTATGCTGATTAATTAGAGTATCTTTCTACTGGCCTACATGGTTTGATGTGGTTCCATATATAGGCTTTGTCCTGTGTGTCACATGTACTGCTGGTCCACATGTACATGTAGGTGCATATGTACTGGCAGTGCCTCTGGGTGCATTAGTGCTCAAGGTGCTCACCTTTACAGATCACTGACATCTCACCTTTGAGTGGGTTCAAGATTTGATCTCAGCCAACGTGGGTATGTGAAAAAGCTTGCCAGTAGCTTCCCATGGATTGTTGGTTCTTTCCAGGGTTTTCCTAGGATCTTCCTCCACTGAATATACTGGCCACCATGTTCAACCTATCATGTACTGAAAAATGGTGTTAAACCCACAACAAGAACTGACAGTGCACATACAGAATTTGTATACACATAGCAGACCTGTCAACTCTTATGATTTTGACATAAGTCTTATGAAAATTACCCTTAAAATATGGTCTTACGGCATACTAGCCAAACCTATGGAAAAATGATCATTGCCAAAACATCCAGATAATTGGTTCATCCATGTTTTATTTGGATCCATGTTTCATCTTAAAATTAGTGAAATTAGTCAGGGAACCAGACTAACTGTACAGTAGCACCCCAGACTCTTAAACTGCACCTATTTGTTCATGTGAAGCATCTGCATTATGAGACTGTTGATTATAGAATTTTTAAAAATGGCATCCAGAAAGCGATGCATGATTAAGATGAAAGGGAAAATAAGCTTTGAAGAATAAAAAGGAGTATTCAGATTCTTGTGAATAAAAGCTGGAAAGGACACAATTATGTTTACTGGACATCATGTGCCAATTTGAGTATGTCTCATGGTGGGAGATATGATTGCCTTCATCGTGTGAAATTGAAAAGAATTTCCAAGAATTATGTAAAGTTGTGAGATAGCAACAAGCCATTGAGCTGCATATGGTTTGGAACTAGAGATTGTGCAAACTGTACTGGTGGTAAATAAAGTCTACACAAACTTTACAAACTTTTCAGTTGAACATAATGTTTATTGTCAATGCGTCAAACTTATAATAACATTTTCCAGCTTTACAGTAGCAGTTGTTGATATTTTGTTACACCTTACTGAAAACTGGTCAATCTTATGGAAAAAAATCAACTGCCTTACTGAGATGGACTTGGCAGGTCTGACATAGTTTGGACCCTGTTGTGCTGATTATAGACCCCAGCAAAAAAAGTTTTGAAGGTATATTCATAAAATCACAAAAAATGAAATGAAGGATCTTGCCCACATTGACTTCAATGGAAGATTCTAATTACATGTTATTAGGAAAGCTGAACCAAGCAGACCCCACTTGACATCTTTAGTGGCAAAAGACATGATGTGAATCAAACAGAAGCAACACTGTTATAAATAGTATCATTTTACTAACCCACATTTTTGGCTGTGGTTCTACATGTAGGCTTTGTCCTGTGTGAGTCATAAAATGTGTAGGTGCATATGGGCTGGAAGTACACATGTAGTCTGAGGACCCAGGATGGTTAAGTGGTCTAAGGTGTTTGCCTTTGTATACATATTGTCCTGTGTTCTGAGGACCCAGGATGGCTAAGTGGTCTAAGGTGTTTGCCTTTGTATACAGATTGTCTTGTAGCCTGAGGACCCAGGATGGTTAAGTGGTCTAAGGTGTTTGCCTTTGTATACATATTGTCCTGTGTTCTAAGGACCCAGGATGGCTAAGTGGTTAAGGTGTTTGCCTTTGTATACATATTGTCCTGTGTTCTGAGGACCCAGGATGGCTAAGTGGTCTAAGGTGTTTGCCTTTGTATACAGATTGTCCTGTAGTCTGAGGACCCAGGATGGCTAAGTGGTTAAGGTGTTTGCCTTTGTATACATATTGTCCTGTGTTCTGAGGACCCAGGATGGCTAAGTGGTCTAAGGTGTTTGCCTTTGTATACAGATTGTCCTGTAGTCTGAGGACCCAGGATGGCTAAGTGGTCTAAGGTGTTTGCCTTTGCATACAGATTGTCCTGTAGTCTGAGGATCCAGGATAGCTAAGTGGTCTAAGGTGTTTGCCTTTGTATACTGATTGTCCTGTAGTCTGAGGACCCAGGATGGCTAAGTGGTCTAAGGTGTTTGCCTTTGTATACAGATTTTCCTGTTGTCTGAGGACCCAGGATAGCTAAGTGGTCTAAGGTATTTGCCTTTGTATACAGATTGTCCAGTAGTCTGAGGACCCAGGATGATTAAGTGGTCTAAGGCATTTGCCTTTGTATACAGATTGTCCTGTTGTCTTGGACCCAGGATGGTTAAGTAGTCTAAGGTGTTTGCCTTTGCATATCACTCACACATCTCACATCTGTCCATGTGAGGTGTGAGTTCCAGACTCAGCTCAACCAACATGGGTATGTGAGAAAGCTTGCCAGTAACTTCCTAATGGTCAGTGGTTCTTTCTGGGTTCTTCCTCCATCAAATATACTAGAGGCCATATATTATGTGCAGAAAATTGATGTTAAACCTGACAAAAACCCAAACCTGCAGTCAGACCCTGTAGAGCTAATTTATCCCCCTGCAAACAAAGTTGGGTATTTATATTGGAGTCATTTTGTCCATTCATCTCACTTTGTTCACCTAATATCCCCAGAATGCTTGTAAACTTGGTATGCTTTTGTAGCAATGACTAAACAATGTATCCTTTAAAAATTGAATCTTTATGATCAGCATTTTAAGAGTTATTCCCCTTTTTATTACAAGTAAAGATATAATGTAATTATACAGGGTTTTCTATGATATTCGCAGTGGTTGGCTGTTAATGAAAATCAGACAGCTATTCAGGCAAGCATTTTATCATTTTTTCACACTTGATTTTATGAAATATACCTCTTTGACGTCAAACAGCCAGCAAAAGGCAGCAAAACAGATGACAAAATTTGCCGTCTTCCAGCTGTTATAAAAAGTCCTGAATATATAATAAAAAGAAGAACTAACAAGTTGAAATATACATTTGTAAAACAAAATAAAAAATAAAAATATGCTTTGGATTAGCCATCCACATTTCAACAACAATCAAAAGAAATCTGTCCAAACATTTAATATGGGGTAAGAAAAGTCCAAGGAAAACTAGACTGGCAGTTAGTCTGGGCAATATATTTGAGCTTCTGTTGAGTGAGAGCACAAGTCTATGATTGCTTAAAGTGTTCAGTAACAAGTCTTATTTTATGCTCATTTTTATTCTTTTTTGACTTTACTATGTCATACATGTGCAGTATTTTTCCATACTCCACAGCCTCATTCTGCAGACACTTGTCTAAAAATAGTATCATGTATTAGGAACTACTTTGTAAACAAACCATGTGGACTCATGTAGATGATTTAGCAGTTGGTTGATTAGATTTGTTTGTGAATGAACTAAAAAGCTGTTTCATCCATTTGAAAGTAGAGATGATAAAGTTAATGATGTGGACAAGTTCACTGATTCACAAATGAAACTTTCAAAACAAGCAATTGAGTGAACATGATATTCGCAATGTCAACAGCAAATAAAGATGTCAACAGGTACCCATGTACTCAGGGACCCGCCCAGTCATAATTACCCAGGTAATAAAATTAGCTAAAGGGTACCTATTAAATCCATGTAAAAAAAAAATGTTTCCAAGTTCAGATCAAAGATTATATCTGGCAACATCAGGAGCACGCAAGACACAGAAAAACGAGTACAGTTCAAGGCTCATGTCATGTGACACTGATCCATCGTAGACCTCTGTCTACTGATCTTATATTTTTGACATGTGTTACCATTTGGCTCTGTACATCAAACAGTTTCTTTAATTTCATTTTATAGTAATTGTACATGATACTTTTTCAAGAAAACATGGCTTTCTTGAATGTTAAACCATGTGTCACAGATTTATTATTGTTTGATACACAGGTAGAAGATCAATCTATATTGAAAAAACATGGCACGAAATATTAAAGGGAATGGGCTTCATGGATGTTATATGACTAAAAACTGTTAGAGGAGAGGTATTTTGTTAAACCAAAGAAAATGTTGCATCAGGAAAAGGACATATCAATAGAGCTTTAAAAATTTGGAAATAGGAATTCAACAGTGATGTAATGCAGCATTTAGAATTTGTTGACTTTGCAACCTTTCAGCAAAAGTAGACATGTGATGTAGACTAGTTAAAGTGAATGTTATGTGTAAATAATTTATCATTTGTTTTGTGTATGTATTCTCGTACTCATGGATTTAGCCGCTTGTGACAAGAATTTTAACTAACTGCAGATCTAGGTAAATAGCAAAATAAATGTACATTTTTCATACAGTTTTCTGTAGTTATGGCGTGTAATATCTCGAGTATTCTTTTTATGCTCGGAATGCACTTTTTGCCACTCATATTAATAATAGTAATAATTACGCTCATACCTTTCGCGGGGGTGGGGTGGGTTGACATATATTTACTTTGTACAAAGCAGTTTAGGTTCGCATATATTTTCCTTTTGATCTGCCATCCAAGAAAATGGTCATTAGGATCAATGGGTACCTGTGTGACTTTTCTACAATTTTGACATCTTTAACAAACAAAGACACAGTAATTGAAAATACCATTTTGATCATTTAAACAGTTATTTAGATGAAATAGTCATAATTTTTCGCAAATAGAACTGTTCAGACTATGACCAGTGCTTACTAGGGCATAAAAAGACATCTTACTAGGGCATAAAAAGACATCTTACTAGGGCATAAAAAGACATAATGAGACCAAGTGCTATTGAATATCTATCTGAGATTCACCATTTTAAAGTCAGTTTTCAAGAAAAAAATGCAGCTGAAGGTTTTGGTAGGGAACTAAGAACATGAGAACTAATAAGCCAAGACAACAAAAAAGTATCATTTTCGCTGGCAAATGCACTTTCACACAACAGCTGCTTTGCAATTTTCTCCTTTTAACTATTTTGATACACTATTAGGCTAGCGATAGAAGCCATACAGGTCATAGCTGGTATCCCTCCAACAGCAAGTATGCAAGTGACAGGACATAAATAAATGTCTTCTGTAGCTGGTCATAAGAATGATAATACATATACTTACATTTATGCATCTTGAATTTCCGCACAATATACTTTCTTAGTTAGTTCCATAAATCTGAATGACATGACCCATGTAATTCAACTACATTTCCAACTGAAATCACATTCTCCTTACTGCACCCAAAATGAAATGAATGTGATATTCCATAGAGTCTTTTTGATAATTACAATTTAGAGAATTAATGTTTTGCACATTATGATTCCAAACAATCAATAATGGAATAAAAAGAGAGGTACAGTTGATACAATGCCAGTCCCCTGCTCAAATCACATCTACACTGGATAGCATTAAATCAGCTATAAAAATAACCCAGTCCATCACAAGCAGAAAAGCAAAATTGAGTTGGATCACACACAAAAAACAAAATTCATACATTCCAGACAAACTGATAAAGTTGTTTCAATGCACGTTCATTCACAATATGACTCAAAATTTTAATTTTAATTAGACCGAAATAAGAATTTTTTAAAACTAATGTCGAGCACACAACAAAGTTCAAAGGTCGCTTGGCAGTGCTATGTGTACATTAATGTTGTTACTGTGTATTGACGAATTTATGATTGTGTATTTATTTTGGAATACTGCATAAATTAAATTACTTTGTTTCTTGTAGTGTATTCTTTTTATTATTAAGCCTTGGGTAGAAAACCAAAAGAGTATAATATAAAATGGTTATGGCATTTGTATAGGAAATATGAACTCATTTTTCTCTGACTAATTCTGTACTCATAAGGTTGTGCAGTATTACTGAGAAAAACTTGTTCATATTTTTCAATACAAATGCAGTAACCTATAAATATTTTTCCAGTGAAATGATCAATAGGTAGCTAATGCTTTATCTAACTGCATAAACATAAACAATTTCAAATAAGCATCGACCCACATAAAATCTCTGCCCAAAATTATGCTCCTGTGCAAAACAGAGAATTTGGTAAGCTCATCAACTTAATGAAGAATTATACAGATAAGTCAAGAAACAAAACATCAATAAGGTAAGAGTTAATTTTGTAAAAATCTTGTAGCTGTCTTGCTCCTTCATTAGCTAATGGCACAGTCTGCACAGATCCTATGAGGTCAGCAGCTTTTTTTACTAATGCTAAAAATAGCTGGTGTAAGTCAGCAATAAATATTGCATGTAACTTGTTGTTTGAGTAAATCTTGTCAATGGTCCAGTTACTTCAGAATGTTAGTTATTTAAAATTATACTTTGTGATTTGATTCTAGGTTCCTAGAAATAATGACTATAAGTTTATATATGGTTATTGATACAATAGTATAAGCATGCAAGAGTAAAGAATTTCCGTATTCATGAAATGTGGGCATAATTACTCATTAAATTAATGTATGTACTACTGTAACAGTTTCACATATATTAGCATTCTCAAACTTAATTTGATTTGAAGGAAGAGTTAAAAAAAAGTAATTTAATAACAGTACAGGTAAACGGTGACAGAAGCTTGTGGTTGGAGAATTGGCTCCATAACAAACACACACAATCTCTTTCACTCTATCTGCCACTGTAAAAAATTAAGTAAATTATTTCCATGTATATTGGACATTTGGATTCATGAAGGTATTTTAGCATGACCCAAACACAAACATATTTACTCCATTGTATCAAGATTATATTGTTGACCCATAGGCTCTCTCTTTTTCCATTTTTTCCCTTGTATTTCTCTCTCACTGTTTCCATCTTATTAAATAAAACTCTGCCTTGATTGTCAATAATTAATTTTTAAAATTTGTCAATTTATGTAAGATTTTATAAGCAATTAATTGAATGATGGCAGACATTGCTACTTCCCAAGGCCATCCAGTGACATGGCTTCCCACTTCAAAATAAACCAGAGTCTGACAACACAACAGCTGCTACTTTCAAATGATATGTGAACACTCAGTTTCAAAATATATCATCGAATGAAGATTGCTAATCATGATGGAACAAATAAGTAATCATAGTGCCGGGCATTAGTGGCAATTCAAAATGTAAATTCAAAATGAATCATTCTGCAAGTCATGATTAGACCATATTTTCAAAACCATAGCAAAAATATTTAATCCTGTTTGTGTAAATTTTAGCAACATTAAAACAATATGAAATTGTCATTTTGTCAACTACTCCAACAGTTTGTAAAGATCCCGTGGTAAATTGTAACTTGTACTGATTGATTCATCAAAGACAGAGTTGCTTGGCAGTGTCACTGGAAGTGTCAACTTTTGTTTTCTATTTTCAGGCCAGTCGATGTCAGTCCAGTGTTGGTAAAACTCCTGAAAGGGTCAGAATTGTTGCACAGCCCTCTGCTTCAGTACAGGTATCAAGAATTAGCACTTGGCTAGCTTTTGAGATCTTTTATTATTCAAAGCATCATTTTTTATAATGACTCTTCATTTTTCAATAAACTTTTTGTCAAGCCACATTAGTTTAAAGACATGACACTGCTGTCACTTTTCCCCTGTCATTGTAAACAGTTTTGTTCATGTTAAACTTTTTCATTTGAGCTATTCATGCAGGCCTTGGTTTTGCTATTAGCTCATCTGCTAGCATCTTCACTAGCCAAGGTTCCAATATGATAACCCTATTTATACCTTGGCGGATCAAACATATATATTGGTGCTTTGTACTAGCGACATCTATTGAATTTCACGAGTTACTTCCCTTAGTATGTAATTCCAGCTAACCAGTAGTGTGGTACATTGTTCATTGGCCGAAAATATTGGAGGAAATTAACCTGACAAGGATACTTTGGAAATTTAACATTGAAAGTATGACTGTGTACCAGAGAGAAGTTATTACAGGTGTATTTGAGTGAAAGCTATTCGTACAAATGCATACTGACGCAGGAAAATTGCTTATTTATCAGTCCATTTAAGTTGTGTGCTTCTCTTGATCATGCAGGAATGGTGTTTAAATTTGAACAACTTAATTTTGATTGGATTCAGTGGTTTGCTGCTGCATCCAATGAAATTCACAGACCTGAAGCACAGAAATATCTGCTTGGTATGCCAAGATGTAGATAGGGTTATCACATTGGAACCTTGGCTGCCAAAGATGACCTGCAAGGAATAATGCTCTTTTGTTGGAGACTTTACATAACAACTATTTTCCACTTGTGCCTTTTTTGCATTTGGAGTGATTCCACAGAGTTCTCTGACAGATTAATACTTCGGCTATATTTGATCTATTTCTTGCTCTATACTATCCAAGACATAATACATTAAAATGAAAGAAATTATATGTACCAGTGGATATTACAGCAAATAACATTAGCACTGTAGAGCTATTATTCCAACAAACATTCAGCTAAAAGTAGATACAGATGGATTGACAGAAGTATTTTAGACATGATGTCAATACATAACACATAAAAGCATACAGACATTGCCAGAGAGTGATACCTAATTTTCCGGTTTGAAACAATAAAGGTAGATTGAGACATTACAGCATTATTTCAAAAGCCCATTTGATGTTGGTGTGCACACAGAATACATAAATGCATTACTTGAACTATTACATAGTCATACAAACACCATACAGTATTCACATACATACATGCATATATATATATATATATATATATATATATATATATATATATATATATATATATATATATATATATATATATATATATATATATATATTGCTGTTGACATAACACAAATCAAGGCTTGATAATTGGGATAAGAAAATTACAAAAAGTTCAAAAAGCATTTCATGACAGGAAACAGTGTCCACTGAAATACTAAGAGGCTTAAAGGACAAGATCTTCATAAAAACAGACTAATGGAGTAAGGGGATAACTCCCTCTTCCTCTTAACTATTTTCATAATATAGTGTGACCAGGTCATGAATTTTAAGAAGAAATGGGGCTTTGAAGTAAAATATTTGTCTTTAATAATACTTTCCTGATCGTAATACAGATACACTCTCCCAGCCCCCTCCCCCAACAGTTATATTTAAAACTTGATATAATGTGTGTATCTGCTTCATTAGTAACTGAACTATGGATGAGATTCAGCACGAATCTCTCTGCCCAGAGGGATATCACTTGTCTGACTGCCACCTAGATGGGGAGACAACTTTAGTACTTTTGTACCTAAAAACAAGTTTGGGAAGGCTGGTTTTGTAAGGTAGTCACGGTTTGTGCAGCCCTTGAAATATCCTTGAATTTTAGTGTTTGCCATGAAAAGTCATTGAATTGTTTAAAATTTATTTGAGGGAAAACATAGTAAAATATATTACATTATAAAATTAAGAATTTTAGTTAAGTATTGTCAAAAAGGAATGAATAAATAAATAAAATGGGGTGAAATTTGGTTGATCTAAGTTTTGGCCAATGGGGGTATGTGATAAAGCTTGCCAGTAGCTTCTTGTGGGATGGCGGTTCTTCCCAGGGTTTTCCTGGGTTCTTCATCCACCATTAATACTGGCCGCCATGCATAGCCTATCGTGTGCTGAAAAATGGCGTTAAACCCAACAACGACACACAGTGCCAGGAGTTAACAAAGCAGCATATGGAAAAAGATGAAATTTCCATAAGACAAATGAAGATGTTTGGATGTTCTTGTAAAGTCCTTAAAAACATTTGGAAGTTTTTGTAAAGGCCATGAAAAATTCCATGCCTGTACAAGCCATGGTATTGGTCATACACCTAATGTAATATAATCAGGTAAGTATTATCAGAGAAACATTTTACTTGTTTTCAACACACACACACACACACACACAGACACACACAACACACAAGTAAAGGAGATTTCTGAACTCTTAAGGTGGGAAGAAAGATTATGTAAGTTTTAGTCTAAGTTTTCCCTGCTTAATAATTATATGAAGCTGAAACAATTGATACAATAAAGAAAGAAAGAAAAATTTGAAAATTCAATAACTACTGCAAGTTTACTAAACAGTAAACTTATTCACAATAATTGGTAGTGTAAACAACATAGCTAAGCCAAAATATGCAAGATGTAAAGTATAAAAATCATATAAGGTGATCATGTATTTAATGATGATGATCAAATATTGTTACAGATATGTCATGTTAATAATAATAATCATCATCATAATCTTCCTATAATTGTAAATATAATTATTATCATAATATTATTATCATAAATATATTATTATTAGTATTATTTCATAATATATAAAAATGGGAGGAAAAGTCTGAACAAAGCTGATTTCTTGCTAAATATATTGCTTTTATTATTATTATTATTATTATTATTATTATTATTATCATTATTATTATTTCATAATATGTATATAGATGGGAGGAAGTCTGAGCAAAGCTGATTTCTTGCTAGATATATTGCTTTTATTATCATTATTATTATTATTATTATTATTATTATTATTATTTCATAATATATATAAATTCGATGAAAAGTCTGAGCAAAGCTGATTTCTTGCTAAATATATTGCTATTATCGTTATTATTATTATTAGTATTAGTATTAGTATTATTTCATAATATGTATATAAATGGGAGGAAAAGTCTGAGCAAAGCTGATTTCTTGCTAAATATATTGCTATTATTATTATTAATATTATTATTATTATTATTACTATTATTTCATAATATATATAAATGGGAAAGTCTGAGCAAAGCTGATTTGTTTCTAAATATATTGCTGTTGTTATTATTATTATTATTATCAGTATTATTATTATTATTTCATAATATATATAAATGGGAGGAAAAGTCTGATTTCTTGCTGACAGTTTAATACATTTAAAATGGATTTTAAAAAATTGAATAAGAGCAATAAGTACAGCACCCAATGTAGCATACTTTGTAAAGGTACCATACGATTTGTATATTATATTGTACTCTTCACACCAACTATTTCAGATACAATTAGCAGTGCTCTATATAGTGTCCTAGACGATTAAATAATTGTTACAAATTCCAAATTTCACATCTTTATAAAAATGTAATAGATATATGTGCAGTGTACTATTGGAATTTTGTCCAAAGTCTCTCCTCTGGTGTCATTGCATCATGTGATGGGGTGGCTTCATCATGTATAGCGAGTTGAGCAGTTAAGAAATCCCTCCCCACTCAATACAGCAGGCTGTCAGATATCAGCTTAATTTTTTAACATTCATCATTTTGAAAAACAAATTAATGTCTGTTTTATGTTTTTTCAGTGCTTTGAATATGCAGTTTCAAATAACCAGTTTGTTTTTATGTTTTAAACTGCCAGTTACATCTACCCATCATAGTTGATGCCAAAAAAAAAATGTGGCATCACATCAGCTTGCTTTCCTTTTTTTTTAACACAAATTATAAATTATAAATTCCGAGAAATTAGATTCATATCTATAAACTTGCAAAGTGATGACTTCAGACGTCTTGATCTCCTGCTCATCCTTTTAATATATTCCCTGATCACATTAATGTTAGGAATATGAGCACTATTACCTCCTGAAATCTATATATGTAGACAAAGGGCAATAACTCTTGTCCATTACCTCCTCCTGATGCCTACATGTGTCGCTCGTTTTCAGCTTTCACTGATGACTAATAGACATCACTTATGAAAACAAGTGGATATTTGTGCTCTTCTTATCACGTCCATTGAGTATTTTGTTATATTTATTAAGGTTTATTCTACCACTAATGCACATTATATTTTAAAATTTAACCATAATAATATTGATTTTTTTTACCTATGTTTCTGCGTTCTCTGTCTACATGGCTGTACATGTCTACATTTTATTAGAATGTGTCGAAGTTCTTGTTTGCATACACTATTTATAACCTCTGGTATAGTGATTGTCTATGACATGATCCATTTCTTTTTTTTTTCTTCTCTTTCTTACATTGTTGTTTCATAATCAACTAATGATGACTAAAATTGCTAAATGCAAGGTTGCAAGCCAGCAAGAAATCTGATGACTTATATCTCACATCTACAATGTGTACATTGTCAGTTATTTGCAGGATGTATACCAAACTGGTCGGTGAATACATGGTTGACAGTTCTAAGGAAAAGTCTAAGAAACAGGAAATTATGTGGGATGTCAAAGGACCAAGGGAACTGATGTTTTTGGCCAGCCTTGTTGAGGATGATGTTACATCTGGAGAATTTCAGTCCTTTGAGGAAGTTTCCACTCAGTTCCAGACAGCCAAGTGGTGTATTTCCCAAAATTTGTCTGAGCATGGCCTTTGGGTCTCTAAGTCTCAGCACATGGGTTTTATAAATCACTTGAATTATCAGTGCCATCTAGCCACACCTCAGTTTTAATGCTGTCTGGGCTGCTGACCATGCCATCCAGCTGACCATGCTGGGCTGCTGACCATGCCATCCAGCTGACCATACCATCAAGCTGTACCTCAGTTTTTATGCCATATTGGCTACTGACCATGTCATCCAGCCATCTGGCTTTCAGTCCATACTGTTCAATGACTGTATGGCTTCTGTTACATATTGTCCTATGCCTCATCAAATTGAGCCATGGAACATTAACATTACCAGGGATCTTACTGATGGATCAGACCGTCCACCTAACAGTACCATTACTCCAGCACTTCTGTTGGTATGCCTGACACCCATACTGCCCATTTTTGGTTTCGAAAAGCCATCAATGGATATGGCTAGCCCTCTTGGACAGTGTTGGAGATGATGGTAACTCTTCATCTATGCCACTCGGAATGTATTATATGTATGTCGATCTTGGTCCTGACCAGAACAACCCGCACACTGAGTATGGGGATGATAGTTCATGTTCAGATCCCACCATTAATAATTTTGACTTGACATCATCCCTGGCATTTAACCAATCAGATACCATTATCTGACTCATTTGAGTACGTGATTGACTTAGCTTTTTTATCCTTTTAAATTTTTATCTTTTGTTTTAAAGCTAAATATGTATAACCAGTAATGTTTTGAAATGTATTCCCAAGATTCTCCAAGAGTCATTTTGAGAAATTCTATGATGGCAAAATTAGACACTTGTAAGGCTAGATGTAGAATAAGACTTGAGTAAACCACGTTTTCCCCTACCAGAACCAGGCATCAGGCCTGTTGAGTGCTTTATGTCGAAATTATCAATCAAGAGGACTGAGCATATCTTTATGGTGGTAATATAATTTTTGAGATGTTGCCAAATTAGAATGCTTGTCACCCCATCTTCTACACCAGCATACAAGGATCAAGGCCGGAGGTCTAGCGGTTAGAGTGCCTTCCTTGGATGCGGGAGGTCATGGGTTCGAACCCCAGCCGAGTCATACCAAAGACTTATAAAAATGGCACTAATAGCTGCCTCATTATGCACCCAGCATTAAGAGGTTAGTTTTAGGATGGATCGGCCCCGTGTCATGAAAATGAGACTGGGTGGGACATCATGCTACATGTCTGCGAAATGATGCCCCAGTGCTAGACATCATGATAAACTGCCACGCTGTAGACATCATAGCAATATGACTAAAAACAATTTTAAGCTACATTAAAAATCCAAATCATTTGGGTATGGATTTTCTCACATACCTCAACCTGGTATGTCTTCCCCACCTTCAGGTGTTCTGAACCATTATCATCATGGGATCCATTATCAACAAAAAATGGATCAAAACCAGGGAGTTTCTGCAACTCTTTGGATTTTTCTCACAATAGCAGATTTATCCTGCTAAGTTACCTTGACATGCATCCTTTGCAGATCACCTTGCTATTTTAAGGGTGTCCTTCTTTCATGCCACTTGATTACAGGATCAGTATAACGAGTGAGACAGTATCATTACTGGACCAGTGACACTAACAAGGTGGCTCATGACAGAAATACCTCTCCAAAGCTGCATCTGGATGCGACCATGTGCACAAACACAAAAGTCTGTGGCTGAACAACCTGTCTGTTACCAGACTTCAACTCTGTCAAAAGGACATCATACAACATCTCTCCTTTATTGACACAACCCAAGAGGCTTTGAAACAAGACCTGGTATGTTTGATTGGACTTTATCTGAAGTGGTTTGGGCCAATTTTTGGAGCTTGAAGATGTTGCTTTCTCCCATTTAATCCAGGGAAAGAGGACATAATCCTGAAGCCCTCATTAGGTTGAAGTGGGTAATATTTTGATATATCACTAGAACAGAGTCACCTCATGGAGATCTCTGCTTATCATATCTCTAGCAAAGATATAGTCGAGGCCATAAGTTTGCATGTACAGTCAACTTTCTGGAGTTTTGTCAATGAGTCTTGGCTCCACAGCTACAAATGCTGGATCTGGTAGTGTAGTTAGGTTTATAGAACGTTGTAAGAAATGGGCACAAATATAAGATTTAATGAGTGCATGTTTAAGATGAACATTGTAACAAGAATAATTGGAAGGTGTAGTGAACAGTGTAATGAGCACAAATGTAAGGTGTAGTGGACATTTTACTGAGCACAAATATAAGGTGTTGTGAACATTTTACTGAGCACAAATATAAGGTGTAATGAACATTTTACTGAGCACAAATGTAAGATGTAATGAACATTTTACTGAGCACAAATGTAAGATGTAATGAACATTTTACTGAGCACAAATATAAGGTGTTGTGAACATTTTACTGAGCACAAATATAAGGTATAATGAACATTTTACTGAGCACAGATGTAAGATGTAATGAACATTTTACTGAGCACAAATGTAAGATGTAATGAACATTTTACTGAGCACAAATGTAAGATGTAATGAACATTTTACTGAGCACAAATGTAAGGTATAATGAACATTTTACTGAGCACAAATGTAAGGTATAATGAACATTTTAATGAGCACAAATGTAAGGTTTAATCAGAATTTTAATGAGGACAAATGTAAAGTTTAATGAAAATTTTGATGAGAACAAAGGTAGGATTTTAATGAGCTTTTTAAAAAGCACTTTTGGAAGGTTTTAATGAAAAAAACTTGTTTGCACATGAGCTGTCACACCTGAACTCTCAGAGTAAGAGGAACATGGCCATGTTACATTCCCTTTCATTCCACCATTTCAGAAGCTGAAAAAATCATTGAGATGGGCAGACATCATAGAAAGCCCAGAACTTGCAGCTCCAGTCTCATCCACTGATAGAAAGAAGGTTAGTTCCATCTCATATTTTTTCATACATCCCACTACAAAATATTGAAAGGACATATAACATGTATCTTTGTATGTTTGAATGTATGTGTCAAATATCAGCATGCTCCTGACTATATACAGTTGTCCCCCTCTTGAACGACCCCCCTGACCAGCGGCCACCTGCTCCTTATAGCCAGAATCCGTTGGCACCGACGAGTTTGTGTTCAAAAGTACCCCTCACAAAAGGCCACCCCACTAAAACGACCAGCGGCCAGCATATTAGTGCAATAATATAAATTTACCCCTCACAAGCGGCCGCATTATATGTTAATGTGTATCCAGAACCAATATTTTATTCATAATGTATGTTAAGTAAATCTGATTTTTGTTTCCCGATATCAGGTTTTCATTTCTGAAAGAAGTGTTGACTAAAGTACATGTACCACTAAGGTTAATATAATATCGTTTTTGCCTCACCAGAAGCATGTTTATTCCATAAAACCAAGAAAGACTCAAATTTTAATCCATACAAAAGGGTAAGTACATGTAATCCGATTAGCTATACTGCTGTGTTATCATGAGCTGTCCGGTTTAATAACTCTGATAATTGTTAAGATTACAATTATTGAACAGTAGTAACAGCTGAGAAGTGGCAGCATCGATGTACATACAATAGTAAGCAGGAAAATGATTTGATAGCCTTTATGGCTTCCCTCTGTATGACGTTGAGCTTGTTCACCTTTGATAATTAGTGTCTATTAGTAATGAAAATAATTATCAAGATCACAACTCCTAACTGCCACGAGGTCAAAGCTGCGTGATGTTAATTAATGGTGCATATCAAAGCCATTTTGGCTTCTCTTGCTTCATGTAAAGAAATGTATAAAAACAATAGTTTACCAGACTGCGACTAATGAATCATGTGACACGATTGCTTCCTTTAAAACTTCTCCGGTCGCCTAGTGGCTAGAGCGTCCACCTCGGATACGGGAGGTCATGGGTTCGATCCCCGGCCGAGTCATACCAAAGACTTACAAAAATGGTACTAACAGCTGTCTCGCTTGGCACTCAGCATTAAGAGGTTAGTGTTAGGACTGGTCGGCCTGGTGTCAGGAAAATGTGACTGGGTGGGACATCATGCTACATGCCTGCGGCATGATGCCTCGGTGCTAGACACCACTATAAACTGCCACACTGCAGACATCGTAGTGATATGACTGAAAAATTGTTAAAGCTACATTAAAAATCCAAATCACACACACACACTTCCTTTAAAAACACCTGGCAATTTGTTTAAATGCAGAAAAATTGTTTTATCGGTCTTGTAGTTGGCAACATTGGAATAAGTTACTGCAAAAAAAGATCAACATGTCATCAAGGAAAAGAAAAATTCTCAATTAGAAGAGAAAGTAAAAGTAATTCAACTGGCCGAAAAGGGGGAGAGTTCAAGGATCATGGCAGAAAAATTTTATGTCGGAAAGACTCAGATAAACAATATCGTAAAAGATAGGGAAATAATTCTGCGGAAATGGGAAGGTGGAATGGACGGAGAAAGGAATATTGTTAGAGCCAGGAGATTTTTGTATCCTGATTTGAATGACAGGGTTTTTTAATGGTTTTGCACTGCGCGTACTAAGAAAATTCTGCTCACCGGTCGAATGATCCAAGAAAAAGCAACAATTTTGTCAGTTGAAATAGGATATGACTTTACCACAGGTAACGGATGGTTGCACAGATTTCAAGTCCGACACAATATTAAATGTTCTCTCCTTAGTTGAGAATCAGCTGATGTTAATAATGAAGTTGTCGAAGATTGGAACAAAAGACTGAATGATATATGCAGGGGATATGACAGCAAGGATATTTTTAATTGTGATGAGACTGGTTTGTTTTCTAGACTGTTACCAACAAAATCGCTCATACAAAAAGGGGATTCATATAAAGGTGGGAAAAAAGCAAAGGAGAGATTTACAGTGTTGCTCTGTGCCAGTTGTTCTGGTGAGAAACTGAAGCCACTGGTGATTGGAAAATCACAAAGTCCAAGGTGCTTTAAGGGATATACATAGCAAGCCAAAAATTAACGAATTCTCCAATTCTTAATTATTTAAAATCTTTAGTAAACTAACTGATTTCCCGTTAAGCGCTAGTCATGATATTCGCAGTTGCCGAAACGGTCAGGTCCGGTACTGCTGGTCATGATATTAGTAGAACTGCAATCTGCCATTAAACATTGATATACATCATGCTTTTTGCACACAGTGTACCACAAATTGTAGTATTGGGCATGGTCGCAGAGACGATGTGAGGAAGCACATTAGTTGCAAAAAACACATAGACGTTGGGAAAATTAAGAATTGGCAGATTTCAGCTCTGGAATATTTTAAGCCATTGGCAGAAGACCTGCAAGCTACCAATGCTGAAGCATTATTTGTGAGTTTTCTTGTTGAACACAATCTACCTTTATCAGCTGGAGACCATGCTAAACATTTGCTTCGACAAATGTTCCCGGACTCGAAAATCACTTACAAATTTTCCTATGGAAGAACCAAAGGTGCTGCAGCTCCTGTGCATTACTCACAGCAACAGTGACAGTGAAAGAGTATTTTCTCTAGTGAGGAAAAATAAGACAGACTTTAGGGCCTCCTTAGCTGCAGAAAATTTGTCAGCAATTTTAGTCACCAAGATCAACCAGCAGGCAAGAAGTCTGAACTGTTTAGAAAACAAATTTATGATCAAGCAGTTGAGGAAGTTCAAGTCTGCCACAGTATCATGTCTTGATAAATAACCACAAGAACAAGTGAAGTTTATGAATACCATAATAACTAGAAATGCAGATATATTTCTGCATATATGCAGTGTTTTAGTTTTATATTGTGGTCTTGATATAGTGTAGTATTGGTGGTCAGAGTGGATGGAGTTAATGTCATGGTATTTTTCACTAATTCATGTCCAAATTCATGACTTTTTATCCCTATTTTCACTATTTGTGAGCCTGGAAGGTTGGCAGCTATGGATATAGCCATTACATATGAGATGGCAGCTATGGATATAGCCAGACACATATGAGAGTTACGTATGAGGCAAACAGAAAAGCATGGATGACAGGACAGATATTTGAGACCTGGATCAAAAAACTTAATCAGCAGATGAAAGTGCAGAACAGAATATCCTACTTTTCCTCAATAACTGTGCTGCACACCCAAAACTGGATTTGTCAAATGTCAAGGTTTCATACTTTCCTCCAAATACAACTTCAGAACTTCAGCCCCTGGATGCAGGGATAATCCAGACAGTCAAATTGAACTACAGGAAAAAGCTGCTGAGACATGTTTTGTTCCTGATGGAAAATATAACAGCTGCATCAGAGACGGCACAAAAGGTGACTGCTGGATGCAATCCAATGGCTGACATCAGCATGGGCTATCCTGACAACTGAGATGATTAAAAAGTGCTTTCGGAAATGTGGGTTTTTCCAAGAGGTATCGGGTGTACCAGAGACAGAGGAGGAAAACTGGGATGAAGAGGACTATCTTCCCCTTATACCACCTGGAACAACCCTTAAGGATTATGTTCAGTGTGATGATGCATTAGCTACAAAAAACACAATTAGTGATGACTGGGAGTCATTAATA
Source organism: Sinohyriopsis cumingii (assembly GCA_028554795.2). Lineage (NCBI taxonomy): Eukaryota > Metazoa > Mollusca > Bivalvia > Unionida > Unionidae > Sinohyriopsis > Sinohyriopsis cumingii. The sequence goes on along the minus strand of CM068841.1, from coordinate 22,759,423 downwards.
AAAGAAGGTGTCAGAAATTCTAGTGAAACATGCCAGAATGAGGAAAGTTACTGTGACAGTGACACAACGTGTGACAATCCAAACCCAGCCAAACAGTGCATTATACCGCATACTGCATGGTTACATTCCACAGAATTGATGGATTGTGGTCTCGCAACAAACAGTGTTGAACTTGTGGACACAATTATGAAAACACAAGACATTCTTAAAAAAGAAAAAAGAAAAGCTATAGAAAGCATAGGACAAATGACACTAGATAAATTTTTCAAGCCTAAGAATTCTTAGGAACATATGTATTGTATTAAAGTGTTTATTTGAGACAGATGATGTGATCTGTAACATTATTATAAAGGCAGTTTTAGAACTATATCAGTGATTGATTATTCATAAGATTCTTTTGAAAATGATAAAACAGTTTGTTTCACATTGATTTCACAACATGCATGTGATTTTTAAATGAAAATATTAGATGTTTTAGAATTAAATTAGCTGTGACTTTCTTCATATGTATTTACTATTCACATTTGTCATCCCCCTCTAGAAAGGCCACTCTCATTATAAGGCCACTTCCCTGCCGTAATAGGGGTGGCCTTATAAGAGGGGGACTACTGTTGTGCCCAGTAAATGTAGGTATCCTCAAAAATGCATTGAAAACAAACTTAAAGGTAAAGACAAGGGTAAAACCCTTAAAACATGAAGCAGTTTTTTTATTATTACACTTCAGTTTTGTTTAAAGCCGAAGACTTCTCTGCTAGAACATACTCACAAGATGCATCTCAAGGCAAAAATGTTGCTTCCATTAGTAATTTGTTACAACACAAGGAACGGCTCATCAGACCTTTTCTTTACACACAGTTTATTAGGAATAATCAGTAGAACAAACAACATAGACCCTGATCTGCTGGCACACTATGCGATGGCAGATCAGGGTCTCTATAGTTTGCTGTTAGACAAATCTTCGGCACTGGTCATTGCTCTATGATTATCTGTCATTGTCAGAAAGGAATGAACCTTTTTGCCCTAAATTCACCAGGAGAGTAGAGAGTCACTCTCATCCACCTGCTGAGTCTGCTGTTAAAAGGACATTCTGTTAGCTTCAGGTGATGAGTTACAGGTTCAGGTTCCTCTTACCCCCAAGTTGTCCCCATAACAGAGACATGCAGTTGTCCTGTCTCACAGGAGAGAGAGCAGGACAAGGACAAACTTTCTGTCCTCTTCAGTATGTTTCAAAATGACACAGAACAGGCCAATGTGGCACCCCATCTCTTAGGTCCCCCACTTCCTTTCATCCATCAGTCAAGGCATTAAGGCAGCAGTAGAGGATGAGAGCTGGTCTTCTTGACAAAGCCATAAACAAGGTTAACATTTGCTCAGTGGTCTTATATGGCAAATTGCCAATATCTATTTGGTATCATGTCCTACCTTCTAGCATGAGGGGTATGCATAACTTATCAACATATTAGTTGGAAATCAATTACTGAAATCACTATTGTGTCATTCCCAGATTTACTAATATTCACTTTACCATATATATTCCTTATTAGTCTGGTCCAACTGCAGACTGTGCAAGCCCTTATATGTCATTGCCTAAAGTGATGGCCCTTATATGTCATCGCCTAATGTGATGGCCCTTATATGTCATCGCCTAATGTGATGGCCCTTATATGTCATTGCCTAAAGTGATGGCCCTTATATGTCATCGCCTAATGTGATGGCCCTTATATGTCATCGCCTAATGTGATGGCCCATATATGTCATTGCCTGATGTGATGGCCCTTATATGTCATCACCTAATGTGATGGCCCTTATATGTCATCGCCTAATGTGATGGCTCATATATGTCATCACCGAATGTGTCATTGCCTAATGTGATGGCCCTTATATGTCATCGCCTAATGTGATGGCCCTTATATGTCATCACCTAATGTGATGGCCCTTATATGTCATCACCTAATGTGATGGCCCTTATATGTCATGCCCTAATGTGATGGCCCTTATATGTCATCACCTAATGTGATGGCCCTTATATGTCATCAACTAATGTGATGGCCCTTATATGTCATCACCTAATGTGATGGCCCTTATATGTCATCACCTAATGTGATGGCCCTTATATGTCATTGCCTAATGTGATGGCCCTTTTATGTCATCGCCTAATGTGTCATTGCCTAATGTGATGGCCCTTATATGTCATCGCCTAATGTGATGGCCCTTATATGTCATCACCTAATGTGACGGCCCTTATATGTCATTGCCTAATGTGATGGCCCTTATATGTAATCGCCTAATGTGATGGCAGATCTGGGCCTAAGCAGTTTGTTAGGAGTAATCAGCAGAATAAACATCATAGACCCACAGCCAGTGCATTATGCAATGGCAGACCAGTGTTGTCTGTGTTGTTTGCAGTTGGATTTGACTCATAACTGCACTGTTAGCTTCAGTGATAAAGACCATCCTGAAAGAGTGATTCTTTTAGGTTTTGGAGGAATACTGTATTGTCTTTAGAGATATTTGAGATACTGACATATCTATTTTCAAAATTGTTCAAAAGTTTAGTTTAGATAATTTCCAAATTATCAGTACTGAGGTTATATAGATTAAAATGATGAGCTTTGATTAATTAAATGCTTTTACTGACCACATCTGGAAGCATACAACTTTTGAGCTTCAGATTTTGTGTCAGTCATCTGAAAGGTCACTTTTTATTGGCTAAGAAAGTAAACTCATTCTTAAACTGACACTCAAAGTGTTTGTTGATCTTCAGGACAGATGGGTCAAACTATGCTTGATTTCCTATTATGATTTAAACTTTATATATTTCCTTCACTGTCAGAGTCATATCAGAGCTTTCATTGAATCTTATTCATCACCACCAATATATTAGGATTTGTCATGTCAAGATTGTATAAACTAACCTGCCATGGGTGATCACCTATTTTGAGAGATCAGGATCTGCATGCACAGCTTTATTGATTATATAGTGTAATGACCTGTTATGAGAGACCACCTGTCTTGAGAGACCATTATTTTTTGGCAGAAGGGATGGTTGTTCACAAGAGGTTTTACTGTATCACCATTTATATTTGTTTTCCACAGTCTCACATCTGTTTATCCCTGATTCACTAACTGCCTGCTTGATTAAACAGCAAGACTCTATCATTGCTTCTTTCTGTCTGCAATACATACCATATATACTCACTTATAAGTCGAGCAAAACTGCAAACAATAAAGATCCCTACCTGCCAAAGCATAATGTGCCTGCAGATCAGGGTCTTTGTTGTTTATTCTACTGATTACTCCTAACAATCTGCACTAATCCAGATCTTCTGACATATTATGCAATGGCAGATCTGGATCTGTGCAGTTTGCAGTTAGACTCATACACAGGTTAATGCAGTATTTATTTATCTTAACAAATACTATATTGGACAGTGTGTGCACTGTGCCAAAAAATTTATTATAAGAGTAAGTTTGATCATAATTAGCTAATGATGTGATGGACAGTGTCCCATTAAGTTTATATACATACTGGATGAGTTATCTCCATTTATCTGTGTTGAGAGCACATCACATTAAAGGTTCATTTTCTATCCTAATACCATACTGGCACCCAATAAAATACATGTAAGATACATTTCTGACTTTACCCACAGTGTGATCATGAGACAATAAGCATGTGTTGTGGTAGAATTGACACAATGTGATCATGAGACAATAAGCATATGTTGTGGTATAATTGTCAACTTAACCCACAATGTGATAATGAGACAATAAGCACGTGTTGTGGTAGACTTGTTGTGGTAGAATTGACACAATGTGATCATGAGACAATAAGGATGTGTTGTGGTAAACTCATAGACTTAACACACAATGTGATAATGAGACAATAAGCAGGTGTTGTGGTTGAAACGTAGACTTGACCCACAATGTGATAATGAGAAAATAAGCATATGTTGTGGTATGATTGTCGACTTGACCCACAATGTGATAATGAGACAATAAGCATATGTTGTGGTATAATTGACAACTTGACCCACAATGTGATAATGAGATAATAAGCATATGTTGTGGTAGAATTGTTGACTTGACCCACAATGTGATAATGAGACAATAAGCATGTGTTGTAGTAGAATTGTCGACTTGACCCCCAATGTGATAATGAGACAATAAGCATATGATGTGGTATGATTGTCGACTTGACCCCCAATGTGATAATGAGAAAATAAGCATATGTTGTGGTATAGTTGTCAACTTGACCCACAATGTGATAATGAGACAATAAGCATATGTTGTGGTAGAATCGTAGACTTGACCCACAGTGTGATAACAAGACAATAAGCATATGTTGTGGTATAATTGTCGACTTGACCTGCAATTTGATAATGAGACAATAAGCATGTGTTGTAGTAGAATTGTTGATTGACCCACAATGTGATAATGAGACGATAAGCATCTGTTGTGGTAGAATCATGGACTTGACCCCCAATGTGATAATGAGATGATAAGTATGTGTTTTAATAGAATTGTAGACTAGACCCCCAATGGAATAATGAGAAATTAAGCATATGTTGTGGTAGAATTGTCGACTTGACCCACAGTGTAAAAATGAGACAATATGCATATGCTGTGGTATAATTGTCGACTTGACCCACAATGTGATAATGAGACAATAAGCAAGTGTTGTAGTAGAATTGTTGACTTGACCCACAATGTGATAATGAGACAATAAGCATATATTGTGGTAGAATCGTAGACTTGACCCACAGTATGATAACAAGACAATAAGCATATGGTGTGGTATAATTGTCGACTTGACCCGCAATTTGATAATGAGACAATAAGCATGTGTTGTAGTAGAATTGTTGATTGACCCACAATGTGATAATGAGACAGTAAGCATCTATTGTGGAAGAATTGTAGACTTTACCCCCAATGTGATAATGAGACGATAAGCATGTGTTTTAATAGAATTGTAGACTAGACCCCCAATGTGATAATGAGAAAATAAGCATATGTTGTGGTAGAATTGTCGACTTGACCCACAGTGTGAAAATGATACAATAAGCATATATTGTGGTATGATTGTCGACTTGACCCACAGTGTGAAAATGAGACAATATGCATATGTTGTGGTATAATTGTTGACTTGACCCACAATGTAATATTGAGATAATAAGCATGTGTTGTAGTAGAATTGTCGACTTGACCCACAATGTGATAATGAGACAATAAGCATATGTTGTGGTAGAATCGTAGGCTTGACCCACAGTGTGATACATAGACAATAAGCATATATTATTAGAAAATACAAGTAATGTTAGGATCATGACATTAATATTTGTATGCACATTTTGAAAACAAGATGTGCACATACTAATGCAGGTTGGAATTATGTCAAATTACAGTGCACTAATTAGTTGTTTGATAGCCCTTTGGTCCTGCTTACCAACCCCTTTCCTGCAGTGCAGGATCCGAAAGGATTTTTCTTCATGGGCCAGACAGGTCCAATGCTAGATCTACCTTTTTGACCAAAGTGACCACTTTCCTGCCAGATAAAAAGCAAAATGGTGTGAAAACAGGTATAAGTTGAATGTAGCTTGGTCAAAAATGTGCAGCATTTGCTTAAAACAGTCATTTTTACTAAACTTAACAGATAACATAAATACCAACAAAAAGAGATATAATACAAATTATGAAATTAACAAAAATATTCTGATTTTAACAAAATTTTGTGTGTGTGTGTGTGTGTTTTGGATTTTTAACAGAGCTTTAACAAAATTTCAGTCATATATTGTAGCTACGATGTCTGCAGTGTGACAGTTTTATAGTGATGTCTAGCACTGGATTATCACGCCTAAGGCATGTGGCATTATGTCCCACCCAGTTACATTATCCTGACACCAGGCCAACCAGTCCTAATACTAACCTCTTAATGCTGAGCACCAAGCAAGGCAGCTGCTAGTACCATTTTTATAAGTCTTTGTTATGACTTGGCCAGGGTTTGCACCTCTGACCTACCGCATTCAAGGCAGATGCTTAAACTACTAGGCCATAGGAGCAGTGAAAAAGCTTTTTTTTTGTGTATTGGGGCAAAATAATGGGCACTGAACTGAGGGTAATTCCTCATTTTCAGTGGACTTCATGATCTGGTAATTAGCTACTATTTTACTCTTACAGTGGTGAATTATGATTACTGTTACATTCCCCCTCCCTATCCCCAAAATACACACAAAGTATAGAACCAAAAATTGAGAGGGTAGGGGTGGGATGAAAGGAGAGACACTGGTTGCAAATGATCAGTGTATTAGTTGCAGCTAGGTTAAATCCTATCAAATGTAGTAAGGATAATTATCTTCATTGCCTATATTATTGAAATATTTTGAGCAATAATTGATTACCTAATTGATTGGGGTTATGGCACATTGGCATTTGTTAGTATGATAGGAGTAAAGTGCCTTGCCCATGGAGACACCATGGCAACCAGACAGACTTGGTTTTGGGTAAGATTCAAACCCGCAACCCAATGATCCTGAGCCTGACATGCTAAACACAGCCAGAGCAACTCTAAAGGAAGTCTACCTCAAGCTAGAGTGTACAAATGTAAACTTTCTTTAACTTAACAAAAAAATTAAATCTTAGAAATTCAAAAATTTATTAAATTTGGTTCATATCCTTGATGGATTAATTTCAACATTCTCTATATCTAATTTCTGAAATTTATGTCTTTGAAGTATCCTTTTTTTTCAAAAAATGATGAAGAATATGGGGTCTGATAAGCATTAGGTTAGTTTCAGCGTAACAGCACATTTTTCATCCTTCTCCTATCTTTCTATTTATACTTTGGTTGAGTCATTCTGTCTTTATGTCTGCCAGCCTGCATTTTATATTTACCTGTAATACCAAACCAATGGCAAACAGCTTTGGCCCATATCTACAATCTATACTCATTTATAAGTCAAGTCCAACTGCAGACAACATAGACACTGATCTGCTGTTGCATAGTGCACTGGCTGATCAGGTTCTATGTTGTTTGTTGTACTGATTACTCCTAACAAACTGCGTAGACCCAGATCTGCCTGCATATTATTAATTGGCTGATCTGGATCTGTGCCATTTGCCTTTGGGCTAGACTTGTAAAAGAGTATATATGGTACCAATACAGGATAATGAGAAGCTTTGCAGCATCATGATCCTGTTATTATCATGTTTGTATTTCAGCCTATTTGTAATTATTCATCCATCTTTCATATGTCTATCCATATTATATATCATTGACTCCTGATCTCCATCCCATAAGTCATTTTTGATCTTATTGTTTTTTCTTCTAATTACCATCACCACCATTATCTTATCAGTAAATTCCTTATCTCTGCCTATCTCCACAATACCAGTCTTCTTCCCTCAGAATATCTATAGTATGTTGCTGAGTCATTGGGAGAAGTTATATCCAGGTTGTCACTGTTCTATCAATTTAACCATAAATATTTACAAACAGATTCAGACCAGTTGCAAAAAGTATTGAGCTAGACAGGCCATCACAGTAACACACATCTATAATGACAAAAAGTCCATCCAGATGTGGTAGATATATATTGATCGGGGCTTGAAATGAGGATTTTTTTGTCCCCACTGATCACCATAATATCTTTACTGGCTCAGCATAATTGTCTCTAATTGGCAGTACCGTAATGACTTATTAAGTAACTAATTACTTGAAATATAAATTTTTTTAATTATTATCAGTTCTTACAAAAGAAAGTAATTAGTTTTTGTAATTGATTACAAATTCTGGAAAAGTTATGTAAAGTTATATTTACTTTGAAATAACAATTACTAATTGTCACAGTTACAATTTGCAACTTAAAATATAACATGATTAGAGTAACAGAGATCAAAAATAAGAGGACAAAAAGAAACTCTTCACAAGTTTTGTGAAATTAGTTCCACAGTACATTGAACTTTTTGACCAAAGAATATTGTTCTGTTCAAAATGTGAATAGAGATATAAAAAAGAGGACAAAAAGAAACTCTTTACAAATTTTGTGAAATTAGTTCCACAGTACATTGAACTTTTTGAGCAAAAAATATTGTTCTGTTCAAAATGTGAATTAACCAGTGAGAACTGTGAGTTGTGAAAGACTGAAAAGAAGTAATGTAGATTACCCAGATAAAAAGAGTAATTATAATTGTAACAAACTACTACAATTTGTTATAGTAATTGTAACTTTAATTCATTACCTTCAACTGCTTCAGTTGTCTAGTGGTTAGAGCATATGCTTCGGATGTGGGAGGTCACGGGTTAGAACCCCAGCTGAGTCGTACCAAAGACTTATAAAAATGGTACTAACAGCTACCTCACTAGGCGTTCAGCATTAGGAGGCTAGTGTTAGGACTGGTCAGCCTGGTGTCAGGATAATGTAACTGGGTGGAACATGATGCTACATGCCTATGGCATAATGCCCCAGTGCTAGACATCACTATAAACTGCCACACTGCAGACATTGTAGCGATATGACTGATGTTTTTTAAAGCTACATTAAAAATCCATAACACATACACAATTCATTGCCTTTATAACAGTGATCTGTACAACATTGCTAAACTGGTACACTTTCATATTTCTTCAGATGCTAAGTGCAGAAAGTTCATAGATCACTTCCTGGGTCATAGTTCAGAGATTCATATTCATTTTCCCAGGATGGCTGATACTTGTTTCACTCTCATCACTTGATTATATTTAAGATCATGATCTTCACCGTCATCATTGAATTTCTATCATCTATTATCCAATTCTGATATTTTGGTTGTAGTTGCACACCCTGCAAGAACTCAACATCTTTCCAGTTGTCACATCACAATGCAGTCAGTGTTTTATTCACAAGACTCTAACACTAAGATCTATTATTTATTTTTTGGTAAAACCTGTTATTTTGGTGTAATTCTGCATTAATTATTTGTTGGCCATGTTTTGGCCCTAGCGGGACACTTTATATCATTTAATACACCTTGCTAGTTTCGGGTGCATGCCATTTGTCAGTTTGCATGCTTATTACAACATGAAGTGTGGGAGAACATGTTGCCATTTACACCATAGATATTGATTGTTACTTCATCAAGTGAGGGGTCATGGCAGGTTATCAATTAACACAATAAACAACTCAATCATCCATGCAAGGGAATGCCATCTAAATTTGTACTTGATACATGTGACTCAAGATCACTTGTGTGTTATATATATATATATATATATATATATATATATATATATATATATATATATATATATATATATATCTGCTGTTTTTCAGTTAACTCATTAATTTGTGTTTGATTAACCAGTTTATTAAATTACAAAAATCAAACGCTTTGACACATATGTCCCTCACTGTAAAATGTCTAAGTATGCTGTTGCCCCATATTGCGTGTTTGGTTGCTGATCTGGATGAACTGGTCATATTTCATGTCATTGTTACTTAAAAGTAAGTGATGGAGGTTGCTGTTTAAATTTATTTTTTAATCTTCCATACCTGTTCAATGTTATTATAAATTTCTATTTCATCATTTACAAATCATTGCACGGTAAATGTTATACCCTCACCAAAGTGGAAGTATAACTTGCCACCATGTGTGGAATGTATGTATATGCAACTGACATATCACTGAAAAAAAGAACTCACTAATGTTGAGATTATAGAGTATGGAATTGGCAATCGGTTATAAAATGAATAGTCATCCTGTGGAAATTTAACAGTAATGATACATATCTAATTGTTGATACAATGTAGAGTAAGAAAAAAAAATTAGAACTATTGCAAAGATTTATGAAAATACTTTGTATTCAAGAGAAGAAGCTAAATCTCAGTTATGTTGCTTTTTTATTGTATTAGCCACATTGTCAAAACAATACATTAGATTCCTCTTTTTAGTCAAAAAGTATAGACAAACTTATTGACACTAACTTCTTAACAATAATAAGCATTTTTTTAAAAATAGGACACAGGGGTACCTCACCCCCACCCACCCAATTAAATCTAACCCATTATCTCCTAACAGACCAGTTTGCAACGTTCTGTTTGATATTTGCTGCTCATATTTCTCCATGATAAACTGTAAAACAAAGGTTTCATGAAGATAGGCATCTACTGTTAAAAAAACACAACTTATTTCTGACTATTCTTCTTCTTCCTTCTTCATTTTTTCTCCTGATTATTGCTTCAGTGAAATGAACCACTCTGGTGGCTTAGTGGTTAGAGCATCCACCTTGGATGTGGGAGGTCATGGGTTCAATCCCCAACTGAGTCATACCAAAGACTTACAAAAATGGTACTAACAGCCACCTCGCTTGGTGCTCGGCATTAAGAGGTTAGTGTTAGGACTGGTCGGCCTGGTGTCAGGATAATGTGACTGGGTGGGACATCATGCTACATGTCTGCGGCATAATGCCCAGTGTTAGACATCTCTATAAACTGTCACACTGCAGACATCATAGCAATATGACTGAATTTTTTTTAAAGCTACATTAAAAATCCAAATCACACACACACACACACACGCCTCAGTAATATGCCTAAATAGTGTTTTCAATGTTTAGAAGTAAACATGATGATTTAATTACTTGTAATAGGCTTGTGGAAAAAAAATTACAAAATGAGCATTAGGGCCTTATGAAAAAGATATTCATAATACTTGCTGGTTTGACAAATTATAATTGTGATCTACATTTAGACATTTAAAAGGAAATTCATATTTCTTTTTATTTTTGGTCTCAATTTATGATCCTCTAATGTACAAAAGCCATTATATTTAGTTAAAATAGCCATGCAGTCAATTCATTTCTTTCCTGGTGGCTGGTCCACTCATCAAAAATGATGTCACACATAACAGTAAACTGGTCCTTGGTTAGGGGAGGTAATGAAGTCAGTAATATTGGACTGTCTTATGTATAACTTTAACAGTGAATGTAGAGAAATTTGTTTGGTGGAAACTGTACCAAAGAAATATAATTTTTATTTGAATATGAAGTTCAACAGTAAGCATGAAAATTGTACATTTGAAATATTCACTCCATATCAGACCATTTATTTACTGCACTATATTTTGGTTTTTGGCTCATACGAACCAATTTTTTGCTCACTGTCTGTAAGGCCAGGTGAGCTTATGGTATGGTCCTATGTCCATCAGGAATTATCCAGAAAACATCCTGGCTTGAAGTTCTTTTAGATTTTGGTCTGCTGTCAAATATGGTCATAAGTACTAAAACTAAAAATTCCTTCAAACAACTTATTCTCAAAATTCACTCTTCAGATTGTGGCCAATTAAGACAAAAAATACTGGCATTAAACCTTCAGCTCAACTAAAAGGATAATGGTCCATCCTTTGATATGGCCACAGTTACTAAAAGTATACCATCTTTTTTTTTTTTAAATGGTTTCCCTAAAACTGCTGAACAGAATTCACTAAATTTGACAGAAAGCATCATTGCATGAAGTTCTTTCAAATTTGTTCGACTTTTTCCTATCCACTGTAACCACTTACCACTCAAAAACTACTCAACATACTTTGATCAATTTAACAGTAAGCAGACAGTCATAAAGCTACTTTAGTTTTGTTCAGCTGATGTCAATCTTCCATCATATGGCTGCCATTGCTAAAAGTAGGGCAACCTTAAATGTACTTCTCAAAACCTGCTGAACAGGATTACACCAAATTTGTTGGAAAGTATACACACATGAAACACTTTTAAAAGATGTTCAAATGAATCAGATCCACCATTTATTGTGGATGACATTTGCTCAGAATAGAACAACCTTTAAATGATTTCTTACAACCCCTCAGTTTTGTATAAATAATGCCATATCTACTGTGAAATATGGCCACTATTACTAAGTATGGAAAAACCTAAAAAATGAGACTTCTCAAACAGAATTTTACCAAATTTAATAGAAAGAATTCTGGCATGAAGTCTTTGAAAGTTATTCAAATTATTCCAATCCATGATCCAATATGGCTGCCATTAATACTGGGACATGGTGGAAAGTTAATGCATTTACAGAGGTTCCATTAAACCTGTATATGCCAGTTTGTACTGATAAAATTTCCCTCGGTACTGGAAAAAGAACAAGCTGTTGGTATTCATGTACAGACAAACTGTATAATGGGTTTTAAGTCATTAACTGTCTCAACGTCAAAGTCTTTAATAAGCCAACATATTCTTTTCATACAGTTGTAGTCCCATATCCCTGCTGACCTTGATCAGTGATTGTTGGTAGCAACACACCACCAGAAGGAAAGTCTGCTTATCGCTTTGATGGGTTACAAGGGTTTAATATTTGATGGGTTGCAAGGGTTTGATATTTGATGGGTTGCAAGGGTTCAGTATTTGATTGGTTGCAAGGGTTTGATATTTGATGGGTTGCAAGGGTTTGATATTTGATGGGTTGCAAGGGTTTGATATTTGATTCAAGATGGATCAATACAAATTAAAGCACTCCTCTTTTTGTTTCCAGTTTGATTAAAGAATCTTTAATATCAAGATGTTAAGGGCAGATTTGTAACAATTTGGTGGTGGAGGTGCCTTTGCCTAATGAAAGTAACTCATGTCTTCCCAGATAGACAGAAGAGCGGTGTTCTTGCTTGAACAGAGAGGATGATTAGAAATCTTGTCCATTGGAGTCTAGTTGCCCCAACAAAGACTTTCTATGAGATTATCATTGCCAGACTGGTCTTTGCCTGGTGTCCAGTGACTGGTCACTGCATCCGTTTTTGAGTACTGTTTTTCCAGTGTCTGTCACAAGTACCAATCACCAATCAGTCACCAAGCATCAGGTACCAAACACCTGCCACTGGTAACCAGTCAACACTTTTTGAGCATCAGACACAAATCAATGAACTGGAAACTTTTTTTGGCCACTTGTCTAGGGAGAATGTTTGACATTCTCCCTTTCTCTGTTTCCTTTTAAGCCCTATGGGACTTGGGGTCCTTTACTACTAACCAGTAGTGAGTCTTCTCTCTCCCATACATGACATTATAGATGGCTCTTCTATGGTTACAAGGCCCATTGGATGGGGCAGGTCGTCTCCATCTCCACTGGCCTCATCTAAGAAAGAAGATGCAAACCACCACTCCCCTCCCAGAGTGTCAAGAAGGGATTGTTAAATTGTTAATCCCATTCTCCATGGGGGGAAGATGTAAGGGTTAGTCCCATTGCACACCATGAGTGGGGATAGGACATCAAACCCACCATCTTAAGGTCTCTGGAGATGAAGAGCCTGAAGAGCTATACCAGGATGATGATGCCCTTTTATTTCTGGTTGACTTCAATGAGTTTTCAGAAGAACAGAATGTATCCCCTTCTTCCTCCCACCTTACAGGCCAGGAGATTGAAGAAGAGGAAGTCTGGACGTTTGGTAAGAAGATTTACCATCTCTGCCTCTAGATTTCTATTTAGAACCTTCAGAAACTATTGATACCAGGAATCTATCCAGTTTTGGAAAGACTTTCTGGAGCACATTTTCAATCAGACCTTTTGCTGCACCCACATTCTGCAATGGTTTTGGAGCTGACTCAGAAGTTTTCTCTGAAAGGGAAGAGTCTGCAAGACATTACAAAGGGTGGTCTGTCTCCTCTCATATCCTTCAACCACTGGTTTCCACCTCATGTTATAGAATCCATTTGCTGGTTTGGTTCCTTAAATCCCCACCTTAGATTCAGGTGCTTCCTAGGTCAGTATATTGGTTGGCATCTGGCCTCTCTCAGTCAGATCTTTAGATGATTTGGAACTTGAGATGGAACAAATAAAACTATTGTCAGTGACAAAATGTTGACTGTAGTTGAAATCTAACATCTATGTAGAGTTACATTTCTTCAAATACCCATTCTCCAAGCCCACAGGAAATATTATCTGATTTTATCTGGGACAGATGATCTTTTAATTTCAGGCTTTATGTTTCACTATAGCTTCTGCTCCAAGATCCTTCATCAGGTTGGTACAAGTTGCTCGTTTGAGTTCCTTAGGGGATCCCATCACCAATTTCTTCAACAACTAAGGCTGCAATGTTTTTAAACATGTAAATGGCTTAATTTTATTTACTGCCTTTAAACATTATAACATAGTTACATTTGCAAACAAACCTGGATGTGGTTGTCATTGATGGAGGAACTTCATTTTCCAGTTAGATTATACATTGCCATGTCTTTGCTCAAGAGGATTGTTTAGTGGGATTTTTATGTTAATTCTTTTCATGAAGTATGTATCTATCATTTTCACATTGAATTTGGCACAATTAAGAACAATTAGAGTAGAAGTTGAGGAGAATTAGTTATAGTACACATTACACAGCATTATACAGTGAACAGTAGCAAGGTATGGCATGCATGTTATAACAGCTGAGCAAGGTATGGCATGCATGTTATAACGGCTGAGCAAAGTATGGCATGCATATTATAACAGCTGAGCAAGGTATGGCATGCATATTATAACAGCTGAGCAAGGTATGGCATGCATATTATAACAGCTGAGCAAGGTATGGCACGCATATTATAACAGCTGAGCAAGGTATGGCATACATATTATAACAGCTGTCAGTCAGATTAGTGTGTGGATATGGAAAAAGGTAGAGTTTCAAATCAGCTGATTAAGTGGCATAATTTTGATTATCTACCATGTGCATGAATATTCACATCTATCCAAGAACAGGCTGTGTTCCTCCAGGTAGAATCTGACAGATTTAAGCAGAACTGGACAAAAATAATTTTCTTTGTTATGACATTTATTTGACAGTTTCGTCAATAAATAAAATCACAGACAACTTGGTATACTTCTAACATCCATCCAGATGGTCACTAATACATTTTACTGTCTTGTTTATGCTGTTACATGCTATTGGCTGTTCTGCTGACCATAAAAGATTGATTTTAAGAACTACACAGTACAACACAGTTTAAAAATTTTGATGTTTTCACCTGGACTCCAGTGTGTAAGTATTATCAGTACTTTGATTTTTAATAATATCACTCTGTCTATGGCATATCTGTGATCACCTTACCTAATTAGAAGCCTGACACTTATTAGGTGGTCCAGATGGAGAGAGAGGGTCTAGGTACATCTGAGGACCACAGGGGGATAACAGGTGATTGGATAAGCTCCTCCTAGCCTCAATCCCCACTGGGATCTGATGCCAATTGTACAGTTCCCACGATTCTTAACTTTCCTTTTGCTTCTGGAGTACATCAAGATACCAGGTTCAAAAAATATTATTGCCCAAGTGAGCCACTTAAAAACTCATGTTCTACCTAGCTAGCTGACTCAATTGATGTATAGGTGTGTATTGAATAAGTCTAAAGTTGGGCATATGGATCCATTTTATCAGTTAACCTGAATTTTGCTAATCTTCAAATGAGTTGTAATATGATCAGTTATAAATGAACAGATTTAGTTTTCATCATTTGGTGCATCTCTCTCTCTCTCTCTCTCTCTCTCTCTTTCTTTCTTCATTATAGGATACAGATTATATGGCCCTATATTTCATCCATGCATCTCCTACCCTTTAGTTAAAACTCATTTTAAAATATAGTATCCATAGTAAAACAACATGCTTTCAGCAGACAGTTCCATATAAACAACACATCACCTTTGTCAAGGTCAAACATACCAATACCCATGAGTCACTACCACTAGGTGTTATGAACCATACTGTCATAGACACAGTACTAAGCAGGCTGGAGATTCATGTGTAATGTCCATCACCAAGCTGACCATATAACTCATATAACCATTTCATATAAGCATCATTTTTCAAACAATTTTTGAATTTTCATTAGCAAACAGTGAAAAATAACTTAGAATCAATCACATTTAAACATGGTAAATATTTTAATCAGGAAGTAAAACAAGGTTGTGTCTGGTAAATTATCATTTCAAGATACAAAATATAATTTTCCAATTAAAACTATAAGGGATATAATAGGGGTTTTTGCCCCAAAAAGGAGCAATGATAATTTTTCAAATTACTTGAGAGCAGGAAATTTTTGTCTGAAAAATCACATTTCCTTTCCTCTTGTTTGAATGGTCAGCCCCTGATTCCTGTTATTCACCTCGAGTGCACATTCAGCTGTTCATGGATTTAATGAAAGACCATTTAAAAACATTTTATACTTGAAATGTATTTGTACAAAATAAGGGATTACCCTACCAGTATGATGTAGTCAAGTGCAAAGTGAGACAGTGGTCACAAATCATAGACTTGGTCATCTTAATGTAATTTAGCCCCAACACCAAATTTGGTTTCCATCCATGAAGTTATGAAAAATGTGTTGAACCATAAGAAAAGTCTGCCTTACAAGACATGACATGAAAGGACAGTCAGATATTGGTAATACTATATGATGTCTCCATAGATTGGGGGTGCTTAAAATTCATCTGCCTCATTGTCAAAGAACAACTAAAGACAAAATCAAACCCACCTTGGACTTTTTATTGTCACATTTTTTCAGATCTTTAAAATTACATTGATAATAACACAATCTTAAAATTTCTGCCTAACATTTAATTTGGATACCTACCTGAATTTTGTATAATTGTGTATAAATTTATTTAAATATTATTATAATGTCAATATTATAATAGTTGTTGCATGTATTACCATATTTCTTCAAATAAATGATTTCCCTTCAAAATTTTTTTCAAGCAGACGGTAAAGATTAGTTTGACAAGTGTTCTTTCAGTTACAGGCCACTGATAAAAAATTAGGTACTGAGTATGGAAGGAAACAAATATGAGATCGGATGAAACAGCAAAAAATTTATTTAAACAATTTTGCTTTTGACTGGATATATTATAACATTTACTTAATCTAAAGTCGTTTTCTCAAGTATTCTAATATTCACCCCTCTGGATTAAAATTGCAGTGACCTTTGGTTGTTTATTAGAAAAAAATATGATAGAGTTGTTGCAAGAGCTATCAAGTATAGTGTGTGTGTGTGTGTGTGTGTGTGTGTGATTTAGATTTTTAACATAGCTTTAACAATTTTTCAGTCATATCGCTATGATGTCTACAGTTTGGCAGTTTATAGTGATGTCTTGCACTGGGGCATCATGCCACAGACATATTGTCCTGACACTAGGCCGACCAGTCCTAACACTGACCTCTTAATGCTGAGTACCAAGTTGTTAGAATCATTTTTGTAAGTCTTTGATATGACTTGGCTGGGGATTGAACCTATGACCTCCCACGTGAGGTGGATGCTCTAACCACTAGGCCATTGGAGTGGTTAATTATAGTGTCTAAATTGAGTTGTAGGCATTTTCTGTAATACAGCACTTATTACTGATTGAACCAACAACATTTCACAATCAAACCTGTTTGAGAGGTCAGCTCTTTTACTCTTTGTGTAAAAACAAGTTTTGCTTTTGACCAAGATAGTAACAGATATGCTGTATATACATGCAATTATAAGTAAAATCCAATGGGAAAACAAGATAGAACCAGATCAGCAATTACATAATGTGTTGACAGATCAGGGTCATTGTTGTTTTGTTTTGCTGATTAATCCTAACAAATTAGCAGATCTGGATCAGTGCAGTTTGCAGTTGGAGCATAAATGGTTTTACATTTTAACAAGCAGTTACTACCTAATATACCTTGTTAAACAAACAAAGATACATGTTATCCCAAATTTGAAATTAGGTTGAAATTGGCATGTATTGGTACAGTCTTCATTTAAATGAAATATATTTATTTTCTACCTTTGTGTAATGGGATTTGTATGTTCCAATTTCAGACATATGAATATCACAAATTCAGATTTCTGAATGTCAGTCAATAGGCACCTTTTAACACAAAGGTAGGTATCCCAAGCCCCATATACAGGCGACACAAATCTGGTTTGATTGTCTTTATAAATGAAAACCTGCTTTTATCTAGTCTCAGAAATAGTCTTCAAATATTAATTTGACAATTGTTGAATTAATTTATCATCTTTTATTTCACCTTTTTTGTCAACAGTGGCAAAAACAATAAACATGGCCAACATCACTACAGTATGTAGTCGCCAATAAGTCGTCGATACCAACTGCAGACTGAACAGACTCAGATATGCCATCGCATAATGCACATGCAGATCTGAATCTGTGTGGTTTGTTACAAGTAGTCAGTAGAACAAACAAGATCGACCCTCATCTGCAGGCACATTATGCTATGGCAGAGCAAGATCTTTTTATTTGCAGTTTGCCTCAACCTATGAGCAAGTATATGGTATGTCCTCAAAGCACTTATCAGTTTTAGGCCAATGTAACTTTTGACTAGAAGTGTAATTTGTTGATGGCCCTGCTGATGAGATTTAACAGCAGCCTCAGCAGATGATAGCCTCCCATTTCATAAACTAGCTGATAGAAAAGGGGTTACACTGTCTGACAGCTGGGGTCACCTCATCTCTATACTATTGATACATATTAAAAAATACTGTAATTTTTTTTTATGGAATACCTACTCTCCTGATTTTGTGAATACTAAAATTCTTAGATTTTGAGATTAACAATAAATGATCTTTCTGTAGAAAGGAATAGGACCCCTTCCCCAATCTGTGAACTTGATTGCTGATAGTAATGACTTGCAAGTGGGGGAGGGGGAACCAAAGCCACAACTCCAGCCCCAACCACCCAGCCCCCAAATACCCTCCCAAATAAATCACTTCAGCGAGCATAATTCACACTTAGCCACGACATTGTAAATTAAATATTAGAAAAGCCATAATTCTTCCAAGTAAATAAAATTAATCTGCACAAATTCAGCACATTGTCATACAGATTTACAAACATGACAGATTTCAATCTGTGTTGTCAACTTTTATGAAATTATGTTAAGTCTCTTTTAGAAATAACCATATCTACTGCTGTATGTTGATTTTTTAAAAACATATAATTCATTCAGGTTCACTCAAGGATATGCGAGATTCATAGTTATATGACTGAAGGTCAAAGATCAAGGTTAAATGTTAAGTTAGTTGAAGTATTCTGAAATAATTCTAATTGTACATAATACTGCTCTGACGACCTAAGTATTTAGATCGTTGACCTCAGATGCGGGAGGTTGTGGGTTCAAACCCCATCTGATTGATACCAAAGACTTATAAAAATGGTACTACAGCTGCTTTGCAAGGTGCTCAGAATAAAGATATTAGTATTAGGACTAGTCAGCCTGGTGTCAGGATAATGTGACTTGGTGGGACATGATGCTGTATGTTTGCAGCATGATGCCCCAGTGCTAGACATCACTATAAACTGCCACACTGCAGACATCGTAGTGATATGACTGAAAAAGGTACGTTAAAATCCAAACTACACACACATACCTACTACTTGTACATATTTACATATGGGAGATATGGTTGTTGGTTTTCACAAGCAACATCCACAAGTAAGGACATTCCTTTGTAATGTAGGGTAAATGGTCAAAAGGGCACTAGACCAATCTCCCTAAAAGTCCCAAAGACTAATTAGTTTGTGTCTTTATACCATGCTTCTTACATTCTTGGCATTTCTGTCACAAAACTTCATACGGTATGCATACTGTGAATACTTTGCCACTGCTCAAAAATAAATAATGTTAGTTATTTTCTAGCTCACTTATTGTATGCCTCCATACCTGAAGTTTAAAATTATTGTAAGAATAAGATCTCGGAGAACTTCATCATTAATTACTTGATTTCTTTGCTCAGTTCTGGCCTGAGACCTTATGACTAAGAATGAAGGGCAAAGTCCTGGCTTAATACCTTCCCTTGCATAGAACCTTATGACCTTGAATGAATAGTCCAGTCCTGGCTTAATACCTTCCCTTGCAGACAGCCTTATGACCTTGAATGAATAGTCCAGTTCTGGCTTAATACCTTCCCTTGTAGACAAACTTATGACCTTGAATGAATTGCCAAGTCCTGGCTTAATACCCTCCCTTGCTGACAACCTTATGACTTTGAATGAATAGCCAAGTCCTGGCCTAAAACCTACCCTTGCATAGAACCTTATGACCTTGAATGAATAGTCTAGTCATGGCTTAATACCTTCCCGTGCAGACAGCCTTATGACCTTGAATGAATAGTCCAGTCCTGGCTTAATACCTTCCCTTGCAAACAACCTTATGACCTTGAATGAATAGCCAAGTCCTGGCTTAATACCTTCCCTTGCATAGAACCTTATGACCTTGAATGAATAGTCCAGTCCTGGCTTAATACCTTCCCTTGTAGACAACCTTATGACCTTATATGAATAGTCCAGTCCTGGCTTAATACCTTCCCTTGCAGACAACCTTATGACCTTGAATGAATAGTCCAGTCCTGGCTTAATATCCTCCCTTGCAGACAGCCTTATGACCTTGAATGAATAGCCAAGTCCTGGCTTAATACCTTCCCTTGCATAGAACTTTATGACCTTGAATGAGTAGTCCAGTCCTGGCCTAATACCTTCCCTTGCATGGAACCTAATGACCTTGAATGAATAGCCAAGTGCTGGCTTAATGCCTTCCCTTGCATATAACCTTATGACCTTGAATGAATGGACTGAAGTCCTGGCTTGATACCTTCCTTTGCATAAAACCTTAAGATCATGAAGCAACTAAAAACTAAAATGCCTGACCTGGCAATTCTACTATATTTTGAAAAATGTTCATTTGTACTTTTTTTTATATAAGAATATGAAACTACTTTGTTTTCATTGGTTTGATCTTAATTATTTTGACAAACTGTCTCATTTCTTTTAGTTAATGATATAAATAAATAATCAAAATATCTCAACCAGTTTATAACAATCACTAACAGTCAATTCCAGATGCAAAAAATTTAGCTAGAAATATTAGAGTAACACAATGGTCAGGTGTTCTTATGTAAGAACGATATTATTTATACTTTCATCTTATGGAAATCTGAACTTCCACTTTTGACTGGGCATTATGGCAGACAGTTATGGATTAAAAGAATCTGATCTGCCTGAGAAAACCATGGGTGTGTCTGACATGAGAATTATACCTGTAGCTTGCTCTTTTAAGTTGGGGCAATATAGACTAATACTGACTGACAGAGTATTACCTATGCTGTCAATTGTGGAGCATTTTTATGACCAGACAATAACAAACAAAGCCACATCTGAGCAATACAGTAATGTCAAAGCAGACTTCTTGAGCAGACTGCATATCAGTAATTGTAATTATGCTGCATTGTGAAGACATGAATCATTCTGGATTGGCCTGAAAGAGATTGATGCCATTAAAACTGTGCAGTTTCAATAATAATAAAAAAAATGAACACAAGAAACAATGGAAGAAAAAAATTATTATTGCTAAAATGTTAATACTTTTCATGGTTGCCAGTAGCTTCACATGGGTCACTGTTCTTACAGTTTTTTTCTGGTTTCTTTCTCCAACAGTTATAATGGCTGCCATGTATAGTCTATCGTGTGCTGAAAAATGGTGTTAAATCAACAACATTTCAGTTATTTAGTTCCAGACTGTGTAATAAGTAGACAAATTTATTATATTCAGCAGAAATGTCAATTGAGTTCTCGCATTTCATATTTAGTTAGCTGTGAATGTCATAACTTTTTGTACACTTATAATAATAATAATAATTATTATTATTATTATTATTATTATTATTATTATTATTATTGTTATTATTGTTATTATCATTATTATTATTATTATTATTATTATTATTATTATTATTGTTGTTATTATTATTATTATTATTATTATTACTATTATTGTTATTATTATTATTATTATTATTATTATTGTTGTTGTTGTTGTTGTTGTTGTTGTTGTTATTATTATTATTATTATTATTATTATTATTATTATTATTATTATTATAGTAATTCCAGCTATAATTTATAATAATTTATCAGATTCTTATATGCAAAGATAGGCCCATAATAAAACAAAGCATATTGTCTGTGTATGAAAAATCACAGTACAAGTAATCATCGATTTCTTTGGATTGATATTGTAGTAAAAATTGGTGGCATTACAAAATTAGGAATTTCCCTGGAAAGAAAAATTGTGAAATAATTAAACAAGTTTTAAATATTTTGTTGAAAATAGCACAAATGATACTTTATTAAAGGGTAACATTCATTACTTTGGTGTACATTGTGTATTTTGGTGTACATGCTGTACTTTGGTGTACATCATGAGATCTTGGATAATATCATTTTAAATCATGTCAGTCATTCAAAGATGTCATCTGATACATTTTTCAAACCTATGGAGTAAAATCTTTATTTAATGACATTGTCACAATTATTAAATGAAGCTAAGAGCTGTTATGAAAAGAAAGATTATAAACTTAATTTTTCTTGCTAATTTTAGCTCAACAGACCATAAGTCAAGGGAGTTTTTGGTAGGATCCTTCACTCATTGTACATAAAGTATTGTCCATCATGTGTCATCCATTTATAATTCTCCTGCCCCCCCCAAAAAAAAAAAATTGAATTGTCAGTCCCTCATGGTTATTAATGCTGTTTTTGTGGATCTTGAAAGTCTGTTTTTAAATTTGGCCTCAGGAAAGAAATACCTGCCAGGTAAGCTCACACTCACGACATGGAGCTGATCTGTATTTAACCTTATAATCAAGTTAGCCAGTCTGTGACAAAAGTGAATGGGAAAATATAAAGAATTGAAAAATCTCAAAACAACTTGTCCAATCAGACAAGTACTAAAAAGTTGTTAACTTGCCCATGATAAACTCATACTCAATCAGCTGTTAAAGTTTACACTGTTAATGATCTAAATTTGATTATGTGCAGGTCATATTCCTGGACTTAATCTGTGACTCTTCTGGCACCAGTAGCAAGTAAATACAAAACTGAGACCAGTTAAACACTTTATGATAGATTGCTTCCATCTCCAACCTGCATGCAACTATTATTACAATGTCCAACACATGAAGGAACTTTTTGATATAACAGACATCTCTTGCATTTTAAAATTTCTGAAAGATGTAAACATCATTTCTAAGATTCACTTTGAATATTTTTATGTAACATATATACCAGGGGTCTGCAACTTATTTTACATAGCATGCCACTTTTTTCCAGATTAATTACAAAATGAATGAGCTCATGCCACCAGTAAGAGAGTAACAATGTTAAAAATAACAGATTTTTGGCTGTCCTTTGTGTGCCACACAAAACTTCTTGATGTTGCATGCATCCCATATGTTGCCTACCCCTGGTATATACTGTTATTCATGCTAAGTATCTTTTCATCTTGATATTCATTGACACGCTATTTACATTCTCCATTGATCTGGCAGCTGCATATATTACCCTCACCATCTCATCGTTGTGTTTTTTTTAAATGTTTGATTTTATTATCACTGGTCGATAAACCTTTTATCAGCTGTAATAATCTTACACATAACCTTTTCTATGGCACTAAATAGCCTTACAGTGCTGGTGTGCCATAAAATCACAGCCAATCAATCAATCAATTACTGGTAGTCTGCTTTCCCTGTGACTAGTGAGAGTATAGCACTTGTATGAGATTGATCAAAACAAATGGAAAACAAAGTGATAGAATGTATAGACTTTCAATCAATTAAATCAGCAATAACATTGACAGAGCATCAATTTCATTAAAGAGAAACAATGGACAGCCCTGAATCGACACTTGCCGAATCAGGCAAGTGATTTGAAAATTCACTCAACAGCCGGAAATTTTCACTCACCATTTCTAGCGAGGTGAGTGAATTGTTAACCCCAGAAAGTATATCCTATTTTGATCCACAGGTGCTGCACAGAATCTGTATGTTAAACTTGTTTTTCAAATGCCAAGTTTGTGTACGAAATCTAGTCAGACTATCTGAGCTATTTCTACAAAACAGAAACATGCCTCAGATGTATGTTGACTGTTATTTGCAGAAAATTTTTACATTTTGTATGATGGAAATTTCTTCCACAAAAAAAGATAGAAACCAAAATATATTCAGACACTCTATGCCATGTGAATCAATACTTTTTATAATTCTTTAAAATTCCAGGTTGGTCTGGCATATAGTTTGTGATTACCTTGATACATATTACACGCTCAAAGCTAGCCTTTATAGATGATGATGTGTTACACAACTCTATTTTTTAAACTCGTATTTGAAAAAGAATTTCACTGAGCCCTCTCAGACTGATAGATGCATTCCACTGTATTTGGAGGCACATTTCTGTAGTGTTTGTCTATAAAGTAGACATGTGGGGGTGGGAGACTCAGTTTGCAATTCTTCTGTATTTTCTCACAGATATTTTCCCATGAAAAGTGGAAGCTTTATTTCTCATACCTGGAATATCATAAGCCTAACTAATGCCACTGTGCTGCCTACATTACAGCATTTAGAAGAGAAAAACACAGCATTTTAGCATGATCTTTGCAATCTCCTGAGGAAAGATAAACTGTTTTTACCTGTGACCTTGTATATTTGGTACCGTGGGATAATTTTTGATGCTGTATCTGCTAAAAGCAGGTGCTTTCTCAGGAGAAAGTCTCTCTTGAATACTTTATTGTACGGGTTTCAAACCTAAGAAAGTTGTCAGAAATATTTGAAGTGGAAATAACTGCTTTGTAGATGTCTTTTGGATAGTTTTTAGCAAGCCTTATAACAAAATAATTATGTTAAGAGTGATTAGGTCAAAAGTAAGGGTAAGAATTACAATTTAAGTTTTGATGGTCCAAAGGTTCCCTGGGCCATGGCATTTTGGTATGAAAGAAAGGTTCACTGTTTCGAAGGTTCATTGATTAAGAAGGTTCATTGATTAAGAAGGTCATTAGTACCAAAGAGAGGTTCAGTGTCCCCTAAGGTTCATTGGTCTGAAGGATCATTAGTTCATTGGTCCAAAAAGAATGGTTCACTGTTCTGAAGGTTTGGTTGTCCAGCAGTGCATTGGTCAGAAGGTTCATTGGTTGAGAAGAGGAGTTCAGTACTTCCAAAAGTGCCTAACCCCAAAGGTTGATATGGATAAAAGAATGAAAATATGGAATGTTTTCAAACAAATGAACCAAATTTCAAATACCTTTGGAGTAAAGAACCTTTAGACTAGCGAACCCTTTTTCAAATATTTTCAGACTAATGAATCTTTCAACTGTTACAAGTTATGAACCTACAGATCAATTAAACTTCAGACTGTTGATGGCTGTATTCTTTGAACTTCAGAACCTTCAAAACAATGCAACTTTGAGATCAAATGTTTGGAAAATAGAGCTCTTGTATAAAAATAGTTGTCACCAACATTATACAGTAGAACATGTACAGTTAAATATCATTCATCCAATTCTGAGACCCCCTGCATGCTAAGGGATCTAGAATGGACTTATTACTCTCTGCTGCATGCTGTAAGAGTTGACCAAGAGGCATGAGTTGCAGTGGGTCAGTAATTAGTCTATCAGACATGCGACCAAAAGGGAGCAGGTTCATATCCTTCCATTGGATTGGCCCAGGTTGGATGCAGTGATGTATCCTGGGGTAAGGCACTTTGCTACAGTTGCCTCACCACTGAATGATATTGCTGTGTCATGAAACACTAAACCAAACTCCTTCCTTGGAGAACACACAAAATGTGTGCATGTACATGAGTTTGGATTGACTAAATCATGAGTTTGGATAAACTGTTAATTTGAATGAAAGAGGTTCTTATGTGAACTTTGCTGGAATATGCATGGAAACTGTAGATAAGACAATCCTGCAAATACATGGATAAACCAAGTATTGTAGCTATCTTATCTTTGTACAAATTAAAAATTTACATGATAAACTCGTTGGTTTCCAGATGTGTCAACATCATATGTTTGGAATTTTTTTTATCATGAGGTAATTTTTACTCACGCATAGTGTCAAACTTTGTTTATGTTGTTTACTTTTTGATCATTTGAATAATAAATTTTTGATTCACTGTGTTCTTTTTATGATTCTGTGTGGAATTTTGTAGTATTTTGTTGTGCTAGAAAACATACACTGAGATCCTTGATAGAAATTCCAGTACGCTGAAACCAGTATAATCAAGATGCTCAGGGCACCACAGAAACTTGTAGGCAGGTGTCCTTTATATTGGGTGTTATAATCAAAGTGATAGTCTTTCAATATCCTTTGTGAGCAGGTGGCCTTTATATTGGAGTTTATAATACAAATTATATTGATGCAAGATTCTTTGTGAGAAGGTGTCCTTTATATTGGAGTTTATAAAATTATATTGATACAAGATCCTTCGTGAGCAGGTGGTCTTTATATTAGAGTTTATAATAAAAATTATATTGATACAAGATTCTTTGTGAGCAAGTGTCCTCTATAATGAGGTTTATAATACAAAATATGTTTATAAAAGATCCTTTATGACCAGGTGTCCTTTATGTTGGAGTTTATGAGCAGGTATTCTTTATGTTGGAGTTTACAATAAAAATGATATTGATACAAGATCCTTTGTGAGCCGTTGTGTTCTGTATGGGTGTGTTTCCAAAGAGGTTTCACTCTATTGTCATTTGATTACGATAAAGTTCATGAAGACACATTACAGTGGAAACTATTTCACACAAAACATTTCCTTCTTTTCTAACAGGTGGACATATACTGAAAGCCTAATGAACTTTTATCAGTCATTTAATACGCTCAGGAAGTGATTCAAGCAAAAAAGACTCAACAAATAAACAGAAAAACCTAAACTTAGTTTATCTTCAGTAATCCAGGGATTAACCTCCTGAACAAGAAATTCTTATCATGTGTGAAGTTGGTAAGATGGTTCACTTTTCTGTCTCAGAGAGAATTAGATTTGTAAACTGCATAGGTTACGTCGTAAGAAAACATTTATTTTCATGATTGAGAAGACTGCTCTGAATGTCTAAAGACTATCTACACATTTATAACTTTATTGCCAGCATAAATGCAATGTGGTAGCTAGGAATCTGTAATTCAGATATGCCAACCAATCTAGATTTTGCAGGGTAATTATGATTGTTTTTAAAAATTCTGTATTCCAAAAATGTAATGGGATAACATTTGTTTGTATACATGGGTAGGTAGAAAAGTATTTCATAACCAGTGTGAAAGACTGGTAGATAAAATATAGCTTCTTAATGTTAAAACCAATGTAAAAGCATGAAACCAATCTATTAGGTGAAAATTACAGGCAGAGATGACAAGAAGAAAATAGGTGGCTGTAATTAATGAGGAAAAATTATGTTTATGGTTATCATTGGAATGAAATGTTGTAGGTCAGTAGTAAGATGCAATAATGTTATTTGGATGATTGTTACTTTTAATGAATATATGATCCATTTGTAATGAGCTTCAAAGATTCCCAAAAATTAAAGCTTGGATTCCTGATAAGCATGCTAATGGATTGGCATCTCTGGTAGTTTACCTCATGGCCAAGCATACCATAGCATATATCAATCATCTATCTAATAATAGATGTTTAATCTGTGCCTGACCAAACCAATCACAAGCCATGTTTGAATAATTACATAATTACATCATTCTTAAAATATTATGCAGCTGGACATACCCCAGGTGGGACACCTATATAGTTTTCACTATGTAAAGTGTACAGTTTTAGTTCTTTGTAACTTATACATTTTCTAATCTGTTTTTATGATGACCCCTAACGAGAGACAACCTGTCTTAAATGACCAGGTTTTGAAAGGTGGTTATTTAAAACAGGAATCTTACCATACTAAAAAGTCCCATTTCCTTGGATACAGTTTAGTTTATATGCTAATAATTAGGTGCTTGGTATTTTAAAGCATAGCAACACAGAGTTAAAATTGTCAGCATCTCTCTCGATATAGCCAAATATTTATTATGTATAGTCCAGCCCCATTAGAAAAGTAATACACAAATATTTTAATAAGGTGAACTTCCTCTAAACCTCAAATGCACATATTTTAAAAAAAAATATAACCATTGCTGAGAAATCTTAGCCCATGGTTTTATTTATTTTTGTTGGTATCAAGTTTTGTGGTTTTGTATGGAAAAAAGGGACATTTTCATGGGTACTTACATTCATGGATTTTCCTGTCAACATTTACATATTTTGTGGATTAACATCTTTAAGTACCGTAAGCAGAGAAAACAGAAGAACAAAAATAAGCCAACAGCAAAGTTTGGTCACTTGAATGACTTAAACTATACTACCACTAGCATGAACATGAGTGAAACACCTGTCAAGATCAATCCCTTACACCAGTTTTTTGGGTCAGAGTGCTCAACATCAAAGGAGTTGACACATCTAACAACACTAAACCAAATGGTTATTGAAGAACATTTATATATGATTTTTCACATAACCCAATGTCCATAAAGCAGCACTATTTGTAGTATATATACTAGCTTATATGTTGAGTAAAACTGCAAACAATAAAGATCCTGATCTGCCGTAGCATAATGTAGCTGCAGATTAGGGTCCATGTTGTTTATTCTACTTATTACTCCTCCTATCAAGCTGTACAGACCCAGATCTGCCAGCACATTATGTGCCAGCAGATCTGGGTGGGTCTGTGCAGTTTACATTTGGACTCGAATTATAAGTGAGCAAATACAGTACGTTCTGACAATCATGTTGTCAAAAGTGGTGACATTGCTGTTAGACAACCAACAAGAAAATGTCGGTCAGACCTTATTATCTGTTACTTAGATAATGATTAACCTGTGTACATGTAATTCCGCAATTTGGGGACTATTTACTGGCAGAACTTGCATATTCCAGAAGACTTTACTGACAAGAAGTTTATATAGTTGTTTGGTCTGAAAATCAGTATGATTAGGTAGTACCTTTTGCATTTTAATGTCTTGTTGTCCCTTGAAATATGCTTTCTGGAGGAGTTGAATTTCAACAGGAAAGTTCCTACCTTTAATTGGAAGTGTAAATGTTTGAATTTATCAATGTTTTATAAAAATCATTTCTTCAGATGCATTACAATATGCATGAAGCAAAATACGTTATAATTATTTTTCAAAATGAATAAATAAACAAATACATCATTTATTTTTATTTTTTTGATAACTAGGATTGTATCAGTTTGTATCAATACTGAAATGGGCAAGGTCTGCATTGCATGTGGTTCATTTTTCATCCAGTCTATAAATTCATGAAATGTGTACCTCACCATAAAAAGACCAAGAAAAAAGGGAAACCAAAGTTGTAAGCAAGTAGAGAAAGTGTAATCTTTGCAAAATTTCAAATTTAAATGAAAATAAGGAACTCTGATTACACACACCTCAGTTCCTATGGTGACACAGAGATGGTTACACACACCTCAGTTCCAATGGCAACACAGAGATGGTTACCTTTTGATAGCCTGAAGGATCATTGGTTTTGAAGGTTCTATGGTATGAAAGAAAGGTTCATTGTTTTACAGGTTGGTTGATTGGGAGAGTCATCAGTCTGAAAGAGGGGTTCAGTGGTTCATTAATCAGTGGTGCATTAATCCGAAGGTTTATAGGCTTGAACAAAAGGACTTGAATCCAAAGGTTCATTCGTCTAAAGGTACACTAGTCAAAAGATTCATTGGTCCGAAGGTTTATAGGCTTGAACAAAAGGGCTTGAATCCAAAGGTTCATTGGTCTAAAGGTGCACTAGTCAAAAGATTCATTGGTCCGAAGGTTTATAGGCTTGAACAAAAGGGCTTGAATCCAAAGGTTCATTGGTCTAAAGGTACACTAGTCAAAAGATTCATTGGTCCGAAGGTTTATAGGCTTGAACAAAAGGGCTTGAATCCAAAGGTTCATTGGTCTAAAGGTGCACTAGTCAAAAGATTCATTGGTCCGAAGGTTTATAGGCTTGAACAAAAGGGCTTGAATCCAAAGGTTCATTGGTCTAAAGGTGCACTAGTCAAAAGATTCATTGGTCCAAAGGTGCACTAGTCAAAAGATTCATTGGTCCAAAGGTTTATAGGCTTGAACAAAAGGGCTTGAATCCAAAGGTTCATTGGTCTGAAGGTGCACTAGTCAAAAGATTCATTGGTCCGAAGGTTTATAGGCTTGAAGAAAAGGGCTTGAATCCAAAGGTTCATTGGTCTGAAGGTGCACTAGTCAAAAGATTCATTGGTCCGAAGGTTCTGTGTTCCAAGAATACATTAGTTCAGGTGAATAAAAGTACATATTCAAAATATTGAATGCTCAAACACATGAACCTATTTTCAGACACCTTCTGACTAAAGAATCTTTTAACTTGTGAACCCTTTTTAAAAACTTTTGCAGACTAATGACACTTTGTACCGATGGACCTTTGTTGTCAAAAACCTTCGGAATAATAAATCATTGAACCTAAGAACTTTTGAATCCATTTTTTGGGAAGTTATGAACCCTGAGATCAATGAGCTTTGAACTTGTGAACCTTCGGAATGATGGAACTTTGGGCTAAAATGTTCCAAAAATAGAGCTCTTATACAAAAAATAGTTTGGACTTATTAACATTTCAACCAAATTAATCTTCAGAACATCAAGCAATTACCATAAGGATCAGGCTCTGTAATTGTGTAGGTAATTTTTTATTATAGCTGTATGCAGTAGTTTTTTAATCAAGCTTTGTAAAACTAAATCACGTCGGTGCCTGTCCAGTCTTTGGCTTATAATCGGTGGCATAGCTACCACATAGCAAGAGTATGCAAAGCATAGGGGCCCATAAACTATTTATTTTTACAAAACCATTGGGCAGGGGCCCATCAGTAACCTTTGCAAAGGGGCCCATATAGGGACCCAAATATCCTTGCTATGTTACTTATAATCTTGAAACATATTAATTACAAAATTTAACTTCACGCTCAGCGAATTTCGACTGTAGATAACTTTTTTGAATGGATGTAGATAAAGTGTGGTACATGAATCATTATTCCAGCTTCAGTTTCTGTACCAAGTGTTGCAATGACAACACCATGTTAGAGTGTGTGTGATTTTGTTGCGTTCCAGTTACTATGTGTACTTGGCATATCCTGTACTTTGTTAACTTATAATTTTTTTGTGGAACTTTGTCACTTTGTTAACTTATAATTTTTTTTGTGGAACTTTATGTCACTTTCAATTACAACTAGTATTAAAGTTTTTTGATTTTCAATAATCTGGTTTAAAGGAAAAAACACCAAATCTCAGTGGAAATAAGACACTTCAGGCACACAGGTTCTGGTGGTGTGGGTCTGATGTCACCTGTTTATTAAAATGAGCAATTTTGCTGCAATCAGATCTTTATGTAACACACCGTTGTACAGTTTAGAACAGTTACCTTTATTTGTTAATAGCCATATCTAGCATGAGATTCAAAATGGACACATGACAGAGGGTTGTGCTATTCCATGTGGATATACAGGTCACCAAACATTGGATTTGATCTGGAAATATGCAAATATCGCTAAAACCCCACAGCCATCAGTAGCTCAACAGCCACAAGAAATACTGGTAAATGTATAAAATGTACACCAGAGTGAACAGACAAAATATTTTCTGCAGATTTTCATGTGTTTAATGAATATGCGACCTCAGCCCATAAAATGCCAGTCAGTATCATCACCTGTGTGGTGCTGATTTTTCAGCCTACGATGGTGTGCGCTACGCATATATGGAGCCTGCTCTTGCAATAATCCTAAATAAAACTCAGAAGACACTAAAAATGTAATCTGGCCTGCAACATATCATGTTTTTGAAGTATTGTTTGTATACATGTGATAATTGAATAGTTCTAAGATATCATATGAATATCATGTGGACACATTTTTTTTAATTGTTCCATTAAAAAATGACAATGTTGTTCTTCCTTAATATAACATGATAGTCAGGATCCATAGATGCTGACTGCATGGAGTGCCAAAATTCAGTATCTCAAGAATGATTGCAAAAAGAATGAATGCGAGTACATGAGTCAGCAGGGGTGAGGTGGAGGATAAGCAAAATATTACACGCAGAGTAATAACTTTAGTTCCTGTAAATTGAATATATTTCCTTCACTTCATGATATTTGTGCATTTAATTTGTCAAATATTTTTTTTAAATCCATATTTTTTAAAATTAGATAGACGTATTCAAGTTCAGTGGTACATATTCATGGGGGGGGAGGGCTGTAGCGATACCATGTTTAATACTTTAAACTGAATGGCATTACAGAGAGGGAGAACTGAACTGACATGTAACTCTGCTGGTATCCTGATAAATTTCACAAATTGTTAACATTTTCAAAGTCGTAGTTGCATTGATACTAATATGAACTACCATATATAATTGCTTATAAGTCGAGTCAGACAGCAAACCACATAGATCCTGATCTGCTGTAGCATATTAGACCTACAGAACTTGGTGTATTTTGTTTATTCTACTGATTACTCATTCCAGACTGTACAGATCCATATATGCCAGTGCATTATGCAACAGTAGATCTGGGTTTGTGCAGCTTGCAGTTGGACTTGTCTTATAAGCGAGTACATATGGTACATAAATATTTAAAGGTAAAAAATTGCAAGACATTTGCTAATATAAAGAAACATGAGTTCTGTGATTAGGTTAATGTCATTAGCTGACATATGCCATGCCTTTAAAAACATCAATGTTTATAGTGGTATAGAGCAGGTAGCAAGGGCGTTATAATTAGAAAAGCCTTTTTTTTCTTCAAAATTACATTTCATCCATCTTGAGGGCTTGAATTTTCTGAAAGCTTCATTTTCATGAATTAATTCATTTTATCTGATCAGAAAGTGGAACATGTCTAAAATACCAACACATCACTGCACATCTAAAGCTCATTTTATCTCTTGTAATCCAGGGATTAACATCTTGTAATCCAGGGATTAACATCTTGTAATCCAGGTATTAACATCTTGTAATAAAGGGATTAACATCTTGCTTATGGAACTGTTATCTCTATTAACTTGTGGATGATACAGTGCATCTTGATCAGAATGGATATGATTTTTAAAACTGACAATGATTTCATAACATACTGTATTACTATCTCTGTTACACAAGGATGCATCTCTAGATGAGTGCTACATATTCCAACAGAAGGCACTCAGAACAATGAAGAACCAGCTTTGTATATATCAATCACTATGCAGGTCTATATTGGGCATGTACTGGAAAATATCTATCAATCACTATGCAGGTCTATATTAGGCATGTACTGGAAAATGTATATCAGTCACTATGCAGGTATGTATTGGGCAAGTACTGGAAAATGTCTATCACTATGCAGGTCTATATTGGGCATGTGCTGGAAAATATCTATCAATCACTATGCAGGTCTATATTGGGCATGTACTGGAAAATGTATATCAGTCACTATGCAGGTATGTATTGGGCAAGTACTGGAAAATGTCTATCACTATGCAGGTCTATATTGGACATGTAGTGGAAAGTGTCTATCAGTCACTATGCATGCCTATATTGGGCATGT
Source organism: Sinohyriopsis cumingii (assembly GCA_028554795.2). NCBI lineage: Eukaryota > Metazoa > Mollusca > Bivalvia > Unionida > Unionidae > Sinohyriopsis > Sinohyriopsis cumingii. The sequence continues at coordinate 22,726,031 of CM068841.1, read as the reverse complement.
ACTGGAAAATGTGTATCAGTCACTATGCAGGTCTGTATTGGGTATGTACTGGAAAATGTATATCAGTCACTATGCAGGTCTATATTGGACATGTACTGGAAAATGTCTATCAGTCACTATACAGGTCTATATTGGACATGTACTGGAAAATTTATATTTATCCATAAAATAGTTTTTGTAGAGTTTTCACTCTTCTGGGCTGATGTCCACCTAAAATGTCCACATTATCATTTATCTTTGAAGTTACCTTATATGCATGTACTGCTGGAAGTCTTGTCGCATAGAGCTTGATCTGTCAACATAACATGTTGGCAAATCAGGATCTATACAGTTAGTTTGCACTAATCATTCAAATAATATAAACCCTGATATGGTGGAGTACATGACAGCAGATCAGTTCTGTGTTGTTTACAGTTCATTCAAAGTTATTAATTTTTATTTGCAGTTTTTTTAGACTAAATCTATCTGTTTCAGAGAGTGTACATAATCAGAGTTTGTAATATTTAGATACAATGATTTCTCTTCTTATCAGACAGACTGTTTAATATGCTGGCATATAAAACCAAAACAGCATATGCAGGAAATTTTAACATTTATCTTCATGTCACACAGACTGTTTAACATGCTGGCATATAAAACCAAAACAGCATATGCAGGACATGCTGGCATATAAAACCAAAACAGCATATGCAGGAAATTATATCATTTATCTTCATGTCACACAGACTGTTTAACATGCTGGCATATAAAACCAAAACAGCATATGCAGGAAATTATATCATTTATCTTCATGTCACACAGACTGTTTAACATGCTGGCATATAAAACCAAAACAGCATATGCAGGAAATTATATCATTTATCTTCATGTCACACAGACTGTTTAACATGCTGGCATATAAAATCAAAACAGCATATGCAGAAAATTATATTATTTATCTTTATATCAGACAGACTTTTTTAAGTTCTTGAGTTAATAATGTTTGGACTCATTCTGGCAGTGCATTTTGCAAGTTTAAATATTTTTTAGTACAATTTATCTGCTAACAGCTCTGCTCACTATAGATTGGGCATTATGGGTAAAATATGGTTATACACTGGTCCCCCAGTTACTGTATTAAAATGGATATGGCCTTGGTGCAATTAAACTGGATAAATTTAAATATTTTGCTACAAATTTAGCAGCTGATACTTATCAGCTAGCTGTATTGATTACTGTAGTATAAGTATTACACATGAACAAAGTATGATAATATAATAGTTCCTCGCTATTAGACACCTCACTATGACACATTGCATGATATAACACAAGTATGGACATGGATTCAATGATTCTGAAGCTGAAGTCCTTTTCCATTTAAATTTGGTCCACTAAAATGCTGCCCCACCTGTAACACAGTACTCTTTTGTAACTTTGATGTGGTCACTCCCTAAAACATTGTTAAAGTGAGTGACCACATCAAACTGTTATAGTCAGTGACCATTGGAAACAATGTTATAGTCAGGGACCACAGCAAACAATGTTATAGTCAGGGACCATAGCAAACATTGTTATAGTCAGGGACCACAGTAAACATTGTTATAGTCAAGGATCACATCAAACAGTGCAATAGTCAGGGACCACAGCAAACATTGTTATAGTCAGGGACCACAACAAACAATGTTATAGTCAGGGACCATAGCAAACATTGTTATAGTCAGGGACCATAGCAAACACTGTTATAGGTCAGGGACCACAGCAAACAATGTTATTGTCAGACCACAGCAAACAATGTTTTAGTAAGGGACCACAGCAAACAATGTTATAGTCAGGGACCATAGCAAACAATGTAATAGTCAGGGACCATAGAAAACAATGTTATAGTCAGGCACCACAGTAAACAAAGTTATTGTTAAAGACCAAAGCAATGTTATAGCCAGGGACTACAGCAAAGAATGTTATAGTCAGACACCACAGCAAAGAATGTTATAGTCAGGGACCACAGCAAAGAATGTTACAGTGAGTGACCACATCAAACAATGCCACAATGAGTGATCACAGAAAACTGATATATGGAGTGACCACAGCAAACAGTGTAATAGTTAGTGACCATAGCAAACAATGTTATAGTTAGTGACCACAGCAAACAGTGTTATAGCCAGTAACCACAGAAGACAGTTACAGTGAGTGATCACAGCAAACAATGTTAATAGTCAGTGACCACATCAAACAGTGCGATAGTCAGTGACCACAGCAAACAATGTAATAGTCAGTGACCATAACAAACAATGTTATAGTAAGGGACCACATTGTACAATGTTATACTCACAAAATATTTAGGTCATTATTTTTCAAACCAATTGCTACACATATCTGTTAGACTGGTATATAGGGAAACTAGACCTGAACTAACTGATCAAAAGCATGACTCATAATACCTTTTACCAATATTCAAATAGATAATGCAGTATATACTCACTTATAAGTTGAGGCAGATTGCAATTAACAAAGATTCTGATCTTTCTTAGCATAATGTGCCTGCAGAATAGGGTTTATCTTGGTTTTACTTATAATGAACTGCACAGACCCACTTCTGTCTGCACATTATACAGTGGGAGATCTGGGTCTGTGCTGATTGTGGCTGGGCTTGTCTTATAAGCGAGTATATATTGTAGGTATTTAAATATTCATTTGTTTGCCTATCTTATAGCAACATCAGCAGTCAGATTTGGCAGTCAACCATGCTGGTCATGGATTGCCATAGATGTTGGGCAGCATTTTTAAAAAAAACGAGCATTTATTAATGTAAACTATGCAACAATGAATTGGTTTATAAGGGAACAGCTTCAAACCTACAAATCACCAGATATTCATTCAAACACTCATAAGATGGTCATGATGCCATATTTTGGAATATTCACATTGCTCACAATATTGCCACTTCTATTTATTGCTCTTCAGGTGCTCTAGAAAAGGTTACATATCGTGTGGCAAGTTGTTAAAGAACACAGAGTAGAGAAGAGTAATATTAAGTTGTTAAAGAACATGGAATAGAACAGGATAATATGAAGTTGTTAGAGAACATGGAGTAGAACAGGGGTAATATCAAGTTGTTAGAGAACATGGAGTAGAACAGGATAATATCAAGTTGTTAAAGAACATGGAGTAGAACAGGGTAATATCAAGTTCTTAAAGAACATGGAGTAGAGCACGGGTAATATCAGGTTGTTAAAGAACATGGAATAGAACAGGGTAATATCAAGTTGTTAAAGAACATGGAATAGAACAGGGGTAATATCAAGTTGTTAAAGGACATGGAGTAGAACAGGGGTAATATCAGGTTGTTAAAGAACATCAAATAAAACATGATTAATATCAAGTTGTGAAAGATCAAGGAATAGAACAAGGGAAATATCAAGTTGTTTAAGAACATGGAGTAGAACAGGGTAATATCAAGTTGTTAAAGAACATGGATTAGGTAAGGGTAATATCAAGTTGTTAAAGAACATGGAATAGAACAAGGGTAATATCAGGTTGTTAAAGAACATGGAATAGAACAGGGGTAATATCAAGTTGTTAAAGAACATGGAGTAGAACAGGGTAATATCAAGTTGTTAAAGAACGTGGAGTAGAACAGGGTAATATTAAGTTGTTAAAGAACATGGAATAGAACAGGGTAATATTAAGTTGTTAAATAACATGGAATAGAACAGGGTAATATCAAGTTGTTAAAGAACATGGATTAGAACAGGGTAATATTAAGTTGTTAAAGAACATGGAATAGAACAGGGCTTTTATGTATAAGTATCCAAATTTAATTCTAATATTCTCTGCACATTAATTGCTGCTGTGTAACTGAATTGTCTTACAATTTTTCTCTCACCGATCAATTTACATCAGGATTAGATTTATGCTACTTGTAACTTTTATTTTGGGGGCCCCGAGTGGCCGAGTGGTCTAATACGCTCTCCGTTACGGATCACTGCCATCTCATCTCTGTCTGTGTGGGTTCAAGTCTCAGATTCAGCCCTGAATGTGGGTATGTGAGAAAGCTTGCCAGTAGCTTCACGGGGGTCGGTGGTTCTTTGCGGGGATTTCCCAGGTTCTGCCTCCACCATTAATACTGGCCGCCATGTATAGCCTATCGTGTGCTGAAAAATGGCATTAAACCCTACAACAACAACTTTTATTTTGAGTCTCTTTTTTTAGAATATTTTTGAGATAGTCACCAGATTTATAATATATAATTTGCCAGGAGATCTGGATCTGTTCAGTTTGTTAAGAGTAAATCAGTAGAACAAACAACATAGACCTTGATCTGCAGGCACATTATGCTGTGGCAGATCTGGATCTTTATTGTTTTTAGCTTGACTTGAGTTATAAGCAAGTATAGATGGTAACTGAACAAGGTCGACTTACTGCCCTTTTTTATGCATGGTCTGTCATCAGCAATAAGCAATATTTGTTGTCATACCAAATTTGACAATAAAAAAAAAGTATCATTCATTAGGTATCACGGTACCAATTGTTTTTCCATATACCTCAATGCTAATGTTTTGTGAAATAAATATACTTTCTGTCCTACTTGGGCATGCATGTCACACGCTGTCATATAGAACAATGCTAGATTGTCAATTTGACAATGACATAACCAGGTACTCCATTGCATTTAAGAGAGATAACTCTACTGGAACTAGACAGGGGTAAGAGTTATCTAGTCACAACAAGCACATTTTCAGTCATGTGTACCATATTTTAAAAAAATCATAAAAAATACAAAATATGATCTAGATAGAAATTAACACAAACTCACATGTTGCCAAGAGGCTCAACTTTTTTTTAAGCCAAACAGAAAGTACAAGTCTTACATAATGCACCAATCACAGCTAGTTTTGTTCTTTAATTCTGAATACAATGTTCCATACACCTTAAGCTCCGCCCACCTGGACTTGCGCAATTGGTACCGTTATACCTATAGCAAACCTTAATTTTTCCAATAATCTGTGAAATAGTTCGGGACTGTATAAGTAACAAATATACTTAGTCTCACTTGTGAAAAACAATTTGATGAGGTACTAACCTATGTCTTATATGAATGTGTATAGAAATGTCATTGAGCTGTTTGAACTATTGTTTTCATACTTTTGCTTCACCATCAAAATCATCTTTTGAAATAAAATGAATTCTTTCAACTATGAGTTGTATCTTATTCATATCAGCAATTATTGAACTTCACATAGGTGATATGGGATAAATCACATTATATCATATTATGTAATAACTAGGTCAAAGGTCAATGTACCAAATAGTATGCACCTGTCCTACTTCAAAATGTACAATTCACCTAAAAGAAAGGAATTTATATTTGTTTGGTAGGTGCAGAACTTAACATCAGAGACAGGTGGACATGACCCAATCTTATTATAAAGTATAAGCTTTGAACACTTTACACTATCTACAGATACAAGAGGTCACTAACCACCAGTCCTCACACAAAGGTCCACCTACCCATCCTCTTTGTAACACAAATAGTAAGCTTTCCTCCTTTGTAATGTGAATAAAATTGTTTCAATAAGCCAGTCAGTCACCAAATATAGTAAATCGCAGCTTCTAAGTGGTTATGTTTGGATTGGGAGGTGAAATTAGGGGAATAAAATACAGAAAAATGCCAAATATAAACACTAAGTATAGCACATCAAATGGAGTTAAAAACAGGAGGAAAGTGTTTATCTAAAAGGGAGAGGTAGCTTATGATAAAGGAATTAAAGGTGGCAAAATCAGCAATGCAAAAAATGAGAAGTGAAAGTTTGATGACCTTACCTTGGACAAATATATGGGGCAGGGCCCAATAGGTCCAAGGACAGCCCAAAGGCAACTGTGCTATAACATCCCTTACAGGACCAAAATTTCAAGTGAAGTTGTGTTCATTTCCATCTAATATAAAAGGGTGAATAATTTAGATTATATAGATACATATAAAGTATATTTCTTCTACATAAGAATTTAATAATAATTGGCATAAGATAGAGAGAAACTTATCTCAGAGCCAAGCAGAACATACCTTATCAGTTTTTAAACTTGTAAACTTTACTGTGAGAAATTATCAAATTGCTTCTACTTACATTTGCATCAAGATTGAGGGCTAATATAATACTTCACAAATCTTCTCTTTATTTTCATAATCAGTCACTGAAAATGTGAGATTTTATTTCCTTGAAATGTTATGACTGGTGTAAGGGAGATAACTGAATGATATACATAAGGTGTGGTAACCTTGAATACATTATCCATGTAATATAGATGAGTTCATCAACAACCTGTATTAACTTCATTGCAATTAAATTATCTCAAAATACATTACTGACAAAGTGAGAACCTAACATTTAGACTCCTATGTTTAGTGGAGACCTCAAGAGTCATGTAATTTTAATTTCTAAGATGACGCAGCTCTTTCATATCACATAGTTCATATTTTCTACAATGCCGGCATGTAGAGTGCAGCCTTCCATAACCATGCAGATATCATCTCATGCCAATTTGGATTCTTGCGATGGGATGCAAAGTTTCAAGAACAGTGTGGATTTGAATGGAATGAATATGCACTGTGTGACCAAAATGGTTATCATTCTGTAATGTTGGACCAAACATGGAAATTCCACAGGAGCAGCTTGACAGAAAGAAATAGGATTAATTGAAAGTCAATAGTAGATTATAATTGGGCTTATACAAGTGCCAATGGGAAATGCTGACTTAAGGAAACTGTTCTTGTTTGTTGGTATTCACTGCTACTTCAACAAAAGGGAATGCAAGAGAACTGAACTAACTACATGAACAATTTCAAAGCAGGAGAGTGTAAAAAAAAAAGGGACAATTAGAGCAGGACAATTCAAATCAAAATGGGAAGGAATACCAAATCCTTAATAAATTACCTAAAAATTACTCATGCCAGAACATCCCACATGGTACAAGTGATCTATCTACAAGTGTACTTAGAATGTTCTCTATCCTGGTTTATGGCATGCCTTACAAGAACAAGATAGTTGTTTTTGTACACATGATTTTTCATCTTTTGCAGGTACAATAGCCAATATTTGGCCAAAATCAACTATATTATGTTTACATAACTTATTTTGTTGCATGCATTCCAATCTAGGAGGTAACAGCACATACATAAAGGCATCAGGTAACACAAGCCTATATCTATCATAGCTATAGTTATCAAAAGTCCCCATCCAAAGCCATCTTGTGCTATTTTCTAAAGTTTTCATACATTTTATTCTTAAAGAACTTTCAATATTTGACCAAAAGTGTTCAGCATACATTTGTTTTCCTACATCAAACTAGTATAGTTCATAAATGCCGCCCACATGTATGCGTTTCTATGGAAACACTGTGAGGCTATTCTTTCCTTTAGGTATCACGGTACCAATTGTTTTTCCATATACCTCAATGCTAATGTTTTGTGAAATAAATATACTTTCTGTCCTACTTGGGCATGCATGTCACACGCTGTCATATAGAACAATGCTAGATTGTCAATTTGACAATGACATAACCAGGTACTCCATTGCATTTAAGAGAGATAACTCTACTGGAACTAGACAGGGGTAAGAGTTATCTAGTCACAACAAGCACATTTTCAGTCATGTGTACCATATTTTAAAAAAATCATAAAAAATACAAAATATGATCTAGATAGAAATTAACACAAACTCACATGTTGCCAAGAGGCTCAACTTTTTTTTAAGCCAAACAGAAAGTACAAGTCTTACATAATGCACCAATCACAGCTAGTTTTGTTCTTTAATTCTGAATACAATGTTCCATACACCTTAAGCTCCGCCCACCTGGACTTGCGCAATTGGTACCGTTATACCATTAGACCACTAGTCTGAATCTCCGAATACAGCAAAAACAAAAACAAAATATTCAAGGCATGTCAAATGGTATTAGATTGTGATGGCCTGACTGCATTTCATTGTGGTAGGGGTGCAGTAGTCAGTAAAGAACAAGGTACAAAAGATGGACCCATTACTTTTATAACACATGTATAACTATCTGTCTAAATACTTTCAACAAATATTCCACTTTGAAAATTTGTTTTAGCTCTGATGGAAACTAAAAATCTGTCTTGTATCTTGCAGGAAACAGAGACCCATCCTAATACACAACTGATCAGTTTTCCAGGAAATATATTAACATCTCATTTTAAGCATGAGGATTATTTTTGGGTGGCCAATACTAGCTAGTGGCAAAGGATAGGTTTCATTTTGACCTGTATGTTCATGCAGTATATCCATCTGTTCATACCAAAAGAGTAAGAAATGAAAGATTCAGTCTTGCAATTGCTAAGATTTCCCTTGTTCATCTGACAAATTTCCATCACATATTGGTAATCCTTCATTATAAAAAGCTACATTGCCAAAATTACCTAAATTACCTTGATTTTGTTCATGATCACAACACATATTTTTATAACAATGAACAAAAGGAAAAAACAGCAGCAAAAAAAGATATTTCATAGATTTTGTTGTCTGGAAATATTTAGTTCTGTACCATATATGCTCACTTATAAGTCAAATCAAACTACAAACAATAAGATCATGATATGCCATAGCATAATGCACCTGCAGATCTTGGTCTGTGTTGTTTGTTCTACGTATTGCTCCTAACAAACTGCACAGACCCAGATCTGTTGGCACATTCTGTGACGGCAGACCTAGGTCTGTGAAGTTTGCAATTGGACTCAACTTTTAAGTGAGTATAGATGGTAACAAATGCATGTTTATTATGCAGTTTTCATCTTCAAAAATAATTTTTAAATTCATTACATTTTTCTATTTTTCAGAAGTTTACTGAAGGATAAACTTTAAGAAATAATTCTTTTTATAATTTTAAGTCATTTAAAACCAAGAAAATTTTAAATTTCTGCAACCATTAAAAAAAAAAAAAGTTATTATTGAGGCCTGTGGAAGCGAGAGCTTATAACTACGATACTTGGTATGTCATATTATCATTGTGCATTGTTAGCATACAGCAAGGATTATATCTCAATCAACATAAAAAATAAAGTTACATTCCCAACAGTCAGTGTTTATGGCTTTTCCATATGCATGCAGTTACATTTGGAATGGCAAATCAAAAGAAAATCTCTAACTTAAGATAAAGACTGACCGCAGCAATCGGTTTGTTTTTTAATGAACATTTACAATGCTCATACATCTTTCATACTATAATTTGAACCTTATGGTACATGGTATAATAGGATTGATTATAGGTGCTGATTGAAAAAACTTTTTATTATTTTCAATTGTGACAATTTTATATGCAAAATTGATGTAAAGTTTGCAGAGATCAGCACTGTAGAATCCAAGTGTTTCGCCTGAGCACACAGTTCCAGAATTTCAAAAAAAAGAAGTTCTTTTTAAAATATTACAATACATTGCAGTATTCCATCAGAGATGATTCATGCATTTGAGATAAACATCTTCCAATCTGTGCAAAATTGATCTAAGCATGACATGTTTTTTTCAAATTCAGCATCATTGAAAGTACTTACCTAACACATGATTCAATCTAGGTCAAAGATAACCATATATTTCATTCTCTTTCCTTACACACCCAGTTGATCAGAAATGGTGATCATTTGTTAATAATTAAGCAAGAAAGGTACATGTCTTTTGGTGAAATAAAAATATCAGAACATGATTTGTAACAGATTATCAAGAGTTCTGTAAATTATACAGTTGGTAAGGGAAGGCATTAAGCATGTAATAAGACAGGCTAATGGATACAATGTAATAAGACAGGCTAGTGGATACAATATAATAAGACAGGCTAGTGGATACAATGTAATAAGACAGGCTAGTGGATACAATGTAATAAGACAGGCTAGTGGATACAATATAATAAGATGGGCTAGTGGATACAGTGTAATGTTGATAATATGGACAATCAACATGTTAACATTATTATGCTTACAGTTTGACCTGAATGCATCAGATAAAAGCACACAATAAAAATAAAATACAACATGAATACAACACACATATTGTAACATATATTAAGCATTTATTGAACATGAGACTACTTCCATCAAATCTTATAGAATGAATTTGTAACTTATTTAACATTTCAGCATGTGTACAGTATAATAAAATATACCTACAGTATCTTTAGCCCAAGGCTTTGCATGCACCACAATACATCGTCTTACGGTGATATTTATATTGTTGATTTGAATTTCTTATTATTATCAAGCTTATGATTTGTTACTTTTCCTTTTTTTCTCTATCATCTGGCAACTTGCAGTTTCCCATGGTTCTCTCTTTTATCACCTTTTATTCATATTTTTATCAGCTAAGTAATTAAGAGATATTTATTCCATTCAGTTAACAATATACATAGTGTAATAGTTTTTTTTGTCTATAATAATGAACCTTATGATTCTGCAAGATAATTTTTTTTTTCATTATTAATAAGATGGAAGGCTAAAGATCATCAAGATTTAAATGTCAGAGATATGAATTATCAATATGAATTTTTACATAATTCAGTAATACGTTAAAAGAATATTATGAAGCAACTATCACATTATTTCAGCAAGGAAAGACAGACTAGCTTGAGTTGATATTAACCCTGCATATATATTTTAACCTTTATATCATGCTAGGCACAAAATGAAGTATAACAACCATTTATTATGAGTCAAAATTTTATATTTGCTATATTTTTTCTTGATTACTCTCTCTCCCTGTCTCTCTCTCTCTCTCTCTCACTATGTGTGTCTCTCTCTATGTCTCTCTCTCTCTGTCTCTCTGTGTCTCTCTGGGTCTCTCTCTCTATGTCTCTCTCTCTCTATCTCTGTGTGTGTGTGTCTCTCTCTCTCTCTCTCTCTCTCTCTCTCTCAATCAATCAATCAATCAGTGTGAGGCCATAATCTGTGTCTAAATTTATCAGAGTTTAGAAGGATCTGTGTTCTTTTGACAAAGTTAAATACGCTTGGAATTAAATTTAGAGCTGATAGGACACACAATGATACTTTCCTGCTGGATATATTTTAAATCATGTGCCCCGTTTCATTTTAAGCTCCATTGGTCATAGACCAGAAGAGCTTACGAGATGGTCTGTTGTCCATCATCTGTCCATTACCCTAAGCTACTTGGAGGTTTGCCATGAAACTTTATAGTCATCCCATTGTCTGGTTGGTCCAAATGAAAATGGTTACAAAAGAATATCCAGTATGGCCACCACAGCATCAGTCTTGAAAAACATCTTTTCATTTTACTCCTCATGATTGGATGGTCATAGTAATGTTAGGTTTTAACCCGAAAACTTCTCATAAAGCCTTGGTGGTCTTAACCAGAAATGGTGTTTACTTGATGTCTGAAATGGCTGCCATGCCAGTCATTTTGAAAATCTTGTAACTACTCTTCAATAGAAACTCGTATTGATATTGCATTTTCACCATAGGACTTCTTTTGATTCCTAGTTGGTACTAACTGAAAATAGTACTGCTCAGACATCTGATATGGGCCATTTTTAAAATCTTGTTTTTGTTACCTATCCTGAATTTGTCTGGGGTTTCCACCAGGAGACTTGATAAAGTTGATCCTAGATGAAAGTGGTGCCATTCAGACATCCTTTGACTGGCTGTCACAACTGACATCTTGAAAACCTTGCTATTGCTATTCATTCAGAATGGATGGTCATACCAACATGAAGTTTTCACTAAAAGACTTCTTAGAATGTTGAACTGGTCTTAATTGGAAAAGAGATGGAGCTGCAGTGGTGCAATGTTTAGCATTCTGAATTCATGACCAGATGCAGGGTCTAATCCTACCATTAGAACAGTCCAGATTGGCTACTATGGTATGTCTTTGGGTAAAGGATTTTACTCCAGAATCCCTTGACACTATCCTGCTTATTTGCTGTTCTGTAAAACACACACAATATCAGCCATCCCAAAAATCTTATATTTACTTCACCAGAACAGAAAGTTGAATCAACATTGAATTTTAACCACAAGACTTCTTATGATGTCTATTTGGTACTAAATGTAAATGGTTTCTCATGGACATCCATCTTTACCACTGCAGTGGGGGGGCCTCAAGTGGCCGAGTGGTCTAAAGCACTCTCCGTTACAGATCACTGCCATCTCACCTCTATGTGGGTTCGAGTCTCGGATTCGGCCAGTGTGGGTATGTGAGAAAGCTTGCCAGAAGCTTATCATGGGTTGGTGGTTCTTCCTCCACCATTAATACTGGCCGCCATGTATAGCCTATCGTGTGCTGAAAAATGGCTTTAAACCCTACAACAACAACAACAACAACAACAACAACAACAACAACAACCACTGCAGTGGCTATCTTGAATTTTTTTTAGTGTAGTGGTTTAATACTCCTGAACTTCCATCATAATTTTTAACTCACTTGACCAAAGACCAAGTGAGCTTGTGCTGTGGTCTTTTGTCCCGCTTCTGTCATGTGGCTTCCACCATCAAGCCATGCATCAATACTTTAGAATACTTTAGAGGCATCATTTCTGATCAGCCAAGCTTATAATATCAAGACGTTAGAGAGGTTTGATTTCGAGTGTCATCAGTGCAAATGAATGAGTGATCTTACATCTGATTGGCTGAGCTTGTGAATATGCTAGATGTCGTTTATTTTATCAAATTAAGCACACACATGTAACATCAAGATTGGTACAGTTTTTAAAGATTTTAAGCATAATAACAGGTGATCTTGCATTTAATTGCCTGAGCATGTGAACACTCGAAGGGTTATATTTTTTATTAGATTTTGATCGGATTTGATATGTAAGTTTATATCAAGATTTCAGATGAGTTGATTACAGTCCATGCATATTAATAAGGCATCTGATTAACTGAGCTGTGAACAAAGTAGAGACCATATTTCAGACCAAATTTTGATCAAACTTCAAATGTAAGCTCATATAATCAGTATCATGTATTAGTTAAATTATGAAAAAACAGCCAAATATTTTTTTATAAAGTGGTTTTGCGTCTTATTGGCTGATCTTGTTAGCACTCAAGAAACCATATTTCAACAGATTTTGATCAGGTTTGCTATGTAAGCTTGAATCATTAAGGGTCTTGGATGATTTTGCTTATGAGGAAGATCTACACATATTAGTGAGCATCCAGGTGGATCAGACGATGGGAACCAAACTTGCATCCTTCTGATCATGAGTCCAATGCTAATTCACTGTAATTCCAATGGGGGAAAGAAATCTCAACATTTTCCAAGTAATGACTCCAAGGATGGATCCACCGAGGGTTGGGAGGATAAGGACTGACCAAGGAATCTGTACTGACTGCACAGATAAAGCACTCCTTGTAATAAAATAGTCTATATGGTTTAAGTGTGGGGTCATGAACAGTTATGAATCAGGTCCTGGTCACCTGAGGCAGTTAGAGATCCAGGGGACAATGATGGATCTATAAATGACTTGCCCTTCTCATGCACGAAAGTGATCCTGCACTTATGGTCTAGGAAAGAAGATAAATTACAGCAACAATAATGTACAGTGTAGCAGCTATGTGCATCAAGCTTTACTGTCCCCACTGCAATTCCATTACTTGTGTAAATTTGTATTCACAAACTGACAGACATTAAAAAATAAAGTGTGATATGTGGCTTACTTGGACCTTTTGTTCCCATTGTTTTTGTCTAACTTAACTTTTGGAGTTATTGCCCTTGTCTTGCAGCAGGGTGATTTTTTTGGTGGTTTGCTCTGAAACTTTGTACATATGATGATGTGCATATTGAAAAAACACCATGCTGATTTTTTTTACAGAGTTATTGTCCTTTTTGACATACAGCTGGATGTAGCACATCGCAGAATCATGTGAATGCAGCTAATGTTGCAGATTTCAAAGTTGTTGTTGTTGCAGGGTTTAACACCATTTTTCAGCACAAGATAGGCTATACATGGCGGCCAGTATAGTTAGTGGAGGAAGAACCCTGGAAAACCCCGGGAAGAACCACTGACCCACGAGAAGCAACTGGCAGGCTTTCTCATGTACCAACGTAGCCGTGTCTGAGATTCAAACTCATGCAGACAGAGGTGAGATGGCAGTGATCCATAACGGTGTGCACTTTAGACCACTCAACCACTCTGGGCCCCTGCAAATTTCAATAAAATTCCCTGAAACTTGTTAAGTATTATGGTCAACGTGTGAAGATAATATAGACATGTCACTGTTCTCATGCAATTTGTTTTTAATAGAATTATTGCCCCTTTTCAACTTTGAGCCAATTATAGTGTATCTCAATGCCTCATTTTGGAATTTCAAGATTTTGTGAGATAACATGAGGGTGTTATTTTCAGGTATTTTGAAACTGGCCTATTCTGTAACTGCAAATAGTTGCTTTTTTTACTGGATCATCTCGATATTTTGTACATGTTGTTTTCATCATTTGACATATCAACAAATTACTGTCTTCACAAATTTTGTTTGTGTTACTGCCCTTTTAAACCTTAGAGCTTATACAACTCATTTATCAGTGTGTGTGATTTGGATTTTTAACGTTGCTTTAACAATTTTTCAGTCATATCGCTACAATGTCTGCAGTGTGGCAGTTTATAGTGATGTCTACCACTGGGGCATCATGCCACAGACATATAGCATGATGTCCCACCCAGTCATATTATCCTGACACTAGGCTGACTAGTCCTAACACTAACATCTTAATGCTGAGCGCCTAGCGAGGCAGCTGTTAGTACAAATTTTATAAGTCTTTGGTATGACTCAGCCAGGGTTTGAACCTGCAACCTCCCCCATCCAAGGCGTATGCTTTAGCCACTTAGGTCACTGGAGTGGTTGACTTATACAACAGAATATTGTGAATGCAACTTTTTTGAAGTTTTCAGTGGATTGCTGTGAAATTTAGTACATGTTATGGCCATCAGTGTCCAAAGGTATGGATGTTGACCAGTCGTTGTAACCAGGAAGAGTTTTGCACTTTCTTACTTTCATACTTGTCTCCATCATCAGGTTAGGGATGGGATGCAGAAAAGGTGGACTTTTTGGTTTTGGCAGAACAAAGTTGTCTAGTGGCTAACTAATGTGAGATCATTGATTAAGGCAGCTTTTATGAGTATTCCTTTCTTGGGGACATTTTATCTTATAGAAGGCCACAAGGCAGCCAATATCAATGGTCAGAAAAGTTTGCTAATTTCAAACAATAAACCACATCTGCTGTGTAATGGGCAATCTTGTGTGCACAATAATTTTACTCTTTACATGGACTGTTCGGTGTCTTAAGTGGTAAGAGCATCCGTCTTACATGCAGGAGGTTGCGGGTTCAAACCAAGGCCGAATCATAAGAAAGACTTTTTAAAATATTATTAGCAGCTGCCTCACTTGATGCTCAGCATTAAGAGATTAGTGTTTGGATAGGTCAGCCAGGTGTCACTATAATGTGACTGGGTATAGTGATATGAATGAAAAATTGTTAAAAATGTAAATCACACACACACATTGCTCTTTATATGCCACCATAAGGCAGATCTGTTAATGTATGATGTCTGTCTGTCTGTTACCAATTGTTTTCCACAAAATGACTCAAAATAAAAAAAGCAGCCCACTATCTACAGTTACCAAACTTTGTGGTTGGCTTGCATTTAGGGTTAAGGAAGAACCCAGTCAGTTTGGGATTCAAAAGTTTAAAGGTCAATGTTACTGACGGAATTAGGAAAACTTGTTCCCCAACAATAGTCACCAAACTTTCTGGATGTCTTGCATTGGGTTAAGTAAGAAGCCAGTTGATTTGGTGTCAAAATTTCAAAGGTTAAGGTCATTATTACTGAAAACAGAAATGGTTTCCACACAATCATTAACAGTATTTCTACATCACAAACGTGGCTTAAATTTTATGGATAGCTTGCAATTCAGATGAGAAATAAGCCTATTGATTTTGTGGTCAAAAAGTCAGAGGTACTGAAGGTCACTGTGACAGAAAAAAAGTGTTTCCTGCACTAACAAACTTTAGTTATCAATAATGTACTTTAATTCACCAAAGATTTGTGGATGACTTACACATTGGCAGGAAAAATGTATATAATTGTGGTGTCAAAGGTCATGGTCACTGACTGAAAGGTGAAAATGGTTCTGAATAACTTTGCTTTTACACCACATATCTTGCCCATTGTTTGTGGAGTTTTACATTTAAACTATGGAAGAGACTGACCTCTTGGTTCTTGGGTGAAAAGGTTGTACATCAAGGTCATTGTTTCTCAAAAATTATTTTGCATAATAATTTTTGGTCTTGTGTAAGTTCCTTGACCAACTTTTGTGGATGGCTTGAACTTAGGGTAATAAATACATCTATGGATTCTGAGATATGAAGGTCAGAGATCAGGGTTTCAAGTTTAATAAGAAAATAATTGTTTCTGTGCATTGAATTTTAGTTTTAAGACCCATACCTTGAGCAAAGGACATGAACTTTGAGAACCTTTGATCAGTAATTTCCAGAGTCAAGCATAGACTATGAATTTCTACATACAATGCATGTAATTACTTAGGATAGTCAGGGGCCCCAAGAGGCCAAGTGGTCCAAAGCCCTCATCGTTTCGGATTGCTGCCATCTCACCTCTGTCTTCGTGGGTCCGAGTCTCGGGCAATGTGGGTTTGTAAGAAAGCTTGCCAGTAGCTTCTCATGTGTCAGTGGTTCTTTCTGAGGTTTTCCCGGGTTCTTCCTCCACCATTTATACTGGCTGCCATGTATGACCTATCTCATGTTGAAAATGTTGTTAAACCCTACAACAACAATAAAAACAACTTATGATAGTCATGGCAATAAAAGTTTTTTTCTCAGGTGCATAGTCAGAAAGAGCAGTAAGTTATCTTGCCTGTATATTAGTAATCACATGACACTTTTGAAAATTATGAACTGAGAAAAGTATTCTGTGTCAGTGTGTGGAGTAAATTTTCAAAGAAGACAATCTTTTAGTTTACACACACACACACACACAAACACACACACACATACATACATACATACATACATACATACATACATACATACATATATATATATATATATATATATATATATATATATATATATGTGTGTGTGTGTGTCTGTGTCTGTGTCTTTTTAATGAATAAGTTTTGATTGCATCTAGCATTTATGGAAGTATTTATTTTTCAGGAAAAACAATCACCAACTTTTTCCACCACTGAGACCAAAATTGAGACTGAACAAGGAGACAACATTACATCCAGTGAAGTTTCAGAAATATGTGGTAGTGAACAATCAAATTGTTCATGTCCCAATCCTAATCAGAATATTGATGATGGCAAAAATGCTTCTACTAATGGTGCCAATAATGTTGGCTTAAAGAAGTCCGATGTCCTTAAACCATCAGTTTCCAGTAATACTGTGGCTTTGGAAAGTGCCACTGCTGTTAAACCTGCATTGGTAGAGCATTTGTGGCCTGGTGATGATTCATCCCAGAGTGTAGTGACTCATTCATGGGCCCCAGTAACAGCAGCAGCAGCAAGATCTTTCCCTCTAAATCATGAACACAGTGATCATCCTCTACCACAGGAGCATCTTGACAATCAGAAACATTTAAAATGCTGGAGTTGCTATAATTTCCAGAAACATGAGGATAAGAAGCAAGAATCTGGAATAGGAGAAGAGGGAGAGAGCAAAGGAGGAAATCAGATAAACCTCAGTAATCCAACCTCTGACACCACACAAATCCCACAGAAACAGACAACATATGAGCAGACGACATTTATTAAGGAGGCTCAAAGTGTCAAAAAGGGCCATGGGGACATAGCAGCAGGTGTGCTTAGGGATAGCTGTTCAAATAAAAATGGATTCCTACAAAAAGTGCAAAGATGTCTTCAGGTAAAATGGTGATCAATTATGGATATAAGCTGCAGTATGTTTTATTTCTAATTAATTGACAAAGTGCATGCAGTGCTTGCAGGTGTGAAGGTGTATATTATAGCCAGCTTCAGTTTAGACAAAATATTGCTACCAACAAGAAATATTGGTAGAAGTATTTATAGATGATAATGATATGTTGACATCACTTTTTTATAGTTTCTAATCAATAATTTTCTGGATTAATCAGGATACCCAACAAGTGTAAGATATCTCCTACTCTGTCATTTACTGCAGTATTTTGCTATTCCCTCAGTTTTATTTTTCTGATCTAAAAGTTTTAAATTAATACACTTAGGTATTAATATCAAATTTTAAAATAATGACATAGTTTTCCTTTCTTTATTTTTTTCTCTCTGCTCTTTCACAGTAGTGGTTATAGCATACATTGCTACCCTTACCCATCTCCCATTACATCATGATTAGGTTTGCATTGAGGTTATTTTAGATTTAGAAGTGGGGCATTCTTGCTACATTATGATGATGAATACATTTCTAGTATTTCTTTCTTGCACATTCAGAACTTGATAAAATGAAATATTTCATAAGATTCAAAGTTGAACCATATGATAACACATTTATAGAGTGTGGAATTACAGTAAATTGAAGTAATCTGTGTAAAAAAAAACACAGGCATGTTAAAAATTTTATTAGTAACATGATCAGTATGAAATGGAGAAGCTCTCTATCTGTGATCAGATTGGCCCTTTTTTTTCTTTATCTCAGATTGGCCCTTTTTTTTTTCTTTATCTCAGATTGACCCTTTTTTTTTCTTTAGTGAGGAAAATAGGAAGATGCCAAAAAAATGGCATACTAGACAATACTCTGATATCTTAAATTAATCTGCATATGAGATTTTTACCACCACACAAACACACACGCACACAAACACACACACATATGAAATATTTGAATGAGAAACAAAGTCAAGGACTCGTGAGTAGATAAAATGATTCTTTGCTAAAAAATTATGAGCATTTAACATAAGTATTTTTAATGAAAATGTAAATCTTTTTATTTATGTTGCATCATTTAATTTGCCTATTAAATTCATGATATGGAATATAACAATTGATAATGGTCTCATATCAACAGGAAATTACACCGAATTAAACTTTTTCTGTGCAGAAATTAGGATTAAAAATTTGTGAATTTAATTTTATTATGGGGCAACAATTTTTGTGGTTGATACGAAACACAAATTATTATATCAAATGAAAAATGTCTTTTTTGACAGAAGCGTGTGTGCAAATTTAAGTGCTGACAGTATTCTTTTGCTAAGCAATGAAAATGTATCCCCAGAAAATAGACTAATTCAGTGTAAGTGTATAGTCATCGTATATCATGGTAAAATACGGCAAAATATTAAAACACTTAAAAAATACATTTTGGGGAATAAAATCTGCAGAAATTATTTAATTTGAAAACTTTTCACGTTCAGATTTTTTATTAATTGAAAAATCACAACATCATGTTGACATAAATTCTCAAAATTCCAGTGAAAGAAAATTTTAAAATCTTTGGGTTTTTATGTATTCCAGTATCATACAATACAGCTATCAATAACTGCTCACAACTTTATTTCTGACTTGCCAAGTATTCAGTCAGATCTTTGCAATTTTGTAAATTACAAATTTTTCTAGCAAAAAGTTCAACAAATTCCCAAAATTTTCCGTCTTTTCACAGGATTCAAATTTTTTTAGATTTTTCTCTGTACAACTAACATTAGCCTTTGTGGGAATTAGCTTTTTTATGTTGTAGAAAGAATTTAAAACCAAAATGCAAACTACAGTGCCTTCAGCTATTTAAATATCGTTTGAAATTTCTGTTTCGCCAGTAGGTAAAAACCAGCAAGTTTAGGGTGGGCTAGCAACTTTTTAAAGAATTTTGCTACTTCTTTTCATAGTTAAGAGCGCACAAGTAACTTTTTAAAGCACTTTGCCACTTGTTTCATAGTTGCTTGCATACAATCCAGCAGACTCTGAAAGGTTAATCTTAATCACTCTATTTAATACATTTCAAAACTTCAGAATACTATTGAACCTAATGTTCCACGCCATATTTATATAGTAATTCACATAAACGTGTGTAAAAATTTAGTCCTAACCCATTAGGGCATTTTTCTTTATCATACAAATGAAAGTTACTCCAGTATTACCTTTTCGTATAAGAATAAAATGAAACTGCCATTTTGGTTTCAAAGAAATAAGGTTAGGAACATCAAACCCATCACTGGAGATTGGCATTTCTGATACAGAACAAAACAATGTGCCGATTGTCTGGAAGACTCATGTACCTGACTCTTGCATACCTCTTGAAGGCTGAACTTCGATTTGATGAGAATGTTTACTCTGCCAGTATCCACTGACAACGAAACATATTCTTGTCAAGATAGAAGTGTTTTCGATGTGAACTTAATTTAGGAACTTTGTGATGGAACACCAGAGAAATATCTTGGAGTTTCGAGGGAATGCTGTTTATGTAATAAAAATTGACCCTATATTTCAAGGATTTTATATTTATTACATTTATCTTTAATTTAACTTACATTTGCAACATTTTAAACTCATTGCCTTTTTATCTTTTTCCTTTATGTCTTCATCTATTTGGAAAGGTTTTTCCTCCTAATTTTTTTTATAAAAATTCTATAATTTACATTTGAGAACCTTACTTGTAATCAGTGCCATGTAGCCAATATTGTGCTGATGTGCCAGTAGATCCAAACATGTGCTTTGGTTTCAAAGTAGAAAAAAAAATCATCAAAAAAGCTTATTTCTGTAATATTAAATGAACACTTGCAGAAAATACTTGCATATTTATTTTTGTACAAAGCAAAATTTAATCGTTGACAGGAATGCTCCAGTGACCTAGTGAAAAGATCGTCTGCCTCAGATGCAGGAAATCGCAGGTTTGAACCCTGGCCGAGTCATACTAAAGTCTTATAAAAATGGTACTAACAGCTGCCATGCTAGGCGCTAAGAATTGACATCAGGAACAGTATTATCCTAATAAATTTGGGGTCTTGGGTGGCCAAGTGGGGCTGGGGGAGGGGATGAGTGATCGAAGTTGCTCACCTTTACAGATCACTATGACACATCTCACTTCTGTCCATGTGAGATTGATTCTCAGCTCAGTTAAGGTGAGAATGCCTGCCAGTAGCTACATCTACCAAATAAAATGGCTGCCACATAGAGTCTATCATGTGCTGACAAATTGAATTAAACCCCAACACAAAAAAATTAATAAATTTATGCTGTTCTCTCAATTTCAGTATTGCAACTATTGGATAAAATGAGTATCATAGCATTCACCAAGAAGCCCCATTATATCCTACTTTTATTGATAAATGTTTTCAGCCATCAGATTAGGGGCCCCGAGTGGCCGAGTGGTCTAAAGCGCTCTCCGTTACGGATCATTGCCATCTCATCTCTGTCTGCATGGGTTTGAGTCTTGGATTCGACTAATGTGGGTATGTGAGAAAGCTTGCCAGTAGCTTCTCAGGGTTCAGTGGTTCTTTCCGGGGTTTTCCCGGATTCTTCCTCCACCATTAATTCTGGCCGCCATGTATAGCCTATCGTGTGCTGAAAAATGGCGTTAAACCCTACAACAACAAGAATCAGCCATCAGATTCAATTAGAGTTAACATAGTAGAGATTTAATTATGATATATCATATGTACTTGTTTACAAGTCAGGTCCAGCTGCAAATTGCATAGACCCAGACCTGCCATTGCATAATGTGCCCACAGTTCTGGGTCTATGCAGTTCGTTAGGAATAATCAGTAGAACAAAGAATATAGACCCTGATCTGCAGGCACATGTTGTGATTGCAGATTATGTTTTAGCACTTGGACACAACGTTTAAGTGAGTTTATATTGTATTATCAATAGTTTCAATATTGTTCTCAACAAATGTTGGATGTCTTTATGCCTGGTGCAAAATTCCAGTAGAGACACACATAATAATGGTTTTAAAAGTTACTGCAGTTGCAACGCTCTTTTTGGAAAATAAATACCATGCCAAACAAAATTTGAAAATTTTATAATGTGTATTTTTTTTTAATTTTCGTATTCTGTAATTTCTCTTATAAATTCAAACCCTATAACTCATAATTATGTTCTGACCATCTTCCACATCACAGCAAGTTAAGTTTGGCACTAACCTGTAATGACCACATTTTTCCAGTACTAATTTAAGTTCTGCAGCTGATCCCCCTGTTGCAAGTTTGAATCCTATATATGTGCCTAGGTTGGCTGCTATCTCTGCACCAAGCACTTTACTACTGTTTACTTGGCAGTACATATATTTTTCATTTGTTTATGTGCCATTGAACACCACATAAACCAGACACTTTGTTTTACAGAATACTTGTTGACATTAATATTATCAAGGCCTCTTCGAGAATGCACATTTATGGGATTTAAGCTAATTTCTATAAAAACACATCAAAATCAACCAAAAATATGAAAATTACATATCATATTTTCAAGCCCTACTGTTACTTCTTACCAAATAGGTGACCAAAGTGTTTAGAGTGGCATCATCCGATGCAGGAGGTCACAGATTCAAACCCCAGCCAAGATATCAAAGACTTGAAAATTATACTAGCAGCTTTCGCTTGTTGCTCAGCATTAAGAGGTTAGAGTTAGGACTGGTTTGCCTGGTGTCAGGATAATGTGACAAGATGGGACATGATGCTACACATCTGCAACATATACCTCCATGCTAGACATCACTATAAACTGCCACACTGCAGACATCATAGCAATATGACTAAAATTGTTAAAGCTACATAAAAAATAAAAACACACATCTTTACATCTTCATTAAATCCCTCATATATTCGGAAAATGTTTCCCCTTCTTTACAGATGGACAGGGAATTTCAACGTTAAGATTCAGTTCTAGAGGAGACTCAGCTTTTGGCTCGTTCATGAGGTTATGGCATACATCGAAGTCACAACACATCACCAACAATGGCATAAAACGAGCACAGTGCCGCAAATTGCTTGTTAATTCTTCATTATAAATGCATTAACTGAATTGACGTAAATAGAGCACAACCTGTAATTGATGGAAACTAAGGCAACTGCAAACATCATGGCATGTGTCATACGCTTAGGATTCATGGTAGACCCAGATCTGTCACCACATTATGTGATGCTGAGCTCTGTATTCCTGGGGTTTTTTTTGGGTGGAGTTCTAGCTCAAGTTGAAAATCTTCAAATCTGACATAACTGAAAGAGAACTGAAATTAACAATCTCAGAAAGTTAAATTAGTATTTAATCCTATCAGACTTTCAAAACATCATAGATTTCAGACTTATAGCTTGAGTTTTGCACTCAAAAATGTTTCAAGAATATTTTGCAGATTTGGATTTACAATGTTATCTATTAGCCACCAATTATAGATGGGTATGTTTGGTGTCCATTGCAAGGAAAGTCCATAAATCACTTTTTTTTAGAAGCTGCATTTCCAGGATTTAGTACATCATTGAATTTTCAAAGAACTTGTTATTTCCACTGTCATTGCTAATTTAGCTTGTTATTTCCACTGTCATTGCTAATTTAGCTTGTTATTTCCACTGTCATTGCTAATTCAGCCCAAGCTTTACAGATGTCGATAAAATTTCGGAGGACACTTTCAAGATCTAGAACAGTAACACTTCTCTGGATTAGATACGTATGGATCTGTCTCTGGATTAGATACGTATGGATCTGTCTCTGGATTAGATACGTATGGATCTGTCTCTGGATTAGATACATATGGATCTGTCTCTGGATTAGATACATATGGATCTGTCTCTGGATTAGATACATATGGATCTGTCTCTGGATTAGATACATATGGATCTGTCTCTGGATTAGATACGTATGGATCTGTCTCTGGATTAGATACGTATGGATCTGTCTCTGGATTAGATACGTATGGATCTGTCTCTGGATTAGATACGTATGGATCTGTCTCAGGGTAAAGAATATAAAAAACAACATAATTTCAAACTTGTGAATGGAAGGTTTTGTAAAAAGAAACTTGTACTGCAGAAAATAGAATAAAGCCAAATAAAAAGATATTTGTGGTTCTGGTTAAATTGAAAAACAAAATTGTGGCAGATTGGTGGGTAGAAACTATTTTTATTTTTGCTTTGGTTTTTTTTATCTCAGTCCAGCTAGATTTAAATGAAGTATTAACTAGAACATAAGCATATATTCAAATCTTGAATTTAACTTGATCATAGTTACATACTTTTGTTAATTTTTTTCTCCTGAATTTTATTTTTTCCCCACCTACAGACAAAAAATATAGGGTCAGCAAGCAAAATAATAGGACAGTTGGGTAACCAGAATGACATATTTTTTTATTTTGCCTAATGTCCCAATAACCTTAAATTGATGATTTAATTTTGTATGCCAAATAGGTTTTAACATCAAATGTCAATATAAACTTGAATATAACTGCAGTAATGACAGTGCAAACAGTTTTGTAGACAGATTTTATGTACTTAAAATTCTTTTTGTTACATGTTTGACACCAAAAGTTTGTCATAAAAACTTAATTTCACATCTTTATAAACCAAATATTAGAGGAACTGGAAATATCATCATACAGATGGTTTTCATGAAGTATTTAACTTGTTTTTTCAATTGGCATTTTTTACGTTGCTAAGGGTCCAAGCAATCCAAAATAATAATATATAGGTTGGTATGTATTTTCTTTTTGCTAGTCGTGTATGAATATCAACCCTAGATATTTTTTCCTGCTGAATATGTATCCCAAAGTGGGGGTCACTACTTGGAAAAGCATGTGAAAATATTTCCATCACACTAAATGCCATTAAAATTATAGCTGCATGACAATTTCAAAATTCATCAAATTCCATAGGTTGAAAATTAGATTCCGATCATCAAGTACACAAAGAACAAAAAGCTATATTGGAAAGTTAATCTTTTTCAGCATGACACAGTTATTGAATTCCCACTGGATTCCACAATAGAAAGCCTAATTGTCCGTGATACAGCAGTCATAAGTCGCTAAAGATTTCCAAAAGCCTGGTGTACTTTTCATTGATTTCATCATTTTCTTTTGCAGTAGTGTTATTACGATTAATGAAACTGTATAAAAAATTTTCATTGTTATATAATAAGAGACAGATGTCACAACCATGCCATTTATTCAAATAATCTCCCCCAGAATTCATAGCACTATGTTACACCAGGGTGAAAAAAGTTAATCGTATCAGTGATGTCGTAATTTAATACTCATCATTTTGAGCTGTGCATTAAGCGTTGCTTTTACAAACTGGACTACCATAAGCAGGGGTTGAAAAATCACTTAAATCCTTTCTTCCAGTAAGTAATTACCGATGGAGACCAATCTGTTTTCCCTCTTGTAAGCATTTATTCGCATTACAGAGGAAGAGCCAAAACACTTGTATGAGCTTGCTTAGAACAGATGGAAAATATAAATTGGCAATATTCTTAACTAAATATTCTTTTTATTAAAAAGAAACACTGGGAAAATATACACAACTGCTAGAAATATTTACTTGCTGTTTTGAGCTGGGCAAGTGAATTTTCAACCCATGTTGAGGATCTTTGACATTTTGGCTACTGGGGGTAATTCTAAAAATACCTATATGTAGATTCCCTCTCTGTAAAGGTATTAAATGTTTTGGCAATCTGAGAGAAATTTGCTTGCTTTTCATAAAGATTAACTTGTCTCAAAAAACTTGTACATATTCCTAGTTAAATATTTTAAAATACAGATTTTTGGAAGTGGATGTGAGCATTGTTCATGATTCTTTTGCAGATATCAGTTTCAAAGGTTTTTCAGAATTTCTTTTTTGTTGTTGTACTTAATTTAATGGATTGTGGAAGGTGTCCTCTTGTTTCCATTTAACTCGTTGCATTTTTGTTGGGTATATATTTATTAACTGATTTTTGGCAACCATGAAATTATGAAAATGGAAGTAAGTGAAAATAAAATTTGCAGGAAAATTAAAAATTTATTTGCATGATATCTATTCAAAATACAATGTAGAAATACTTAATGGATATAAAGCTAGATTTGTCTAGAAACAAAATAGTATCATAACAGGAAAGAGTTGTAAGAGTATTGAAAATGGAAAACCGAAGTACTTTATAGTTTTTTGTAAGCTTTATGTATTTAATATGCATGTCCATTTTTAACAAATTTTGGTATCACCTGCAACAACATGGTGGGACTGAGTCACTTTTTAGTCAAGAATGCCAGCATCAGTTTTCTATTTAAGGTTTGTGCAAGTCAAATTAAAAGACATACATGATTGCACAGGTTGCAGATGAGAAACCACATTCCATGAAAGTCTTATATTTAACGTAATAAACTTACTTTCCAGTCAACATATATACCTGCTTTTAAGTCAAGCCCAACTACAAGAAACATAGATCCTGATCTGCTGGCACATTATGTGATAGCAGTTCTGGGTCTAGGCCATTTGCAGTTTGATCTGACTTTTAAACGAGAACATACAGTACAAGAAATGAAAGGAGAGAACCAAATATATTGACATATCGTAGAAGTCTGTGAAAATAGTTCAGTCATTTGTAATACGCAGCTGTAGTAGAGTAGCCAAGGTGTTATCAGAGCAAAAAGTTGTTTAAAAAGGGAAATAAAATCAATACAAAACTGAAAAATACAAAGCTGAACTTGACACCACAACTTTGTGGAATTTATGAGTAACAGAAGCCTGTGACATTCTATTACTTAAGTGCATAGGCCTTATAAGATTTCTATTTTTAATGTCATACTGTATATTGAAATATTTTTTGAGGCCACCAGTTAGGATTTCTCTTTCAACAAAAACATTAGCTGCTGATTAATCTGTGTTTGAGATGAGAACAACAAATTACCAACCGATTTTGATTTCAGAAAAAGAAAAAAAACAAGTGTTAATTAGCTAAGTTGTTGTTGCTACTTTGATAAAGTTGCAGTTGTTGGAAACATAATCTGTCTTGACAGAAAAATTAGGTCAGCTACAAGCATTTTTATGATAGCTTTGGTGTGATTACAAACAGGAGAAAAAAACTTTTCTTAATTAAAATGGTATTATTTATTTATATTTTTTAAATTAGACAATGTTTTAAAAATATGTACATGGGAAAATTATAATTCTCATATACTGATGGGCAGATATCTTCTTAATATCTGATATAATAGATACATTTTAGGCCATGTTAATATGCTGTCATAATTGCTTCCCATGAAGTCAGTATAAAGGCACATAAAAGCAAAGATAAAGATACATAAAGCCAAAGATAAAGATACATAAAATCAAAGATAAAGATACATAAAGCCAAAGATGCAGATACATAAAGCCAAAGATAAAGATACATAAAGCCAAAGATAAAGATACATAAAGCCAAAGATAATGATACAAAAAGCCAAAGATAAAGATACATAAAGCCAAATATAAAGGCACATAAAGCCAAATATAAAGGCACATAAAGTCAAATATAAAGGTATATAATATCAAATTTAAAGATACATGAAGTCAAAGATAAAGATACTTAAAGCCAAATATAAAGATACATAAAGTCTAAGATAAAGATACATAAAGCCAAATATAAAGAAACATAAAGTCAAAGATAATGATACAAAAAGCCAAAGATAAAGATACATAAAGCCAAATATAAAGGCACATAAAATCAAATGTAAAGGCACATAAAATCAAAGATAATGTTAAATAAAATCAAAGATACAGATACATAAAATCCTTAAAATACAGGTGAAAATGGTTTTAAAATGTCCAATTTTTTCTCTGATGGTTTGTAATCTTAAAGCTTTCTAATTAAGTTCACATTACAAAGAAGCTTCCACTTCACAGGGTTCACTCTGGTCTAGGTCACCCTTCAGGATGTATACCATATGTACACGCTTATAAGATGAATCCAACTGCAAATTGCACAGACCCAGATCTACCATCGCATAATGCACCAGCAGATCTGGGTCTGTGCAGTTTGTTAGGAGTAATTGGTAGAACGTAAAACTTAGACCCTGATCTGCAGACACTTTATGCTATGGCAGATCAGGATCCTTGGTGTTTGCAATATACTTGACTTATTAGAGAGCATAAATGGTAAATAAGTCAAGTATGTGAGTCATCTTCCATGCATGGCTCAATACCTCCTCAATATCTCTGTGATTTGTTATTTAAGGATGGATGCCAGTCTCTAATGATGGGTTTGATGTTACAAAGTGTGTTTGTAGAGTTTTCATTCTATATATTTTTCCAACTACATAAAACATGCAGATTTACTGAACATAATATTTGGAGGCTCACTTTGGTATCATCACAAAAGGGTGACCGCAGGGCAGATTTGGCTGCTTTATCTGCCCTTTCATTACTACCCTAAACTAAACAAGGCAGGACATTTATTCATTCATTTCTTTCAATTTACCAACCAATTTAGTTTGTTGCAGTCATTTCTTTAAGAGTTAAGATGAAAATTTTGAGAAAAATAATCTGATTTTCATCTCTTTTAATTTTTGTGATGGGGAATTAAATACTTAAATTTTAAGATTGCACACTTGAGAGTACTGTATTGTTGCATACCATATATACTTGCTGATAAGTCGAGTCAAACTGCAAACAACAATGATTCTGACCTACTGTAGCACAGACCTAGATCTGCCGGCACAGTATACAGGGCTTGTGTTTTGAGGAGCACAGTCATTTTTGTGCACCATCGCTCTACCTAATGTTATTGTTCAAAACAAAGATTTTCAGATGTTTTCTGAGTAAACTTCTTAATTTTTGTCCAAGATTTCATGATAGTTGCATTTCACAAATACTGATATGTTTACTGGTTCCGCCATTTTGATATATGAAGTTATGTGCCATAAACGATGATGTCCTAAATATTGAGGAGAGTGAATAACTCTTCTCAACACTACCAGGAGAACTGTTTGCAGCTCTCCTGCATTTTACAAAACACAAGTTCTGATTATCCATTGGTAGATCTGGGTCTTCAGTTTGCAGCTGTACTCAACTTATAAGCGAGTATACACAGTAATTCTTTGCAAAAAGCATTAACCACTCGTGCATTTGTAAAAAAAAATAAAAACTATGACTAAGTTCTAGTCATTTTGGTTTTCATAAATTTTCTCTTGATCCCAGTTCATTTCATTGTCAGTCATAAATCTGTACACTGTGATCTCTAGTGATTTATCTGTAGAATCCTTCTGCGCACAAATAAGGGGAGGTAATGGTAATAAATGCTATAACTTAGTGAAAAATATCATTTTGCCATTCAGTATTTTGAAGATTATTATATAACATTTATAAGAATAACAAATCTGAGATTTTCAGACATTAAAGAGTAAAAAATGAGCTTTGATCACTAAAGACCATGTTTGGCCTTTAATCTGCATGGAGTGTTTTACATCATTCCCACTAAATCTTCTTAGGGGCCCCAAGTGGCCAAGTGGTATGAAGCACTCATCATTACAGATCATTGCCATCTCACCTCTCTTTTCATGGGTTCGAATCTCTGGTTTGACCAATGTGGGTATGTGAGAAAGCCTGCCAGTAGCTTCTTGTGGGTTGCTGGTTCTTTTGGGGCTTTTCCTGGTTCTTCCTCCACCATTTATATTGGTCGCCATGAATAGCCTATCTTGTGCTGAAAAATGGCATTAAACCCTACAACAACAACAACAACAACAATCTTCTTTGCCCTTTTATCTTCCTGCTGTATGAATGAAACTTGGAACTTACACACATCCCCCCCCTTACTACTGTGTGTAATAAATTTTCTTAATCATAAATTTAATAAATATTTGTCACTTACACTCTCCTTGCTAAAACAGCTATGATTTTTTATTAAATACAATTTTTCTCGAACTGCAGAAGTGGGATAAAACAAGCTGTTAGATGGGAAATGTCATTGAAATCGATCTCGATTAACTGCTATTTCCTTATCGTTTTTTTTAATGTAAAACTGACATACAGTACAATTGAAAGAACAGGGTCAGACAGGACTCGTGTTTTAAAATGAAACCCCCATATCTGTTTAACTGGATCTCTTGGTATCAGTCTTTTTTTATTTTTCTTGGTGGCAATTTCTTCTATTCCTGTTTGAAAGTTATTTGGTGATGTGGATTAACAATTTCTATTACTGCATTTTGAAGTTATTTGGTGATATGGATTAAAAATTTCTCCTATTGCTGTTTGAAATTATTTGATCAGGATTAATATTTTTTCATTTGCAGTTTGAATTTGCTTGGTAATCCAGATAACAAGGGTTTCTTGTGATTGGAACAAGTGTAAAAGTATTTCATAATAAAACCCAATGGTTTTCTTGTACTTCTCAGATTAAAGGCAAAATTTCATGTAATGAACATTTGTTGTTGTTGATTGCTTTCCATATAAATACAGAATAAGTGGGTTTTGTTTCTTCATCATGTTGCCATGGTCATTTTCACTGTTACTTTTACATGTGAATACAACATCAGTGGAACTATTTTCCAACCTACCTTCAAAGGCACTGTCACTGCTACTTGTGAATACAAAAATAAGTGAAATTTTCCCCGCCCTTACTCCACAGACTTTATCACTACTACTTGTGAAAACAAAATCAGTGGAATGTTTTCCACCTTTCCTCCCTGGGCGCTGTCGCTGCTGCTTCTACATCAGTATAAAACAAAAATTTACTTTGTCCCACCAATTCTTCGTATACACTATCACTGCTACCATACATGTGTATACAAATAAAAACTATGGATTTTTTCCCATTCCTCTTCATGGGACACATTCCTCCAGCAATGCCTATTTTAAAATCTTAAAACCTTGACCCAGACATAATTTGTGAAACTTCTTAACATATAATTTACACAAGGTAGTATTTCCAATGCAGAACATACAGAACATTGCAAATTAGGTGCAAACTGCAGCTAAATATAAATTTTAATGGTTCAGTTAAACACTGTAACATGCACTTAGTAAATTGACCATAAAATGTGTCAAGTCATCAATACTACTGCAAGTTTTGCAAAAGCATTGTTGAACACAATGACACCTTTACCATTCCACTTAATAAAATCCAGAAGAATTTTGACAAGTACTAAATTGACATTTTTGTCTCAAAAAGACAAACTTTTGCTTAGTGGGAGGTCCATTATTTCAATTAACCATCTGATTAACCAAGGTCTCGTAATAGTTATATAAATTGCACCTTATAACCTCACCTTTCCTAAACAAAAACCTCTCTTATCCATTCAGGATCTGTTGTTTCCCTCTCTTCATTTCACCTGATTATTTAACCTCTCCCCAACAGCCACCAACCATGACAAGCCAACATTTGGCCCATTCCTGCTGTATATTTGATTATCCGCTGTATATGGAAATTTGATAGTTTTCATATGTATGTGTGTGCGTTTGTCTTTAAGCTGGGATTTTTTAGGGGTCCTCAGGAGCCCCAAAATAGGCCTCAATCCTGGTGTAAAATATTTTAAATTCATGCATTTCAGCAATTTACTCCAGAAAATTTTATTCCCCAAAAACTAAATTATTTCCCAAAATAATGGGCCCACACCCCTTCCCAAATATCCCTGAAAAATCTGTTAAATATGTTTATCTGCCTGTTAAAGAAAGGTATGTAATTTTAAATCAGGGATAAGAAAGAGGTAAAATTTCTGTCATCACTTCATAAAGTATCTCGGTGAACATGAAAATATATTCTGTCGATAGAAATGATATGTTTTGTCACAAATTGCATCGTAGTTTAAGTTGTATATATATATATATATATATATATATATATATATATATATATATATATATATATATATATATATATATTCTTGTAAGACTCTGAACACACTCTAACACTTCAGTTGCCCATACATATTGTGTATGGAAGAGAAAATATGTAGAAAATATAGTGTGGTGACACCATGATTTTAACTATAAGAATTCAATATTATTGAGATAGATGACTATTTTTTCCTACCAACAATAATTTACGTTGTTAGAAAATGCCTGGCCGCATTATGACTCAAAAGATGAGTCACTATTATGGCTGCCCGGGAATTGCGAAATTTCTTGTATATTGGGTTCTTAGGTCACAATGACATCAGCAGGTCAAACCATGTTTACAGTTTTGGATTGGTCAATTTTAAAACTCTGCATGACATTGATGAGGAAAAACATAGTTTACTTTTTCTGCAATAGCCAGTTTGTCTCCAAGCGCTTTTGGGGTAGAAAGGTTGTCTGCTGCTAATTGTTCAGTATCTGTAACCCACTGAAATCCCAATTCATTGTGGAAGTAAAAATATCTGCTGAAGGTATTTATATAAACATAGCAAAGGTTTATTTTGGAAAGGATAGATGCATAATGAAAAAGCTTTTATGGGTGTTATTGCTTATTAGATTATCTCTCAGGAAAAGACAAGTATTGATTCATTCCTTGGGTCCAGAACTTCATGTTCAAACTTTATAAAGGTCCAGTGTTTTGACCTTGATCCATATCCAGAACCTGGCAATAACAATCAGTCACAGTTACATCTAAGATCTAACTTCTTGTTAATGTATATTTATTTATGAGTATTAACTCCTAGGACTTTTGTCCACAAAACGGTGCTGGGTCTCAGCAAGGTCCTTTTGGGTCCTGGACCATGGTCCTTAGGAAAATTTAACCTCGGCCTGCAAAATTTATTTTGCAACAAAAATTCTTGCAAGTTGGCAGATTTCAATTGACATTTTCTGAAACAGTTTATCTGATCAGGTTCAGTTGAGTTTTCTGTTACATGTATAATTTATTTATGCACAGAATTATGTATTAATGTAATTATGGATTAATTGATTTCTACACTTATCCTAAGAATACTTGGGTTTTTTTAGGTCAAGGTCACATTGTTTCTTCCATGGATATGAAACAGGTTCAGACATGTCTAGAAAACCAAAAATCTGATAACCTAAGAGATTTCATTCATCGCACCAATTATTGCAGTATTACTAAGCTTATACATCCATGTATCATATGCATCCATGTATCATATACGTCCATGTGTCATATACATTCATGTATCATACACATCCATGTATCATATACAGTCATGTATCATACGCATCCATGTCTCATATACATTCACATATCATATACATCCATGTGTCATATACATTCATGTATCATATACATCCATGTGTCATATACATCCATGTATCATATACATTCATGTATCATATACATCCATGTATCATATACATCCATGTGTCATATACATCCATGTATCATATACATCCACATATCATATACATCCATGTGTCATATACATCCATGTATCATATACATCCATTTATCATATACATTCATGTATCATATACATCCATGTGTCATATACATTCATGTATCATATACATCCATGTGTCATATACATCCATGTATCATATACATTCATGTATCATATACATCCATGTATCATATACATCCATGTGTCATATACATCCGTTTATCATATACATCCATGTGTCATATACATCCATGTATCATATACATTCATGTATCATATACATTCATGTATCATATACATCCATTTATCATATACATCCATGTATCATATACATCCACATATCATATACATCCATGTGTCATATACATCCATGTATCATATACATCCATGTGTCATATACATCCATGTATCATATACATCCATGTGTCATATACATCCATGTATCATATACATCCATGTGTCATACACATTCATGTATCATATACATCCATGTGTCATATACATCCATGTATCATATACATCCATTTATCATATACATGTCATATACATTCATGTATCATATACATTCACATATCATATACGTCCATGTGTCATATACATTCATGTATCATATACATCCATGTGTCATATACATTCATGTATCATATACATCCATGTGTCATATACATTCATGTATCATATGCATCCATGTATGATATACATCCACGTATCATATACAGTCATCTAACAATACACTGCATTATCTCTTCTATAATGCCATATTTCAAGATTTGTGCTGATTTTAAAAAAATATTGTTCCATAATATCGACAGAATACATGTGTACACACATTATATTTTTAAGCATTAGCTTTATTTCATTCTATATTCTGAAAATATCCTCTTTTTTTTTTTCTGAAAGGATGGGTTCACCCCAAATGTTTCAGATATGAGATATGGCATAGATCCTGCACTGCATCTGAACTGTGCAGCTGTGTAACTCGTTTCAATAGTCAGCTGATTTTGTTTTATTGTGATACACTGTTCACCTGATTTCTCTTATTTCCATTGATTTTATGTTACTTTTTGATGTTTTGTTCCCTTGAGATTGTCATCACAGCAATAAAAAGTCCTACATATCAACTGGAAATAAGAGAATACAGATGAAGATGATTCTTTCCCATGTTTCTTCCTTTTTAATTACCTTTGACACTGTATTCTAAATGAATTTTTAAACAAAAAATTGACATTTGGTAATCTGTATTTTACCTTCATTGTTCATATATTGATTTTTGCATCCAGTCCTGTCGATTCCCATTCAGAACACTTTTCTGTGAAAATTCCAGGTTGTTATCATCTTACAAAATTGTTCACCACCAAAAAATATTGGCATTTGCTTTGATAAAACTGCATTTGCAGAATTTCTATAGTATAGTGATATAATATGTATTGCTGGGTCCCCATGTGGCTGAGTGGTCTAAAGTGATCACCTTAACCATTTCACTGCCATCTCACCTCTGTCTGCTCTGGTGGCCTAGTGGTTAGAGCGTCTGCCTTGGATGCAGGAGGTCGTGGGTTCGATCCCTGGCTGAGTCATACCAAAGACATAAAAATGGTCCTAACAGCTGTCTTACTTGGCACTCAGCACTAAGAGGATACTGTTAGGACTGGTTGACCTGGTGTCAGGATAATGTGACTAGGTGGGACATCATGCTACATGTCTGCAGCATGATGCCCCAGTGCTAGACATCACTATAAACTGCCCTATTGCAGACATCGTAGCGATATGGCTGATTTTTTTTTGAAGCTACGTTAAAAATCCAAATCACACACACCTGTTTGCATGGGTTCAGGTCTCATGCTCAGCCATTGTGGGTATGTGAGAAAGCTTACCAGTAGCTTCCCATGGTCCATGGTTCTTCTCAATTTTCTTACCCCACCAGTTACAGCTTATCATGCACTGAAAAAATGGCATTAAACCCAAAACAACAACAATAACAAGATGCAAATCATAATCACACTGATTAGTTGCATCACAAAAGTTTATTTAAATATTTTTACATCGCATCATTATTATTTTAATAAGTCATATACATACAAGCAAAATTTGGATCATGATGTTACTCATTACATTAGCTATAAATAGATTGTTTCATAAATTTTGTTATGACCTTAATGATTGAGATTGCTCATGTAATAGGCGTACACTTTATACGTTCATTTAGCATTTTGAGCTACGGTCGATGAATTGGCAGAGCATCGGGCACATAATCCAATACTTTGCAAGTGCTGGTTGGCTGCCTCTTTGTGCCCTTGAGAAAGGCACTTACCTCCCATTTCCTCGATATGATATAGTCGGTAATGTGTTAAAAGTGTGCTTAACACCAACAAAAACATAATCTGTCATTAGAACGAAAAGAAAGGTCAGCAAAGCACGGTAAGTACTAAGCGTAACATACAGTTATTATTATTTTGTAACAATTATTTTTTCCATTGTATACTCCTGATTATGATTCAGTATTGTAGCTTTAGCTGCCTTTAATCTCTGGTTTCAGCACTTTGTGACCAAAATTTGTAAAATAAACATGAATAAGAGACTTCAGTTCACTTTCCAATCAAACAACCACTGTTTCAAAGAATTTGCCATATGTACTCGCTTATAAGAGAAGTCAAACTGCAAGCAACAAAAATCCTTATCTGCCATGGTTCATTATGCCTTGTTCTACTGATTACTGCTAACAAACTGTACAGGCCGATCTCTACTGGTGCATTATGTGACAGCAGGTCTGGGTCTGTGCAGCTTGCATTTGAACTCTTAAAAGTGGGTATATACAGTGTGGCAAAGAATTTCTCCACTTTGCTATAAATAAGTTTATGTTTATGGATTTTAAAAATTTGAGTAATACTAGAGTTATATTTATGATTACCATATATACTTACTTATGAGTCAAGTCAAACTGCAAGCAACAAAGATCCTGATCTGCCATAGCAAAATGCAGATCATGGTCTATGTTTGTTCTACTAATTACTCCTAACAAACTGCACAGACACCAGTCTGCTAGTGCATTATGTGATTATGCAATTTGTAGCTGGAATCTTCTGATTGCTTATACATATATATATATATATATATATATATATATATATATATATATATATATATATATATATATATATATACAGCATAAACCCTGATCTGCCAGTGCATTATGCAATGTTCACGGCTTATGATTACAGTTGGACATGATATTTTAGTGAGTATATACAGTAATATATGTTGTACATGTAAAGTACTGAAAGAGGATACAATCATATTAGGGATGTACATCAATGTCAGATGATAAAGTTGTCAAAAGCATTTACAACCTGCTGTAAAGTTTATTGTATACTTGCTGTTCAAAACTTCAAATTTGATGTCTCTTTGTTGTACTGAAACAATTCACATAGCCACATTTCCCTTGTTTGGATGTTTTTAAGAACTTGAATCGATAATCTTCATTTGGTACAAGTTGAATAAATATTTTCAATACCGGAGTTCTCATTCATCAATTAGTTTCTTGACTTTTGGTGACATTACTGTTTTCTATGGTTTTCTGTGCTTTGGCCATTATTTTGGGATACATCTTTAACGTAGACTGCTGACACCTAATGCTTAAGAACATGTCCATATCATTTTCATGTTTTGAATTGCTTGTCTATAAAACCCTTCATTTAAACACATTTCCTGTTATAAAACTTTCATTTAAACACATTTCCTGTTATAAAACCCTTCATTTAAACATGGTTCCTGTTATAAAACCCTTCATTTAAACATGGTTTCTGTTATGTGTTTGTGTGTGATCTGGATTTTTAACGTAGCTTTAGCAATTTTTCAGTCATATCGCTACGATGTCTGCAGTATGGCGGTTTATAGTGATGTCTAGCACTGGGGCATCATGTCGCAGACATGTAGCATGATGTCCCACCCAGTCACATTATCCTGATACCAGGCCAACCAGTCCTAACACTAACCTCTTAATGCTGAGTGCCAAGCAAGGCAGCTGTTAATACCATTTTTGTAAGTCTTTGGTAAGACTCAACCAGGGATTGAACCCACTACCTACTGCATCCAAGGCAGACGCTCTAACCACTAGGCCACCGGAGCGGTGGTTTCTGTTATAAAACCCTTCATTTAAACATGGTTCCTGTTTAAAAAAACTTTATTTAAACATGGTTCTTGTTATAAAACCCTTCATTTAAACAATATTCATGTTATAAAACCCTTCATTTAACATGGTTCCTGTTATAAAATTCTTCATTTAACATGGTTCCTGTTATAAAACCCTTCATTTAAACACATTTCCTGTTATAAAACCCTTCATTAAACACATTTCCTGTTATAAAACCCTTCATTTAAACAATTCTTTTTATAAAACTGTTCATTATAACATTCATTCATAAGACCTATAAAACCCTTCATTTAACATGGTTCCTATTACAAAACCCTCATTTAACATGGTTCCTATTATAAAACCCTTCATTTAACATGGTTCCTATTATAAAACCCATCATTATAACATGGTTTCTGTTAGAAAACCCTTCTTTTAATATGGTTTCTGTTATACAACCGATCATTTAACATGGTTCCATTATTAAGACCCTTCATTACAGCATGATCCTGTTATCAAACCTTTCATTATAACATGGTTCCTATTATAAAACCTTTCATTATACCATGGTTCCTATTATAAAACCTTTCATTATACCATGGTTCCTATTATAAAACCTAACATTATAACAGGGTTTTTGTTATAAGACTCTTCATTAACATGGTTCCTGTTATAAGACCCTTCATTTAACATAGAACCTGTTATAAAACCCTTCCTTACAACATGGTTCCTGTTACAAAACTCTTCATTGAACATCATTTTTGTTATAAGACCCCTCATTATAATGGATGTCCATAGATCTTATTTCATTAAGTGGAGTAAAGTCAGATGTATCGGGTACTGGTTGTTGTTGTTGTTGTTCTAGGGTTTCATTTTTCAGCACAAGATAGGCTATACATGGCGGCCAGTATAACTGGTGGAGGAAGAACCCTGGAAAACCCAGGGAAGAACCACCGACCCACAAGAAGCTACCGGCAGGCTTTCCCACGTACCAACGTTAGCCGAGCGTTGGACTCGAACCCACGCAGACAGAGGTGAGATGGCAGTGATCCGTAACGGAGAGTGTTTTAGACCACTCGGCCACTCGGGGCCCCCTCGGGTACTGGTACTTCATTATAAGTTGGTCTCACTGTAAGGTGTTAATTTATACTATGGCTTTCATGGGCAGTATGCTAATGAGGGAGTATGTACTATTCCAAAATCCCATGTATGATATCCTTAAACGTCTGCCAAATGAATATCAATTTGTATTTATGGTTATTTTATCTCATTTTATATAATTCCCAGAGACTGTTGGACTTAGGACTATGGATTCAAAATCTGATGGTCTGTATTTGAGTCCCACCAAAGCCATTGTCATTGTGACTGTATTAAAAAAGCACTTAATTTTGCTTTCTCCAGTTAATGAAAGCTTAATGCAAATGGATACTATCATGCACTTAGAGGTTAACCTGTGATGGTCTGGGGTCTTTTTATTTGAGGAGACATGTTTTTAATTGATTTCATGTCACATTAATCAAGATGAGCATTGGCCTAATGAGCAGCTAACAGGCTTATGAAGAATTTTATCTTTCAAAAACACTCATAGGAAAACTTACATGGTGGTTCTGGCCTTTGAAATCAGCTTAGTGGAATAATATTGCAAACCACATCCTTTGTCAAATAATATCACGCAGTTTTAATTCAAGGAATGGAAGAAGGGGGAACCCATTGGCCTCAACTGGGTTGAAAGGTGGAATCATTTAGAGATACCCTTACATGATTCTTGTTTGTTGAACTTGTTCAAATATGTTCCATTATCACAGGCACTCACCACATAAATTTGTTAATTTCTGCAAGAAATATTCACTTTTCAGACATTATATGCTTCGAATCAGTCATTGTTTAGTCAGAATACAGTGCTCACAGTTTTCTGCAGTCCACTGTTCAGATCATGGTTAATTTAGCTGACACGGACAGAGTAGAAAACTGGTATAACCAGACTTGACAACTAATTCAACGGGTATATGTTGCTGGAATAGTAAATGTTTATTGCAGAAATGAACAAATCCATGACCCAAGTGCCAGTGACCATTATCAACCTGTGCTGTCATGATCCATCTATACGGGGATTTGAATTCCTCATGTTCATGTAACCATTTCTCTCTAAATAAAGATTATTTTTGAGACATAGGAATCTACATATTTTGCCAAGTACACCAGAAATAAAAGTCTTAGTTTGATAAAGATCATATACCGATTTTAACTTGAAGCTACAGAACCAACAAGTTCATCAGGCATGGCTGGAGTATTACAACAGGGACTTGAGGATATGGTATTAGTTTCCTGGTCAGTTCTTTTGAAAACTTAATAATTCATCTAGCCTTGCCCAAAGTAGGCATACAGGAAGTGGGCAAAGCACATGTATGT
The DNA here is from genome assembly GCA_028554795.2 of Sinohyriopsis cumingii. Taxonomy (NCBI): domain Eukaryota; kingdom Metazoa; phylum Mollusca; class Bivalvia; order Unionida; family Unionidae; genus Sinohyriopsis; species Sinohyriopsis cumingii. The sequence goes on along the minus strand of CM068841.1, from coordinate 22,686,323 downwards.
TCACAGCTAAACCAGGGTACAAAGACTTGTAATAAGCCAAAAGATTGCTCATCTCTACTTTCAGTTATCTCGAGTAGCCATTGTAGACATTATCATGCAATTGAGAAATTAAGTTTCATGACTGAAACACAAGGTGCACCAAAAAAAATGAATTTTTCACACAAATTTTAAAGAAAGTCACTGAGTATGGAATACAGGTCACAGATGAAAAACAAATATTATTTATCAGGATCATCCACACACCAGGTTTGATCATTCTTGGCAGTATACATGTAGTATACATATGCCAAAAGCTCATGTAGTCATGAAAAATTTAACCAAAGCTAGTAAAGATGAAATATAGATCAAGTCTTTTGTTGTAAAAGTGGGGTTATAACAGATTTCATGATCCTAGCATGAACAGTGCCTGAGAAATCAACAATAAATAAACTTTAATCCAAATTCGTCATAAGGTGCATCCCCATTTTCTGTATAGGACAGCATGCTCAGAGCATGCCAGAAATCAGTGTGGTCATGAGCTAAATACAACAACTTAACCCATGCCAGTACTCTGAAATATAGCTCACTATGACTTTTTTTTGGTATGATTTGGTACTAAAAGAGACATACAGTAACCTTGTTTAATGAGAACAGCATGAACAGTATAAATGTCAAATTGGACCAGAGTCAGTGAAATATGTATCACAGCAACCTACTTTTATGATAAGGGTGTAGTACTTATCAAGATGTATCCTCTCACCATGTTTCGTGATTACAGGAGTAGCAGTATTGTAAAGTAGATCAAACACGAATGTTGTCATGAGCTAAATGCAAAAATTTAAGCCAGCAAAATGTTAAATATATGTCCATTGACCTTTGTTTTAATTGTGTGGTACTAACTGGGATCCATACAATCATGCAGGTCAATGATTCCATGATAAACTGTGCTTGGGAAACAAACTTAATATAGTCTTACCAAAGTCAGTGCAATATAAAATATTAGTCATAGTGACCTACATTTGTGATGAGAGTGTAGTATTCATCAATATGCATTCCTTTACAAAGCTTCATTATTCTAGAGATAACACACACATCCATGTGCAAACGTGCACACACACATACACACACACAGTATAAACACACACACAGAGTGGAGCCTTATTAATTTTGACACCTTCAATCCCAGTGAATATGTCTGGAGTAATGAGTTTTCCAGATAATTGAATCATACACATTTTTATTTTGTAATGTCATTATACTGTATACATTACATTATATAAACATATATTTGCTAGTTGTACATGTGCTGTATATTCAATAATAATGAATACATCTAATGACTTGTGTTTATTTCACTTTATTATAACTTGTACATAAATACAAGTTTAAACAATTTCACACTATATATGTACAAATTATGACAATTTCCTGAAGAAATCTGTAACTTTTTTTAGCCTGGATTTATTGACAGACGGATCATTGTCAAAGTGAAAGGATGAGTCAGATATAATATGCCCGCAGATGTCTTGAATGGTAGCTTTTTGGTGATCTTTATGCTGGTTAAAAAAAATTGTGCTAGCTGGTATCCCTACTTGTCTACTCTTGCTTGATGGTGTCACCATAATAAATAAAATGTACAGTGATTACAAACTGAAATCTTGCAGTTAAATGCTGTTTGGCAGACTAATAAAAGTCATTTTGATGAGTCGTATTTTACAACTATTATAGCTGCTAATGAGCCAATAGTTGACATTACTTTTTATTCTGAAATGAAGCCCGATACTGTCCAAAGCTTAGGTCAATCAACATTTTATGTACAGTCATCAACAAACCGTTATTGTTACATACATTGGTAAACAGCATAGAGACTTAATGACACTTAATTTTAATAACTATATGTTATGCTAAAAGTCTGGAGGATTTGATCCCAGTGCATTTATTTAATTATTAACACCCCTGGTACCAAGTAGCAAAAACAGACATTGTTTATATGACATTGTATAATTGTTCACACTACTACTAGTTTTTCCTCACACATGAGCACACAATCAATTTATAACTTTAATGTGCAGATAGAATTCAACAAGAGATTGGTAAATTAAAATTCCTCCGAATTCAAATTTTCCTATTGTTTGACAGATTATATCCACATTATTTAGGCACATTTTTATAGCAATTTTTAAATTTGGTCCCTGATTTTGTTTTCTGGATCTGGAACATGGGTTTCTGGATTAATTGAAATAATTGTTGTTTAGGAATTCTGTTCCCATTGAATTATTTCTGGATAGTAAGGTTTCCAGATAGACAGAATCTGATTTAATGATACTCTCAAATCTGATTTAATGAGACTATCTCTCTGTGTCTCTGTCTTTCTCTCTCTCTCTTTCTCTGTCTCTCTCTCTCTCTCTCCATCTCTCTCTCTCTCTCTCTCTATATATATATATATATATATATGTGGCAAGAGTACAGTACTTATGGGAATGCATATAGTCATCTAGTTTGATGATTATATCATGAACAGAGCTTAAAAAATAAACAACAAAATGTTCTCAAAGTCAGTGAAGCATGAAACATTGGTCTTTGACATATATATATATATATATATATATATATATATATATATATATATATATATATATATAGAGTACTCATCTTGATGCATCCTCTCACTAAGTGTCATCATTCCAGATTTAACAGTATTTCTACAGTGTAGAAATTAACCTGAACTATATGCAGAAACTTAACCAAGAATATGTGGACATATACAAGTATGTACTAGTTAATGTCCCTCATACCCCTCCCCAGGGGTTAGGTGTCATGAAACGCACTGCAGACTGTTGTTTACAACCTAGGATGAAGGAGTGGTTGATATTTAGTGAGGGTGTACATATGTTTATGCAAGTATCTGCAGATACCAATACCAACTCCAATACAGGAAGTAGTGTAATAGTTTACCTCTGCTTCATAGAACTGAACTGCAATAATGATAGGCTAATATAAATTCTTACAATAAAATGAATGTCGTCATGTCTCAGGATGTGATGAAAACAACAACAACATTTTATTTAAAGGCTATAATGCCTGATTGCACATGAATTCTGTGTACATCCTGTACATCTGCTTAGGGTGAGGCTCAACAAATTGTGAAGTTTTCAAAAAAATAATCTGTCTGGAAAATGGTTTATTGGTAGCTGATAGTGACATGTTGCAAATGAAGAAGTATGATCAGAATTTCCTTTTTAATACATGTACTTGGTGTGAGATTAAGGCATTCATGAGTGGGGATACCACTCTCAAGTACTCATTAAGCAGTCTTGTATGCTTCTTAGTCCCTACCATTTTCTTTCTATCCTCAGTTTTGTTTTAGAATAATAAACTGATACGGTAACACAAATACAAATGACAAATCACAGTGAGGCTGTTTTATCCAAAGCAATTCAGCAAGATCTGATCATTTGCCTCAGTAATTCCTTTTGGTGCACCAGTGTTTGAAATCATTTAATTCCATCCAAATAAGAAATATCTATTGCAATATGTCATGGAGGTGGTGGTGATATGTGATCTCCCCAACTCCTTATGGTTTTTGTTTATCATTATCTAGGAGGCAATCGACTATATCTTATTAACCAGATCAAGTAAACAATAAAATAACTTATGAAATTAAGGGATTAAATAACAGAGATCTGAGGAGAGATGTAGAATGGAATAACAAGAGGCCTCATATGTAAAATATAACCATTGAATCAATTAGATAAAAAAAATGAAATCATTCGTGACATGTTACCATTTCAGTTTCTCACAGAAAAAGAGTTACAAAATTATACCAAAATGCAATTAGCAATTTTATTACACTGAAAGAACAAATGTCATTATATGATTGAGAGACTGATCAAACTCAGATTGCCAACATGACATCATCACCTGGTGCTTCCTGTCTTTTTCAAATCACTGCTGATGATCAGGTGTCATTTCTTTCTCTTTCCTTCTCTCTCTCTTTAGCATCTTTGGGTCATCATGCTTTGGTTTGCAGACTGCTTTTTCCACTGTGTAATATAGGTGTGGAGCTAATTTCCTTGTGCTTTATTCAAGCCCTCGCTCACTTATCAATGAATTCCATCTGTCTCTTCTCTGGTTTGCATCTCACAAATTTCCAGACCCCTTTTTCATTTGGACAGTTTCTTTAATGAGAGAAATTACTTATTAATTTTCTCAGAATTGTTCAGACTTTCCCCTCAGCAGAAAAATTGGACTGCCTAGTAGTGCGAGGGGATTACTTTAAAAGCCTAAATTCCATCTGAGAACACACACCTCTTGTTTAGCGTAGCCATTCAGGTTTACTTATTTAGCTGCCAAAATTTGTATTGCTCCCATCAAAGTTAGAATAATCCTCCTCAGTCATCCTTTAATAATAACTTTTCTGGAAAATATTATTTTGTGACACCTGTTTCAAATGGCCCCCAACTTAACAAAATTTTCCCAGGTTCATCTCAGCATTACTATGGTTTGGTTCTAACTATTTTCGAAGCAAGCTCTAATTAAAATTCATTTCATGACCCAAGCAGAACAGATTCCATCCCTTGCAGTCAACTATTTTTTGGCATGTCTAACATGTATGTCAGACTTAATGTTTGTATGTCACCCTGACAGAATGTACAGCAAAATTATCTCTACAAAAACTGCTCTGCAAAATTTTGCACATTTACACAATATTGCACTATATCATTAAATATTTACATTATATAGCAATATGACTTTAAATTTAAGATCCACCCCTACTGATGAAATATTAATTTATTTTGGTTTGGATTAAAGTGAATTGCATCACAATAGTTGACCCAAGCTGACCTGATGGTAGGATTCAAACTGTAACCCATTGGGTGACAAGTAGGGGATACCAACGCCTACAGTACTAGTCATACAGGAGATGTAGGCATCTAGTACAATACAGACTATTTCAAATATAGGTGTCACTTTTGAGAATCGATTATGCATAGCTTTAAATGCCCATTATTTACATTATTTTGATCGTCATTGATCAAAATTCACTTGGAAGATCGTTATATATATGAACTGTAAATCATTGTTGAAGTACATAAACATTATAAACAATTTTAGACGAGGCCAGCAAAAGAGGTCTGATATAGTTTAAACTGAATCATGTACACTATGATGTGACAATCGCTGTGACAAAATGTGGACTACCCCATGTACTGATAATGATTAGACCAGACATCTGCTTTTCTTTACCCAATTTAGTACCATTGTAAAACTCCATAGGAATCCATACTTTAATAAAACTATAATAGTGTTAAATTTGTGAAAGTCAGTTACTTTATTTAAGACCAGGATAGGTATTTACATGGCTGTCTTTAACATTGATATAGCTATGTTTGATGTTGACATGGCTGTGTTTGACATTGACATGGCTGTGTTTGATGTTGACATGGCTGTGTTTGACATTGACATGGCTGTGTTTGATATTGTCATGGCTGTGTGTGACATTGACATGGCTGTGTTTGACAATGACATGGCTGTGTTTGACAATGTCATGGCTGTGTTTGACATTGACATGGTTGTGTTTGACATTGACATGGCCGTGTTTGACATTGACATGGCTGTGTATCTTCAGCCACTGTGGCTCCTGCCTTAATTATTCACCTTTTAGTACATGTAGGAGGATATATCTGGCCTGTTCTACATCACTGACCCCAGAAGGGATCTAATGAGACATAAAACTATAAGAGCAAGACTAATAGTCTCAGCACTGATCTGTCCACCTTAATCCTTCATTTATTACTTTTACCATTCACTAGTGTTAAACTGAGCTTACCTTACAAAAAAATGAATCTTAAAATGTTTTTGCTTGAAACATAATAGCAAATTTAAACTTCTTTTGCAGGAGGCTGAAATTAAAGAATCATGGTCTGCACGAAAGGTAGCTGTAAGAGGCTTACACCATGCAATGCAGGAAGACATCCCACTGGAAGAGAGAAATACATCCCATCAAAATGATCATCTTCATCAGCAAATTATTAATCACCCTTGTTTGACCATATCTCCACCCCAGTCCAATATCCAAGTTGCACAATCCCAGAACCAGTCAAATTTAAGACAAGTAGCATCAAACCAATCTATTGGGTCTGGTACCCAGACCTGTGTCAGTAGCACACAAGTCCAGTCCTATACATTAGATAACCAGTCCTCATTAAACACCTTAGCTCAGTCTGCCATAAGTGAGACTACAAATACAGTTGTTTCTGCGAGTGAATCAGGAGTCACTGATACCAGAATTATGAGTCTTGCCAATCCAGTTACGCACATTGGGGCTGAGCCAGCCTCACTGAGACATCCCACTTCCAGCAATATTCGTCATCATCAAGCAAATGGTAGCTCACTATTGAGTCAGATTGAGTATCTTACTCCTGAACAGCTCTTCTGGTTTCAAGAAAAAATAAAGGAGAGGTTGCAAGTCCAGCAAAATTTAAACAGGAATGCAGAATATATTAGTGTCACTGGAAATTTTTTGAAACAAGAAGATGTGAATTACTATGCATCTTACTCTGAGATAAGCAGGGAAAACTTGCACACCCATGCAGACTACTTTAATGGAAATGTGAAAGTGGACACAAAGACAATAGAAAATGTGAAGTCTGGTGCTGCTTTATCCTCTGTGGATAGTAAAACATCAATTTCTGTGCCTAAGACACATAGTGAGGGTGTTAAAATTCAAATCCAGAAACCTTTTGTTGAGTTTCCACATTTTTCAGAGGAACTGTCCTCCTCCAGAGATGATAATACAGTTGCAGATGCTCACCACTCTCAATGTTCCAGTGTCAAAGTTGAAAATGTTGAAAAGTTGACACTATCAGAAACCACAAGACAACATAAAGCTTCAGAACAAGAATTCCAATCAATACCTAGGCCTTCATTGTCAAGGTCAGAGGAAGGTCATCCAGAAATTACCCCAAACACTCTCAGGTCAAATTCATTGTCAAGACATAATGCTGGCATTGGTAATATAGAGGAGGAGAAGGGTGACTGGTATGCACCTACACCTGTTAGAAAACATGTGGCACCAGAACCTAGTGGTGTTCAGAAAGTTTCTGCGCCAATATGGACACCTCTTGCAATGAAAAGTGTTGCTAGGCAGCAACAAAGTGAACTGGTATCATCAGAAGTCAAAGACAAGGTCGAATCCCAATCATTAGAGACCAGATTCACAGCTGAAGCCATGCAAGAAAAAGATATTCATCAAAAGATTGAGAAATCTGGACAAGTTCAAGAGGCAGAAATTGCTACAGAGACAGCTACAAAAACATACAGTACCATAACAACTGACTTTGAAAATATTGCTGATCTTTCAAGAAAAGTTGAACTATGCATGACATATTCACAGTCAATTTTTGAAAACGTTCATGAGACCCCAGTCAAAAAGACTGACAAAAAATTTCCTACAGCATTTAAATCTGTGAACACTTCACTCACACCGTCTATAGGCTCCTTGTCTTTAAGAGGAAATATGGCAGAATGCCCAGTTACCATGGTAACCCATTTACAGTCAAAGACTACTCCCCAAAGAGGTCAGCTGACACTTTGTGACCAATCAGGTGGCAGTACCTTGAGGTCGGTGTCAAGGACATCAGTGGCATCACTACACAGTTCAACACTAAGAGCAGCCCACATTCGCTACCAGGAGGCACTTCTTGACCATGAGGTGGCACTTTATGTCTGTCATCTTGGAAACACTGAAGAAGCCCAATTTGAGAAAGACAGAAGTCCAGTTGATCCTGTGGCCAAGACTTTGGAGGAAGGAGACGAGATGGCAAGTGTTCTATTGATAAGGGATAGATTTAATACTTGAGCTTTGGTATGTGGGGAAAGTTGCTGGATTTGATATGAGAAAATTTTCACATTGCTAATTTTTTCACAGATTTCTAATTTTGAAAACTGCTGTGTACAATATTTAAAGTTTTTGTGAAATTTTACAGTTATATTTGTGTTTGGGAATAATTTGTAATAGTTTCTAGATGGTTAAGTTTTCATGTGTGACCAGACCACAGTCATGAAACTGACTCAGCACAAAATACGAACTTCATTAATAAATTCTGTACAATTTGATTTGATTACTTATGTGTCTAATAACATATTGGATTTCAAAGATATTAAGAGGCTAAACATGACTCCTAATTTTGGAGTTCTGAGTCCTTGATTTTAGATTTTGTCTCAAATTATAGGAGTCTGATAGGATGAAATTTCTGACAAAAGTTTGACCAGTCAAAAGATCGAAGTCAAAATGGATATCTTCCAAGCCTAAGTTTAAATCTAAACATAAGGTCTGTTACCGAAGCCAATCAGATCCTGATGAAATGCAAGTTGTTTTTTTAATGATGGTTAAAGTTCAGACTGACCCTAAATAAAATCTCAGCCCTTTAATTAAGGGATGATTTTGAAGATTCATGCAAGTTCATCAATTTTGCATCTTTAGCATAAATGGTAAAAAGATGACCATTAACAGAAATGCATAGTTACTGTGCAAGGTGTTTTGGAAGATAGTATACATAGGTGTTGGAATTAATTTTTTCAGAGTTGAGAAAGTTTATCTTAAATTTAGTTATTGCCATAACTACCCCTTTCTTCGTGATGCCCTAATACACACCGCTGGCTTAACCCACATTATTCTGTTCTTAGTATGGCTTAAGACAATATAATATGGAACTCAACCCATATAAACCCTCAGTTTATTATGGCGTGAAACCATCTAATATGGAACTCAACCCACATAAACCCTCAGTTTATTATGGCATAAGACCAGCTAATATGGAACTCTACCCATATAAACCCTCAGTTTATTATGGCATAAGACCATCTAATATGGAACTCAACCCACATAAACCCTCAGTTTATTATGGCGTAAGACCAGCTAATATGGAACTCTACCCATATAAACCCTCAGTTTATTAATGCATAAGACCATCTAATATGGAACTCAAGCCACATAAACCCTCAGTTTATTATGACATGAAACCATCTAATATGGAACTCAACCCATATAAACCCTCAGTTTATTATGGCATGAAACCATCTAATATGGAACTCTACCCATATATACCCTCAGTTTATTGTGGCATGAAACCATCTAATATGGAACTCATCCTATATAAACCCTCAGTTTATTGTCGCATAAAACCAGCTAATATGGAACTCAACCCATATCAACCCTCAGTTTATTATGGCATAAGACCATCTAATATATATAACTCTACCCATATCAACCCTCAGTTTATTATGGCATAAGACCATCTAATATATATAACTCAACCCATATCAACCCTCAGTTTATTATGGCATAAGACCATCTAATATATATAACTCTACCCATATCAACCTTTAGATCAGTATGCCATTAGACCATCTCATATGGAACTCTACCCATATCAACACTCAGTTCAGTATGGCATAAGACCATCTCATATGGAACTCAACCCATATCAACCCTCAGTTTATTATGGCATAAGACCATCTAATATATATAACTCAACCCATATCAACCCTCAGTTTATTATGGCATAAGACCATCTAATATATATAACTCTACCCATATCAACCTTTAGATCAGTATGCCATTAGACCATCTCATATGGAACTCTACCCATATCAACACTCAGTTCAGTATGGCATAAGACCATCTCATATGGAACTCTACCCATATCAACACTCAGTTCAGTATGGCATTAGACCATCTCATATGGAACTCTACCCATATCAACACTCAGTTCAGTATGCCATTAGACCATCTCATATGGAACTCTACCCATATCAACACTCAGTTCAGTATGCCATTAGACCATCTCATATGGAACTCAACCCATATCAACCCTCAGTTTATTATGGCATAAGACCATCTAATATATATAACTCAACCCATATCAACCCTCAGTTTATTATGGCATAAGACCATCTAATATATATAACTCTACCCATATCAACCTTTAGATCAGTATGCCATTAGACCATCTCATATGGAACTCTACCCATATCAACACTCAGTTCAGTATGGCATAAGACCATCTCATATGGAACTCTACCCATATCAACACTCAGTTCAGTATGGCATTAGACCATCTCATATGGAACTCTACCCATATCAACACTCAGTTCAGTATGGCATAAGACCATCTCATATGGAACTCTACCCATATCAACACTCAGTTCAGTATGGCATTAGACCATCTCATATGGAACTCTACCCATATCAACACTCAGTTCAGTATGCCATTAGACCATCTCATATGGAACTCTACCCATATCAACACTCAGTTCAGTATGGCATAAGACCATCTCATATGGAACTCTACCCATATCAACACTCAGTTCAGTATGGCATAAGACCATCTCATATGGAACTCTACCCATATCAACACTCACTTCAGTATGGCATAAGACCATCTCATATGGAACTCTACCCATATCAACACTCAGTTCAGTATGGCATAAGACCATCTCATATGGAACTCTACCCATATCAACACTCAGTTCAGTATGGCATAAGACCATCTCATATGGAACTCTACCCATATCAACACTCAGTTCAGTATGGCATAAGACCATCTCATATGGAACTCTACCCATATCAACACTCAGTTCAGTATGGCATAAGACCATCTAATAGGGAACTCTACCTATATCAACATTCAGTTCAGTATGGAATGAGATTATCTAATATGGAACTATACCAATATCTACCCTCAGTAGATCCTAATAAGTTTTCAACTTTTGATCACAGCTATTTTGATGCAATGAACTTCAAATGTATGAGTGCAAATCCATACGCACTGGCTTAATCCATGTTTGCATGCTGATAAGCTAATTGATAGACCTGACATTGTCAGTAAATGTTTTTGATTTTTTTTTTTAGAAGACATGTGAGCCCTCTTTCTAACATGTTCATTCGTAAATAAAATCTTCAGGATATACCATTTTTACAAATCCTATCATGAAGAACTTTAAAGTAAATCTACACAGGTATGAAATTAAATAGTAAGAACATAAATAAAAGCAGAAAATATCAAAACGTAATCCACAGGTTTTGAAAATGGAAAATAAATTGGGCAAGTTCTTTTGCATCAAGGAATTTAGGTAGGAATATTAGAAAGACCATATTCAACAGCAAGAAACCCCAAAAGAACTCTTACTCCTTCCTCAGAGAAGTGCCAATCCCTCCATTCCAAAGTGCACATGTAATTTTAGTGACTGCACCCATCTTCATTTACCTTGGGGTTTTTTCTAGCCGTTGTTCAAGGCACTTTTATATTACAGCACTCTTCCGGCACAAGCAGATCTGGTTACAACTTTTTAATTTCAATGAACTTTAAAATTAGTTCTCAGCATCTTTGGCTCTGTTTTGGTTCATGACATAAAGTATAATTTACAATGCAGGCAGCATCTGGGCAGGGCATCACAAAAAAGCAATCTGTACTCATTAAAAAGAATCTGCTTTGGGTTCAGAAATATTGACTTGTTTGCTTTGTCATGACAAGTGTTTGGTGGGCAAGGATGAGTGAATTTTTTCCTGAACAATACAAAAGTATTATCATTCTAGTCTATAGAATTCATGACAATGTGCAATTTTTTTTTTTCAAAACGTTTTAAGCCTGGGCTTTATGTAAAGCACATCAGTCATTGAAATTTAGCATTGCAGTCAAATCTGCCCATGATAGCTTTTTTCCTTTTCAAGTTACCATATATAATTGCTTATAAGTTGAATCAAACTGCAAACAACAAAGAGCTGTTCTGCCATAGCATAATGCACCTGCAGATCAGGGTCTGTGTTGTTTGTTCTACTGATTACTCCTAACAAAATGCATAGATCCAGATATGCATGTGCATTATGCATTATGTGCCAGCAGATCTGAGTCTGTGCAGTTTGCAAGTTTGACTTGACTAATAAGCGAGTATATCGTACAGAATATTACAATTTTCACACAAATCGAAATTTAATTTAATGTTCAGAAAGATTGGAGAATGCATGGGCTGTTCTCTTCCAACCTTGAAAAAATGTTAATTCATCTTCTCCATTGTGCACCTAAAAACACTAATTACCAGCTTTTTTTATCTTTTGTAATAAAAGATTGAAGCTGAAAAGTACAAGCTTAAACACTTTGCAACCAATAAACAATCTTTGAGAAAAGAGAAAAAAATAGGTCAGATGAAAAGGCAGATGGTAATTTAGTGGGTGGCCATTTGATAGTGAGAAGGCTAAATGACTAGATCTATTTGTTATAAATGTACTTTTCAGTTTCCTTACCAGTTTAAACCAGTCACTCTGAAAATTTCTGTAAATCCCAGGTCATTAAGATCACGATGCTTTGATGCAGTAAACTTGCATTACTCTAATAGACTAATATCCAGTATTACTCATGAATTGCCTTACCTGTATTTTACCTGTATAAGCATAGTGAGACACAGCCATCATTTTCCTGGTGCCTGTGATGACAGTAGCATCATCATCAAATTTTTGTGTTGATGTTTTGGGAAGTTTGATATATATGGGGGTATACATGAGCACATGGATGCAGATTAAACACAAGGTTCCTGAGAACACTTATTATTCATTATGGCTGAAGACAGGTATTTTACATATCATTTGTACTTTGATGTTAAGTCAAACTGCAAAATGCACAGACCCAGATCTGCATTGCATATTGCACCATCAATCTGTGTCTGTGCAGTTAGGAGTAATCAGTAGAATAAACAATACAGACCCTGATCTGCAGGTGCATAATGCTGCAGAATAGCGGGATATTTCTTGTTTGCAGTCTGATTTGACTTGTAAGCGAGTAAATATGGTATTTAAAATGCTCTCTTATAATAAAATACGCAAGATATCCTTTACATGGTTCAGTTTCGTATAATTTTTTGAATAAATGCAGAAAACAGTCTAAAATGCAAGAACTTAAAGCACATAGAATGCAACAACATGATCTGTACATTGTGATAAATGCAAATCACAAGTCCTTGATGTTATGAATAGACTCCAGGGCCCAATTTTATTTTCATATATATCAGAATTTATCCTTCATACCTAGTAGTTAGTGCATAATGATAGGTCGGGTATCTTTATAGTTTTTAAGTTTTGACCCAGGGCCAATATAACTTGCATGCATAAATTCATCATTTCATGCTCACTGAGTGTACAAAGACTTAATCTCTGGGAGTTAGAGATGGCCCCTATGGCTAATGATAAATTTAATTTGTAATCCCCAGTAAGTTTGATTATAGTTACAGGGTGATTGTTGTCGTTGTTGTAGGGTTTAACGCCATTTTTCAGCACAAATTAGGCTATGTGGCCAGTATAAATGGTGGATGAAGAACCTGGGAAAACCCCCAGAAAGAACCACCAGCCCAAGAGAAGCTACTGGCAAGCTTTCTCACATACTCACATTGACTGAATCTGAGACTCGAATCCACGCTAATAGAGGTGAGATGACAGTGATCCATAACAGTGAGCACTTTAGACCACTCGGCCACTCGGGGTCTCAGTTATAGGGTGATGATGTAATTCATTTTGATGTTACAACCCCAGCAATGTGGTTTAGTGGAACGGGAATATCTAAGTGCCTGGTTATAAGAATAGACCCAGGGACAAAAGTCATCTGCATATTTGAAGTAATCTTGATACACCTAATAAGTGTATCAGTATGTGCATGTATATGGTTATTATTGTTGTTGTTGTTGTTGTTATAGGGTTTAACACCATTTTTCAGCACAAGATAGGGTATACATGGTGGCCAGTATAATTGGTGGAGGAAGAACCCGGGAAAACCCTGGAAAGAACCACTGACCTACAAGAAGCTCTTGGTGTACAGTAGAACCTGTCTTGAAAGACCGCTTCTTCTGCCAAAAAATATTGGTCTCTCAAGACAGGTGGTCTCTCATAACAGGTCATAGCACTATATAATCAATAAATATGTGCATGGAGATCCTGGTCTCTCAAAACAGGTGGTCTCTCATAGCAGATGTCTCTCAAGACATGTTTCTCTGAATATGGTTATTGTTTGGGTATATAAATACAGTAATACCTCGAACATTCACGAGGTTAGGTTCCAGAACCAGTCGCAGATCAGGACGAATCACGAATGTTTGGTACGAGTCACTAAAAATGCTAATAAATGCTTATTTCTAGGGTTTAAACCCTAAGTATGACCCAAATCATGCTCCCAGAACACTTTAATTTCATTTAAAAGTTAGCTTAATACATTACCCTTAAAAAGAGAAATAAATGGTTGACGTAAAAATAGAGTACAGTATCGCCTAATGGGTATTTGCCACACTAGCGCATTTACAATATGGTACATGTATACTAATATTACCCCTATACTAATTCATTGGCTGCCGTTTTCTTTTGCACTCACAGTAAGGTAAAACCAAGTAACGAATGGGACTGTAAACTTAATGACTGACGTTTTCTTTGTCATTGTCAGGAAAGTAAACTAGGTTAACTTCATACGTCACAGAAGTCATATAATGAAGGTACAGGGGGCCCCGAGTGGACAAGTGGTCTAAAGCGCTCTCCGTTACGGATCACTGCCATCTCACCTCTGCCTGTGTGGGTTCGAGTCTCGGATTCAGCCATGTAGGTATGTGAGAAAGCTTGCCAGTAGCTTCTCGTGGGTTGGTGGTTCTTTCCGGGGTCTTCCCGGGTTCTTCCTCCACCATTAATACTGTCCGCCATGCATAGCCTATCGTGTGCTGAAAAATGGCATTAAACCCTGCAACAACAACAATGAAGGTACAGTTCAATAAAATAAAGAAAACATGAACGTAGAGGGTACCAATGAAAATTTTGCGAATCCGTGAATTCACGAATCCAGAAACACGAATGCACGAGGTATTACTGTAGTTTAAGTGGTGACTTCAGGGACCACAATTGTATGTCTCCAGGGTTTGACCTTGGATCTTGTTCAGACTTACACACACAAACACACATCTATCTCGGTCAATGTAGGAAGAGTTTAATTACCTAACACGTAAGTATGGAAGGACAGATTGTATGATAATATCCTATTGACACTCCAGTTGATGCTTAAATATACAGGTAGAACCCATTATAGCATGATTCATTATAATGCGATTTCACTTATAATGCGATGGCAGCATGGCTTCCATTTTTTTAATTTAAAGGTGACCTATCTTTTTAATATCCCAAATGCATACTATCGGAAAATCCAATTATTCATGTCACTAGCAGATTATATGATCAAGAGGTTAGTCATAACTGATGAAATTGAAATTTCAATGCACATTTTCTATGGGGAAGTTTTTTGAAAAATTTGTTAACGCGATCCCACTTATATTGAGATGTTATTCTTTGGTCACCAAGCATTGTGTTATAACAGGTTTTACCTTTATATCATTTCTCAGACACGTTGCTCTTATACAATGAGTTATCTTGAATTTATGTCAAACAACCCCCAGACCCAGCAATGATGGTTATTTAAAATTTGTAGCACCTGATTTGCACATCCAGATTCTACCCCAATCATATCCAATGCACACACAGAATTGGGATAAGGCAAACGACAGGAGATGAGTAAAATTGGAAAGGGCATTCCAATTTCTGGGGCAGGGTCTTAAACAGAAGAAAATTTTTGAAAATCCAAAGTTTGGAGAAAATGGGCATTGAGGGGCCAAAACTCTCAATGATGACATGGACAGCTCATACATGGTCTCATCAGTATAACTTGGTTTAAATCCACCAGTTGTAGTTAATTTCTGCTGTTAAGTTAGGATAACAGGTGATCTAGATAATATATAACCCTTCTAAATGATAATTTCAGCTGATTCAAGGTGTTTTGTTATAAAGAAAAGTGATTGATCTAGATATATAACCCTTCTAAATGATAATTTAAACCAATTCAAGTTTGTATTTGTCATAAAGTGATATGACAGATTTGGTTGATCAAGATATATAACCCTTCTAAATGATAATTTAAACCAATTCAAGTTTGTATTTGTCATAAAGTGATGTGACAGATTTGGTTGATCAGGATATATAACCCTTCTAAATGATAATTTTAACCAATTTAAGTTTTTTTGTGTTCTAAAGTGATATGACAGATTTGGTTGATCAAGATATATAACCCTTCTAAATGATAATTTAAACCAATTCAAGTTTTTATTTGTCATAAAGTGATGTGACAGATTTGGTTGATCAAAATATATAACCCTTCTAAATGATAATTTAAACCAATTCAAGTTTGTATTTGTCATAAAGTGATGTGACAGATTTGGTTGATCAAGATATATAACCCTTCTAAATGATAATTTAAACCAATTCAAGTGTTTATTTGTCATAAAGTGATATGACAGATTTGGTTGATCAAGATATATAACCCTTCTAAATGATAATTTAAACCAATTCAGATTGGTTTTTTTTTTATTATAAAGTGATGTGACAGATTTGGTTGATCAAAATATATAACCCTTCTAAATGATAATTTAAACCAATTCAAGTGTTTGTTTGTCATAAAGTGATATGACAGATTTGGTTAGTCAAGATATGTAACCCTTCTAAATGATAATTTAAACCAATTCAAGTTTGTATTTGTCATAAAGTGATGTGACAGATTTGATTGATCAAGATATATAACCCTTCTAAATGATAATTTAAACCAATTCAAGTTTGTATTTGTCATAAAGTGATGTGACAGATTTGGTTGATCAAGATATATAACCCTTCTAAATGATAATTTAAACCAATTCAAGTTTGTATTTGTCATAAAGTGATATGACAGATTTGGTTGATCAAGATATATAACCCTTCTAAATGATAATTTAAACCAATTCAAGTGTTTATTGTCATAAAGTGATGTGACAGATTTGGTTGATCAAGATATATAACCCTTCTAAATGATAATTAAAACCAGTTTAATTTTGTGTGTGTGTGTGTTATAAAGTGATGTGACAGATTTGGTTAGTCAAGATATGTAACCCTTCTAAATGATAATTTAAACCAATTCAAGTTTGTATTTGTCATAAAGTGATGTGACAGATTTGATTGATCAAGATATATAACCCTTCTAAATGATAATTTAAACCAATTCAAGTTTGTATTTGTCATAAAGTGATGTGACAGATTTGGTTGATCAAGATATATAACCCTTCTAAATGATAATTTAAACCAATTCAGGTTTGTATTTGTCATAAAGTGATGTGACAGATTTGGTTGATCAAGATATATAACCCTTCTAAATGATAATTTAAACCAATTCAAGTGTTTATTGTCATAAAGTGATGTGACAGATTTGGTTGATCAAGATATATAACCCTTCTAAATGATAATTAAAACCAGTTTAATTTTGTGTGTGTGTGTGTTATAAAGTGATGTGACAGATTTGGTTGAAATTCAACAAACTTTAATAATGTTCTGTTGTGGAAACCAAAATCAAGAGGTTATGTAAACAGGATCCATAACTCTGTAAATGATATTGTGGAGTACTTGAACTCAAACTCATTAAATGTTTCATCAAGATAAAGCAGCGTAAAAGCTTATGTTAAAGTTATTCTGCAAAATCCAAAGTTAGTAGGTCAGGCAATCAGCTTAGGTGAAAATCCTACAAAGTTGTGTGTGTGTGTGTCTGTGTGTGTGTGTGTGATTAGGATTTTTAACATACCTTTTAACAATTTTTAAGTCATATCGCTACGATGTCTGCAGTGTGGCAGTTTATAGTGATGTCTAGCACTGGGGCATCATGCCGCAGACACGTAGCATAATGTCCCACCCAGTCACATTATCCTGACACCAGGCTATCCAGTCCTAATACTAACCTCTTAACGCTGAGCGCCAAGTGAGGTAGCTGTTAGTACCATATTTGTAAGTCATTGGTATGGCTCAGCCGAGGTTCAAACCCACGACCTCCCACTTCCGAGGTGGACACTCTAACCACTAGGCCACCTGAGCAGTTGCAAAGCTTAGTGAAGTTATGCTGCAAAAGCCAAAGTTAGTAGGTCAGGCAATCAGGTGCCACAACTCTTTTAAATTATGTCATTGAACACTGAAACTCAGACCAACTCAGGATTTCTTGTCACTGTGAAGTAGCTTTCAAATTTGATTGAAATTCAACAAAGCTATTAAATTCAAGGTAAGGAGTATGTGCAGTCAGGAGCTATAACTCTTATACATTATATCATGGAAGTCTGCTTCATTCAAGGTCTCATCATACTGAAGCCACATGCCCAAATTTGGATGCAATGCCTGATGACTTTCATGTTGAAGAGGCATAAAATTGCAGACTTGTCCCTTAGACTTCAGTGCCTTGTGGACAGAGGCATCAAAGAGGAGAATCCTACAGTAAAGATGGTTATTTACTGGTAGCTGGTTTTGCAAGCATGAAATTTTAATAATAGACTATGTAAATGATATCTTATTGTTGGCCCATTATGATCACACCATTGACCCACTTCATCAAATGGAGGGTGCCAAATGACCCCTTTCTTGCCAAACCTAGCTGCAACACTGAATATGGCTGCATCAGAAGACATCTTGAAAGTCTTGTATGTCAGCATGGTGTTTTCATAATAAGACTTTTTGTCATGTGTAGCTGGTCCTTAATGAAAAACAAATTACATCATCTATATGGATTCCCTTTACATGTTGAAAGTCATTCACAATCTGAAATTGGATGTTCTTGTACAGTCTGGAAAAGTTATTCTGCACTGTTGGCTGCCAACCGACATTGGTATAAAGGGTCATTACCCATTATGCCAGTGTGATTTGGCAGCCAATAGTGCAGAATGAAAGTGCAGCCAAAGCTACAGTCACTGATTTCCAAAGATTGCATGTACTGACTCAAATATTGTACAAGACAGCATGTTCATCATGCTTGGAAAATTATGTTGACTGAAAATTCCACAAGGAAACTTAAAAGCATTCAACCTACTACTGTGACTGGCATCCCTCATACAAAACAAATCGTAAAATAAAGTGGTAATATGCTAATCATGTATCACACACAGATACATGACTCATGCATACCTCATGAAAGGTGAACCTCAGCCAGTGTGTGCCCTGTCAATGTCCACTGACAGCAGAGCTCATTTCTTTAATGTATCAATTTCCATCCTTTGTAACAGAAGTATTTTGAAACAGTATGAGGACAATCCAGTTGAGAAAATCTTGCACTTTTCAAGAGAATGCAGTTTATTACAACAAATTTAAATTTTGTTTTAAATATTTTACACATGTTGCCTTTATGTTATTCTAGATATATATTGGACATAATTTTAATATCTTTACACTGTATATTTAATCCTGTTGTACTGAATTTTTCATCATTTGGAAGGGTTCAACTTCCTAATTTTATGTACAATTTATTTTTATATTTTTTTAACTTAACCTTTTCTTGGCACCACATGTGCTGTGGGACCATAAACCGCTACTACAAACCTGAAGGAAAAAAATGGTCTTAATGAAAGATTCATTATGCATTCATGAAAATCTTGTTATCTCCTCCTGAACAGCAAGTCATATTAACATGGATGTGTAGTTGGTCCTAAATGAAAATAGATATAATGAGACTTCCGTTTTGGCCACTACCAAGGCCATCATGAAAATCTGGTTATTGCTACTCCTCCTGAATGGATGGTCATATCATCATGGAGTTCTGTCTGAAATGATTTTCTAATGTCTAGTCAGTCTTACGTGCAAATGGTGCTGTTCTGACATCCAATATGGCCACCATGTCAGCCATCTTAAAAATCTTGTAATTGATACTCCTCCTGAGTCAAAAGTCAAATTAGCATGGGGATTTCAGAAGAAGACTTCTTTTGATATGTAGTTGGTCTAAATGAAAATTAAGCCACCCAGGCATCCAGTATGGCCACCACAACAGCCATCTTGAAAATTTTACTATTGTTAATCCACCTGTATAGATAGTCGTATATGCATACAGTTTTCACTGAAAGACTTTTTATGATGTCTGGTTTGTACTAAATGAAAATGGTGCCAGGCTAACATCCAAATGGGTCACCATGGCAACCATCTTGAAAATCTTTGCTACTTTTAAATGGAATGTCATATCAACATTGGGATTTTCACCAGAAGACTAATTGTGATATCTAGTGGTCCTAAACGAAAATGATGCTGATTTTATCTGAAATATGGCTGCCACAATGAACATATTGAAAATCTTGCCACTAATCCTCCTGAATGAATGGTGAGATAAATGTGAGGTTTCATAAAATATTTTCTTATGGTGTCCAGTTTGTCTTGAATGAATCAGTTTGTCTAGTATGGCTGCCACAATGGCCAATTTGAAAATCTTATTGTTCAAGAATATCAGAGAGAGTTTCAACACTCATCAGTAAAAAGAAGTTAATGTCTTGTCTTGAAATGCTAAAAATTATTTTTGGCTAGTAGAACATTTTAAATGAAACGCGTGTATATATATATATATATATATATATATATATATATATATATATATATATATATATATATATATATATATATATATATATGCACACACACATAGGTAAATTGTGTAATAGAAGCATTGAACCTAAATTACTTTAATTTTATTGATGTCACTGGACAGGTACTTCTGGATGTAAGCAGAGAGACTCGTACTGTGACAGATTTTTGTAGTGAGCATACATTTTTCATAGAAACAAGCTATGCATCATGTCATTTTCATCATTTTTAAAGTTTCCTCATGAATACATACTGCATTGGCAGTGAGCATGTTTTACATGTCTTACCATGACAGAATATCATTTGGCAAAACGTAAACATTACATTTTGTGGGAATTAAATTAACTGAATTAGCTGCCTGTGCCCAGCTGGCATTAGATTATGTGTAGGGTTTGTAGTGTTGGGGTGGTTACAAGAAGTCAGAATGGAGAGACAAGTGGATAAATAGAAAGACAAAATGTTCTCTACTCTAGAACCTCCCTATCTCAATGTAAGGCTCTACTAGGCTGGATATATTGCACCCTGGAAAGGGCATTACGGAGAGCTTCAAGGGCAATTTGACTGTACTCATTCCAACCTGCTGTACCACCACTAGAAAAGACCAAGTACTCCATTTCAAAACTTTAAAGACCAATGTCTGCACCCATCTTTTTAGATCTCAAACATCTCAAAGAGATCTTGCTTTTATTATTCAAGACCTGTGTTCCAGTACAACCTCAAGATGATCATAAGTTGCAATCACAAGGGTTTGCTGTGCTAAACTTCAAACATTACTCTTTCATTATAGCTCATGTTTGGTTCTTGAAGATCTTCCCACAGAGCAGTTTCCCAAGCTGGTGTGCCAAGAGATAGGCCTGACATTAATTAGTAAAGCATTAATGCTGATTGTCCTGCTGTGCAGAGGCTTTTCCAGGAACACCCCTCTCCTCCTAATTTAGGCCGTTACCCACTTCATTAAAAGAGATGCCTACTGATTTTCTTTATTGCATGTCAATCTAGGTCTCTGTTGACTACAACAGTGACCAAAGTCACTAAAGGCAATAAAATCTGTGAGATGGCAGTTGATATCAATTTTAAATCAATATATATTTCAACTAAAACTTGTAAGGTTTGTGCTACCAGGTAGTCTTCAAGTACAAAATAGAGTATTTGACAGCTGCTCCAGATTGAAGGCACACTGACAGTAATGACAGTTTCATTGATATAATTGGTTGAATTAATGAAAAATAATTCAAAGTTTATGGAAATATTCAATCAGTTATTTAAAACAAAAATTTAAAAAGAAAGATACTGTTAATTCAGAAATAGAGAATTACTATGTTAAGTACTGGTGGATAATGAGTGAATTATGAATAATGAGCATGATCCAGTGCGGAAATTGCTATAATGCAGCTCATTTCAGGTGAAGCAAATATTTAAAGCATTTCAATGTTTTTATTAATTACTTAATAAAATGTGTATCACAAAATGCAAGTGTCCAAATAAAAGATGATAGCAGAATGTAGACAAAGTCAAAGTGGCAAAACTACAATGGTACAATGCAGACAGAGTCAAGGTGGCAAAATTACAGTGGTACAATGTAGATAAAGTCAAGGTGGCAGAACTATGATAGTACAATGCAGACAAAGTCTGGGTGGCAGAACTGTGATAATACAATGGAGACAAAGTCTGGGTGGCAGAACTGTAATAATATGCACAATGCAGACAAAGTCTAAGTGGCAAAACTATCAAAGCACAAGAGTATCTCATATTATTAACACCACTAATGATAAAGTACTGCAAGCTATTTTCATTTGCCCCTTTAAAATTGTATTTTTCCTAATTTGGTGGATAGGGGCACAATGTCCCCTGCCCTTGGAATTCTAGGTCTAACAATGACATTCGAACATAATTCACACAACTTTTCAGTAGCATAGTAATTTCATACATTTATTTTCATAAATTTACCAAGGGAACTGAATCAGGGAAAATAGTTTAGAAAGTCAAGAAAGATGTTATGCAATAAAGTAAGCATTTAGTTTACAATTAGTTAATTAGTAATGTTGCATTAGACATTTTTTACAGTTAGTTGACCATCTTGGTCTATGCTGTTAGGAATAATCAGTAGATCCAGGTCTGCCAATACATTGTGGGAGGGCAGATCAGGGATTTTTGTTCTTTGTAGTTGGAATTGACTTATGTAGGGGTATATGCAGTATTTATTTGCCTATTGACACCATTTTTGCTATGATGTATATATGGATTTTAGAAATATTTCGTAGTATTATTTTGTTTCATGTTCATGGAATCAAGTGTTGAAGCATACAAATTGGGATGTGTGGGTTATGTAGTTATTTAGTACATGTATACGGAGCTCAGTGTTGTAAACAGTTTGGATGGGTGGGTTGTGTGGTTCATGAAGTAAATGTATGTGGAGTTAAGTGTTGTAAACATAAACTGGGATGGGTGGGTTATGTAGTTCAAATAGTACAGGGAGTTCAATGTTCTAAACATAAATTCATATGGGTGGGTGATGTAGTTCATTCAGTATATGGAGTTCAGTGTTGCAGCATAAATGGGGATGGCAGATTATATAGTTCATTTAGTACATGGAGTTTTGTGTTGTCAACATAAATTGGGATGGTGGATTATGTAGTTTATTTAGTAGTTCATGTACTATATGGAGAACAGTGTTGTAAACAAATTGGGATGGGTGGGTTATGTAGTTCATTTAGTAGTTCATTTAGTATATGGATAACAGTGTTATAAACATAAATTGGGATGGGTGGATTATGTAGTTCATTTAGTAGTTCATCTAGTATATGGATAACAGTGTTATAAACATAAATTGGGATGGGTGGGTTATGTAGTTCATTTAGTATATGGATAACAGTGTTATAAACATAAATTGGGATGGGTGGGTTATGTAGTTCATTTAGTAGTTCATTTAGTATATGGAGTTCAGTGTTGTAAACAATTGGGATGTGTGGGTTATGTAGTTCATTTAGTTATGGAGTTCAATTTTGTAAACATAAACTGGGATGGGTGGGTTATGTAGTTCGTATTGAGTTCAGTGTTGTAAACATAAACTGGGATGGGTGGGTTATGTGGTTCATTAAGTAAATGTATGTGGAGTTAAGTGTTGTAAACATAAACATAAACTGGGATGGTTGGGTAATGTAGTTCAAATAGTACAGGGAGTTCAATGTTCTAAACATAAATTCATATGGGTGGGTGATGTTCATTTAGTACATGGAGTTTTGTGTAATCAACATAAATTGGGATGAGCAGATTGTGTAGTTCATTTGTTAAATGGAGTTTAGTGTTTAAAATATAAATTTGGATGTATGGGTTGTGTAATTCTCAAATTTTTACACAAAGAAATTCAATCTGAAGCTCAAAATTCAAAAAGCATGCAAGTCTTTTGTTCTCTTTAGAATAAAAACTATATAACTTTCACAGTTTTCTTAACTTCAGGTTTCTCTACTGAAATCCAGTCATTTTATTATACGATTGTAACTGAAGTATTGTATCTAATTTGGGGCTTTCAGCATGAGTTTTGGGCATTTTTGGGCATTTTGGGCATGAGTTATAGTATGAGTTTGTTGCTAGAAAGTTTCAAGAATACTGAACCTGAGCCCATGCAAACATACTCAAACTCAAATTAGACACAATAATTCAAGTACATCTGTCAGTGAAATTTAATGGTGAAGGAGAGGGACACAAATTAGGAATATCATTGAGTATTAATGTTAGTCAGAGTTACAGACTGTCAGAATCTAATGACTTTGAGCTTGTGCATGAGTTGACTGCTGAAAAAGGTCTGAAAATATTGTGTCAGGTATTGCTGCTGAAGGTTTATTATATTCAATAAATGAGTGACTGTTTCACAGAATAGTTGAAAAAATATACTGTACAGTATTTGTGTATGATGCACATCTCACTACTGTGCATCACATTTTGTGGTTACAGAATTAGGTCAAGGCCAATCACTGACAGGTAGGCTAGGTCAAGGCCACTCACTACCAGGTAGGTTAGGTCAAGGCCAATCAATACCATGTAGGTTAGGTCAATGCCATTTCCAGGTTCGTTAGGTCAAGGCAACTCAGTACCAGGTAGTTTAGGTCAAGGCAACTCACTACCAAGTAGATTAGGTCAAGGCCACTCACTGTTAGGTAGGTTAGGTCAAGGCAACTCAGTACCAGGTAGATATTAGTATATAAGGTACCTTATGTTAGTTATGTACTGGTAATAGGACAAGGCCAAGTAAATTCATTTAATAGCACTAATACATTACAAATTATTGTTACATTGTATTCACTTTTTCTGGCACTAGTTCCCAGTCAAAGTGAATTCGTTCCAAACAGTAAATGGGATCCTTGAACCAAAAAAAGCACAGTCCCAGTCCAATGCTCTAGTCATCATTCAGAATATCATGCTTTTCCTTGTGGTTGATGTGTCTTTGTTGCCCAAAGAATTTTGCTTGGGTGTGACATACCTCATATGTCAAGGAAACACTCATGCCCCTTCCTTTTGCTTGAAGGTCTAGAGCATTCTCAGATGGACAGCTTTGGAAGGGATCACTCTCAGAGTGTGATTAATTCCAGGCAAGAGAAATATCCTACCTAACAGCTTGTCTAGACACGTACAGCAAATCGGTCAGTTCCCTGAACCGGTCAGTAGCAGAGAGATTTTTATAACAGTGCAGAGGTCTGTGGTCAACTTGTTTGCAAGTTGAACAACAAATAGCCACTTTATGTCTCTCCAGCTCCAAACCAGAATGCATGGGTGGTGGATGTCTTTAATCTGAAGTGGGATTGCCTTAACACTTTTCAGAATAATGGCACAAGTTCTTCACATTCAGGACTTAAACATCATGGCTCATCCCATAGCCTCACTGTGGGTCCAACATTTGTGGTTCAGTAGTCTGAACATGTTGGTCAGTGCTCCCAGGGAAGTTACCACTGAGAAGGGATTTGCTGTCACAACAGAATGGGTCATTCCTGTGCAAAAATCCAGAGATTCTCCACCTTCACACTTGGCACATGTGAAATTGATCTATCCACCAAGAGCAGGATTGCAAACTACATAGTCCAGGCAGGAAGACAGTCAACTTCCTAGTGTTGGGTATTAAGTAACTGATGCAGTAGGCAACACAATGATCATATATACCCCACTTTGACCCCCATTTCACATCCATGTGACACAAAAGGGAGGTTAGCATCAGGAGCTTGCCAAATTGGGTCATAAGTTTTTACTTTAAATCAGGAAGATTTTCATTGTCCCAATTTTTAATATGCAAATGGATAAAAATGACAAATATTCAACAAATTTACTTTTCTATATTAAAACTATACAATTTTCTCAACAACTCAATCCTTTCACAGTAACTTATTGCCTTTATTATTATTATATCAGTCTTTTTACAGTAACTTGTTACCTTTTAGACTATTCTTATATCATTCATTTCATAGTAACTTGTTGCCTTTCATACTGGTTTTATATCAGTCCTTTCACAGTAACTTTTTGCCTTTCATACTGTTTTTATATCAGTCCTTTCACAGTAACTTATTGCCTTTCATACTGCCCTGATACATAGTGCAAGCATTTTTAGCCTTTCTTAGTAAATGTAGATTGTTGCTTGGAGTATATATGTGGTAGTCCTCATAATTGTTTTTCTCAAAAGTTGGGAGATGATGTGTCATTAATGGATCCAGGTTTCCTCTGGGAGTACAATTCTACTGAGTCCACAAAGAAGTTTATCTGTCTTCATCATGTGGGTAGATTCAGGTTGCTGACCATCTGCCATAAACTTTTAAGACTGGAGCTTATCTGGGTTGGATTTGGGAATTTTTCTTAAAATTGACTCTACAGCAAAGCAGAATGTATATTGATGTCCTTTTGAACTTCACTCTTAGATACCAACAAACTTTCAATACCAATACCAAACCAAAATGATTCATGCCACTTGAGTGCTTTAATAATGTCTAATCCAACCATAATCCATTGGATGTCTTTAATCCTTTCCAATTACTTCTTGTCACACATGGTATAATCCATCTCCACAAACTTTAAAGTTTTACACTAAACATCCAAAACCAAACCAGACCTGCCAAAAGAATCCAACTAATGTTTCAATTGTTTTATGGTTCTTGAGCCCTTCAGTAACTTAGCTATTATCCACTGATGTATTTAATCATCCCTGAATTGCTAATGATCACACAGTATAATCCAGTGATTAATTTTACATTATTGTCTGTTGAATTAGCAATTAAAGTGTCATGCTTGAAGGGTAAGCTGGCTCACAGTCACATAATCACATTTAGTCTTTACTGGAAATATACTGCTATTCAAAGAAAAGTCAGAAGAAAAACCTGAAAAATATGTTTTGTATGTTTTTGAAATAATTTTGAGTACTTGGGAGATTTCAATGAGTAACCAAAAGGGATGAGAGATGCCCCATATTTCTGGAGGAAAAGCTTCTGGTCAGGATGTTCACATGTATGGGTTGTTGGTTATATCTTTTTGAAGGCAAAGACAGCTTAATCCCAATCATTTTGAGCTATAGAGAAGCCCTCACTAATACTTATAAGTTCTGTACCCTTTATCAGACCTTCATCTTTAAGACCAGATCTAGTACTTTGAGCTTTATGGAACTTTTCACATGTTCTTTGGTCATTATCTAAGCTACATTATGAAACCTTGAATGATGTTTCATTTGAGAACCATACCTTAAAGATGGCCTTCCTTCTCCTCCTTACATCATCCAGGAGAAGGGGTGAAATTCATGCCTTATCTGTGGAGAAGGATTATTATTCAATGGCAAATATGGTTCAGTCACCATTCTTTGTCAGTCTGGCTTTTTGGCCAAGAATTGGCTGACAAGTTCTCAGACAAGTTCAATAATGAGTGAGGGACATGCATACTTTTTAGGCAACCATGGATTTGATTGGCTGGAATTTGTTACCAGTCTGGAAGCCATATTTCAGATCATATTTTGATCAAACTTGCAATAGATATTTATACTGTATCATCAAAATCTCAGTCGAGATCGATAATGATTGAGATCCTCACATTTAGAAATGGTGATCTTGAAGCAGATGGAATGAGCCTGTTAACAGTCTGGATGCCATATTTCAGACAATTTGATCAGACTGGAAATAGAAGCTGATATCATCGGGATCATAGATAGGTTTGATAATGAGTGAGGTCTGTGCAGAGGGTAATTTTGCATCAGATTGACTGAGCTTGGTACCACATTGGAAGTCATAATTCTGATCTGATTTTTATCAAACTGGAATATGGGCTTACATCTTCCAGATCTTGGATGAATTCAGTAATTAGCAGGCTTCACACTTACTAATGAGGTGATCTTGCGTCAGATCAATCAAGTTTGTTGCCACTCTGGGAGTTGCATTTTTTATCTGATTCAACTTTATATATAAGCATATGTGGTGAAGATTTCACATGAGATTAATGATGAGCAGGATCTGTGCAGATAATGAGTGGTTCTTGCATGTGATTGACTGAATTTGTTATTTCTGATCAAAGTTTCATCAGGCTTCATAAATGCATTAAATCATCAGATTTTGCATCTGATTGACTGAGCTTGTCAGCACTTTAACAACTCAATTCTGATCATAATTTTATCGCACTTGGTAAATAGGCATGCATCATCATGACATTTAACATGCTTTATAATGAGCAGGCTTTGCAAATATTGAGGTGGTCTTGCATCTGATTGGCTGGGCTTCTTACCACTTGAGAGACTGTATTTCTGACCTGATTTTAATCAACCATGGCAAATAGGTTGACATCATGAACACATTGGATGATTTTTACTAAGAATAAAACCTATTCATAAGTATGAGGTGGCCTTGACTTTTTCTATATTAATATAGAGACATTTTTGTAAATAGAATTTTGATCAAACTTTGTGAATAGGCTTTTGTCATCAAGATCTCAACTGAGTATGACTGAGTGAAATTCAAGCATATTATGTGACCTTGCATTTGATTGGTTGTGCTTGTCAAAACTTTAACAAGTATATTTCTGATCAGATTGTTGTCAGACTTGTTATATTGTTTTATATTATGTATGAAGCTGTTAGGTGAGTTTGATTTTAAGATATATGCATATTAATGAGGTAATTTTTTATCTGATTGGTTAAGCTTGTTACCACTCGTGAGACCAAATTCCAATTGGATTTTGCTGTGCCTCTTTAAATAAGCTTATTTTATCAGCTTCATACATTGGTTCTTTAAAAAGTGAAATTTATGCATATTAATGAGATACCTTGCATTTGATTGGCTGAACTTGTTACCTTTCTTGCTGCATTACTGAGACTGTTTTTCTCATCCAATTCCTGTAAAACTATATAAATGAATTTATAGAAGTGTGAAATATTGAAACTTATTGGCAAAATAATTTTCGTATATTTTCATTCCAGTATTTTCACATCTGGAAAGTGTATCCTTGCATTTTCACAATAACATTTGGAAGTTGTCCTGTCTCAGTTGGTAGACCATGGGGTTTATAATCCAAGGGTCAAGGGTTCCGAACCCCCAGACCAGCTTCATTCATAAGCCTCAGTATGGCCTCAAGAAATACTCTTAGCGCCAATGTCCTCCGTGAGATACAGCTAATATTGTGTTGAAAATAATATCAAAGCCAATAGAAACAAATCCTTCATTCCATTTTTGTTTTGCTGGTAATTGATGTATTTCAGGCTCTCAGACAAGTTGTTGTTTTTTGTGTCTATATATAATTTCAAGATCAAATATTTCACTTTGAAGCCTTTACATCACAAGGAATTTTTAGGCCATATTGAATTAATGTAAAGACTGCTCATTATCCATGTAATCTTGACTAACTACCTTGGTCTGGAGGCACTGTGTGTATGGCAGGTGTTTTCAGTATTCTGTCTATTCATTTGAAGATTAGTTTGACTAAATAACTTTTATATCTAAAGACACACCTTGAAAGAAGATTAGCTAACCAAAATCTCTATTCTATGATCTTCTGAGATAGAAAGTTTTTGCAGTCATCAATTGCATTTTTCGTGTGCATGTACAATTATTTGTATATAATTGACAGATAAGTGATAAGACCACTGCTTAATCAAAATTGTAATTAATTTCACTTTTCTTTGATCACTTGGAACAAAGTAATGAATTTTAGGCTGGTTTGTTACAAATCCACAAGTGATATTTCGATAGTCAATCGCTGATATATATAATGTGGGATGGGGGTTTACGAAGAGGAAAGATACAAGGGATTAAAAATAAAAAATATTTTTGGACAGATTTGCTCCATTTCTCTGCTCCTGTGTTTCAAAGAGCAGTGGTCGCCAAACTTTTTCTGACCACTGCCCCCTTGGTTATCCTCAGCACCCCCTACTTTACTCCATGACAAGAATTATTAAGCATTAGCACCCCGCTTGGTAATCACACCACCCCAAGGGGGTGGTACTGCCCACTTTGAGATCCAGTGTCATAGAGCATAGAAAATTAGTTGACATTTAATGAGGTATTAAGAAATTATTTATTTAACTTATTACATGATCTGCTTCTAAAGACTTTATTTTATTTTATGACAGGGCAACGTAAAGAATTTTACCTACATGATGGGGTTTTTTTTCTTTAAAAAACCACTAGTTTCTTGCAGTATGTAGTTGTTCCTATCTCAAACTGATAGTGCATATCATTCAAAAAGTCTGGGATCAAAACAGTCCCAGCCTTATGTGCCTTTGACAGGAAATTCAACTCCTTTATTTATGTCACTGACTGTAACAGAGTGTAACAGATTTGCATTACTCAGCACCAGTGCTAGACATCACTATAAACTGCCACACTGCAGACATCATAGCGATATGACTGAAATTTTTTTAAAGCTATGTTAAAAATCCTTATCACACACACACACACAGCTTATTTCATACATTTATAATCGTTCTGGTGGCCTAGTGGTTAGAGCATCCACCTCTGATGTGGGAGGTCTTGGGTTCGAACCCTGGCCGAGTCATACCAAAGACTTTAAAAAATGGTACTAACAGCTATCTTGCTAGGTGCTCACCTATAAGAGATTAGTGTTAGGACTGTTCGGCCTGGTGTCAGGATAATGTGAATGGGTGGGATATCATGCTACATGTCTGCAGCAAGATGCCCTAGTGCTAGACATCACTATAAACTGTCACTGCAGACATCGAAGTGATATAACTGAATTTTTTTTAAAGCTGCGTAAAAAACCTAAATCACACACACTCATACATTTATAGTGATAGGTGCTATCTATTATTTCATGGGTGGGAATGAGTGTGCAAGTGTGTGTGTGTGTGTGTGTGTATATATATATATATATATATATATATATATACATTCATTCATATATATATATATATATATATATATATATATATATATATATATATATATATATATATATATATATATATATATATATATACATTCATTCATATATATATATATATATACATTCATTCATATATATATATATATATATATATATACATTCATTCATATATATATATATATATATATATATATATATATATATATATATATATATATATATGAATGAATGTATATATATATATATATATATATATAAAATCTTCATTACAGCACTTTGTACCCATCGTTGCTAACGAGATAAACTCTCTCAGCTGTTGTAATGGACCAGAGGGATCTGCATTTGGCACTTACATTGCCAAGTAATATTTCCATACAGACAGGTGAACAAATGGCATGATAGTGATAACTACCATTGCGATGGAAGGGTAAAGAGACTAAGGATACAAGTTCTTTTCATTTGTAAAGGTACTAAACAGAAGTTATTTTCAAGCTACAACAACTTTTGGATGATTTTTGTTGGGCTTGATATTGGATTTCATGACGCCAGGATAGTGGTAGAGAATTTATGTCACCAGGATACTAGACGAGATTTCATGCCACAAGGATACTGGAAGGGATTTCATGCCACCAGGATAATGGAAGAGCTGTTTTTATTGGACCTGTAAAAGCAGATGCAAAGAGGAAGAGAAACTTTATGTGGGAATTCTTTCAGTGGATGGGTAAGTTAACAATGGAAGCTATGGATAACAAGTTTGAAGAGGTACTGTGCATAGGAAAGAAGCACCTATAAAACAGAAATTTTCATGGATGTGCAAGTGGGGAAAAAAGATTGAAATATGAGAATATTCCATGTTTCTTGAATAAAAAAAATCATTGATGAAACTCTAAACAACCAAAATTTTCACTTCAGTGGACTATAGGTAACAAGAAAGAGAAATGATTTCCTCATCAGTTAGAATGTAAACTATAACAAGAAGAGGATATACTGTGGACGATAACAGAAATATTTCAAAAGATGGCATGATGATCTTCAGGTTTCAGGTATATGTCCTTTGTCTTGTTTTGTGCTGATGCTGTTAGGCCAGTTACATTTGGAATGTTTTATATATTGTATATGATGTCACAAGCAATCAACTCTGTCGGGGCGAAACTAAAAAGAGTTTTATATATCGTATGTGATGTCACAAGCAATCAACTCTGTTGGGGCGAAACTAAAAAGAGTTTTATATTTTGTAACTGACAATATCTGAAAAATTTGCAGTTATCATCACATTAGCCAAACAGTTAAATGAAATTTATTGCATTCAAAAAAGAAATGTAATGAAGTGGGATCAGACTAAAACTAACATGTTTTTCCCCCAGTCATCTATTTCTGTGCAAGATCATAAGTTTAATAAATATGCATTTCATCAAGGGCTTTATTGTAAGCAGGCTTGATTGAAATCAAGAAAAGATAATTTCATATAAAAAACATGGTAAATTTGAGTTGGCTTAGTTCATTGACCATACTCAGCAAATGACCAGTCTAGTCTGCTTGACTTTTCATTAGAATTCATACTGAAAATTGAGTGCATAATTTGATGAGCAAAAGAGATTTGTTTGCAAGTTTTCTAGGTGAAGAGGAGGTTTTGCATGATAGAAATCATTGGACACTGATTGTTGTTGTTCTCTAGACAAAAATCTTTTAGTAAATCATTTTATACAAGTACAAACAATACTGTCATTATTTTATTGTTGGAATTCTATATTATAATTATTGAATCTGTTATTTTAAGATTTTTCCTGATCTTACATCAGACAGAATAATCTCCTTTGTATTTGTGTGATTCCCACCTGTCACTGTTTTTATGGTTCAAAGCAAAAGGTGTCTATTACTTTGCCACAATTATGTTGTCATTAATTTATAGAACTTTATACACCATGGTGAAAATGTAATTAATGCTTGTATGTATGTGGACTAATTAAGACTTGAATATAGATATCTCTAAGTTTGTTGTTCTCTCCAAATTTCTCAACAAAATCTTCATCCAGCAATATAATTTCACAAGTAAAATGCTTGTATATCACCACTGTATGTAATCACTCGTAAGTCAACTTCAACTACAAGCAACATAGATCTTGATATGCCATCGCATAATGCACCAGCAGATCAGGCTCTATGTTGTTTGTTTACTCACTACTCCTAACAAACTGCATAGACCCAGATCTGTGTATGCATTATGTGACAGTAGATCTGAATCTGTGCAGTTGAACTTCTAAGTGAGTAAACCTGTATGCAGGTATACATGGCCCTGGTGAATATCTCACAAAAAGGACAAAGGGACTGGTCATTTTGGTCAAGCTGTACCATATATGTTTACCATGTAAATAGAGATGCTAAATCAATGACTGTGACCAGTTTGCCTTGAGTCATTGATCAATTTTTTTTACAGTGATGTCATTGTTCTATCCTTACTTATGTAACATGTCAGGATGACCGACAGCTAAATCGACATCCCATTGTTCTATTCTTACTTATGTAACATGTCAGGATGACCGACAGCTAACTGGACATCCTGAGTTAAAAAACAGCATGTCACTAGTAAGAAATTTTACTATTACATTCATAAAGTTAACAAAGGTTTTTTTTAGGTATCATAGAAGTAAAAAAGCAGGTTTTAAAATAGAAATCAAATTAATTGCATGTTTTATGCAAATTAACTTTTTGTTTGTTGTAGCTCAGTTATGTTTTGCTCATAAAAAAGAAAACATACCCCTGATTTCTCAGGTATTTGCATGCTGTAGTTCAGTGTCGCTTAGACCCTTACATAAGACATTGTAAAATATGTGTACATTTTGGGAAACATGACAAGAATCAGCCTAGCGAATAAAATGCACATTTTCAAAGAGATTTGTATAATGCAACTGCTGATTTATTCTCAAGTTAGTATTTTTAAATTGTATGTTCCAAATTATCACATTATTATGTATGATAAATTATTTTGTACCTTACACTATCCAAGAAAACTACTATCCATTTCAAAGCTGAGGTATTGTTATTGTTAAGGATTCAAGTCATACAACTGAAATTCACATTCTGTCAAATTAACAAATAATTCGGGAGAAAAGTCAGTAGTTATCTAATAGCTTTTATAAACTAACACTGATTTTGGGGGATAAAATTGAATTTGTATTAAAGGTTAACCGAGTTTTGTTTAAAATGCTTCATACTTGGAAACTGCTTTCTTATAGCTGCAGTACCATCGTCTTGTACATATACATTTAAAATTTTTGATATACTCCATCTGCCATACTGCTGCTGTAGCTGCTTAAATTAGCAACATGTAATTAATTGTAGTTTCATAATTATACAGTGTTCGTATTTCCAGTCCATGAAAGAATAAATTTTTAATTCTATTTGTCAGAAATCAGGAGAGCATATGCCATAGAGTTATCATCCATCCATCACACAATTGCTTCTTATTGCTATTGTCTTAAACTAATGGGAGGATTTCCATGAATCTTTACACGTACACATTCAGTGAGTCCAAAGTGAAAATGGTGCCCCATGGACATCAAATATGGCTGCCTTGGTGGCCATCTTATGAGTCTTGTTATCACTATTCCTCATGAGCGAATGGTCACATCTACATAGGGTCGTCACTAAAAGACTTTTATGACTTGCTGATCCTGTATGAAAACAGATCAGACCTAAAATACGGCAATCTTAAAAGTTGGTCATTTTTACATGGGGTTTTGACAAAAATACTTGTGTAAAATGTAGTTTTTCCTAAATGAAACAGGTGCTGATCATGCCTCCAGAAATGATGCCTGGATGATCTTATAAATGTTGTTAACGCTAATCCTTCTTAAGGGATTGTTGTAAATAAGTTACTCACTAAACACTTCTTTCTGTGTGTAGATCATCTTAATTGAAAATAATACTGCTATGCCCTCCCAAAATCACATTGGCCATTGTAAAAAATCCTCTTGCATGTAATTTTCATAAAGAGATGTCATGCTTACGTGTTCTTTTTCTTATGCAATATGTAGCTGTTTATACATTAAAACAATGCTGATCCAGCCTTCTAATAGCTGCTGTGATGGATGTCCACCTTTAACAGGTTCATATGGCTATATCCCCAGGGATTTTACACTTGGTAACACTATAGCAGCATGCATTTGGTTCTGAAAAAAGCCTGAAGTTCAACAGACCCCCAACTTGGCATCTTAGTGGCCATCTGAAAATTCTTAT
The DNA here is from genome assembly GCA_028554795.2 of Sinohyriopsis cumingii. NCBI lineage: Eukaryota > Metazoa > Mollusca > Bivalvia > Unionida > Unionidae > Sinohyriopsis > Sinohyriopsis cumingii. Next base: position 22,651,288 of record CM068841.1, on the reverse strand, counting down.
CACAGCTCCTCTTGAATTAGTCTTGTGACTGACATGGAATTTTCACTAAAACACACTCTGCAATAGGTAATTGGTTCTAAATGAATTTGGTGCAGATCTAATGAACAACATATCCACACTTTTGTGAAGAGTTTGAAAACATACCTAATTGATATTGTCATCAAGTCTTTGTATTGTATTCCAATCAGCAGGTTGTTAGACACATTCTGATATTAATTTTAAGATCAACTGTCTTGACTTGGTGGAGGGGGTAGCTATACAGGCTTGTGTGTAATAATAACTAAAACAAATACAAATGAAGTTTTATACATTTCCAAACTTACCTGTAGAATAATATGAATGATGCCAGTTAAATAACTTTTTTTATCTTAAAAAAATTATTAATGATGGATTTACCCAAAATAGTATGTGGGCATATCTTGTCAGTTTGAGACAACTTCACTGATCTTCTATCCATGATATCAGGTTCAAGGTCAAAGGTTATGACAGAGTAGGAGTAAAAAGTTTTGTTATATTTGGTATGTTGGAGTGTCTCAAGAATATATGAGATGGTTTCAGTACTCATAAGTTAATAAAGCAAAGGATAGAATGAAAATACTTATCAAGGATTTCTGGAAATTCATTTTGGCCGGGTGAATATATGTCCCTTTGAAGGGCTGTTATCATTTTTTTACTGCCAAACTTTGTGTTGGTTACTGCATATATTACTTGTTATGGCTAAATTATTCTGCTCTTACAAGTTTTCAAAACACAGTATCCTTGGTGATTGGGAATATGGCCTGGACCCCATCTTGTTGAGTGATTTGAAATAGGGCCTGGTCGCATTATGTTTGGGTGCTTGGAAATAGGGCCTGGACCCGATATGTTTGGTAATTTGAAATTGGGTCATTGTTGTATTATGTTGGGCGATTGGGAATAGGGTCTGGAACCATCATGTTGGGTGATTGGAAATAGGGTCTGAACCCGATATGTTGGGCGATTGGGAATAGGGTCTGGAACCATCATGTTGGGTGATTGGAAATAGGGTCTGAACCCGATATGTTGGGCGATTGGGAATAGGGTCTGGACCCGTCATGGTGGACAATTGGGAGTAGGGCCTAGGCCCATCATATTGGGTGATTGGAAATAGGGCCTGGGCCCATCATAAAGCGTGATTGGGAATAAGGACTGGGCTCGTCATGTTGGATGATTGGGAATAGGGTCTAGACCGATCATATTGAGAAATTTTTTAAGTATTGCTGAAATTGGGAAGTCAGCATGATTTTAAAATATATGCCATTAGGAATGGACACCATTTACATTGCAGTTGGGACCTAAGTTTTGACCCTGAGGACCCTACAAATATCCTGGTATAATCTGTATCATCAAATGTGGTCGTCACTAAGCTCTTTAGGTAGTGTATTAAACACCTGAATAAAAGAGACAACAATGAAAATAGGCTACTGTTTCAAAATCCACATGGCTTATTCATCCAGTAATATATCTAATAATAGTCCTTTCGATTCCAAAATCATTTAGTGTATTTGTTTGTCAATAATAAACCAATGTTTGATTATAAACTTTCAAAATACACTTAACCATATTTATCCGGTGACAAGCCTGACCCCACATTTAGAAAACCTCTGTCATATACTATATAAAGATATTTGAGTCTGATTGTTAGCCAGTTTCATTTTTGTATTATTATTTTTATGCTGGCACCCTAGCCTTGTCATGATAAATACTGTTAACCATTTTGTAGTTAATGATCCTACAGCATTCCAACCGAACAGTTTATTTGGAGCCCACCTTGGTGGGAGCTTGATCTAGCTATCACTTCGTCCGACCCATTTCTACATGTGTCCGCACGTAGATTAAATAAATGATAAACTGAACAAATAAGGGGTCTCTTTTTACATTTTAATTCAATTTTAGTGACCAATGCTACTACTCAAGGGCCAAAGATATGTATGTATGTAATCAACTTGAAGATGGAAGGCTGAATTATGCAATTATATAATCAGCAAGAGGTAATTAAAACATAAATGTTGGAATAAATAGTAGGCATTTTCGTAGTCTACAGATTGTTGTTATATAATGTTAGATAATAGATACAAACTGTGACAGACTTTATATGCAAGGGTTTTGTATCTAGCTTTTGTGTATCGCAATACGTATATGTGTTGATCTTTTATGTAATATAGTATGTCAATTTGTTTCAGGATCTTGTGATATAACCATGTCAATGCTGTTAATCAGACTTTAATGCCATGAAAATCATTGTGTTGAGTAATATTATAGTCTCAGGGTATTCCATTATAGATAAATAATATACTGTATATCCTAAATTATATGTTGGGTCCATCTGCAAACTGCATACACATAGATCTGCAGATAGCAAAATGCACTAGCAGATCTGGGTCTATGCAGTTTGTTAGGAGTAATAAGTAAAACAAATAATATATACCCTGATCCGCCAACGCATTATGCAATTGCAGGGTCTATGTTGTTTGCGGTGTGACCCAACTTGCAAGGAAATACGTATGGTACAGTAAATTGTCATGTTGTTAATGTGATAGCAAAAGGGCAAACTATCAATCAAAATACAGCAGCACTTTGTATATAAGATATGTGTAGCTTTCAGACTTAAGGCTATATGATGAATTGCCCGAGAACAAGGGTTGAGGTTTTGTTTTGCTACAGTAATCCCTAATAAGAATGCAAAATGATAAGCCTGACGTATAATTTTGAGCTGCTGTCGTGAATGTGCTTGTAGTATGTAAATGGTTTAACATTTTCCACTCAATTTTATGTATGTTGTCGTTTAAGCAGGATTTAAGACTTTTCAGTGTGATTTAAGAATTGAAACCATTGTTGAAGGATGTAGACTGGAGAAAATTCCAGGTTGTTTCTTTTCTTTCTGACACATGGTATTTCTTTTCAAAGTTTTGTGTTTTTAGTAATCCTTTCCTTCTGTCATTAAATTGTCACTTTGTCATGTCCTGTGACAAAGTGGAAGGGGCATATAGTGTGTGACCCTTGTCCAGCTGTTAATCCATTCTCTCATTTGTCCATCCATCACACAGTGATCACTTTTTTTTCTTCTTCATTTTGGTCAGGAAATCCTCATTGCAAAAAAGGGGAGGGGATGCGTGCTTTCAGCATATTTTGTTTTATATCCAAATAAGGATACATTATAAAAATGTAAGATTATAAAAGTGAATAAACTGCATAAAAAGAGGGATACGCAGGACAGCTACGAGATGTATATCACCTACCCGACCGCTCCGGTGGCCTAGTGGTTAGAGCGTCCGCCTCAGATGCGGGAGGTCATGGGTTCGAACCCTGGCCGAGTCTTACCAAAGACTTACCAAAAAAATGGTACTAACAGCTGCCTCGCTTGGCGCTCGGCATTAAGAGGTTACTGTTAGGACTGGTCTGCATTGTGTCAGGATAATGTGACCGGGTAGGACATCATGCAGAAGATGTCTGCGGCATGATGTCCCAGTGCTAAACATCACTAAAAACTGCCACACTGCAGACAGTTTAGCGATTTGACTGAAAAATTGTTAAAGCTACGTTAAAAATCCAAATCACACACACACACACACACACACACACACACATATCACCTACCCATAGTTAATTTAATTAATCTGGTCGTCATTATTCACTGTCTTTTTCTCCACCACCAACCTCATTTATTTTTCTTAGCAAATATGTCGTTGATCTTTATTCACGCACTTTGTAATATAGTTGCTTATTTTTTTTAGTCAGAGTCGTATTCTACGTCTTCACACCTCCCATCCCCCCAATCATTTTCACTTATTTTGTTACTGAACAAAAATATTTATAGAACCTTTTTTGTCGCATGTATTAGCGTGCATGTACTGTAGATTTTGATACTTGCTTGATGACTGATACAGAAAAACAAGATCTGAAAGAGTAGAAAGAAGTTTTCACACGTGGAATCGTAAATTTGTGAACATTTCTTTTTCTTATTTATGCATTATTGCGACAGTTGTAGCGCTAATGGGGACTCTTGTCCGTCCACAATAGGTTGCATTAGGTCTGTTTTCATATACAGTGATTGGCCATCTATGTTCCACAAACACGTTTCCAGTTAGATTTCTTTTTGCTGTTTCTTTAAGAAGTGAGTGTTTAAGACAGTTATTTATCCCCATATATATATGCTTCATGGTAACCAGGAAATCACATTCCGTGTTGACTCGCTTATAAGACGAATCCATATGCAAACGGCACAGACCCAGATCTGCCGGCGCAGATCTGAGTCTGTGCGGTTTGTAAGGAGTAATCAGCTGAACAAATAACATAGATCCTGATATAAAGGCACATTGTGGTACGACAAAATCAGGGTCTGCGTTGTTTGCTGCTAGACTCGACTTGTACGCGAGTATAGACGGTAATGGGTACCTACAGTTTATCCTAAGAAATGCAATAGCTTATTTATACATGGTAAAACTTACTATTTTTTATATTCAGCATGAACACTTTTTATATACACTTACTCTTATATACTTATATACTCTTGAGCTGTGATGTTATCCATCTGTCAGTCCATCCCTCCAGCTGTTACTAATTTCATTCCTGCATAATACCATGATTTCTCCACCATGCACTGTTGCCATATTTTGTGGCTGGCTTGAACTTGAAAGAAGTCTGTCATTGTCATGGTAAAAAAAGGTCAAAGGTCAGGGTGACTGTGACTGAAATAAAACTGGTTTTTGCATAATAACTTTAGAACTTTTGTTTGCAGATCACATGCACGTTGGATAAGAAAATAATGAATATGTTTGATTTTGGGTTCAAAAGTTAATGTCACAGTGTTCGAAAGAAGACAGTTACTTTTTTATTTAATAAGTTCTAGACCACATATCTTGATCAATGTTTGCGGAGGTGTTGCAGTTAAAAGAAAAGGTTTATTGATTATGGGGTCAAAATGCTAAAAGTCTTGTTCAGTATAACACAAAAGAGGATTTGCAGAGTAATTTGTGTTGTAGAATAAATTCCTTGAGCAAGCTTTTATGGATGGCTTGCACCTAGGATAACAAAGAAACCCATAGCTTTTGGGGTCTAAAGGTCAGAGGTCATGCTCAGGTAATAAGAAAAAAATAATTGTTTCAGCACAGCAATCTTAGTTTAGGACCGCATACCTTAATCAAAGGTCGAGGTCATGGAGACCAATTGGTTAGTAATCTCAACAATGCCCAACGATATATTGATGGCTATTAAACACGGTCGGGTGTATACTATGCCATCCATGATATTCTTAATAAATACATTGACAAGAAATGATAATGTCGATGATGTATGCTATTAATTAAGGTGCAATATTTTCAGTTTAATGCGTTCGGGGGATTTTTTTTTTGATTTTTTTTTATTTTTTTTTTAAATTTCCTAGCAAATTGTGTTCCCATTTTGGTATTCACTGAAGGACAGGGCTCAAATTCAGGGATTCACACCTGTCTAGACATCGCTGAACGCTTTGATCCCTTCCTTCCGCATACAGTTTACTACCACAGCGTAATGTGTGCTGACATTGATCTGTCTTAACGTGACATATAGACATAGGGCATTTACCTGTGTCTGTTCACACTGGAGACCGATAAAATAAGAAACACGGACTCGGACTTGTTTACATGCGGCTGAAATGGACTAAAGCCATAATGTAACAAACATTGCCGTAGGTTTTATTTTATATTGAGTGCTTTACGTGCATTTGAAAGTTTCTCCAAGAAAGACGAACATGGTACCTTAAATACTCGTGGGAAAAAGAAAAAAAAATTAAACAAAAAAAAAATCTTGGGAAACAAAGAGATAGGATCAGTGTCGCATTTTTGCCTATACAAGATTTGCAGTTGCTAGTTATGACTTTCGTCTTATCAAGAAATTTCAGCATCATAACTGGTTTTCTTTATATTGTCTAGTAAACTACGCTTTTTTGGTTCAGGATTGGATAATATGTATACACGTAATCAGTTAACATTAACAGTATAAGTTGATGTGCTTGCTTGTATCTTTTAAGCTTCTACGTTGCATGATCTCTGAATGGGGAATACATGTACATGAATTTAATACATTTTTTTAATCGTTAAATTACCAAATGATTCTGGGGTGACAGTATTGTATTTCAGGATTTGAGTAATTTAATGGTAAATGTATTTTTAATGAGACATATTACGTGTTCACGAGAATAATATTACCAAAGTTGTAATTATCAACTACTTTATGTCACAAACAGCGTCATTACGGCATAATTGCATCAACTTGTCTCACACTTTATTGTGCATTTTACTTAAGTTCCGCATAATTTATTGCGCATTATATTTGCGCATCACGGATACCAGTCGTTTTTTTTCTTCTGTTAAAAAAAAATAAATGGAAAGTTATTGATACCAGCTCGCAATCATCGCGCTTTGACTAACTAGCGCGATTCAAAATCTTATCTTCGAAGGCGTTAATACTGAATTAATTTTGTCCCAGCTTTCGCTTACAACAGTAACACATTTCCTGTTCTCGCTAATTCACAAATAAATAAACATATTCTATCTTAGTGAAAGTACTGAATCTCCAAGCCTAGTACCCTGGTAACCTAATTCAACTCACCCGAACCCGTTATCTGTTCCATTAATGTATTATAAAATACATGCTCAGCAGCATGAAAATTGGTTTAGTATTAAACGTTGAAACGCAATGTAAAATAACGGCAAAACACAATCGATCAAACTATCAAATAAAGCTTCTCTGAAACACACGCGATCTCTCACCGTAAATCTCACCTCCATCTCGTACATAATGGCCGAAAATGACTACTGCATAATCACACTTTAACAAATGACCAGTACTTTTATCAGTTAACATAGTTGTGACTATTATATCAAATCAAAACAAAAACAAACAACAACAACAAAAAAAAAAAACGAAACAAAAACAGTGGCGACGCAATTGGATATAGCTGATTTAATGCTATTCCTTTATTGCCAACAGGCCCTGCCCTAGGGCAAGGCGAACGGGGCAACCGCCTTGGGCCCCGCGCTTTCTCGCAATGCAGGTTTTTTGCTTGGGGTCCCGCTCATCGCTTTTGCAGCCTTGGGCCCCTCACATCCTACGGCCGGGCCTGATTGCCAACTTATTGTTGTACTTCAACGATTTAGAATATCTACACTGGTATGGGCCAGTTCCAGCCTGCCTGGCCTCTTGCGGAGCATTATGGGAGGCCAGGGTACCAGGCTACAGAACTGTCACACCGTTTTCCCCCACGATGCACCGCGCCCATGACTCTTCCCAAGATCTTGTTTTCCCTGCTTGTACAATCTTTTGCCGGTAACACGGTACTAATTCTAGTCAGAAATGGAAACCAGTCTATAAATGTATGAGCATAAAATAGAATACATGTAGGTTTGTAGTCTATCGTTGGTTGATAATAAACTTTAATGAAAAGAATGTTTTGAGATATTATCCTTTTTGTAATTGGGAAGAACAAAGACTATGTTCTATTGATGGAATTTCAGTCCTTTTACAGACGTAACTTGTAACATTCGTTACTGACAACAGCTCTTGATTCTTTATATGCGGAATTGAATACACGCTTCAAAGACATGTAGATCATAAAGATGCCGTGGCTCACATAGTTTTCTCCGCGCAGGAGTTTGCATCAAAGTTGACCTCACACACACACACAGATATATATATATATATATATATATATATATATATATATATATATATATATATATATATATATATATATATATATATATATGATAATGAGCCTTTAAAAACTTGTCGCGTTTTAATACTATGGCGTTTGCATTGGTTTATTGTTTTTGTTTGCTGGTTTGTTTTGTTGGGTGGGTGGTTCTTTTATTAATCTCAAGGATGCCCTTTAACCCAGGAGACTTAACCGAATGTGGATACATACGACAGCTTGCTCAGTCAATATATGATACGCTTACAACCATTTATTTACATTTATCTGGTCTCAGCGTTATGCTTCTCTAATACTTCAGTTTACTACATTTTTTTAAAAAGTTTATTTACTAGTATTTTATTTATTTCAACAACATTCCCTAAACGAAGTTACGCCCCAAATCGTATTCTTCAGCCTCACTTTGACATGTTTCAGTCTTTCTTTAACCTTGAAAACGTAATATTTTGTCTTAAAAATCAAAATAAAGCCTACTCTATTGTCTTCATTGATTTCATCCTTTTCTTCAGTTTGTGCTTTTTTATATAAAAAAGAGAGAAAAAAGAAGGAATATATTAGTTTGAATTATCTTTAAAGTTTAATCTCGAACCCATGTTAATGTTAACAAGCAGCTGTATAAGTACCATCTGTAAAGTGAGTGACGTTAGGTAAATTTGGCCCAAGTCTCGAGGGATTAAAGTAATGTGCGAGATTTCAAACTGTCTGAAAACACACAGATAAGTCCTTGAAAACATCTACCGTTAAAAAAAAAAAAATAAAGTTGCTGGCAAATGTATTTTCTGTACACGATTTATGTGGATCTGTTACGATTTTTCAGTTTAAAATCCAGTAAATTATTTCTGAAGCTTTACACACACACACACACACACACAAAAAAAAACCAAAAAAAATTGTACGCGTAAATCAGTCCTCTTTAATAATTAGACTTTCGTGTACAATATGTTTCTTCGTGAAAACTAAAACCGCTGGCACATTTATTTTTCTGTACACGATTTATGAGGATCAACTGCCTTAAAAATGGACATCAATAGCCAGATTATAAAATGATTTCTAAGACATTAAAACTAGGTCCATCTCAGACTCAAGCTTTTAGACTGGAGGCGGGCCAAGTTTTATGACGGCGGAACCAGGATTAACTTTGACAAACACTGCAAACAACATAAACACAGATTTACCATTACATTGTTCCAACAAATAGCGGTTATATGCTGTTATCTGTTAGGTGCGTGTTGAACACAAGCAAATTCAATAATTTCGAATGGATGCACGATCATGACACATGTACATGCATTTCCCTTAATTCCATCTCATTTCTGTACCTTCAGATTTGAAATAGATTTTTTTCTTTTCTTTGTTTTCTTTTTTTTTTTTGTTTTAATAAAAGTAACGAAAAATGCAATTTTGAATTCTGTGTTTTCTGTTTCGCATTTTCAGTTGTTTGTTTTACCACTGAAGCATGGACAAAGCAGTATCATATTTAAAACAAATTTTTACTCATTTACTCTGAAACATTAACAGGTGCAATCATTCTATCTGATGGATGCATTCATCATTAAAAGTACCACTCATTGCAAGCAACAAAAAAAATCACACTTTCCACAACATTTTCACATTCGACACCATTTCTCTAATAATGTTTCTTTAGTCGGAAAATCTCATTCGTGCAATCGTTTTGATGACCTCTATTCCCAACCAGTCCCAGAAGTTCTTTTAGGTCCTTGTTTCATATAATGGTGGAACGGGAGAGACGTTGCATTCTGGGGAAAACTAGATTGTTATAGTATGTTCTTACTCCTTTTTTTTTTCTTCGGTTTCTTTCTCTCTTTTGTGTGAAACTCAACTACCCTAGTTATCTACCATGCACAATAATAATAATCATTCTAGGTCTGCACATGGATCTAACCAGCCTTTAAAAAAGACCCAACACTCTTGTTCCATATCAGGCATGTTCACATGTTATGGTATTGATGACCGTATTTGGAAGTATTCTGGTTACGGGGGGTGGCGGTGGGGTGTGTAAATTTATAACATTAACAACTGATGAAAACCTATTTCCTCTTTTGGGCGATTAAAAAAGGAGTCTTTTTTTCTTCACATCAACCGGGGGCATTTTAGAAAACGTTCCAGGATAACTTGCTTTTCGCGTCCTTTATATGTAAAGAGGAAACTGTTAAAGAAAAGAAGGCCTTTGTTGAAACCACATAAAAAATTACTATTCTGACTTCAAGCAGTTAAGAGGAGATTCACCTAGTTAAAAAAAAAAAAAACGCATATGGAACTTTATCTCTTGTCTTTGTTTTTAATATTTCTTTCACCTAGTTGTTAGAGCGTCCGCCTCAGTTCCGGGAGGTCATGGGTTCGAACCCCGGCCGAGTCATACCAAAACCTTACAAAATTGGTACTAACATTTGCCTCGCTAGGCGCTCAGCATTAAAAGGTTAGTGTTAGGACTGGTCGGCCTGGCGTCAGGATAATGTGACTAGGTGGGGCATCATGCTACATGTCTGCGGCATGATGCCCCAGTGCCAGACATCACTATAAACTGCCACACTGCAGACACCGTAGTGATATCACTGAAAAATTGTTAAAGCTACGTTACAAATCCCAATCACATACTAATCACAATATTTCTTTCCTTTTCTTTTTTTTTATTTACATACTTGGCATCGACATAAAAAAAAATTGTGATTTTTGCAGTGAATCTCTCTCTCTCTCTCTCTCTCTCTCTCTCTCTCTCTCTCTCTCTCACACACACACACACACACACACACATAGACTATATTCACCAGCAACAAAAACGGCATTGCACAGTTGACCATAGTTACAAAATGAAATGGCCGTGCAGTTCAAAGATGAATCTGAAAAATGAAAATTACTTCTCCCACTTCCCAACAAAATTAATAAGAACTCTGTCAGATTCTGTTTCGTACTGAGAGGTAAGTCTTGTAACGCCTACTCATCAATCAAAGCTTACAGTGTTATTGTGACGATTTGCAGGCTCTCACCAATGGCAGCCAAAACTTTCACCGTATAACTTTTTCGCCTCAGGAAATGTACAGTTTTATATTGTCTTCTGTTATGATACGTATGAGTCTCACAGATATGTTCATACAATATTATATAACCTCGTGAATTTTGTTATTTGCTTTACGGTTTAACAGTTTTTCTGTAGGAGGAAAAACAAACACAAAAAGTACTGTGACACCAGAAACTACAATGTTACTTTTGGGTACGACAGTTATGAAAAGAGCAAGACAGTTTTCACTGCACAAGGCAATACAATTAAACTCCATATCTCCCGGCGACATAACGGAGATCGCACACACACTGATAAAAATTTACGTTTAGAATTCCCAGTCCATTTTATTTTAGTTGCTTATCAGATAAAGCCGTGTAGTTCGTGTTAGGGAGAGTTATCGTTAGTAATATTAGGTTCCGAATGATGTTTTCCACTTTCAGAAAATTGAAAGCTATGATTTGATTGGTGAATCACAAGGTTAATAGGATATTACATTTTATCGGTATTTATATATTTATCATATTGCTAACCAAAGAAAATCTGAAATTTGATTAGTAAAAAGAGTATATCGTTTACTTCTCAAGACATCCAGTAGAAGAAAAAAAAACTATGATAAAATTGTCTTTACTATTTATGAAACAATACTGCTTCTGAAGAGAAATTCCTGAAGTCAAATTCTTACCAGTAAATTTCAAATTCAGAGTCAACTGACCTAATAAAGAAAGTTCACAAGAGAAGATAATGAATACAATCGTTTTCTCATTAGGTTAATTTATTCTAATCATTCTTCAAACTTTATTTATTTGAAAAATATTGATTTCTATAAATAACATTACTAACC